>JADMNL010000023.1:301618214-302859642 GCA_016271365.2 Neoceratodus forsteri | reverse complement strand
CTCACATACAGTATTGAACATCAACAATAAGAGAAATGGGATGCAGAAGTACATAGCTGTTGGCCATAATTGATATAACATGTAAAACCATAAATAACAACATTAATGATGCCCACCCCCAACAGCAACACAGGAATAGCCCACCTCCCCACTAGTACCTGTTTTAATTTTTTTTTTTTTATTTAAGTCTTTGTTTACCGGGTAAGTGCACTGATCCAAGGACCGTTTTCAGGCATGACCTGGGCCACAAACAATGGCACAGAACAAATGATTTGAAATATTATACAAGACAAATACTAGTAGTAGGTTACAGGCAATGCAGATAAATCACAAGGAAACAGTACATGACAGAGAAAACAATGGTACAGAGAGATAATGCATGATGTACAACCACAAGTTTCAAAACAGAGTAGCCAAAAAAATTGGTATCAGCAGTAAATACTAAATTGAGACATGGCAAACAAACCTTAGAAGGGTAAACAGTTAGCAGGCAGAACAAAACCTAGGTGGAGGTGAAACGAGGAGAAGCAGGGGAGATGATTGCAGGTATCGAACAATAGAGCCAGTTCAGAGTCATCCACCAAGTGCACTAGGTACTGAGGCGAGTGACAGGGTGAGATTCCTAGGAGGGGTCTAGAGTAGGGGAGGGAGGGAGGAAGGGAGGGAAAGTAGTGAAATGAAGTGCCAGTGGAGTCATGGACACACACCAGGTTGCTAAGTAACTAAGTACTAGGGAAAGGGGAGGGAAAGAGAGTAGGGAGACAAGGCAGAACATCTAGGGAAAAGAGTTGGGGAGATGGGTGAGGTGGAGGCAAAGGGGACATAAAGCAGCAGGAATAGGGATGGGGAGGGGACACAGAGCAAGTACGTAAGAGAGAGAGATGGGAAGGGAAAGACAAAAGGACCAAAAAATAGGGGTGGGGCTGGAGTAAGGGAGGAAGGGGGGTGGAGGTAACTGCACCCCAGAGTGGTAAGGTCACCCTAAGGAGCATGAGCAGGTGGATTTGAGAAGTAACCAGTTCTGAGATTGGATCTGAAGGAAAGGTACGAGGTGGCCATGTGGATAACTGGAGGGAAGCTGTTCTATAGAGATGGTGCCGCAACTGATAGAACTTTTCTTCCCATAACATTGGAGACTCTGGGGACTTCCAATGGGGGGACTGAAGTATTACACAGACACTTAGGGACAGTACATGCCTTATGGAGAGCATAAATACCATCACGTAATGTGCCATCAATGTTTCTACCAAGGGCATAGTTGAAATGACGTTTGAGCAAGGGCCAACCAAGAGATCTGTATAGGTCACAGTGATGGGTAGAGAAGGGGGCCATCAGTGCAAAATGGCAGGCGCTATTACAGACTGAGTTAAGTCTAAGGTGATTTGTAGCAGACGGCAAGGAGGAGTTTCAATGTTTGGGGAATAGCGATGGGGTATTAGTGCTTGTATAACTTGTAGTACTTTTTGTGGCTTTACTCTATTCCCACCCTTGAGTAGTAGGTTTGTAAGTAGGAATTTGTTGAGAGTAGAAGGCCCATGAGCAAAGGTGAGAAGAGCGCAGAAGAAGGAGGAGGAGGAGGAGGGGATGGAAGAGGACAAACAACAATCCCTAAGCAAGGGAGGTGTGTGGGTAATGGGTTTAAACAGAGGTTGGGGAGGAGCTATTCTCCACATTGAACCTCAGGCTTAAGCCCTCCCATTCAATGTTTAGGGAATAGCGATATGGTATTAGTGCTTGTGACACTTGTAGTACTTTATGTGGCTTTACTCTATTCCCAGCCTTGAGTAGTAAGTATTTAAGTAGGAATTTGTAAGGAACAGAAGGCTTAAGAAGATACCCCCTCCAACTCACAAAAAGTATGACCACTATCACTCAGGAGAGGAAAAACTCCCATGTGGAGGAAACCTCTGAACACCCATGGCCATTGGTCTGCCCATCCTCTGGGCATACTAAGAGGAAAAGGACTTAGGTTCTAGTAACCATAACTAATTTGAGGAAGCTAATCTGTTTGGAGAGATGGTGGTCCATCCTCTATCCATGGATGGTATATTCTGAAGGACGATTCAGAGGATGAAGAGGTAGGTGTTTTCTGAAGGAGCAGTAGAATCCTAAGTGTGAAGCAGATCCAGGTGAAATGGGGCGAATGAAGTCCAGAATTCCAAGGTGATGATAGGTAAGTGTCCAAAGGGATTACAGGGATGAACTGAGCAGGGAGAGCATGATTTGATTGATATACTACCAGACAGTGAATGGGGAAATGCCATGGTTTGTGAAGCCATAGGTGAATGATCCAACTTGAAGGTTTGACGTTCATGGTCAAGTCTGGAGGTAAGGAATTCAGTGGTGAGTAATAAGTTGCTAAATAAGCATCCATGAAGTGGGAGAGTCTTTGAGTGCCTGAATCGGACCGTTACTCTTCAGTGTCTTCCTAAACAACCTCCTGGCTGCTTGCAATAGTCGCATGCTCCTCTACACAGATGATGCGGTGATCTTTACTAGCAACCTTGACCCCACACTCCTGAACTATGACCTCCAGAGCGACTTCACAGTGGCTGAAAAATGGTTCAAAGAGCAAAAACTGGTCATGAACTATAAAAAGATCAAGACCATGCTCTTCACCACTGCCCAAAACAAGCTAAAAGGCTATCCCTTGGCAATTCAGAATGACTCTGGTAACACCCTGAACTAATTCCCCCAATTCAAGTACCTGGTAATCACACTTGACACTGCCCTGTCTTACACGCCGCACACTGACATCATGGCCAAAGCCTTTAACACCAAGATCAGTATCCCCTACAGGCACAGACATTGCCTGATCTATGAAGCTCTGAACTTGGCAATTAACAGTTCACTTATCACTTTGATTGACTATGGCCTAGCTGTCTACGGCCTGCACTACTGACACAGTGCTCCAATGCCTCTCAACAGCCTTAAACAAAGCCTGACGCCTGCTCACTAATGCCTCAAAACTCACTCACACCCGTGAGCTTTATGCACGAACAGGCTGGTTTCAACTGAAGGACAGAATACTTTATCAAATCTGCCTACTCACAAAAAAGGTCTCACTAAAGTTACTTTCTCAAGGAGTTCAGAGCCTTCTATCACCACCTATACATGCCAGGCACACCAGAAGCTCGACTACAGAAGTAATCCATGTTCCCAGGTGCTGCACAACTATGGCCCAATGATCCTTTGCTTATTGGGCCCCTCTATGGACAAATGGTCTACCACCTGACATCGCCAAAGCCACAACTGTAGGTTCCTTTGAATGCAAACTCCATCAGCACCTCACCGACAATAGTACCTGTAGGTGACCCCGCTAGTCTGTGCCCTCAGCTTTAGTCTGCCTCAGCACTTCTAACTCCTGGCCTGCCAGGTTAAGTCTTTGCCCAAGCACTTGCCTCCCACCCCCTTTGCCCTAGCACTTGCCTCCCACCCACTAAGCCTTGGCACTTTTCTTTCCCTCTGCTTTCCCTATCACAGCTCCTACTGCTCCTTCCTACCCATTCCTACCTCACCCTAACAGTCTGCCTCTGCCTCCCTCTCTTCTGCATGATGCTGGCATACCATGTACAATGCCTTACCACAATTTGTGAACTGCTTGTCATTGTAACCCATGTACTGTTGACTTTTTTTGTACTCTGTATGTATAATTTACTGTAACTATATTGTGTCTTCTTGTATTAATGTATCTGACGTGGAACCTCCCAATGAGCATCTGCTCACAGGTGCCATCCAAGACTTCAATAATAAAATAAATAAATGATAGGAGAATGCCTTCAGTGATTTGTAGACAAATACAGGAAGATTGGCATATGCAGTCTAGCTGGCAACTGAATATATATATATATATATATATATATATATATATATATTAGAGCAAAAACTCAGTTTAATGCATTAGTTAGTGTTCCACAGCGACAAAGTGAGAAATTGTTAGGTTGAAAACCCCTTGAACTCCTGTTACCCTCAATCGGCATTGGGTGCACATTGGATCATCAGCCCCAACTCTCACCCCATGACATGTGTAAAAGCAGCAGAAGTATAGGAGAATGGGGTGAGAGTTAGGACCAATGATCCCAATGCGCACTCCTAATGCCAATTGGGGTGGGCAGGGGGTCAAGGGGTTTTCAACCCTAACACTGAATTTCCTCACTTTTGTCGCAGTGAACAACCCTAACTAATGCATTAAATGGAGTTTTTTGCCTCTAATTTCCCTTCTTTTTGAGAATGATAATGAGAAATAGTGAATGTAATGCAGTGGCGGGAGCGCTCCACCACATGATGTCTTGTGGCATAGTAACGGAACAGCAACGCAAAGCAGAAGCACTAACAGTGGTGCACATGGTAACACAAGGCGAATGAGAACAGAAAGGGTAGCACATGGTGGCGAGATGGGAACGGTCTGCCAGCGTGATGTTGTCACATAGTAACATGGTGCCTGCAAATGGAAATGTCAATGGGCATGGTGACGCAAAGTGAAACAGAAAGAGAAACAGTACTAGACCCAAATGGCAAAAATAACAGAAACGCAAGCGCAAATGAAAACGCAAAGGATAACGCACATGGTGGCGCAGACATCAACGGTAAGTGAAACGGGTACAGAAACGCAAGCAGAAAGGGCAACAGTAACAGTAATGTAAGCGCACAGGCTGGTTTTCCCCAAAACCTGCATAGAGAAAGACAGTGAGTACAAATAATGTATGCATAATAATGAGTATCGGAGCAGAAAATGAGAACTTGGAATACTAAATACGTTATATCTCAGGAACCGTACGACGTAGAAAAAAAATTTAAAAGTCGTATGATTTAAAACTGGCCTGGCTAATTTTGTATTTAGCGCCCACTAGGGGGCTATGAATTTTTCCAATGAAAAGTCCGTATCTCGCACCGTTTCCGAGATACGGGCCCTGAAAGGCGCGGCGAACGCCGTAATGTTATCCTATGGGAAAAAAAGAGAAGTTCGGAGTGCCATAACTTTGCCTCCCTGTAATATTTTATCCCCAAAACAATGAAAGGCACATCTGTTGGCTGTTGGCTGTGTTCTCTCCAAATTTCAGGAAAAAAGACTAAACCGTTATTTTGTAGCAGGGTGCCAAAGGATTCCTGTAATGCGTCGGGCGCCGTAATGTTATCCTATGGGAAAAAATGTCAACTTTGGAGTGCCGTAACTTTGCCGCCGTGTAATATTTTTTCAATACAACACTGAAAGGCACATCTGTGAGATGTCATCTGCGTTCCCTCCAAATTTCAGCCCAAAACTCCCAACCATTCTTTTGCAGCGGAGTGCCAAAGAATAACTGTTATTTTGGGCATAGTGTCGCAAAGTAGTGTCGCAAAAAAATTTGCGACACTTTCGTGAGTGCGACACTACTTTGTGAAAGTACTTTTTCCAGAAATTTGAAAAACATATTTCTGGGGTGTTTTACCCCAAAATAAAGACATGGCTAGCATCCTCTGGGCCCGACTAGGTGAATACAAAAAGAATTAGGTTGCTAGAGGGTCTCAATTTTAAATGCCAAGCATTTTTCTGATCACTAACTGAAAACAAGATGGTGGATTTGCGACAGTAACAGGGCCATTTGCGACAGTAAAAAGTGCATTTGTGACACTGTCGAACTTTTTGTTAACTTTTTCCATTGACTTATAATGGGAAATTGTTTTTTGAATAACTTTTGAACCGTTTAATATTTTTTCACGAAATCTTTGAAAGGCACATTGGGGACCCCGGCTGCACGTTCCCTGAAGATTTCGGGCCAGTCACACAAACCGTATGACCTGTAGGCGCAACCATATAATTCCAGAAAAGTGTAAACGCGCGTGCAGATCATGCTTAATAACTCCACAGCTGTATATCAGACTGGTACAAAACTTAGCAGATCCCAAGGCCTATGATTCTTGATTGTGTATTCCAAATTTCAGGAAAATCCGTCAAATGGTTGCAAAGTTATTAAGGTGCAAAGTTTTGGGGTTTAACATAGAAATGGCTCCTCAACCCTAACTATGGTAGCACTACCGTGCTACCATAATATATATATATATATGTATGAGCATGACTGGAAGTTCAGTAGAAGGAACTGGATAGCTTATCTGGGCATTGATGCCATAACTATACTGTATATGCTGTGCTGGTCCACTGGCTGAAGTAAATAGAGGTAGTTCTGTGGCATACTTGCCCATGAGATGCACTGAGGTGGCTACAGTTGGTTAAGTTTACAGGCAATCCGATGCCTAAATACTTGAGGGAAGCTTGGAAGTGGACATATGGAAGAGTCTATATGCCGAGCTGGTAGTGAGGCTGAGTAGAGTGGAATGCCAGAGAAGCCTAGTGCTATGGTTGATGAAGACTGGTTGGAAGGTAAGACTGAGATAGTGAATTCACCGTAACGGTTGCAGATTTCCGGATTGAGAATTAGAGGATCTGTTCTCTGTGAAAGTCTTCACTGGAGGGAGTAATGGAAATGATTCAAGAAGGATAGATTATAAGGACTGCTGGATGGGAAGCTCACTGACTGATGGCAATAAGATGAAGAAATGCAGATGATTGTATGAGGTATGGTGATGTCCAGAAGCTAGAAAATAGTGATTTGGATAGTATGATGTTAGTAAAGTAGCTAGGCCTGGGAGATCCAATGATGGAAGTTCTGGGAAGGCAGATGAGAAGGTCTTAGGACAAGCAATGGCTGTTGAGAAGTAGGAGTAGAGTAACATGGTCAACTGAATCGATGTTGGTAGGAGAGGCTGCAGAAGGTAGAGTGGATAATGTCCGTAGTGGTATCAGGTATCTTGCAATTCTCGGTATCCATAACAGCAATGATGGTTATGAAGTCGGAGCATAACAGAAGAATTTAAGTCCTTTCCGTATGCGAAGATAGCTTTTGCGATATGGTAGATAGGGAAGCTGCACAGTGATTGAATAGACAGGATTCGTAGGGAGTATCTGATAGAAATGGATAATATCTTACTATTGACCAGTCGAATGGAATTACAGGAATGATGGTGGGGAGCTACTTCTGCAGTATAAAAAACTATATGATGACGTAATAGTCTATGAAGCAGATTATCCAAGGGATGTTTGCTAAAAGTAGTTTTCCTCAGATGAAATGAGCGAGTGATCCATTGAGAAGTGGATGGGAGCTGTTCGAATCACCAGAGTAGGAGTAGGAGTATGAGATGGGTAAACTAGAAAAGTAGTTGACTGGGTAGGAATACTGGCCAGAGATACGGTAATATGCCCAAAAGAGTCACAGCAAACATGATGAAGCCCCGAGCCTACAAGGCAGAGAGAAAATGCAGCTATCCAATAAGGAAGGAAAGTCTGAAGGGAATCATAATTGGACTGGAGCAATGATACGGGAAGGAGATGGCCTAGATGAAGCCGGAAGGCATATAGAGCAGGAAGGAATGGGACTGGGCCAGCTCCTCAATGAACAGCAGCAGAATGCAGAAAGGCTGGAGCAAGTCACTAGAGGATGATCCATGGAAGGACAAGGAATGAAGCCAAGAACCAAGAAAAATTGGTTAGAGATACGTGAGTCCCGCATCAGATGAAGGCTGCAAATGATGAATGGAAAGGACGGAAGCTGCTGGAGCAAAGAAGGATGAGGTTCCCACATCCAAAGGAGAAAAAAACAAACTCATATAGCAGCTGGAAGGGTGAAGAGCTGCAAGGAAGTCCATGAGGCAGATGAACTGGAATGAGATAGAGACTAAACCAACTGGCAGGATCCAAATCATGAAGGACAGAGGCCATGGGGGGGTCAAGTACTACAGTCTATGGAAGTGCAGGATGGAGACTGGTGAGGAAGGATGTAAGTCATTCAGAACAGAGGGGTCCTGGAGCTGGAGGGAAGTGGTAATCGGGCAGGAGACAGAAAACACAGCAGGATGAACTTCCAGGTGCAGACGCAGGCTCCTAACCAAGGTAGTTGAGGTGAGATGACTTGGACACAACATGCCAGATAAAGCATGATGGTGAAGGGAAATTCGGTAAACATCCCAGGTCCAGGAGGGAGCAGCAAGTGTTCATTCGGTAGAGAGCATAGAAAGCTGAAACAGTCAATTGCAGAAATGAGCTTCCAGTCTGGGTAATCAACGAGAGAGAACCTGTATCCAAAACCAACAGGCAGAGGAAGGAGGAGGCAGTGCAACTGAGTTGATGAGATCTTGCTCCAGACAGGAGCAGTAGCTGGGTATGAGACAGAGATAGTATGGAACTATTGGAGTCACAGAAACAGCCAACCAACCAGGTAATTAGTGCATGAAGACCTTCAGATGATGCTGGTAGGTAAAGTTGGGAGGTGGAAGGCAACTGGGTAATAGAGGTCCTGTTCCCAAAGGGAAGTAGCAACCCGTATCAGGTAGATGATGCAGAAGGTGGAACAGTCGACTGGAGACCCAGCCATGTAAGGCAGCACGATAGGACCATGAGTCGATGCCACAGGCAAGGTAGGATGGAGAAGGCAAGTAGGATAAGGTCTAGTTCCTGAAGGGAAGTGGCATCTGGGCAGCAGGCTGAGAATGGAAATGTTGATGCATTGGAACGTAGAGTCAGGCACTAGCCGAGATTATTAAGGCAGAATGATCTTGACCAGAGGAAGCTATGCATAGGTAGGAGGATGAGGGCATATGGAGTGAGGAAGTTCCATTCCTGTAGGAAGCAACAACTGGTACTAGGTAGAAAAGGCATGGTAGGCACAGCAGATTGTAGACATGACTCTCATCCCTGGTAGTCGGGGTGAGCTAACCTGCACTTGATGCTGCCAAGCAGAGTTAGGGATGGAGGATGTCAAGTTGGTAAGTAGTAGGAGGAGTAAATGTAATAGAATCCCATCCCCTGTAGACAGGGGAAGCCTACCTTCACTCAACACCACTTAAGGTGCCAGTTAGGGACGGAGTCCAGAGTACTGCTGGTATGGACTGGCACAAAGTGCAGAATGTTGTTGGAGAAAGAGAGTACATGAGGAAACTGCAGAGCAGGCAGGCAGGAAAGGTAGGGTAGGAGATATGTGGAAAAGCTGAAATAGCAGGCACACAAACAGGAGTGATAAGTAGAAAGGACGGGCTGTCTTCGGAAGTAGCAACATGGATTGCAGAGGAGGACCCAACAGGAAATGGACGCACACATCAGGAAAGAATATTGATGGGAGGGTAAGTGATTGAGATTGTTGATGCAGGGGCACCAATAGTCAGAATCGAGTATTGGAAGGGGCAATGGAGGAAGGAGGGGACAAAAGGGGTGCAGTGGAGGAGTGGCAGGAGGTCACTGAGGTAACACAATAAACACGCAGGAATTGGAGGGAGTGCAGTAAGCAGTAGAAGGCATCAATGAGTTTTGTAGGGATGAGGTATGCATTTCTGGATGCCTCACTGGTATATTCGAATGCCGGTAAAAGCTTCAGCTTCAGGACTCGGCAGCAGATTTGGTAAGGTTTATTGATTCATGTAGGTCTTGCTGACCATGTAAATGCACTGGGTGCAAAATCGTACATTTTCAGGCATGAAGGGAGGTTAAGGCAGCTTTTGATGTGAATAGCAGCCGAGTCTGTGGCTGGCACAGCTGAGCACGATACTAATGCAATAGTTGGGTAATAAAGCCAGCGACCGACATAGAGGAAGAGTAGCACAGATTCCAACATTTTTATCCAACGATGGGAGTCAAATACAATTTAATAGGTAACCCCCCCACAGATGACAAGCAAGCAGGGTAATGAGTATGAAGCTCCATGTGGAGAGCAATCACTTCTGGTAAAGAACAGGACACATGGTGCATGGGTGAGCAGGGAAGTAAATGGATGCATAAATAAAGTCAGGTCCAGTTCTATAGGGAGAGAGAACCGAGCGTGGTGGCTGAAGTGCAGTAGAGAATGTCAGCGTGTGCCTCTCAGCGACTGTAATGTGGAACAAAATGAGCAAGGCAGCAGCACACTCACCCCAACCTCATCCCGAGTCCAGGAAGCAAGGATGAGAGCCTGCAGTGCAAAATATCAGCTAAAAGAAAACAGATGAGACAGAGAAAATGCGGTGGATAAGCATGGGATGATGGCTACAACAGTACAATCATCATGCAATTGAGCAAACCATGAATAATACTGAGTAACACCTCAGCTGAGATCAGTTATGTGGAATGTAAGTCATGCATTAGTAGCAGTGGATATACTTTAGCTGGTCAAGCAGTGGGAATGAGAAAGAAATGCTAAACAGTCAGGAGGCAGACGGCACTTACAGCACCGGAGAGGAATGGAGGAAGGGAAAGCAGTGGCCTGGGTGGAATGGACAGGAAGTGGGCACGCCACCAGAGGGGAACGGGAGGAAGTCCTGAGATCATATCTCACTTCAGGCTAATTAGTTTATGTGTACAGAGCTATATGCTGGAAGCAGGTTCCCCAGTATGACTGTTGCATATGCAGGGAATGAGCTGGTGCAGGTGAGGGGGTGATGAGGTGGGAGGAGAAGCCCATATAACAAAACACAAGAAGGGAACCCAGGAGCCAGCAAGGGAGGGGAGGAGAGGAAGAAGGAGCGTGGAGGCAGAACCGATCTACCAAGGATGAGAGACAAGAATGGTAGGGAAGACACAAGAAATTAAAATGAAGCAATGCGAGGGAAGGGGGGACACACAATGGAGGAAAGAAACAGAACAAAGCAGCCAGGAGCAGCAGGAGTGAATGGGACACAGAACGCACAACCATACAGGCCGCACAGGGAGCCCAGGGACAAAAAGACTCCCTAAGCAAGGGACGTGTGTGAATAATGGGTTTAAGTAGAGGTTGTGGGAGGGGCTATTCCCCACATTGAACCTCGGGCTTAAGCCCTCCCAAAATCGGAGAGCAAAAGTCAAGGATGTGGGGCAGGTTTTCATGGGCAATGGCAAGTCAACCAGCAGTGGTAAGATAGTTCTTTAGGCAATAAGCAGCCCCAAGCTTTTGGCTGATTCTGTGTACTACAATGTTTGTGGGGACAGTGAATGAAAGGGATGGGTCTAGGGTTACACCCAGGTATTTAAAATCAGAGACTACCTGCAGTGGAGGTCCAGATGGGGAGAGCACCGAAAGGGAGGAGTTGGATTTAGCAGAATTAGCTAGGTAGGATTTGGATCCAAGGAGCATTTCCTTGGTTTTCTTCTCATTCACCAGGAGCATGTTAGATATTAACCAGTTTTGAGCATGCCGTAATTTTGGGACAGCACAGAGGATATGTTTTGGATGGATTTTTCACTATGGTAGAGGACCAGGTTGTCGGCATACAGTAGGGCAGGGCAATTTAGGCTGTTGGCAGGGAGGGAGTTAATAAATAGGGAAAAAAGCAGTGGCCCCAGGATGAAGCCCTGTGGGACATCAGTAGTGAAGGGCAGACCTGGGGAGGTAGCAGTACCAATAGTCACTGATTGGAAGCTCCCAGTCAGGTAACTGTAGAACCATTGCTGAGTCTCAAGGGAGCAGCCAAGCTGGTGGAGTTTGGTAAGGAGGACGGAGTGGCTGACCAGGTCAAAAGCCTTAGTCAAGTCCACAAACACCGCACCAGTGGCGTTGCCCTGATCCATATTGCTGAGGACATGATTGGTAAATAGGACAAGAGCAGAGGAGGTGCTGTGATTCTTTCTGAACCCATATTGCTGATAACACAAGAGGTTATATTTATCAATACAGTCAGAGAGTTGATGGTTGTATACCTTTTCCAGAAGTTTGCTAAGATAGGGGAGAATGGAGATCATCTGGTAATTGTCAGAGGAGAGGGGGTCCCCAGCTTTAAAAACTGGGACCACTTTGGCAATCTTTCAGGGTGCAGGCATGGTAGATGAGGCCAAGGTGATGTTAAAAATGAATGTTAGAGGTTGGGCGATGGCAGGGGCTATGAGCTTAAGCAAGGAGGGGTTGAGGCCATCAGAGCCAGGGCCTCCCCCCGGAGGGGACACTCCTAAGGAGCTTGGTGGCGAGCACTTTTTGTGATAGCTCTAAAATAGAAAGGTGGGGTGGGAGGGGAGCATGGGGGAGGGGATGGAAAGGGTGGGTTGCTAGTACCTGCTACTGGAGAGGGAGGTTGCTGAGAGGGTAGTTTACAAAGGTGGGCAGAGAGGTCAGTGAGCTTTAAGTCAAATGCTTGTGCAACCTCCAATTGGTCAATCAGTAGGCCAGTGGGGGAATTTAGGTGGATTATAGGGCTGTGGGAACAAGGAGTAAGGGGGGAGCTAAGGGTGTACCAAAACTGTTGAGGGTTAGCAAGGTTTCAGTGTGTAGTCGTTGGCGGAAATCATGTTTACTGGCTCTGGCAGACTGCAGCATTTGTTATGCAGGTTCTTAAAAGAGGATGGGAATGGCTGATCATTTGTAGGCGATCCATGCTGAATCCCTTTCTTTCATAAGGATCAAGAGCTCCTTTGTGACCCATCTGGTGCACCCACCCCTCACCCTTCTAGTAGTAATTGGGAAATGTTTATCTTGAATCATCAGGAGAGCTTCAGTAAAGAAGTTCACTGCCTTGGACACATTCGCCAGGGACTAGAGGGCAGATCAGTTTACGGCATTAATGTCATGAAGTAGGTTGTTGGAGTCAGTGCTCTGGAAGTTGCAGAATGACAGGTACTTAGGGGGAGGATGCACATTTTTGTTTGACCAAAGAATATAAGTAGGGGAGTGGTCACTGATACAACTGGACAAGGTCCCCACCTGCAGAACCTTCTGCTCCTTATTTGTGGCCACCCAGTCCAGGAGTAATTAATTCAGGGTACGAGTGATTTGCCTAGTGGGGATGGTGACAACTTGCACCAGACTATGAAGCTTGAGAAGGTTGGCATATTCAGGTTCAAGTTTAACCAGTTTAGGTTAAAGTCTTCTAGAATAATTGTATCCCTCTGAGGATAGAGTTCCAAGGCCAGTTAGGTGATTCACTAGACCAGGTGTGCCCCCTTTCGGGGGGCTATAGCAACAGCCAAGGTACATTTTTTTGGCAGAGCCCAGAGTTAACTTGGAGATGAGCCACTCGCTAGGGGATACAGAGTCTGATGAGAGCAAAAGGGTGGCTATTAGCGGTTCTCTGATGTAAAGAGTGGTGCCACCACCTTTCTTTCTCCCAGGGTGATTGCAACACAGTAAGGTATAACCCAGTAATTTGTAGGTATTATCAGGGATGTGTGGTTTAAGCCATGTCTCAGTGAGATCCAGGTCATGAGGCTTATAGAGGGTTATCCAGACTTCAATCTCAGGGTATTTGGAAGGTAAGCTGCATATGTTTATGTGGGCTATCTTAAGCTCCTGTGTCCCCCAAATGTCAGTCTGGGTAGCCAGGAAGAGAGGTTGCGTTCCTGTTTTGGTGCAGCTGGTTGTCTGGCATTGGTGCAGTTTAAAAGCAACAGAAACCTTTGGAAGACTTCTATACAACTCCCCAGGTCAGGGCAGGCCCTGTGGTTATTCACGGTTCTGTAGGCAATTACACAGGGTCTGGGAACAACAGTGGAATGGGTCTGTTGAGCTGGTGCCTTGGATTGTGCAAACAGGTGTGTAGTCTGCAGGCAGTGACAGGATTCTTGCAGAATATAGCAGGCTCTTGCAGCTTGTCACCTTCTGGATGGTTGGCAGAAATGCTGGAGTCAGACCAGAACTGAGGACCAGGGCCACACACTCCCCCTCACATCCAGGCATCCAACTCCCAGGGCAAACAATGGGTAATGCCTAGCTGTAACACTACCTGGCCAATTCCCTGGACCATCCCTCAGATAGTGATTCCTATTCTGGAGCTCAGGAGTCACACTGTCTCTTCCTTTCTGCAAACAGCAGACACTGGCACCTCTGTAGCTGGATGAGGTTCACCCAAGGCTGGAGGAACCTTTTTGGTGGCTTTCCATCTTTCAGACATCGCACCACAACCTACTTTCTGGCTTCCACAGGTGAAGGGAAACTCAGTGGGCTCCTCCAGACTCTGGATTCAAGTCTCAGGCAACACTTTAGTCTCTTGGTAGAATACTGTCCAGCCAAGCTCACAAGCTAAAGACTTTTCTCAAGGTGTCACAGGATTTACTCACAAACAAGCTTCACATTTGGGTTCTGATTCTCCCAGCTGATGAAGGATTCAGGTAAAGCTCCCAACTATTGGCTGTGGAAGCCTTGGGTCAACTTCCAAAATGTCTTTCTCTCTCTCCTTTGCGTTCCCCTGCTGACTCAGAGAGCCTCAGGTGAAAAACTGCCACAAGCTCTGTTCTTCCCCATGTCTGAGGAGAAAGAATGGCAGCCTCTATTTGTCAACACAGCTGTCTATCAAATACATTAATATGCATTAGGCTTACTTGACACCCGATTGGCTGATACTAAAGGTGCCAAGCACATTCTTCAGTCACCCTACCCAGAAGCCATAGCAGCAATTCTTTGAGCTCCTCGATCACTGATTGGATAATGTAGGGTCAGGGGTTACCAAGATGGCATCCAAGCAAACAGTCCACACTTGTTCCTAGGTTTAAAGTCTCTGTAGGCAAACTAGGCAGATTTACCAAATGACAGTCTCTTAGTTCAATATCTACATCACTATACTGTTATCCGGTTGTGGACTGGGCTTTGACAGAGTACTTCTCTGCCTGTTTATAGTGCCGCAGCACTATGTCCCCTTGCAGCAGGCAGAAACACATTCACTGGGCAGTCTTGGCTTATTCTTAAAGCAATAGTACACACATAAGTATTTATACACTTTTTGCAAGTTTACTTTCTTTTCCTACCACAGTATGTCTCCAAACCCCCACAAATGTTCTGGGATCCAGAAGTCGGAACACACAAAAGGTGCTTGTATCTGGCTGCAGATGCAGTTAGGATAATCACCGTAGTGCTAACTGAATATGCAAGCAGACCGCCGGCTCACACCTTCGAGTGGGTGACAGCTCGAGCATGCACACACTGAGTTGTGTGGCAAATCACTGCTTTCTCAATGCTAGCTGCACTGTACCAGTAGGTGGAGCAGCTTAAACTATTTACACAACTCTGATGAACCCACAGGAATAATAGAAAGTGTACCCAAGGATCCAGGACTTGTGGGACCAGATGACTGGGAGGCAGACCTGGTAAGTCCCACATGTGAAGGGGGGGGGTGTTACATATATCCGGCAGTTCAACACAAATGCTCTCATGGTTTCCCCCATCAGTGCCATCAGCCCATTGGTCCCTAGTTGACTATTAATGGTGAGCAATGCCCCTGTAAAATTACCTTTTTATCCCAGAACTGGTTGCCCCACACCCAAAGAGCCACTACTAGTGGGAATAATTATTGTTTAAGAATCTTTATTGATCAATCATAAAATTAATTTAAAGGTATTATATACAAAGAACATTGAACAATACAAGGTAGAAAGGCTGTAAGACCATAACCTGCACACATTTCAGTTATTCATATAAATTACTACTTAACTATAGTAAGGTTTAACCTTCTAAATAAATCACTTTATCAACACTATCGTCTGAGGAGTATAGACACAAGTCATATTTGTCCCTTGCCCAGGGTGTACTTCCTCCTATCTGGAAAACTGCTCATGTTATTCCCCTATTTAAATCTGGTGACTCCAGTGACCTAAATAATTGCCATCCAGTATCCCTTCTGCCTATCTTGTCAAAACTGCTTGAAAAGGTTGTCAACACTCAACTTAGACACCATCTGGAGATCCTCAACCTGTTCAATCCAGTACAGTCAGGGTTTAGATCTTGCTATAGTACAATAACCAGACTTGCCAAGGTCTCAGATGACTGCCAAATAGCACTGGATGCAAAGAATTATGTGTGTGTGCTTTGTTCCACGATTTGAGCAAAACTTTTGATACTGTGGACCATGACCTGCTCCTAATCATGTTAAAAAACATTGGGGTGGACCATTTGGCTCTGAAGTGGTTTACCAGTTACCTGACTGATCGACACCAGCTGGTTAAGGCAGATGGGGACCTCTCCCCTATGAAAACCTTGTTTAGAGGTATACCCCAAGGGTCTATTTTAGGCCCTCTACTTTTTGCCATCTGTATCAATAATGTTAACAATGGTATCAAGTCAGCAAACATCCGTTTGCTGATGATACTGTGCTGTACATAAATGGGCCCAACCCAGAACTTGCTTATAGAGGCCTCCAATGCGATTTTGACCATTGGCGAAAAACTTACTGCAACTAAAGCTCCTTTTAAATGCAAAAAAATACTAAAGCTATGCTCCTTGCCCCATTGGCCAATGCTTCCAAACCTGCACTCCTGGAGCACTTCCTCAAGTTTCCTCTCTCCTGGGTGAGCCCCTGGAGTTAGTCATGAATTGTAAGTATCTCGATTTCTGGATAGATCACAAGCTGTTCTTCATCGATCACATTGAAGAGCTATCCAAAAAATTAAAATAGAGGCTTGGACTTTTCTTTTGGATTAGGAACTTTCTTACTCTGGAAGCGAAAACTAGGCTGGTCCAGACTACCTTTATGCCACTTCTGGATTATGTTGATTTCCTATATCGCCAAGGTCTGATCACTGCCCTGTCCAAATTGGACACCCTTTATCACAAAGCTATTAAATTTATTACTGGTTTGCCGCACTCTACCCACCATTGTGATCTATATGCTAAGGTAGGCTGGAGTTCCCTAAGCTTCAGACACCAAAAAATGCAGTCTTCTGGACATACAGAACCATCTTTAACATGCTCCCCCAGTATATTGTCAGCTACCTGTCTGTCTGTAGTGTTGGAAACTACCCTTTGAGAAGTCTCTTATTTATCTCACTTCTAGTCCCAAAAGTAAGAACATGATATGGCAAATTGGCAATAAGCCACACCCTTCCAGCCCTATGAAACTCCATACAGAAAACCCTGAAGCTTACAATCCCTGTGAAGCTGACCTTCTTCAAAACCCTGTACTCATGCGTGTTCAAGGAGATCTGTGATTGTTTCCGTTGATGGCACTTACACTCTGTTATTTTTGAATTATCCCCTTGGCTGTTTCCTTGCTTTGTCTACCCTCTGTTCTGCACCAAATCGAATGCTTTCCTTCCCTACTCTACCTTCTCTTTGTTGTCCCTTCTGACTTCCTTGCTGTACTCCTCTCTTGGCTTTTTCTTCTGGCTTGAGTGGCATATTTTGGATATTGTTAGGTGGCTCTGTTACTTAGTTCTGAGTGCTGTATTGTTGATACTGCCCACTATTGTTCTACTATGTGTCCATGGTTGGATATGTTATCACTGTACATATTCTTCTGTATTTATTGTAGACTTTTGTACCTCTTTCATGTGACTGCCCAGGTCCACCTTGCAAATGAGTTTACCTCAATGGTGTTTCGCCTGGTAAAATGAAGATTTATGTATTTATTTAGTTTTTGTTGACTGGGTAAGTGCACTAGACAAATCCTGCCTATTTTCAGGCACGACCCGGGGGAGGGGAATACAAATGAATGCACAACTGACCTTGAACCAGATTAAGCTGTTGGTAGTATTTTTGAGTAAATGAGGGAAATTTGGCCAGGACACTGGGGAAATTCCCCTACTCTTTTCGATAAGTGCCATGGGATCGTTAACATCACCTGAACTACCACCAATTCAGGCAGATGGGACCTCGGTTTAACATCTCATCCGAAAGACAGCACCTCAGAAGTGCAGCACCCCTCTCATGCTGCACTACAGTGTCAGTACTGGGATATTAAGCCAAGTGCCAGATGTGGGAACTGAACCCACAGCCCTCTGATCTCCCAGCCTCAGAGGCGAGTGTGCTACCTACTGAGCCACTGACACTGATTGATTGATATTTTTTTACCTGCCAAAGCTATGTTTAGAAGGCTTCAAATGTCCTTCTAGACCTTCAGTTGTTTTTTATAATTGTAAGATACCTATTCAGTTTTAATAAGATCAGTCATTTATTTATTTTTTAATTTTATTTAAACTTTTGTTAACCAGGTAAGTTTTATGAGCCAAGGTCCCTTTTTCAAGCATGACGTGAGACCATAAATACAGTCAAGATGTTACATATAACAAAGAACAGAGACAAAACAAAGTGCAGTACATAGTACAATAATAACTTTTTAGAAACACTCACATAAAAATAACTAAAATAAAGTTTCTTAAGAAGCATTTTAAAGGTAGCATTCATTTAAAAGGAGCATTTTAAAAGTAGCATTAAATTAACCCCCCACTTGTAGGTCTGTGGGATATTTTTCTTCTACATTAAGCAAACAAAGCTGTAAGATTTTATTTTGAGTAGAAGTTAAGTAGAGTGATTTGTATGACCCAGTAATATCACTTCTCTTTTGGGACATATGATAATATCAAGAAAGACTAGGACTGTGTTAAATATTCTCTCCCCATATGGTTGCAACATAGGACATACCACCAACATGTGAGTGATATTGGCTGGAGAATGATTGCAGTAAGGACATTTATCAGAGATAAACAGTATTTAGTTTATTTAGTTTTTTAGTAGATTCTGTATATTATATTATATTTAATGTATTGTAATTTAGATTAAATAAGTCCTTTGTGTGGGGAATATACGATCTCTTTCCATGGTCAGTTAAAGTTATTCCCAAATCCTTTTCCCATTTTATCTTGAGTAATGTTAGGCTGGTACTCACCTCAGTGAGCAACGTATAATCATTTCTGGAAATTCTGGTGATAACAAATTATAAATTGGAGAGAGTATCAGTGGATTTAAAAGTCTTATATTTATTGACATAATTTCTTAGTTAGAAATATCTAAAAATATGATGGTTTCATATTTAAAATTCTTGCTGTATTGGAAACATGTTTAAAGTGTTTAAACAAGACCATTTTTATAGCATTGGGACAATTGAGTCAGACCCTGTAAATGTCATAGTATGGTGTTCTGGTGACCAGATCAAAGGCTCGAAGCAATACTTCAGTGTAAGAGCTGCGTCTGCTCCTAACAAACAGACTTAAAGTTATGGAAATTCTGCCAGGTACCCTAAGTGACCATTTCCCAGTATAATGTCTCTGGACAGTTAAACAGCCTGGCCACCCCCAGACAATGTCCAGCCAGGTCCTAAGCAAAAAAGAAGGTGCCTGAATTCAAAGTCCACTTGGCCCAAATTGATTGAAGCTTCCTTGTTGCCATTCCAGATATTGATTTGGCTCTTGATTTCTTTGTCTCCGAGTTCACACATGCTTGTAATAAATTTGCACGCATCAAAAAAATGGAAAACAAGATGTACAGCATCTGGATGGATCACTTTGGAACTTTCTTGCCTACATGATGGAGCAGGAAAGTCTATGAGAATCAGGGTCTCCAGTCCACCTGCAAAGATACAGAGAAGCCCACAAGAAGTACACAACCATGATTAGAAAGGACAAGTCTGACTTTTGCAAGGACCCAAAGACCCAGAACTAAAGTGATGGCTAAAGATTCTGAGAAAACATCTCTGAGCTCCTTGGTAAGACTGATAAATCTTCCCCTAAAATGTCCTTTGTTGAAGGTTGAGAGGTTTGTGATCCTACCAAAATTGCTAGTTTTTTCAATACAGCCTTTGCAGACTTGTTTCATCATCCCTGCAAAATCTGCCCACACCACCTGCAGAAGGTCTAGTACTGAAGCCTCCCATGCACTGGGCCCTGAACCAAGTTACCCTAAATTCTACTTTAAAACTCTGTCAGTCAGGGGCACCTTGAAATACATCAATAGGGTGCTTGGCAAAACTGTGGTTGGGAGTGACTAGACTGACATGAAATTACTTGTCCTGGCTGTAGAGAAACTTCTCATCCCATCTCTAGAATCTTTAACTTCTCTCTGTGTTACTGGCAGTTCTCTGACAAGGGAAAATCTGCTCTGGTTATACCTATTTTATAAAGTGGAGACCACTCCAGTTTAGCTAATTAAAGGCTAATTTCTATTCTCTCCCCCTCTCCAGAACTCATGTAGTACTCCAGATGGGGTCTCACCAACTGTCTGTACAGGGGTATAACAACTACCTGTTTTCTACCAGTATTGCCTCTCCTTATACATCCCAGTATCTCCCCAAACATCCTTACTGCCTTCTCACATTACTTGCTTACCTTTATGTCATTTGATATAACTACCCTCATTTTGTTGTTGTTAATATCTCCACCCCCCCCCCATTGTGTACTGGTCCCCTGGGTTTTTGTTTCCCAGGTACATTACTTTGCACTTCTTTGCATTGAATCTAAGCTGCCATGCTTTTGACCATTCTTCCAACTATGTCAAGTCCCTTCTCATCCTTTCCACCCCCCTTGTGTATCAACCCAGTTGCGGATCTTTGTGTCACCTGCAAAGAGGCATACTTTTCCTTCCATTCCCTCTGCAATGTCACTTACAAAGACATTAAAAATGACCGGACACAGTACTGAGCCCTGCTGTACCCCACTAGTAACACCCCTTTCTTTTGAGTGGACTCCATTTACTATTACCCTCTGTGTCCTGTAGTCCAGCCAATTGTTTACTCAGGCTACCACCCTGGGACCCACTACCAGGCTGGCTAATTTGTTTATTAATCTTCTGTGTGGGACTGTGTCAAATGCCTTGGTAAAGTCTAGGTAGGCCATGTTCATACCCCTCCCTGGTATACTACTTTGGTCACCCAGTCAAAGAAATCTATTAGATTCATCTGACATGACCTTCCCACTGTGAATCAATGCTGCCTTGGGTCCTGTGCCCCGCTGGCCTCTAGGAACTTAACAATTCTTTCTTTCAGAAGTGATTCCATAATTTTCCCTACCACTGAGGTCAAGCTAGCAAGTCTGTAGTTTCCTGCCTCTGCTTTGCTCCCACTTTTGTGAAGGGGAATCATATTCACCCTCCTCCAGTCCTTAGGTACCACACCATCCTGCCATGATCTGTAGTCAGTGGTGTCACTAGTTCTCCTCTTAATTGTTTTAGAATTCTGGGGTGAATCCTGTCAGGCCTCATTGCTTTGTCCACCTTCAGTTTTAGGAGTTCTTTTGGAAACCTTTCTTCTGCGAAAGGACTGGTATTGACCCCACTATCCAGAGTGCTTCTATTGATTGTATTAGGTACCCCTCCTTCCTTCTCTTTTGTGACTACGAGCAGAAGTATTCATTTAGTATTCCTGCTTTTTCACTGTCCCTCTCTGCCCACCCACCCACCCTCCCTTTATAAAGCCTCTCTATCCATCCCTTGGTCTTTCTTTGCTCCCTAATGTACCTATAAAAGGTTTTATCCCCCTTCTTAACCAAGTTGGCTATCTTTTCCTCAGTTTGGGCCTTTGCTATTCTGACTGCCTTCCCTGCTTCCTTCTGCTTTAACTGGTAGAGTTCTCTTTCCTGCTTCTTTTGTGTTTCCTGATACTTCCTGAATTCTATCTTTTTCTCCTTAACCTTCCCCGCCACCTTTTTTGAGAACTCTATTGTTTTAAATTTTGATTTGTTTATTTGCTTCACACAAAGGCTTGTTGCCTTTGTGATGGCAGTTTTGATGTTTCCCCATTGTTCCTCCACCCATCCTTCTTGCCTGTTTGCTAGTACTTTTAAGCTCCTACTCAGCAAGCACATTGAATTCGGTCTGCCCTAGAGCACTGTGGACTAGTTCTACAGTTACCACATGAACCGGACTCAGCATGTGAAGATCGAAGACTCCTTTTCTAATATTGGGGGCCAGATATTCAAAACTTAGCCCAAGCACTAAGGGGTGTTTGCCTGCGCTAATCAGGTTTTGTGCCCAATTTGTGGGTGGAGTCTATATTCAGGCATCCTCACAGTGCTGGCAAAACCTATTAGCACCTGAACGCTAGGTTAATGCTGTGCCCAGGCAAATGAAGGGGTGTGTCCCTGCATACGGATGCAGCAATAAATTGAGAGGTTTGAACAGGCAGTAAATACCACTTGAATAGATGCAAGCTACTGCCTTTGCCATCCCAGATTTAATGGGGCACAAGGTCCTGGTTGTGGCAAAGGTACTACAGCTGGCCACCCTCACCTGTGACCCTGACCTGATTCAGCTATGCATGCCCTGGTGTCTAGTGGCCCCCCACCTTCCAATCCCTATCCTCACAATAGAATAGTTATTTTTTGGTGTCTAGTGGCAACCCCAGCCCTCCAATCCCTGTTCCTGTAATAGTTTAGATATTCCATGGTGACTAGTGGCACCCCCCACCCCTGAGATCCCATCCCAGTTGACAGCCTATTGTCCCTGGTGTTAGTGGCCTCCCTGGCACCAAGCAAACCACCCCCTTACCTCTTCTGCCAGTGCTGCACAGATCCAATATGGTGGCTGGCACAGCCCTCCTCTCACCACCCCAGCTGGCCACTGTATGGAATGAAAGGGAGTATACATACTGTGTACAGTATCAGGAACATAGACAGTATGTGTGCTCCCTGTCATTTCATACAGCAGCCGTCTGAGGTGGTGAGAGGAAGGATGTGCCAGTTGCCATATTGGATCTGTATGGCACTGGTGACTGAGATAAGGGGGGTGGCAAGGTGGTTTGCTCAGTACAGGTGGTATGCAGGGTCCACTAGATATCAGGGACTATGGCGTCTGAGCTGGAATGGTTGCTTGGGGTGGGGGTGACACTAGACATCAGGAAAATATCTAATCTTTTATG
Organism: Neoceratodus forsteri; assembly: GCA_016271365.2. Lineage (NCBI taxonomy): Eukaryota > Metazoa > Chordata > Ceratodontiformes > Ceratodontidae > Neoceratodus > Neoceratodus forsteri. The sequence continues at coordinate 302,837,130 of JADMNL010000023.1, read as the reverse complement.
GGGATGGGAATCAGAGAGTGGAATTAGACACTAGGGACTATCTCCACTATTACAGAGATGGGGATCGGAGGATGGGGTGGTGCCACTAGACACCACGGAGTAACTATACTATTATGGGGATGGGGAACAGAGGGCACGAGGTGCCACTGGACACCAGGGTGGTTGTGTCACTTGTGGGAATAGGCATTCAGGGTGTGGGGGGTCCACTCACCACCCTTATCAGAGGATTAACCAGTCTCAACACTACAGTTCACAAAATACATCTGAAGACTTGTTGTCCCATTTGCTTCAACTTTTATTGGAGGTAAAAAAAGAGTAAAACAGCAAAGTATACTAGCAGCACCCCATAACAGTAGTCTTCTATGTTTCAAGCCACGCTGGCTCTTTTTCAAGAAGTGCACACATTACAACATACAGAAGTTAAATAGCACAAAAACAGGATGTAGTCAGTTGATCACATGATCATTTAGTTGCCTTAGTGACAGGTGTGTGCACTTAAGCATTAAGCAGCATCAAGGTCCCATTTTAAGAAAAGTACACTGACAGAATAGATAAATAAGTTTAAAAACAGTTCTGTAGCCTGTGCATGTATACTTTCACCCCCAAAAGAAGGGGGCTTGAAAAGGAGCAAGCGTGATGGAGGGAGGGAAGAAGGATTAGGGGCCAAAAACAGGACAGATAGAAAAAGAGAGAGTGGGGGGAGGGAAGATATAAGCTAAAAACAAGCCTCCCATACTGAATTGTATGATCAGCTTTATTATGTTCATTGCACTAATTAGAGTCCAATGTAACGGTGTCCATTTATCCAAATCTTTGAATATTTCCTGAAGTAAGGGGGTATAATTCAGTTCATATAAGTTGGAAGTTTGGCTTGATAGTTTAATAACTAAGTACTTAATTACTTCAGAATTCTTTGGAGATCGAAAGGAGGCTAAAGTAGATGGTGTAATTGGAGTAAGGTGTTCTAGCTCTATAGTATATGGTTAGGGCATATTATGAATAGAAAGCTGTGGCTTTCAAAATCTTGTTGTAGGACAGTTTAAAGGTAAAAAAGGTTGTTGTATTATTGGTCTGACATCACATCGGTAGTACAACAACTTTTATTGCCTTGTCCCACCACCTGATTGGCTCACTGAACAATGCTCTGATGAGAAAAAACATTTTACAACATGGCGGCGCGATTAAGTGAGCACCATTCGGGGGACTCTCCTCGTCTTGACACGGAGACCCTCACAAAGCTCCATGTCACAAAACTGAATTGCTGTAATTTTTTTGTTATTTTTAAACTAAATGGTGCCGAGCTAGTGGGAAGGGGTGAAGCCAAACTGAGTCAGAGTGGGAGAAGCAGGAGTGAGCCGGAGCAGAAGCCGCATGATATAATCAAGGCAACCGTCAACTGGGGGGAAAAAAAATGAAAAAAAGACACAAGTCAGGAACCATATACTATATAAAATAGTGGATGGTTAACCATCCACAACTATGGCCGTCTTTCCATCTCGGTTGTTGATGACATCATGGAGACCTCTCAAGCTTTGCTCTAGAGGTCTCCATGATGTCATCAACAACCTCGATGGAAACACAACCTTGATGTTGATGGTCGCCCGTCCACTATTCTATATGACTTACCCAATTTACTTTAATATAGCGTATGATGGAAAGTTGTTATACTCTGAATTCCATCATTTTCAAAATGTTGTTGTACTGTACTAGCTATGTCAGCTAGTTTGTTATGCTGTACTAGCTACGCAGCTAGTGCAGCACAACAACTTAGAACGTGAGTGCCCATGCATGGTGTGTGATCTTCCCTCCACTTGGCAGCAGCCGCAGGATTGAGACCTCATCTGTTGAAGAGAAAAAAAAGCCAAAAGTAAGCTTAAAATATTTAACAATGGCACTTTTTGACTTATTTTACCATCCTGCACTATAACAAGCATTTGTCAATGCCGAATGTTTGCTTGCTGGCATTGGCAGTGGTAGTGTAGAAGTTACAGAGCTGCGTAATAGGAATGGCAGTGAAGTATTGAACTGAAGCCAACCCCACCACCACCCTGCAGAGAGTGACAGGCATTGGGGTGTGCGTTTGGGTCATCAGGCATAACGGCCACACCATTTCACCACACCCCACCCTGCAGACACTGACAAGTGCCACGGTGTTCCTTGTGGTCTTTGTCCCTTATGCGCACCCCATTTCAGTAGGAAATATGGTGAGATGGGTGCGATATAGGAGAATGGGGTGAACTTTGGGGCCGAAGAGTCCAAGGCATACCTCGATTCCTCTCAGTGACTGCAGGGTGTGGAATGGTATGAGCATCACAGGCAAGAATCCCAAGGCACACCCCGATTCCTGTCATTCTCTATAGGGTTGGGCGTTATAGTTGAAAACCCTAATACCTCAGGCATTCGTTGGTATTTTCACTCCAAATTTTCAACATGTTTGTTTTGTGACCCACCTCATGAACAGGGGAATATCAGTTTGTTATGAAGCTGCTTATGCACAGTGACTATGGCATTTAGCACCACAGGTACAAAAATATTCCGAACAGGATGTAAAAAATTACAGCTGTACTCTTTCATGGGGAGGTGTAAAAAATGGCTATGTTGCAAATGTATAGTAAAAATATTTAAAAAAATGGTGAAGTCACGAGCGTACATAGAAACTGTGCAATGCACAACCGTAATATAATTAGGTTGGGGATTTCTTACAGCAGATTGTCAACTCAGGCATTTTGGTGCCTCCGATTATGAACAGTGTCACTGTGATTTTCTTTATCTGTGCCGAACAATGATTCCCCACAGTGACCACGCATCTCTGCACTGAAAGTGTGAAAACACACTTCGGCCATGTTGTGAAAAATGGCAGCTGTACTGTTCATAAGGAAGTGTGGAAAAATGCCACTGGTGAAAATCTGGACTGAAAATATTACAAAGTCATGAACTAACGAGGGTGTGTGGAAACTGTGCAATGCTCACTTGTAACACAGTCATTTCATGGACTTTTGTCACCAAATTTTCAGCATAGCCATTTTAAGACCTCTGCTCACGAACAGTGTAACTGTGATTTTCTTAATCTGTCCTAAACATTGCTTTCACACACCAACAGCACCATTGTGCGCTACATGTGCGAAAACACATTTTGGGTGACAAATGAAAAATTGCAGCTGTACAGTTCATAAGGAAGTTTAATAAAATGGACATGTTGAAAATCTGGAGTGAAAATATTAAATTTGCAAACTTACGAGCATGCATAGTAACTGTGCAATGCCGCTCGTAAAATCATTTTAGGAATTTTTCTACCAAATTTTCAACATAGCCATTTAAGATGTCTGCTCATGAACAGTGTCACTGTGATTTTCTTAATTTGTCCGTACATTGATTTAGCACACTGACTCGCCATTGTCGCTACATGGTGAACTACGTTTGGGTGAGATGTGAAAAATGACAGCTGTACTGCTCATAAGAAGGTGTGGTACAATGGCAATTTTGAAAATCTGGAGTGAAAATATTGAAAATTTGCAAACTAATGAGCGTGCGTAGGAACTGTACAACGCACGCTCGTAAAACAGTCATTTTTTGGAATTTTTTTACCAAATTTTCAACATAGCCATTTTAACACCTCACCTCATGAACAGTGTCACTGTGATTTTCTTAATTTGTCCCATACATCGATCTCGCACACCAACTGCGCCATTGTGCGCTACATGGGCAGAAACACATTTTGGGTGAGATGTGAAAAATGACAGCTGTACTACTCATAAGAAGGTGTGGTAAAATGGCAATGTTGAAAATCTGGAGTGAAAATATTGAAAATTCACGACCTTACTAGCGTGCGTAGGAGCTGCGCAATGTACGCTCGTAAAACAGTCATTTTTAGGACTTTTTTCACCAAATTTTCAACATAGCCATTTTAAGATGCCTGCTCATGAACTGTGTCACTGTGATTTTCTTAATTTGTCCCGTACATTGATTTCACACACTGACTGTGCCATTGTGCGCTACATGGGCGGAAACACATTTTGGGTGAGATGTGAAAAATGACAGCTATACTGCTCATAAGAAGGTGTGATAAAATGGCAATGTTGAAAATCTGGAGTGAAAATATTGAAAATTCGTGAACTTACGAGCCTGTGTAGGAACTGCACGCACGCTCGTAAAACAGTCATTTTGGAATTTTGGCACCAAATTTTCAACATGGGGTTTTTGAGACCCCTTCTCATGAATGATGTCACTGTCATGGTGGTATTCAGGCCTGAAGGGTGATTTCGCAGTCGCCGCGCAGTCACTGCGCGAAATCACCCTTCGGCCCGAATAACCATGACAGTGACATCATTCATGAGAAGGGGTCCCAAAAACCCCATGTTGAAAATTTGGTGCAAAATTCCCAAAAATGCCTGAGATATGCACTAAAGTTGAACCCCTCCTATTTATCCCATTATACAGCTTACCGGCATTTCCTCAGTTCGCGGTCGCCTTTGAAGAGTGCAGACGTGTTCCCGGTCCATCGAAGATCGTCGTGCTGAGCTCCGAGGTAAGTGTGGGGTGAGGGATGGGGGAGGCTGGAGTGCGCAGTGGGTGGAGTGCGGGTTGTGGGAGGGTCGGAGATGCGCTTGAGACAGTTTTCGTTTTCAGGTAAAATTAAAAAGATGGCGTGGGACTGTTTGCCACGCTGGGGTGGACTCCCGGCGTGGCCCAACGATGGGGGCCTTCAGCCGATGGGGATTGGGCACCCCGTCGCGCCAATTGCTTGCCACGCTGGGGTGGCTCCCAGCGTGGCACCCAGTACACGGGGACAGCAGCCGACGGGATTGGGCACCTGTCGGCTATATGATTAGTTGCCATGCTGGGGTGGGCACCCAGCGTGGCATTTAAACCTTGGGGGAAGGCAGAGGCAGCGGCAGCCGGCCGGGATTGGGCACCCGTCGGCTATTACAGTACATCTTGTCACGGGGGGCCAGCACTGCGAGCATCTGTGGGGGGACCTGTTGGCGTGAGCAGCCTTATATATCGCTGCTCACTCAAGCGTAGCTCCCCTTTCAACTTATGCCACTGCATTTTGGAGCTTGTCATAGACAGCTCAAAATGCATTAACAGGGCAGCATGCCAGCACACTAACTGAATTGGAGGAGGAGGGGACACACCTCCGAAATCTCTGATGATGGCACTATGTTTGTTGCACATGCGTGCAAGCAAACATAAAAAACAATGAATGACTAATGATCAGCAACAAGCTGGTTAGTACATCTCAAGGTTCCTATGGCAACCAAACCTCTTGAGCTCCACTCGCGAAGTGCAAGCAGTCGCCATACGAACCTCTCGATGAATTAACCAACTTGTTACCGATAGTTAGTCATTCACTATTCTCTATATCCTGAGGCCTGTTCAACTTTTTGGATCACTGAATTATTAAGTGGTCATGATTCTTCATAGTTGTAAGGATAATGTTGTCTACATAAAGACGGATTTTATATTTATTAACATTTATATTGATAGACACATAAAAGTTTTGAGCAGAAAAGGACACCATAACCCCCCCCCCCCATCTGCCCTGAGGTTCCCTGCTTATTTTGTCTCTGATACCATTTATCTCAAAAATTGTTGTTGCTGTATTGGTCCTTATATAATGAGATGCACAAAATAGGTGATCTGATACTGTTTATTGGACCAACAGAGATATACAGAACATCCTTAAGCTTTCGAATTCATAGAGTTCTTCCTCAGAAGGAATGGAAGAACTCCTAAAAAAGCTCACTTTTTAAGTGCCTAGAACAACATTAGAAAAAAAAATTTGCACATGAATGTGACAGATTAGGGAAGTAATTAGACAAGAAACACAACCAAACAGAGATAAGAAAACATCCTTGAAACTATAGTTATGTTTAGGTCAAATGTCACAGAATGAAATGTTATGTAGTTGTAGATGGTCTATAAATGATCTAATGTTAGGAAATGGGCTTTTAAAAAGCAGAATCCTGATTTGTTGACACACTCTTGCATCCATACTTTTATTTTTTAACAACACCCTGCAAAAAACAAGTGCCAGTTTGGGGTGCCCCATTACTTATGATATTATTGGGCACCCCGAATTTGAAACCGAGCAGCTGCCATTTTGTTTTCCTCCCACTTAGCATCCCACTTGTCCTGTCACTAATCCTCTGCCTGCTCTTTTTAAAAATACCACAAAAAACTCACAAATATACCTGCTTTATGCAGGCTTACTTTTAGTTTTTCTTCCCATGTCAATTGATACGTCTCGGCTCGACTGGAGCTCTTGCTTTGTGGTTTTTGTACATTGCAGCCGGCGCACCCACCACCATCACACCATTGGCTGATTCAGAGTACTGCAATCTCACCTAGTGGTCACCCAGTATCCCGACCACAGTTTTGGAGATGTGCCTTCTCATTCACATGGATAAGTAAATAAAAAAAGTCACACAGCCACAACTCTTTTCTTTTGGTTGTGGCCTTTCAACAGCAAATGGGAGCTTAAACCACACTCCCCACCTGCTCCACCTCTCATAGTGTTACATTGGCAGCTTCTGTCACAAACTGCATATCAGTAGAGTCCCCCCTCCACAACTATGGAGTCCCCACTAGGACAAAAATCCATACTGATGGAGGAACTGCTTTATTACAAAATTATTACAAGACATATTTTAAACTAATTTTTAACTTCTTTTTTTACAAAACTTTTTTTTCTTTATTGTGTCCATTTTCTAAGTGCAATAATACACTCCAGGTTGGGTGTTATGGGATATAATGGACCTTCCAGGGGCTATGAGACCCTCTGCCTGTGGCATTGGGTCTCATTACACCCCTGGGCAGTCCAATATATCCCAACAACACCCACCCTGTTGGGTATTATTGCTTACTTAAATGTCTTACTGAAGGCAACCTGGAGACTGTGTGTGTGTTGCGTGTGTGTGTGTGTGTGTGTGTGTGTGTGTGGTACCTCTCAACTCTCCCTGATTTTCACAAATGTCCCTGATTTTGCCTTAAATTGTTCTGTCTCCTTTTCTAAATTTGTGTTTTTGTAACCTAACAGTGGGGATTGTAAGCTCAGAATGATGTCAAGCATTACAGTTAACAGACTTGTTCTTCTTCAGAAATACATTGTATACTAATTCCCTATTCTATTAGCTTTTTGAGTGAATATTACCAATTTTTAAGATGTGTCCCTGATTTTTTGTAAAAACCTCTATCCTTGATTTATGAGTATGTGAGTGTGTTTGTGTGTGTGTGTGTGTGTGTGCACGCACACACACATATGTCTGTGTGTGTGTCCTATGCACTAAAAACAGCAGTTCTGCACATATGAATCTAAAGTCCATGAGATCTCCACCCACCAGTTGAAATCAAACCTATAAATATCCATAGTTATGTAGCTTGGGTAGAACCATTTTATACATAAGCATATAAGAAAAATGTAAAACAAACATCTGTTCATGTGTTGCACCTGAAACAAGGAAGAAGCAGGAGCACTTTAAATGGTGTAATGGTACATGAAACCATTGTACACATTTATGCCATCATCAACCATATTCAGAAGAAAAATAATTTTGACCTTAAATGCTCGTCTCTGTTGTGTATTTAGAAATTTCCTTTGAGAACCAGGACAGAGATGTGAGAGACGAAGTGATCAGACTGAGAGAAAAGTTGTCCCACTGGTATTTCAGTCTTCTTTATTTTAATATCATGTCTGTGTGAGCTCATTTGGGATTAAAAAGGTTGTTCCTTCTCCCCCACATAACCTGTTTGTGGACATTTCCTGCATTGATTGTAATGAACAACATTCTGAGATGCACAAGTATACTTCCCCTGTATCTTGAATTGTTTGTTTTGGTGGGGGGGTGCTGATAAAGTTTGAAGTGGGACTGTGCTCACATGTCCTACATTTAGAATGATTGCAGGCTCTCGTGCCACCTAGCATTCAGTTGTTTTGTTCAGGTATAAGTTTACTCCTGACAATCAGGTAGGATAAATTAGGTGGTTGTTTGAAGGCAATGGAGGTAGTTCTTGGAATATACATTTCAAGCTGTCATCCCCACTGAATATTGGTTGGAGGGTCTAATGATTTTATGTACAGGCTCCAGATCAGGGTTATATGTGACAACCTAGGATATCTGGTTGGTTGTGGTCGTTTCTTTATATTGTAGTAGTTGCTCTCCTCCTGCCTGATAATTGTTTTTTCGGTGTGGTTAGGTGTTTATCTCTGTTCTCCTCATTTGAGCTGATATGGTGGTATCAAAGTGCTTGACTGTACATTACAGATTTTTTGTGTGTGCCTAGGGTGATTTCTGTTTTTATGTAAGCATCTTTGTCTGTCGGCTTCCTGCAGATACAGGTCTGCAAGATTTCACCTTTGATGGTAAATGTGGTGTCCAAGAAATTAACACTGGTGTTAGAGTACTCCAGGAAAACTTTAATGGATGGGTGGAGGTTGTTCAGTTCCTGTTAAAATTCTTTGAGTATGCAAGTACCTTTTATCACTTGATGTTTCCTGATGGCAATAGTCAAGGGTTCTATTGCAAGTGCAAATATTATAGGAGACAGTGGACTCCCTTGATGGGTTCCCCATTTAATGCATTTGTTTGCATACAGATTTCTATCGGTCCTAATTTGTGCAAAGGGTTTAAGATATAATATTTCAATCTAGTTCCTAAAATTTGGGCCAAATCCTTTGTTTTTTAGTGCTTCATGGGTGAAATTCCACTGAACACAATCAGTTTTTCCACATCTAATGCTAATAATACAGAGTTAGACTTATGTTCCTAATCAACCATGTTTATAACCCTTCATATGTTTGTGTTTAATTGTCTACCTTTAATGAAATCTAGTCTGAACTTGTTGACTTAGATATGGGGCTATTGGTTCTAGTCTCATGGGCAATATTTTTCTGAACATTTTTACATTCAAATTCAAAAGTGAAATTGGGTGGTAGGATGTATAGTATTCAGGATCTTATTCATAATTTAGAAATGAACTTATAATGGCATCGTAGAATATGTCAGACAAGGTTCCCAATGAAATTAAGTTATTGAAATGAGATGTTAAATAGGGTAGCAGATGGAGTTCATATTTTAATATAAATCAGTCGGGATTCTATCTGGCCCTGGAGCTTTAGCAAATGGTAATTTTCTAGATCTGTAAGTGGCACATCAAATTTGTCAATATGTTCCATCATTAAACTGTATAATTCTAGGTTTGATAGGAAGTTTATAATACTGCCAAGTGTTTTTTTTCTCTGTCGGATGTGTATAGATCTGTATAATAGTTACTAGATACTGGGGGCTGGATATTCAAACTGCGCCATTCATAGGCGCAAGCCCTTGAGCGGCACAAAATAGTTGCGCTGGGGTGTGTCTAAGCGATATTCAAAGGAGTTGCGCTATTAGGCAACTCCTTTGAATATCACCCAACCACAACCACTGTGCATAGGCATGATGGAACTTGCGCCACCGAAGTTGACAGAGTGGAGCATTCAACTTGCGGTGGCGCAAGTACCATTGCGCCATCGCAAAATCCACGATATTCAAAGGTGACATGCAAATGGAGCTATAATTCATGCAAGGCTCAGGGGGGGCCATTTGCATGTGATTATGTTCCCATTTGCATGCCGTGCTTTTATGTAGGTGCGCCCAATCCCGAGGACTTAGCCTGGCGCTCTGCCAGGCAGCAGCCGTCGAGGACCGGCGCCCTGCAGCCCGATCATGGGCATAGTGTACTCCCCCACCAGCCGATCGCGGGCATCAATGTGGCTCCCCATCCTCCTCCCGTTACATATCGCTGGTGGTCAGTGGACGAAATGCCTGATGGCGGGCGGTATGATGATAATTCCACCCCCTCCCATTCACATCCCTGGTGGTCCAGTGGACTGAAATGCCCGATCGTGGGTGGTATGTGTGATAAAACCACCCCCAACATAGCCCTGGTGGCTAGTGCTCCCCACCCTACCCACCCGCGAAGCCCCACCACGCAGCCACCGTCCTGTCTGGACTGTCATGTATGGTATGGGCTGCATGCCCATTGGCTCTTCTCTGCACCAATGGGGTGCAGCCTGCAGAACAGTCCAGTCGGTGGGCGGCGGGGTGGCAGGCGAGTGGGATGCTGCCGCCCGCTGGCTGCTGGGGGAGCGGAGTGGTGGGGCCGTGGGTGGGTAGGGTGGGGACACTCAGCCACCAGGGCTATGTTCAGAGGGGTGGTTTTATCACACATACCACCCACGATCAAGCATTTCGGTCCACTGGACCACCAGGGATGTGGAACGGGAGGGGTGGAATTATTGTACATACTACCATGATTGGGCATTTTGGTCCATTGGACCACCAGGGATATGAACGGGAGGAGGGAGCCACGGTGATGCCAGCGATTGGGCTGGTGGGGAGGAGTACTATGCCATGATTGGGCTCTTGAGGGCACAGGGACTGGGTTGGAGGCCAGCCACAGGTGGCAGCTACTGTGTTCGCCCTGCAATACAGCAGCTCACCTGTGGGTGGCCCTCGACTTAAGCCTTTTTTTTTGGGCTCAAAGTCCTGCAGGCGCAGGTTGGGGGTTGTGCCTGCACAGCTCTGCACAGCCCGGCTGAATATCGGGCTGCACAGTTTATGCATGGTTCCTCCCCCTCCAGTTCAGCATGCATTCATTTGCATTGTGCTGTTGCTCAGCATGTTTTCTGTGGCGCAACTGCCTCCTGCTGAATATCGCAGAATGGAGCAAGTTTGGACTTGCGCAGGCGCAACCCTATTGCGCATGGCATAACCCTTTTGAATATCTGGCCCTTTATCTGTTGGGGTGTAGTAACTTTGATGCTAGTAGGAGTACATGTTGAGCTTATATTGAGTAATACAATATATTGGCAAGATTTCTATCTTACAACCTCTGTTGAAATAGCTCTCCAGACTTTAAAGGATATTATCACTAATGCTCTCAATATTCATGCACCTATCACCAGTATCAGAACTAAGGTAAAATCCTGCCCTTGGTTCACCTCTGAGCTTAAAGCAGCCTTGAGAACCAGAGACAAACTGTGGAAAAATGCAAGAAAAACAAAGGACACCAGAGATTGGCTAAATTTCAGAAAAGCAAGGAATTCATGTACAAAAAAATAAGAACTGCCAAAACTGCCTATTATACAGCTGAATTGGATGCCTCCTACAATAACCCATCCAGACTCTGGGGTACAATAAAAGGACTTCTGGGCCAAAATTCTACTCCTGCCTTAACCTCCAAACTGCTACTAAATGATACAGAAATTACAAGTAAACAAGAAATCTTAAATACCTTCAATGTTCACTTCACCACAGCTGGCCTAGCATTTGACTCATCACCTGCAAATATCCTGAGATCTTCCTTGAACCTGCAAACTACTGTGGGACAAATGGCCACTTCAACTTTTCCTTCATCCCAATATCCGTGAAAGAAGTGGAAGATCTCCTCTCTAATTTAGACACTACTAAGAGTGCAGGTGCAGACTCCTGGATCCCTATTTCCTGAAAATTGCTTCACATGTCTTATCTGCCCCCTCACTCATCTCTTCAATCTCTCCCTAACTACTGGATCCATTCCCTCTACTTGGAAAACAGCTCAAGTAGTTCCATTACTCAAATCTGGTGATACTAGGGATCTCAACAATTACAGGCCTATCTCCATCCTACCAGTACTATCCAAGATGCTCGAAAAACTAGTAAACTCTCAATTAAGGGACTATCTGGATAACAACAACCTTCTAAATTCTGCACAATCTGGATTCAGATCAAAGCATAGCACCATTACTGCCTTAGCCAAGGTAACTAACGATTGGCAGACTGCCTTGGATAAGAAAAATTGTACCTGTGCTGTGTTCCTGGATTTGAGAGCTACTTTGACACAATGGATCATGACTTATTAATCACTCCCTTAACTCACTAGGCCTGGATTCCCTATCACTCAACTGGTTTAAGGATTACCTTTCAGATAGGTCACAACTGGTTAAAATGGAAATTACCTATCCACCTCAAAACCACTGCTAAGGGGTGTACCACAAGGCTCTATTCTTGGCCCTATCCTCTTTGCCATTTATATAAACAATATTGATGCCAACCTCACTCAATCTAACATTCATCTGTTTGCTGATGATACTGTATTATATGTCAGCAATCCCTCACCTTCTAAAGCCTGTGAACTGTTACAATCCGAATTCTCCATTCTGCAGCACAATCTACTTGACAAAAAACTACTTCTAAATGCCAAAAAAACAAAAGCTATGTTCTTTGCCACAAAGAGTTGCTCTACCACTACCCCAACATCCACCACCCTACAATTATCCACCTTACTTGGAGAGAAACTGGAATTTGTTGATAACTTCAAATACCTTGGAGTCTGGATAGATAACAGGCTTGACTATTCTGTCCATATTGAAGAGCTACTTAAAAAGCTAAGACAGAGGCTTGGACTATTTTTAGAATAAAACATTACCTAAACAGTGATTCCAAAAAGGTTAATTCAGGCCTCATTCCTATCCCTCATTGACTATGCTGATTTTCTCTACTGCCATTGTTCACGTCATCTCTTACATAAACTGGACACCCTGTATCACAGGTCCATAAGATTTATTACTGACCTTCCCTCCAGCACCCATCATTGCTCCTTTATATGGCAGTCAACTGGACATCATTACAACACAAGAAATAGGAATGCTGCTATCTGGATATTCAAAGCATTAACAGGCAAACTACCTACCTATATCACTGATTGCTTTACCCAAATTACAACTAGGCCTTACACCTTAGGATCAGTAAACTCATCATATTAAAGGTCCCCAATGCCTGCACCCGGTTTGGGAGGGCTGCTTTCAGCTATACCTTAGCAGTTGCATGGAACTCTCTCAAAAATCCATGAAGCTAGATAGCCTACTACCTCTGGCATCTTTCAAAGATTGTTCTCCGCCCTTTTCCAGAGCTCTGCAATTGCTTTTATACAGCCTAATCCCCTACCCTACCTCACCCACCTTCCTTTTTCCGCCCATTATATTAATTCAATTTCTATCTTCCAAATCACCTATTATATTCTCATAAAAACTAGTTAGACCCTATAATTTATATTTTATGCCTGCGATTCCTTTGTCCCCTTTTTTCTTACAGGCTAAATGGTTCTACTGTTCCTTGTATATATGTAAATTGTTGTATATAACCATTTCATGTCATTATATTGCTGTTTATGCTATTCTTGTCTATTTAATAATACTTGTATCCTCTTTTGTATGACCACTCAGGTCCATCTTGTAAATGAGCTTTGCTCAATGATGTTCGCCTGAATAAATAAAGATTTTTGATTGATTGATTGATTGATTGATTATAACCGAGTCACATTGTTCTTGATTAATTTGATATGACATTAATTTTTCCAGTTTATCAGTAACAGTTTTGTAATATGACCTAGTGTTCAGTTTTTTTGGTATTAATTGTATTATATTTTATTTTCTATTACGTAATAGTGTTCAGGGTGCCTTCCTCAAGCAACTGGTCATGGAACCAACTCGGCAGAAGGCAATACTGGACCTTGTGCTCACAAACAGGGACAGTGTGATGGGGGTAACAGTGGGGGAGCACCTGGGTAACAGTGACCACCAGTCATTGTGGTTTGAAATCACAGAAAGAGCAGAACCAAACCACACAAAAACACGTATCCTGGATTTTAGGGGGCAGACTTTGGGAAAATGGGGAGATGCTTGAAAGAGGCATTAAGGGAATGGGACAGGAATCAGGGATTGAGGAACAGTGGGCAGTATTTAAAATGGGGATTATAAGAACAACAGAATTATGCATTAAGCAGGTTAGCAAGAGGAAAGAGAGGAGACCATTATGGTTTTCCAAAGAGGTAGCAAAGAAAGTGAAACCAAAAGATTGCATTCAGGCAATACAAAGACACAGGCAGAAGGGGACAGGGAGAAGTACCAGGAGAAACAAAGGGAGGCAGGGGAGTCAGTAAGGAAGCCAAAGCTCAGACAGAAGAACACATTGCAAAATCAGTGGTTAAAGGGGACAAAACCTTTACAGGTACATAAGTGAAAAAGAAGGACAAGGGAGGATAGTGAGACTGAAGGGGAGGATGGGGCACGTGGAGGATGACAACAGTAAAGCTGACATATTGAACAGGTATTTCTGCTCAGTCTTTACTAAGGAAGAGGGGTAATGGGTCTGAAGGGAGTACAAGGGTGAGAATGGTGTAGAAATGGACACAAGTCCTTTCACGAGAAAGGGTCCTGAAGGAACTGGAAGTAATAAGAGCTGATAAAGCAATGGGGCCAGATGGGGTGCACCCAGGGTCCTTAAAGAACTAAGAGAGGTGGTGGCTGAACCTCTGGCTATCCTGTTCAGCCAATCACTGGAAACAGGAGAGTACCCAAAGACTGGAGGACAGCAGATGTAGTCCCCTTATACAAAAGTGGGAACAAAGAGGAAGCAGGGAACTACAGACCAGTCAGCCTCACCTCGGTAGTGGGAAAGATCATGGAAGCACTACTGAAGGAGAGATTGGTGGAACATCTGGTTCTCAATGGACTACAGGACCCAAGGCAGCATGGTTTCACCAGGGGGAGGTCATGTCAGACCAACCTCATTGAATTTTTTGACTGGGTGACTAGGGAGGTGGATCAGGGGAGGGCAGTGGACATGGCCTATCTGGACTTCAGCAAGGCCTTTGACACTGTGCCACATAGAGACTATTACACAAACTGGGAATATGGGTGTGGGCAGGACAGTAGTGTGGTGGGTAGGTAACTGGCTGGGTGGCAGGACACAGAGGGTGGTGGTAAATGGCTGTCACTCCACAGAGGGAAGAGTGACCAGTGGGGTACCACAGGGATCAGTGCTGGGACCGGTCCTATTCAACATCTTCATCAGTGACATTGCACAGGATATAGAAGGCAGAATTTCACTGTTCGCTGATGACACAAAGCTCTGTAACAGAGTAGACACACCAGAGGGTGTAGACAGAATGAGAAGGGACCTGCAGAAACTTGAAGAATGGTCAAGGGTTTGGCAGTTGAAATTCAATGCAAAGAAGTGCAAGATAATGCATATGGGAACAAAAAACCCTGGCACAATATATCAGTTGGGGGGTGAGGATATAGCATGCAACAAGCAGGAAAGGGATCTTGGGGTTGTCATCTCTGATGACCTCAAGGTGAGGAAACAGTGTGACAAGGCATCAGGTAAAGCAAATAGGATGCTGGGATGTATAGGCAGGGGCATCACCAGCAGGAAAAGGAGGTCATAATTCCGCTATACAAGACACTAGTGAGGCCCCACCTGGAGTACAGTGTACAGTTCTGGAGACCATACCTACGTAAGGACATAGACAGGGTAGAGAAGGTTCAGAGGAGGGCAACAAAGATGGTGCATGGGTTGCATCACAAGTCCTATGAAGACAGGTTGAAGGAACTGAACATGTACTCCCTGGAAGAGGAGGAGAGGGATATGCTAGAGACATACAAGTATCTTACAGGGAGGAACAGGGTGCAGGAAAACACTATTTTAAGCGAAAAGATGTTTCAGGACTAGAGGCATGGGATGAAGTTGGAGGGAGGACGATTCAGAGGAAACATGAGAAAGAATTTCTTCACAGAACGGGTGGTGGACAAGTGGAACACCCTGCCAGTG
The DNA here is from genome assembly GCA_016271365.2 of Neoceratodus forsteri. NCBI lineage: Eukaryota > Metazoa > Chordata > Ceratodontiformes > Ceratodontidae > Neoceratodus > Neoceratodus forsteri. Next base: position 302,821,498 of record JADMNL010000023.1, on the reverse strand, counting down.
GAAGTGGTGGGGGCTGAAACAATCACGGGATTTAAGAATGCATGGGATAGACATAAAGGAATTCTAGAGGTCAGGGGTAAGGGGAAATAGACTTCTAGGAAAACAAACTGAACTTACAAGCTCAAATGGGCAGACTAGGTGGGCCATAGGCCCTTATCTGCTGACACTGTCTATGTATCTATGTATCTATGTATTATTACTTCATTAGGAAAAAATAGTTAGCATTCTTCCAATTGTTTGATTTGTTTCTCCAGATTGTTCAATTCTGAGTTAATATTCTTACATTTCTTATGGTGTATGGGATGGCACTCCTCCATAAATAGTCCTTAAAACAGTCCCATTTGGTAAGGTCTGAAATGTAGCACTAGTTATCTTTTTATGTCACAAGGATGGCTCTATAATTGCTTATTTCATGAAGACCATCAAGGATATCACCAAGTTTCTTCACCTCAGTGGGCAAGTAGTAACTTTTTCTGCTTCCTTTGTTATTTATATCACACGGGGATAAGGGTGGGTTGAGGGAAATGGAGGAAGGGCTAACTATATGGAGTTTTGGGAGTTTATACGCAGGGAAGCTGAGGAAGGGGGAGGCATGAGTAAGATATTGGGGAGGTATACATGGGGTTACAGTGGAGTAGACTTGGGGGGCTGGAGCACACTATTTGTGTTAAATATTGGAAAAAGAGAAGATGCAGAAATTGCACTCATTTGAAAATGAAGACATGGTATAAGGTGATATTTGTATTACTAAAGTACACATTTATGTATATCGAATTACTATCAGTATCAGTTACTATCAGTATGAGTACTGAAGCACAGATATTGTCATGAAATTTAAAAGGTCTCAGGGATCAAGTTTAGATGGATATAAATTATTAATTAAGCTAATAGGAAGAATACAGATATATTGGTTTCACAAGAAACATATTTTTTTTTTAAAAAGATTTTGATTTCTTTAAAAAAAAGTTGGTGCAGGTACTGTACAGCATCACATTTTTTGTCAAATTCGAGAAGGATAGCAATCTTGCTAAAAAAACCAATGTGTTCTGAAATTAGGTATATAATAGACTCAAATGGTAGATTTGTCATACACAAAACTATTTTGCAAGGCCAGACATTTACTATTGCAAATGTAAATGGACCAAATGAAAATGATCCATCCTTTTTTTATAGAATTGTTTTTGAAGCTTGCTCCATTTTCATTACCCTTTATTATAGATGGTGATTTTAATTTAACTTTAAATAATATATTGGATAGGTCAAACATATCTGTCAGTAAAACTATTTCTGCTAGCATTGTTATTAAAACCTTTATGGAATATCTAAAATTTAAGGAGCCCTGTTGGGAAAAATTCTAAGGTGACATTTTTCTTCCATCTTGCTTCCCAACTAGCTGGGTATCCACTGCTCATTTTATTTTTTCATTTTTTGTTTTGTAATCTTTTCTTTCTGCCATCGGCAATCTCATGTTACCAATACTCAATGGCCCAGATATTCAAAAGAGTTGAGCCATGCGCAATAGGGTTGCGCCTGCACAAGTCCAAAATTGTGCCATTCTGTGATATTCAGCAGGAGGCAGTTGCGCCCCCGAAATCATGCTGAGCAACAGCACAATGATAATGAAGGCATGCACAACCGAAGGGGGAGGAACCATGCATAAATGGCGCAGTGTGATATTCAAAGACTTGCGCAATGCGCAATAGTGGAGCAAGTGGAAGTTGTGCCATAGCGGATATGAGCCAAAATAAAAAGGAGCAAGGAAGAGGCGCAAGGATGCTACAGGGAAGCCACATGAGGCAGAGGCAGACAGACAGGGCAGGAGGCACAAACAGGGCAGGCCAGGGAATGGTCACAGTGAACAGCCAGGCACAGGAAAGGTGTGGGGAGCCACACAGCACAGAGGCCAGCACAGGCAGGTGTATTCGGTGCAGGGGAGGAAGCAGCCAGGACAGCGGGGGGAATACAGTAACAGCTGCTGGGGGGGTGAACACAAGCCAGGGACATGGCCAGTGCCACCTTCTACATGGAGGCTGTAGTGAGGGGTGTGAGAAGGTGGGCAGCAGGGAGGCGTGGCCGTGGAAGGGCCCGTCGGCGGTATGCCCCCAACAGGCAGTACCGAGCCGTCACCAGCTTTGAGCTGTACACAGATACTGAGATTGTGGGCCAGTACTGCCTGAACAGATCAATTCTGAGGCAGCTCTGTGAGCTATGCAGTGATGTGATGCAGGCACCCACACGACGGAGCCATGCCCTGTCAGTGGAGACCAAGGTAACAGCCTGCATGTGCTTGCTCACCACGGGTACCTTCCAGAGACCAACTGGGGACACCACAGGCATAACCTAGTCGGCGACATCACGCCACCTCACCCAGTTCCTCAGTGCACTGCTGCCACATGCTGAGGAGTACATCCATTTCCCCAGCACAGTGGCGGAGCACACAGCAAACATGCAGGAGTTCTACAGGGTAGCATGTATGCCTGGTGTGCTAGGGGCAATAGACTGCACCCTTGTGGCCATCCTCACACCACCTGGCCATGAGGGGGCTGCATACATAAATCACAAGGGCTATGCCAGCATCAACTTCCAGGTGGTGTGCGATGCCAGGGGGTGCATCATCAATGTCTGTGCCACGCACCCAGGGGGAACACACGATTCTTTCATCTGGCACCAGTCAGCACTGTGCCACAGATTCGAGAGTGGGGTCATCCCCACTGACCACCTAGTGGGTGAGTATGCAAACCACATGGACAATCATAGGGCCTGGGGGGGCATGACCAGAGGTGGCATGAGTAGTGGCCTACATGGCCTGGGGCAGGGCGATGCTGATCACCAAACTAACCTCCACCCTCTACACACAGGTGACAGTGGATACCCACTCTGTCCCTGGCTGCTCACACCCTACCGGTGGCCCATGACCCCATTGCAGCAACACTACAATGAGGCACATGCCACCACACGTAATGTCATCGAGCAGGTGTTCGGGATGCTGAAGGCATGTTTCCATTGCCTGGACACCTCTGGCGGTGCCCTACAGTATAACTCCTCAAAGGCCTGTGTGATATTCCTGGCCTGTTACATCCTGCACAACATGGCCAATGAATGTGGGATAGCCATACAGGTCAAAGAGGGGGACAGCGATGGGGATGATGAGGATGCCAGTGACAATGGTGATGGGCAGTCCCCCCTTGGCCGACGGGACCCTGACTGCTCAGGCTGGCACAGCTGCACCGGGACACCATCATGGAGGAGCACTTCAGCCAACCCAGGTAAGTCATGGGGCCATGTGCAACCACCAGTGGCCAAGGCACAACCCACAAACACACAGGGACACACACCGGGGGTGCATGCCATCAAGGGAAGTGGCAGTGCACAGGGACACACATACAGCCAGGGATGGGTGAGGATTAACATGCCACACTGAAGGACACACGCACACACACACAATGCAACAAATGTGCACAGAGGGCAGAAGGCACACCGACCCAGAACGCACACCCTAGCAACACACATGTCCACATGCCACCATGCCCACTGCCTGTCCATGCGCATTTGTCAGATGCTGAGCACCATTGCACATTGGTGTACAGCACAATGCAGGTATCATCATGCACATGCAACTGTGGACAGCAGCCGGGAGGGTGTGCAGGTGGACTATGTGTCCACGTGCAGGGCCGGGTACCCACCTGTGCACTGCCCACCGACACACACAATGCACACAGGGCAGCACCAGACAGTAGCCGAGCTGGGAGACAGGTCAGTCCCGCGACACAGTGCCACGGCCACCTCAGATGCGTGGGTGGCCCTGCCGAGACCCGCCAGCACTGGCAGGCTGACTACTGGCCTCATGGGGTGGCACCAATGGTCCCCCAGGGGTTCCACTGCATGAACACAACTGTGCCCATGCAGGGGTCTGCAGCACACCGAACATGCCTGCACCAGGAGTGCTCAGGATGCCCACAGCTGAACCTGGCATCGACAGGGTGGGAGTTGCATGACGCCGGGAATGGGGGGTGAATAGTGCACTGCATGGTGTCTGCAACTCATGGGCACCCGGCTGTGTGCCCATTGTGGCCATGACAGCAATGAACGCCTGTGCATGCCTGTCAATGGCAGCAGTCACATCCTCCCGCAAATGGTCCATCCATGGCAGGATCTGTTCGGTGTCCCTGCTGCGATGCTCCTCTGCCTGCTCCAGAGCCACACGTAGTCCATCCATGGACATCGCAAGCCACATCTGCTGCTGGACCGATGCTCGCAGTAGGTGGGTGTGCTCGTCCAAGAGGTCATCAGCTGGCTTGCATGGTTCCGTGGTGCACAGGGTTGCATTGACACAGTGGGGGTGGTGGCATGCATGGGGTTTCCCTGCAGTGGTGGTCACTGCTCATGGGGGGTGTCTGGGGGTCACAGTGCAGAGTGTGCAGTGCACTGGGGGAATGGTGTGGCACAGGGTGGTCTGCCCTCCTTGTGTGCCAGTCACAGCTTGCCGGTAGGTGTGATGGGGCACCATGGCCAGGCTGTGGGTTGGTTGCTTGTCTTCATGGGCCAGAGGTTATTCCAGCCCTCCCCAGGTTGTGCTGTGCTTGGGGTGTGGGGGGACAATGTCTGTTCTGCTGTGTGTTCCTGTGCCCATCTGTGGCATGGGTGGTGGGCCCCTACCTCCCTGATTGTGCAGTTACATTGCTCTGCAGCTGGGGGGCTCCCTGGTTGTGCTATGGCACCTCTGGACTGCTCAGCTGAACATCCCTTGTTGTGCTATGGTGCATCAGATCTGCTCAGCTTCCCCTCCCTAGTTGCGCTATTGCACAGGTGGTGCGATATTCAGTCGTTGGCTGTAGGCGCAATTTGGCCTGCTCCTTTTTTGAATATCGTGTCTCTTACGCATGGGCACAATAGACTTGCGCTTGCTCTTGCTATTGCGCACTTTTTGGGCGCAGTTTGAATATCTGGGCCAATGTATTTATGTACTGTTTCATATATTTATGGGCTTGTATGTTTTTGCTACTTCTAATATTATCACTGAGAAATTAGATATTTAGACACAGTAGGGTCACTGTCTTTAAGTTCCTACTATTAAATAGGCACGTGAAGGCTATGTCCCTGCCTCATGAAGAAGAACTGCTGTGGCCCAAAGTGACAGGGTATTGTTTGTGTTGGTTATCATCTGGGTCCACAATTAAAGTTTGCACATGTTTTAATTGCTATTTTAACATTATAGCTTTTTTTTTGTTGTTTTACAAGGATTATAGTTTGTGATTGTTGGAGTCTATATTGTTTTTTGCAGCCCTTGTTCGGTGCTGGAGTGCCAGGAATTCTTTGTGTTTTGGTGTGTTGGCCGTTTGACATCCCAGCTGCCCGTGTACCATTTACACAGGCATATGCTGCAGCTAACTTTGAGTTGCTCATGGAACAATCCCATATTGTGTCCTGGACACAGCCTGGGCATCAGTGCTGTATTCTGTGTGCTTCTTTTGCCTGTGTACTTCATGAATTGTGGAACCCAGTATCAGCAACTTCAGTTGATTTATTCATTGGAAGTTAGCTGGAGCACCAGCAGTTTAAGCCATCAGAGAATTCTTTTCACATGACTGAACCTGCTGAGAGGGAATGAGTTCCGATAAAGATTCAGACCAGGAAGGTCCTTCTGGAGCTGCATGACAGGCTACCACATCTGGGCAAAACTACATATGGATTACTTCCAATGATTTTTGAAACAGCAGCATTACCAATCAGATGCCGAGCTGGTGATATATAGTCCACCTATTTCATTGCTGACCCTTCAGACCAGGTATCTTTGAGAGATATTTTTCAGTGCTTAGAAAAACTAAAAACAATAGAACTTAGCTTATATTATGCGACTAAAACTGTTAAGAAATATAGTGAAAAGCAATGGATACCAAGAGGCCTTAGAATTGATAAAGCCCTAATAGGTAGTTTTTATAAAGGTATGTATGGACATAATTGGGAACACACTTTAGATACCTGCTCCCAGACACTTATTAAAATTTAATAGATCATGACACTGAGAAGCATTTGGATTTGGTAAAACAAACTGAGAAATTATAGACTGATTTACTGAAAGAAAAAAAGATGCCAGAGTTTGATGGACTTAATAAGAGATTGACAAAATAACTCAGTAGTCATGAGAAAGAAGTTATACAGCATGAGCAGTCTAAGTTTAGCAGGGACACTGCTGATTATTCGAGCGATACTGTTTATAATTGGGACAAAACTCAATAACAGCATGGAAGGTCACATAGTAAATGCTGCAAACATAATACTAGACAGCGGTCCCACACAAGCTCACGCAGTCAGTCATCCACTAGGAAAGCTCCCACTAATAACATGCCTAATAATACTGGACCTAGTGATCAATTAAGTCAGCCTAATCTCTCTGTGTCTTTTTTTGTCAAAGAAGAAGTGCCAATGGGTCCTGCAGAGGAGCAAGTTAACAGTGTGGACAAGGCATCAAAAAAGCAGTCATCAAAAAACATAAAACACATAGAGAGTGCCACAGGGGACAAAAACATTTCAAATCACCCCTCCAAAGGCAACAAACGCAACCTCAGAACAAAACCCCAGTATTAAATAATTCCTATGTTGAGCTAAGAGATGCTCAATTAAGTGTTCTATCTAAAGGTCTTCGTTTGAACCATTTAGGCAATGTGATTAATTGAATCTGGTAGTAGATCTTAGGAAAACTTTCCGAAAGCTACATCTTAAAACAATTTATAACAAAAGGAGAAATATGGGGTTTCTTATGGACTTGAGTACTGATGCACTTGATACCCAAATGGCATTCCCTCAGTCAGGTCCACAGGATTTGAGTAGGGATAATGAAGTACTGTACATGACACTTTAAGACCACATCTGGAGGATGCACTGGAGTAGTTCAAACAAGAAAGACAATACATACATTTTGATGATTTGAAATTTGATTCATTTCAAGTAAAAAGGAAGGGATTTAAGCCAAAGTCTACATTTTGCTCATACAAGGTATTCTCTCCTGCTGTACAGACTTTTGAAAATGTGGTTATGAAAGATGTTGATGAACTCAATGAATAGGAAGATTCACTACACGCCCAACTTGTCAACTAGAAAATCAGAGGCTTTGAAGCAACTATAGTTTAACATGAATATCATGATCAAGCCATCTGACAAAGGCGACATGGTTGTGGTAATGGATGCCACTGCCTGTTTTGAGGAGGTGATGTCACAGCTGAGGAATCCTGAATATTATAGAAAATTGAAAGACGATCCTACAAAAACTTTTCAAGCAAAGTTACATCACTTTTTGGACAGGTTCTTATTCTGTTTGCACCCTTTGCAAACTGTGTGAGAGGCCATACAGCACCATGCATTTCTGCTTAAAGTTGAACCAGTATAATATTCTGTGATGATTTGCATATGCAGCCCATGATGCTTTGCATTGTGGGGGCATGTGTGATTTTATATTTCTTATACTCTTGGTTTTATCACCAAGTCTGAGTTAAAATTCTTAAGGTGCAAAGCCCCTACAGTACCTATCTTTTATTTCATCCCCAAGGTACATAAAAACCTCTAGACCCCCTCCCAGGTGAACAATTGTATCTGCAATTGGATCTCTCACTGAGAACCTGTCCGTATTCATGAACATTTTCTTACAGGATTTGATACTTACTTTACCATCCTATCTATGTGATGCGATTGTGGTTCTGAATAACTTTAAATGGGAGGCTATTTTTTTATGGCTCACCATAAATGTGAGTGCACTGTACATCAGTATCCGGCATCATTTGGGGCTGAGCACTATAAGATTCTTCATGGGAAAATGAGACATTTGAAACATTGGACCCTGACTTTGTTTTCTATACCAGGATTGCTTCATGGGTTGGTGGGAGAAGGTGTCCATCTTTGACCCCATGGTCAATCAATATCTTTCAAAAATCACATACCAGGGTAGTTTTATAGACAATATATTGGTTGTATGGATGGGGTCTGAACAGAATGCAATAGATTTTATACATCACATCAATGACAACAATTCGAATCTGAAATTTACCTATGTTTGGGATCCTGAGCAGATTAACTTTCTGGATTTGACTTTTATGGGTAACCCTGGTCAGGAAACCAGCATCAGGAAATACTTTACTCAGGGCTGAAAGTTTCCATCCACAATACCAGATCAGGAGTATACTATATAGTCAGTTCCTTCATTTACACAGGAGTTGTTCGGATATTACCACTTATGAAAGACATGCAGCAGATCTCAAAAGATGGCTCCTTAATCATGGGTATGACAATACATTGCTGGAGAACACTAAGAGCAAGGCCTTAGAGCAGGATTGTCAGAGCCTCCTTACCCCACAAGTCCATACCACAGAAGTATTAATTACCCATATCAATTTTGTAGTGGATTATAGTACAGTGGCACAGTTAGTAGCTAGTATTATGAAGAAGCACTGGGGGATTCCTATGGCAGGTTTGGGAATTACGGGACTCTATTGGTCCCTGCCCCAGGGTAGCTTATTGCAAGAATCCCAGTATTACAGATTTGGTGGTTAGAAGTCATTTTCAGCCAAAGGTTACCTTCCCCCTTCCCAGGTTTCCACCCAGACCTGCAGTGTTCCATTGCTGCTGCAATTACAGTGCTTGTATTTATGCCAGTTATGTATGCAGTTTTACAAGCCCAACCAGTAATTATACCTATAAAGTAAAACATCTTATTACATGCAGAACTGAGGTTGTGGTATATGTGATCTGGTGTTCCTGCCCTACTTTGCATGTTGTCAGGACCACCAGACCACTTTAAGAAAAAAATCAGGAGCATGCAAGGTTGATTATGGGTGGAAAGGCTGACACCCCAGCTGGACTCCATTGGACTAATTGCCATGGTGGGAATGTGAGCACCATGTGGTTTTGGGGAATTGATCACATTCCCATAAATGAAAGAGGAGAGGATAGAGGGCTCTTCTCTAAAGAGAGAGGAGGTTGATTTATATATTAGGAGCTTTGACTCCAAGGTGTTTAAATGATGACTGGGATCTCCGTCTATTTCTGTGATGGACTAATGGGTTAATTTTTTGCCCTTATGTTCCAGAGCTGCTCAGGTATCAGAGTGATTTGCTTGATCTGGCTTCTTTATACTTATAATTTTACAAGGTTTCCTCCTTTTGTCACAATATTTTTGTAGACTTTAGTACACACAAGGATGTGCAATGTTATGTAAATTTGATCTTATGGAATCTTTTTTGCATATTAGTGACATCGTGTATTTATGGTATAGCAAGAATTTGGATTCTGCTTTACTTTCCTCTTTCAGTTTTTCTTTCCCATCTCTTCTTGTCCTCCCCATCCCCAGTTCCATCCCCTCTGTTTTTCCTTACTTCATTTTGTTTTTTTGAATTTTCTGTTTTGTTATCTTTTCTCTCTGTCATCAGTCCTCTCATATTTCCAGTGCTCAGTATATTTATGTACTGTTTTATAGATTTATGGGCTTGTATGTTTTCGTTACTTGTAATATTATCACTGATAAATTTGGTGTTTAGACACAGTAGGGTCACTGTGTCTTTAAGCTCCTACTATTTAATAGGCACTTGAAGGCTATGTTCCCACCCCCTGAGGAAGAACTGGTGTGGTTCAAAGCACCAGGGTATTGTTTGTGTCCATTGTAATCTGGGTCCACAGTAAAAGTTTGCACGTTTTAATTTCTATTTTAGCGTTATGTCCTTTTTTTTTTAACAAGAAATGTGCTTTTTGGTTATTGGCACTGTTCCACACACCAAGCATCTTGGATGTACACCCTGAAGCTGAAGGTCCCTGATACATTCATGTAAAATTAAATTTCTTGGCTGGTAATGACCATCGTCCAGCGTGACACCCCATTATAGCAATTCAAAAAGGCCATTCATACTGCTAAATCCTCTTTCATACTCTCTGTAACTTGAAATCTAGAATGTGGTTTGTGGCATCTGGCTCCTACCTTTCCCATTCTGCATAAAAACATCCTCCCTATTGGGATTATCTTGCATGTGTACTTGGGGGGCCCAACAACTCCTGCAACTCTATCAATGTGATTTTGTGTGCCCCCACCACTCTAGCCAATAATCCCAACAATGTCTGTACTTTATCTGGTGGTAATTGGAAAACCATGACCTGAGTATCAATTTCAATCCCCAAAAAGGATAACACTGTACAGGGTCCTTCCATCTTGGTCTTTGCCAAAGGCACACAAAATCTTCCCAGCAAATCCCTGTCTCCTTTGTGGACTGGCAGTAACCAAAATGCAGATTCAATGTATACCTTTGTAAACAAGGTCTTTTTTTTTGCCATCACCACTTTTGCTGCTCTGTCAAATAATACATAGGATACCACCATAAAGCACAGGTTGATGTAGTCATTGATAGGATATCCCTCTGGGTAAGGCAGGTGATTCATCATCCTGAACTCCTTCAGGGCTTTCTTGTGGACTAGCCCAATCAGGGATACTTGCAACCATGGTGAAGGTAGGGCTGAAGAGGGACCACTGATTCTTCCTTTTCCCAATTCTCTGGTTATCTTTTCCTTGACCAGGCCCAGTCGCTCCTCACACACTGTAAGATCTTAGCTTCATAATGCTGCCGAGTGCCATCATACAGAATGTTAAAACCTACTGGGAAGCACTCTGCCAAAGGACAAGCAGCTGCCTGATCTGGGTACTGAATCAAACATGGCTTTATTCATTTCATTCTTATTGCCATTGGGAGGCTGGTTGTGCCACCTCCAAAATGGCTGGGGCATCACCACTTGATTCACGCTGTTTAAACAGATGGAATTGGCTGCAGGCCATGCTTTCATGCTTGGACTTGCATGGCTTCTTCTTACACATGCCTTGGTTGTAATTATAACAAAACCCAGTCCTAGCCCATCCCCTGGCAGAGCAACTTTGTGCCCCTCTCTTAGTGGAAGGAGCGTAACTTGAAAACCACTGCCAATGTGCTGCACCCCCCCATGCTCAATGGCCCACAACAGTGTCGTATCCAAAACACTCCAGTGCCTCATTGGGTCTGCTTGCTTCTGCTGATGAAATGCCTCATCATATTCAAGCCAACCATATCCAGGCTTACTGGCATGCATGGCCATGACCCTGCTGTAGTAGTTCCAAAAACTACTGGCCCTTTCTGGAACCACCTGCTATATTGCTCCTGTGAAGACTGGACATGCCACTGACTACTTCTGCTGAGTGTAGTGGATCTGTACTCTTCTTCTTATAGCTACCCCTTCATCCTTTTCTTTTTTATCTTTCTATTCCTCAGGTGCCCTGCAGCAGTTCAGGAGTATGACTTTATCTACATATTTTCTACCCAAAATATGTAACCTCACCTTATCAATAAGCTGTAACCCAATAGGCTCTCCAGGCTTACAAAACCCACTGTAGGGAAGGGGGCACTGTGGGAGAGACCACTATCTGGACCCCTGTCCCAGTTACCAGTGCTCCCTCCTTCTTAGGGGAGGCACAGATACCAACGCCTGTATCACTGGACCTTCCCCACTCCATGAATGCCATTCTAGGTGTGCCAGGAGCCAGTCAAGCTTGTGTTCTAGTGCTGATTGCTGTTGCCCCCTCACCCAGCTGGCTCTCCTGCCCCCCAGACTGGGCGACAGGTGACTGCACCAGGAACCCCACTGACATCACCAGGCTACCTGGCTGGGGCAGGGCTTCCCTTCGTGGTATATCACCAAAATCCTCCCTGCCCCCTGGGGCACATGTGCTTGGTAACTCCACTGGCTGGGTGAGAGCTGGCAGCAGGACCAGAGACAGTCACGCTGCTGCAGACGATGCTTCATGCACCACCCTAGCAGACAATGGTCTCCCCTAGTCCCTGCCTGATTCACTGGGATGGCCTGAGGGATAGATTCCCCCCTTCCCTGCCACTCCTGGACTTGTTTGGTGCTGTCTCCCTTCTGGGGTTGCCACCTTCAAAAGTGCTTATCAACACCCTAATCTGATCAGGACTTCATTCTCCAATCTTGGGTCTACCATGCTTCATGTTGACTGGTGCTGCTGCCTCCAGGTCTGCACCAGCTTCTTGGTTACTGGCTTCTTGACTGCCAGTTTCTTGCACAGTGGCTGTCATGGTACTGGCGCACTCTTCTTGCTCTGTGCCTTGGATGCCGGTTGCCAGGGCACTGTCCCCTGCTCCATAAGTTCTGTCAGTGGGATTGGCTCCACAGCATGGGTAGGCTGTGACAAAAGACCCAAAGGCATTGCTCCTTCTGGGTTTGCAAACACCCCTCTCAAGTTCACAAAACAGGCCTCCCACCAGGCCTTGTTTCTCTCTTGAAGTAGAGCCTCCAGCTGCTTCTCAAGCTCCTCCATCCCCCTCTTTTTCACTGCTTTTCTCTCCCCAGCATCTTGTACTGTGATCACCAGCTGAGAGAAACACAGACAATCTGCCCCTGTATGCACTAGCTCTCTGTCCTTACAGGGCCATACTGTGTAAACAACCATGAATTAATCTGTCACTGGTATCCCCTACACCTTGTATTACTTCATATACCGGTATGCCTATTTCCCATTTGATTTCTCTCCCTTCATTTTTGTTCCCCCATCAACCTTCCAGGTCTGTACAATGTTGTAGGGATGTGCAATTTTGAAATTTGGTGGGTGCATACAATTCTGAATTGTGGCAGAGACAAGTAATTGCAGAATAAAATGATGTGTCCAGTCACATTTCAACAGTGTGCATTGCCACTACATTCTAAAATTGTTAGTCCCCATCAAATTCCTACACGTGTGTCCCCTGTTGCATTCTGAGTTTGCATGTCCCCACCACATTTTGAGATAGTGCATCCTGGATACATTCTGAGATTGTATGTTCCCCCCAACATTCTGAAACTGCACACAACCTTGATATTCTATAGCTACATTCAGTGTTGCATTCCAAATCCACATCCCTGCCACATTCTAAAGTACTGTTTTGTGAACATGTATCATGAGGTCTGTTTTGTGAACATTTATTAAAACATTCTGAAAATGCATCCGATGCACCCAACCCTGTGTCTGTTTTTTTTTTTCCAAATGATTACTACAACTGCAGTTTCTTAAACTTTGAAGAAATTAGTCCTTTAAAATTGTTGATGGGGAGGACAATGTTGTGAGTTCTGGTTATAATATCATAAGTAGCTGTTCACTGAAATTGGCTTTTTTGAACATGGAATGAAATGAGGGTTACAAAATGGCTTGTAACTTTTAAACAAAATAACTTAGAAATTAAATTTCTGGTATGAGGCTAATGGGGTTTGCCCCTGGAGGGCACACTGAGTTGTCCAAGTGGGCCTGAACCAAGAAAGAGGGCCTGTACAAGGAAGGCACAAAATGAGGTCTTTTTCAAAACCGCATAGACACATGCTAAAGTATCATACCCTGTGCAAAGCATTGTGGCTAGCAGCAGTGGTGGTGATGGGGATTTTCTGCATCATGTGGGGCACTTGAAAACAAGTTAAAAGAAGCCAGAAGCAGGCTGCTGGTTAACTAGGATCTGCAGCTCATCCATTAGGTAGGGAAATGGGCAGACTGGGTGGGCCAAGTGGTCCTTATCTGCCATCAAATTCTGTGTTTCTATGTTTCTAAGGCACAGAAATGGGGGGGGGGAGGTTAGGAAGCAAGAGAAAAAGGGGGAGTGGTCGAAAAGGATGACTCACAAGAAGGGGTGGGTTTAAAAGGGGATGACATCACAGAAGGGGATGGCTTAGAAAGGAGGGAAGAGAACACGAGTTGGTAGAAGCAAAAAGGGAGAAGAGGGGCTTAATGGGGTTCTTAAGCTGCTGCAGAGAGGCAGGCAGCCCTCTTTTACATTGCTACTCTCGATTTTTCTTTTTTCACTGAGAGCAGCACATCAGATCAACATGCTGATAAATCATTTTGTGCTCCCTGGGCAGTGTAAGCACTAGCAGCGAAATTTATAGAAAATGACGAGAATCCCTGGGCAGTGTAAGCACTGATAGGGAATTCATTGTAAATGGTGCAAATTTGAGTGTACACAGTCGAGGAACAGAGAAATGGCCCAGCTGAAGTGGGATAGCATGTGGCAGGTAAGCAAGAAGGGCCAGGGGCCAAGACAAAGCATTGCAAGCGATTTGAAGCAAGACTGTGGGTAGCGATGCGATGGGAGCGCAAAGAGAAGCTGAGCACCAAAAACAAAAATACAACCTGAGTGCAAGGCGTGGGATGGCTAATGATGGGACCAAAATGAGAGAGCAGGGAAGGTTGTGAGCAGTCGTGGCAAGTGCCGGAAGCAGATGAAAGGGATTTGTTTTTTTTTGTTTGTCTTGCTCCTGTGACCTGCACGCCAGGCCTTCAGGGGAACAAAGGAACAGCTCTGGGCAGGAGCAACTCAATGACGCATTTACTCAGGGAAGTGTTATTTTAAATCAGGATGGGGAATTTGAGGGCAAGCAAGGACTAGGGCTAGGGCCAAATTGGAGGGACAAGAGTTTTGTTGCTACACCGCACGAGCGAGTCACCAGGGAAAAAGGACCGGCAGGCCACAATCGGCAGCTCACAGACACCATCAGGAGGTGGCATCATGCCAGGTAGGCCTCAGAAAACTCCGCGGGGGTGGGGGTCAGCAGCAGAAGCCAGGCCTGGGCTTAGCTACTGGTTACTCTTTAAAGGATAATTGACTGGAGTACAGGAATGGTTTTGGGGAAGCCGGGTTTCTTGGTGTGGAAGGGCAGGCCCAACAAGTGAAAAGCAACATGCCAGGCCGTGAGGAGAGCAGCCATGTGGGGGAGGGGGGTACAGTGCAAGACCAGTTGGGCCACAAATGGCATCATGGAGCATCTGCCTAGTGCAACGCTACAACACGTGGAAGGGCATTGAGGAAAAGGACACAAACGGGTGGAAAACCAGCAATTGGGGCATGAAGATGGCTCCTCCAATACCGGGCCCACTAGACCATGAGTGAGGGTGTAGGGCACCAGGAATGTACACCAGGCCATGTGGCACCATGGTGCAACAAAAGATGGGAGGGATTTTGTTTTACAAAAGGAAAAAGGTCATTGTAGGCACAGTTAGGCATGGGAGGTGAGGCGCCTATTTAAAAAAAAAATAAAAAAAGTTTCATTCAAGAGCTCCAACATGGGTGGGCAAGCAGCAAAAGGGGGGTAGTCCATAATGGGAAAAAGTAAACTTAGACATTTTGCACACTGAGCAGTAGCATACGGTAGCATGCAGTATAAGCAGTAGGCAACAAAAGCAGTGTGTAAGATCCATAAAAGAATGCATGGGAAGAACAACAGTGCAAATTATTTCATTTTAGATCTTTTCCAAAACCGCATAGACACATGCTAAAGTATCATGCTCTGTGAAAAGCATTGTGGCTAGCAGCAGTGGTGGTGATGGGGGTGTTCTGCATCATGTGGGGCACTTGAAAAACAAGTTAAAAGGAGCATTGCAGTTCCACTTTACCAGTTGAGGGTAACATGCCCTGATATAAATAGCAGAGTGGTTTTTCACTAGCCCAGTGGGTAGCAAGGGCGTACTCACACTCAGCTGCTGATTTTGTCTCAAGTGACGTATCAAAGTGGAAACAAGAGAGGAAAGCATGCTGGTGCTTGGGAACCTAGGAGTGTACAGGTGCTCTCTAAGCCCTAGTAGACGACAATTACCCTTTGATGCATGAATAATCAGGGTTATTTTGGTATGTTTAAAGGGGGTGGTTTGTTTCCAGTTTGTTTGTTTACCAAAAAAAAAAAAAAGGGATAATGATGTAGGAGGTCACCACCAAAAAAAGTGCACAGTCAAGTAGGGCAGGGGTCATAGGTGCCAACAACGGGTCAGGCAAAGCGCACGTTTTGGACAAGAGGGAGGACAATAAGAACCCTTGAGATTAACATGGCTATTTCTTTTACAGCAGCTTTTACTACTTAGGAACCAGCAAAGATGATGGCCCCAAGAAAGAGCAAACTGACTAAGGAAGAGGCGTACAAGGCGATCATAGAACTGGCACAGTGGGTCAATAAGGTATGGAAGTTGGTGTAGGACATAGAGACCCAGGGAAAAGGGGAAAAAAGGAATGGCGACAAAGGAAAGGGTAGTGGCAGGGGAACCGGGCCAGTCAAAGGCCAAACTGAACCTAGGGCACCGGCTCAGTCACCAGCCTCAAGAGACTGCCACCTAGGCCAGTCAGCCCAGATAGGCCAGAATCAGTCATCCCCATACCACAGCCGGCCCTCCCGGTGCACCCATGACCCCTGATCCAGTTACTGTGCCTCCTTTCACCGGTACCACCAGCCACGTCGGCTCATCCAGAACCACTGCCAGCGACAACAGATGCCACAAGAGGACAGGCCCTGTGACCAGTGGGAGCCCAAACAGGCCCATCGACAGGTAATTCAGGAGGGAGCATGGGCAGAAGTATTAAAGAGTATGTCAAGCAAATGATCACAGCTATAGGGATGATGGCCTGGGACAGCTAGAGAAGGCACTATCTGACATTAGATCTGAGAAAGGGTTTAAAGAGGGCAGCACGGCCCCACCAGAGGGAGGAGCTTTACTGGGGGAAGACAAGGGACATAGGGTCCCCAGGCATGAGAATAGGAGAACATGTCCCTCTGGCAACAAAAGAGAAGATATGGAAAGGGGAATACATGGATGTCTTTGCTTTAGTAAGTAGGGGAGGCAGTGACAAAATATGATGAGAAAGAAAGCATAGGGAAATTGGAGATGGCAGCAGCAGTAGTGCTACTGGGGGGAAAAAAGGAAGAGGACAAATTCACCAAAGGGAAAACTTGGGACAGCTGGTTCATAGGTTTTGCAACCTATTCGGCGATAGTTACGGAAAAGAAGCCAGAACTGGGAATCTCCCTAATTACATATCAATTGATCATATGGAGGGCAAAAGCAAGAGGGGGTTGGGTGGCTATATTATGATGAGTTTTTCAGGCAGAGAATGGCAATGTATGGGGATGTTCGCTGGGATACAAAACAGACCTGTGGACAGACTACGTCACAGACCAGGCCACACCCGATTGGAAAGTGGGAAAGAAGGCCATGTTGCAGAAGAAATGTTGCTGGGGTTTTAACTTGGCGTTTTGCTCTTGACCACAGTGCAGATTTCGACATGACTGCTCAAAATGTGGCGGGAACCACCCGGCCACGAGATGCAGGATGAACTAGTCCACCAGGGGACAATACAATGGGGGACAGGGCAATGCCAACCAGCCCTTTTTGGAGGGGGCAGGGGGTTTAGGGGACAGGCAGGAAGCAGAGGTTTCAGGAGGAGGGGAGGATACAGAAGGGGAGGACAGAGCTTTCAATTTGGAAGCAGCGGAAAAGGTAAGGGAGGTCAACAAATTTAACATGCCATGGACACCGATTAACATCAAGATGTGGGAACAGGCTTTAGAGGGGCACACTGATAAGGAAGCAGCAGCACAACTGCTCACAGATTTTAAAAGGGATTTAAGCCTACACTTTCAGGGACCTAGGATACACTGAGAAAGCAAGAACTTAGGGTTAGTGAGGGGAAAAGAGAATATCCTAAGGCACAAGATACAGAAAGAAAAAAAACGCAGGACGGATTGAAATGCCTTTTCGGTTCCCCCAGCTTGCCAACATAAAGATATCCCCGCTGGGTTTAGTACCCAAAAAGCAACCCGGAGAATTCAGGATGATACACCACCTGTCATTCGTAGACAAGGAATTGATGAATGATTATATTGAGGAGAAACACTCCAGAGTGACATATGCAACACCGGAGGAAACAGTGCAGATTATTAGGGCGATACCACAGGCATGGTTAGCAAAAAGGGACATTGAGGCAGCTTTCAGGTTCCTTCCAGTACTGCCATAGATTGGGATTTGTTGGGTTTACAAGTGGATAGGGAATACTATTTTGACAAAGCCATGCCTATGGGTTGCTCAACGGCATGTGCCTCCTTTGAACTGTTCAGTACCTGCCTGCAAGGGATATTCCAGAGGAGGACTGGTTATAAGACAGTGATACACTATTTAGATGATTTCCTGCTAATAGGGAGTAGAAGGGAAGAAACATAGACAATGCTCAAGAGCTTTCAAGGTTTGTGCAAAGAATTTGGAGTGCCTTTGGTGCCAGACAAGACAGAAGACCCCAGTAGGACTATAGAATTCCTGGGAATCGAGATAGATGCCCAAGAGGAAGTGTTCAGGTTACCACTGAAGAAGGTAGCTAAGTTGACAGAGCTATTACAAGAACATAAAGTCAGATGGTGGAAACAACTCAGACAGGTACAACAATTGATAGAACACCTCAGTTTTGCATGCTGGGCCATCAACCCAGGGAAGGTCTTCACGAAGCGTTTGGTACATGCACATGTGGAGTGACCAGGCCACATCACTGGGTGAACCTCACAAAAGACACCAAGGATGGTTTGAGAATTTGGGAGACATTCCTCGAGACATTCAATTTAACGTCCTTTTGGCAAGAGGAGTGGTTATTTAACACCGACCTGGAGTTATATACAGATGCTGTAGGGGGGTTGGGCATGGGAGGCTATTGCAGAGGGAAGTGGTTCTCAGAAGCATGGCCCGAGGTATGGGTGAAGCAAGGGCTAACCAGAGACATCACACTGCTAGAGATCATACCAATCTGGGTGTGTTCTCTAGTATGGGGGCAGAGCTTAAGAACCAGAAGGTAACCATCTGGTGCGACAACAAGGCAGTTGTGGTTGTACTCAATAATGGGGAGCTTCATCGGTGCCAGTCTTGCGGGTACTGAGGTAGTTAGTTCTGCAGGGTTTGAATCTCAACATGTCCTTTAGAGCTAGACACATAGAATGTATCCAGAACACTATGGCTGACAGCCTGTCTTGTCTGCAGCTGGGCAAGTTCCGGGCCATGGCACCAAAAGCAGAGGCGCAAAAACGCCCATCCCAGTGGACATTTGGGAAGCTGGTTGGAAGGAGCCGAAGTACTATTTCACAACTCATGGTCCCCCAGGACCCTCAGAGTCTTTGAAGGGGCTTGGGGAGCACTCCAAGCTTTCAGGGACCTACACAGCGTGGAGGTAAGTGGGCAGATCACCGATGAACAGGTGTAAAAATATATAGTGTACCAGTGGGAGCAAGGGCTAGCACATGTGACAATAGGGGTGCATCTAGTGGCCATCAACATAGTCTGTAACCTGAAGGGATGGTGGGACCCAACAAAAAACATGCTGATCAGATGAATGATTCAATGGTGGGGATGACTAAGAACCAAGCAGAGAGACGACAGGAGACCAGTGTCGGAGAGGCTCCTAGCAGGTTTAGGGCAGGCCACACTGACAATCTGTAAATCAGTGGAAGAGGGCCTGTTATTTCAAGCCATCTTCATGACAATGTATCACGGGGCCCTCAGGGTAAGTGAAGCAGTAGGGTAAAGACTATAAAGGGGGTGGTCTGGATATAGAGGATATAACATGTCAGGCGGATGCAATTTCTTTATGGGTCAAGAGATCAAAGACGGTTTAGGAAGGTAACGGCTCCTTGATCCGCCTTGAGTGGAAACAAGAGGCAACCATTTCTCAGGTGCAGGCACTGTGGGCTTATGCTGCAGTGTGACTGGCGAAACAGGGGCAGTTCTGCATCCACAGGGTTGGGAAGAGAGTGACAAGCTACCAGAAAGTAGCTGTCCTTAAAAAGGGCATGGGCTTTCTAGGGGAGGACACAAGGTATTAGTCATCTCACTCTTTTAGAATTGGGGCAGCATCACAACTGGCAGCAGTGGGGGGTCAAAAGAACAGGAGCAAGGGATCGGACACTGGAAATTGGAATGTTACAAACGTTATGTGTTATCTTTGAACAAATAAATATTAAAATTCTCTCTTTTATTTGCAGGTCTAAGTAGGGGGCACCAGGCAGAAATGGGGGAGGGAAGGGAACAAGGGTGTAATTGGAAATTACAAAGTATCAAGAGTAGATGCTGTGGGCTCTGGACCAGGGGCACAATTCTAACCTTGTATTTTGCTTTCAGACAGGAATGGGACAGAGACTGGAGATATGGATTTGTGGGCATTTGTATATTTACTGGGCAGAGAGGAGAGTGTCCAAGAAAGCAGGTGGCAGGAAACTGTATCAAAACCCAAGACAGTGTAGGGTGTCCTGGCAAGGAATCAGGGGCATGAAGTGGGCCCAGCTGCTGCCAACACTGAGATACGTGAGGGAAAGACACCCACCACCAGACATGATTAAACTACACCTAGGAGGGAATGACATCGGGTCCAGGCCCTGGCCGGACATGTTTCTGCAGATCAAGTATGACATAGAGACAATAAAGAAATGGTGGCCTTAGATAAACCTGACTTGGTCAGACATGGTACCTGCAGAGTATGGAGGCATGCACACAGTCATATGGTGTGTAACAAGGGATAAAGAAGAGTGTCCCCATGTTTCAGGCTAACCTCATTTTGGTCTAAAACATAATGTGTTTGTGTAACAAATAATGGCCTATATAATTAAATTATATTAAAACTTGTAAAGCTACAAGTTTAACTAAGCCACAAGCTGCAATATTAAAGTGCCTTTTAATATTTGTACTGACCATTTGAGTAATAGAAAACAGGTGTCTTAAGTGTCTGCACAATCAGAAATACAGGGAGAGAGTTCAAATTATCCTTTGACTATCTTTAGTGTTTATTATTAGGACAGGCCAGAATAAATGCATGTGTGCACATTCCTAAGTGCAAACCTATTTCTTCCTCCTAAGACCTTAGTAACTGGTAACGACAATCAGGAGTGTAGCCAGAAATTTCCATTTTGTACACAGTCTCCAACAGTTACACCCCGCCCATTAAAAATGTACACATCCTTTCCAAATGGCACCCCCTTCAAAACAAGTCAGATTGTTGCCAGATAATTTCTCTACTCTCCGAAGAGGTTATACATGTATTGGACACGCCTCAGTGGCCTACACTAACCCAAATACTACAGATTAGAATGATAATATTAACAGAGTGGCTTATGGTTTGCGACAGGCACTCAACAAAATTGTACACAAATGTGTACAGTGAGTATGCCTGTCTACACCCTTGACGACAATTATTACTATCCTTATATAGCAGTATAATTTACACTATCAATACATTTGTGCTGACCAGAGATTAGCTCATACATGTACTAAAAGGAGAATTGCCTTTTAAGTTGATGTTTGTACTTGTTTTGTACCAATCATAGAACTCCATAGGAAACTGATAGTACTGTCTTCCACTATATAAGCAAGTCACCATACACTGTTAGTTTGAAGAATGAAGAATGAAGGATGTACCACTTGTAATGTCTCGCTGTGATTATTGTTATAATCATTAAATTCTTACGCCATCAGCCTCATCTCCGTTCGTCTCCTTTCTAAGTATTTGTAATGGATAATTTACAAATGGTAATTTTTTTTTGCCCACCACTACATGGTGATTAAGAGAGTAAGGAGGAAAATGAACAGGCGAATAGGTACATGGTTTATAGCAAATAGGGGTAGGGTCATTAGGAGAGGTATAGATGAGAAAGAAGAAGATGAGTGTTATAGACCAGACGGGGTGCATTTATCGGACCTGGGTGTAGCGCTATTCAACACAGAAACCATGGGGAGTTTCGATGACTGGAGAAGGCAGATAGGCCAACAAAAAAGGATCTTTAAGGGGGAAGGCCCATCATCCAATGCAGGCTGGAGATGGACTGTGGGATAAAGGATATAAAATATAAAAGGGTAGGAGAGGTGTGCATGGGGAAAGGGAAGAAAACCACACAAAATAGAACAACAACATAAAAAGAAAAATGGTATTGGGTATACACCGTTACCTTCAAAAAAGAAGAAGGGCCCCAGATTCTATGTATGGGGGTGAGAAGATGAGGAAGAAATGATTATAAAAATGTGTGAAATTATCGTTAAAATAAGTGGAGATAACTGTATAAAAAATGCTTGTATAAAATATTACAAAGAAAGACAGAAAAAAAGATTAAGTATGGTGACCAATTATATTTTGGAAATGGAAATCATAAGAAACAAAAAGTCTGGGTGACGGAATGGTATGTAACAATGAATAAATTAATTGCTGATCTGAGCATCCACCATTCAACGTTTCTATTTCTTTCTTGGGGGATATCCGGGACAATAGGGGATATGCTGATTCTAATTCTGAAATGAAGCACTTTTGGCCAGACTCTTTCTTTAAGACTTTTACTTAGTCCCAGCTGTGTTTGAAACCATTCATCATTCTTACACCCACCACCTCTGTTGGTTGGCTGTTTTAGGCTAAAACGCTCTCTGTAAAAAATACTTTATCACATTCCTCTTGAATCCCACCTTGACAGTTTCCATTCATGCCCCATGTTAATAATTTGCAGGCTTGTGGAATATTTCCCCACAACCTACTCGGTTCATTCCTTTCAGGAACTTGAAAGTCTCTATCATAGCTCTCCTATCCCTTCGGGTCTCAAGGGAGTACATGTTCAGGGCCTCAAGCCAATCCTTAAAGCAGCTCAACACAAAACACAATAGACCACTTTGGTCTCGAGAAAAATGACAGAAGTAATAAGAATAAAATGGATAGCTTTTAGGAAGTACAAGGGCATCTGCATTTTTGGGAACCTTAAAAATAAGGTGACTGAAACATAGGAACATAGAATTTGACAGTAGATAAGGACAGCTTGGCCCACCTAGTCTACCCATTTCTCTACCTAATGGATAAGCTGCAGATCCTAGTTAACCAACAGCCTACTTCCTCCTAACCCCCACTAGAATTTCCTTATATCTGTCCCATGCATTCTTGAATTTCTCCCACTGTTTTTGACTCTATGACCTCCTCAGGAAGGCCATTCAATGCATTCACAACCCTCTCCATAAAAAAATACTTCCTCACATTATCTCTGCACCATCCCCTCCTCTATCGTCAAATAATGCCCCCTTGTTCTTGTGCATCTCTTTTTCTGAAAGATACTACCCTCTTGGACTTTGTTGATTTCCTTGAGGTACTTGAACGTTTCTATCATGTCCGCCCTCTCCCTCTTTTCCTCGAGGGTATACATATTAAGCTTCTTTAGTCTCTCTTCATATATCTTCTGGTGCAGACCCTGCACTAGTTTAGTTGCCCTCCTCTGGACAGCCTCCATTCTGTCTATGTCCTTGCAGAGATGGGGTCTCCAGAACTGCATGCAGTACTCCTGATGGGGCCTCACCAACTGTCTGTACAGAGGGATAACAACTTCCTGTTTTTTACTGGTGATGCCTCTCCCTATGCATCCCAGTATCCCCCCAGCCCTCCTTACTGCCTTCTTACATTGCTTGCCCACTTTAGGTCATCTGATATGACTACCCCCAAGTCTCTTTCCATTTCTGTTGTTGTTAGCATCTCACCCCCCCCCCCCATTGTGCACTCTTCCTCTGGGTTTTTGTTTCCCAAGTGCATAACTTTGCACTTCTTTACACTAAATCTAAGCTGCCATACATTTGACCATTCCTCCAAACTTGCCAAGACCCTTCTCATCCTTTCCACCCCACCTTGTGTATCAACCCTGTTACAGATCTTTGTGTCATTTGCAAAGAGACATACTTTTCCTTCCAGTCCCTCCAAAATGTCACTTATAAAGACATTAAAGAGGACCAGTCCCAGTACTGAACCTTGTGGTGCCCTGCTACTGCTAAATTGGAGAACTAAAATACTATATCACTCTAATAGCTAATTGTGCCAAGTAAATAATACTGAGGCATTGGCTAGATACTGAAATACCTAGATACTGAAATACCAACATACTGTATGTGGAATGGGATAGAGAGATATTATTGACACTGCAAGCCAAGAAAATGGTAGCCAGTATGAATTACAAACTGGAACTGTATAAGAACGCTGGAAAAAAGTGTATGTATTGCTCCTACTGCCTGAATAGAGGCAAAGCCATCGAATTATATAATTGCATTCTGTCTGTAAATATTTCACTGTACTTACTCTGGCAATGCCATGTATATAAATTGTATGGTGTACTAATGTGGAGTTCTGGGGCCCGATATTCAAAAATGGGCAAAGTGGAGTGCAACGTTTTACACTGCACTTGCCCATTGCCCATGACCCTAAGGATACTATATTCAGTTGGATAGCACACTGGCACTATCCAACTGAATATAGTGGCATGTCAGTGCAGTGCTAAGCCCAGTAGTGCTGCCCTGACATGGATCCCACCAGTGCAGGGAACAGCACCACCAGACACGATAGCATCAGTAGCTCCTGGCATGATATTCAGACAACCCCATGCAAATGAGCCCATTGGGCATGCAACATACCAAGAGATGTTCGTATGCCCATTATGGGCACATTTGCATGGGAGGTGGTGGAAGGTCTGCACACCCACAATTGACATTGCCACCACCCCAATTGCCCACTCCCATAGAAAGCAAGCATTCCCTAGTGTCTAGAGACACCCCCACTCTCTGATCATCAGCTCCATAAATGCAGAGTTCGTCCCTGGTGTCTAGTCATCCACACCCACCCTCCGATCACCAGCCCTGTAAAGTATAATATTTTTCCCTGCTCTCCAGTGGTCCCCCCACCCTCCAATCACCAGCCTGGTAAATGTAGAGTTCACCACTGATTTCTAGTGGCTCCCCCACCCTCTGATCACCAGCCCTGGTGTAATTTTAATTGTCCCTGGTGCCTAGTGGTTCGCTCCAACTCTGATCACCAGCCCTCTTAACAAACAATACCTCCTTAGTGTCTAGTGGCACCCCTACCCACTGATCCCCATCCCTATAGCAATGTACACTTTCCCTGGTGTCTAGCAGCCCCCCTGCACTGTGGGTACTGCCCAAGCCACCCTGACGATCCCCCCCTTACCTGAAGCACCAGTGCACGGGAAACCATACAGCAACCAGCACAGCCCTCCTCTCACCTCCTCAGCTGGCTGCTGTATTTGAAAACCAGAGAGCACATGTCTTACGTACATTACAGGATACATGTCCTCTTTATTGTACAGGGAGTGCAGCCTGTGTACTGTACTGGGAGTGCACAGCCTATGTACTATACAAAGGATGTGAAAGGAGGGCTGTACCAGTCAATGCATAGTCTCTTAGCACTGGCGCTTCATGTAAGGGAGGACTGGCAGGGTGGGATGGCTGGTACTGCAGTGTGAGGGGCTGCTAGATGCCAGGGAATGGGTATGTTGCTATAAGGATGGGGATCGGTGGGTATGGGGTGCTACTAGACACTAAGGATAAAGTCTACATTTACAAGACTGGTGATCAGAGGTTGGGGGAGATCACTGGACACAAGGGAAAAATGTTATACTTTATGGGGATGATAATTGGAAGGTGGGGGACCACTAAGTATGAGGGACAACTACTATACTTAATGGGATTGCAGTTGGCAGGTGGGGGGACCACTGGACATGAGGGAAACATGTTATAGCATACAGGACAGTGATCAGAGGGTGGGGAACAAATGGACACCAGGGACATATTTTCATATCTTGGGGACAAGGATCAGGGATGGGGTGCCATTTGACACCAGGGGGAAGGTGTGATGCCCCAACCACCAACTTGGTTATTGGCTGCAGTTGCTTTAGCAGCCACTAAGGCTGCTCAGAGTAAGCCAGGTTTTTGATCAGTGGTATGTGCACTGTGCAAAGTGGTTTGCGCTAAACCCTTTGCGCAGTGCAAATGTGCTGAATATTGCACTACACTGGTATTACCATCCCTGCACCTCCTTTTGCCCACCACATACATTATGTTTTTTTTTTTTATGTGTTAGCCCTATTAGTACACTCAAACACCCCCCTTGAATATTGCACATAGGCTCAAACCCTGGGCAAGAGAGCACACTTTGTCCACTAGGCAAAGTTTTGAATATCTGACCCCTGATGTCATACTCCTGGGAAGCATGTATGTACGGGGAGGTGGAGAATGAAGGATGACTGTCTTGTCATGGTGTACCTGTCAGATTGTTGTGCTGTGTTGTTACTAGTTTGCCTGTTGTAAAACAGAAAATCAATAAAGTACATTGCATATAAAACAAACTCTGGCCAGAGCCAATAGGGCTGGCTGCAGCTGAGGAATTTGCTCCTATATAAAAGGTTCTATAAGAAGTTTTGCATGGGCACATGGGCATGTTTTGGAGCCAGTTACCAATGGGTTAGCAACTTGCTAATCATGCCATCAAATATGGCATTTTGAGATCCTTTCCTGCTTTGGGGCCGCAAAGTGGTATGAGTGACTTGTTAACCTTTTTAGCAATTAATAATGCACTTTGACTATCCTGTCCCATAGTGAATTGTGACAATATAAAAACTAAACAAGACATAGACTACATCATAAAATGTGCTGTAAATTTCCTGCTTTCTACTAAATAAATACCCGACCCATACTGTATGTTAATCCCTCAGAAATACACATGTACAGAGTCACCGTAGATGACATTACATGACAACATTCCTTATGAGCACATATAAAATTGAGGTGCTTTCACTGATAACTCTTGCAGGGATTCATTACTCAAAGACGTTACAGTGAATGTTCAGATGTTAAGTTGGGGCTGACAGTATAGCCTAGATGTTAAGAGTAAGATGCTATGAATGTGGTTGGTACGTCCAGCAGACCCAGGTTTGATTTCCACAACATCCACTAGCATACTGTGTGATTCTGAGCAAGTCACTTAACCTCTTCAGTGCTACCAGGTTGCCCCTGAGAACAGACATTTTGCCTAGTGGGCATTACATGATTACCAAAAGAATAACAAAAGGAAACAAAGAAGTGCAGTGCCTCTACCCAGTGAAAGATTAAGTAGGCCAGATTGCAGTCTAGTGCTACCCCCTCCTACCCCCAGAAACAGGACCAACCCCCGTGTTCTCCACTGGTACAGCCCTCTCTGCTCCCAAACAATGCAATAACAGCTTCGCCAATATAAATCTTAATGCTGTACCAATGATATGCATACTACACAGATTACAAGCAAATAAAATGTTTTAGTTGGGGATTAAGAGCAGGGTTCTAAGGGAAAGAAACTTTGAATGCAGGAAAGATTTGTTTAATCAGTTGCCACTTTCTGGGTTAGCTGGTCTTCTAATGCCCTTCTAAGCAGAACCCAAAAACATAATTAGAAAAATATTTGTGGTTCTTCATAAATGGAATACCATTCAGTTTTGTTCCAGTGATGACAGTCAATTACAGAGTGTATTTATTCAGAGTAATTAACTAATATGTCCAAACAATTGAGTAATTTACTAATGTGTTGACATAGTATAACACGGTTAATACCACAACTGAGTTATTTACTAAATATGCCAAAATACATGAGTAATTTAGGAATGTGTTGGCATTATATTATTAGAAATAATATGTAAGCAGAAGGCATTATTAACATCTTTATTATTGCAAATGCGACACATAAGCAGTTTAAAAAATAATGATTTTTTCCTTTTTTTATGATTTTTGGTTCACATTTGGTTAAAAAAAATCCCTTCAACACTTAGAAGCATTTATAGTACAACAGTGACCAAATTGTCAGCATAGCCTCCTTATTACCCCACCTCATGTACCCATTACAGAAAATTTACGCATCTTTGCCAAAACGTAATTCTGCACAACTGCAATGCCATTCTGTGCCACAGGTGTGAAAACACATTTTGGGCAGGATATGAAAAATGACAGCTGTAACATACATGAGGTGAGCTAATAAAAAGACTATTTTGAAAATCTGGGATCAAAATATTTAAAATTTCAAAAATTATGAGCGAGTGTAGCGAAATTGCAATGAATGGTCATAACTTAAGCATTTTTTTCATATTTGGACCCCAAATTTTCAACATAGTCTTCTTATGACCCTACTTCATAAACCCCATAGGTGAAAATGTTCAAATCCATACCAAAATGCCATTCCATGCTACAGGTGAGAAACACATTTCAGACAGGATATGAAAAATGACAGCTGTACTGTTCATTAGGTGGTGTGAAAAAAGGGCAACGTTGAAAATTTGGACTCAAAATATTGAAAATTACCAAAGTTATGTGCATGCATAGAAAAATCTCAATGAACACTTATAACTCAGCCATTTTTAGGAATTATCTCACCAAATTTCCAACATGGCCTTTTTGGGACCCCACCCCATGAGCACTGGTGGTGAAATTTTGTTATTCAGTCCCAAAAGGTGATTTCATGCAGCGAACACAAAATCGCCTTCCTGGCCTTATTAACGAATGACAGTGCAAGTGCTCATGAGGTGGGTCCCCAAAAAGTCTATGGTGAATATTTGGTGAACAAATTCAAAAAAAAATGGCAAAGTTAGGAACATAAGTTCAAAACACCACTGAAATACATTATATGGCACTTACAGTACCTTGATTCCTCAGTTCATGGTTCGGCTTTGAAGAGTTCAGACATGTCTCGGTCCACAGAAGATGACAGCTGATGACCTTTGGTGGTAAGTATAGGGTGTGGGACTGTGTGGGGTGGTGGGTGCACTGTGGGAGGGTCGAGATGGGGGAGGGGGACAGCAGGGATGGCAAGGGACCATTTTCTTCAGGTTTTTACAAAAAAGAGAAGACATTGGGGAACTGTTTTTTTTTTTTTTTTTTTACAGGGTTAAATGAAATAAATATTTTGGGACATTGGAGGTGGGCTCCCCAGTGTCCCACACTGCTGAGGGGGGTGTTTAAATGCCAACACGGGGATTGCTACCCCTGATGTTGGCTCATTATTCCAGTTCCTTTATATAGGCTAGCAACATTATTTTTCTAAATTCACCTAAAATGCAGCAAAGAATGGGGCTACAGCTACAACTGATGTTGCATAGCCATGGGGAAATGCAGCAAAGTATGCCAAACCCAAACCACAGCACTCCAGAGAAAAGTAATACACTAGGGCCATAAAGCATGCAGGCTTGTTACAAAAACTGAGACTCGGAAATGCAAACAATTTACCACTAACAGCAAGGCAAATGTGATGACAAGAATGGACTGGTACATCTTGATTCACTCTGCTAATCTTAACTATTGACTGCCACTGATTAACAAAACAGAAATGAAAATAAAGAGGCTTGCCAACCCCACTCCTTGCTCGCTGATTCCGCTTCACACTCGCTTTCTTTATTTTCATCCAAGCCACGCTCTCTCCCCCAAACCCGTCTGCTTTAGCTCTCTGGTTGCAATCTCAACTTGATCTCCTTTAAACTCAAATGGATAGCTGCTACTAAATTAACAAAATAAAGAAATAAAAATAGGATGTACACACATGCATATGTGCACCATGTGAGCACATGTGCATTGCAGTCACGATCCTCGCTCCAGTGATTTTAACAAGAGAAATGAGACACTAGGGGATTAGGCACCCCCAGTGCCACTGTTATGTTTCTTGGGGTGGGGTGGAAAGTGCAGAGAGGGAGGGTGGGGGTGGGGGTGGATAGCGCAGTGCTACTTTCTTGGTGGAGTGCTTCACACGGTCATGGAGGCAACTGTGTTGACACTCCAGCATGTTCATTCACAAAGAATGCAGAGTCCTTTTTATGTTTGCTTGCACGCATGTGCAAGAAACATAGTGCCATCATCCAAGTTTTCGGAGGTGTGGCAGCCCTCTTCCAATTCAGTCAGTATGTTTGCAGGTGCGGCCACAGTTCTTCAATGGCTGCTGGAGCTGTCTATGACAACAGTCAAAAATGCAGTGGAGTACAGTTGAAAGGGGGAGCTACGCTTCAGCGAGCAGCGGTAAGATATCGCCTGCTCATGCGCACTCCCCGTACACACACAAATGCACGCATACTGCGTGCTCGCCACCACACACACACTGTACAGCCGATGGGGGTGCCCAATCCCCCATCAGCTGTGCTGCACTCCCACCCAAACAGAGTTCCACATGCCACGCAGGGTGCCCACCCCAGCATGGCTACACATCATATAGCCGATGGGGGTGCCCAATTCCCCATTGGCTCCACTGTTCCCCCCCCAGACAGTACAGGGTGCCATGCTGGAAGCCCACCACAGCATGGCAATAGATGCTATCACCGACAGGGGTGCCCAATCCCCCATCAGCTCCATGCCCCCAAACAGCCATCCTTGTGCCACGCTGAGAGCCCACCCCAGCACGGCAAACGTCCTGCATCGTCATCCTTTAAAAAAAACAAACCCTGAAACACAAAAACGGTTCCTTGCTGTCTCTGCCCCCACTTGCAGCCACCCACTGTGCACCCTGCCTCCCCACACCCCCCTCACCCCACACTTACCTCCGGACTCCGGCACGACGATCTTCGGTGGACCGGAAATACGTCTGCACTCTTCAAAGCTGACCACGAACTGAGGAAATGCTGGTAAGCTGTATAATGGGATAGATAGGGTTTTCAACTTTGCTGCATATCTCAGGCATTTTTGAATTTTTGCACCAGATTTTCCAACATGGTGTTTTGGGACCCTTCTCATGAATACTCTCACTGTCATGGCATTAATCGGGCCCGAAGGGTGATTTCACAGTCACTGCATGAAATCACCTTTTGGGACCTGAGTAAAAAAATGACACTGTCACTGTTAAATGAGTGGGCTCTCAAAAAGCCTATGTTGAAAATTTGGTGGAAAAATTCCTAAAAATGACTGTTTTACGAGTGTGTGTTGTGCAGTTCCTACTCACTCTTGTACATTCACGAATGTTCAGTATTTTCACTCCAGATTTTTAACATTGCCATTTTACCACACCTCCTTATGAGCAGTACAGCTGTCATTTTTCACATCTTGCCCAAAACGTGTTTCCACCCATGTAGCACACAATGGCGCAGTCGGTGTGCGAAATCAATGTATGGGACACATTAAGAAAATCACAGTGACACTGTTAATGAGCAGAGGTCTTAAAATGGCTATGTTGAAAATTTGGTGACAAAAGTCCGTAAAATGACTGTATTAAGAGTGAGCATTGCGCAGTTTCCACACGCCCTCATAAGTTCATGACTTTGTAATATTTTCAGTCCAGATTTTCACCAGTGACATTTTTTCCTCACTTCCTTATGAACAGTACAGCTGTAAATTTTTCACAACATGGCTGAAATGTGTTTTCACACTTTCAGCGCAGAGATGCACGGTTGCTGTGGGAAATCATTGTTCGGGACAGATAAAGAAAATCACAGTGACACTGTTCATGATCGGAGGTCCCAAAATGCCTGTGTTAACAATCTGCTGTAAAAAATCCCCAAACCAATTACATTACGGGTGTGCGTTGCACAGTTTCTATGCACGGTCTTGACTTCACCAGTTTTTAATATTTTTACTTCAGATTTGCAACATTGCCATTTTTTACACCTGCCCATGAACAGTACAGTTGTCATTTTTCACATCCTGTTCGGAATGTGTTTTTGCACCTGTGGTGCTAAATGCCGTAGTCGCTGTGCATAAGCAGCTTTCGGCTAACAAAGTGATATTGTCACTGTTCATGAGGTGGGGGTCACAAAAAAAACATGTTGTAAATTTGGAGTGAAAATACCAATGAATGCCTGAGGTGTTAGGGTTTCCAACCATAATGCCCCACCCTGTAGAGAATGACAGGCATCGGGGTGTGACTTGGGATTCTTGCCTGCAATGCTCATACCATTCCACACCCTGCAGCCAGTGAGAGGCATCGAGGTATGCCTTGGACTCTTCGGCCCCAAAGTTCCCCCCATTCTCTTATACCACACCCATCTCACCGTATTTCCTGATGGAATGGGGTGCGCATAAGGGCAACAGACCCCAAGGCACACGTGACACTTGTCAGTGTCTGCAGGGTAGGGTGTGGTGAAATGGCATGGCTGTTATGCCTGATGACCCAAAGGCACACCCCAATGCCTGTCACTCTCTGCAGGGTGGTGGTGGGGTTGGCTTCAGTTCAATACTTCACTGCCATTCCTATTATGCAGCTCTGTAACTTCTACACTACCAATGCCAATGCCAGCAAGCAAACATTCGGAATTGACAAATGCTTGTTTTGATAACAGTAGGTCTGCAGGGCTCCACCCACTACAGCCCTAAGAAAGGAAGTACAAGCAGAAGCAGCAAATAGTAAGTATTGAATAGGGAACTCTATATGGAGAAAGCAAGGAATGCTAACAAAGTGGTATGAAAGGTGAATGTGGAGGTCAAGCTGAAAATAGCAGAGGGTATAATTCTGGTCATCAACACTGTCATGCATTGAACTTGACTCATTTTACCCCATGGTTTGAGACTGGTAATCTTGGGATTGATCTGGTCATTTGGTTGGATCATTGCAGAGGTAAATGCCTCCTTGGAG
This sequence comes from Neoceratodus forsteri, assembly GCA_016271365.2. NCBI lineage: Eukaryota > Metazoa > Chordata > Ceratodontiformes > Ceratodontidae > Neoceratodus > Neoceratodus forsteri. Next base: position 302,789,309 of record JADMNL010000023.1, on the reverse strand, counting down.
CCCAGCTCCTGAGGAAATGGTTTGGTACCATCTGTTAAGAGAGCTGGAGCCAGTAGGTCTTCAGGTGGTAATGCACACCTTGGGTGTGTTGGTTGCTTGTGAGACAGGGCATGAGGAGGTGGTGGAAGCCTATGATATGGCTTTCATCTCTGTCTTCGACTCCATCCCACTGTTCTGTGTACACCCCTGGTCTCACATGATGGTTTGCCCTGATCTGATGGTGAGCTCAGGCAGCTGAAGACCAGGGACAGAGGTTGGAGCATCACTGGAGGAGGTTCTGGGCTCTAGAGGCCAAACTGGCTCTCAGGGCTCTTGATGAGGAATACCAGAGGGCTAACTCCCAGAAGAGGGCAACATTTTTATCTAGACGAGTGCTGCTGGGAGAAATCGACTGGCTTGATTTTCCAGTTGGTAGACAGGCTGCTACATCTGGCCTGCACAGAGTCGGTTTCATCATCATTATTGGCAAAGTGTTAAGAGTTTGCTTGAGTCTTCTCTGACAGTATGTCCTCCATTACAGCTGGGATTTCCTCAAGAGGGCTGTGGCGGCCTAATGATATCGAGTCTGCCTGGCATGGAAGTGCTTATCGTGTGCTGGTAGAGTTTAGGCCAGTTATAGTGGTAGAGGTTTGTGGGGTGATTTCTGAGCTGTGATTCACCTTTTGTGGACTGGACCTGAGCCTGACATGGCTACTTGTTAACTGTGTAGGGCAACTGGGTCCAGTGTTTGCTGGCACTGTGCAATGCTTCTAGGTCAGAAAATTCCACAAAATTTATGAAATTTTACGAAAGATCAGCGAAAGTGCAATTTGCAACTTTTACCTAGCTCTACCTGGAGAACTTTGCAAATTATTGGCCAGTCTCTAACTTGCCCTTTTTGGGTAAGGCTATTGAGACAATTGTGGTGTTGCAGCCTGAGGTGCACCTGGCATCTTTAAAGCCCTCCAGAATGGACTTAGGTTGATGCATAGCATAAGAAATGCATTTGTCAGTGTGCATAATGACCTACTTAGAGCAAGGGATAGAGAAGAATGGTCAGTTCTAATTTTATTTGATCTCTCTTCAGCATTTGATACTGTAGACCATGGATTTTTGTTGGATCGGCTGAGGGAGTATGGAGGACTCACTGGTAGCATCATCTGCTGGTCTGAGTCCTACCTCAGGGACAGGATGTGGAGAGTAATGATAGGGAATTTCCCTTCACACACTGTTCCCCTATCATCATTAAACAGTACAATCTGGGTTTTCACTGCTATGCAGATGACACCCAGTTATATGTGTCATTTGTACCCAATACTCAGGATGCGATAAAGATAATAAATACATGTTTGGCTGAGAACCAGGTTTGGATATCATTAAGCAGGCTGAGACAGAGGTACTGGTGATCAACTTGGGGTAAAGGATGGGAGCAGTGGTGGTGAAAGATGTGACTGGTTTAAGACTCAGGTCTTCAAGGTGTGAGGCCTCTGAGAGGGTGAAAAATCTGGGGGTCATTCTGAAGGATAGGCTGACTATTTATTTAAAGATTTGGACATTACCTTTGAGCAAAAGCTCTTTTACAAAGGTTCCACATCAGGTACAACAAAGTGTGAACAATTGAGAACAAGAAAACAAGGGAGGGTGGAGCTGCAGTGTAGGCAGATTACAAGGATGAAACATTACTAACAGAGACATAAGGTATCTGGTAAGTGCAACTAAACATGACAAGGCCAAACATTGTCAGGTACACAGGTATGATCTACAACAGCCAAAGGCTAGGCACAAAGGTATAATCTCCAGTGGCCAGGAAGCTAGATCCATCTAGGTAGTGGAATTGATGTAGAGAGTTGGGGGGGGCGGGATTCTGGATGTGGGCAGCAGCCCTGTGGGAACTTTGTTAAAAAGGGTGTGGGAGGTGACTTGATCCATGTCGGTTAGCCAGGTGATTGTGTCTTAAGACTTGCAGGGCTGGGAATGCAATTACTGCCTACAGCAACAGGCCATGCTTCCAGAGAGGTACTGTTTAAGCTCGGCCTTAAAGACAGATAGGCTTGAGTTTGTCAGTAGGTGAGCTGGGATCTCCTTAAGCCACAGGGGAGCACGGTACACAAATGACCACTGTCCCAGTGTCATTTTTCTGAAGGAGACCACTAGGGAGCCTCAGGAGTGGCCTCTGGTCTGGTACCCAGATCTACAGGCAGGCAGCAAGCAGCTGAGGAATGGAGCTGATTTGCCTAGTAGTGATTTCTTGCCCAACAGACAGGTTTGGTATTTTATAATGTTAGGTAGATTAAGCCAATTGGTCTGCTCAAAGAGGGAGCATGTGTGCATAAGGTTGTCTGCCCCAAGTGTTAGCCTACATGCCTTGTTAAGGGCTGTTGCAATGTGTGCAAGTGCAATACTGGAGGTGGCCCCATACACCACAAGTCCATAGTTGATGACTGACAGAACTGAGGAGGAGACTGAGAAATGAAGGGCTAATGGTGTGAGGTATTGCCTGTGCCTATAGAGTACACACAGCTTTGCATTTACTGCTTTTACCACATAGTCGATATGCTACATGAAGGAGAGGGTGTTGTTGATAATAACCCCTAGGTACTTGAAACAGTGTACCTGCTCCAGCGAGGCAGCCTTGCTATTGGTGATAGTAAGAGCAGGGAGGATTTTCTTGTGCTGGGTGCTAGAGATGATCATCATCTTTGTCTTTTTGTGAGTCCATACATATGGAGCTACTCAGTAACCTGGTCTACCACAACTCTAGGGCTTTAGAGAGAGAAAAGAGGATGAAGTTCGGTCTATAGTTGGTAGTGTTGGATTGATCCCCACTTTTTAAAACTGGGGTGACCAGGACTAACTTCCAGGTCGAAGGGAACTTCACCTGGGTAAGGGATTTATTAAAGAGCCAAGTAATTGGTCTCAGTAGCTCTTCAAGTGTTACCACCACAAGCTTCATATCTAAACCATCGTTACCTAGCCTTGTTTTCCCAAGCACCTTACGTATGTAGGTTCTGACTTCACTAATTGTGACCTGTTTAAAATAGAATTTTGCATGGGGGGGTTATGTTGGTTTCATGGAAGGGAATGTTCGGGGCTGTTTAAATAGTCTGGTGGCAGGACAGCACTAAGATCAGAGAACAACAGGTTAAAGGATTCGGCTATGATGTGCAGGTCAGTGGTAGGAGTCCCAATAATGGTGAGCATTGTGGGGTGTTTTCTGTCTTTCTTTCCAAGCAGGTCTTTGATGTTGTCCTAGAAGCATCTACCATACCCCCAACTGCTGTTTAGCTTCTCTTTGTAATGTGCTGTCTTGGCTTGCCAAATGAGCAGGGTGCACTTGAGGCTAATGTGTCCACAGTGGTCCAGAGTGGCTTTTATTATCTAAGGAAAATCAACCAGGTTAAGTCCCTTATCCTCTCTGAAGACCTCTCAACATTGGTACATGCTTATGTGATGTCCACACTTGATTACTGCAATGTTTTATACCTCAGTGTAAATGGAGGTGTGCTGAGCTCAGAGGAAAACATAACCCCATGCCTAAATGTCAGTTTGTGGAGGTGCCCAAAAATTTGAGTGTGCCCATTCTGAACCCCCTGCAACTATTCCAGTTTTGGTGAGACCATGTATATAATGTGTATGGTTCTCTAACTTGAATTAAGCGATTGAGCCAAGAACAATAAAACATGAGATTCCACTTGTATCATTTCTTGCCATGCCACAATAAAATACAGGTTCGGTTATTAAAGATATGCCTCCTGTCTTTTACTTTGAGTGCTATACTTTCAGGATTTAGAATAATTTATTAGGTACATCTGTAACTTTACTGCTAACTTAAACTCTTTGAACTGCTCACCTATCCTAGAAAGAACAGTAAATGATGGTATAGTAAGCGATGACTAAACTTTTCAGTTTGTAGCTGAGAAACACTTAGTTCCAAGCCAGCAACATCACTGGTGATACAACTAACTGCACACAAAAACACTCGTGGCCAAACACACAAACCTAAGACAAGTTGACAGAGCTGTTGGCCATACACTCAATGGCATCGCAGCTTCCACTACACACATGGGCCCAAACATCAACAGTATCATGTCTGCTCACAACAATTAACATGAGCAGAGCAGACAGCAGTATGGTTTATTAGTGAGATACTACATATACAGTAAAAATTAAACTAGTTTAGGGCATGAGCCACAAAAAGGCAGGTATATGCACTGATTCACGCATGTCCCTGCTGCAGAGCTACCCACCCAGATGCATCTCTACACTGGAATTAGTGCATCCACAGCCTGTGCCTGCCACTCTCAGTGACTGCAGAGCTTTGACAGGTTCAGGGATAGCATGGGGTGGAGCAGGTGTCAGATACCAAGCAACTGATCAGGTGCTCATTTTGGCTCTTCTGTGGATCAAACATGAAGCATGTGATCAAAATATATATACAACACCTCTTCAAGTACTGCCATATCCCCATGTGGTACACTGATCATTTTGAGCAATAAACCAAACTCCACCAGAATGTCCCACAGCCCTCCAAGTTTGCTTAGAGGGAAGGTTGAGGGGAGAGCAATTGTATTCTGCAGGCCTTCTGCAGCTAGGCTAGTAGGGTGCTTAGGCAATATGGCAGACAATTAGGCTGCATACAATAACTTGTGCCATCTCTGCCATCTCTCTGCACTACACTGCAGTGCCCATGATGGGGATAGTGCCCTAGTGCCTCCTCATCCCTTTCCCATTCCAACCTGGCTATTTACATAGTGGTGTGAGTGACTTGGCTTTGGGTGAGAAGGGGTACATGCACCCTGTCTGTGAATGTGAGGAAGTCTCTGCATGTGCAGAGCTCGACCTCTGTGAACCATCAGCCCTACTATGCTCCTCTCTGAGGATTTGCAATACCACCTTGGGGTTCTGAGGCTCAGGCCCTTAATGTGGACCTGGAAATGTGGTTGGAGCACAGTGGCAACCAGGGGGCTATTATAGCAGGCACACAGACAACATCATACATATATACATTTTATTACGATTATTTAATTAGTTTTTCTCTAGCTATAGGTGTTTTGTCTTCTTTTCTTTAGAGTCTATTTTATAGTTGCAATAATGCACTCCAGGGCATGTGTATTTGTGGGATTTACCTACTTTTGGTGTGGTTTATGACACTTGGCTGAGTTTCACACCATACCACACAAGGCATGGATAAATCCCAGAACAACACACACCATGCACTATTGCTAAAATGCCCCCCCCACTGAGCAGGTTGCATAAGGTCGTAGCACTAACTGTTCGTTACAAAAGTGTCTATTACAGTGTTCATATTCAGCACTTTCATTGTGGGCAGGGACAAAAAGTTAGTGACCTTGTCTCTTGGACAAACTCTTTAAGACTGGCATACCCATCAAGGGAGTTATGTAATGGAGGCCGGGGCCATGGTGAAGGCTGTAGTCCCTCCCTATGATGTCAGCAACAGCATAGGAGGAGGTACAGTGGTAATCTTAGCATCCCAAACAAGGCACTTTGTTGTGACTCTATGAAAAAGTAGAAATCATTTCTGATTTCAGACAATGAACCTACAATCTGTTATTACCTTTTGAACCCATTAGTCTAACTTCAAAATTAAAGGAAGAATTAGGGAAGTCCAGATTTTGAAGGCTTTGGAAAATGTATGGAGCTATATGGTGAGATCAGACATCAGAATACAGCAACTGTTTGCATGTTTGAAAGATATTGAAACCTTACTGAACATATGGTTGAGGAGGCAATTGAAGCGAAAAAGAGATTGGAAATGTGGAAAAAAAAAAACCTCTACCCTAGGTGCACTTTCTTCAGCAGACAGCTGAAGATTTCATTCTTCATCATAAACTTGAGGGTAGATTTGGGAACAGGAAGGGAGGGAAAGGGGGAGTTAAGGTACGTACCTACCACCACAGCTCAGAGGGCAGAATATCATGAAGATCGCTAGGGCAGCAGGTCAGAAGGGGGCACTGGATGTCATTATCCACCTGGGGACTAATGACCTACTGTAGCATGGGATGGAGCTGGGATTATGAAAGGAGATTTCAAGGAAATGGGGAGGGGTCTTAGGCATGTAGCACACACCCCTGGTAGCTTTCGCTGAGGTGCTGCCTGTCTATCATGGGGGGAGGAGAAAGGGTTCTCTGCACCAGGTGCTTCAACTTGTGGTTAAAGAAATGATGCAGAAAAGAGGGTTTGACTACACTGGGGACTGGGGACCAACCTGGAAGGATATGGGACTGAACAGAGGTGACAGCCTGAATCTACCTGGGAGGGGAACTGCAGTCATAGTGGATGGTTTAAATGTTACTTTGATGAACATTTAAACTAGCCGAGGGGAGCAGAAGAAAAAAGGGAGGCATACACTGCCCCCCAATGCAAACAGTAAGAATGGAAGACCTGAAAGGAGCAAAAATTCTCCAGGGAGCAAGATAAAGAAAAAAAAAGTGTGGCAGATGACAAGTTGTATGGGAACAAGAGCTACAAAAAGAGAGGGGAAAAGAAGGCAGGGCAAAAGGGAAATAAGAGGGATTGTGGGCAGAGTGGGAACAAGGTATGGAAGGCAAAGTGTGCAAATACAGGGAGTCTTGGACATGAAATTCCATACCAAAGGGCCATATCATGGCAGAGGGAGACCTGGATATTGTGGTCATTACTGAGTCATGGTGCACAAGTAACCATGACTGGGACACAGTCATACCAGGCTAAACTCAATTCAGGAAGGGCGAGGTGGGGAGGAAGGAAGGAAGGAGGTGCTATGTGTAAAGGAAAGCATCAAAGTGACAGAAATGTAGGGAAACAGGGGGAGGTATGAAGGGGTTGGAGGTATTGTGGATCAACCTGAAGGCAGTAGCAAAGCCACTATTCACACTGGCATAACCTACAGACCTCCAACACAGGGGAGGAAGTTGATCAAACACAGGGGAAAGCCATTAGCACAATGACAGAGAAAGGGGAAGTGTTAGTGGTGGGGGACTTCAATCTGCCAGATATAGATTGTAGCCTCCCAGCCATGGCCTCAGCAAGAAGCAGGGTCATTCTAGACTCCCTGAATGGGAGTTTCTCAGGTAATTAGTCAGGGAGCTTACTTGTGTCGGAGTTATGCTCACAAACAGGACCATGTTGCAGATGTCAAGATGGGAGGCCACCTGGGGACCAGTAATCACCATATAGTGTAGTTCAACATAAGAACAACTGCAGAAGCAAACTTCATAATGCCAAAGGTCATGGAATTCAGGAGAGCAGATAAAAAAAAGGTTGAATACCTCAGAAATTACCTATGGTAGTGGGGGGAATGACCTGGGTGGGGTGGAGGAACAGTGGGCCAAGTTAAGGGATGGCATAGTTGAGGTAACAAACCTCTGTACAAAAGAAGTGAATAAAAACATGAGAAAAAAAGAGACTGTTATAGTTCTCAATGGAAATGTCTGAAATAGTTAAGGCTAAAAGGGTAGTATTCAAGAGGTACAAAGAGATGCAGAGGAAAGAGGGTACAGAGGAGTACCAGGAGAAGCAGAGGGAAGTAGAGAAAGCAGTGAGGAGTATAAAGGTGCAAGCTGAGGAAAAGACAGCCAAAGGGATAACTAAAGGGGACAAGACCTTTCAAGGCACATACATTAAAAAATGAAGATGAGGGAAGGGATTGTGAGGTTAAGACGGGTTGGGGGAGACTGTGTAGAGAAGGATCAAGAAAAAGCAGAAATCATGAGAAAATAATTTTGTTTAGTCTTCACAGAGTAAGGGGATGGGAATGGACCACATAAAAGCAGTAGGAACACTGGGGTGAGGGAGGCAGACACAAGTTCACTTGGGGGAGAGAGTTCAAAAGATTTGCAAATCTGGAAGTGGACAAAGCAACGGGGCCAGACGGGGTACACCTAAGGGTGTTGAGGGAGCTCAGGGAGGTACTGGCTGCACCTCTAACAGCCCTATTCAATAATTTACTGGAAACAGGAGTGGTTGCAGAGGACTGTAGGAGGGCAGATGTAGTCCTGCTTCATAAAAGCAGTAGCAGGGAGGAGTTGGACAACTATAGGCAGGTCAGTCTGACATCAATAGTGGGGACGTGAAAGGATTGTGGAGTATCTTGAATCCAGTGGTTTACAAGACCTGAGGCAGCACAGATCAATGGGGAGGAGATCATGTCAGACAAATCTGATAGAGTTCATTGACTGAGTGAGCAGAGAAATAGATCAGGGTGGGGCAGAGGGCATGGCCTACTTAGACTTTAGCAAGGCCTTTGACACTGTACCACAAAGAAGGCTCATAACAAAGCTGGGCAGCTTAGAGGTGCTTCCTAGGGTTGTACATTGGGTAAGAAACTGGTTAAAGGATAGGCGGCAGAGGGTGGTTGTAAATAGAACTCACTCGGTGGAAGCTAGGGTGACCAGCATGGTACCTCATGGTTCAGCACTAGGACCAGTCCTCTTTAATGTCTTTATATGTAACATTGCAGAGGAGAAGAATGGGATGGTATGCCTCTTGGCAGATAACATCAAAATCTGCAATAGGGTGGACACGCCAGAGGGGACGGAGAGAATGTACAGAGATTTGAGAAAACATGAGGCGTAGTCAGAGGTATGGCTGCTGGAATTCAATGCAAAAAAAGGTGCAAAGTCATGCACCTAGAGCACAGGAACCCCGAGGTAGAGTATAAAATGGAGGAAGAAGTATTGATGGTCAACAAACAGGAAAGGGACTTTGGAGTAATTGTATCTGATGGCCTCATGACAGTGAGACAGTGCAACAAGGCAGAAGATAGAGCCAGTGGGATACTGGTGTGCATATGGAGGGATATCACCAGCAGAAGGAGGGACATGGTGTTATCACTGTAGAGATCATTGAGGAGACCCCACTTGGAGTACTGTATCCAGTCCTGTAGACCACATCTTAGACAGGACATAGAGAGGGTGGAGGCAGTCTAGAGGAGGGTAACTAAAATGGTGCAGGGGCTGCATCAGAAGCACTATGAGAAGACATTGAGAAACACAATATGTACACCATGCAAGAGAGGTGGGGGGATGGAGGCATGACAGATACCTATAAATACCTCACAGGGTGAAACAAGGTACAGAAGGGGAGTATTTTTTTAGAGAAAAAGATACATAAGAATACTGAGATACAAAGTGGGCAAAATGGCTTCCTGCTGCTTTTGTATGCGCTCTACTGTTTGATCCAGTGAAGAAAATCTTAACTGGGAAGCAGGGGTGAGGGAGGAAGTCGGAGAATCAAATATTTGGCACAAGCTCCGTAAAGGGGTTCCCCCAAATGGTGAAGTTAGACTAGGGAAAGCCTTGTCTAATTTGCAGCATTTGGCACAAGGGATCAAAAATCCTGATCGCTGGCTTGGTGAATGTTGCGAGCCCCATGCACCAAACAATCAGCACATCAAGGGTTTGTGGCATTTATGAGGCTTTGAAAATTGAGCCCCTGATCGATCTCTCCACAGTTAAGATCCTGAAGACTAGTGAATCAGCTCTCTAACCAAAAATGTATCCTTTGACTGAACTGATGAAATGCTGTGATGCAGCAACAGTTTTAAACTGCTGTACTGTTTAAAATGCTTAAATGAATTAAATGTGCAGATACTTTTTTTTTGTTAGAGCAAACTGAGTGTTCTGGCTTTTTTTTCTTTAATAGTATATGCTTCATTGTTGTTATGTATGGAAATCTATTCACTGCCAGATGCTGTTGGACCACAGCAGCGATTTAAGAATTCTATTGTATAGAGATGCAACAAAGTTTAAATTCGCTGGCAAAGTTATGGCAAAGTCAGCAAATTCACCTCTGCAGAGCAATCCATGAAGTTTGGCCCCAGGCTAAAAATTATCCTACCTGACTTCACCATTTTTTTGGTGGAATTTTGCCATGAAGTGTCGATTTTCACCTGCGAATGGCAAAATTCTGACATTCACGGTGAAATTCTGCCATTCACAGGTGAAATTCCGCACTTCACAGGCAAAATTCCACACTTCACAGGTGGAACTTTGCAATTCTTTGCCATGAATTAATCCACAAGCTGCACTAAATTTGCAGATTTATTCATGGAGCAAAGGTTCCCAACTTCACCCATGTCTACTGTTGTAACAGAGTAGCTATTCCACACTGTAGTGCAGCAGCATAAAATGCCATGTCTATTATAATTCCTTATAGATTCTTCAAGTGACGCTACCTCTGGCTGGAAGCTGCAACAGTGGACTTAGGACTTGCAAGAAAGCGAGTTGTGCTCGCAACAGAGGGAGGTGAACCTTGCAATTTACAGTTGTCTTTGGTTTGAAGCAGATTCCTTAGAAAAGTTAATATTCTTCAGGTGGAGGATACTTCTAACTGAAGGGTGAAATAAGGAACTTAGAATTATCAGAAAAGGCAGTCTTTCAGTCAACAGAGGGAGGTGGAGCTTGCTTTACTTTTGTTACAATTGTTAAGATTTTCAGTGCAGGAAGAGTTTAAACCCACAGTGACTCAATACCGTTTACTGTGTCCTTGTGCACAGCTGACTTGCTTGGAGTTAGTGATTGACTGTTTGCATTGCAATATTTGTAATACTGTGAGTTATTCACTGGGCTAAGAATTTGTCATAAGTCCTGAATTGAGAGCAGGTTACAGGCTGTGTATTTGACCCAGACAGTGCCTAGGGGGTGGAAACTCATTTTTCTTTTGTTTATCTCTGTGTACCTTAAAAGGCCAGGGCAGACTGTGTCAGGAAATGCTTACATCACAGCTACTTATCAGCCAATAGCTTTGGAAGATTCTTACAGATCTGATAGTACTAATTTTAGCAGGCTCATCAGATAACCTAAGATTCTTCAGGTGAAGCTACCTCTGGCTGGAAGCTGCAACAGTGAACTTAGGATTTGCAAGAAAGTGAGTTGTGCTCACAACAGAGGGAGGTGAACCTTACAATTTACAGTTGTCTTTGGTTTGAAGCAAATTCCTTAGGAAAGTTAATATTCTTCAGGTGGAGGATACTTCTAACTGAAGGGTGAAATAAGGAACTTAGAATTATCAGAAAAGGCAGTCTTTCAATCAACAGAGGGAAGTGGAGCTTGCTTTACTTTTGTTACAATTGTTAAGATTTTCAGTGCAGGAAGAGTTTAAACCCACAGCGACTCAATACTGTTTACTGTGTCTGTCCTTGTGCACAGCTGACGTGTTTTGGGGCTGACTGCTTTCGGATCACAAGTCACCAGGCTGTTTTGGGGCTGGGGAGGTGTACCTGTGTCTGACTTGGATGTTTGGATCTTTCTCTGTTTGATTAGCAGGGTATTTTCTCTGTCAAATTGTTGTGTAGGGCATCTTGCTGACAGGAAGGTACTTATCGCAGGGGTAGGTCAGAGCTTTAAGCTGATTGTTTTGTGAGGGCACAGTTTAGGCCCAAACCCTTCCCACCCCTCACCCACCCACCCCTGGAAATAGTTATTTTATACCTGGGGTTCTGACATCATTTCCTCAAGAGGGCAAGGTGCATATCACTGTCATATCTCTCTAGCACACTGCACTGACAACATAAGCATACATTATATAATATATATATATATATATATATATATATATATTTCTATATAACAAACCAATCACACACACACAAAAAAAAAAAAAACCTAAGGTAGACAGACATGTGGGGAGTAGTGCAATGTAATGGCTGTGAGGCAGCAGTCTTCCGGGAGTCTTTCTGGAGGCTGAGATGCTGCCCTGTTTGCAGACAACTCTCTGCCCTGAGGGAGAAAGTTGCCCATCTTCAGGCTGCACTGGACAGTAGTAAGGGAACCTCCCCCATCCAGGAAGCACCAGAGCCACCACCACTACTACCTCAGAGGTTGCGAAGAAAGTACAGCAGTTGGACCACAGTGGGCTCAGGGAGGGTGAGGGTGGTGGAACAAAGGCACACCCAGTCAGTTGTTCCACTCCACAATCCATGCACCATTCTTGGGGATCATAGTTCCCCTATGGAGGCACCTGCAGAGGAGACTAAAGAGGTTGCAGACAACTGTCACAAGGGAGGCCCTCAGGAAAGAGGCAGAGGGCACCTCAGGGAAAGGAAGCAACTGCTGGTGGGGGACTCAATTATTAGGGGGATAGAACTGGGGGGAGCAGGGAAAGCTGAAGTAAGGTGCCTGCCTGGTGCCATGGCTTGGAGGGACAGGAAGCGCATCCTTAGGATCATGAGAACAGTTGCACGGGAGTCTGAGCTGGATGTCATTGTCCACCTAGGGACAAATGACTTGGCTCATCATGAGATTAAAGCAGTGCAGAAGGACTTTGTAGAGTTGGAGAGGGGTCTAAGACAAGTAGCACACACAGTATCCTTCTCAGAGGTGCTGTCTGTTAGTGGCATGGGTGAGGCGAGGGTACTTTGCACCATGCAGTTTAATGAATGGTTGAAAAAATGGTGTGGAGCACAGGGGTTTGGCTTCATCGGGACTGGGGTTCCACCTGGAGGGACACCAACCTATACTGGCAGGATGGTCTGCATCTGTCCAGGAAGGTAACAAGTCTTTTGGGCAATCGGTTTAAATGCTTCATTGACAAGCTTTTAAACTAGTCAAGGGGGGAGGCACTGATAAGCAGCAGGAAAATCCCAGCCTCCCCCTACAAAACAGGGTACTAAATGTAAAAAAGACCAAGGTAGAAAGGTCAGTGGGAGATGCTGCTACAGAAGGTAAAGCCATCAAAAAAATGGAGAGCAATGAGTACCAATGCCCATAGTCTGGGTAATAAGCTTTCTGAATTAGTAGTCTTGATGGAGGAGGAACATCTGGATATTGTGGCAGTCACAGAAACATGGTACACATAGAACCATGACTGGGATGTAAACATACCAGGATACACTATCTACAGGAGGGACAGGGAGGGTAAAAGAGGAGGAGGAGTAGCTCTCTACATAAGGGAAGAAATCAAAGCAACAAAACAAAAGGGTAAACAGGGAGGAGAAGAAGCACTGTGGGTCAATTTGAAGGCAGGCAATGGCACCACAATCCGCACAGAGGTTGTATACAGATCCCCCTCTCAGGGGGAGGAAATGGACAAGGAAATGATAGAAAGTATACTTAGAATGGCAGATAAAGGGGAGATACTGCTGATGGGTGATCTGAATATGCCAGATGTTAACTGGAGTGCAGTTGCAGCAGCCACTTCTAAGAGTGGGGTTATTCTAGATGCCCTACAGGGGGCATGCCTTAGACAGCTAGTATTGGAACCCATTTGAGAGGGAGTAATCTTAGACCTGGTTCTCTCAAATGGAGATGGAGAGAGGATCACAGATGTAGAAGTGGGTAGCCATCTGGGAACTAGCGACCATCGAACAGTATGGTTCACAATAAACACAGCAATAGAGTCAAGCCATACAAAGGCAAAAGTACTGGACTTCAGGAGGGCTGACTTTGCCAAAATGGGTGATTGCCTAAGGAATGCACTAGCAAATGGGCAGGAAGGAGGGGTAGAAGAACAATGGGGAATAATAAAAACTGCCATCACAGAGGTAACAAGCCTTTGTGTGAAGCAAATAAACAAAACAAAATGATGTAAGAAACCACTATGGTTCTCAAAGGAGGTAGCAGTGAAGGTTCAAGAGAAAAAGAAAGCATTCAGAAAGTACAAGGAATCACAGAAGGAGCAGGACAGAGAATTGTATCAGTTAAAACAAAAGGAAGCTGGGAAGGCAGTCAGAACAGCAAAGGCCCGAACCGTGAAAAGATAGCCAACTAGTTAGAAGGGGGACAAAACCTTTTAGGTATATCAGGGAGCAAGGAAGACTAAGGAGGGTAGTGAGGCTTAATAAAGGGGGCGGGTGGGCAGAGGTGATGGTGAAAGGCAGAGATACTAAACAAATATTTTGCTCAGTATTTACAAATTAAGAGGGGGAGGTACCTAAAACAAACAATAGAAACACTCTGGATACAGAAGTTGATACCAGCCCATTTACAGAAGAAAGGGTTCTGAAAGAACTCTTAAAACTAAAGGTGGACAAAGCAATGGGGCCTGATGGGATTCATCCCAGAATTCTAACAGAACTAAGGGTAGAACTAGTGACACCACTGACTACCCTCTTTAACAAATCATGGGAGGATGGGGTGGTACCTGAGGACTGGAGGAGGGCAGATGTGATTCCCCTTCATGAAAGTGGGAGCAGGGCAGAAGCAGGAAACTACAGACCTGTTAGTTTAACCTCAGTGACAGGGAAAATGATGGAATCACTCCTGAAGGAAAGAATTGTCAAGTACCTAGAGGCCAGAGGGGCACAGGACCCAAGACAGCATGGATTCACAGCAGGAAGATCATGCCAGACAAATCTAATAGATTTCTTTGACTGGGTGACCAAAGTAGTAGATCAGGGAGGGACTGTGGACATGGCCTACCTAGACTTTAGCAAGGCATTTGACTCAGTCTCACACAAAAGATTAATATACAAGTTAGCCAGCCTGGGATTGGGTCCCAAGATGATAGCCTGGGTAAAGAATTGGCTGGAGAACAGGACACAGAGGTAATAGTAAATGGAGTCCACTCTGAAGAAAGGGGGTTTACTAGTGGGGTACCACAGGGTTCAGTATTAGGACCGGTCCTCTTCAATGTCTTTATAAGCGACATTGCAGAGGGACAGGAAGGAAAAGTATGTCTCTTTGCAGATGACACAAAGATCTGCAACAGAGTTGATGCACAAGGTGGGGTGGAAAGGATGAGAAGGGACTTAGCAAGGTTAGAGAAATGGTCAAATGTATGGCAGCTTACATTCGGTGCTAAGAAGTGCAAGGTAATGCACCTGGGAAACAAAAACCAAGGGGAAGAGTACACAATGGGGGTGAGATACTAACAACAGCAAAAATGGAAAGGGACCTGGGAGTAGTCATATCGGATGACTTAAAGGTGGGCAAGCAATGTGAGAGGGCAGTAAGGAGGGCTGGGGGGATACTGGGATGCATAGGGAGAGGCATCACCAGTAAAAAACAGGAAGTTGTTATCCTCTGTACAGACAGCTGGTGAGACCCCATCTGGAGTACTGTGTGCAGTTCTGGAGACCCAATCTCCGCAAGGACATAGACAAGATGGAAGCAGTCAGAGGAGGAGCAATCAAATGGTGCAGGTCTGCACCAGAAGACATATGGAGAGAGACTAAAGGAGCTTAATATGTATAGCCTCGAGGAAAGGAGGGGGGGCATGATAGAAACTTTCAGGTACCTCAAAGGGAATCGACAAGAATCCAAGAGGTAGCATCTTTCAAAAAGAGGTGTGCAAGAACAAGGGGCACAATTTGAAGATGGGGGGCAGCTCAGAGGTAATGTAAGGAAGTATTTTTTCACAGAGAGGTTGTGATGGAACAGCCTTCTGGAGGAGGTTGTGGAGTCAAAAACAGTGGTTGAATTCAAGCATGCATAGGACAGTCATAAGGCAATTCTAGGGGTTGGGGGTAGAAAGAAGTAGGCTGCTGGTTGACTAGGATCTGCAGCTTATCCATTAGGTAGGGAAATGGGCAGACTGGGTGGGCCAAGCGGTCCTTATCTGCTGTCAAATTCTATGTTTCTATGCTTACCTACAGTACACTGCAGATTCCTCATACGGAAGATGTAAGACTGTAAAAACCTCAAGTCAACCGTTTCATTAAAAGATGAACTGCTAGAAATGTTGCTATTTATTTTATTTTTTTATTTATTGAAATTTTGGATAACACCTTTGAGAACAACCTCATTTCATAGGTTCCACATCAGATGACAATATAGATTGGAAAAGTATGAGACGGAGAACAGACAAAACAAGGAATTATACAAAACATTACATAACTGTATAACTAGAGTAGTTCCAATACATGTGGCATTGTACAGTGTATGCCAAGGTGCATATCTGTTTAAATCTTGGAATTCAAAGAGTCATATTATGGGGGGTGGGGTCTTATGAAACAACCCTTTACAGGAAAATGAGAACAGACTCAGCCTAATAGCTAATAATCAACAAGGTAAGGGATGGCATCAGTCCAGGAGCCTTGTCAGAGGTGCATAGGTATGGGACAAAGCATTTTAAATTGAGCAAGGAGCTCAGGAGATATAACAGGGGAGGGGGATGGGGAAAGCCATAGAGGGTGAGGGAAAAGAGTGGAAGGGATCAAGAGGAAATGTGAAAGGAGAATGATTGGCACCTTAGAACAGTTATTTACATGCTGAGAACAGTTATGCATAAGGTCAGGATAGCATAAGGTTAGAATAAGTGCTGGTCACAAGAAGGAAGGTTATTGGAAGCAGTCACAACTGGCATGAGCAACAAGCTGTTGCTTAAGTTTAACCTTGAAAGAGCCCAAGGTGGATGCTGAAGTGATGTCATGGTGCAGAGAGTTCATCCATAGCGGGGCACGGTAGGCAAAGGACCTTTGTCCCAGAGAAGTGTGACAGCGGGGTATGTTAAAAATCTGGCTAGTAGAGCTTTTGGCGCAATGACAGTTGATAGTGGGGGTAATAAGCTTTAGCACACCAGGGGGTATTTTGCCTAAGTTTACTTTTTTGGACAGTAAGCATGTTTGGTATGAGTCTACCTTTGAATTGGAGCCAGTTAGCCTGAGCGTACATGTCGCAGGTATGGGACAGATGGGCTGAGATGGTAAGGAGCTGTCATGCTTTGTTGAGTGCAACTATGATGCGGCAAAGAGTTATTTCAGTAGGTGATCCATAGATTGGTAAGCTGTAATCAATAAGCAAGACGAGCTTTGAATAGCCAGGTTAAGAGCCTCTGGGGTCAAACATTGCTTATGCCTATAAAGTAGCCCAATTGTGTTAACAGCCTTAGCAATGTTGTCAATGTGATAGGCATAGGTCATTGTACTATCAGTTGTAATCCCCAGATATTTAAAGAGCTGAACTAGCTCCAGGGGAGAGCCCTCTTCATTGGTGATAGAGAGTAAGTTCTGTGCCTATTTTGGGAGCTGGAGAACAGCACAGTTTTAGTCTTGTACCTATTACTGAAATCCCATTAAATGTTTTTATTTTTAACCTGTTTTTTGCTGTTTTCTATTAGTTTCACTGCAGTTTGAGACAGAGTTAGAAAGAAGGTAAACAAATTCAAACAAAGAGGTACATTATTAATAGTGCATGGGCAACCATAGACAACAAGGCTGATGTTTCCATTTCAGGTGAGATTATATGATAGGGACCTCTTGAACTTCGTTCTCGAGATCTATATCCCATCTCTCGATTAAAAGACAGCTTTGTTGTGTATAATTGCCCATACATTATTCTCTATGTAACACATTTACCATAAAGCTAATAAAAAGAAAGTTAGAAAAAAAAAATGATTTATTTATATTTGAAAATTAGGCACTTGAGCTTTTTGCACAAATGGGAGGATGCTGACGGGGTAGAACATTTTCCTATTCTTCAGTGTTCTACTGTTTAAAATTCTGACACCATTTCTTTAAAAAAGGCTAAAATTTTAACCATTAGGGTTAGAAACGTATTTTTTTGAATGAAAGCTTGGGGCCTTTTTGATACAGATACAAACACGTTAAGTACAGTTGTCATGTATGGATATAGTCAAATAATTTTGATACTCTGTTAAAGTATACTGACACAGTTTTAAAATATGTTAATAAGGGGTTAACACATGTCAGGCTGTGTAATGAAGAGGGCTAATGCATGATCCAGGGATTGAATGCATATTCCAAGTGCTAACAAGGCATGAGGTGTTGGCTAAGTGCCTTTGCACCATAGAGTCTGCATTCAGTCACTGAGAGTGCTGTATCTCCTGCTGTGTATTGCCTGTAAGTCTATTAATCCCATTGTAAAATGTTTTCTGCAAACAAACAAAAAAATAGAATAAATAAATACAGAATGTTTAATTTGAAATGGCAAAACACTTTGTATAGGAACATTTGTTCAAGTGAAGAGTTGCTGGTAAATGGTATTTCAGGGGTAGACTCAAGCTTTCAGTGAGCAACTGGGTCTAGGTGGTGTGTGCCCCCAGGAGCTGTCTTCACTAGCATCTCTTTTCCCAGCTGAACAGATCTGGGATCGATTATAATCAAAGATGTGTCTAACCACAAGGTAGCTAAGCAGCCAAAATAGCCAAGTGGTTAGTACATGAGGCTGTGATTGAGGAGGTCTGGCATTATATCACGAGTCTCCTAAAATTCACTTTTTTTTATCCATACTTTTTCCCACCTTGTGTCCCCCTTACAGTGACTCACCCCTAAGCCTTGCCACCAACCCATCTGGTAGCCTTACTGGTTATTCACTCCAGAGGGTGCCTGCCACCTGGGGTTATGTTTGGTCTGTGGGGGAAAGTTGATCAATCAGGGGCATTTTCCTCTTTTGTTTTTAACCACAGGACATCAGTGTGCAATGATGTGGTGCATTTGCTGGCACCCCCGTTCTGCTGCTCCAACTGGTGCTGCAACCCAGTGTATGCCAAGTGGCAGTCAAGTAGTGGGACACAGGTTCCATCCTTTCCCAAGGGAGGAAAGCAGTCCTCTGGATGCTCAATCCTCCCCCACCTGGCCATCCCCCAGTGACCTGAGTCCATTCCTGAACCCGGGTTGCTGGTGTGGCAGCAGGAAAAGTGCAATCATGCACCTCAACACCCCACACCACTGGGCCAGACCCCTATAGCTATGGCTCTGGATAGGGTTGTACTTGCCCAAATGTACATCAAGTCATTGCATGTAGGTGGAACATGCCCAGTTCAGCTGGTAGCTCCCTGGCAATGGACTTGGTACATTTTTCACAGGGAAAAACAGGGCAGACATTACTGGATCCTAAATTTCCTCAACCCATTTTCCTTTGCTCCCCCATGTACCTTCACCCCATTTTTGCTAACATCTCCCTGGTTTCCTTTTCAAACACCTTCCTCCTGGTGATTCAGTTGCTGTGGGTGGGTGTGTACAAGCAATGAGAGACTGGTAGTGAAGTGACTATAAAGGTGTAGTGGCAGCCATTTTGTACATCAAGAACCACACACACAGCCTTTGACAATTGCATGAACCCGTTTTATGGGAATGTGAATATTGTCCAAAAAGGACCTTGGGTTCTTGTACTTGCACCTGAACTCTACCAGAGGAGCAGAGAGATGGGCAGAAGGGACCTCAGTTAAACACATCGTCTAAAAGATGGCATATCCCAGCACTATAGTACAGTACCTCCCATGGGGCAGACATTGCTGGACCCTAAATTTCATCAACCCATCTGAGTTTGTTCCCCCGCATACATTCCCCCTATCTTTGTCAACATCTCACTGGTTTCCTTTTAAAACACTTTTCCCTCATGGTCCAGTTGTTGTGGGTGGGTATGTAAACATCTACTGTATGCAATGCCACCCCATGTCCCATAAGAAGAATAAAAATACTTAGCATTTATATAGTGCTTTTCATATACAATATATCCCAAAGCACTTTACAAGCAATGAGCCATTTGTAGGGAAGTGACCGTAAATGTGTAGTGGCAACTATTTCGCACATCAGTACTGACACAGCCTTACACCATTGCATGAATTGGTTTTATGGGAAGGGGAATGTTGTCCAGGACATGGGGGAAATCTCCTACTCTTGCAAAATACACCACAGGTTCTTTTACTTCCACTTGGATGCCTACCAGGGCAGCACCAGAAGGGACCTTGGTTTAACATCTCATGTGGAAGACAGCACACCCTGACTGAATAGCCCTCCCAGTACTAGACTAAAGTGCAAGAATTTAGGGTATGAGCCCAGTCCTGGTGTGAGACTAGATCCCATGACCTTCTGGCCCAGAGTTGGATGTGCTAGCAACTGATCCACACTGACACCTAGCTTAACTTGCAGACTATGTCCACTTTGGTTATCCTGTTAATGGGAACACACACCCTTTCCCTTTGTGCAAGCACATCATGTTGCTGATGCTTTGGGGGGGTACAGGAGCAACATATTTAAACAGACTTGCTTGTGTAACGTAGCCCTGCATGATTTTAAATATTGGGCCTGCTTTTTGGTTTTTTATGTTTCCTCGTGTGTTTGCAAGAAACATCTTGCAGTAGAACAACATTTGAGAGGTGTGACAGTGATGAGTCCAGTGCAGAGCACATTACAGTGGGCTCATCCCTCTCAAACCAATGAGAACGCAAACAGACTGTGACACTGGTCTGAATTTCATAGCTGGAAGCTGTTCTTTAGTTGAAAGAAATGAAGCGCTCCAGTGAGAGCACTTCATTTCTTTCATTTGCATAGCGCTATCTGCCCAACCCTCCGTTCCTTGGCTTGGCAGCACAATAATCACTCCTGCTCCCTCCCTCTGCATGCAGTCCACCATAGTCCCTCTGTTCCCTTCCCAGCAGCACAATAACCCATCCCGCTCCCTCCTTCTACATGCAGTCTGCCCCACTCCCTCTGTTCCCTATCCCAGCAGCACAATAATCCCTCCTGCTCCTCTCTCTGCATGATCTCCACCCTGCTCCCTTTGTTCCCCATCCCAGCAGCACAATAACACCTCCCACTCCCTCCCTTAGCATGTAGTCAACCCCGCTTCCTCTGTTTCCTTCCGGGCAGCACAATAACCCCTCCCGCTCCCTCCCTGTACATGCAGTCTGCCCTGTTCCCTCTGTTCCCCATCCCATGCTGACATCGGGGTGCCAAATCTCCATGTTGCCATTATCTAAATAAATAAATAAATCTACCCCCTGGACACTGGGGAGCTCACTTCCAGTGTCCTGAAATAAACATGTTTTATGCACTGTTAAAAAAAAAAAGAAAACTGTCCCCCAATGTCTTTTTTTTAACCCTGTGAAAAAAGAAAATGGTCCCCATCATCTTCCCATCCCCCTCCCATTCTGACCCTTCCTCTGCCACCACCTCCAGCACCCCTTTACCCCATACTTACCTCTGGAGGTCAGCGCTGAGAGCTTCTCTGGACCAGGACATGTCTGCACTCTTCAAAGCTGAATTGAAAACTGAGGCATCAAGGTAAGCCTGTATAATGGCTGTCAAAGGGGTTCTCAACTTATGTTGATATTGCAGCCATTTTTAGGAATTTTGACCCCGAATTTTGAACATGGGGTATGTGGGACCCCACCTCAGGAACACTGGCACTGTCATTTCGTTAGTCAGTCCTGAAAGGTGACTTCTCAGTTGCTGCCTTCCCGGCAGCACAATAACCCTTCCCACACTCTCTCTCCCTTGGCATGCAGTCCACCCTGCCCCATCTGTTCCTGTCCTGGCAGCACAATAACCCTTCCCACTCCCTCCCTCCCTCTGCATGCAGTCCACCCTGCTCCTTCTGTTCCCTGTCCTGTTCTGACACTGGGGTGCCCAATCCCTGTGTCAGCATTATCTACCCACCGGACACTGGGGAGCCCACTCTCAGTGTCCTGAAATAAACATATTTTATGCCCTGTTAAAAAAAAAAGAAAACTGTCCCCAATGTCTTTTTTTTAAGCCTGTAAAAAAGAAAACAGTCCCTCATCATCTTCCCTGCCCCTCCCTCATTCCGACCCTCTCTCTGCACACCCACCTTCCTACACCCCTCTTACCCCATACTTACCTCCGGAGGTTGGCGGCTGTGATCTTCTCTGGACTGGGGCACATCTGCACTCTTCAAAGCTGAACTGAAAACTGGGGAATGAAGGTAAGCCTGTATAATGGCTGTCAATGGTGTTTTCAACTTATGTTGCTATCTCAGCCATTTTAAGGAATTTTGACCCTGACTTTTCAACATGGGGTTCTTGGGACCCCACCTCATGAATACTGACACTGTCATATCATTACTTGGTCCCAAAAGGTGATGTTGCTGCATGGAATCACCTTTCAGGACCGGTTAACAAAATGACAGTGCCAGTGTTCACGAGGAGAGGTCCCAAAAAGCCAATGTTGAAAAGCTGGTGCACAAAATCCTCAAAATGACTGAGTTATGAGTGTGTATTGCACAGTTTCTAAGCACTCTCCTAACTTTGCCAATTTTTAATATTGTCACTCCAGATTTCCAACATTGCCATTTTTACACACCTCCTCAGGAACAGTTCAGCTGTCATTTTTCACATCCTGCCCGAAACATGTTTTCGCACCTGTGTCACGAATGGCATGATCGCTGTGCGAAATCACCTTTCAGGACCAATGAACAAAATGACAGTGGCACTCTTCATGAGGTGGGGTCCCAAAAAGGCCGTGTTGAAAATTTGGTGACAAAAATCCCCAAAATAGCTGAGTTGCATGCGGTTGTTCAAGTTTTTTTATGCACCCATGTAACTGCTCATTTTCTATATTTTCACTCCAAATTTTCAGTATAACCATTTTTTCACATCACCTCATGAACAGTACAGCTGTAATTTTTCACATCCTGCCCAAAACGTGTTTCTGGAATGCCATTTTCCCACATATTTGAACATTTTCACCTCCGGGGTTCATGAGGTAGGGTGATAAGAAGACTATGTTCAACATTTGGGGTAGCAATATGAAAAAATAAAGTTTTACCCATTCATTGCAATGTCGGTACGCATGCTCCTAACTGCAGAAATTTTAAATATTTGCACCCCACATTTTCAATATAGCTTTCTTATTACCTGAGAGTCTGTATTTAAATGCTGTCCAAAATATGACAGCTTGTCAAAGCATAGTTCAGGCAAGCTTTTCCTCCCAACAGAAGTTCAACTAACACAATACACCCCTGCCACATAAACCATGCAAGGAAACATTCTGCATTGACAAATGCCTGTATTTTACTGTTTGTGTAGCAGCCCAGCTGAGATGCAATTTCTTATTGTTAGTAAGTGCTGGTCACGGACTCCATTAAAGCTCCAGGCACTCAGGCTGATATCCCACACTGACACTGCAGTGCTGCACTGGAAGGGACTGCAGGGTTGAAGGTGCTGTCCTATGGATAAGATATTAAACCAAATTCCTTTTATTCCCTTTTTGGTGGCTGGCTAGGAGGACATTATAGGTCATAACAAAGAAGGGACTGATGGAGGCCACTAGTGAGTGTGCCAAAATCAAAAGAAAGAAAGCTAAGGCCAAAAATTCCAGCTGGTTCAGTAAGGAGATGGCAAAAGCAGTAGGGGACAAGAGGGGAGCCTTCAGAAAGTACAATCATACTCGGAAGGAGGCGGTTAGGATGGACTATGGGAGGTAAGAGAGGCAAAATCTATGAGAAAAGTACAGCTAGCATGGGGGTAAGGGGGGGGGAGAAGGCCTTTTTCCAGTATATAAGGGAGAAAAGGAACATGTCAGGTTAAAATAAGAAGGGAGTTGGCAGAGTGTAGTCAGGAAGAAGTGGAGGTGCTTAACAAGTACTTCTATTCAGTCTTTACTAGGAAGAAGGATGGATACGTACCATAGGGGAGCAGAGGGTAAGGAGTGGAAGGGGGTCACAGATAGTGCAATACAAGCTGACAGGGTACTCAAGGGCCTAAGGGCTGAACAGATGGATAAATAACCAGGGCCAGATGGCATGCACCCAAGGGTCCTAAGAGAACTGGGGGAGATTCTAGTAAGTCTCCTTGCAGGCCTGTTTAACACCTCTTTAGAGTCAGGAAATATGCTCCAGGACTGGAGAATGGCACATGTGGTGCCTCCATAAGAGTCGGCCAAAGCATGAACTAGGGAACTACAGGCCAGTTAGCCTGACCTCAGCAGTGGGTAAGCTGATGGAGACCATTCTGAAAGAGAGACTGGTCACCTTTCTGGAGAAAAATTGGCTCCTGGATGTGAGGAATCTTGGGTTTGTGTCAGGGATGTCCTACCAAACTAACCTAATTTACTTCTTTGATTGGGTCACTATGACTTTGGACAAGGGTCAGGTGGCTGATGCCCCGTATCCGGCCTTCAGCAAGGCCTTCGACTCAGTACCTCATAAGAGACTGATCAGAAGTTTGGATGACCAGGGGTGGGGGCTAAGCTCAAGGGATGGGCCAGAAACTGGTTGCAGGACAGAAGAGCAAAGGTGATACAGTAGTCGGTGGAGAATTATCAGAAATGAGGCCTTTGATCAGTAAGGTTCCACAGGGCTTTGTATTTGGTCCAGTGTTGTTTAAGATCTTCATATGTGACATTGTGGTTGTGATCAGAGGTACAGTAAAATCTGCTTGTTTTGCAGATGACACCAAGCACTGTGATAGGATTGATATGGAGAAGGGAACACAGGAACTTAGAGAAGACCTGGCTGGGCTAGAAAACTGATCTGGTATTTGGCAACTGGGGTCTAACACTAAAAAGTGTAAAGTTATGCACTTGGGGGGAGAAGAATCCAGGCACCAAATACTAGTTGGGTGGTGTGCAGGTAACACATCAGAGGAAGAAAAGGACCTGGAAGTAATAATCACAAGTGACCTGAAACACTCTGCCCACTGCAGGACAGTAGCAGTCAAAGCAAATTGGTTGCTGAGCTGCATAGACAGGGGAATTACCTCCATAAAGGCAGAGGTCATTCTGCCACTGTATAGGTCACTGGTAAGACTGCACCTGCAGCACATTGTGCAGTATTGCTACTCATATCTTAAGAAGGATATCAACTTATTTATTGAAATGTTTCACCAGGAAAGCACACTGAACAACAAGTTGTTCGTCTCCCGGTGCGACCTTGGGGGGTACAACTGGATGAAGAACTAGACATACAGTTTAACATTTAACATATCCGAGAAATTAAATATTCAATTACATTTGTAACAAGACATACAGTTAAAAAATAACATAAATAATCTTACAATCGCATTTGTGACATAACATATAATTAAATGGTTTTATGTGATAAAGGTGACTCCGTATGAGCAAGTCCCCAGAGGGCGAACACAATATGCAGACTGCAGAAAGGGCGATGAAGAAATACAGTGAGTGGTGGAGAGAGTGCAGTCAAGAGGCAAAGGCTGCAAGAATGCGTCGCAATGTGCAACGGTGCAAGGAGCTGACAGGTAACGGGCGAGCCCACCATGGTGATGGGCACAGAGCGTATGCACCGGGTAATGAATGCCCTCCAGTGGGTGATGGGACGGGGTGAGTGGCACACAGAGACATGCCCTGGGTATCCAGCAGGATGGTGCAGGGATGGCCAGATGTGGACAGCACAGATGGAGGCACCGAGGTCTGTGCAGTCAGTCCCGTCATTCCGCTGCTTTGCCCATGGCCGTTCTATGCCACCTGTCCACCCTGTGCAGTCATGGGCACCTTTGTGCTATGCGCCTTCCCAGGTCCCTTCTTGCTGGCACTCTCCGTTCCTGTGGAACACACCCTGCACTTGCTTCTATGCTGCAGGGGCTTGGTGTGCTCACACAGTCACCTGTAGCTGCTCTGGGTCTCGCCCTTACCGGGCTGCGCTCTTGTACTGCCATTCTGTGTATTTGGGCAGTCGCCCTTTAGGTAGCCACTCAGTAGGGATCACCCACCCTTACCGTGCTGTGGATTTAGCACTCTTCTTGGCTGTTACCCAATTAAATATATCATACAAGTGGAATATGCATTTAATTACAAGTGGCATATCTGAGGAACATAGTACAGAAATTTAATGTAGCCTTGGAGCCAACTCCTTGCAGAAATGGATCACGGTTAACAGGTAGATTATTTAGCAATTATTGAATGAATGAGGTCCAGCGGGGGGACATCAAGGAGGGTAGAGGGATAGACAGGGAAACCAGCTGGGGGAAGGAGAGGATAAAGATGGGGAGAACATTATCAAGAAAAGTGAGCCAAAAAAAAAATCTGTTGTAAAGGGCAAGTTGACACAGGGCTAAAGCAATCTGGGAGCACCTCAGACAGAACACAAAGTGCAAATTATTAATGAACTAATTCCTTTGATTAAGTGCAGTGGGGTAGAGGGGGGCAGGAGAGAGGTGGGGGTAAGGGATAGGGAAGGGAAGGATGAGTCATACCTGGAATTGGCCCTTTCAGAGTGTGGAGATCGCTGCCAGTGGCAGAATGAGGCAAGGACTTAGAATAAAGGGCAGGAGTAGGCAAGGATACTATAGACAATCCAGAGAAAGACAACCCAGATGATCCAGGGTCAGCAGAGCAACATCTATGAGGAGAGTCTCAGGGGGCTCAACATGTACTGTCTTGAGAAAAGATTTGAGAGGGGAGACATGACTGAGATCTTCAAGTACCTTAAGGGTTTTTACACTATGAGCAGTGAGGGCCTCTTCAGCCTTAGTACGAACAAGGGCAATAGGGGGTACAAGTAAAGCTGGTGGAGGGAAGGTTCAGGAGGGAGATCAGGAGGAACTTTTTCACTGAGAGAATGGTGGCCAAGTGGAGTGAACTGCCAGAGGATATCACTAAACATGGTGGACAGCTTCAAGAGGGGGTGAGACAGGGTGAAGGGGAAAGTTGTGGGTAAAAGGGGGGGTGAGTTGGGGGAGAAGGGAAGTTGAGGGAGGTCAGAAGGGAAATGGGGAGCGGGGCAATTGCCTCTGTAAACATTCTGGAAACTGCACTCTTAAGCAGGCTAGACAGACTGTCAAGTCTTTATCTGCTGTCATATTTGTATGTTCGTAAGTTAAAAATCACTTGGCACTGTTTGAAAGAGTGGGGAAGTTATACGCAGTGTCTTGGCCAACATTTCCTATTGATGTAACACAGTTTCTAATGCAATATGGCTATGTGTGTAGCATTAAACAGCTAGTGTACTGCCAGAAATTAACATTACATTTCACAAGCAGTGAACTATTACTTCTTATAGCTGAAGTATTGGTTCATTTCCCTTTTGTTAATTAGAAGATTTTCTTCCTGGCAATCCCAAGTGTGATGTGTATAACAGTATCCTACCTGGAGCCGGATATTGTCAGTTTTGGTCCTCCTCATACAGTATTAGCCCTGAAATGTCACTGCCTGTAACATCACAAAGGACCAAAAGAAAACCAATCATCTGCTGCAAGATCTGTCACATGTGATGTCACAGTGAGTGAGGTCACAATGCTGATGAGGTATGAAGAAGAACTGAACTAGATATGTCAGTTTCCAGGTAAATTACTGCCCTGTGCATCCCACCCAATACTACCAAGTAGAACACCTTCGAAGGAGCAAATGGAAAAAGAAAAATACTTCAGAAATAAAATATGACAACTGACTACTTTTAGAACCTACCAACATTTTATTCCTATTTTTGGTGTTACTAGCTCTTAATATGCTTATCTGCTGCTGTATGTGCAGTGCATACCGTGCCTACACTATCAATATCTAACTTATTGTTCAGTAAAGCACATGAGGATAAAATCTGTATAAAAGGTATGATGTCACACCAAATTCTATTTTACAGTCCCTGCATTACCAGTATATAACTCATTGCATGTTATAATATGGCTATAAAAAAATCCAGTAATCTGATTGGCTGAGGGTCTCGGAAACCAGTGCCGATATCCCATGACAGCACTGGAAGAAGGTCCAGTAGCCTCTTCGCAATAAAATCAATAGTACCAGTCATTCCTGACTACCATCACAAATATGGCTGTCACCTTTACTCACTAAAAATCTTCAACTAGGCCCTAAAAATAAAACTGTCTTAAATTTATAAACATAAGAATTAAATGTTATTTTCCCTCATAATACTCTTGTTACACACACATCCCTAACTAAAAAATAAAGTACTACAGTACTTAGAATTGTAATTTATGGTGTTTCTTTCCTGACCATGAAAATTCCCCCTCCTATCCATACCTGCTTACTAGGGAAATCTATGTTGTTTAAGCTGTTACAGCAAAAACAAAAGCCCTGGTTCCATCTGAGGCCTTCTGTTGTGTACTAGTGGGAGTAAACATTCTGCCAGCAGAACTGAGCAGAGGTTTGAATTCTTGCATTCTATCTGTAGTAAACATTCAGTCTCTTGAATGTTGGCAAGACAGAGAAACGGGAAGGAATATTATAAAGAAGAAGAAAGAAAGAAAGAAAGAAAGAAAGAAAGAAAGAAAGAAAGAAAGAAAGAAACAAAGAAAGAAAGAAGTAGAGGGAAATGGGTAAAAGGGGATGGGTTGGGGGAAACTAGAGGGTTAAGAGCTACTTAAAAATAAATGAATTTTGCTGTTCATAATATTTAAACCTGAGATGGTATGTCAGTGCTGGGATGTTCTGGGACTGTTTTAAAAAAGTCATGAAAATGTTTCTTTTCTGATTTTGGTGCGTTTCTTTGCCTCCCCCCTAAACAAAAACATCTTGGACCCATTTTATAATCACAGTAAGACACTCTAAGGTGTACATTGTGGTGGGGTAATGGCACTTCTTGGGTGGTTGAAGTGAAGGCACTCGGCGATGCCTCATGCCTCATCCAAGGTATGCCATTATCCAAACACAATGCATACCCTGTCATGCCTTATTGCTTAATTGTTTTTTTTTCTGTTCGTTAGGACAGTCTTCATGCTTGTTAAAAAAACAAACAAGGAAACACAGAAAATAACCATATGGATATCTCTGCCGCAGCATGATTGATCTGTATAGGGACACTAAATGGGACTGTCAATATTAATGTGTTCAATTCTGCAAAGTGAAAAATGAGATAAAAGTAGGAGAATAAAAAATATTGCTAAGCTCAAAGTAATAAAATCAGCTATAAAAAGTCAGTTTAAGCAATATGGAGGAATGTAGTAAAATTCTTGAAGGGACTATTTTATCTCTATTTTATGTCTAAATTAATTATAATAAAGTTATAACTTCTGATTTGTTTTTGTTTTTTTTATTTAGGAAGCTTTACAGTTTCAACAACAACACGTAGTACAGAATGTCAGAACTGTTAATTAGGAATTACCATATCTCCCCTCTCCACCCACCCCTCCCCTCCCTACTCCTTCCCACCCCATTGGAGCGACCTGTTTATCCCCTACACATTGTACCTGTACACATATTAGCACAGTAGACTCGGTAAAACTATCAAATCTACTAAATAGACTTTAGGATTGCAAAATTATTTAACTGATAAATGGCATAATTAAGTACAAATAACTCAATGAGTAAATAAATAAATAAATAAATAGGGAGCTTGTGAGTGTAAGCCTACTATTTCAGATACAGAGCATACAGCTTGCTCCATCTATTATCAAAATTAATCGGTTTATTTCTCAAACTGGCAATCATTTTTTCAGCCCTAAGGTAGGAAGACATCTCATGGAGCCATTCGGTGTAAGATATAATAGACTGATCCAACCAGTGTTTGAGAACCAATTTTTTCACCGACATGGCGATTAAAGAGATATAAAATTTCCTTTCTTTGACCTGAATTGGGGACAGATCACCCAAGATACAAATGTTCGGGATGAAGAGTGATTCTAGCCCCAACAAAGGGTCCATTTGCAATTTGATTTGAGACCATATTGGTAAAACCTTCTTGCATGACCAGAAAACATGTAATACTGTTCCAACCCCTTTGCCACATCTAATACACATGGGCGATTTGTTCCTTCCCATTTTTGCAAGCTTACTAGAAGTGTAATACATATTGTTCAAGATTTGATATTGGGTAATTCTCAGTCTATCCTGAGTAATATAGGTATATAAATCTCTCCAAATATCAGACCAATTAACCATGTGGTTAGGGATTAAGGAGTCCCATATTTTAGAGCCTGATAACGTGTTCGGGAAAAGGGTAGAAAGAAGCTCATTGTAAATGAGCGAAATGCTGTGTGGTTGGACCACCAGCATTTTAAGCCTTTCCACCAACTTATCCAAGCTAGATGGAGTAATAGTGCTCCCAAACTTATGTAGAAGAAGATGCCGCAGTTGGTAAATCTTAAAAATAGCACTGGTAGGGGCCTGGAGTTTGGCGAGCATTTCATCAGGTGACATAAGATCGTCTGTCCGGTAAAGGTCATAAACCCTCATATCTTCTAGTTGAGGAATCCAGTCTTTACCAATACTGGACCCTCCAATTTTCAAGTTAGGATTTCTACTAAATTTTGCATCGTGGTCCTCGCCATGACGTGTAGTGAAGCACATCTGGAAATTTTTTTAGATAGATGCCCATCACTGACTGTTGAATAATCTCTGGTAATGTCCCAAAAGGTGTGCATAGTGCTGTAACTGGGGTCAGCTTGGTTGTACAGAAAATATCTGACTCAATCTGAAGCCATATGGGGATATAAGTGCTTTCATGGCCGGCAGTGGATATGGACAACCACCTACCTATTTTGTACAGTTGACTGGCCCAGCAATAATATAATAAATTAGGCAACTTGAGACCGCCCTTATCTTTAGCTAGAATAAGTTTGTTATACGCTCTTCTGGGGGCTTTATCCAACCAAATGAACTTTGAAATACTAGCATGTATTTTACGGAAAAAGGAGAGAGGCAGCCAGATGTCACTCATATTTAATGGGAAAAATAACCTAGGAAGCACATTCATTTTAATAATATTGATTCATCCCCAAAGAGAGATCAGTAGTGCTTTCCATCTAGAAAGATCTAGTTGTATAGTCTGGATCATGTCTTCCAGGTTAAGTTTCTTATATAGTAAAGGATCCGTAGTTAAATGAAGACCCAGATATTTCATAGATCGGGTAGCCCAGTTCATCCCATATTTACTGAAGCTTTGACGGAAAGTATAATGGTTAAGCGCCATGATTTCAGTCTTATTTCTATTCAACCTGTAATTCGATACCCTGCTAAAGTCTCCTATAATAGTTATTACTTCATCTAATGAAATTAGGGGATCTGCAAGATGAAGTAATATATCATCTGCATAAACAGAAAGTTTTAAGTTATATGAGCCTATAGTAATCCCTTGTACGTTGACTGCAGACTTAATTTGTTTTATCAAGGGTTCCAAGTACAGGTTAAACAGAAATGGTGAGAGAGGGCAACCTTGTCGGGTACCTGAGTATAGAGAAAAACCAGATGAGAGCAATTTGTTGCAAAATATCTTGGCCGTAGGAGCTAAATAAACTTTTTGGAGCCATTGGATGAATATCGGGGGTATATTCATCCGTTCAAGGGTAAGCCATAGAAACTCCCAGTCCACCCTGTCAAATGCCTTTTCCGCATCTAGCGAAATTAAGGCCATAGGTTGTGGGGTGGATTTGGCTATTCGGAATATATGCCCCAGTTTCCGGAAATGATCTGATGCTGATCTGCCTGGGACAAATCCCACCTGTTCTGGGCTACGCAAGGGAATCCAAACCTTTTGGATTCTGTTCACGAGAATTTTTGTGAGAATTTTAAGATCGTAATTCAGCAGTGATATGGGTCAGTAACTGGAGGGCTGTTCTGGAGGCTTATCAGGTTTTAACAATAATATGATTATTGCTTCCATAATGGAGTGGTCCATAGTATCGCTATGCAATATATAATGATAGAACTTTAATAGCATTGGGGTTATTTCTTTTTCAAAAACTTTAAAGAAGTTTGAGGGAAAGCCATTCTGGCCCTGGAGCCTTGTCTGGAGCCATGGCTTTTATGGCCTGGGAAATCTCAATTAGTGTAATGGGAGCTGACAGTATTTCCCCATCCGTATCCAAAACTTTAGGAAGTGGAATATTGGCCAGGTATTCTTCTATCTCGGTTTTTGAGAGGGGGGGGTGTTAGAACGTTTCCCATAAAGGGTTGCATAGAATCTTTCAAATACTAAAGCTATATCCCTAGGGAGGGTCTTAAGGGTCCCATCTGAATCCTGGATTGCCTGAATGGTTCTTGAATTTTCCAGTTGTCTCATGCACAATGCCAAAAGACGACTGTCTTTTTCCCCCGATCTATATAAGTTGCCTTTGTCCTGAGAATAGCAAATTCAGCTTTCTCTTTAAGGAGATCCGAGTATGCGTTTCTGAGTGCTAATAGCTCAGTGAGAACACTTTGAAGGGGGGTGGAAGCAGCAGTTAATTCCAGAGTCCTAATCTGCTCCAATAATTTTTGGGCTGGGGCCTCTCTAACCTTTTTCTGTTTTGATGCTTGTCTAATAAATTCCCCTCTTAAGTAACATTTTAATGCACACCAGACCTGATCTAACCTGGGGATAGAGTTTAAGTTCTCTGTCAGAAATTGCCCAATAAGGGTGCGAATCCTAGATACTATAAATTTATCTTTTAGTAACTGCGTATTTAGTTTCCATAACGTGTCCTTTTGTAACTCAACAGATAAAGTAATTTTGAGCCATATCACCGCATGGTCGGATATCACGATCGGTTCTATCCCTCCTCCCAGAGTTCCGGATAATAAATTCGAACTCATGAGAAAATAGTCCAGTCTAGATGCTGTCCTATGCACCTGTGAATAAAATGAGAAAGCCTTGATAGTCGGGTTCAATATCCTCCAGGGATCACATAACCCGAGGAGGGCCATCATTTCAATAAGGGCCCTTTGTGATGCCAATAGAGCTCTGGGGATCGGGTTAGATTTATCTAATAATTGAGACTGGGTGAGATTCCAGTCTCATC
Source organism: Neoceratodus forsteri (assembly GCA_016271365.2). NCBI lineage: Eukaryota > Metazoa > Chordata > Ceratodontiformes > Ceratodontidae > Neoceratodus > Neoceratodus forsteri. Next base: position 302,757,065 of record JADMNL010000023.1, on the reverse strand, counting down.
CCAATATTATGGGGATTGCTGTGAATGGTGTGAGTTTATCTGCTAACCCCATGAAAAAATCAGGACCACCCCCTACCGGTCCATATATACATCTCAAGACCATGGGTTTCCTATCTAACTGTCCCGACCATGACAAATCTACCCTGCGGATATGAAATTGTGGATTCAGGGTGAAAGGATACTGTTCTCATAATGAGAATCCCTACCCCTCCTCTGTTAGTGGAATTCCCCACAGCAAAAACTTGCCTTACCCCTTGCCTTTTGAAGCCCACTGCCTCCTGTGTCAAAAGGTGTGTCTCCTGTAGGAAAATTATATCAGCTTGCAATAAAGAAGTATGTTTGAGAATTGCAATCCATTTAGCTTGATCATGAGCTCCCCTTACATTCCAAGAAATAATTTTAACATTCACACTGGTCATGTTTAATTGTTTTCAGAGCTAACCAACTTCTGTGCCCTATCATTATGGTCGCTCCAATCCCATCCTCCCCTTTCCCCTTTACAAACTCCAGATCCTGACATATATGATCCAAAACTATTCTAATCTCCCCCCTATCCAAACCTACAAAACTATTTACAAAAGCTTTTCCTGTTGTAATGAATCCCTTATTATAGTATAGTAACGCTATCCCCCACTGGACCCCTTTGGAATGCACCTGTATAGTTAGCAAACAATACTCTGACTTACCAGTATGCTCCATACCTTTGGCTATCTCAAATACTAATACCCATAGTAACCTAAAGAGGTCAACCCCCCACTAACTAGATAGTGATACAGCTTTCTACTAGTGCTCCGAGGCAGCTCCTCCCCTCCACTACCCAGTTCAGATAGCACAATACCAGAGGATAACTCCCTTAGGTACCACATTTGGGCTGCTGCTATCTGATGGAGCCCCTATTTTAATAAACGTTGCTGATTCCTAGAAAATAGCCACAAAGCATGAGGGAAAAGAACATTCTTTGCTACTGTACCTTGTCTCTTTGGAGCAATAGTCCACCCATATTATCAAGGAAAATGCTTGCAGCATCAGGACTGTCTTATTTGAGGCCATTACCCAAAATTACTATTTGTTTCCTTAGGGAACAATAATCGGGTGCAAGGTCCACTTTTAACTAAATCCTTCTGGAACACTTCCTCCACCCAAGAGTTCCCCCTTCTTACAGGGGAGGACGCCTTGTCCGTTCTCCTAACCGCCCACCCCAACCGCAGCCTGGATCCCCCACCACCACAGGCCCCAGCCGGAACCCGTTGCCTCTCCGAGTCTCCTTCCAGCCCGAAAACCAGCCACTCCTACACCAAACAAGGATTCCAGGTTAGTGCTACTAAGCCCTTTCAAAAAATTATTTTAAACTCTGCACTACTGTGAAAATGGCTCTCCCTGAGCCAGTCCAGACAAGTCCCATAAAATATTAAGTTTTGTGAAATAAATCAGGAATTTTAACAGCCAGGTCATCTAGCGCCTTAGAAGGGGTATCATAGGTGTTCCAGCTGCCCGCTATCTTGACTTGCAGATGAGAAGGATACAGCATTTTAAAGTGAATGCTTGCTGCAATCAGCTTCGTGACGATGGGGTGAAAAGCTGCACGCTTTTGCCTTGTTTCATATGGCAAATCTTGTGTCAAGTGAATCTTGGCCCCCTCCCATAATATAGCTTGTGTTTCTCTTGCTTTGCTCAACACATGTTGCTTCTCAACAAAGCTTAGAAACTTGATTATGAGGGGCCGATTAGGAGCTCCTGGCTGAGGCCTAGGTTGCAGAGAGCGGTGAGCCCTCTCGACTTGATATGAGGCTCCCATCAGAGATGGCCCAGCTACTTTGCACAGGAATTTCTGAAGAAAAACTTGAACATTCTGCCCCTCTTCAGCTTCAGGTAGCCCAAGAATTAGAATGTTGTTCCTGTGACTTCTCCCTTCTAGGTCTTCGGTTTTTAATTGCAATTTCTGTATCTGTTGCTTCAGCCCCACCATCTCTGGCTCTAGCTTATCCCTCCACCTCTCAATAGAAGTAGTACTGGCTTCAGAGTCTGATACTCTTCTTGACAAATCTGCAAAATCCCCTCTCAGGGATTTCAGCTCAGAGGCTATCTCTCCCAGAGTATCTTTAAAAGGCTGCAGCTCCTGTAAGAAGCGATCCTCGGTTAAAGGAATTGGGGCAGACATCTGTGACGCTTTTTTATCTTGAGCTACGCTCTGGGCCTTAGATTTCTTGGGGTTTTTCTCCGGCGTGGTCGGTGGGGTATGGCGTATAGAAGCAGCCCGCATTTCAGCCTCCATCCTCTGTTCGTGTTCTGATTTGCGGTACACACCACAGGCTTGCTAGCTTTTCGGGAACTCTTCTATGCTGGGATATAATGCCAAAATTTGTATTGGGCTGAAGTTTATCGAAATAAAGCGATTGGAAGGTCGGAGCTCAGTGCCTCTGCTGCTAACAGTTCGCTTGCATCACGTGATCTCCCCTGATTTGTTTCTTATGTTTATTGCTTAGTCATTAAAGTCTAGTCAGATTTTTTATAGCCATATTATAATCGCAATAAGGCACTCCAGGGTGTGCGTTGTCCCTGAATAACATCACAGTTAGGGTCTTGTGCTTCGACCCACCCAAGGTGTGATGTTATTCAAGGATGTTGCACACCCTGTCATGCCTTATTGCTTAAGTAAAGCACATGGGGATACAGTGTTTATGAAAGGTACTATATTAAGCCCAATTTGAGTATACAGTTTGTGCACTACCAGTATCTAACTCACTGCTTTATAAATGGCTTTGGGATACAGTGTGTATGAAAGGTATGATATCAAACAAAATTCTATTAAACAGTCCCTGTACTGCTAGTATCTAACTCATTGCTTCATAAAGCACTATGGGATACAGTGTGTATGAAAGGTACTTTAATCAACCAAATTGAATTTAAACAGTCCCTACACTACCAGTATCTAACTCATTGCTTGGGAAAACACATGGGGATACAATGTGTGTGAAAGTTACTATATAAAACTTAATTGGTTTATGCAGTTCCCGCACTACGAGGGCTCAATTTTCAAAGAGCACTTACAGCAACACAAATTGTGTTGCTCTAGAGCTGCATGAATCTGGGTGCATCAGGGATCCCATACCCAATTTTATAAAAGGGAGGGACCCTGCATCAAAAACCCAGGAGTTGCCATAGCTGCAGGCTAGTGCCAAACATTTGGTGCACCTGCAAGAATTGCTGCAAGGATCTGGCCCCCCTGCCCAGTGCAACACTAAAGGGGCCAGGATGGTTGGGAGGGGTGGTGAATCTGCTTGCCAGGAGGGGGCCAGGGAAGAAGGGGCATGGGATCCCATAGGGGGTGTCAGAGAGACAACAGACATGAGAGGGAGTGATGTGGCACCCAGCAAGGGTGCCATTTGTGTAGCCATATAGTCGATGGGATGGGGCCACTTCAGGGAAGGGGTTTTCAGGGACAGACAATGACATGGCCCCAAGTGGGCAGAGCCCTGGCAGCTGCCCGATAGGTGACCACCTCGCATAACCCTGTAGGTGGAAGTCAGTCTGCCACAACGTGGAAGGGTGAGTATGAGGGGACTGTTGCAGTACCCAGACAAAAATTACCCCCACCACTGGCATCCCTCATCCTGCAGCTCCAGCTTACCATCTACAGGGTTATGCAAGGTGATCACCTATGGAGAAGCTGCCAGGGCTTGTGCCCACCTGGGGCCATGTAACTGTCTGTCCCCTGACCCCCCCGAAGTGGCCCATCCCATTGGCTGTATGGCTATGGAAATGGCACCCCCTGCTGGGTATGACATCATTCCCTCTCATGTCCGCTGTCTGCCAGATGCTCCCTATGGCACCCCTGTGCACCTTCTGCCCCATCAGGACACTTTCAGATACCACCCCCTTCACCACAGTATGTGGCACCAGTGCAAGTCCCTTAGACCACCTCCTGGCTGGTCTAAGTGGAGCCTCTTACTGCATCCACCACGGGGATTCCAAAATTGCAAAAAACGGGATGTTGCAGCCTCATCATAGCACAAGCCCCCCTTGCAACCTGGAACACCCATATTATGGTCACAAGGCTGGCATAGTGCTAGTTTGGTGCAATGGCTCCCCTTTTCAATGCAGACCACATTTGAAAATTGGGATTGCCGCATCTCTTGACACAAGGTGCCACTTGCATCAATTATGTTTGACACAGGCACCTTGCATCATACTCGGGGCTTTGAAAATCGAGCCCCAAGTACCTAACTTATTGTATTGTAAAGCACTTTGGGATACAGTGTGTATGAAAGGTACTATAATAACCGAGGAGCATTTTCTCCCATAGGGAAACCTGGTTATAATTTGCCATTATAAGTAGCTGGTTATAATGGCAAATATGTGCCGGGTTTCCCTTGCTCCACGCATGTGTAGACTGCCTCCCTAACAGTACTGATGCACTCATAGCTTTCCTCGCTCTTTTTCAGCATAGGTATCAGTTGTCTTATATTTATATAACTGCTGTGGCAAGAAATTGCTCCACAGCAATTATATAAACCAAGACTGGAATTTTACACATACCCTCAGTGTTGGATGCAGGTATTATAGACCCCTCAAGCTTTGTTCTTGGGGTTTATGTAGTACTGAACACTTTGAGTGTGTATAAAATTCTCATTATACACACTACCCCATGTATTATTCTACATCAAACCAAATTCTATTGAACTTTATCTGCACTACCAGTATCTAACTCATTGCTTTGTTAAAGCACTTTGGCAAACTGTGTATATGGAAGGTACTATATCAAACAACATTCTTGTAAACTGTCTCTGCACTACAGGGCCCAGATATTCAGGATGCGCCAGGCAGTGGAGCAAGCCTGGGCGCAGCACAACTGGGCTGTGCCCGGGCCAGGACCAGGTGATATTCAACAGTGATGCGCCATGGTGCAGCACCATTGAATATGGCACAGAACGGGCATGGTGCAGTGGCACTGCGCCAGCGCAAGCCACAGATAGGGAGCATGGGGATGCGCCACCACAAACGCAGTTGCACTAGGTGCATCACCTGCAATATTCAGCAGAGGGCATGCAAATGAGGCAATAATATATCCAAGGTACAAATGGGGCCATTTGCATGTCATTATGGCCATTTGCATGCCTTGTGCAGGGCAGCCGGCGAATGGTGCCTGGTGCCCTACACAAAATGATGTGTGCAGAGGGTATCCTGGGGCATCCCCTGCCCTGTAGCCACGATTGCAGAACATTGCCGTAGAGCAAACCCTGTTAGTCTAGTGATACCCCACTCCTTCCCTGTCCAAGATCTCTGGTAAAAGTACCCGAACTCATTCCCTGGTAGTCTAGTGGTACTCCCTTCCCTCCATTTCCTTGATCATGGGTAAAGTACCCTAACACATTCCCTGATAGGCTAGTGGTACCTCCCAGACCCAGTCCCGATCATGGTGAAGCACAGTAAATCACTTCCCTGGTGATCCAGTGGCACCCCCCACCTCTCCCACTCACACAGGACCCCTTGCCCACCCCGCTCCCCCCTGTCATCGGTGGGCAGCTGCAACCTACCCACATACCACCCATATTTGGAACTGTCTAGTAAGTATGCCCTGCAAGCCCATTGATCCACACTGTGGACCAATGGGCTTACAGTCCATACTGTACCTGTCATTGATGGGTGGCCTGGTGGTATCTTGGTGGGTTGCAGCCGCCCCGCCGATGATGGAGTGGTGAGGCAAGGGTCCTGTGTGGGTGAGGGTGGGGGCACCACTGGATCACCAGAGAAGGTTTTACTGTGCTTCACCGTGATTGGGCTGGGGTGTGGGGGGGGTACCACTGGACTACCAGGGAATGTGTTCGGGTACATTTACTGGCAATCGGGGATGGAGGGAGGAAGGGGGTACTATTAGTCTGCCAGGGAAGGTCTGTTACAGCGATTGATGGTGATGGCAGCATCGGGAGGAAGGGGGTACCACTAGACCACCAGGGAGATATGGGTGCTTGTGGATGGTGTTTTTGGTGGGCGGGTGGCCACCCACGGCTGGTGGCTGCTGTGTTGTGCCCTGCAATACAGCAGCCCACCTGTGGGTGGCCAGGGGTTGTTCCACTATTCACAGGCTCAACTTTGAGCCCCTCTATGAGGCGCAATGCAGGGTTGCACTAGCATATGCGCTGCACATCCCAGGCTGAATATCGGGATGTGCTGCATGAGCATGGGCATGCCCCCTGCATTTGCACCTCATACCATTACACTGCATCCTGGAGTATCGGGATTTGCGCTGTGCTGAGCAGCCCTGTCAATATCCTGCTGGGGAGCAATGTGGGGTTGTGCCAGCACAACACTGTTGCACCAGGTGCAACCCCTTTGAATATCCCGCCCCTAGTATCTAACGTATTGCTTTGCAAAGTGCTTTGGGATACAGTGGTATGAAAACTACTGCATCCAACCAATTTCTATTAAACATACCCTTTACTATCAGTATCTAACTCATTCCTTTGTAAAGCATCTTGAAATACAATGTGTATGAAAGGTACTATATCAAACCAAATTCTGCTCTTCAGAATTTAACACCCTGGAGAACTGAAGCAGTGTGAGATCAGATGATTTGGTCAAGGTCACACAAGGAACCAATGGTCATGGTAGAATTTAAAATAGTGAGCCCTGCTTCATAGTCCAAAACTCTAACCACTAGACTACGCTACACTGCCTGTAGTTAAGCATGTTTCTTGGATGAAAGGTCAGCATTGCGTGTGATGCAGAAACAGGGGAAGTGGAACAGAGCAGTCCTCTGAAGAGCAGTCCTGTAAGCTGATGGCATTTTTATGTTGAAATAAAAAAAAGGCAGTGGCAATAAACAAAACTTCAAGGCAAAAATGTTCCAGTATATTAGCCTTACTGTTTCGTTAGCCATATTATTTTGTTTGCTGTTGTTACTTTTTAACTTGGAGCTTTTGTATCTCAGAGTCCATAGAGACCTTTGGAAGTTGCAAAATTGCCTGCAGGGTTTTTCTTTTGGTTCATTTTTAGTGATGCACACATAAACCACACAGTTCTGCTTTAGTTTCACGTTTTAATGCCACTGGTTGCATTATCTCACGACATATACAGCAACTAACTGCCTAATGCTGACACTGATACATTAAACACAAAATAAACACGCACCTCCTTGTCTTCTTGTTTGTATTCCAATGGATGGGAAATTTAAGTTACTAAAAGCTTAGTTCCTTCTTGACTATGGGGTGGAGGGAACAGTCACTTCCTGGTCAGGATGGGTGCTCAGGGTCTGCAAACACATGCTAATGAGCCCATAATGAGCATGCTAATGTCTGTTTGGTGGTTTGCATGCCTAATGGCCTCATTATCATGCTAGGGCTGAATATGGCCCACAGGAGCACTGGCACTATCCCATGTTGCTTGGTGTCTCCACTGGGCTCCCCTGTGGGCCATATTCTGCCATGGGCTGTGTCAGCACAGGGCATAATCAGTATGCACTGTGCTGGTACAGCCCATATTCATACCATTAGCGTGCTCTAGTCAGAGCATGCAAATTGTCTGAATAGTGCCCTGAGCTGACTGTGTGCTGAAACTGCCATGCAGCACTCTTGTCTGAAAATGGGGGCCCTTATCTCACAAACTTAGTTGTATAAACTTTGCAAAAATAGGTCCTTACTTAGCATCAAATGTAAGGAAAAGGCCAACTAAATCACTACAAAATTAAATATTTTACAAAGTGTTTTCCAGCACACAAAGCTCTGCTGCTATCTTGCATTGACCCTCTCAACATATGAAATCCACAGTAACTAGAGTATATCTGTAGTAGTAATTTAAACTAAAGGTTGAGGCAGCCTTTGGTCATGCATGCTTCCTCTTGGGTGACATTTCAGATAATCTATGAGTTTCTGAGAAGATACAACTTAAGGGCTGTACGTCTGGCAGCAGCATTAACAGGGGTTTGTGCCTGTGGAAAAAAAAAATTTTAAAATACGTTTTAATTGAAGGAGTTTACATGTGGTTGACACTATGTTATATCACACCATGCTACAGTGCAGAGTTGACAGGTAGCTGAAATGAGTCACAAAAATACTACTAGGTATTTTAGAAAAGCTTTAAGAATGACTTTATTTCTCATTCGTGTTTGTTCAGATTGATACAGATTTACAAGAATTCCATTCAATGTGTTTTTAAGGTATATTTCCTTGTTCTTCAGAAAAAAACATGATCACAGTTATCACTGAATATCCCCAACATGGAAATCATTGACAAATACTAGTTTTTATCTAGTTAACATTTACAGATAACTGCAATTAGTTTTAATCTAACAAGGAATTAAAACATAAAAAAAACATAGTTTCACTTAAAAATCAACATTAATATGAACAACAAAAAAGGGAGAATAGTAATTACCTGGTAAGATTATTTAGTTATTTGCTGGGTAGTTTGACACCATTTATTGGATCAACATACTGTATGTCTTGTGTGAAGATGGAATGGTGCACAAGCTATTGGGGGCCACACAGGTCCCTTTATCAGGCGATGAAGGGACTTGTGTGATCCCCAAAAGCTTGCATACTTGATATTCAACTTAACATAGAAATGCCATTCTTGAGTGGTTAGCAGATCAGCCAATTGGATTTGGATATTGATGTACAGGAATTAATAAAAGCTATATTCCATCTTGAAGCAGGAAATGCATCGGGCCCAGGTGGTATTGGTATAGACTTTTATAAATACTGTACTACTTTTATAGAACTATACCTATGCCACCTGCGCTCATCCTTTCAAGGGACTGGCAGTATAGTCTTAAGGTTAGAGTAATGAGCTGTGAATGAGCTTGGTACATTCAGCAGATTTGGGGTTGATTCCCACAACCTCCAGTTGCATATTGTGTAACTCAGACCAAGTCAGTTAACCTCCCTTCCCCTCCCCAGTGCTGCTGTGTTACCCCTGTAATATGGGTCTTGTGCCCACTGGGCCTTACCTGGTTACCAAAGAATTAGAAAAAGCATTTCCTTCAACATCCCTCCTTCTTTGACAAAGCCCTCATTATGGCCATCTGTAACAGGAATACAGTATGAACCCATTAAATCATGCCTTTTATAGATCATTTTCACTACTTAGCACAGATTACAAGATCTTTGCTAGGAAACTAGACTAGAAAAAATTCTACTTTATATAATATGTTAAGGCTAGGTGGGTTTCAGCAAGGGCAGAGTTAGTTGTAAAGTGGCAGAAGGCACTTAGAAGGGAGTCAGGTCTGGCTAAAGAAGATGCCAGGGCTGTGCCATACACTATGTCTGCATAGTCGAAAATAGGTGTAAACATTTTTGTCAATAATTCATGTCTCACGAGCAGTGGGAGGGAGATCCTGTTTTGGTATAGCATACCATGCTTTGGGAAGAGTTTTGAGGTGATGGCTTTTATGTGGGTCGAGAAGTTTAAGTGAGGGTTGAGCCATATTCCTAGATATTTGTATGAGGAAACAGTGCTTAGTGGGATCCCATCCACAGAGGTGATGGCAGGGCCGAGGGGTGCTCTGAATGGTTTTTGTGCACTCCTGAAGGTCATGGAGACTGTTTTGGAGGTGTTTATCTTGAGCTGGTTTGCCAGGAAACAGGATTGAATGCTTTGGAAATCCTGCTGGAGTAGGCATTGGATTTCATTTAGAACTGGTCTGGACACAAAGAAAATGGTATCATCTGCATACATATGTATGTGGGAGCTTGAACAGACTGTGGAGAGGTCATTTATAAATATGGAGAACAGGATGGGGCCAGTAGGGAGGCAGTATAGCGCAGTGGTTTAAGGCGCTGCGCTGCAAATCTGGAGACCTGGGTTTGAATTCCACAGCCCCCAATTGCATACTGTGTGACCCTGAGCAAGTCACTTAACTTTCCTGTGCTCCCAGGTTGCACCTGTAAACAAGCTTTCAGCTTAGTGTGTCTCACCTGGTTAAACAATTGCCAAAAAAAAAAAAAAAAAATTAAATGAAGTATTGATCCTTTGGGCATGCCTGCAAATATGGGGAGCAGATGGAAGGTAGAGTTAGCTAGCCTGACAAATTGGAGCCAGTTTCCAAGGTAGGAGATGAACCACTGGATTGCGGGGGGCTAGTCTGCCTGTTTCAAGTTTGTTTAGAGGGTGGGTGGGTGAGAGACTGAATCAAAGGCCTTGACCAGATCTACAAAAACAGCTGCAGTTAGGTGGTCTTGGTCAGAGGCAGAAAGGATGTGTCCAGTGGCTCGTATCTGGGAGGATATTGTGGAATGATGCTTTCTGAAGCTTGACTGGTAGGGAGACAGGAACTCAGAAGTTGTGAGAAATTCAGTCTAGATTGGACTAAGGTTTCTTGCACTTTGGAAAGTGTCTGGAGAAGGGAGATTGGCTGGTAGTTTCCTGGCATACTGTTTTAGGTATTAAAACAGTTAGGCTGTGGGATAAATTCATTAGTTGGATAAGGATGATTTACTCAAAACTGAAGGCTAAAATTCAGACTAATAATTTACTGGATTACTTTACTCTTAACAGGGGTATGTGCCAAGGCTGCCCCCTTTCCCCTTTAGTGTTTATTATTTCCCTTGAACCTCTGTCTAGCAGTATTAGGAGTTCTACTTTAATTAAATGGTTTTCAATGGAAGAGCTGGGATAAAGTATCAGACTGCCAGTGTACAGTATGCACATGATATTTTAATTTTTGTTACTGATCCAGAGAAGGAGCTTCCTGAAATTTTTGATTTAATATACAATTAGATTTGGTATCTGGATTAAGTATTAAGAGACAGAAGTAAGACGTGCTTATCCTATATCCTTCTAAATGTTCTTGCTGTAGTGGAGGTTTTGATTTAAATCTTGCGAATGACAAAATTAATCATTTTGGAATGCAAATTATAAACAATAAAAAGAACTTAGCTAATACTAATTTAGATCCATTTATGAGAAATATTCTGGAAGACCTGAGAAGATGGAATGGTTAGCCTATGATGCTGCTGAGGCATGTGCATGTAATCAAAAAGCATGTTCTGCTGAGCATTTTGTACACATTACGGACACTGCTTTTGATAATTCAGAAGGTTGGATGAAGCAATTTCTTTGTTTTTGTGAAAAGGCAAAATACCTCAATTGAAGGCATCCAAACATAATGCTTTACATATCAGAGTAGGACTTAGTTTACTACATTTTCAGTGGTATAATTTGCCTTGTTTAAATGAACAAATGAATCAGTGGTATAGTGAGGACCTGCATTCCTGGGTACAATTTAAACTGAGATATATACATCATTTAAATGCCATCTCCTACTGAATATTCATTTTCAACATAAAACTTTTCAGGTTAAAGGGAATGATTTTCTAAAAGCTACACTAACTACTTAGTGCTAAGTTCACAAGATTGATTGTAAACTAAGTTTATATTTTTTTCCTTCTAAGAAACAATTATTGTCTTCTGATCTTTCAAGTACTATACTCCATAAGAGTGGGCCTAAGGACAAACCGGGGAACTACAGACTGGTGAGCATTACTGCAATTGTGGGAAAACTGATGGAGACAATCCTCGAGGAAAGACTGGTGCAATTTCTTGAGGATAACAATCTCCAGGATAGCAGACAGCATGGGTTTGTCTCAGGCAGATCCTGCCAGACAAACCTGATTGATTTTTACAACTGGGTTACAAAGGCACTGGACAGGGGACATGCGGTGGATGACATCTTCCTGGATTTCAGCAAGGCCTTTGACTCGGTGCCACATGGTAGGCTGACTTGCAAGTTGAAGAGTCTGGGAGCAGGGAAGAAACTGGTCAGATGGGTTGAGAACTGGCTGCAGGGTAGACAGCAGAAGGTAGTAGTGGGGGGCATCTGAACCCAGGACAGTAACAAGTGGAGTACCACAGGGCTTGGTGCTGGTACTGGTCCTGTTTAACATTTTTATAGCCGACACTGCAGTAAGGATTAAGAGCAAGATCAGTCTCTTCGCAGATGACACAAAGATTTGTGCCGAGATAGATGGGGGGGAGGGAGCAAAAGTACTTCAGGAGGATTTGGAAAAACAGGAGGAATGGTCTCACACTTGGCAGCTTGATTTCAATGCCAAGAAGTGCAAAGTGATGCATTTAGGAGGCATGAACCCTGGACACAATTATTGGTTAGAGGGTGTCCTGTTAACAAAATTCAAGGAGGAGAAGGATCTGGGAGTGCTGGTAACTGGGGAGATGAACCACTCTGCTCAGTGCAGGAAGACAGCAGTGAAGGCAAACAGGATGCTAGGGTGCATAGCAAGGGGGATTACTTCTAGGAGTGGGGAGGTCATCTTGCCCCTGTACAGGTCCCTGGTGAGACTGCACCTAGAGTACTGCATGCAGTTCTGGCACCCCTACTTGAAAAGGGACATCAAACTACTGGAGGGGGTACCGTGCAGGGCAAAAAAATGATCCTGGAGTTGGGGGACAGCCCATATGAGGAGAGACTGAGACAGCTCAATATGTATATCCCGGTGGAAAGAAGGGAGAGAGGGGATATAATTGAGACCTTCAAGTACCTGAAGGGGTTGAACAGAGTAGACACCAGGTGTATGTTCAATTTGAAGGGCAGAAGGGAAACCAGGGGACACTGTATGAAGTTGGAAGGGGGCAGATTCATGAGGGAATGGAAGAGGCACTATTTCACAGAAAGGGTGGTGGCAGGGTGGAACGCTCTGCCAGAGGGAGTCACATCGCTGCAGAGTGTTGGGGGCTTCAAGAGGGGGTGGGACAGATTCAAGGGGAGGGTACAAACCGGTAGGGGGCATGAGATGGGGGGCAGGGCATATGAGGGAGAAGGGGCAGCTGCAGTCTAATGGACTGAAGTGCACACTCAAGCAGACTAGATAGACTGAATGGCCTGAATCTGCTGGCAATTTCATATGTTCGTATGTTTGGATTTCTTAAATATTGGGGTAAAAAAAGATACTGTAACTATAAGAGACTTATTCAATAATAATTGTCTGATGTCCTTTGAACAGATTAAGAACAAATATGGTGGCACTGAGGGTTGAGGCAGTGGATGCCACATCTCACGGCACACTAACAACCTAGGTTCGGTGACAGACTCGGGAAACTGGGGGTCTGCAGGGGAGGGAGAGGATGGAGCATCCGGAGGACAGCTCTCCTTTCCCTGGGGAGGGATCCAGGGTTGCTCAGTGTCCTGGCAACCCCCAATGGTGATCAGGGGTATTGCAGATACACCAGCGGACATAAGGGGTGGAGTTCAGCAGACGTCAGCAGGTCAGCCATGTTCAGGCATCATTGCATGCCACACTTCAAGGGAGAAAAAAGCAAGGAAAAATCCCTGCTTCCCGGATAGGCGATGGTGCCCTCCAGGACCCCCTCTGTCACATGCCCGACATTCGCGCTTAATCCTCCAACTCTCCTGATCCCTCTGACCTGCCTAGGTCTGGCGATAGTTGTGTTCCCAGGTCAACGGATCAGGTAGGAAGGGAAAGTGTCTGTCCCCGATTTCCTGGAGAGGAGATCTTCAGACAGGGTGGTAGAGGGTGAGTGGTGAGAGAGGGCAGCTCAAGAGAGTTCCAGATAGTGGGAGATAAAAATTGAGTTAAAAAAAACAGAACAAATATGGTGTGGAACAGAAAAATTGTTTATGTACCTGCAGTTAAAATCTGCACTGTCTTCTTTATGAGGACTAGCTTTTAAAATTCAGTCTGGCTCTCTATTTTTGTGAATTAACATGTACTGCAAACACTTGTCAAAAACTAACCTCAAAAATATGTAATATTTTTAATCAGTAGCAATCCTTCTGAGCTTGACAAGCTTAAAAATGCATGGCAGCAAGATATGAATTTATGTTTTTTAGAAGAAAATGGCTAGAGTTATGTAGCATTTAAAACATTTTAATGAACAACCATCTTAATCAAATATAATATATATTCCAATGCATATATTATAATCCACAGCTACTCAATAAAATTAATTCTGGTTTATATCCATGTTGTAATTGATGTTTAGAAGACACTGGCATCCTTCCCCATGCTATAGTTACCTGCACAGATCTTGATAGATTTTGGAAAAATATATTAATTAATGCAAATAATACTTTACATACAAACTTATGCATAGACCTGGAATTCTGTACTCTAGGTTTTTTTGCTTCTCAAACTATTTTGGTAGGTCTGGATAGGGAACTTATTATTACTGTTTTGGTTAATGCTCAAAGGTGTATAGCTCAACTATGGAAGGCAAAATAACCACCACCTTATAATACAGAAGCATAAAAACATAGAATTTGTAGCCAGACAAGGTCTGCTTGGCCCACCCAATGTAATATGTGGAAGAATTAGTTTTTTGGAATCCTTATATCTGGAGAAGAAACATTGCGATAGTCTTAACAATAATGGTCTCTTTTACCTGAAATGGCATCCAGTAATGATAGCTATGGATAACAATACATTTTAATTTCTATGGATTTGTTTATTTAGATGTTTAGTGAGTAGCAGATTTACATAATTCTGAGGGGAGCTGATTATTCTATCCTAAGGGTATTAGTAGCCTATGGGTGTTTGTTGTCTTAATGTTCCAATGATACAGTGTACTGTGTCTGATAAGACAACAATGTATCACTATGTTGTTTTTCTGCATTTTTGCCAATAAAAAAGTGTTTGCACTGTACCATCTTTCTACAAGACATATGTTGGTTCAATGTGATGCACAAACTCCTCTGTTTTTTGAGGTTCAGAATTACCACAATCTCACTTTTACTATGAGGGTTACTCTATAAACTCTGTGCTTTTGTTACAACTGTCAGCTAAATGTAAACCCTAGTCTGTAGTATAGTGTATAATCACCTGCAAGTAATCATCATCATTGGCAATTTACTTGTTGTGTGATTGTTTATACTGTTCTTTCTCTTAAAATATTCATTGACAATTCAAGACGTCTGATGATAGTTTCTGCATGCAATATATGGAAAGTTTTATATATTTTTGCTGCTCATTAATACAAAATAAATCCTTTGTAGGTTGCCCAAACACTACACATTAATAATTTGTATCATATTCCAACATGTAATTGAAGTCTATTATTAAATATGTACCTAGATATAATATTATTAGATGGGGTTAGGAATGTAGACAGTGTTTTGAATATGGATCACAAGTTATTAACCCCCAACTTTTGATTTCCTATCTTTTTCAATATTTATATATGGAAATGTGCAGTACAGAAGAACATATTGCCATTGAAGGGTTGTAATGAGGTAATAAACAATAAGCCTGAAAAGTACAATACATTTTTATTCTGTTTGTTTTGTATAGTATACTTTTGGTTAGTTGAAAAAATGCTTTGTGTACAGTTTTTTTAGGAAGAGCAAAAATAATGGCACACTCTCCAAGGATTAATGGTGCAAATGTCAATGTGCAAAATATATTAAGTTCAAAGTTCACACATACCTTCTTCATAGTGACAATAAACTCCTCCAACGTTTCAGCACAAACGTGTGGCTGCTTCAAGGGGATGAGTATGATTTCCCATTACCCCTTCATAATTTGCAAATTTAAAGATACAGTGCTTTATAAGAACACTTGAGCATATTTTTTATTCATTTATTTTACTTCACATTTAGTAATTGGGTTGCCTGAAGCAGAAACCTGCCTGTTTACAAAAGTGACCTGGCACATCATTATATAGTACATATTATATACAGTATGCAGAATTCAACATTGCAGTCATTTAATTACTTCCTTTCATGAGGATCATTCTATCCTGATTCATACTTGTATTTCTATATTTTTATAATAACAGAAGAAGGTCAAGGATCAAAAGTGTGGAAGATGTGTACACTCCCAATAAAAGCACCAAAGTGAATAATAATAATAATAAAAAAAAAAACAATAATTGGGGGGGGGGGATAAATACATACATTTGTCTGTATTGGTGTGAATATATGATGTGTACTTTGCAGCTAAATGCATATTTGCTCCTGCACCTGACTCTGCTCTCACTCCAATACTTCTCCTCCTTTAGCTCTCTACCCCTTTTTTGCTGCTCACAGTACCAATAGTGTTATTGTACTGGACACACTGTTCCCTTTGTACTGCACTATAATCTTCTGCTGCTCATTGTACTTTCAGTTTTGCTTGTTGCTAAGCTGTCTTGTATCCATGTGCTTCACTATATTTCCTTCCCCCATTAAACCTCTGGAAATGAGTTTTGGTTTTTGCTTAGTAGTCCTTTCCTGGCAACACTATTTCAATAAATAAACACATATGGTTCAATTTTATAGGTTGACCAATACTAAAGGAGTTTCAGAGAGTTGATGCCAAATATATAACTAAAAACAAAATAGAGGAGGACATACTT
The DNA here is from genome assembly GCA_016271365.2 of Neoceratodus forsteri. Classification (NCBI taxonomy): domain Eukaryota; kingdom Metazoa; phylum Chordata; order Ceratodontiformes; family Ceratodontidae; genus Neoceratodus; species Neoceratodus forsteri. Next base: position 302,740,763 of record JADMNL010000023.1, on the reverse strand, counting down.
TCAGGGGGTAGAGGGTGGTCATAAGTGACAACACTAAGTGCCCTATATACTAATGCCTAGATGCTGCATATGAATAGCATGTAGGCATGCCTATGTCTGGATGCCATGCAGCAGGGACCTGCACACCTGAGAAGGCATTAACCACAGGCACACTGGATCCCCAGGCTACCTGAACAGCTTCATGACATGGGCGGTCCGTGGGTATGCCTGCACTCTGCATGATTCAATAAGGTATGGAGTGCTGTCCAGGGCTATGTGAGGGGGAACCCTGCCATAAATTTCTTGCATGGGTATGCCCCTAGTGGACACCTGTCAGCGGTGGCATTGGGACCCCTGCCACAACATTGCCCCAGCCCACTGGGCTGCCAGGGAGGCCATTTGGACACTTGCCCATAGTTTAATCTGGGAGTGGGTTCACATCTTCCCACAATCCCCTGCCTGTTTGTGCAAGGGATCCACTATGGGACCTGGGATGGGCATCCTACTGGATGCCCACCTGCAGCCCACATTCAACCCCCATGCAGCCGCATTCCTCAGCTATACAGCTGTGCAGTGGGGGTGGGGGCACAGACAGGTGGCTGGTGTTAGAAAATGCTGGCCTGCACATGCCTGCGCATGAGTGCTGGGCAGCACAGGTGATTTAAATGTGTTCCAGGTGTAGTTCCTGCAGAGGGCCCAAAGCTTTTGTAATACAGGAACTACAGTGACAGAGAACAAAAATAAGAAAAAAAGAAGAAATAAAAATGGAGAAATTCCATTGGAAATATCATTACAGTAAAATAGGAGTTCATATTGAATGTCTATAAGAACAATATGTGTATACTACATAATGAAGAATCATGGGAAAAATTAGTGAGGGTACCAAAGCAAAAGGAAATATGGCTCTCAAAACCTGAATAAATGTTGACTTGACAATTGCTTTATTAAATCTAACAAGCATTTGTCAATGCCAAACGTTCACTTGCAGGTATTTGCAGTGGTGTTTGGCATGCATGGTGCTTTACCCTAATGCCCTGTGAGATTGCTGGTATTTGTACAATAAATTTTCAGCATGACCTTTTTGTTACCCCCACTGTGCGCTACATAGGCGGAAACACGTTTTGGACAGGATGTGAAAAATGACAGCTGTACTGCTCATAAGGAAGAGTGGTAAAATGGCAATGTTGAAAATCTGGAGTGGAAATATTGAAAATTCGCAAACCTATGAGCGTGCGTGGCAACTGTGCAGTGCACGCTCGTAAAACAGTCATTGTTAGGAATTTTTTCACCAAATTGTCAACATTGGCATTTTAAAACCTCTGCTAATGAACAGTGTCACTGTGATTGTCTTACTGTGTGCCATACATTGATTTTGCGCACCGACTGCGCCATTGTGCACTACATGGGCGGAAACACGTAAGGAAGTGTGGTAAAATGGCAATGTTGAAAATCTGGAGTGAAAATATTGAAAATTCACAAACTTACGAGCGTGCGTGGGAACTACTGCATGACGCTCGTAAAACAGTTATTTTTAGGAATTTGTTCACCAAATTTTCAACATAGCCATTTTAAGATCTCTGCTCATGAACAGTGACACTTTGATTTTCTTAATGTGTCCCATACACTGAGTTCACACAGTGACTGTGCCATTGTGCGCTACATGGGCGGAAACACGTTTTGGGCAGGATGTGAAAAATGACAGCTGTACTGCTCATGAGGAGGTGTGGTAAAATGGCAATGTTGAAAATCTGGAGTGAAAATATTGAAAATTCACAAACTTACGCGTGCGTAGGAACTGCGCAACGCACGCTCGTAAAACAGTCATTTTTAGGAATTTTTCCACCAAATTTTCAATATAGCCATTTTAAGACCTCTGCTCATGAACAGTGTCACTGTGATTTTCTTAATGTGTCCCATACATTGATTTCGCACACCGACTATGCCATTGTGTGCTACATGGTCGGAAACACGTTTTGGGTGAGATGTGAAAAATGACAGCTGTACTGCTCATAAGAAGGTGTGGTAAATGTCAATGTTGAAAATCTGGGTAGAAATTTTGAAAATTAAGCAAACCCTCTGACGTGCGTGAGAACTGTCACAACACTGGCTAGTAAAACAGTCATTTCTAGGAATTTTTCACCAAATTTTCAACATAGCCATTTTAAGACCTCTGCTCATGAACAGTATCACTGTGATTTTCTTAATGTGTCCCATATATTGATTTCGCACACTGACTATGCCATTGTGTGCTACATGGTGGAAACACGTTTTGGGTGAGATGTGAAAAATGACAGCTGTACTGCTCATAAGAAGGTGTGGTAAAATGTCAATGTTGAAAATCTGGAGTAGAATTTTGAAAATTACTTAAACTTCTGACGTGCGTGGAACTGTGCAACACGCACGTAAAACAGTCATTTCTAGGAATTTTTCACCAAATTTTCAACATAGCCATTTTAAGACCTCTGCTCATGAACAGTGTCACTGTGATTTTCTTAATGTGTCCCATACATTGATTTTGCACACCGACTGCGCCATTGTGCGCTATATGGGCAGAAACACATTTTGGGCAGGATGTGAAAAATGACAGCTGTACTGCTCATAAGGAGGTGTGGTAAAATGGCAATGTTGAAAATCTGGAGTGAAAATATTGAAAATTCACGAACTTATGAGCCTGCATAGGAACTGCACAATGCACGCTCGTAAAACAGTCATTTTTTGGAATTTTGCCAAATTTTCAACATAGGGTTTTGGGACCCCTTCTCATGAATGATGTCACTGTCATGGTGTTATTTGGCAGCGAAGGGTGATTTCCAGCGCAGTGACTGCGCAGTGACTCGGAAATCAGCCGGGCCGGACTGATCCATGACAGTGACATCATTAGAAGGTCCAAAACCCTATGTTGGTGGTGCAAAATCAAAAAATGCCTGAATATGCAATAAAGTTGAACCCCTATCTAGCCATTATACAGCTTACCGGCATTTCCTCAGTTTGCGGTCAGCTTTGAAGAGTCAGAGCGTGTTCCCGGTCCACGAAGATCATCGCGCCGAGCTCGGAGGTAAGTATAGGGTGAGGGTGTGGGGAGGCTGGGTCGCAGTGGGTGGAGTGCGGGTTGTGGGAGGGGACTGGGAGACTTCGTGGGACGTTTTTCTTTACAGGTTGTTTAAAAAACGGACTCGTGAACGCTGCTGCGCTGGGTGGGCTCCCAGGCGTGGCAGAAGTGGCTGGGGGTGAGAAGCCGGCGGGATGGGGCACCCCGTCGGCAAACCTACGAGGGGCCAAGGAGCTGATGGGGATTGGGCACCCCATTGGCAAAACAAACGGATGCTTGCCACACTGGGGTGGGCCCAGTGTGGCAGAAGGATGGCTTGGGGCGTGGAGTCGACGGGATTGGGCACCGTTGGCAAACAATGTTTGCCATGCTGGGTGTGGGCTCCCAGCGTGGCACCAAAGCTTTGAGTGCGGCGTCGCGGCGGGGAGTGCATGACGCGAGGGGGGCATGATGCAGTGCTGGATGACAGCGGTGGTTTTCTTTGAAGCGAAGACCACCGCTGTCATACAGAGCTCCCGCACTCATTGGTGCAGGACCACCACGCCTGCTCAATGGAGCACTGGATTGCAAGGGAGAGGCACACCTCCAAAGTGTGCTACGCTCCCAAAACATTCCTTGCGCATGCGTGCAAGCGAACGTAAAAATGAGATTAAATCCACAAAATTATTGAATCCAAAAGGTAACATCAGTCTGAGAGTCACATTTCATTTAGTTTCTCTTGGTAAGAGAGTTTTTATTGTTTGCCCCCTCTCCAAGCTTTGGGCTCCACAAACTTAACGTCCATAAACTGGAGAGATGAAGTATTAAAAAGTAATTAACTGGGGGGGGGGGACTAAAGAAGATATGGCGGTATGTAGGAGGTAATAAAATACTATAAAAGAACTGGGTAGCTAAGAAGCTTGGAAGGGGCAGTGTGGCAGAGGAACTACTGCAGCTGGCATAAGAATTAAACATGTTACCACATGTACCCACAGAGGATGGATAGATACAGGGAACCAAGCTAGGACTCCACCAGAAATGGGGGTGGCTAGAAGTAGTGAGGATAGAAGCAACAAAACAGGAGTCTCAATTAGAGTAGAAAAAAGCTCTGGGGGTAGGAGACTTTAAAAAATCAGCAGGGATCAGGAACACCAAGAAGAGTAGGAGAGAAAGGGCGGAGGGTCACGTGATGGCACTCAGCTAGACTGCAGCTGAAGCCTTTAGCTCTGCCTTCCGGACGCTTCCCTTTCTATATTTTGTCACCTTCTGGAGCTTTTACTGCTTGAAAATCATAGGATTCGCTCACTAACCTTCCTAGTGGCTCTCTGGTGGCAAGTTTGTGACCGACGATCCCGAGTTTGTCCCATGATGGAGGTTGATGTAAAACAGGCCGCGGTTCGGCACACACCGCCTGCATCACCCGAGAAAGCAGCTAAAAAACAGAAAAACCAACCAAGTGCGAAATCAGAACGCGGAGCAGACAAAATCCAGATGCCCAGCCCGCTCTCAGAAGAAAGGTTCCTGCAGGAGCTGACCCCTGAAGGATTTGCTTTGCGAGTTAAGCGGAGAACTCAAGTCCCTCAGAAGTGACATGGCTTCAGTTTCTACTCGGATGGTCGACGTTGAAGCCAGGGCCTACTCGCTTGAGCAGTGGAGAGACAGGACTGACAAGGAGATGCAGGTGTATAAGCAACAGATTAAGAAACTGCAGGAGAAGGCCGAAGACTTGGAAGGAAGAAATCGGAGAAACAATTTGCTAATTTTGGGCCTACCTGAGGCCGAGGAGGGCCCTGACATGCTTATGTTCCTCCAGAAGTTCTTGGTAAAAATAGTGGGTCCTTCGCCTGTCGGCACTGCGTATCATTTAGAGCGGGCTCACCGATCCCTGAGGCCTCGCCCCCACCGGAGCTCTCGCCCCTATCATTGTTAAGTTCCTGAGCTATATCGAGCGGGCCAGCATGTTTACAGCAAAGCTCGGGAACTAAATGAAGTTTGTGGGGATCAGCAGATTAAGGATATCCCAGGACCTACCAGAAGAGACTAGAGTCAAGAGAGCGGGCCTACCACGGGTGGTCCAGAAGCTGATCGCGCGGCCATACCCTTGAATGACCACCCCGACGCCGGGTCACCATAAATGGATCATCCACCTCCTTTAACACCCGGAGGAGGCCTTGAAAGACCTCGCGGTCAAGCTCCCGGACCTGTTCAAGAGTCCCAGCTGAGGACTATCTACTGAACATGAATTGCACTGGATGGACTGGTTGCCGTGGACTTGCCAATAATTAAAGACTCCTCCCTTATCACTTCATAAAGAGCTCCTCGATTTAGTGGATCCCCCCTCCTTACCTTTCCCTTAATCTACCTCCCCCCCCTCTCTCTTTCCCTGTTTCTAGCCTTATATTGCTTTAATTGCTTTTATTTCAGGGCCAAATTTGATGTCGGGCTGAGGTCCTGCCTTGTTAGCCCCCCCCCGTCCAGTAGGTCTCTTACCTGGTGGTCCGGGAGGGAGAAAAGCTGTCCGGGCTGTGGCATGCCTCGCCGGGAAGGGAGCTACGTTTTTGGGCCACTGGGCGCGTCTTTCCGGATCCCATCTGCGTGGTAGCGGTTCCACGGGGGACACTTCCGGGCGGTGGGAGTGGTTTGGTCCGTGACGGTTTTCACTCCCTCTGGCAACATAAGGCCTGCCGGTTTAGACCATATATGTGAGTCTCGACTCGCCTTATGGTGGATATGGTCGGGGGATGATCTTCAAGAGGGTGAGTGCTCCTTCATGTCTCTGTGTTGGGGGAACTGTTGCAGTCTATCCTTCCGGAAGGGGGCTATACATTCGTGGAGGGGAAATGTCCCCTCACTACTCGGGATTGGTTTCTTTTTTCCATTCCCTCCTTGAGGAAGATACGGGAGTCGGAAGGGCCGGGGGGGGGGCTTTCAGAGGCTCGCTGGATGCTTATTCATGAGCCTAATTTTGTTGGGGTTGCTGACTTCACCCCAGTGCGGGGGATCTGGTCAGATGCCTTGTGGGAGGTGGGACCTGATGTCCGTTGCAACGGAGATTTGGTCACCACAAACCTCTCAGGGCTTGGTTCTCTATCTGGAGGGGGCTGGAAGTTCGCCATGGGGATGGGGAAGCTGGAGCTACTTAAATTCTTTGCAGCACTAATCGGATCCCTGCTCTGGCTCCCTTTGTATATAGTTTATATGTGGGACCTATCGTTTTGGGTATTGGGGGGTGGGGATCGGACTTTATTGTACTCAGTTGTTGGATGCTGGTAAAGGTTTGGACAGTTGGGGGGTTGGGGGCAGATCCTTAAGGGTCCCGAAGGATGTTTTACTAATGATATCTTTACTCCTACTGGCTACTCGATGTACGGAAATGCTGTTTTGGGTTGTTATGGTTCCATAGGGGTTATACCAGATGTGTGTTTTGAAATATGGGGTACTCATGAAGGACTGGGGGGTTTGGGACTGTATTAATGTTAGGGGGGTTAGGGGGGTGAGGGGGGCATATCCTGGTTTATCAGCCTTACCTACATTTTGGGCTTTCCTGAGCTTGTCGGTTAGGGCCAAATTTAGGGATGTTGGACGGTTGGGACCAAGGGCTGGCAGATACATCTGGGTTTGGTTTGTTAGGAAGGGGGGTTTTCTCTTGTACTGGGTGCACAGTCTTCTAGGGCATAATGTAGTACTGCTATGTCTACTGGTTATGATATTAATACTTTTTAAATGGCTACCAACAGAATTAAATTAGCTTCCTGGAATGTACGTGGACTCAAGGATCGGGTCAAGAGGGCACAGATTTTCAATCACTGCTTGCTAATTCAGGTGGATATCTTACTACTTCAGGAGACGCACTTGAGCCATACGGACACCAAATAACTATCTCGCTCAGGCTTTTCACAAGTTTTTCTGGCTGGCACTTCTAATTTGAGTAAAGGGGTGGCAATTTTGATCAAAAAACATGTCTTTTCACGACGAGTCAGTGTTCTCGGATCGGAAGAGTTTTATCCTGGTTAAGGGACTCTGAATGGGGCCTTAGTGACCTTGGGCTCGGTTTATGGCCCAGTTGGGGGCTGTTCCGAATTTTTTATGAACTTGGTAGGTAAAATCAGCAGCTTCCTTCCGTCCCACCTCATTTTGGGTGGAGATTGGAATGTACCCCCCTCATCCATCTTAGATAAGGAGCCTCGGGACACTCGTCCCCCTACTCAAGTTCAGAGCGCCCTTCAGGACATGGTCTCTATGTTAGGGGTCTGTGATCCTTGGAGAATTTCGAACCCCTCCCTGCTGGCTTTTTCCTTTTTCTCTCAGCCGCATAAATCTAGGTCGAGGATTGATTATTTTCTGGTCAGTAAGGTTTTACTATCGAAGGTACTTTTTTCTGGCATTGACCCAATTATTCTCTCAGATCATGCCGTGGTCTGGCTTACCTGCTCTCTAGATCTGGATTTCAGCAGACATACTATCTGGCGGTTGAATGCCCAACTGCTTAAAGACCCTTCTATAGTGTCGTCCATCAGCTCTCAGATATCCCTTTTCCTTGCTGATAATCTTGACTCCACCCCGAGATTCGATATGATCTGAAGTGCATTGAAGTGCTGCCTTAGGGGGGGAGTTGATTAAAATGGCTTCGGTCAGGAAGAAAACTAGGCTGGCAAGCCACTTCTCTATTAACTAAAATTACTGAGTTAGAAGCTAACGACTCCCAACTTTTCCTTAGCTTCCTTAAGGCCCTTCTTGCTCAAGCGGGACTACTCTGAACTGCTAAAGGACAAGATCGAGTATTGCTGTATGAGAACTCAGGCCAAATACTATGATCATGGAGAGAAGGCGGGGAAGCTTTTGGCGCTGCGCCTTAAAACCCTCGAGGGTTCGAGGATAGTACCGTCTTTGATGTCAGCTTCTGGCTCTATTATTACATCTCCCAGAGGTATTGCAGACATCTTTGAAAAATTCTATACTGATCTCTACAGTAGACCTATTATGTCTGTGTCAGCATCGAGTATTACCTCGTATCTAGGAAATATAGACATCCCCTGTCTGTCGCTGTCTCAGCGTCAACTACTATCTGCCCCAATCTCTCTGGAAGAAATTGAGTGGGCCATTGCCTCACTTACTGTGGATAAAGCACCAGGGCCCGATGGCTTCCCGGCCAATTTCTACAAGACCTTCTCCAAAGAACTAGCTCCCTGCTTCTCAAACTCTCGAGTTCTTCTTGCATGAGTGATATTGATCCCACCTCTTTGAGGCCACAATTATTTTGATTCCCAAACCAGGCAAGCTACTTACAGACCCAGCAAATTACAAGCCTATCTCTCTACAGAATTACGATGTCAAGATTTTGCCAAGATCCTCGCTGAAAGGGTTAAAAAGTTTGGCAGGGTCTACTAGCCCTGAGCAGGTGGGGTTTGTTTCTGGTAGGTCTTCTGCTGACCACCTAAGAACCCTCTCCACCTTTCTCATCATGCTCAAACAGTCACATACCCTGTAGCTTTGGTCTCATTGGATGCTGAAAAGCCTTTGATCGAGTGGACTGGGATTTTCTGTGGGCGGTCCTGGAGAATGGGATTCTGACCCATTCCTTAATTTGATGAAAGTCCTGTATAGAGCCCCATCGGCCAAAAATTTACTGTAATGGGGTTTTCCTCTGTTTCGACTATACACGGCACTAGGCAGGCTGTCCTCTGCCCTTTTGTTTAATCTATATCTGGAACCTCTTTTAATTAAAATTAAGACATCTCCCTCGGTTAAAGGCTGCAGGATCTTGCAACAGGACTCCGTTCTCTCAGCTTATGCGGACGATATTCTTCTCCATTTGGAATACCCAAAAGAATCCCTGGCGGCTGCTATTGAACTTATTAACCAGTTTGGTACCCTCTCCCGTTATAAGCTAAATGTCTCTAAATCAGAGATTCTCCCATTAAATGTCTATACCTGTAGGCAGGACTTTACTTCCTTTGGTTTGAGATGGTCACCTAAATCCATTATGTATTTGGGAATTCATTTTGCTACAGACCCCACCACACTGAGAAATTTGAATCTGGATAGTATTAAAAAGGTTGTTCAACAGGATCTGAATAGATGGTCAAAGCTCCCCATTTCTCTTTGGGGCCGGATCAATATTATTAAGATGAACATCCTTCCCAGAATTTTCTACCCCCTTAACTTGTTAAATCTGTGGCTCCCTGTTACATTCCTTCAGCAATTTCACACTATATTTTCAGATTTTATCTGGGCGGGGAAAGGAGTTCGCCGTTCCTATGCCAAACTCTCTCTTCCTAAGGAGAAGGGGGGACTCAGGCTCCCCAACCTTATTCTTTACCATTGGGCTGCCCATCTCTCGAAATTGGGGAGGTGGCTTTCTGTAGATCGTAGTTTAGATTGTCCCCCCTGGCTACAGTTTGAACGCCTATTACTTTCCAAAGCTAAATTGGATACCTGTGCCGTATACTTTGTCACTTTGGGAGAGTTAGAACGGCGGGTTTCTGACGATACGATCCTACTGTCTCTTAAGACGCTGGCGCAATGTCTGGCCTCTCTTGGTATTTCGCCTTCTACTGACTTTGGTCAGCGGTGGTTTTCAACCCTAACATTAAGTTGGGTGTATCTTGGATTCCTCCAGACTGGCTTCCGCAGATTGCAGAGGCCAAAATTGAAAACGTTTACTGTCAAGGCTCTCTCTTGACCTCCCGGGACATTCTGGATAAATTTGGTATCCCCAAGAAGAATATCTTTAAAGTTTATCAACTGAGACACCTCCTGATTGGACAGTTTGGCCCCCTTCTCGAAGAGTCTAAGGTCCACCCATTTCTCTCTGAGATCTTCAACAGCTTCTCAGTCTCACTCTATATCTCTAATCTACTCTTATCTTCTTAACTATAAGTTCCCTGAAATTGGTGAAGGCTCCGTGTCTGGTCCTCATTACTACCTGAGCGGTTCCAAACTAGCCCGTGTTGGAAAGACCTGCACAGGTTCTTCATGAGGATAGATTTAGAGTTAACCCAATATTATATTATTAACAATCTATACTATACTCCAACGAAACTGTGTAAACTCAAGAAGCTCTCCAGTCCCAACTGTTCTAGATGTTTGCGAGAGGAAGGTAATCTCCTCCATATATTTTGGGCCTGTTCTAAAGTTGCTCCTCTGTGGAACCTTATTAAGAACAATCTGGACCCCCTTCTTGGTTTATCGACATTTTCACCGGAAATCTGTGTCCTGAGGGACTACTCTCAAATAGATAGTGTGAAACGAGCGGTTCTTTATGGCTTTGGTGTCTATGGCAGTCAAGCGGCTTGTGTTGAGGCACTGGATGGATTGTCTGGCCTTATCCTATCCTGAATAGCTTCAGACTTAGTGCTCTCCTCCATTCGGAGAGCTTGATTGCTAGTTTGAGGGTCGGCGTTGGTGTGTTCCAGAAGAGTGGAGTAAATTACAGACTCTTGCATTGCTTTAATGTAAGGAGGCCCGATCCTTGTAGTCTGCTTCTTTTCTTTTTTTTCCCATAATGACTTCTGATTATCCATGCGCTCATGTTGATGTTAATTTGTGGTTGCCCTACTCCAAGATGAAAATGGTCTACACCCAGCTCATCTGTGACCTTGCCAAGAAACATTTTGAGGGGGGAAGGGGGGTATGGAGGGTTTGGTGGTTCACTATGAGGTTGGGACCCTAGTATATCTATTAAACCTAGCCTAGGGGTTGTATGATGGTTGGGGGAGGTGGGGTATTTAGGGATGGGGTGGGTGGGATGATTGGGAGGGTGGTTGGGGATGTTTCTGTTATATTGTTCGCACTTGTGGTGATTGATGTTTCTGTATGTATTTCAATAATTCAATAAACTTAAATTTCAAAAAAAAAGGAGGGAAAGGGCAAACAGAGAGGAGCTGACACCGAGAGGAAGGCAAAGGGTGCAGGCTTGAAGGCAGTCTGTCTAAATGCCAGGAGCCTGTGAAGCAAAATTTGTGAACTCCAGGCAATAGTGGTTGATGGAGGATTAGCTCTTGTGGTCATTACAGAAACATGGACCACCAGAAATAATAATTGGGACCTGGCATTACCAAGGTATGCTATGTATAGGAGGGATAGGCACAAGGGAGATGGTGGTGGTGGGGTAGTGCTTTATGCTTTTTTTTTTTTTTGGTAAATATGTTTTTATGAAAGAAAAACCATTTCCAGGTCTACAGTAACCAGTCTCATTTAAAGAAAAACAAACAGTACAGCTAGATCAGCAAGTATTCACTTTCTATATTAATACATTCATAGGGGACCTTGCGTGAACTGCAACCATAAACTGTCTCCACCCCCTTGAGACAGCATAGGGAGGGAAGGGTAATAGTCATGTACAGGAGAAACTCTAGTGATCTACACATCAGTGAATCCCATTTCTTTTACTGAGCAGGGGCTGGACACGTGGGGGCACCCCAAGGGACCGTCCAACCACCATCCAGCACCCTTCCAAACAAGTTAGTATTTAAATAGGGGAGATGTTGGCCTAGAATATAAACTTCTCAAGGAAGAAATTCAGGATCTTTAGTCATTATATGCAGGATCCACCCATTCCATATCGAGAAACGTAGTTCCGTTTTATCATTTAGAGAGTGAGTTATCCATTCCATCCTATACATATGGTTGTCGATAGTTCTCCAGCTTCCAATGGTTGGAACTTATGGAGTGAGCCAGGCCCTAGTGATTGCTTTTATTACTGCTAGTAACAATATATTGAAAAGATATCTTGTGTGGGGCCCTCGGAGTCCTATTGACAATATGGAGAGCAAAAACAACTCTTCAGTTAAGGGTATTTGTTTGCAGTATAGTTTCTGTAATTCAGCCTGGATGCATTGGACGAAAGGGTGTGGGATGAGGATAGATCATATCCTGTGTGAGTGTTGGGCTTTAGTCTCTCCACAATTTCTCCAATAAGTGAAGTCTTTAGCCATATGATAGTGAGCTGTAATGATCAGGATTTAGAAGTATCTTATTTGGTCTTTCCATTCATATTCCCTCCATTGATGAGAACTAGTGATCTTGGAGATTGCCCATCAGGATCTATGCCACTGGGTCAGAGTAATTTGTTGATCCAGTTCCTCACACTATGGTTGCAGGACAAGCATTGCTGAGTCACCAGAGGAGGCAATCAGTAACTTATATAGAAAAGAGATTAAAATGAGCTGCCATTCCAGTTTTGATGACTGTTATAACAGCAGTGGTGATGGCAGGGTATGATTCAGGTTGGCAAATTCCCAAGGGTAGGATAAAGAAGTAATGCCTAAGTTGTAAAAAACAATAGAAGTAATTTTATCTGAGTCCAAATTCATTCTGAATTTCCAAAAATGATTTAAAGGATGCTCCTAGGATTACCTGTGGTAGATATAGAAGGGAGCAGTGTTCCAAATGTCCAAAGGCCATATCTGTCAATGCTGGTTGGAACTTTTCCAGCTGAGCTATTGGGCATAGGAGACTTAGGAAAGGTGTTAGAGCTGGAAGGTTTTTCTAATGGTGACCCACATCGAGTGCTAGAAACACAACCATGGGTTGGGAGTTTTTTTCTGCACAGGACTGAGGATCTAAGTGGTACATGGATTGGTTAAATGTAATTCTATTTCTTGCCACAATGTTCGAGCGAGGTTAAGTTGTTGGAGTATTATAAAGTGGAGGTGAGATGCCCAATAATTAAGCAATAGGTCATGACAGGGTGTGTATTATTGTGTAGTAACATCACTCCTGGGGTGAGTTGAAGCTTAAGGCAAAGCAGAGTGCTTCCACCACCCCAGGAGTGACACTATTACACAATAACACAAATCTCTGGAGTGCCTTATTGCTATTATACAATGGCTCATTTTAAAATAGTAATGAAACATTTTTAAAAATTGTTTTTCTTTGTGAGATGTTTATTCTTTTTTGTATGGGAGGCATATATTGGAGAGATAAGAAAAAGTAATCCAGTAGGTGGTGCTTCTGGTTCATGCCCCCCCATCAGTGTTTCTGTGATTCTATGTTTCTGTGACTTACTGTGAGTCCCCCCTCCCCCCATTTAGTTAGTTTTTTTTTCAGGTATGCATCTTAACAGGGCATTTTGAAGTGTTACACTGTGTCTGTGTAGGAAAGGAAAATGGAGCTGTCAGTTGGTAAGTAGAGCTCCATGGTTTGAACACCACACACGTGCACAGTAGTTGTCATGGTTTCAGGTTTTATTTTGTGGGGACTCGGGAGGAAGACTGAGGGAACAGCGGGAATGTGGGAGTCTGTGAGGGTTTCAGCAATAAAACATTCTTGCACTAGTTGGAGCAGTGAGTGGCTCAGCAGTGGGGTCACGTTTGAAACTGAATTTTGTTCATGGCATTTTCTCACTGAAGTAGAACCACGTGACCGGTAGTTATGGTCAGCGTGGTTTACTGAAGCCGCTCGCTTCATGAAGAAGTGTAGCCACTCGCTCTAGGGAGAAAATTACTACAAAATTAAATTGAGTTCACAGGCGGAGCTGTGTTACTGCCGTATTGAGAGATGAAATAGCTGTTGAGTGAGTGATCGAGCGGGCAGTTGGGCGGGGGTTAAGAGTGACAGGTTCAGTATTGGTTGAAAGCGGTGGGTGGGATGATTTTTCTGTGTGTCATACAGTCATGTGTGTGCTGGACTTTATACAGTGATGTTATTGTTCAATAACATCACTGTGCCAGGCACATGCTGACCAATCAGGAAAATAAATTTTCTTGCCATTGTATAATAAAACTTAAGGCTGGAGAGAGTCAGGCCTTCCAATTCCTTTGGGAGGGATAAAGTGGACAGGTTAATACACAGGTGCTGTCCTGCCCAAATACATTTGGTGATTGCTTTATTCCATTGTCTGAAGGTATCTAATGTTAGAGAAAGGGGTACATTTTGGAAGAGGTACAGTGTCCCTGGTAGGATCACCATCCTTGTAACCTCAATGCTCTTGGTGAGGTTAAGTGGTAATAAGTTCCATCTGGCTAGGTCTGATATTGGTTGGGTCAAAAAGGGGATGTAATTATTGTGGAAGGCATCAATCAGGGTACGGTCCAAATAGATCCCTAGATATTTCAGTTTCTCCAGATCCCAGGTAAAGGGGTGTCTGGTCTGGATCTTTTGTGGTGGTTTATAGTGGAACGTGAGGACTTCTGTTTTGGAAATATTGACTTTATATCCAGACACCGCTCCAAAATCCTGTAAGATTTTAAATATGGCTGGAAGAGAGGTGTCTGGCTTATCTAAACATAGAAGCACATCATCCGCATACTAGGCTATTCGGTGCTCCATCCTGCCCAAAGAAATGTCAGTTAAGTGAGTGAATTCATGAATTGCTTGTGCCATTGGCTCAACATAGATGGCAAACAACAGGGGGAAAAATGGGCAGCCTTGCTGAGTGCCTCTATATAATGGAAAGTCTTCAGAGTGGTGTCCTGAAATTTTAACACATGCTTTAGAGGAACCATAAAGGTTCTGAATGACTTTAATTAAGGCTTCTGGAAAATTCATATTCTCTAATGTAGAGTAGAAGAATTGTCAGGAAACCCTGTAAAATGCCTTCTCAGCATCAAGGCTGAGAATGACTGCTGGGTGCTACCATGTTTGCATGTCATGGAATAGGTGCAGTGCCCTTCTAGTGTGGTCTGTAGTTGTTCTTGCCTGAACAAATCCTGTTTGATCTAATCCTATAAGGCTGGGGAGGATCGACTCCAGCCAATGTGTCAAAATCATCATAAAATATTTATAGTCGGTATTAAACACCGATATTGGTCAATAAGAGGAGCAAAGTTGGAGTATTGTTCTGGCTTTAGTAATATCAAAATTGCTGCTTGTGCCCAGCTTGATGAAGGAAGGTTTCCAGAATGGACCTCATTAAATGCTTGGAGCAGAGGGGCCGATATCTGCTCCATAGTAATCTTGCAGAATTCAGTGCCATACCTGTCGGGTACTGGGGCCTTCATAGTTTTGGATCGATTAATGGCTGCCTCAAGTTCCCCAGACCGGTTTGGATCAACCAGACTCAATTTTTGTTCTTCCATCAGAGTAAGGAGTGTAATCTTTGCCAAAAAATGGTTTATCTCATCTGGAGAGCTCACACATTCTGGAGTGTATAGGGTTTGATAGTAAGTACTGAAGGCGTTAGTTATGTCATGTAATTTGGTATGGCAGATTCCAGTAGTGGGATGTTGTATTGCAGGGATGGCTGTCACACATCATTGTTTGCGTAGCTGATACACCAACAATTGTGTGGCTCTAGGATCCACCTCAAAGTACTGTTGTAACAGGAACATAAGGGCTATCTTGGTCTGTTGTAGGCAATGGTCATCTAAGTCAGCTTTAACTTGTTTTAGTTGTGGGAGTACTGATCTATCACCTTGTTGGTGTGCCATTTGCAGAAAGTGCAGTGTGTCCTCCAGCACTTTTTTGCGCTCTCTATGTAGTTTTGTTTGGGTGGAGGTATTTTGTATTATGTAACCCCACAGGACAACTTTTAGGGTGTCCCATATGATTGGTACTCAGCATTTATGGTTTGGTATTATCCCAGAGGGTATGTGCCATGATTAGAGACACCAACACAATGACCTACACACCCTTCGACAAAATTGACAGTTCACTGACAGGTCGCTGTGTTGGTGCACCTGACACAGGGCCAGACTGTCTCCTGGCCCTGCACCCTCTCCCCGAATCAACTCCAACTTGGAGTTGATAATCTATAGTACAGTGGGTGCGGGGGGCAGAACCCCCCACATGGTGGGTTTGGTGGGGTCAAAGCCCCCCAATGAAAACATGGCCCGGGAGACAGTTGGGATTTATGTCAACTGCAACTTGCGGTTGACATAAATCCCGTCGCTGTGATGCCGGTCGACGAATATGTTGTCGAACCAGCATTGTAGAGCCATCTCAGAATATCTTCTGGATCATATTTTTGAGAAACTCTCAAAATGGTTCCCCACAAAGATAAAAAGGGTTTGGGCACCATCAGATAGAGTGTCTTTCCTGTCCTATATCCCAAAGGGCTATCACCGATGCATGATCAGAAAGAATAGTGTCCCCCAGTGTACAGTAGACCAGATATGATAAATTCTTGGTTTGGGTATAGCAGTGATCGATGCAAGAGTAAGTCCCATGTACTGCAGAGTAAAAGGTATATCCGGGAGTACGAGAGTAGGAAAAGCGCCATGTGTCAGTCCAGCCTACCTCCTGAATGAAGTGTTTGAATGTCTAATGTGGGGCTGTTTGCCCCCTGGTTGGTATGTTGGAAGAGTCCCCACTAGGGTTCAGGGCAATGTTGAGATCCCCAGCCAATAAGAGGTGTCCCTTTGTGTGACTTACTATTTTGTCCAGTAGGTATTTAATAATGATAGAATTTGTACCTGGAGGCAGATATATATTGGCGAGGGTGACTTCTACGTTATAAAGAGAGCCCTGCAACACTATCAGTTGACCATCTGGATCCATCCAGGAGCTGAAGAACTGAAATGGAGTGTGACAGGGGATGAATACAGCCGCCCCTCTTTTGCGGCCATTTTTTGAGACAGAATGGACAGATTGGAATGAAAATTTAATTAGTTTGTCACGTTCCAGTCTCAATAAATGGGTCTTCTGCAGATAAATCAAATCAGAGTGAGTTTTTTTGAGGTGTGACATTATTCTTGATGATTTAATAGGGTTAGTAAGGCCATTCACATTGTGGGAGTATAATCGAGTATGTTGTGATGCCATTTTGTTTTTATAAAAGTATGAGTGGCCTGGCCCTGGTGCCCCCTGAGTACACCCCCTCACAACATCCATATTCAATGACTGTGTTTTAAGAACATAACAACATAAAGGTATCCAGTGAGTATAGTGACTGAATATGGGTGCCACGTCAATATGGTGACTCATATTCGGCGATATACTCCTGGGCTACCCTACAAGGGTAGCAATAGTAGTTAACTGCTATGGTACTGGATGGCGACAGGAAGTGAGGAATAGCAAGAGGAAGAGGTGGGACAGGGAATGGTTTTGGGGGACAGGTGTACCTTCTGGCACTGAGCTAGTCATGTGGTGGTGTGGGTGGCTAGTTGTGGAGCAGCAGGTACAGGGTTTGGAACTGGGACCTGGTGTGTAAAACGTTTGCCGTTGCCTGTGGCTCTGGCACTTAATTTTTTCTGCGATGCAGGATTTTGCCCCTTCCCCGAGATGTGTCCCCCCCAGAGTTGGTAATCCTTATTCGGGGTTGGACATAAAGCCCCCCGTGAGGTGGTGTGTGTGTGTGTGTGGGGGTGCAGCCCCACCCACATAAACACTTATTTTGATTCCAGATGTCTGGTCACCTGAAAGTGTATACTGTAGATTTGTTTTTTGATGATATACACTCGCCATAATAGCGATCGCTATTCTGCAATGGCTATTATGACATGAAACTGAACATAAGAACATAAAAAAGCATTGGCAGATGGGGACCATGCGATCCATCTAGTTTGCCCCAGAAACTACTCCACTTCCTATGCAGCCTTCATCCTAACTTGTCCTTTATGTCTGTCCCATGTGAGTTTGAACTCCCTGATTGTCTTTGATGCTACCACCTCCCGGGGCAGGCTGTTCCATGGGTCTATCACTCTCTCTCTGAAGAAGTACTTCCTGAGGTTGCTTTTGAATCTTTCTCCTGCCAGTCTCATATCATGTTGTCTTTGCTTGGTTAAAGGAAAACTGCACCCTCATATCTTCTAAATGTTATTTGTTTCCATGTGAACAGGCAACTCTTTTCATGTAGTTGTTAAAGATGTATGCAACTGCTTCAGTTAGTTTTCACACTTCATACTAGGCCCTTTCACTGTCCTGGGAGGGTCCATTTCATGATTGTTGAAATCTCATTGTCCCTGAGAGCTGCATTAGCATGTGAGAACATGATGTCAGATCAACCATTTATATCATGTATATCTATACTAAAAAAAACAAATACCCTGCAAAAACTCTCTGGAAACTTATAAACTGAATGGAATTTAAAGGGAAAAAACCTGCATTACAACTCAGATAGTCAGAAGAGATGCAAGTCACAAGTGGGGTACCTCAGGGATCAGTCCTGGGGCCAGTCCTCTTCAACATCTTCATTAGTGACCTCGCAGATGGACTAGAGGGTAAGGCTTGTCTGTTTGCAGATGACACCAAGATCTGCAACAGAGTAGATGATCCAGATGGGGTGGGCAGAATGAGAAGAGATCTGGATAAACTAGCAAAATGGTCGTAAGAGTGGCAACTGGGATTTAATGCAAAGAAGTGCAAGATGTGCACATAGAGGAAGAGAAACCCTGAAGTCACCTATAGGCTGGGAGGGGAGTTGCTAGCAGTCACAAAGGAAGAAAGAGACTTGGGCATCATCATCACTGATGACCTGAAATCATCCAAGCAGACCTCTAAAGCAGTAGGCAAGGCTAGGGGGGTGTTAGGGTGTATTAGTAGGGGTATCACAAGTCTTAAGAGGGAGGTAATAATCCCTCTTTACAAGACACTGGTTAGGCCCCATCTGGAGTACTGCGTGCAGTATTGGAGACCACACCTTCACAAGAACATTAACAAATTGAGGCAGTCCAGAAGAGCAACAAAATGGTGCAGGGACTGCATCAGAAGACATATAAGGACAGATTAACAGAGCTCAATATGTATACCCTTGAGCAAAGGAGGAGAGAGGTGATATGGTCGAGGCATTCAAACACCTTAAGGGCATTAACAAGGTGAAAGAGTCTAATATATTTAAATATAAGAAAATAGCAGGACAAGAGGACACAGCATGAGATTAGAGGGGGGCGATTAAGGGGAATGTGAGGAAATTCTTTTCACAGAAAGGGTAGTGGATGCATGGAATGGCCTACCTCAAGAAGTGGTGGCTATGAATACAGTGCAGGGCTTCAAACAGGCATGGGATAGGCATAAGGGAGCAATACAAATGAGTATGAATAGATAGGCCACTGACAGAGCAAAGGCCAATGGCACATTTATAAGGTAGAAAAATAAATGGGCAGACTGGATGGGCCTTGCGGTCCTTATCTGCCGTCAACTTCTATGTTTCTATGTTTCTATTGTAAAACTCACTTGAGGTAAATGTGGTATTTCACACCTTCTTGTAGCTTGGTTCTTTTAAAGATCATGTGCAAAGGTTTTTACATATTTTTTATAAAAGCTTGAAAAGCTAACATTCAAGTCCTTGTGTCATGATTAGTGTTTCCTGAAAATGTCATGCTGTTTGATGTTGTGGTTTTCTTTAAATCGGCATGTGTTAACTTGCTCTACAGTTGCTGAAAACAGTGAAGTTATTTTTGTCCTCTCAGTCAAACTTAGAGTGCGATGACATCATTTTGGAGTAGCTTACTGTTTCAGATTCCCAATCAGAGCAGTACTTTGTAGAGTTAATGGTTTGCTGAGCTCTCCAAGTTTCTTACAAACCCAGACTCTGGTTTGTGATTAGGTAGATCAACTTAAAACATATCATTATCTTCTGATAAAATACTGATCATTTCAGCTTCAACACTGAATTGAAGTAGTGGAAATCTTTCTCTGTGAGAAATCAGCTTGTCTGTATCACAGTTTTCGGTTCTTTCTAATCAAAAATCTGATTTTTTTCTAGTTACATAGCACAAGGCTGTTTAATGAATATAAAATAAATCCAAATTTTGTTCATTCACAGAAACAGTCTGTTTTTGATGTTGCCTTCATAAATATGTTCATGTAAGAACATTTTTTTTATGTCAGATTGACAAACAGTACATGTGCTTGAAATACTGTAGCAGAGTGTGACAGGCACCTGTCTAAACTCGCACATTTCAGTTCTTTGGTGGTTTCTGTGTGAAAATATATCATGTACGTCTACAACTCGAAACACTGTGTGGCATCCCGATGCACCGTGATTTCAACAACCATGAAATGGACCCTCCTCAGGAGAATGACAGGGCCTAGTATGAAGTGTGAAAACTAACTGAGGCAGTTGCATAAATCTTTAACAGCTACATGAAAAAAGTTGTCTGTTCTAGGGAGGAAATAGAAAAGCAGAATTAATAGTCTACAGGGCCATTTAGCCCTGTTTGTCCATAAAGAAAAGCTTGCCCATTGTGAAGTATGGGACCATCTCTTCAGTCCAACTGCCCCCATTTGAGAGCCTCCGGATCACTCTACCAGCCAACCTACTCTTGCAGTCAATTAAAACAAACAAAACATTCAGCTCTGCCTGAGGCTGAATTTGATTTATCCACTGTTTTCTTATTCCTTCTCTTCTGTGGTTCGGCATCTCTCCAACCCCAGCCACACCCCCGTGTGCAGTCTCAAAATCATACCTACCCTAAAATGGAGGCCCCTCCTGGAATCATCGGTATCAGACACTCGAATTACCCATTATCAAATGGAACACCTTACCAGATGAGATAGTGTCTTGTAAGATGGTGGGAAGTTTCAGGAGGGGTTGGGACAGGGTAAGGGGAAGAGAGATACTGGGAAGGGGGGCAGAGGGGCAGCTGCATGAAGAGGGGCTAGCTGCACACTCGAGCAGACTCGATAGACCATGAGGTCTGTTTCTGCTAGCAATTTCGTATATACATATGTTCATACCCCCAAGGTTTCAATAATGTCCCTGGATAATGGCCATGCATTCTAAGCATTTTTATTGTGCACTGTCATAACAGTAAGTGCTCCTCGCAATGTTGTGCCATGCAGTCCTCGCCATTTTGAGACAGCCATGAGGAGAAGGCCCCACCATGAATGAGGACTTCCAAGCCACCAATTTGGCCTACCTGCAGGTGAGTTTATTGGGAATTTAGTAATAACTGCGGGGGCTTCCAGCTAATTGTCGGCACATGAACCTGACAGGGATCCCTTCACTGCGACAGACAGCTGTGGCTGTCAGGGGGGGAGGGAGAGCAGGTGGGGGAGACGAAACCTGGCCCCAGCTCACTGGGTGAAGGGAGGGGAATTTACTCAATAAACAGTTGAACTTAATTATTTTCCATAGTTATTTATTGCCTACACTAAGAAGAAGAAAAAAATGAAGGGAGATGGGACCAGCAGACTCTATAACATGGCAGCCAATAAGGGGAGCAAACTGGACTTATCTCATACTATGGTTCATACTATGGCATAAGGAGATAAAGTTAGGCAGTAAGCCCATATGCGCTCCTAGGTGCTAGGAGTAATGCTCCAGTTTATTTCTATCGAAAATATATCTATCTAGCTGTTTCTTAAATTGGACTTTTTAACTTTGATCCACAATATTAGCAGGGAGACTATTCCAGGGATTAACTATTCTTTGAGTGTAGATGTTTTCCCTTTTTTCAGTATTAAATTTACATGGTTTAAGTTGAAAACCATGTCCTCTGGTACCTTTACTGTGTTTTTTTACGATTTAAACCTAGCTCACTGAATAAATCGTTATCTTTAATTATTATGTGGCAAAGTAACAGATCTCCCTTTATTCTTCTTGTATATAGTGGCAAAAGGTTAACCCTAGCAAGATGGTCTTCATAAGGTACGTTTTTATATTCATGTATCTGCTTTGTGGCCTTTTTCTGTATCTTTTCTAAGTTATCTTTCCTGCTTCCCTTAATAGTGAGCTCCGTAATCCACAAGTTCGTCCATCAGTGGAGGGAGTCAGTTCTTGTAGCTGGGTCAGAGTAGAATTTTGCTTCAAGGTAGTAACAATATGCTGAAGATCTGCAGCACCTTGTTGTCATCTCTGCTGTTTTGAGGTGGCTTGGTGCCAAAGTATTTGTGCTAGTTTTTCCACCAGGGAGTTGGATGGTCCAGAGTACAGATCTTTAGGCATGGGAACATTTATTTTCTTTCTGGCGAGCTGCAGATTGGCTTCTTCAATTGTATCAAACATCTGGGCTCCCTCTGGGAAAACTGTCACCAATTTGGATGGATAAGGGGTCCAGAACTTCAGGTTTTGTTTTCGGAGTGCCTTCAGGACTGGTGCATAGGCCCATCTTTTCGCTGCTTTTGTAGGTGTATATTCATTATCGAAGAACAGCCAAGCTGACTGATAGGTCACTATGCCCTTCTGCCAGGCTTTATGTTGGACAGATTATTTGTCTTGATATTGGAAGAAGTGTAGTACCACCAATCGAGGTCTTAAGTCCAGACTGTCTGGCTTTGGGCCTAAGGCCAGATATGCTCTTTCAATTTCCAGAGTACAGGAAGGCGGGGGATCCAGTTCATATTCAAACAGCTTTTGTAGAAATTTCATCAGGTCGGTGCCCTCTGCACCCTCTGGCAGCCCTGAGATCCACAGGCTGCTTCTTCTGTTTAGGCCCTCCAAGTCCTTGGCTCTTTTCTGCAGTGCTTTGACAGACTGTTGTAATTAAACAGTGGCCCACTCTGTGGTATCCAGACAGGCATCGGATGAGGTATAGTGTTCTTCTAGGGTATCATTTCATTTTTGCAACTTGTCTGTCTGTAATGCAGTAGAGGTCAGTCGCATTTCTTTTCTAAAGTCTCTGAGTTCTTTCAGTATCAGTAACATTGACTTTTGTAGGGACCGTGTCCCAGAGGCATCTGATCATAAGTGTCTTTGCCTAGTTGATGTCTGGGAGTCCTCGCTATCGGAGTTAAATATTTCACCATCTGCTGAGTCTTCTGATGATGGAGAACAGCTGCCCCTTCCTCTAGGCATGACTATTAACACTGTGGTTCCATCTGTTGAATCAGTAAATCACAAAGTGATAAATTTTACTAAATTGCCCAGGTAGAGATGGAGCTCCTTTTTCAGGTTGCTACCTGGGAGATTAAGTCACTGGAAGTCTGTAGGGTTCTATGTTGAGGAAGATATAGAGGTGTAACCCCCCGGTTCCCTGGGGTTACTAGAATCCCATCAGTGTCAGTGTTAGGTAGGGAAGGCAGCTAGTGATTATCTAGTAAATTGATTTTCACTCTGTACCTCTCTGTTGTTGGTTTCAGCTGAGAGCTGGAGAGGTGATGTCATTTAGAACTCTCACAGCAACAGCAGTTGTTGTGAGTGGGGAGCTTTAGAATTCTGGGGTCAGTCTGTAGTAGTAGCAGCTCAGAGAGTGAGCAGCTCAGAGTGGTTGAGTGTCTGTTTTTCTCACCCTAGTAGAGGACTGCCTGTTCCTGACTAGTGAAGTGGTGGAACCTGTCTCCAGGAATTCCTGTGTATTTATCCTAGTGTGGGATGAAGGGGACTGCTGTGGATTTTAGGGACAATCCCCTTCTCCAACCCAAAACTTTGTGAAGCTGCCTTTTGGTTAGGATCTGGGAGCAACTTTTGTTTAAAGTTTGCCCAGGAGTACCTGTCTTGTCTGGTGAGTTTCTCTGACAAAGGGACCCTGTCACCATGGAAGTTTAAAAGTTGGCTGAGCACAGTGGATGTCCAGTATGTGATCTGCCATGTTTGCAGAACTTTTACTTTCTACATCTCTGTGGTATGACTGATGTTAAGTGTGAAATACATTTCTAGAAAGCATCAACAGTGACGGTTTTGATAAGTGGTGAGGTGTATTATTGAAGGGATGGCCGAGTATAGCTTGGAAACAAAAGGTGGGAGACCCCCCACCTGGAGTAACCAGTTCAGCACTCTGAAGGGCACCTGTGTTTTTTTTTGCAAGTCTTGAACCTTGAGTGCACCATCATGGTCTGTGTACCACATCCTATCCTATACAATATGGGAAATGTACCAAGTACTGGTCAAGTGCACCTTTCCAGAAGATTTTTGTGTGTTCAAGTGGCTAGTTCCACAGATTTTCAGTTGTTTATTCTGTGCTGTGGGAACTGTTCTATTACTGGCCTAGTGCCATGTCAAAGAGAAATTGTGTGTGTTCACCACGGCTAGTTCCACATTCCAGTTTAATCCTATGCCATATGGGAGTTTCGAGTTCTTTGCTTTTGTGTTCCAACTGTGTTTCGGAATAAAGCCACACTCTAGAATCCCAACCTGGTATGGACAATGTTGTTACTGCTTCCTTGTGTGGATTTACTGGGTACCCCTGTCCAGAAGTGCAAACCTAGCATAGCCCTTACCGTGTTCTCTCCTCAGGACCTGGGTTTTGGTATAGGTCTGGTTGTGTCTAGTATGCACACACCTTTTGTGTCTGTCTACTACATCTGCAAATTTTAGCATTTTCATATGTTTTGTACCCCCACCTCTCTCTTTTCCCCTAGACTATGGGAGGTGTGCCGACTGGTTAAATAAGGGGCCGGTGGGGATTACAGAGGCTATAGATGATATATGGAGAGATGTTTGGGAGACTGAAACATTGTGGGCACAGCACATGACAACATTGGAAAAGACTTTGCTCATGGGAGTGGCCTACAGACTGCAGGGAAAGGGTGGTGAGGAGGAGAGTGAGCTTGGGGCAAATGGAGGGATGCCACAAAGGTAGAGGTAATGGTGACTGGGAATCGCAGTCTACTAGACAAAGATTGGGACATTCTAGCAGCTGGATGCACTAGATGCCCAGCATTGCTAGACACATTGCAGGATTGCATACTGTACAGCTGAATTAAGCAACACACAAGGTAGGCTTGCATTCTAGTTGTGGTACTCACTAACTCAGAAATGGTATGCAGAGTGCAGGTTGGGGAATCACTGGGATCCAATTACAATAATACCATACTGTTAGAACTGGCCCTGGATAAAAGTACACCCTTGTCAAAGTGGTTTGGGATTTCAGATGAGCAGATTTGACCAGATGAGGTAATTAGTTAAGGGAAAACCTTTGGTAGTGGACAAGATTAGGGGGTGGAAGCGAGGTGGGAAGAATTTAAATGGACCATTGTCAAAGAAACTAAATTATGCTTGAGTACAAGCTACCAAATATGGCAAACATAAGAGAACAATCTGGTTCTCCAAGAAGGAGAGAGAGAGGCAGTGAGGGTGAAAAGGGGGCCTTCATTAGCTACAAGGAGAAACAGGGGGCTGATGAATTGAGTCAGTACTGGTTAAAGATGGAAGAGGCCAAGAAGGCGGTCAGGGACACAAAAGCAGACACAGAATTGCTTACTGTGGAATACGTTGGGGGGGAAGTTCTTAAGATATATCATGGAAAAAAGGAAGACAAGGGGAGATTGTAAAGCAGATGAAGGGGGAAGGGCAATAGAAGATAATGAGCAGATGGCAGCCATTTTAAATGACTACTTCTGCTCAGTATTTTCAATGAAGGCTAGAGAGCCTCTGCCAGAGTGTCATAAAGGCAGCTAGAAGGGGGATGCCAGAAGTGAGGTGGGTGAAAATAGTAACTGCATGAGTAAGAGAAGGGTTTGCAGCCCTGGAAGTAGATAAGGCACTGGGGCTAGATGGGATGCACCTGAAGGTGCTGAGAGAATTGCCATCAGAACTGGTTCAACCCCTGGCAGGGTTATCCAGTAGCTCACTGCAGTCAAGGATGATTCCAAGGGACTAGAGTGTCATAACAAAGTGGTTTATTTTCTTTTTGTTTTATTTTATTGACAAGTGCTTTTTTAGTTTATTTTATCATTGGTTTAATATTGTTATCTAAAAACATACTGTGTGCTGTGTGGCCAAATTGAATATGAACTGATTTAAAGGGATGTTCTTGATAACTGGGCAAGTTAAAATGATGTTTTAACAAACTCATTCAACAAAAGAAGAAAAATGGTAGAACTTAAGACTACATCCTGCCTGCCATTCTGTGTCTGCCTTTCTCTTGAACCAAAACTAGCCATTAACAAATTCAGAGGTTGCATGTCTTTTAAACTGAAATCCAAAGACTGATAAAAACAGGAGCTTTCTTTGTGTGATTTAAAAAGGAAATATATTTCTGAA
This sequence comes from Neoceratodus forsteri, assembly GCA_016271365.2. Taxonomy (NCBI): domain Eukaryota; kingdom Metazoa; phylum Chordata; order Ceratodontiformes; family Ceratodontidae; genus Neoceratodus; species Neoceratodus forsteri. Next base: position 302,715,012 of record JADMNL010000023.1, on the reverse strand, counting down.
ATAATATAAACATCATTTTGAAGAGGAAATTACACTGGATATGCATAATTAAAAAATATATGTCTATTAATAACAGTTAATGAAAATATAGACACAAACCAATTTTACTGGAAATAAGTATCATATCAATCATCTTTGAACTTTTTAGAACTGGTTAGTCATTAGAAATCTGATAATCTAACTTTTGTTTAAAACTAAGGCTGAACAAAGATGTTTTAAGGAGTTTAAGAAAAAGTGTGTCTTTGCAGTTTGAAACCGACATTAAAATTTACAGCCTGTTTTCATTCCAAAGAAATGCTGTGATGCATATTTGAACTGAGAACAAAGGGGTGTATGCTTTCAGTGATATCACTGCTTTAAAGAGCAACTTTTTTCATATTTCTTGATGCTTTTAACAAACACAGGGAGCTCCTTTATCTGAATAAGAGCTCCTCAGTGTTTTAAATTTTTTTTTCTGGAGCCCCCAAACAAAAGGAAGGGGTCATAATTTGCACTAGAGGGGCAGACAGTGTAATCATTTTTCATTTTTTACTAGCCCACTCCACCCTGTGCTCCATCATCCTTTTTTTTTTTTTTGCTATCACTTTATACATCTTGCTCACAGCCCTATCTCTGGAGGGAGCCCCCAGTCCCATCCCCCTGACTTCCACCAGCCAATGCCAACTGATACTCCCAGGGCTCCCCCCCAGCAGGGCTGGTGGGGCATCCCAAACCACACCGAAGACTGGATCCAGTGTGGCCGGTGCCATGGCTATTTGGGGGTGGGACCTGCGAGGCACTCTCTGTCATCCTGCTGGAGCAATCTTTTTTCCTCCAGTGCACATCCCCCTCAGAGATGGAGTGTGCAATGACACTGCTTCTGGTAGCATGCACAATCCTGTGTATGTCCCAGCAGGTGTCTTTCCCCTGCCTCAGATCCCACGTCAGCAGCATCAGTGAGCTGACCCCAGCCTTTGCTAGGGGCCAGGCATGCACTGACCACTGAAAATTCCCCTCCCCAGAGAAGGAGAGCAGTCCTTGGGATGCTCGATCCTTCTCCTCCTCTACCAACTGCTGGTGGCCCATGCTTGTTCCCGAACACGGGTTGACAGCTTGGCGCAAGGTGTGATGCTCCAATATTCTGTGATGTCTATATAAGGAGATTGTGGGTGTGTGCTCCATTTACTTTTATTGAGTGTCATTTCTAAAACAGATTTACTGATTTTAAATTGGGTTTTTGGAGAGATCAATGCCAGATTTCAGCTAAGAAGGCTTTTGTTAGTTGAACTCTGGCTGTGATCTTCCCAACTCAATTTAAAATTGGTAAATCTGCTTCAAAATAATTGCTCATAGAAGTGAATGGAGTGCACTCCCATATTCTCCCCTTACAGGCATCATAAAATGTCAGAGTGCGGGTGAGGAGCAGGCTAGTAGGAAGTGGAAAAGGATCATGCTGCCAGCCCTTCAGGGCAAATTACAATCCCTCCCCTTCCTTTGGGGGCTGCAGAAAAAAATAATTTACAACACAGGGGAGCTCTTATTTGGGTAAGGGAGCTCTCTGTTCTTGTTAAAAGCATTGAGAAAGGTGCTCTTTAACTTCAAATTATAAGCACAATTTTGGTGATACAGACAATGTGAATGCAACATTGTGCTGTCAGAATTGTCAGAATTTGTATGGCATATTTTCAGATTTCAGCTGTGTTCTCAAAGTTATTTCAAGAAAATAATTGTGAGGTTGGCCCAGTGGCACTGAGGTTTGAGGCACTGGATGCCACACCTCGCGCCATGCCGGAGACCTGGGTATGGGAACAAGCCCGGGTCATCGTGGGTTGGTTGAGGCAGGAGGATTGAGAGTCCCCATGGATGCTGTCCTCCTCTGGGGGCAGGGACACTCTGGGCAGCGATAGTGCCTGTAGCACTACTGCTGGTGGAAGCATGGGCAGTAGGTCACACAGCTCTCATGAGTCAGGGAGGGAAGGGCGCTGCCACATGATTGACTAAGACATACATCAGCATGTCTTCAGTCTGGATGTATGTCCTTCATGCCAGCACCCTCAGGGGTAGGAAACACACAAGAAAAAGGTAGAAAAAACAGAAAAAAAATCCTGGGTGTCGAGCACTATGACTTTGGGATCCTGGTCCTCCAGGACCCAGCTGAAAGAACCAGGGGAGGTAAAAGGTGCTCCTGGGGGCTGAAGCCCAGGACAAGTAACAAAAAGGAAAAAAAAGAAAATAATTGTGTGAAAACTACACAAGATACAGAGAACATGGGGAGAACAGGATCAGTGACAGAGCATGGATTGAAGTCATAGGGTGGGGCATCAGTGGAGGCTCATGACAAGGAGGGCAGTCTAGGAACTTGTTCTCAGTGCTGGCTAGCCTTGAAGGTCAGGGGTGGGGGGGAGTCAAGAGAAGGTATGGGAAAAGGATAGTAGTAACGGCAGGGGAACTAGCAGGGTGGCAGAAAGCAAGGTCAGTGTGCCAGAGGGTAGCATTGGCAAGGGGAATGTTAAGGCAGGAGAAAAGGTAACGGATTCAAGTAGGGGTGAGGAGGAACATGTGGGGGATGGTATGGGGGAAGGATTTAGTTCAGGAGTAGTAAGGAATGGGAAGGGGATGAAGGAAAAGGTAAAGCAAGTATCAAGTGAGGTGGGGGGGCACAGGCAAGGAAAGTGGTGAGGTAATTTGGGACTGTGAGCACAAGAATGGGAAGGACCAAGGAGGAGAGCAGGGAAAAGGAGGAAGGGTTATCATTCTGGGGGACTAGATACTGAAGGGTATAAGCTAGGGTGGCAAGGGCACCAGGAAAAGCCGCATATGGGTGCAATGTATGCCAGGCATGATGGCAGAAAGAGTGGGGCAGTTTATTACTAAGTGTGTGGGAAAGGATGGGGAGAAATCTCACATTGTAGTGCACCTGGGTACAGATGACCTGGAGGGGAGTAGGGTTGAAGAGGTGCAGGAGAGGTTCAGAGAAGTGGGAAGGATATGCAATTAGGAGGGATGTTCAGTTGCTTTCTCTTAGATTCTACCAGTACCTAGAGCAAGTACAGCCAGAAAACAAAGAATTATGGAGTTCAACGAATGGCTGGGGGAATGGTGTGAGACCATGGGGTATGGACTTGTGGGAAGGTGGAATAGGACGTGGGAGAACAAGGATCAATATGTACCAGCTAGGCTGCATTTGAGTAAGAAAGGCTCAGGGGTCCAGAAGCAAAAGTTGGGGGAATACATAACATCCAGAATTAATTTAAACTATGAAAGGGGGGGTGAAAGGTTGGACGACAGACAGTGACACGAGGTAAGGGAGTCTATTAGGCCTCCCCCCAGTAGTCAGGAGGGGAAGGAGGGGAATTCAAAAAGGGGAGGCAACAGGTGAGGGGGGAAGAGTGAGGAGGGTCAAGGGTCATGATGGAGGGTAGTTTCCTTGAATGCAAGGAGCCTAGGAAACAAGGTAGTAGAGTTTCAGGCACTGATGGCAGAAGGAGAGGTGGACATAGTAGCCATCACTGAGACATGGGCCACCCAATGCCAGAACTGGGGCCTAGTGATTCCTGGGTACAGACTATACTGTAGAGACAGAGAAAAAGGGAAAGGGTGGCTATTTATGTAAGGGAAGGGATATTGTGCAACAGGGAGGATGGGGAGGAGGGCAGGGTTGAAGCCTTATGAGTACAGCTCCAGCTCTAGTACTCAAAAGGCAGGAAGGTTAGATTAGGGGTAGTGTACAGGCCACCCTCTCAAAATGAGGAAATTGACAGGAAGTTGGGGGAGCAAATAAGGAGGTTTAGTGGTAAGGACAATAATGTGATAGTAGGGGATTTCAATCTGCTAGGGGTAGAATGAGCACCCCAGTTACTGCGAGTGCCAGGGAACATGTCTTCCTGGAGGCCCTCCAGGATGGCTTCCTGATGCAGCAGGTAATGGAGCCAACCAGGAAGGGAAACATACTGGAACTTGTGTTAATGGATGGGGAGCACATCCAGGATGTGGGGGGGGAAGACCTCCTAGCAGAAAACGACCACCGTACAGTGTAGTTCTTCCTCAATCTAGGTAAGGAGGCAGCCAGAACCAACACAAAAGTAGTGGACTTCAAAAGAGCAGATTTTGGCAGGATGGGAGGCATACTCGAAAGGCACCTCGCCAACATCCACCCAGACATGGAAGCTGACCAGAAATAGGCCATCATCAAGCTAGGTCTGGCAGAGGCCACTACCTCATGTACAGAGATCCAAAGTAAGAAGACCAGCTCCAAAAAAACAAGCTGGTTGAGCAGGGAGATAGTAGAGAGGGTGAGGGAGAAAAGAGCTGCCTTCAGAAGCTGAAAGAGATCCAAAAGAGAGAAAGACAAAGAGGAGTATGTGAGGAAATCCCGAGAGTTGAGTAGAGTAACCAGGGCAGCCAAGGCTTCAAGGCAGCTAATGCTGGCACAGGGGATCAGAGAAGGGAAAAGGATTTCATCAGCTACATGAGGGAGAAGAGAAGCTGTAAAGATTAGATTGTCAAGATCAAGATAGATGGAGAGTGAGCAGAAAAGGGGACAGAGCAGGCAGAAGCACTCAATGAGTACTTCTGTTTAGTGTTTACCAGGGAGAGGGATGAGATTATGCCCCAGGGAAAAGGCAGGGTGGGCATGGGGGGAGCAGGATGTAACAGATGGGGAGATCCCAGTGAGCAGGATGTTGGAGGCCTTAGGTCCCTGTGGGTGGATCAGGCACCAGGGCCAGATGGCATGCATCCAAGGGTCCTGAAGGAGTAGGCGGAGGTCCTGTTGGGACCTCTGGAAGACTTGTTCAACACCTCCCTGGGGACTGGGTGTGTGCCACATGACTGGAGGATAGCACATGAGGTGCTCCTCCATAAGAGTGTGCTCAAGGACAAACCAGGTAACTACAGACTGGTCAGCCTTATCTCCATCGTGGGAAAGCTAATGAAGACTATCCTTAAAGAGAGGTTTGTGATCTTTCTGGAGGAGAATGGTATCCAGGATTATGAGCAACATGGGTTTGTCTCAGGCAGATTCTGCCAGACAAACCTGGTTAACTTTTCTGACTGGGTGACAAGGGCAGTCGATAGGGCCATGTGGTGGATGTCTTGTATCTGGACTTCAGCAAGGCCTTCAACTCAGTGCCACATGGAAGGTTGACTATTAAGCTGAGAAACCTAGGAGCAGGGGAGAAAGTGGTTTGATGGGTTAGGAGCAGGCTGCAGGACAGACAGCAGAGGGTAGTTGTTTGGGGAAAACTCTCAACTCTCAGAGCTGTAACCAGTGAGGTCCCACAAGGCTTGGTGCTAGGACTGGTGCAATTTAATATCTTCATTTGCTGACATATCAGATTGGATTAGGAGTAAGATCAGCCTTTTTGTAGACAACACAAAGACTGATGCAGAAGTGGATAGTGTGGAAGGGGGGCAGGTACTCCAAGAGGATTTGGCAAGACCTGAGGGCTAGTCAGACACATAGCAGCCAGGGTTCAATGCTAAGAAGTGCAAAGTCATGCACTTGGGAGCCAGGTACCCAGGGAATTGCTACTGGCTAGGGGGAGTGCAGTTATCCACTTCAGTGGAGGAGAAGGATCTGGGGTATTAGTCACAGAGGACATGAATCACTCAGAGCAGTGTAACAAAGTTAAGGCCAAGACTAATAAGATGCTGGGGTTCATTGTCAGGGAAATCACTTCTAGGAGAGAGGAAGTCATTCTGCCGCTGTACAGATCACTGGTGAGTCCTCACTTGGAGTACTGTGTGCAGTTCTGGTGCCCCTATTTAAAGAAGGATGTCAAATTACTGGAGGGGGTCCAACGCAGGGCGACAAAGATGATCCTTGGGCTAGGGCACAAACAATATAAGGGAGAGACAGGGGGAGCTCAACATGTATTCCCTGGAGGATAGAAGGGAGAAAGGGGATATGACTGAGACCTTTAAATACTTAAAGGGCATGAATAGGGTTAGTACTGAGGGTGTGCTTAGATTAAAGTGGGGGGAGGGACACAAGAGGACATAGTCTGAAACTGAAGGGTGGAAGATTCAGGAGGGAAATGAGGAGGCACTACTTCATGGAAAGGGTGGTAGTGAGGTAGAATGCACTGCCAGAGGAGGTGATATCATTGAAATCTGTGGGCAATTTTAAGAGGGGGTGTGACAGAGTTAAATGTAAGGTCAAAACTGGGAGGATGCTGGGGAGGTGGGGAGTTGGTAGAAGAGGGCAATAAATTAGATGGACAGGTAGGGGTTGGGGGGCAGCTGCAGTAGATTAGACTGGGAGCTGCGCACTCGAGCAGACTTGATAGACCGTATGGCCTGTATCTGCTGGCATTTTCGTATGTTAGTATGTTCTTATGTACAAGATACATTACTGGCTGTTCCCTGCATTGTAACTGATCTAAGACTGGGATTTGTTCAAATGTATCATTCATTATTCTTTCAAAACATATCGATGAGTTAAGATTTTCTTTAACTTATTTTATTAAGATCAACTGCGGTAAGTCATAGTCTCAAATGTACATCTGTGAAACAAATGTGTTATTAATCCACATTGAATACTTGTCTAGTGGCATGAGTCCAACAAATATTACGTGCAAATTGAACTGTAAAACTACGAACTAAATGCAACTTTGAAGTCCTGTTCTTATCAAAGTCCATCAAACTGTTTTTGCGTGTTTGTCTGTTTGTTCGGTGATGAGTATGCCTCTATAGTAAACTAATTATGGAATACAAGAAGCAGTATGAATAAAAAATACAGGAGTTTTTTTTTTACAATTCTTTTTCCTTGCCTTCCCAGCCGGAACTCTCTCGGGCTGCCTCTCTCGCTGTGACCGCTCTGCCAACCGCTGTGTTCCCCACCATCTTCAGGTTAGTTATGACCCCCCAGAGGCTTGGGAGGGGCTACAACCCATAGGGAGGTAGAGGGGGCAGTGGTGAGGAACCAGCATTGGCCGAGTGGCTGCGTTGGCACTGGAGGAGCCGTCGCCAATCCGGCGGGAGGGGTGTTTTCTTCCCCTAGTTACGCCCCAGATGTAGGATGTGCAATGCTGTTCAGCCTACGACATGGGTGCTCCCACTCATGTCCAGAAGACAGCTGCCTATGTCTTCCCCATTTTCCAAGCCCCTGTGCATTGCAGTGCTGCCAGTCTCTACTGGGGGCCGCTGCTACGCCAGGCTACCCCTGGATCCTTCCCCGAGAGAGGAGAGCAGTCCTCCGGACGCTCGATCCTCTCTCTCCCCTGCCAACCCCCGGTGCTCCGGGTTCATTCCTGAACCTGGGTCGGTGACATGGCGCGAGGTGTGGCGTCCAGTGCCTTAACACTCACCACCACCTGGCCAGCTAAAAAATATAGGAGTTAACTTTAGCAATTGTCTCCCTGTATCTCTTTGTTACTTAGGTATCAACATTCCCACAAGAAAGAATGCACACATATTGTTTTGTTCCCTTTTTCTGTTTTATATCACTGGGATGTAAGCCATTCTTGTGCTGGGTTCCCCAGCTAGCAAGCTACGTAAAGATGCCAAGGCTGCCAAATTTCAAAACATTTAAGGAACCTGAGTTATAGGGTGGTTGTGATTCATTCCATGGTTTCTAGTTCTGCAGTCTTCCTCTTCTATAGTTAAATGTTGGAGGAAGAGAAGACAACAAATTTAAAGTAATGCATTTTAAAGCTGCCACCTTTAATTTTGACCCTAATTTGCATCTGTTTCTTGGATCCTTTAAAAGGTTGGAGAAGGCTACTATCAAGTCATAGAAGGTGAAGTGGACTTGCCCTCCGAGTACCTACTGCATAATATCATGAATCCCCACTCCCAAACTGCCTGATTACAGGGCAATTCCAAAATATATGGCTGTGTGTTCCTACTGCCCACATTGCCTCCAGCACGACTCTGTATGCATTTGTGTGTTTAGTCACTGTGGGAGTCCTGAAAAATCTCACCAGCACCCTCAGATTAATTCCCTCCATGTAGGTGAGGACGTCACTGCCCAACCTCAGACCAATCTGTGTTCCCACAACTTGCTTGGTAACACTGTTCCAGATTCTATCTCCCAGCTCAATCTGATACCTTCTAAGGGAGAAATCCTTGGATTTATTAACATCTTATAAAGACCTGAAATGATCTTAGCTTTTACAGTGAGTGTGATGAGCCAGTAAAAGTACTGCTCCAGGTTTGGCCATGGTCTCTTGATCTGGGTTAAATTACCTGACTCCATGAAGTGTCTGACTTGCCAGAATCTGTTATGGTCCATCCTGTTATAATAGAAACTTATTCTGTAGTTCCTTAAAGCACAACCAGTGTCACTCTGCTAGTAATTGTTCAAAGCAAGTAAGCTCTTTCGATTCCCGTATCTAAATCCCGGATCTATCTGAGAAGAAAAAAAAAACATTAGTGTAATGTCTTTTTAAAGTGAGTGGGCTTAGCTAGTTTGAGGAGCCTGTAACTCTTCTGAACTTCACCAAATTTTTTACAGGGTGCCTAGACCAAGGATTCTGAATGAAACATGTGCTATCCCTAGACAGAACTCTTGTAAGGATGGTCCACAATTAGAGAGTTGGGGAATCTGCTTCATCAATAGTGTACCACCCCAAATCTATACTTTGTTTTATCCAAGTGCTCAGATATGCTCTTTGTGCTGCTAGATATTAACTTCAGAAACAGGGGAGACCCAGGCTCTCCTGTTCTTTAGATTGATAAAGGACATTCTGAGGTATTCTCTGGCATTTTCCCAACCACAGAAATCTGGATAACTCCTTTAAAAGGGCATCCCAGTAAGCATTTGGGATTTGGATGGGGAGGGTCAGGAATAAGAACAAGTAATGTGGAAGAATATTTATCTTTGTGAATTACACACTTCCATACAGGGTGAAGAGAAACAATTTCTATCATGCAACAGCCTGTTTCATAGTATCAAAGAGTTTTTGGTAATTGCCTGTGAAGAGTTTTGTAATGTCTGCAGACATCCTGACATCCAAATAACGAAAGCCATTGTGTTGTGCTCAAGAGAAAGGAAAATTTTGTTTGAAACCTGGGGAGGGTTACCACTGAGGATCATAGCCTCAGATTTAGCAAGGTTTATCTTATAGCCCTCTAGGTTGCGAAAACTAGATAAGGCATTCAGGAGGTGTGGAAGGGAAGTAGCCGGGGTCCATAAGAACAGTGTATCATCAGCATACAAATTTATCTTTTGTTTCCTTCCCCTTGCCATTACACCTTTAATCTGAGGGTTTGCTCCAACACTGATCACCAGTGACTCCATATTGAAAGCAAAGAGGAGTGGTGAGAGGGGCACCCCTGCCAAGTACTCCTCCCTAGTAGGAACCTACTGGAGAGATGTCCTTTCACCCTCACAGATACTTCTGGTCCCTGGTAGAGGGATGTAATTATCCCCAAAAAGTTGTCTCCCAAACTGAATTTGTGGAGGACCTACTGCAGGAACAGTCAGTCAACCCTGTCGAAGGCCTTCTCAGAGTCCCTACTAATGGCCAACTGGAAGGCCTCCTTACCCCTCTGTGTGGGGATGATGTTGAGGAACCAACTAGTGTTGTCCTGCAGCAGTCTGCCATGAATTGAACTAATTTGATTGTTATACACTTGTTGCTTGATCTGGCTCTGTAATCTGTCAGCCAGTATGCCCATAAAAAGCTTCAGGCCATTATTCAAAAGTGAAAGAACTGGAAGGGGACAGGATCAGTTGTGTTCCAGGACAGTAGCTGCTGCTGCTGTTGTTTTCACAGGGTTCTTGTGGATTTTACTTGGTAGGTTAGTTCTTTTCTTTCTTACTTCTAAGGGGCTAGCAGGGTATTGTTTTTGGGGATGCTGGATGTTTGTAAACTGATTTGGTGGCTGTAAGTGGGGCTCTTTTGTAGATGTTTCACTGTGTAACAGGCTGCGCTGGTAGAGAGGCCTATTTCTTCTGATTTCAAACCTATTTGGTGGGATTTGCTTGGACCTGGTTCTTTGGCTGCAGGGCTTGGAGGGAGACACAGGGCTGATACACTCTCTCTTGTCAGGTGTCTGCCCAAGACTCGCCTCCCCCCCACCTCCCAGAAGTCTGCAAATTTATAGGGAACACCTGCCCTGCAATTGGAGGAAAAAGGCTGCTGGTGCAGCTCATGTAGTTCTAGCCACTGGGGAGTTGGATTTAAAGGCTGGGAGAGAGGCTTAGGGAGTTGTTCATTTCCCTTATAAGTTTAATGTGTTGTACTGCACCTAGTAACAGAGTTACTGGTGTACAGTGGGACTGTCTCTAAGATTAGTAGGTGACCTAGATTAGGCAGTAGGGTATCTTGGACTAGGGGGGAACCTGGTGGCTCACCCAAGGAAACCTATTTGGAAGGGGATGGAACCACACATCATTAGGGCCGGCATCTTTGGGAGGGTGGTGGGGTGCACAGGGTGTGGAGCAGCCGTGATACTGGACTGGGCTTGGAAGTTTGGTGGTTGCCCAGTATGCTACCAGCTAGCACAGCTTAGGGAGGAGGTTGCGGGGATGAGGAGAAAGCTGGGGAAGGGGTGGTATGGTTGGGGAAGGGGGCTGGAAATCTCCCACAGGGTTGCACCAAGCACTGGGGGTGGGGGTATAGGGAAAGGAGTGCAGGAGAATACTCAGGGGTCACATACGGACCCTGGCAGAGGGGGTCCAAAAGGACACTACCAAGGAAGCAGGCAGGTAACTGGGGACCCTCACAAAGGGGGGACGGAGGGACAACATTCTCAGGGAAGTAGGCAGATGGCCAGGGCTGGACAGAAGGAAGCAAGGCGGGGAGGTGGATCAGACCTTATACTCAGTAACCGCTTTAATTCTCTTCTTCTGCTCAAGGATGAGGGGGGTGATGTAGCCACGATAGAGGTGGTTAGAGACGGAAAGGGTGTGGGAGTGGGAGGCAGGGGCCAGATAGCAGGAAGAACAGGGGGGGACCTGGAATGCAGGAGAATGGGAGGCAGTGAATCAGAGCAGGAGGGGCAGGGAAGAGGGAGGAAGCATGAGGAGAAGGACCAGTTGGGAGGAAAGGTAAAGGAGAAGGACCAGAGGTACAAGGAGGATTCAGTAAAGGGAGCTGAGGGTTTAGGCCAGGGGAGCACGATGAGCAAGGAGGAACTAAATGGAGACAGGAAGGAAGGGAGGATGAGTCAGGCTAGTTTAGCAGATGGGGGAGAAGGACCAGTTGCGAGCAGTGAGGGGGAATTAGCAAGGTACAGAAGGATACTCAGGAGGAGGAGAGGCATAGGATTGGAGGGGAGGGAGTGGCCATGGTAAATAAGGAGGGGGTGGCATGTGGCACCCAGATAGGGGGAGGAACAAGGAGCCAGCTGGGTGGAGGGCCGGTAGAAAGGATGAGGGACATGGAAGGGGAATGGAGGAAAGGGTGGTCAGAGTGCTCCTGCTGGGGATTCTATGATCAGGGGTTTCAAATGGGATAGGGAGGAGAAGCCTGGCCAGTTAGAACAAGATGCTTCCCTGGACCAACGGTGCACAGGGCTAAGCACGAGGTAAATCAGCTGGCAAAGGACTGTGGGGTTCCCAGACATACTGGTCCACCTGGGTACAAATGACATTGAGGGAAATCAGCGAGCTAGAGATACAGGCAAGATTCAGGGAGCTCGCCAGGGTCTGTCATGACACAGGATGCACAGTTTCGTTCTCAGAAATCCTGCCAGTGCCAAGGGCTAGTGGGGAACACAAAAGGAAAATTAGGGAGATAAACCAGTGGCTCAGGGAGTGGTGTGAGGCCAGAGGGTATGGGTTGATGGGGGATTGGGGGGAGACCTGGGAGGATAAGGAGCTGTATGCTAGAGATAGACTACATCTCAATTTGGAGGGGAGGGGAATCCTTAAATTGAAAATAGAGGAGTTCATTGGTGAAAAGTGGGGTTTAAACTTGTGAAGGGGGGGATGGGAGAAAAGGCTGTCATGGGGTGCCGATACAGACGGACTCTGTCTCCACCCCCTGGGGACCAGGAGGATTGCAAAGGCCAACTGGCAAAGTGCAGACCAGGAGGAAACAGAATCCATGGGAACATGAGCAGGGAAATGGAATTATAGGAAAGGTGGAAGGTAGTCCTGCTAAATGCCAGGAGCTTGGCAATAAAATGCCTGAGCTCCAGGCGATGTTAACTGAGGGAGCAGTGGATGTGGCAGCGGTCACTGAGACTTGGGCCACTGCAAGACATGACTGGGACCTGAACCTGGAGGGTTACACTATGTTCAGGAAGGACGGGGAGGAAGGGAGGAGGGGTAGCTATGATAGTCAAAACTGCATTGGCATAGGGGAGTAGAGGAGGCGGGACGGAACCGTGAGGCGATCGGTCACCTTGATAACAAGGGGGCAAGAGAGAAAATAGGAGTGGTGTATAGACCCCTGTCCTGGCGGAGGAGCTGGAGGACAGTCTGGTGGCAGATGTTAGGAGACACTGCAGACTAGGCAGAGGAAAGATGGTGGTGTTAGGGACTTAAACATGCCAGGAACAGACTGGGAGACTTGACATCCTCTGTGACCAGGGAACAGAGGTTGTTGGATGTCTTTCAAGGCGCGTTCCTAACTCAGCAGGTGAGGGAACCGACCAGGAGGCATGGGTACTGGATGTGGTCCTGGCAGACAGACCAGATTAGCCTGGAGGCAAGGGACCCATTGGCGGGGAGTGACCATGCCACGGTCTGGTTCTGCCTGGAACTAGGAGGGGTAGAAGGCTGCACAAAGACGGAAATAACCGACTTCAGGGGGTGGATTTTAAGGAAATGGGAAGGATCCTAAGGAGCATTTGGATGGGATTGGGTCAGACATGGACGCTTGATAGTAGGTGGGAAATCATCAGGAGAGGGTGCAGGATGCTACCAGCACCTGTGCAAGAGTAAGACGAAATGGGTAGGGGCCCTAAAACCTGTTGGTGACCAGGGAGGTCCAGGAGGTGGTGCGGGGAAAGAAAGCAGCCTATAAGAATTCAAGTGCTCAAGGAGTGAAAGGGATCGAGGGGAGCATGAGCTGATGGCTAGAAGGCCACTAGAGTGGTGAGGCGTGCTAAGGCAAGGAAGGAGCAGAACCTGGCCAGGGAAATTAGAGAGAGGAAAAGGGTTCTTTAGATACATTGGGGAAAGACGAAGGTGAAGGGCAGATTAGCAGGATTAAATCAGGGAGAGATGGGCACAAGACCCAGGAGCAGGCTGAGGTACTAAATGAGTACTTCACCTCAGTTTTCACCAGGGAAAATGGGGATGCTGCATCATACATGGGAGGAGACAGAGATAATGAGGAGGGGGTGACCCTTACCGATCGGCAGGTCTGGGGAGAGGGGGAGGCATCACTGGCAGGTGGGGGGAGGGCTAAGCAGGGAGAAGAGGTACCAGAAGTGGAAATCACAGCAGAGAGAGTGAGGGAAGCCCTCAGCTCCCTTAAGACGGAGAAAGCACCGGGCCAGATAAATTACATCCTAGAGTGCTGAAGGAACTTGCAGATGTCCTGCGAAACCCTGGCAGAGCTTTTCACCATCTCTCTGAGGACAGGTGGGTGCCCCAAGACTGAATGTGGTGCATGTAGTGCCTATCCACAAGGGGGATCAAGGGGCTGGCAGGAGAACTACAGGCCTGTCAGCCTGACATCGGTGGTGGGCAAGGTGATGGAGGGCATTGTCAAGGAGAGGCTGGGGGGACCTGGATAAGTCAGGGTGCCTGGACGATAGACAGCATGGATTCATCCCAGGGAAATTGTGTCAGACAAACCTGGTGGAGTTCTATGACTGGGTGACAAGTGCCTTGGACCTGGGTGGACCAGTGGATGTCCTCTTTCTAGACTTCAGCAAGGCATTTGACTCTGTTCCTCACGTGGGCCTGTTGGATAAGCTAGGAGAAATGGGGATGGGAAACCAGATGATAAGATGGATAGGCAATTGGCTCCAGGACCGGACCCAGAGGGTCGAGTTGGTGGGATAGTCTCATCCCCAAGGAGGGTCAAGTGGGTCCCACAGGATCAGTCCTTGGGCCCTTCTGTTCAACGCCTAAGTATCTGACATAAGGACAGGAATCAGGAGGAGATGAGTCTCTTTGCAGATGACTCAAACTGGGGCAGTGGTGGATGGGGAGGAGGAGGGTGGCCCTGAAGGGGACCTGGAGGCTCTGTAAGATGGTCTAGAAAGTGGAAGCTGAGGTTCAATGCAGGAATGCAAGGTACTCCACCTGGGGCCAGAAACCCAGGCCAAGTGTACACCCTGGGGAATACAAGTCTCAATGGCTGAGAGGGACCTAGGGGTGGTGGTGGATGTCAAGATGAACAACTCTGAGACTTGTAGGAGGGCAGCAGCCAAGGCCAACAGGATGCTGGGATGCATCACCAGGGGATCACCTCCAGAAGGAGGAAGTGATACTCCTCTGTTTAACTGCTTGGTGAGGCAGCACCTGGAGTACTGCATGCAGTTTTGGAGGCCACACTTAAAGAGGGACATTAACCTCCTGGAGAGGTCCAGAGGAGGGCAACCAAAATGATTTGGGCTTGGGGACAGGACCTATGAGGAGAGGCCCAAGAGCTAAATATGTACACATTGGAAGAGAGAAGGGACCGGGGGACATGATAGAGGTCTTCATGTACATGAAGAGGGTAAATAGGGGAGGAACAGTCAGGGTGCTTCGAAGGAAGGAGGAAGGGGCCACTAGAGGGCATGGGTGGAAACTGGAGGGGGGAAGATTCAGGGGAGAAAGGAGGAGGTGCTACTTCACTGAGATAGTGGTGGAGCCATGGAATGCACTACCTAGGGGGCTGGTGGAGGCAGAGACAGTGGAGGGGTTCAAGAGGGGGTGGGACAGGTACAGGGGAAGGGTTCAGGAAGCAAAATCCAATGCAGCAAGAATATCCAGAACTGGGAAGGGAGAAGCCAGAGAAGGCGAGGGGGACAGCAAGGTCAGCACCCAGGGTGGAGGCTGACCAAACGAGCAGACACGAAAGACCGTTAGGCCTATTCTGCTGGCATTTTAGTATGTTAGTATGATACTGGGTGATACAAACCATAGTCCTCAGGGTCCTTCCCTGGTTTTAAGAGGACAGAAATTTGCACTTGACACCAAGATGGCAGAATCTGTGCTTAAGCAATAAATATAGAGTCCCTGACTGCAGATAGATAGGGTACTAGGATGTTCTGAAAGGCCCTGTCAAATCTGGCCAAATAACGAGCCAGGCAGGAGGCTTTACCATTCTTTAGTGTTTTTATTTTTTCTTGTATTTCCTGGGCTGTGATAGATTTGTTAAGATAGTACCTATCCTGCTCACTCAGACTTCTAAGGTGTATCTTGGTTAAGTAGCTTTTAACTGCAGTGCAATGGTTTAGGCCTCACTCTCCTGGTATAAAGCATTATAGAAATCTGCAAACTTTCTTTGAATCTTGGTGGGATCTGAGGTACAGTAGTAGCCACAAACATTGCCAGCTATTTCCAGATATTTCACAAAATTTCTGAAGAGTTTCTGTCTGCTGCCCCTACTGTGGAAATGCAGAAAGCAGGAGATCTCTCTAGAAATAGCACAGAAATTTTTGGAAATAGCTGGCAATGTCTGTGGCTACTACTGTAGCCCCCCCTCCCAACGTTTTTAGTTTCAGCATACCACAGAAGCCACCTGGTGCCTCAAATGCCCTGCTAGGAGCCATCTGGCCCTGTTACGCTGTTCATAAAAATGTTGTCTGGAGTATAGGGATGCAGTGAAATTTAATTTTGCTGGTGAAATTCTGGCAAAATCAGGAATTTCGCCCCGCAAAATATTTTACAAAATTCAAGCATTTCGCCAGAATTTTTTACTGGTGTGAAATACGGAATTCCGACTATACAGCCAAAAAAAAAAAGTGTTTTACCACATCCTGTCCAGGCCAACATTAAAATCTTTATCCCCACTGTCATCCCTGGTGTCTAGTGGTCCCACCCCCCTGGCTGATTTCTGACCCAATATGAAGAATTCCCCTCCCTGCTGCGATTCAGCCCTGTCCCCCATCCAAAATTTGAAATAAAAATAAATTTCCCTCATGGTCCCACCCCTGGCTGATCAACGTCCAAATGAAGATTAATGACCTTCCCCTGAGATTCACACCCATACCCCCCCCATTGTCTGGAGTATAAGTGAACCTGCAACAGCATTTTCCATACAGTCAAGCTACAATAACATTTATTTTAATAACGTCTAACCTCCCTTTCACCTCCCATTTGCTCTGTGCAAACCTTTAGCTCTGGTTAAGTGATTTATTTGCACAAGCTGTTAGTATCAGTTGTAAATGTTCCATGAGAAGGCTGCATTTCTTTTTGTTTGGATAGGTTTCAAAAAAATGTTTTTAGCAGCAGGTGCTTCTTCATTAACTCTGAAAATGTCATTTTTTTAAAAGGTCACCCTCATAGTTTAGTTCCTATTTAGAAACTAATTTGTAAAGTAATTGGGGTGCATATTTTGCATGTGTTCTACATGGCAGCGAGACAAATGTTACAGTTCATTTGCACTATATATAGAAGTGTTCTGTAAAAACAGGAATGATTTACATATGAAATGTCAGTGAAGCAAACAAAATCACATAGGCATATGATGTAAATTATTTTATGAGCAAAAACTTAAGAGCATGCCAGAGAGAACACAGTTACAGTAACAGCACCATGATGCAGAGTCAGTTTAGGAGCACAAAACTAATTACTTCACACAGAGCGTAATAGGAATGTGGGGGAGCTTGCCACAAGAGGCTGTCAAGGCAGATGTAGTAAACTGCTTGGATGTAATAATATTTGCAGTAACTGCATCCCCCGTAACTGGAAGTTTAAAGTTCATACATCACCTATACGTAAGGAAAAAAAAAACAGAATTATACATACATTTCTAAATATTACTTAAAAGAACATTTCTATACAAGTGTATGACATTGCTTAAAGGAGCACTGTCAATTATTTTGCATCATATTATTTTTAGTTGAAGGGGGGGCACTTTTTTAATATTATCATCCCCTCTGGCTTTCAAATGTGGAATTTCAACCATGGGTGGTGAAATTTTGCATTTCCCCGATGAAAGTCCACATTTTGCAGAGGGGATTTTGCATTTCGCACCTGCAAAATATTTTGTGTAATGCAGGGATTACACAAAATATTTCGCTGGGTGAAATTTTTTAATTTAGCACATCACTACTGGAGTAACAAATGGCCCCCTCAGTTCTGTGTTCTAGCAGCCTCATTAGGTCTTGCCTTTTCTGTTTTTTTTTTCTTTTTTATTTACTGCTTTTCGGTTGCTGGACTGCCATCCCTCAAGCCCCCATCCCCCTGCCCCATCACCCTGCTGTCTCTGGGACTTACCTTCACCAACTGACAGTGCTCCATGGTTTTCCCCCATAGCAAAGCCCTCTGGACCCTAGCTATCACAGAAGGTGTTTAGTTCGGATGCTGGTCAGAGAGCCCTGTAGGCAGATGTGGGGCCTGCAAGGTTAGGTGGCATCATCCAGGCAGTCTGGAGATGATTTTTCTCCAATTAAGTCCCACCCACGACACCCTGATGGGGGCGGCCTGATGTAGGTGCATCAAAATACACACCCACATCATCCATTAGAAGCATCCCCACCCAGAATCGTTGCCCCAAACCGGCATTGTTGGTACAACTCCAATGGGCCATCGGAAACAGGGTGATCCATCCCCCTCAGAGGATTAGAGCATCTATAGGATGCTCAGTCCTCTTACTCCCAGGCCTGACCCTGGGAGGCCTAGGCTCATTCCCGAACCTGGGTCACTGGCTTGGTAATAGGGGAGGCAAATGCTGCTATCCTGCGTGCCACTGGGCTGGCACTCTTGCCTTTTCTGATCTAGCTGTTGCTTAACTCTGGGGTCTATCATCACCTTATGCTGAAACTCCAGTTCATCAATTTGTCTTTCCGGAGAGAGAGTTGTCTAGTGGCTCTCTTTCTCTTTACTCTAGAGGCATAGGCAATGATTTGGCCACGAAGTGTGGCCTTCAATCTGTTCCATCTAATGCTGAGATCACTGTTGTTCTGTGGATTCAGTATGTTAAAGTGTCTGACTTCCTGAGACACTAATTCTTAGAATTCTTCATGATTTAGTAGACTAACATTGAGTCTGCAGATGATTTTTCTGGGTGCAGAACAGACAGAGAGCTCTGAAGAAACTGGAGCATGATCAGAAGTGATTATATTCCCAATGGAGCAACTCTGTATTGCATGCACCCATTGCATGGGGAGGAGAACATAATCAATCCTAGAGTATTATTCAGTTTACTCGGTAGTATTAGACATAAGTAGGCTTGCGCACATCTAGAATGTCTCCTACACCCTGGTGGGTATATTAGATATCCCTGTTGATCCATCCAAGATGTCTATCCAGCCTGGATTTGAAGATTTTGAAAATAGTTGCATCTACTACGTACTGTGGGAGTCTGTTCCAAGCCTTTGCTGCTCTAATTGTGTAGTAATTATCACATTTACAGGGGAACAATCTATTGTCGGTTGTGACTTCTTAAGTTAGGTATGCAGCTGCTGAACTGAAATCCACATTGAGCTCTGAACTCAGTGCACTGCAAGAACTTATATAGTTGTAATAAACTGCTCCTTTTTCTCCTGTCTGCTAACTAGGGTAGCTTGATGCAATTCAGTATTCTATTTGCCTGTAAGGTGACTTTTTTACAGTAGTTTACTGTGATTAATTTGCTATTAATTATAATTCCTAGGGTGCATTCTTTTTCAATTGAATTCAAAATTTTGTTAATTGTGTATTGATAATGGGGATTGTTTCTCCCAAAATGCAACACTACACATTTGTCTTGGTTAAAATTAATTTTATTGGATTTTGCCCAGGATTCTGTATGCTTTAAATCACATGGTCAAGTATTTACTGTCGGAATTGACTTCCTCCCTAGTTTGGTATCATCTACAGATTTGATGAGGGATATCAGCTATGAATAAATTAAACAGAGTAGGTCCAAGGACTGATCCTTGGGGGACTCTGCTGCTAACAAGGCAAGGGATGGATAGTTCCCCATTAATTTGAACCTCCTGCATTTGATCTTTTGACCAGTCATGTATCCATCTAGTCAGATGGAGGTTTATTCCCATATAAGCTAGTTTTGACACTAGTTCATGATGAGGGACCTTGTCAAAAGTTTTTGCAAAGTCTAGTAAAATGACATCCACCAGGATATTATTATTTAGACTAGCACTCACTTCATTATATAAAATGACTAAATTTGTGGTGCAGGAGTGTCTAGTTGTAAACCCATGTTGATTATTATCGGTTCACTCTATGGATGAAATTTATGACTCTACTCTATCCTTTATAAGCCTTTCCATCACCTTGCAGTAGGGAAATGTTAGACTGATGGGTCTATAGTTGTTTGCTATCCCTTTGTTTCCCATTTTATGTATTGGGATGACAATGGCAGTTCTCCAATCCTAAGATACCTCACCACTTTCCATGGATTTATTAAAGAGTATTGACAATGGTAATGAAAAGACAGTGGCCATCTCTTGTAAAAACCTTGGGTAAATGTTATCGAGCCCCAGGGAGGTATTTGGCTTTAGTTTGTTAATTGTCTCAATTTCCTCTCTTGAAAAGTGAAAGTTGTTACTACCCATATTGAATTCTTGCATTTGAACCTGTGATTTGTCCTTAAACACCAAACTAAAGAATTTGTTGAAGACATTTGCTGTAATTATGTTGTCTTCTAATATTTGGACATTTGTATTAATAGGGCCTATCTGTTTGGTCCCATTCTTATGGCTATAAGCATAAGAATAACATATGTTGTTGTTTCTCTTAGTATGGGCAATTTTGAATTCTGTCTTACATTTTCTTTTTTGATCATCTGTTTAAGTTTTTGTAGTTCTATCTTGTACAGACTAGCGGTGGTTAGAGTATTCATTTTTTTAAGCTTTTGCTTTTTTGTTAATCTGCCGCTTGATTGTTCTGGTCAGCCATATTGGTGGTGTCTTAGAGAAAAATAAGAATAATCTTGTACCTGTGGTGCATGTAACACCAAATATGAGTCAGGCTAACTCCGTGCTGAGGTATTTCAATAACCTGGATGGCCTTGACTCTCGATTGACCATCTGACCCATTTTGTCTAATGCTGGAGAAAGGGTTGTGTTAAAATCCCCATGAATTGTAATAAGACTGTGTGCATCTATAACAGTCTCTGAGAACAATCTTTTGAAAAAGGGCCCATGATGTTGCTCTTTTTGCAGGACACCCAGCTCTAATAGTGTACAACTCTGCCCTCTATGCTACCCCTGCACTCAGATAAAGCAACCTTTCAGGTCAGTTTATACATGTGTAGCTCAGAGAGGAAAGTTATTCTGAACCAAGACTTGTGACCCCTCTCCTGTGCAGATGCACCTCAAAAGAACAGGCATAGACATACCCCACTCAGGCCCTCTTCAGCTTCATATATTTGGCTATAGTGAGGTGAATTTCCTGGAGGAATGCAATTCCAGCCCCCTCTCCTTTGTAATTCTTGTAGGATTCTCACCCTCTTCCCTGAACTATTTATAGCTTTGACATTGTAAGAGGTTTTTGCAAATCTGCCATTTGTACTTTTTAGAAGGTAACATATCCATAGGACCCTATAGTAAGCTGCATAGAAACCATTAAACTTAAACCAGTGTTTGCAACTGGCATGCTGAATCTAAAAACATGTAAGCAAACAAACATAGTTTTCGAAGTGCATGGTTCAACAACACTTCAAGGAAAACCATGCTTCTGCACCCCCAACTGTCTGACTGGTAAAGTGAGGGGGTGTGACATGTGAGGGCTTCCTTAAGGGAAAACCTCTGATTGGCTCAAAAGACTAGGCTAACCCACAGCCAGAAGGTGGTGACCCTGTATTTAACAGTAAATCTCAGGAAGAGCAATAAATTCCAGATGGAGCAGCTTTATTATTGCTCAGATACGTTGGGGATGAGCACCTGTGATGTCTCCGTATCTTCTTCATAATTTTTATCAATTTGAGAGGTGGTAACCCCAGGCTGTCAGGAAAAGAAGGAAATCTACACTACGCATCTAGACTGGAGGAGTACACCAGACTCTTCAGATATTTAATTAGCTGCAAAGAGAGCCCCGGCTGACTTTTGACCAGGAAGAAAGGGGCAGCAAGTGGACCCCTGCCCACCCCCACCATACGTAGACATTTATCTGGTCTGTACCAGTTTTATCATGTGGTGACCATCATGGTTGCAGTCAGCACCCAGCAAGGCCTCTGGGCAAGGTGAGTGAAAGAGTGCCCCCCTCAAACAAGCACACCTCTAAGCAAGGTTGATATTCCAAAAGTAGTATCAAGTAAGATCAAGCCATCTTAATGTGGCATGGGCCTTCTGCTGGAGCTGAGTAGACTATAGCCCCCTGATCCAACCTCCTAGACCCTGCTGTCAAAGTTCACATTACAATTCATTTGAGCTTTTCAGCTCTCTACACTGGCTAAACTGTCCAGGGAGGGCAATACTTTTCTATGAGCCCAGTCCCCCAACCTTGGTGACTGGCTCACCTCCTCGGACAAACCGTTCAATTCTATAAATCCTTTTTGGTAACACTTTCACTATCTGCTATGTAAGCAATAATACCCAACAAGGTGGGCAGTATTAGGCTGTACTAGACTGTCCAGAGGTGTAACGAAGCCCAGTGTTGCAAGTGGAGGGCCTTAGAGCCCCTGGATGGTCTGGTGTTGTGCTTAGAAAATGGGTCATAGGTAACATTTTAATAAAATATTGCAAAATAAAAAAAATATTAAAAATTAATAAAAAGTAATTAAAAAATCAGTTTTCTTGTAAAATAATGCCTCTACTGGCATGCTTGCCAGTAGAGGGCACTGCTGTGTTTGAAAGACTTTTTTCTTAATATTTTCTCACTTTTCTTTTGTAGCCGTTTGTTGCTTGCTGTTCTCCTCCCCAAGTAGCAGTTCAGTGCAGCCTCCCCAAGCATTCTGTCTATTTACAGATTTACACTGCAGCGTTGCCTCTGCACCCAGTTCATGACATGAGGGACAGCAGAGAATACTCGCAATCACTGTTCTGGACTTGGGACATGGGGAAGAGACCCATCAGCTTTTCAAGCTTAACATGATCCCTCTCAACCCCCTTTGCAGTGTGTGCAGTTGTGTCCACAGATTAAAATTTTTCACAGTTTTTTTTTATCTAACTGTGTTATTGTGGCTACAACAATTGGGATAATGGAAGAGTGAGCACCTGACATGAATGACAAGACATGCACCCCTCACAGGTTTCACTTAGTTGAAGGTTACCTTTGAATACTGTATGCTGTCTCATTTGCACACCCAACCAGTCTGGTTTGAATTTAGTTTGTTTTCCTTTTATGCAGTTTTTTTATTAGTTTTTTTGAGCATGGTCACCCTGGACTGCTTGAGACAGCAATTATGGCAAGTGATAAGTAACTGCTCAGAAAAGGCTCGGTGTGCATGACCCCATTGTGCAGTCCTCACTTTTTTTTTTTTTGCTTTAAAATAAAATAAGATTTGAGGTCCCAGTTGTAAGAATTACAGAGATTTGGCCTGACAAGTAGGCAGAAATGAGTGCAGTCAGGAGCTGGAGTGATGGCACTGCAATTAGGTGAAGTATGGGTCATCTGTGGGATGGGCAGATGCACATTAGGAGTGCCATTGGAGGCTAGTGAACCTCTGTTGTCAGGTACAGGGATGAAAAAAATTAGCAGAAAAACAGTGGTATAGCTTTTCCTTTTTAAATATTTGTATATATAATGTAATTGATAACAACGCTGGAGTTGTTTAGTGGTGTTTGCTTTTACTGGCTTGCTGAGTACCTTTCTCGCTAAGCAAGGGAAACAAATGGCTGCTTTTGAGTTTTGTGAGATTCTATGGGCACAGTGATTTTGACAGTAAAAAGGCAGGCTGACACAGGGACTTCTTATTTCCTGGTCTCTATTGCCGTGTAAATGCTTGCCTTGGCAAGGTGCATGGCCTATCAGAGACCGGGAAATTTCAAACCCATCTTCTAATGCACATTGGTATGCCAGCTTGGGTCATGACCCCGCCCTCCACCAGAGGGCTCAATTTATAGGAGAGAGCAGCACCAGGAACCCCCAACCCCTGAACAGCTGCCATTTACTGACTCACCCCAGACCAAATTGTTTTTGTAGGTCTTCCAACTCTTTTCTATGTGAGGTCAGAGGATCCCTGGCTTCTGTTAAATCTGAGAACAGTTTGGTGCCCTCTGGAGTATTAATTTTCAGTCTGGCCAGATATTTGAGAAAGGCAGATACTCCCTTTTGTTTGAGGGCTTGTTGAACAGTGAAAACCTGGAGTTGTTTCTGTACTGACTAAGGAGCAAAGTGATGATTGAGGTAAGCTCAGTGGTTGGCCAAAGAAGATTTCTTCTTTAGTCCATGCTGCTTTTAATACTGCTTCTTTCACCCTAAGATCTAGAAATGCCATCACAGTTGAGTGTGGTCTGGTGTTTTTGTCCTTTGGGGGAGCAGAGAGGGCTCTATGGGCTCTAATAATGTTGATGGGTTGATCGTTTCGTGGGTTCAGAATCTCCCTCAGAAGTTCCTCCATAAATTTTAACATGTCACTGGTGTAAACTTTTCCTGGTAGTCCATGCAGGTGACTGCTGTTCCACCTGTGTCTGTCCTCCATCTCCTCCATTCTATTTACTAATTCATGTTCCCTATGGTGCAGCTCAAATAGGGCCAAATGATGCACATTAACCATTTGTGTATATTCAGTTAAGCGCCTCTACAGCTCTGGTTCTCTTTTCAGTGATGGTAAGGTCACAGTGGTTGTCCATGACCAACAATTCCAGTCAATGAGATCTGGGTGAAATTGTGAGTTTGAGCCAGTTGGTGGTATTGTATAATGAGCAAGTGTGGGTGAGACGGTCACAACCCAGGGTAAGGCAGAAGGCTTTATTAAGGGCAAGGCGGAGTCTGGAAAGGGCTGAGGTGCTCACTGCGCTATAGATAAGTAAGCCATAGTCAAATCCGCACAGGGGTTGTATACAGACCCCCCTCTCAGGGGGAGGAAATGGACAAGGAAATGATAGAAAGTGTACTTAGAATGGCAGAAAAAGGGGAGATATTGCTGATGGGTGATCTGAATATGCCAGATGTTAACTGGAGTGCAGTTGCAACTGCCACTTCGAAGAGTGTGGTTATTCTAGATGCCCTACAGGGGGCATGCCTTAGACAACTAGTATTGGAACCCACTTGAGAGGGAGCAATCTTAGACCTGGTTCTCTCAAATTGAGATGGAGAGAGGATCACAGGTGCAGAAGTGGGTAGCCATCTGGGAACTAGCGACCATCGAACAGTATGGTTCACAATAAACACAGCAATAGAATCAAGTCATACAAAGGCAAAAGTACTGGACTTTAGGAGGGATGACTTTGCCAAAATGGGTGAGTGCCTAAGGAATGCACTAGCAAATGGGCAGGAAGGAGGGGTGGAAGAACAATGGGGAATAATAAAAACTGCCATCACAGAGGTAACAAGCCTTTGTGTGAAGCAAATAAACAAAACAAAATGATATAAGAAACCACGATGGTTCTCAAAGGAAGTGGCAGTGAAGGTTCAAGAGAAAAAGAAAGCATTCAGGAAGTACAAGGAATCACAGAAGGAGCAGGACAGAGAACTGTATCAGTTAAAGCAAAAGGAAGCTGGGAAGGCAGTCAGAACAGCAAAGGCCCAAACCGAGGAAAAGATAGCCAACTCAGTTAAGAAGGGGAATAAAACATTTTGTAGGTACATCAGGAGGAAGGAAGACCAAGGGAGGGATAGTGAGGCTTAATAAAGGGAGGGGTGGGCAGAGGGTGACTGTGAAAAGGCAGAGATACTAAACAAATATCTTTGCTCAGTATTTACAAATGAAGGAGGAGGTACCTAAAACAAACAATAGAAACACTCTGGATACAGAAGTTGATACCAACCTTTACAGAAGAAAGGGTTCTGAAAGAACTCTTAAAACTGAAGGTGGACAAAGCAATGGGGCCTGATAGGATTCATCCCAGAATTCTAAAAGAACTAAGGGTAGAACTAGTGACACCACTGACTACCCTCTTTAACAAATCATGGGAGGATGGGGTGGTACCCGAGGACTGGAGGAGGGCAGATGTGATTCCACTTCACAAAAGTGGGAGCAGGGAAGAAGCAGAAAACTACAGACCTGTTAGTTTAACCTCAGTGATAGGGAAAATGATGGAATCACTTCTGAATGAAAGAATTGTCAAGTATCTAGAGGCCAGAGGAGCACAGGACCCAAGGCAGCATGGATTCACAGCGGGAAGGTCATGCCAGACGAATCTGATAGATTTCTTTCACTGGGCGACCAAAGTAGTAGATCGAGAAGGGGCTGTGGACATGGCCTACCTAGACTTTAGCAAGGCATTTGACACAGTCCCACACAAAAGATTAATATACAAGTTAGCCAGCCTGGGAGTGGGTCCCAAGATGACAGCCTGGGTAAAGAATTGGCTGGAGAATAGGACACAGAGAGTAATAGTAAATGGAGTCCATCTGAAGAAAGGGGTTACTAGTGGGGTACCGTAGGGTTCAGCATTGGACGGTCCTCTTCAATGTTTTTATAATGACATTGCAGAGGACTGGAAGGAAAAGTATGTCTCTTTGCAGATGACACAAGATCTGCAACAAAGTTGATGCGCCAGGTGGGGTGGAAAGGATGAGAAGGGACTTGGCAAGGTTAGAGAAATGGTCAAATGTATGGCAGCTTAGATTCAATGCTAAGAAGTGCAAGGTAATGCACCTGGGAAACAAAACCCAGGGAAGAGTACACAATGGGGTGAGATACTAACAACAACAAAAATGGAAGGGACCTGGGGGGTAGTCATATCCGATGACCTAAAGGTGGGCAAGCAATGGAGAGGGCAGCAAGGAGGGCTTTGGGGATACTGGGATGCATAGGGAGAGGCATCACCAATAGAAAACAGGAAGTTATTTTCCCTCTGTACAGACAGCTGGTGAGACCCCATCTGGAGTACTGCATGCAGTTCTGGAGACCCAGTCTCCGCAAAGATATAGACAGGATGGAAGCTGTCCAGAGGAGGGCAACTAAAATGTTGCAGGGCCTGCACCGGAAGACATACAAAGAGAGACTTAAGTAGCTTAATATGTATAGCCTGGAGGAAAGGAGGGAGAGGGGGGACATGATAGAAACTTTCAAGTACCTCAAGGGAATCAACAAAGTCAAAGGTAGCATCTTTCAAAAGAGGTTTGCAGAACAAGAGGCACAATTTGAAGATAGAGGGCAGCTCAGAGATAATTTAAAGAATATTTTTTCACAGAGAGGTTGTGGATGCATGCAACAGCCTTCCGAGGAGGCTGTAAAGTCAAAAACAGTGGTGGAATTCAAGCATGCATGGGGCAGTCATAAGGCAATTCTAGGGGGTGGGGGTAGGAAGAAGTAGGCTGCTGGTTAACTAGGATCTGCAGCTTATCCATTAGGTAGGGAAATGGGCAGACTGGGTGGGCCAAGCGATTCTTATCTGCCGTCAAATTCTATGTTTCTATGTTTCTAAGTAGGGAGAGGACCGAAGAGGAGACAGCGAGTCTAAGGGTGTCTTGGATAAGACAGTGTTTGAAGCAATGCAGTATCCCAAAACAAATGTTGAGGGTGGTGGATAGGAGGTGTATATGCTGATGGAAGCTTAGTGCTGGGTCTAAGGTAATGCCCAGGTATTTAAAGGACTCCACTAGTTTGAGAGGGGAATGATTGACTGTTAGTAGAGGGAGCCAGTGCTTCCTCTGGGAGTCCTGTGGGTGGGAGAAGATCATAACTTTCATCTTCTTATAGTTCAGTATGAGGCACTGTGAGGAGAACCAGTTTTCTGCACCACTAAAGGAGGTTTGAAGGGAGTTATGGAGTTGAATGGGGTCAGAATTGGAAGAGTATAGGACAGCATCATCCGTGTAAAGTAGCAGGTTGTCTGTGCAGGACATGGGGAGGGAGTTAAGGAAGAGGCTGAACAGCAGTGACCCAAGAATGGACCCCTGGGGACGCCGGAGAGAATGGGCAGTCTACTGGACAAGGTGTTACCTATTTTGACCTGCTGGAATCAGTTTGAGAGGTAGTCAGTGAACCAGCAGAGGGTGTCCTGGGAGAAACCAAAGTTGAAAAGTGTGGTTATCAAGAGAGAAAGTGGTTGACGGTGTCAAATGCCTTAATGAGATCAATGAAGACAGCACCAGTGATATGGCCCCTGTCTAAGGTGGAGTGAGTATGGGCAGTGAACTCCAGGAGGGCAGTAGTGGCACTGTGCCCCTTGCAGAAGCCATGTTGTCAGAGGTCCTAAATGTCTGCCACATTTCATAACATTTGGATGAAGAGTGGAGAAATTATAGGGGCTCAAATATCTTGCAACTTAATATTCATGTGAACATTTCTGAAAATATTTTTATGCTTACAATTTAGCCACTTTTGGAGCTAGAGAATTGAAAACTTGGATGCATACTTTCTTGGATGAGTCATAGAAACTGCTAAATAGAGAAGTACTGGTTATGTACATTGTAAGTTTTAGCCATGACCTGCCTCCCAACATGATTTCCCAGACTTGCTTCTGGACCTGGATTGTTAGCTTAGCAGCATGATATTCTGATGCTAAGCCATGGGGATTGCCTTGAAGCCTAATAGTTAGTGTCAAGGAACCTAACAATATTGGTGATATTCCATTCTCTAGCTTTAAACTTATAGGGGCTTAAAATTCAGCAATTTACGTAATTGTGAAATGTAATTTTGACATTTTTGAAAGTTTGGAGACTTATAACTCAGTCATCCTTAAAGATATGAAACATGGCACCACACATATGTATGGGCATTGGTAAAATCGCCATACCAAATTTAGTGCAATTTGGGCCAACAAGGTTTGTTTATCTAGTTGTTAACCGTAATTTAAAAATTTCTAAAAGTGTGGAGGCTTATAATGTGGTCATATTTAAAGATAGACATCTGAAACTTGGTTCACTTCTGTGTGGTCATTGGTACAGTCACCGTACCAAAGGTAGAGCCATTTGGACAAATACTTTTTAAATTAGATTGAAATAACCAAAACTGCAGTTTTGGCAACATTTCATGAAATTTTCACAGAATATTAGCACATTTTGCGTAAGTGAAATCAGCATTTCACCAGAATTTTGCTGGTGGAAGATAAATTTCACCCAGTCCTATAATCTACATAATGTATCTCAAATAGTTTGGAGCAGTGGATGTTGGTGAAGCTGGGCCAGCACAGGATGTGAAAC
This sequence comes from Neoceratodus forsteri, assembly GCA_016271365.2. Classification (NCBI taxonomy): domain Eukaryota; kingdom Metazoa; phylum Chordata; order Ceratodontiformes; family Ceratodontidae; genus Neoceratodus; species Neoceratodus forsteri. The sequence continues at coordinate 302,686,829 of JADMNL010000023.1, read as the reverse complement.
CACTGTGAGCTCATTGCTGCTTCTGCCAGGGTAAATTTTTGCACTTCTGAGCTGGCAGAAGCTGTAAATTCTTTCAAATTCTTTCAGTTTCTGTCTTGTCACCATAATTACATCTGATATTGGAGGATGGAGTTGTTCTGTGTTCAGGATTTGCATAAGCAGGTTTTGTCCATTAAAAATTGTGTCCGCTATATCTTAAAATTTTAAAAATATGACTCTTCTTTGACCCATCTTTCTCTCCAAAGTTAAAATAATAACATACCCACTCCTCTGCAAACAAGTGGTTTGGGGAACTGCTATTAGTAATTGTTTGGGAACTAAGTAGTAAACAAGATTGGTTAGATTTTGCTGTACACTGCCCATGCTGATTCGGGGTCGAGGGCTGAGCAACAGTCATCAAGGGGGAGGAGGGGGAGGTTACACCGACAGGCAGCAGGTGCTGAGGAGTAATTCTCTTTGAGAGAGGTGTCAAGTATTAGGTATCAGGTGAGGTGAGTGATGTATTTATAGTGCCAGACAAATGAGCTGAACAATAAAGGAATGATTATCAGGCAGTTAGCAGGCAGTTCATAACAAGCAACAGGAACAGAGAGAAACTCATAGTGTCTCCTATACAGGGGTTGCAGAGTATAGTATAAATGGTATTTTCATCATTATGGGCATAGCTTTTTGCTTTTGGCAAGGCAAATTTGTCTGTTATAAGAGGATGTCTGCTATGAAGATGTCCACTATAAGTGGGTCTGAATATACTGTAGATTGATCAGGATGAGTCAGAGCTCCTAAATCAAGCTGCCTTTAGATCTGTGACATTACCAGAAATCTTGTGTTATGATTTTTAAGTTTAAATAAACAGAGTCAGGAAACCACTCCTCAAGGATTGTAGAATTAAGGGAAAAGAGAAATATTCATGTGATTGGCAAAGATCCAAGCTGTGTCACTAAATTTGTTAATCCTTAAAACTGCTACATCACTTTCACTATAAACATTTGCCTTGGTGAAACACCTTCAGAGGTGCTTTAACTGTGGATCTGAAGGATGTTAAAGTATGAGTAACAATTGTCCAAAAAGAGGAACAAAGAACCATAGACAATTTCTAGGAATAGAATACGTTTCTAGAAGAAAAGAAAAAGAGCTGAATAAAGTTTTTAAGAAGAGGGAGCTTTGAAAGAAGACTTTTTCTGAAAGAAACTGTTGACGCTTCCTTCTAGAAAAAGTGAATTCATTAATTATTGATTAGTTTTGTTATATTTTCACAATTTTTTGTTTCTTTTTTTAATATTCTGTGAACCGCATAGCAATATACAGTAGGTATGCAACATTATTAAACATTTTTCAAGGTTTAGAACAAGTTAGTTTGTTCATTTACAAAAGTACATGGAAATCCTTTATTCACCAAGTTTTCTTTTTGTTATTTTGATATATTTGTTGACCTAAAAATATATGCACTGTTTATTGTATAATCATCTAAAGCACAACCATTTATGGTATTTTTCACAGTTTTATACAAACATTTAATTTATATTGTTGTCACTTCTTGGATGTCAGATTCAACATTTATTTACAAAAATTATCTGGCCCTTTTTAAACAAGAGACTATAAAGGAAAACTTGAACCATTTTCCAAAGAAACTTAAATATGTCTTATTTGATTAAGACATAAACTGGTCCAGAACAAGTCCTCTGGCATGCTGAGTGTTCTTGATAGGGGGTATTAAGTAAAAATTTTGAAATTATAGTCTTTGGCCCAGATATTCAAACTGCACCCAAAAAGTGCGCAATAGCAGGAGCAAGCGCAAGTCTATTGCACCCATGCACAAGAGACACGACATTCAAAAAAGGAGCAGGCAAATTAGCCTACAGCCAGCGTGAATAATCATACCACCTGCACCATAGCACAACTAGAGGGAAGCTGAGCAGATCTGATGCCATAGCGCAACAAGGATGTTCAGCTGAGCAGTCAGAAGGAGCCATAGTGCAACCAGGAGCTCCCCAGCTGCAGAGCAATGTAACTGCACAATCAGGGAGGTAGGGACCCACCACCCATGCCACAGATGGGCACAGGAACACACAGCAGAACAGACATTGTCCCCTCACACCCCAAGCACAGCACAACCGGGGGAGGGCTGGAATAACCACTGGTCCATGGAGACAAGCAACCAACTCACAGCCTGGCCATGGTTCCCCATCACACCTACCGGCAAGCTGTGACTGGCACACAAGGAGGGCAGACCACCCTGTGCCACACCATCCCCCCCAGTGCACAGCACACCCTGCACCGTGACCCCCAGACACCACCCCATGAGCAGTGACCACCACTGCAGGAAACCCCATGCATGCCACCACCCCCACTGTGTCAATGCAACCCTGTGCACCACAGAACCATGCAAGCCAGCCCCACCACAAGCACCCATCAGCAGGTTGCAGCACACGGCAATGCAACAATGGCAGACACAGTGCCACCACGCACAGTCCCCTGAGGTACTGCTGAGAGACTGACCATGCATTGGCACAAGAGGTACCCTATATGGGATGGTCATGTCTTTGACACCACCACCAGTGGTACAGTACCCTGTGCAGTATTCCAGTGACACACCCCTGCCCACCACTGGCCACAACAGCCAACACAGAGACCCACAGTGGTATGTGGAAGCATGCACCACACTGGATGACACACAGGGTATGGACAGACACCCACCCATACCCAAGGGCACAACAACACAGGTACACAGTGGTGGGGCAACCAAGCCCCCATTGTGGGCCCATGTAAGCCGTGTACACACAACCCATAGTCCACCATGGCACTGGAGTGCCAGCCACCCTGTGCAGGCAACGTGGACCCATATACCACCAGTAGTCACCCGGAGCACAAGCCACAGACAGTGGGGCACATCCCCTGCAACACACACAAGCCACAGCATGGAGGTGGGACAATGACTGTGTCACCCACAGTGCCACCTGAGCCAGGCATGCACCACACAGTGACACTGAGCACACCAGCAAGTAGCGGTTACAGTGTCCGCCCTGCAGAGATGCCACACTGACATGCCAGCAGACTGTGCAGGTCACAGACAGGCATGTGTGTCAGCTGCACAGGCCATGGACAGGCTGATGGGTGTGCCATGGACACAGAGCACGCGCCATGGACCACTGCACACAGTCATCCAGTGCACAGGGAACAACACACACAACACAGACACTGACTGATATCTACCCCCACACCATAGTCACCTCCACATGGACACACACACATACCCATGTCTGCACCACCCCTGATGCCATGCATACCACTGCAGCTGAGCACCTATAGCCCGCTGCAAATCAGAGACCACCAGTATTCATATAAAATTCAAATGTATTATAAAAATATAAAACTTAACTATGTACAATAATAATAACTATTTACAAGCTTGGGGTGGGGACACAAACAATGAGGGATGGGCAGGGGAAGGGTGGACAAATGGGATGGGATAGGTGGGGTGTGAGGTGGGTCGGGGGTAGGGAAGTCAGGACCAAGGGACTTTCAGCGTGACTGCTGTTCCTGGCTCTGGGTCCACCTGGCTCTGTGGCACCGCAGCACCCCCATCGCGTCCAGCCTTCTAAGGATTGCACCAACTCCCAGGCCAGATTGAGGAGCTCCCTCATGGTGTCCCATATCTCCCTGAGATGTCTCATACCTAGGACAAGGGAGCACAGTCAATAGGTGTGAATGCACAACCCCATACAGCCCGCCCACTGTGCATGGCATACGGCCATGGGACATACCACTGTGATGGTGTGTGACCACCCGCAGTGATCATGTCCACAGGACCTGCCCACCCAGGTGCATACAGCCATGTGGAATGCTGCACACACCCACCGGCCAAGTCACGCACAGCACCACCGTGGCCGTTTAGTGACATGGCTATATGGTACAAAGGCAGTGCACAGCCATGCACCTAGTGCGTACATGGACCACCAATGCACACACCCAGACATGCATTGCCACTGGACAGTGTTGGCTGTAACAAGTGGCGTGCATGGCAGTGATGTCAATGAATGGTGGCCATGCCCTGCCTGCCACCTTGTCACACAGCATGCAGTACTAATCATGGAGGTCTGGCACTCACCCTCATCAGGCTGGTCAGGTGGGCATTGCTGGTCCTCGGCCCGCCTGGCTGCGGTTTCAACACCCCTCCACTGCTCTGCCCGCACCCTGTGTAGTTCTTCCAGGCCTGTAGGGAAAAAAAGGAGAGAAGAACATCAGTACATTCCTGAAGCAAAGTCCCCCTGCCCCAAGGTGTGTGCCCTCCCACCCAGCCAGACCCACCCATCCCACACCCTGTGAACACTGCCATGGCCAACCCCATACGGTCCCTCCCCTATGTGCTGGACACATACAACACTGTGACTCATATGGGCGATAAAAGTGTGTTGACGGAACCCCTACCTGGATGTGGCACTGTGCCCCTCCTGGCACATGACCGCAGTCAGGCCAGTATCTCTGGCTCCCTCCTGTGCAAGTCACCATAGCGGTGCCTGCACTGCTCAGCCGAACGCCCCCGGCCTGTTATCTCATCCAGGGCAGTGGCCACCTCCTGCCACAACTGGGTCCTTGCCCTATCCAGGGGGCCTCCCCAAAGAGAAGCCCATGGTGTGGCACAACTATGGCCACCAGATTGGCCAGCTCAATGGCAGTCCATGGAGCAGCTCATCTACGCGCCATTCCAATAGCTATAGTAGGCAATATGGTGCTCTGCAGCATGGCTCCCCACGTGCAGATGCTGCACAGTACAGCGCTTCCATTCCCTATCGTGTTGTTACCGAACAGCGCAATAGAGGTGCACCTACGCCTGATGCATGGTGCCAAGGGGTTAAAGGTCGGTCACAGGGTCAAGGATCTCTGGCACAAGGCCATGCACAGTGCCATTGGATGACAATGCATGTAGTGCATTGGCTGCCTGTGTGCCAGCACCACAGTGGACTATTGGGCAGTTGGGCCATTGTGCCTATGAATGCCCAGTGCCACAGCGCCATGTAGTGACCATCACTATAGCACCATTAGCACAATGGTGGCCATGCCCTGCATTGCCTACCATGCACAGCACATCATCAGTGCAGCAGACACCTGTGTCAGCAACCCGGGCATGCGCAGTGAGGTGTACTACGCATGCCACACAACTGCGCCATTGGCTCAGCACGTTTAACTCAATTGCGCAAAGTGCAACAGCGCGATATTCAGCCGTCATATGCAAATCATCTGATCAGCCATTCAATGGCGCAGCACTGCAATCTGCATCTAATTAAAGTTTCTCCTCACCTCATTTGCATGGATTGCATTATAAAGGTGCGACAATGTGCTGCAGTGGCCATAGTCGGTTACTGTAGTTTATTGGTGAGTTGAATGCTGTTTGGGAGTGTGGACTGTGGATTCAAGGACATGCATGGGACTGCACAGTCACAGGTAACAGCTGCCATTCTTACAGGCTACATAATGACCGAGCACGTTGTTTGAGAGGAGGACAACAGTGGTGGGAGGAGGAGGAGGAGGAGGAGGCCGAATTTTACTAAGGCCGAGACCGAGGCCCTTTTCGAGGCCTACCTGGATCAGGAGCCTCTGCTCAGTGGACAGCGGGGCACCCCTCAGGCCCATGCTGCTGCATGGGAGGAGGTGGCATGTACCATGAACCTGCATGGCAGCCACCAAGGATCTGTGCAGAAGTGTAAGAAGAAGATGGGCACAGACAGGAAGAGGTTAAAGGAGAAGGTGGCTGCCATCAGGGCAGCATGTGCTGCAACAGGTGGGGGACAGCCAGAGGTGGTACAGCTCACCCCAGCGGAGAACAGGCTTGCTGGAAGCATGCACTGAAGTGCCATTGAGGGTGTTCTGGGTGGTGGCTTTCAGACAGGTGGTGGCCCATCACTGCATGGTAAGTCATGGTCTGTCTGGGGGGGCAGGGTAGGTCACATGCAGTAACGTGACTTTGCTTTCCCTTACAGATCCTGAGCGTCTCCATGGGTCAGTGGTGGTGGGCCTGTCCACTGCAGACAATTGGATGGAGTCGGAGGTGGGACCATCCACCTCCACAGGTATTTGTGGATCAGTACGACAGTGGGGCCATCTGGCTGTCCACACTGATGTTGTTGAGACAGGTGTGGAGGAAGCCCTGCCTGTGTCCCAGCGTGCTGGCGTCCACGGATGCCAACACACTGTGGCTGTGACTGGGGCAGAGTCCGGCACCAGTGATGATGACACGACCGTCTTGGGCAGTGACACATGTGTGCCACAGGATGGACACCCAGCAGGGCAATTCACGCCCATGGCTGTGGGTGGTGCTGCCGTGGAGGCCTGCATGTCAGCACAGTCCCAGGCTGTGCCTGTCAGCACCAGTGGGGCAGCACTGGTGTCTGTTCAGGACAGTGGGACTGTTGCGGCCACTGCGGTGGCACCACTGAGCCCTGGGGTGCAGCAGCTGGAGGAGCAGCATCAGCACTCGCCTACTGGGCTTGGGGGTACAGGGTTCAGTGGCGGAATCTGTGCACTGCCTGTGGACATGTCCAGATCTGGTCCTGGTGTGCAGCACCCACCTGCAAGGGGTGCTGAACATCAGGCCCTGGTACACCCTGAGGGACAGGATGCCAAGGAGGCTGATGACCTCTTGGATGAGCACACCCGCCTACTGCGAGCATCGGTCCAGCAGCAGATGCAGCTTGCAACATCCGTGGATGCACTGCATGTGTCTCTGGAGCAGGCAGAGGAGCATCGCAGCAGGGACGCTGAAATGATCATGGCACGGATGGACCGTTTGCGGAAGGATGTGACCATTGCCATTGACAGGCATGCACAGGCGTTCATTGCTGTCGTGGCCACAATGGGCACAAAGTCAGGTGCCCAAGCATCGTGGACACCACGCAGTGCACTATCCATCCCCCCATTCCCGGCGTTGTGCAACTTTCACCCTGTCGACACCGGGTTTAGCTGTGGGCATCCCAAGCACTCCTGGTGCAGGCATGTTCGGTGTGCTGCAGACCCCTGCACGGGCAAGGTCATGTTTATGCAGTGGAACCCCTGGGGGACAATCGGTGCCACCCCATGAGGCCAGTGGTCAGCCTGCCAGTGCTGGTGGGTCTCGGTGGGGCCACTCACGCATCCGTGGTGGCCGTGGCACTGTGTCGTGGGATTGACCTGTCTCCCAGAGCGGATACTGTCTGGTGCTGCCCTATGTGCATTGTGTGTGTCAGTGGGCAGTGCATGGGTGGGTACCTGGCCCTGCATGCGGACACACAGTCCACCTGCACACCCTCCCGGCTGCTGTCCGCAGTTGCATGTGCATGATGATGCCTGCATTGCACTGTACACCAATGTGCAATGGTGCTCAGCATCTGACACACGCACATGGACAGGCAGTGGGCGTGGTGGTCTGTGGACATGTGTGTTGCTAGGGTGTGCATTCTGGGTCAGTGTGCCTTCTGCCCTCTGTGCATGTTTGTTGCATTGTGTGTGTGCGTGTGTGTGTGTCCTTCAGTGTGGCATGTTAATCCTCACCCATCCCTGGCTGTGTGCGTGCCTCTGTGCCCTGCCACATCCCTTGATGGCATGCACCCCCTGTGTGGGTTCCTGTGTGTTTGTGGGTTGTGCCTTGGCCAATGGTGGTTGTGCATGGCCCCATGACTTACCTGAGTTGGCTGAAGTGCTCCTCTATGATGGTGTCCCAGTGCAGATGTGCCAGCTGGAGCAGTCGGGGGTCCCGTCGGCCAAGGGGGGGCTGCCCATCACCAATCACCATTGTCACTGGCATCCCCATTGTCCCCATCGCTGTCCCCCTCTTTGACCTGTACGGCTATCCCAAATTTGTTGGCCATGTTGTGCAGGATGCAACAGGCCAGGAATATCCCACAGGCCTTTGAGGGGCTGTACTGTAGGGCACCGCCAGAGGTGTCTGGGCAATGGAAATGTGCCTTCAGCATCCCGAACAACTGCTCGATGACATTACGTTTGGTGGCGTGTGCCTCATTGTAGCATTGGTGTGATGGAGTCATGGGCAGCCGGTAGGGTGTGAGCAGCCAGGGATGGAGTGGGTATCCACTGTCACCTGTGTGTAGAGGGTGGAGGTTAGTTTGGTGATCAGCATCGCCCTGTCCCAGGCCATGTAGGCCACTACCCATGCCACCTCTGGTCATGCCCCCCAGGCCCTATATTTGTCTATGTGGTTTGCATACTCACCCACTAGGTGGCCAGTGGGGATGTCCCCACTCTCGAATCTGTGGCACAGTGCTGACTGGTGCCAGATGAAAGAATCGTGTGCTTCCCCAGGGTGTGTGGCACAGACATTGATGATGCGCCCCCTGGCATCGCACACCACCTGGCAGTTGATGCTGGCATAGCCCTTTTGATTTATGTATGCGGCCCCCTCGGGGCCAGGTGGTGTGTGTATGGTCACATGGGTCCAGTCTATTGCCCCTAGCATGCCAGGCATACGTGCTACCCTGTGGAACTCCTGTATGTTTGCTGTGCACTCCGCCACTGTGCTGGGGATATGGATGTACTCCTCAGCATATGGCAGCAGTGTGCTGAGGAATTGGGTGAGGTGGCGTGACGTGGCTGACTGGGTTATGCCTGTGGTGTCCCCAGTTGGTCTCTGGAAGGTACCCGTGGTGAGCAAGCACATGCAGGCTGTTACCTTGGTCTCCACTGACAGGGCATGGCTCCGTCATGTGGGTGCCTGCATCACATCACTGCACAGCTCACAAAGCTGCCTCAGAATTGCCCTGTTCAGGTGGTACTGGCCCACAATCTCAGTATCTGTGTACAGCTCAAAGCTGGTGCGGGCTCGGTACTGCCTGCTGGGGGCATACCACCGACGGGCCCTTCCATGGACACGCCCCCCTGCCACCCATCTTCTCACCCCCCCTCATTACAGCCTCCATATGGAAAGTGGCACCAGCCATGTCCCTGGCTTGTGTTCACCCCCCGGCAGCTGTTACTGTATTCCCCCCGGTGTCCTGGCTGCTACCTCCCCTGCACCAGGTACACCTGCCTGTGCTGGCCTCTTTGCTGTGTGGCTCCCCACACCTTCCCTGTGTCTGGCTGTTCACTGTGGCCTTTCCCTGGCCTGCCCTGTTTGTGCCACCTGCCCTGTCTATCTGCCTCTGCCTCTGTCTCATGTGGCTTCCCTGTAGTGTTCTTGCACCTCTTCCTTGCTCCTTTTTATTTTGGCTCATTTACACTATGGTGCAATTTCCGCTTGCTCCACTGTTGCGCATTGCACAAGTCTTTGAATATCACACTGTGCCATTTATGCATGGTTCCTCCCCCTTTGGATGCGCATGCCTTCATTATCATTGCGCTGTTACTCAGCATGATTTTGGGGTGCAACTGCCTCCTGCTGAATATCGCAGAATGGCACAATTTTGGACTTGCACACGCACAACCCTATTGCGCATGGCTCAACTCTTTTGAATATCTGGGCCTTTGTCTAACAGGATGATAGCAAATGTGGTTTTGCTCAACAAATGAGAGGATAGGGAAGAACTATAAAATTTCAGACCCATCATTCTTACCTTGATTGTAAGCAAACTAATGGAGACACTAGTCAAAAAGGATCTGGTGGCCTGCCTGGAAAATAGTGGGCTCCAGGATTGTAAGTTGCACAGGATCATGGCAGGGAGGTCTTGTCAGACCAGCCTGATGGTATTCTTTGTCTGGGTTACAAGGGCAGTGTATACGCGACAAGCAATAGATTTACTCTACTTCAACTTCAGCAAGGTGTTTGACTCAATGCCACACAAAAGGTTGCAGAAGCTGAGGATCTGGGAGCAGTGAAAGACCTATTTAAATGGTTGGGAAATTGACTAGGGGGAGACAACACAGGGTGATAGCTAATGGGGTCAAATTGAGGGAAGACTGGTCACGAGTGGGGTGCTGCAGTGATCAGTCTTGGGATCATTAGTTTTCAATATGTTTATCAACAACATACAGGGCATGGTGTGTTTCTTCACAGAAAACACTATGTTCTGTGGCAGAGTAGATGATGAGAAGGGGGAGAAAGGTTGTAGAGGGATCTACAAAGGTGAGAGAGATGGTCTAAAGTTTAGCAATTGAAGTTCAACACCAACAAAATGCAAGGTGATGCACATGGGGAATAAAAATCCCAGGACAGAAATTGGATGGGAGGGGTTAGACTAGCCTTTACATCAAAGTAAAGGGACCTGAGGACCATCATAATCAACTCCCTAACAGAAACCAATCAATTCAACAAGGCCTAAAGCAAGGCAACTAGAATGCTGGGGTGTAATGGAAGGGGGTTCAATAGCATGAGGAACAAGTTTATACTACCTCTCTATAGATCACTGGTGAGACCCCACCTGGAATACTGAACCCAATTATTGAATCCCCACCTAAAGAGAGACAGAGACCGGCTGAAGATAGTGCAGCATAGGGTAACCAAAATGATTCAGGGTTAACAGCACGGATCCTATGAAAATTAGCTAAGGGCACTAAACATGTACTCATTGAAGGCCAGAGAGGAGAGTGGCAACATGATAGAGACCTTCAAACTCCTGAAATGAATAAACAGGGCAAACTGTGAGGAACTATTCAACAGGAATAGAGGGTCCATAATAAGGGGGCATGAACTGAAGCTAGTGAGGGTAGAATCAGGAAGGGCTTAAGAAGATATTGCTGCATAGAGAGTGCAGTTGAGCTGTGGAAGCACCTGCCAACTGAGTTAGTGGGAGAAAAAGTCATAAATGGATTTAAGCATGGCTAGGCCAGAGTAAGAGATTTGATAGTTATGCAGGGGGTAGCAGTAAGGCATGAGGCAAGAGGGGAGGAAAAGACAAAGGCCCTGTCTAGACAGTATAGTAGGTCATGGGGTAGGGTAGGGTAAAACAAGGCAGATTGGAAGGACCAGTGATCTTTTTGTGCCAAAGTCCATGCTTCTATGTTTTTATGTTTTGTTCAAGTGTATTTAACAAACCTTACTGGGTTGCAGTGCATAGGGAATCGGAAAACATTTGAAATTGTTCAATATCTTTTAATAATAAAGATATACTTTTGGGTCTTCCAATTGATGCTGTCCATTGCAATACCTGAAGCTGGTTACAACTGATGTGTGTAGTAGCTGTGAAGGGAATTACATTAAATTGTTTAATGGACCACTTCTCCACGATTAAATCCTGGACAGGATAGTTGAAGGCTATCCATTTAATGGTGAGAATTGCAATGGATCTTATGCTCCTCAGGGAGAAATTCCTGGAAACTTGGCAGGCATGGTATAAGAATATTAATGTGCTAGACCTATCATCAGATACTGAGGGTAAGGTTGTCAGAACAGAGTATCATGAGGATGGGGGTTGGGGGTGGGAAGATGATATTTGTAATTTGAAAATGTAGTGTGTGATTGTCTCACATAGGGTAGCTGTGCCATGGATTACATCCCCCAACCAGGTTTCAGTGAAGCAGGGACCATTTAATTAACTGACGTACTTCAGAGTCGCATTTTGTTACCTTTTTATGATATGCCTAGGCTCTTTGAAGTGGAAATGAAATGAGACTTTATGAGTCTGCCAGAGGATGGAGATCATAAACTTTTATGACATCTTAAAAGGAAGAACATTTAATATAAACTGGTGTTAAAAAGCTATAAAACTCTTTGATATGCTTTGTAACAGGAAACCACACAAGATCAAAGGAAAGGCTTGATTAAAGATTGCATTAATTTGGGAAATTAGTTTTTGCTGAAGTCACAGTATTTAAAATATCTCCTGACAGGAAGATCATTGTATAATTTTTATATTCTAAAAGGAGGAGCTAGATGACATCATGGAAGGGGTGTGTGGGAGAGACACAGTTTAACCTAGGACTTGTGTCTGATTTTAGTGACATATCTTTTTGGGTTCTTAAGAAACATCTAACTATTAGCACTGTACAGAGGTACTACATTAGATAGAAAAGATCTAACTGTATGTTGGTAGGAGTTTGTAGTTTTCCCTGTTTTGCTTTATGTTATTGTATTCTCTTTGATATATTGTTCTGTGTTTACATTTTACATATTTTTATCCATTTTTAAGTGAACCTTTTATTTGAAAGAGACTGCCTGGGTGTGTCTTCGAAGTTCTTTTTGCATGTGACATATAGAGGGTTAAGACTGACAAAAACTGTTCAAAGCTTGATGATGTTACTAAAATGGGAAAAAGTAGGAATACACCTAAGGTCTTTTATAGAGTTTTAATGGTTAATTTTGGATACCTGGTTAGGTGCCCTTATGCGAAAGATACATTGTATCCCCCAAAGAGAATTTTATCTGAGCCTGTACATTTGGGTACACTAGCATAAGGTTCACAGTTTGAATCCCCCCAGAACTAGAGACCAAAGGTGATTCGGACCCACAAGCGGACAGGAGTGTTACCCTGTCTGTTACCTGTTTACATTACTGTGCTCTGGGGTTGGCACTGTGGGAGCAGAGGGCCTGACCTGCTGAGTACGTTTGTGACAAGTACCATAAGGAAAAGGGATGGGTGGGTGAGAAGACTAACTGGATCATGACCATGTTCAATAAATAATAGAAGCTATGTGGTGCACAGATCTTCTGTTTCTGCAATGTACAGTACTGTAGGCATAGTTGTTCTCATAAAATCATCAAAAGTTTAATATTTAAGCACATTGTCAAAAGACTCAGTGCTGGAATCTAAGGCACGTATTATATCTTTTATTTCTGAAAACATGGTACAATCTTGAATCAAATATGAGTTTAAAAAAGTATTGTCATACGGTAAGAAAGACACGCCCAGACAATAAATATATTCCCAATATGAATCTGCATAACTCCAACCATATCTTTTGGACCTTTCCCATACCACTATATATAACACCCTGCCCCCAATTTACTGGCATTCTTCCATTACAGTATGTAGAATCCCCACATCTATTGGCACCATCCAGTTGCAATATCTGTAACATTTTCATACACCACCCCCAATTTACTGGCACTCTTCCATTCCAGTATGTATAATCCCCACATCTGCTGGCACCCTCCAATTTCAGTATCTGTAAAACTGCCACACACCACCCCAATTTACTGGCACACTTTCATTCCAGGATGTATAATCAGCCCATCTGCTGTCAGCCTCCCATCCCTGTGTATTTTACTCCCAATTTACTGGCACCCTTTCATTTCAGTAACTATAAGTAAGTAAGTAAAATTTTATTTATATTTAGCGCCCTTCCCAAGCTCAGGCCGCTTTTACAATAAGTCAAATCAGTAAAATCACATTACAAAACAATAAAATCAGACAATCATACAGTACACTTAATTATTATGTACCAGCAAATGCTTGGGCAAAAAGGAATGTTTTTAGTTGTTTTTTAAAACATTCAACAGTTAGGCATTCTCGTATCTGATGAAGTAGAGAATTCCACAGGGTTGGTGCCATATAGGCAAAAGATCTACCTCCAGACATCTTTAGACATACTCTGGGAATCTCTATCAATCCCTCATCAGAGGAGCAAAGAGAACGGGTAGGACAGTAAGGCACCAAGAGCTCTTTCATGTAGTGAAGTCCCAAATCATGTAGGGCCTTAAAAGTCAATAATGCAACCTTGAAGGTGATCCGCCACTGTATTGGCAGCCAGTGCAGATCACGCAGCACAGGTGTCATATGGCTAGCTCGTGAAACTTCCATCAACAACCTGGCCGTCGTGCTCTGCACAAGCTGCAAGCGGCAGATATCCACCCCTGGCAGCCCTAGATAGAGGGCATTGCAGTAATCAAACGGCTGGTGACAAAGGCGTGGACCAAGATAGGAAGATCTTCCTGTGGAACCAAGTGTTTCACCCGGGCAGTGTTCCTCCAGATGAAAAAGGCAGATTGACTACAGCGACACCTGCGTCTTCATGGTCAGGCTTTTGTCGAAAATCACATCGGGTTCGTGCTCAGCCAGAGGCAAGGCGGGGCCACCAAGATATAAACCCGAGGGTTTCCCAGTCCAAGCCCCTGTTGTCCTCCCTCCAGGGTCCACAACCAACACCTGTTTTCCCTGAATTCAACCTAAGCCAACTAGCACTCATCCAATACTGAATCTCCAGGAGGCAGTTGTTAAACATCGTGATGGAATCAGACTCCTGATCAGGCATAAAAGACAGGTAGAGCTGAGAATCATCAGCATAACAATGAAAACTCAGCCCATATCGTCTTATAATATCCCCCAATGGAAGCACATACACTGTGAATAACATAGGGGACAGCACCGACCCCTACGGTACCCCACAGGGCAGCCAATGAGGGGCTGAGGTGTAAATTCCAGACACCACTCTCTGAGATCTGCCCTCCAAGAAAGATCGAAACCAGCTGTGGACTGCTCCCCTCAGACCACAGAAAAACCGCAGGCAGTCGAGCAATACCCCATGATTCACGGTGTCAAATGCTGCTGAGAGATCCAGGAGAACCAAGATGGAACGGGTCCTCTGATCTCTTGCCATCAGGAGATCATTCAATACCCGAACAAGAGCCGTTTCTGTACTATACCTTTTCCTGAAGCCAGATTGGAGAGGGTCATAGATATTGTGGTTGGACTAATGATCCTCCAGTTGCAGAGTGACCACCTTCTCAATAACCTTCCCTACAAAAGAGAGGCCTTTTTCAACAGGGGGCGAACTACCGCCTCCTTTAAGGGATCCGGAAAGATCCCTCTCTCTAATGACACCACCACTATCCCAGCCAGGACTGGGCTGATAACATCTACACACCCCACCACCAGGTGAGTAGGGCCTGGGTCCAACTTACAGTAGGTAGGTCGCAGAGTCTGGATAATCCTCAGTATATCTATTACTGCTAATAGTCTAAAGGTAGACCAGTACAACTGGGTGTTAGTACCACCCAATTGATCAGTGCAATGTTCAATAGAAGGACACTGGCGGATCTCATCCCTGATGGTGGATACCTTGTCAGCAAAGAATTTTGCAAACTCATCACACTGTACCTGTGATAATGCTCTACCAGTCTGGAGAAAGACTGGATTGCACAGTCTGTCCACAGTCCGGAAGAGCTAGGATGGTCTATTCCTTGCTGCAGCAATTTCCCTGGACAGGAACTCTGCCTTCTTATGGGAAATTGCTGATTGGTAGAATTTGTAATGTTCTAACAATTCAAGTCTATCCACCTCCCATTGAGTTTTCCACCAATGTCTTTCCAGTCTTCGTCCCTTCCTCTTCCACTCATGGACCTCCCCATCAAACCAGGGATCAACTAGGTGAAGAGTACAGGGACGAACATGAATTGGAGCAATGGCATCCAGGGCCTCAGTCACCACCCTATTATAGGCTAAGACCAAAGGCCCTGGATCCATGCTACCCCTTGGAAAATCCAAGAAGTCTAGCTCCGTCATTAGGCCTCCGGAGGTAACCCCTCTTAAAGGATGGAACTGTACCAACTCCTTGGGGGCAGGCCTATTTTGGGAGGCTGCAAATCTAAACCTCAGGCCGTGATGGTCAGACCATCTGACTGGCTCCACCTCCACATCAGATATCTCCATCCCCAAATGGAACACTAAGTCCAATGTATGCCCCCCCTCATGGGTTGCAGAGGTAACTACCCGTGACAGGCCCAATGAGTCCATTAATTGGAGGAGGTTTTGACCAAATGGTGAGAGTTCATTGTCGACCCAGGCATTGAAATCCCCCAGAATTAACCATCGGGGAGATTACAGTACCATATCGGCGATGAAGTCCACAACCTCCTTCAGGAACTCCCTCTCATCCCCTGGTGGACGGTAGATAAGAAGGGTCCTGTAGCCTGCACCTGCACCCACTATGCATTCAAAGGAGTTGGTGTCATCAACTGGCACTTCCCTGAGATCCAGATCTTGTCTAAAACAGACCGCAACCCCCCCCGCCCCTCCGATCCACTCTTGAGTGGTGAATCACCGAGAACCCAGCCAGAATCGCAGAGTCCAAAACAGGACCAGCATTTCCATCTAGCCAGGTCTCGGTGATGCAAGCCAAGTCGATTGAGGAAACAAGATCCACAATCACTGCAGTCTTATTCCTAACTGACCTGGCATTGCTTAACACTGCCCGAAAGGGACGGAAATCCAAGGGTGACCCCACTTCCTGCCTGACACACTCCAAGTCAGTGCCCTTGGGTATGGGAAATAGGCAAGGAGGACCTTGCTTCAGTACCCATTTCACCCCAGGGCATCTCCTAGCCCTCACTGCCCGTATTCATTCTCTTCCCTCCCATCCCCTCCAAGAGTACCAGGATCCCCGTATCTTTCTGCATTTTGATCTCATAATGCCGAGGTTTCGACATCTTGCATAAACCTCCCCCGTAAGTGGGGGTGGTTCAAAGGGACTATAAGCCCCCTGCCCCGTCAGCTGGCACCCTTCCAACCTAGTGAATTCATCTCCCCCAATTTACTGGCCCTCTTTCATTTCAGTATGTATAATGCCCCCAGTATACTGGCACCCTCCTGTCAAAGTATGTATTACCCCCCAATGTACTGGCACTCTTTAATTCCAGTATGTATAATCCTCATAGAAACATAGAAACTGTTGGCAGAAAAGGACCTCCAGGCCGGCTCATTGGCACAGCAGTTGGATTTCCGCTTGCGATGCCGGTGACCCGGGTTTGGGAATGGACATGGGTCACTAGAGGGCTGGCCATGGAGAGAAGGATTGAGCATCCCTTGGACTGCTCTCCTTCTCTGGGAGGGAGGGGGGCTGTCTGTGCAGTGCAATAGTGGCACCCAAGCGGAGGCTGGGTTCACCGTCAAGCATCAACACTGTAACAATTCCAGAGCTGGGTGGACGGGGTCATCATTGCACGTCCCCCCTGCTTACAGGAGGAAAAACACATCCAGTGTCTCTGTAGGCCTTCCCCTGGGCTAATCAGTCTCCAGTGCCGGCTCTCCCGACCAGATACAGTAGTGTGGCACTGGTAGGGGAACAGTGCCACAACCCCACCATCTGGGGGGCAAGCCAGGGTTGACAGAGGAGAGCGGTGGCAATTACCAGGGGTGGGAGCCCAGGGGGGTCTGTGACCAGGGCTGAAAAAGGACAACCGTGGATACCAAAACTATAAATAAAAAAAAATAAAAAAAAGAAAAGGACCTCCAGGCCCACCTAGTCTGCCCTATAGTCCCTACCTACTGTGCTACCATAGACCCTAATTGATCTCTTGCCTTCCTCCCCCCACCCTGTTTCTAAGATCCCCCTGTGTCTATCACATGCATGTTTGAAATCTGTTACCATTTCAGTACCCGTTACCTCTGCTGGGAGGCTGTTCCAGGTGTCCACCACCCTTTCTGTGAAGAAATATTTCCTCACATCCCCTCTCAGTCTCTCCCCTTCCAGCTTCACATCATGCCCCCTTGTCCTTCAGCTTCTCTTTCTGTGCAGTATACACCACTCCTGTACCTTATCAATACCCTTGAGGTATGTGAATGTTTCTATCATGTCTCCCCTTTCTCTCCTTTCTTCCAGTGAGGTTACAAATTTAGTCCCCTGAGTATTTCCTCATAGGTCTTCTGGTGCAGGCCATGCACCATTTTGGTTGCCCTTTTCTGTACTGCCTCAACCCGATCTATGTCTTTCCTGAGATGAGGCCTTCAGAACTGGACACAGTACTCCAGGTGTGGCCTCACCATTGATCTATACAGGGGTAACACCACCTCCCTTTTTCTGTTGGTAATACCCCTCCCTATGCACCCAGCATCCTACTAGCCTTTCCCACTGCCGTATCACACTGCTTTGCCATCTTCAGGTAATCAGATATGATGACCCCCAGATCCCTTTCCTGTTTTGTTGATGTTAACCCCCACAAATGATGTGTTGCCCTTGGGTTGCTGTGCCCCATGTGCATAATATTACATCTTATGACGTTGAAGGCTAGTTGCCAAACCCTTAACCAGTCTTCCAACTTTTTTAGATCGTTCTTCATTTTTTCCACACACACCCCGGTGTGTTCACTCTGTTGCAGATTTTTGTGGCATTCGTGTACAGGCATACCGTTCTTTCCAGCCCTTCTTCAATGTCTGTAATAAAGATATTAAAGAGGACTGGTCCCAGTACTGACCCCTGAGGCACCCTGTTGGTCACCCTACCTTTCTTCGAGTGAAATCTATTTACCACCATCCTCTGAGTTCTGTTACTTGGCCAACTTCGCACCCATTTTACTATCTTTGGACCCACTCACAGGGGCTGCCCAACTTGTTAACTAGCCTTCTGTATGGAACAGTGTTGAAGGCCTTGCTGAAGATCAGTTAGGCCACACCCATCGCTCCTCCCTGATCCACCTCCCTGGTAACCCAGTCAAAAAACTCTATCAGCTTTGTTTGGCAAGATTTCCCCCCTGTGAACCCATGCTGCCTTTGATTCTGCA
The DNA here is from genome assembly GCA_016271365.2 of Neoceratodus forsteri. Taxonomy (NCBI): domain Eukaryota; kingdom Metazoa; phylum Chordata; order Ceratodontiformes; family Ceratodontidae; genus Neoceratodus; species Neoceratodus forsteri. The sequence goes on along the minus strand of JADMNL010000023.1, from coordinate 302,668,477 downwards.
ATCCACTGATTTTAAAGTATTCCACAATCCTTTGTTTAAGTAGTGTTTCTATAATCTTGCCTACTACTGAAGTCAAGCTTACAGGTTGGTTGTTACTTGCCTCCTCCCTATTTCCACTTTTATGCTGTGGAACCACATCCACCCTCCTCCAGTCCCTGAGAACCTCCCCAGTATCCAGTGATAGATTGAACAGGGTTGCTAGAGGCGCAGACATTTCCTCCTTTGGTTCCTTCAGTATCCTGGGGTGTATCCCGTCCGGCCCCATTGTCTTGTCTACGTTCAATTTTACTACTTCCCTGAGGTCCCTCTCCTCTGTAAAAGGGCTAGTGCCCACCTCTCTTCTGTTAATGCTCTTCTTCACTATCTGTGGCCCATCACCTGTCCCTTCCTTTGTGATTACTGAACAAAAGTACTTATTCAGTATGTCAGCTTTCTTCTGTTCCTCTTCCACACTTCCCCCCATCCCTTTTATTCTTACTGGCCCTGCCTGTCTTGTCTTCTTTTTGCTTATGTACCTAAAAATGTTTTATCCCCCTTTTTTGCTTATTTAACAATGTTTTCCTCTGTTAATGCGTTAGCTCTCATAACTGTTTTTCCTGCCTCCATTTGTTTCTCCTGATAACTCTCTCTCTTTTCCTTCCTTCTGTGTCATCTTGTACCTTTTGAATGCCTGCTTCTTTTCCTTTACTTGCTCTGCTACTTCTCATCTAATGGCTTCTTTCCATCCCAGTGTGTGTAACTCTGCCAATTTGCTGCTTCTCTTCCATTCCAGTATGTATAATCAACCCATCTGCTGGCAACCTTCCATTCCAGTGTATGTAACTCCCTCAATTTACTGGCCTTCTTTCATTCCAGTATGTAGTATCCCCCCCTATATTGGCACCCTCACATTCCAGTGTGTTTTATTCTCCATCTATACTGGCAGATTTTCATTCCAATATAAATAATCCCCCATCTGTTGGCAACTTTCCATTCCAGTGTAATGTATGTAACTCGTAGAAACATATAATTTGTCAACAGAAAAGGATTGCTTGGTCCACCCAGTTTGCATGGATATTACCTGGTCTCTGGCGACCCTCCCCCCTCAGTCTCTCCTCATTTAGTTTCTTGTGCTAGCCCAGCACCATTTTAGTTGCCCTCCTCTGGACTGCTTCCACCCTGCCTATGCCCTTTCTGAGGTCAGTTCGTAGTAAGAGCCGCTCAGTGGGATGGGTGCCAGTGACATTATCCAATAACTGTAAAGAAAAGCCACAGCACTCCTCCTTCAGTCACAATAAAATAGTCCAGGTATATGACATTTACCTTTTATTTAAAGATAGCAGTCTGCAAAACATACATACACAAACAGCAATCAGCCTTCTCAGAGCAGGTAGTCTCCCAATGTTTCACCAATAGACTTTTTCAAATGAATAGTGCCTCCTAGGGAATGATAACTTTTATAGGAGATTATCCAGCTGATTACTATTATACATAATTAGTGAATTATAACTCACACATATGCTGTGCCCAGGATAAAACCAGTGCTGAATAAATACCCCTATTTATCATACCCATATAAATACTTATTAAAAAACAGAATGAAGCATATACAGACAGAAAAAACATTTATATCCAGCCACTCTAATTAAATAAAGGGAGTCATCCCATAATATATGGTCCTAAATAGGCAGTGTGGCTAGATAAGAGAATAAGATATCACTTGGGGGTCTGCCAGCCTTAATATAAATTGAATGCCAAATTTGGATTGTAAATTGTAAGCAATTATAAGTAAAATTCCACTGAGGATATAAAGATCAAAATAAGCTGGAGAAAGAAATGAAGAAAGGGGAAAGGATAGACAAGATAAGGGAAGGGGGAGGGAAAAGGAGGAATACAGACCATCAACAGTCTCCCCCCTCAGTTTGCACACTACAAGCAACAGACATGCACAGCAAGGGTGCAAGTTTTGCACCAAACTATGCAAATCTGTATTTAGGCATGTGGGAGTATATATACATTTGGGACCAGAGTGTTAATCCCTTTTTCCCGAAATACAGACCCTAAAGTGGTATATTGATGATATTTTCTTTGTGTGGGCTGGTTGCTGCTTGTATGTGTATGTTTTGCAGACTACTATCTTCAAATAAAAGGTAAACTTTATATACCTGGACTACAATATTTTATTGTGTCTGAAGCAGGAGCACCGTGGCTTTTCTTTATAGCCCTTTCTAAGGTGCAGCCTCCAAAACTGGAGGCAGTACTCCAGGTAGGATCTCACCAGTGAGCGATACAGTGGCAACACCACCTCTCACATCCTGCTGGAGATACCCTTCTCTATGTACCTCAGCATCGCGGTAGCAATACCTACTGTTTTGTCTCACTGCCCTGCCACACTGAGGTCTTCAGTTACGGTAACCCCAAGATCCCTTTCCTGCTTAATGACTGTCAGTACCTCCCTCCATCCTATACTCCACTGCTGGGTTCCTATGCCCTAGGTGCATGGTTCTGCACTTCTTATCTTTGAACCCCAACTGCCATGCTTTTGACCACTCCTTGAGTTTCTCAAGATCCCTGCATGTGCTCTCTACCCCTCCTGAGCTTTCACCATATTACAGATTTGGCATCATCTGCACAAAGACATACCTTCCCTTCCAGTTCTTCTGCAATATCACTTATGAAAGCACTGAAGAGGACTGCTTCCAGGACTGAGCCCAGTGGCACCCCGGTGGTCACTCTCCCATCATTAGAGTGAGTGCCGTAACCACCACCCCCCTCTGTCACCTATCCCTTAACCAGTTTCTAATGCAGTTCACCACTTTGGATCCACCCCTAGGCTGCTCAAATGGAGTGTCACTGGAGACCAGTTAGGGTCTACTAAGACAGACTAGGCAGGAACCATCTGGGCAGACTGGGTGGGCCAAGAGGTCCATTTCTGCCCACAAAGTCTATGCTTCTTTGTTTTTTCAGATACCCCATTGGCAGTCCTTTCCTCTGTCTGAGAATTTGCTCACCTCACACCTTATCTGCTTCCTTCTGCTTTGCTTGCTATACCTCCATGTCCTCCTCCCTCTGTGTTTCCTTACACCTCTTGAATGTCACCCTTTTTTATTTTACTGTCCTTGCCATTTCCTTTGAAAACCATAACAGTCTCTTTTTTCTTCTGCTTTTGCTCACTACCTCAGTGCAGAGATTGATTGTTTTAATTATGCCTTCCCCTGTATTTTTCCCCACTGTGTCTCTACCACTTCACGGCAATCTCCTCCATGATGCAGTTTCTGATTCAGTCTTCCATTTCTTTAAAACCCACCCTCCTAAAGTTCAGGACCCTCATCCTTGTGTGGTTTGCCTCTGCTCCTATATATATGTTAAATCACACTGTACAGTGATCGCTGGTACCTAGAGAACTGCCCATTGTGACATCTGCTGTGCTGTCCCTGTTTGTAAGCTACAGGTCCAGCACTGCACCATCCCTAGTGTGTTCTTTGACTCCTCCATTATACCGGCATATTTTCGTTCCAATACGTATCTGATGGCACCCTTGCATTTGAGTGTATGTAACTCCCCTAATATATTGGCACACTTTTATTTCAGTATGTATAATCCCTCTATCTGCTGACACTCACTTATCCCAGTGTATGTTACTCCAAATTTCTCTGCACGTTTCATTCCAATATGTATATCCTTTTCTGCTGGCACTGTTCCATCCCAGTGCATGTAACTCCCCCAATTTATTGGCCCTCTTTCATTCCACTATTTATTATCCCTCCATTTGCTGGCACTCATTCATCCCAGTATATACAGCTTCTCCAGTTTATTGGTACAATTTCATTACAACATGTATAATCACAGCCACCTGATATTCTGATACTCTCCATCTCAGTCTGTGTAATACCAGTACTCCTCCCCATTGATATTCTCTCATCTTTCTATATTTTAATGTTTGGTGAATAGTCATGTGCTTGTGTATACTTGCAAAATGCTGGCCTTTCTTTGTTCCCACCCTTGGTAGATAAACCAGGTAGTGTATAGGTAATAGAAGGCCCAGTACCAAGGGTGAGCAGAGTGCTGGAGGAAGAGGAGGAGGCTGGGGAAGATGGTGGGTTTTTGGAAACATGCTAAGCATGGGCTGCTGGAAGAAGCTGGATTTTATGTGGTATGTGGGAGGAGCTATACACCCACATTGAACCACAGGCTTCAGCCCTCCAATTCAATGTTTGGTGAATAGCGAAGTGCTTGTGTATACTTTTAAAACTTTGGCCTTTCTCCATTCCCACCCTTTGTAGATAAGCCAGGTAGTGTATAGGGAATAGAAAGCCCAAAAAGATTACCTCCTCCAGCTCACAGAGAGTGTGGCTAGTAGCACACAGGAGAGAAAAAAACCCTGTAGAGGAAACCTCTGAGGACCAATGGTTACTGACCTGCCCATCCTCTGGGTAAGCTGAAAGGAGAAGATCCTATAAGTTTGACTTATTTCTGCTTCTGATTTATGACTGGCTGATTTGAAGCTGGCAAAATCTGTTTTCCACATCTCTTGGTATTCTGTGAAGGAATATTATACTTGGATGTTGAAGAGACTTGTTCCAAATCAAAAGAAGTCCTGAAAAGGCATAAACATTGAAGCCAAGTCAATGTAGAATTTAACAATTTTCAGGCACCTTTTATATTGTCATGAGTGTTGATTATCCATAGTCGAGAGGGGAATAGGAAGGATATGAGCATACGTGGGAAACTATGAATTGATCAAATATGTTATTCGATGTCAGATGATATAGGTCTGGTGGTGAGTTATTAAACCCCTGTATCAAATTCATCAGTCCTGGGGAAAGAGTGACAGGATATTATGAATAACTTACTTCTGGAACTGGAATCTGTAAGAAATTTGACAGAGAAGGAAGATGGAACAGATTTCTCCAGGATGCAGGAATCCATAGAGGCTAGAAGGTAGTGGAGGTACAATGACATTTGAAAGGAACTGGCTTTAATTACTCCAGAGATTATGTGATGAAGCCATCTTTAGGGACATGATAAGGAGTTGATTCTTGATGATCTGAGAGGTATGCTTAAGAGTCCATATAGTAAGTTCATGGTTTGATGGCCTAGTGAGAAATGCGATGATATGTTTTACATGAGCAAGGACTTCTGGGAGGATTGGTGTTTGTGGAAAAAGGAGTGCTTTTGCATGCTGTAGCATACGCAGCTTGGTGACTGGAATTACAGAGGCCCACATGCCGGTGTCATCCTGCTGGTGAAACGTATGAGTTCAATGGATGAAAGAGGAGGGAACATGACTGAGATTACTGAGGATGGAGGTGATGAAAGGTCTGCAATTGGGATTGAGATAATGACTTGGCTGTTTTGTTTGGTATAGCCTGGAGTATAAAATAATGTAATGTAACACTAAGATAGAGAAATCAAGTCAGCCCCAGATGATCCATATAATTGAATGGGATGAAGACCTTCCTCGATGAAATGTTCATTATGGGTTGATTGACAGGAAAATAGAAGCTGACTGGAGGGATCCATAATGCTCCCATATGGCGGCTGCATGTCTGATTAGGCCATCTTATGAAAAGAGATGTTGATGGAAATCCTACAAAGATGCAACCCAGAGGCCAGGGAGCAGTGGCCCAGGACTGCTTCAAAATAACAGCATAGCCATGCAGTGGAGATTCACTGATGTATGCCAGTGTGAAATAGGATAAGGGTCTTTATAGTAGATTGGACCACTGTTCCAGTAAGATAAATGGACTCAGCTAGCTGCATCAGATTTAGAGCAGATGGGATGTGAAAGTAATGGTGAATTTTAGGAACCAATAATGTCCAAGTCAGGAGGCAGGAAAGAGAAGGTATAGCAGAAAGAAAGAAGCTCTTCTTTTCTGGCAAAAGTATCTGATCGAAAAGGACATTAATCAGTATTCTGTGACAGTGGTGGAAGGTGGCCCGGCTTTCATTCATTCTATATCCAATGTCATGCAGAGTAATTCAAGGAATGTCACTGGACCAAAGATGTTCTTTTCGAGTGCAGAAAGTGATGGCTCTTGAAATAGTTGGATAAGAGCTGGAAGGCAGCCAAGAGGAGAATTCTGGCTAATCTATTGAAAAGGTCAGTTAACAGATGAACATTACTAGAAGGTGGCAAATGTAGAGAAGCCCCAAAAAGCACTGCAGAGCAGATGAAGTCCTTTGCAAATTATGTGCAGAACTGATGGATGAAGGTAGGATCCTGCTCCACAGAATACAGAGCATGATGTCACATGGAGCACCAGATGTTGGAAGAGCACCTGGGGGGGGGCAAGAGGCAACAGGAGCATGGCTGGCAGACTGCTGTACAGCTGGAGCTGATGGGTCGAAGGTAGGTGATGGCAAAGCCAGGAAGGAAACTGTGATATCCACCCATGAGCTGCCAAGGAGGAAACCAAAGAGTTGAGTTGAGCTATGGCATCTGGACTCGGAGATGAAGGAGCAAGTTCAGGTGGGGCATGGCAGATATGGACCAGAACAGGATGAGAATAGGAGAGACATAGAAGCCTTGAAGGAAGTATGCAACTCTGTCCATGGGTAGAAGCTGAGTGCAGGACACAGAGGAATACAGGTTGGCCATGAGGCAGGAGCAGTCCAATCTGGAAAGGAGTAGATGGATGTGAAGCCATCAGACAAGCTAGAGGAGCTGGAAATGTCCAAGGAGTCATTGCAGAGACTGGAGCAAGGCATGCAACCAAAGTGCAGAGAGAGGAAGAAGAGTTTAGAACACCAAAAGCACTGCACATGCACTGAGAGTGGAATAAGTCCAAAGAGACCGTCACTCAAATACCCCAGAAGGTATGAGTAGAGATGGAGGCTGTTGGACAACTGAAATGAATGACAGATATGATCGATTGATATGATTGACTTATATGAGTAACTGATATGATTAACCAAAACTGACTCCCATTTCCGGAAGACCAGGCAAGCCCACCTTGAATCAATATGTCAGAAGGTAGAGTTAGGGACGGAGGCCGTCGGAAGGCTGATATGATTGACTGATATGACTGACTGACTGAAATGGACTCCCATCCTTGATAGACCAGGCAAGGTACCTTCACTCTATACCTCAGAAGGCAGGGTTAGGGATGGATGCTGTAGGCTGCTAGTACGTGCTGAGCAAAGAAAGAATAGCGAAGAGCTGCTGCAATAGAAAATAAGCAAAGTGGAAGTATGTAACATGCGGAAAAGTGGGGAACAGGGATGAAGGACACAAACAGCTAGGTGTGGGGACAAGACACTATATACTGGGGGAGACAAGATCAGAAGGGAGCAAATAGCAAAGCAAATGGAAGTGGCAGGAGAATAAAATTAGGGAGCAATGTGGGGAGATGAACACAATGCCACATATCCTGGTTTAAAGGGTTACAGAAAACTGTGCAGACGAAGGCTGTGAACAAAAATGTAACAGTAAAATTGAAGCGTAATGAATACTAAATCAGGTCCCTTACGTAAACAGTTTTGAGTAATTCAACAAGAGAAACCAGATAGGACTAGCTGGAGAATTGGAGCTAAGCCATAGTGGGTCAGTGCAGGTACTAGTGGTACAAGTAATGTTGCTGGTGTGAACAAGTAGAAAGCACCAGAAAAGGAAAACAAGGTGTATGCTCAGGAACACATGACTTGAAATAATAATCACCACTGGAAGGCATTGTGAGAGTAGGAAAGTTTGTTCTCAATGAGTCCTATGGGTATACATATCCTGCAGGGTGGTTGTGAGACTGAGTAAGTAGTAGATGTGCACTCAGGGATGCACAATGGGCATGGAGGTAGATCTCATATGCCTTCAGCAGGTCATATGTTTGGTAAGGTGCTGCTGCCACTGCAGACAGTTTCCTACTGGTAGCTTAACCCCCATCCCCTCCAGGACTATATTTCCAGAATGCCATATGACTAAATAATTTAGCAGTTGATTTTTTAAGTCAATACAAAGTGCCTCAAAGCTCCATTCTAAATGAAAGGCCATGTTTACATCAGTGCTGAAACTGTGGATAGTTAGGGGCAGATACAGCATATACCATTTCAGAGCATTTAAAATATTACAAACTTCCCTATCCTACCTACACACTGCAAGAAACACAAGTAGTCTGTCAATGCGATGTTACAAGTCGAGAATGACAAAGTTCAAGTTATCTCATGATAAGCATCATACTCTATATGTAGAATTGTGTATGGGAGACCATCTACAACAAGGCTGTGTTTCCATCAAGGGTGCTGATGACATCATAGAGACCGCGACAGCAAAGCTTGAGAGATCTTGCTGATGTCATCAACTGCCCAAGATAGAAACAAAATCATGTTGCAGATGGTTGCCCATCCACTGTTTTATGTAGTATATGGTTCCCATAGGTTTGGAAAAAATCATTCTACAAGGTTTCATACCTTGTTTTCACGGTCCCGCTTGCTCCCAGTCCTCCTTGGAGACCTGCTCTGCTCTGCTCCCGACCCCAGAGATCCCAGTTCTCACTTCCGTTCTCTCTGCTCCTGACCATAAACAGCAGCAGTTATTTAAAAAAAAAACAAAAAAAACCTGACATATTGAAAATTTGGAAACGCAGAGCCGACTATTGCTGTCTGTGTCCAAACTTTCTAAGAAGCGCTCACCCATCTGCTCGCTAAGTGGCTCCACCATTTTTTTCTGAATTTATTTGTGAGGAGTTTAGTTTCCACCAATCAGGTTGCAGGACAAATCTAAAAAGTTGTTGTATTATCGATGTAATGTCAGAATGATAGTACAACTTTTTTGAACTTTGAACTGTCCTACAGCAAGAATTTGAAAGCCACTGGTTTACATCCACAATAAGCACTAACCATGTACTATATGGTTGTTGTGGAGGACACCACTCCTGTTACTGCATATTTAAAATGGGCATCCAAAATAAAGAAGTCTCATTGGTCAAAACATAGCATGTGACCGTGCATGAAATCTGTTTCACGCACAGTCATCCTCGTCCTAAATCACATCACACAATGAGCAAATCAGTCCTCCTACAACTAGAACTATCTTGCATCAGTCCCCCTACAACCAGAATTGATCTTCCATCACAAACATGGCTGCTACCTTTACACTGTAAAGAAACGTCAACTGGGCCCTAAAATTAAAACTACCTTAACTAAAAAATAAAACAAATTAATTACATGTATCTTCCCTGATCATCAGTCTCCTTACACACATAAACAAATCAGAAACATTAAGTATTGTTTATAGTTTTCATTACAACTGTTTCTTTGCCAACAATGAAAAATCTGCTCATCAGGGAAATCTTGTCTGCTTGCCCTGACAGTGATATAATTGAGTCTCTGGCTCTAGAAGAGGCATTTGTTGTGTGTGTACATATGTCAGGAGAGGAACATTCTACTAGTGGAACTGAGCAGAATTTTGAATCCATGTATTCCATGGTAAACATTCCATGATAAATATTCTATATCTTTGTAACCCCTAGGTGGCGCTATCCCAAGGGCTACTACCCCTGCCTGCTTAACCACTAACAGGTTGAGGGGCCCGGATCCAATGGCAGGTGCCTCCACCCAGAGGTCAGGTTTGGTACAGTCAGGAAAGACTTGGTCACAGCCCTCTGGGTCACTGCAACCCCCCCTTTCCTTCCACTAGTGGCTCACAAACGTTTCCCACACCACTGTAGCAACAAGCACTTACCCCCAGGATTGGTTGATCAGCTTGGTTCTGGGGACCCCCTGTGAAATAAGATGCAGTAACACAATAACTCCTGTACAGTATGGTTGCACAAACACGCAATTCAGACAGTATGCTTTGCAAAACAACCAAATCTGATTTATTTAGGGGGGAAATATCAAGGACGGGGGAAATCTAGTTGATTAGCTTAACACTCTACTATCTCAGAGCACTGTGCACAGGCCAACTCCCTACCAGTCACTGTCACTGGATACCCAGGCAATAAGAGGCTAGCCTATTCGGTACAGCTGGTTGGAAACCCTGAAGATAAAGACAAATGTTCAATATCCAAACTGATAATCTGGAGCCAGCAGGCTGAGTTCATGTGGCCAGTGGGGCAGATAGACCAAACCTGCACTCAATAAAACATCTGACAGGGAGCTACCCTGATTTTGTACTCACAAGTCTTGTAGATGGATCCCTCTCACACCGCTTCAGGACATAGGCCTGTGATCCTCACACTTCTCCACACATTTATATGTAGGGCAGAGGGATACCATAGCAGGCAGCTGCTTTAATTCCTGATCGCATTCACTGCTCTACCGGGGAGACGCAATGCAGCTTCACTTTTCCTGACAGACCGAGCGCGATGAAGCAGATTCTCCAGTCCTCTAAAGGGTGAGCCTGGTAGATAGCTGCCACGTAGCAGCCTCCTCTGCCTGCACACCACAGCGGATTTTGTCCGACTACTTTGGTGATGCTGTCGCCCGACTTCTTTGGCCTTCCACATGCGCTTCCCACACGAAGACTTTACAGCACAGGAGCCCAGAGCTCCTTCCTCTCTCACGGCCACAACGACTCTGCCTCTCCAGAACAGTGCAGGGCATCTCTCTTCGTCTCCCACAGGTTCTGGTTGGCTGATTCCTTCTGTCAGTCACAGCATGCTCCCTCTATTGGTGCAAAAAGGTGCCAGTGTCCAAACTACACTTCCCAGAAGCACCTGCCATGTATTCCCCTTTAGGCAGGCTCCAGGTGGAAGTCCAAGTTCTGCTTGGCTCAAGCAGTCTTCATTTTAGGGCTCCTCTACCTCAATTGGCCCATCTCAGCAGTTCAGGTCCAAAATGGAGGGCCAAACACACAGAGAGTCCTAGCTGCAATCAAAGCAGGTTAGACAAACTGCATTTTCACTATTACTTTAAACGTTTTCTAACAAACGGTTACATCCTTCAATTAGGCTCCCTCTGCGCTCTTAGTGACTGCAGAAATGGAGTGATTAAACAGCAGCTCGGATGGAATTCGAGCATTAAACACACAGTCCCCCTGTATAAACTAATTAAGCCTGCGAGCAGGCAGCTCTTAAATAGACAGTACCAGAGGCTCTAAAAGCACTCAGAGCGCCCACATTTAAGCGGCATTACGCCGGACACCAGCTAGGCAGGGAGCACTTAGACAAGCTCCGGGAAGGTTTTTAGGAACCCCCATTTGTGGGGGGGGGGGTTACACCCTTCCTGACCTGAAAAGAACTTGGTGTCCATGTCAAGTAGTTACCCTTAAACCACTTTAAGGCAAAACCATTTAAACCTGCATCCATTTCAAACAAAGATAGCATATTAAACCTTTGTTATATACACTTATACTGTATTACACAGTTTACTATTGGTCATACAACATCACACATACAGAACATTTTTTCTTTTTAAATTAGGTCATTACTTCCTGCACATGAAACCTGGATAGAGGGAGCCCTTCCCTATCAGCTACCTGGGGGCTAGATGGGACAGGGGCACCATACTCATAGGGCAATACCAGCAGTCTGGAATTATTTCCCAGGCTTAGTTTGGGCAAAGAGCTTGGGGTCACATACACTCCCTTATGGACCACATTCAAAGGCAGATCCACAGGCTGGCCCAGGGATTCATAACTCAATCTCACTGCAGGACGTACTTCTCGGCCAGTCCGTCTAGGGGTTTCTGGCAGAATTTCTGAATGCTCGGCCTCCACTCCAACCCTACTTGGGGTTGCTGGGGGAACCTCTATGGGGGCAGGAGACCTAGAGTGCAGGGTCTTCAGTGCTGGGGCCCCCTCTTCTGAACTCACAGCACTTGGCTCAGCCAGGGGAATTTCTGGTACTGGCAGGGAACTATCGTGGCACTCAAAATATTCTTCTTGCTCGGGCATATCACCAGCTGGCTCACCCATATCATGTCCTTCTTCTGAAAAGTCAGACAGTTCAGCCAGGCACAATGAACCCACATCTTCAGATTTAATGCCACTTACTTCACCCTCCGGGCTTGTGGCTGGGGACAAGCTGGGGCTTAGACAGTCAGAAGACCCAGCTTTATCCCCTGGGTTGATGAGGGGATTGCCCGGAAACAACTGACTCAGTTCATATGAGGTGTAGTACTCAGGATTACACTCACTGTCCTCCTACACAGACTGGCAATCGGATTCAACTGAGAGGGGTGGAGGAGGTCCCTTTAACTCGATTTCAGGATAATCAGTCTGTCTTAGTTTTTTCTTGGCAGTGGCTCTGGTCACGGGCCCAGAGGGGGTGTTGTTTAGGGGTATAGCCTCTATAAAGATCTGTCCGATTGGCAGAAAATGATTTCTGTGTATGGTTTTCACATCTTTCGAGTTGTTCTCAGGTCGTACCTTGTATACAGGTAAATCTTCCAGTTTGCCTACAACAATATGAGGGAGGTGATGTCATCTGTCAGCAATCTTATGCTTGCCATGCAGCCCCAGATTCCTCAATAACACTCGATCCCCTTCTCTAAGTTCCATTGCCTTCACTTTTTTATCATACCTTTCTTTATTAGCTAGATTTCGCTTAGCAGCCATGGTCTGGGCTAGTTGGTAGGCATGGTTTAATTGGGCCTTCAGTTTCTGCGCATGCTGTAGATGAATAGCTGCTTGAACCCCATCAGGAGAAACCCTGAAACAAACATCTACTGGCAATCTGGCCTCTCTTCCAAACATCAATCTATATGGGGAAAACCCAGTGGCATCACTTCTGGTGCAGTTGTAAGCATGTACCAGGGTGCTAATCTGCTGGCTTCATCTAGGCTTCCCTTTAGGTTGCAGGGTGCCCAACATGTCAAGCAACGTGTGGTTAAACCGTTCAGGCTGGGGATCTCCCTGGGGATGATACAGAGTAGTTCTTGACTTTCGTACCCCCCACAAGGATAGCATTTCTTTAATCAAGCGGCTCTCATAATCTCTCCCTTGATCGGAATGGATTCTTTTAGGGGCCCCACAGTGGACAAAGAAATTTTCAATAAGTACTTTAGCCACTATGGTTGCTTTCTGGTCTTTAGTGGGGAAAGCTTGAGCATAATGAGTGAAGTGATCAGTGACTACCAATATATTACTAATGTTTCTTTGATCTGGTTCTAGACTCAGGAAATCAATACAGACCAACTCCATGGGGGCACTAGTAGTGATGTTAACCGGGGGCAGTCCTCTGGGGCAGGGTCTTTCTCTGTAGACATTGGCTACAAGTCTTGATATGGTGTTCCACATCAGCACCCATTTTGGGCCAATAGAACCGGGACCTCACTAAGTCAAGAGTTCTGTCTATGCCGAGGTGTCCCATGTGATTGTGCAGGGACATCAACACCAGTTCTCAAAAAGCAGTGGGCAGCACCAGTTATTGTTTGTCTACTCGCCCCCCCTTGGTCTACTCTTTCTCTGTATAATAGTCCATTGATCAGTTTCAACTTGGGACCTTCTTTGTATAACAGGGCAGTTCTCAAGTCAGGGGAATGCAGTTTGGACACATCCTTCCCTGCATTTATTTATTTTATTTAACTTTTGTTTACCGGGTAAGTACACTAGACAAGTAGTATGCCTATTTTCAGGAATGACCCGGGAGAGCACAAAACATACAGTATACATACATGGCAACATTGGAGAAACAGCATGATACAGTAAAAAACAGCTATAACAACGCTTGTATAAGGGCAGAGATACTGCATGCAGAGCCTCCAGAGCAGTTTTTATCATGGGATCTCGGGATTGAGCCAGCCAAAGACTATCATTATTGAACTGGGGCAAAGCACCAGTATCCAATGCAGAGAAATGACAATAAGCAGCAGGTATACAGTTCTCAGATGGTCCCAAACAATCTACCATGCAATCTACAGCATCAAGGGATACCTGTTCCTCCTTGTCAAATTTTTGGCAAAGTGCTCGAATATCAGGTTCTGATAACCTGACCCAGTTGTCCCGGGAAGCAGGCCTCCGAAAGAGAGCATCAGCATCTATGTGGTTCAGGCCTGCTCTGTATTCAACCGCATAGTCATAGGTAGACAAAGCAGAGAGACACCTATGGCCAGTGGCATCCAACTTAGCTGAGGTCTGCACATAGGTCAAAGGATTATTGTCAGTTTTTACCAATATCTTTGCACCATATAGATACTCATGAAATTGATCGACAATGACCCACTTCAAGGCCAGGAACTCTAACTTGTGCACTGGATAGTTCTTTTCTGAGGGGGTCAGGCTCCTGCTAGCAAAGGCTACGGGTCTTAGGCCATTAGTGTGCTCTTGGTATAACACAGCCCCCAATCCTTGTAGACTGGCATCAGTATGAAGAACGTATGGTCTGGCCAGGTCAGCATAGGCCAACACTGGGGCATGGGTAAGTTGATATATGATATCATGGAAAGCGGCCTCACAATCAGAAGTCCAGTGGGTCCCAAATATATCATTTGGGGGAAAACAATTTTTTTCGGTCTCAGGGAGCACTGCTTTCTTATACTTTTTGTGGGTTGGAGGGTACCCTTGAGTAAGGTTAAGTAGAGGGCGGATCACCCGAGAGTAGTCCTTGATAAAGCGCCTATAATAACCACAGAAACCCAGGATCCTCTGAAGCTCTTTCAGATTCTTTGGCTGAGGCCAGGTAGTTAAAGCCTTCACTTTACTAGGGGCAGTCTCTATGCCCTCGGTGGATACTATGTGTCCCACATATTTCACGGATGTTTGGAAGAATTGACACTTATCTATAGACAATTTGAGGCCAAAGTCTGCCAATCAGTCCAGGACCTTGAACAACGTGCTTTCATGTTCCTCCAAGGAGCTGCTGAACACTATGACATCATCCAGGTATACTAAGCACTCCAGCAAGTTCATATCCTCCACTGAATGCTCCATCAAGCGCTGAAAAGTGGCAGGGGCACCTGAAATCCCCTGAGGCAACCTCATAAACTCATAAAAACTGAGTGGGCATATAAAAGCAGTTTTTTTGCAGTCCTCTGGGACCATCGGGATCTGATAGTGCCCACTGCAAAGATCCAGTACTGAGAACCACTTGCTACCATTTAGACAATCCAATGCATCCTGAATGCGTGGTATGGTATACTGGTTGGGTATAGTTCGCCTGTTCAAAGTACGATAATCCACACACATCCTGACAGTTCCATTCTTCTTCCTTACCACCACAATAGGGGAGGCATAGGGGCTTCTAGATTCTTGTATCACCCCAGCTGTGAGCATCTCCTGCAGGTGTCATCTCACATCATCTATATCAGCAGGGGGCCAGGTGTTGAGATCGCTCACGGAATGGTCTCTCATCCTGTAGCCGGATGTGGTGCTCAGCTCCTTGTACACATCCTACATCCCACTCCTTCAGAAAAAACACCTGTTCTGTCTGTGCAAGCCTTTCACTAATCCTTTTCTTCCATTCTGCTGGCAGCTGGGAGTCCCCAAAATCAAACAGATCGGGGGTCACCCGGTCACCCTTCCCTGAATTCCGGTTGCTGGGCAGAACAGCAGTGTCCGCACAGTGCACCGTAGCCAGAGTGCAGCCTCACTTTACTTGAATCTCTCAATCAGATACATTGTGGACTTGAACCATTACTGTTCTGACAAAAGCATGGGCTCGGGCGGGCAAAATACTGGGTTTGACCAGCAGTCCCTCTGGCAATTTCCCATCGCTTGGTGCAACCAGCATCAATATTTTATTCTTAACATCTTTTCTAATCCAGACCTCCTCTTGTAGAACACACTGTGCATTTGGTGCTAGGAACAAAGACTCTGGATCCTTCTTCCAGACAACGCCCATCGGACCTTCTGGTTCCACTTGGCTAGCCTTTCTCTGGGTCTCATAGGCCTTTTGAATTAAAGCCAGAATTCGGAGAGCTCGCCCAGTCTTGGACCTCTGTTTTCAGAACATAGCTAGCTAGCGACCAAACATGAGCATTGGTTCCAAACAACAAGGGCACTCCATCATACAGTCCAGTGGGCGACACTAACGCCAGAGTCTCCACTTGTTCGGCCACCCCAGCCACAGAAGTAGGAAAGGATAGCCAGATACGGATATAACCAGAATAGGGGTAGGCCTTATCACTCAGTCCCCAAACATGTAGTCCATCTAAAGGCTGCAGGGGCACATCAGGCAAATACTTCTGATACCAGTCCTGAAACATGATGGTCACTTGGGAACCACTGTCCAACACAGCCCTGGTGGACACCCCATTCACTTTCACTGTGGTTTCCATTGAAGGACCCACTACTTTGGACCATTCAGGAGGCATTGTCTGGGAGGTTGCTTGGGCATTGACCCGGGTGGTAAAACTCTTTCGAGGGGGCCCTGCTTGGGGTCTGGCACAAGCCTTGCGGTGCCAGGCGACTAGCTTGCTGGTGACCTTCCTTAGGTTCTCTGGCAACCGGCACTTAGTCTGAAAATGTCCATCTTCCCCACAATGGTAACAGAACTTAGTATCCCGAGGGTCTTTGGTGGGAGGGAGATATCTCACCTGCTGGGAAGCTTCAGGGGTTCTAGAGGGCTCTTCTTGACCAGGTTGTTTGCTCCTAGATAACTCAGGCTCCCCAATTTTAGGGGAGTTGGCAGCAGTCTGTTTCAACTCTCTCACTATCTCCCGTAAATCTCTAATCTCAGCCCTCAAATTACTCTCCACTTGGGGATCAGAAGAAACAGCATGCACTCCCACCCCACTGTGGGTCTCAGGAGATGTGGGGAACAAGTCGGACTCCCGATAAGTTTCTGTCACCCCCTTGATCAATCCTCTTGATGGATGGGTCTCATCTGGTTCACTAGGTTCAGGGGTCTGGCACAGATTCACAACTCCCGCATAGGGTTCCCACCCCTCTTCATCGGTTTCAACTTCACACATTTCTCTCATCAATTGACAATACTCAGGAGGGGCAGCCTGTCGGTCATGCAATTTAAGCTTCAACAATATCAAGCTGGAAAACCTGGCGGACTTCAAGATATGGTCCAGGCGGTCCTGATTCAATGCTTGGGCTGTTAACCCCCCCTTTTCGGTGAGCCTTTTGCAGTGCCCTTTCCATTCTGGTAACAAAGGCAGACAGTTTCTCATTTCTCCACTGTTTAGCTGACTTAAACTTCCATAACAGGTCTTCCCCTGTTTCTGTACTATGAAACACCCCCTCTAAGGTGGAAAGGTACTCTACTGCAGTGGCTTTGGGACTAGTAGCCAGCAAAAACTGAATAGCTTCCAAAGCGGGACCCCTCAGACTCTCCATCAGTCTCTTTCGTTTCTCCCCCTCAGAGCACTGCCACTCTTGAACTGGGGGGGGAGCATAGTCCATCCAAGTCTCCAAGTCATCTTCCCCCAAGGGCACAGGCACAGTACCAGAAAAAAGTTTTAATCTCTGATATGAGTCTAACTGTATGGGGGGGACAACTATAGGAGGTGAAGCCAGGATGAAGCTCTTGGATGACCCGGGGGATGTACCTGGTGGCGGCTGGGAGGTAGGATCACTTGAGAGATCTAACACCTGTAGTAATTCCTTAGCAGTCCTCCCCTCTGCAGCCAACAGTTTAAGCAATTTATCTGTAAAGCTATTAGTCTTAGGGGATCCCCCCTGGGGTGATCAAACCACTTCGGACATCAATGACCCTCCATCCCTTTTGAGCACCTTCTGGGAAAATCACTGGGGGCACCCTCTCAGGGTCTATGCTAACACTGCATAAAAGCAGCACCTGCAGGGTTTGGTCAAGTAGGTCGGCCATTCGCCCCTTCACCTCTACCTTGCACAAACATTTAACACGCTGAACCGCAGAAATAAGGTCAGCGTTTTTTATTTCCAAAGGGACATCCAATAGTAACACAGTTTTCTAGGAATCCAATTCTTCAGCTTCACCCCACCCCACCAGCTTATGCACCATCATTTTAACAGGGTCTAATTTGAGTTTGGATGTGATATCCCCCTCCATTTTTTCCTTTAGTTTGGCCATAGTGGGGTACTTCATCTACTTGGCCACTAGAAGACCCTAATCCCAGCAGTGCCTCCAAAATGTAACCCCTAGGTGGCGCTATCCCAAGGGCTACTACCCTGCCTGCTTAACCACTAACAGGTTGAGGGGTCCGGATCCAATTTCGGGTGCCTCCACCCAGAGGTCAGGGTTGGTACAGTTGGGAACAACTTGGTCACAGCCCTCTGGGTCACTGCAACCCCCCATTCCTTCCACTAGTGGCTCACAAACGTTTCCCACACCACCATAGCAACGTGCACTCACCCCCAGGACTGGTCGATCAGCTTGGTTCTGGGGACCCCCTGTGAAATAAGATGCAGTAACACAATAACTCCTGTACAGTATGGTTGCATGAACACGCAATTCAGACAGTATGCTTTGCAAAACAACCAAATCTGATTTATTTAGGGGAGAAATAACAGGGACGGGGAAATCTAGTTGATTAGCTTAACACTCTACTATCTCAGAGCACTGTGCACAGGCCAACTCCCTACTAGTCACTGTCACTGGGTACCCAGGCAATAAGAGGCTAGCCTATTCAGTGCAGCTGGTTGGGGCCCTGAAGATAAAGACAAATGTTCAATATCCAAACTGATAATCTGGAGCCAGCAGGCTGAGTTCATGTGGCCAGTGGGGCAGACAGACCAAACCTGCACTCAATAAAACATCTGACAGGGAGCTACCTTGATTTTGTACTCACAAGTCCTGTAGATGGATCCCTCTCACATCGCTTCAGGACATAGGCCTGTGATCCGCACATTTCTCCACACATTTATATGTAGGGCAGAGGGGTACCATACCAGGCAGCTGCTTTAATTCCCGATCGCATTCACTGCTCGACCAGGGAGATGCAACGCAGCTTCTCTTTTCCTGACAGACCAAGCACGATAAAGCAGATTCTCCAGTCCACTACAGGGTAAGCCTGGTAGGTAGCTGCCACATAGCAGCCTCCTCTGCCTGCACACCACAGCGGATTTTGTCTGACTACTTTGGCGATGCTGTCGCCCGACTTCTTTGGCCTTCCACATGCGCTTCCCATGCGAAGACTCTACAGAGCAGGAGCCCAGAGCTCCTTCCTCTCTCACAGCCACAATGACTCTGCCTCTCCAGAACAGTTCAGGGCATCTTCCTTCGTCTCCCACAGGTTCCGGTTGGCTGATTCCTTCTGTCAGTCACAGCATGCTCCCTCTATTTGTGCAAAAAGGCGCCAGGGTCCAAACTACACTTCCCAGAAGCACCTGCCTTATACTCCCCTTTAGGCAGGCTCCAGGTGGGAGTCCAAGTTCTGGCTGGCTCAAGCAGTCTCCATTTTAGGGCTCCCCTACCCCAATTGGCCCATCTCAGTAGTTCAGGTCCAAAATGGAGGGCCAAACATACAGAGTCCCAGCTGCAATCAAAGCAGGTTAGACAAATTGCATTTTCACTATTACTTTAAACATTTTTTAACAAACGGTTACATCCTTCAATTAGGCTCCCTCTGCGCTCTTAGTGACTGCAGAAATGGAGTGATTAAACAGCAGCTCAGATGGGATTCGAACATTAAACACACAGTCCCCCTATATAAACTAATTAAGCCTGCGAGCAGGCAGCTCTTAAAGAGACAGTACCAGAGGCTCTAAAAGCACTCACAGCGCCCACATGTAAGTGGCATTACACCGGACACCAGCTATGCAGTGAGCACTTAGGCAAGCTCCAGGAAGGTTTTTAGGAACCCCCATTTGTAGGGGGGTTACATCTTGAATGTGGGGAAAAACAGAGAAAAAAAAAACAGGAAGAAGAAAGTAGGCAATAATACAATGACATCATCAATTACATCATTTGCATGGGGCAAAATGACTATTTTATCATAAATGCACGCAAGTAAATCTATTGTTTCTACATAGAAACATGCTTTTCCCAACTGTAAAAAGTTAAAAGAAAAGAGCCCATTTTATAAGCACAATAAGACACTACGGGGATGTGCATGGAACAGATTTTACAGCACTTCCATTGACTGAAGGGACTTGGCCTGTGGCCTCATGTCTCACTATGTCCCTGGGTATGCAGTAAAATCTGTTCCATGCACACCCAGTCATGTTTTATTGCTTATGTAGGTGATGACTGACTGATATGAAGGACACAAACACCAAGCCCCAACCTGACCGGCTGATAGTGATCCACCATTCATATGAACTTCCCACCATGACCCCAACCCCAGTGGAAATATTTTTATTTTTATTTTATTTTATTAAACTCTAGTATTACAAGTACCTTTGAGCAAGGACTGCTCATTTACAAAGGTTCCATGTCAGAGGAGGTGGGTAACATAGAAACATAGAATTTGATGGCAGATAAGGACCGCTTGGCCCACCCAGTCTGCCCATTTCCCTACCTAACAGATAAGCTGCAGATCCTAGTTAACCAGCAGCCTACTTCTTCCTACCCCAACCCCCTAGAATTGCCTTATGACTGTCCCATGCATGCTTAGATTCCACCACTGTTTTTGACTCCACAACTCTCCTCCGGCAGTTCCATGCATCCACAACCCTCTCTGTGAAAAAATACTTCCTTAAATTACCTCTGAGCTGCCAACCCCCTCTATCTTCAAATTGTGCCCCCTTGTTCTTGCACACCTCTTTTTTTGAAAGATGCTACCCTCTTGGACTTTGTTGATTGCCTTGAGGTACTTGAAAGTTTCTATTATGTCCCCCCTCTTCCTCCTTTCCTCGAGGCTATACATATTAAGCTCCTTAAGTCTCTCTTCATAAGTCTTCCGGTGCAGACCCTGCACCATTTTGGTTGCCCTCCTCTGGACAGCTTCTATCCTACAAAGGTAGACAATGGTTTACAGTCTTAACACATTTTACAGTTACAGTCACAAATTGTTGCTAGAATTCAGACGGCAGCTTAAATAAAGTTTCAGAGTAGCAAAGCCAAAAAAGAAATGATAGGAAGGACAGTTTGGGTGTGCAGGGTAGTGGGGGACCGAAAGAGGTAGGCAGGCGGAGGTGCCTCTGTCGAAGTAATGGGTGGTTGGAAGTAGTGTAAGCAGAATTATGGAAGAAGGGGCAGATACCTGTAGGGTGCAGTAGTGGAGGGAGGTGGTGTGAAAGAATGGGGAAGGGCAGGAGTGAGGCGGTGGGGGGGCATGGGTAGGGCAGGATGGCAGGTGCAATGAGGCAATTATCTGTTAAAGGTTACTGGTCGCAGTTCAGAAACAACCAGGGGGATGGAGATATGGGAAAATACAGGTATTCATCCTGCAACAATACTCACAATCGGCGAGGAAATGTGAGAGGTGACATTTTGAATGGAGCAGTGGCCAAGGGATGCAATAACATTCTGGGTGTAGACATCATCTGAACACTATGGGAGCTCACACAATCTGGAAGCACTGAGGAGGATGGTGGTGGCATCATCAAGGTAGAATAATTCCCAAAAGAAAGCAAAGAAGTGCACAGGACTGAGGCAGAGAAAACCACAAAAACAGGAGCTGGGAGGGGACAAAGGGGAGGAGGAAGAAGCACAAAAAACAAGAATGGGAATGATGGAGGGGTGAGCACCAGAGAAGCAAATGGGGAAAGGAGAGAGATGGATTGAGAGGAGCGGGGGAACATACGGATGAAAACAAAGGCACAGGAGCAAAACAGAGAACCAAAAAGGCAGGCGAGGAGAGAAAGCAACAAACAGCAGAGAAACCAAGGAGGCTCTGCTGCACAAGCCACGCAGGTGCCCAGAGTGTTTGGAAACATGCTAAGAATGGGTTTCTGGGAGAAGCTGGATTTTATGTGGGTTGTGGGAGGAGCTATTCCCCCACATTGAGCTACAGGCTTCAGCCCTCCCAAAATATCATTTCAACGAACTCCCTACTCCCTTATCTGTAGACACCCTCTATTTTCAATATTTACAACCCTCTTTTTAACACCATTTCTAATTTTCTTAGCACTCATGGCAACATAATTCATAATTAATTACAATCCCTTGATCCCCCTTCCATCATCCAACTCACTCCCTAACCTGACATAGTTATCAGGAGTGCGGCCTAAGTGTGGATACAGTGTTAGGCTCCTGGCATTGCTGCTGTCTGTATCAGTTGTGTGAAAGAACATCTGTAACTCTCTTTATCAGCTGCGTGAAAGCATCACTGCCAGAGTCAGAGTGTGGTCAGAGTGGAGGATAGTGAGAGGTATAGTTACTGCATGTGGTGGCACAAGTAAGAAACATGAGATCAGGAGGAGGGAGAGAGGCCACAGACTATCTTACAGATATGCTGTGGAGATGGGCAAAGGCAACAACAACGGAAATCTTTTAATCTTGATTATTAATGCTCTTAGTACAGACTGATTCTATATCTTAAATCAGCAGGGCACACCCAGAGTTCTATTTACTTAAATACTTCAAAGATCAGTCTACCGTGATCAGTAGGGCATCAATAATGGTCTTTCTGTTTGTCCCAAAGCAGTTTGTCATCCATTAAAAGTGTGTATTTTTTTTTCATTTTGCACTTCTATTCTCTCGGGATTTTCTTGTGCATTGTCTGCAGTCATACCACTTCAGAACCTAATCTCATCAGCTCTCAGAAGCTAAGCAGGGTCAAGCCTGGTCACTAAGTAGAAGGGAGAACTGAAATGAACATATGGTGGTGCAAGAAGTGACAATGGGAGCTCTGCAGGGGGCACTGTCCCCTTGGTTATAAGTAACAATACCAATATCCCAGCATGGTGTTTGAGGGACACTGTGCTGGTTGTGAGGGCAGTCTTTCAGATGAGACATTAAATCAATCAATCAAATCTTTATTTAACCAGGCGATCACCATTGAGCAAGCTCATTTACAAGGTGGACCTGCTGTTGGCAGGGACAATTGTACAGTCACAGATGAAATATACATAATACAAAAATGAACAAGATGTTTACAATAATGATAGGAGCAGAGTATATACATTCCAAAGGCACATGTACAAGTAATATATACATAACACAACAGTAACATGATATATACAGTACCCACAGAAGCAAGATGTGTATGGTTGTCATATACAAACCATAGGAGAAAAGAAAATTGTTTATATTCTTGGCCATTGGCAACAAGTTATAGGCCTGAATGGAAGTCCCTAAGCTATGAGGTGCGGATGATGGTGTCTGGGTCTCAGGCTTATGTGACAGGGGGAGGGTGGTGTAAAAAAGAAAAAGGATGCAGAGGATGCTAAGGACAAGTGGGGCAAGTGAGGGGTGGGTGGGTAATTAGTGGCAGGGGGGACTAGGGTCACTGACTGGGACTAGTATGGATGAGGAGAAAAGCAGCAATCAGGCTGCTGGGAACGATGGTGGCAATTACAGATTTAAGCAAACGTTTTGTCAGAGATGGTCTTAAACAAGGCAATACTGACAGGGGAGCTAAGTCTCAATGATCTTTGTATCTTATTTCAGAGCGTAGGCAAAGCATAGCTTATGGCGGCCCTTCCAGAATGAGTATTGGTCCTTGGGAATTTCAGGGAAACAAGCGAGTGACTTCTTAAGGCATAATTACTGATCAGACTCAGGGGGAGACAGTCAACAACGTATTGTGGGAGTTTGTTAGTAAGGGCTTGCAGTGTCCAAAGGGCTGCGTTTCTACACCGCCTGTATTGAAGGAAAGGCCACCCTACAGCTGCGTATAGAGAGCAGTGATGTGTGGAGGACGGAAGGCCAGTTATAAATCTCAGTGCTCTGTGATACAATACGTCCAGTTTTGCAAGGTGTGAGACAGGCCAATGGCCACAAATAAAGTCAGCTTAGTCAATTAATGAGAGGAATATAGATTGAACAAGCTGTTTTTTTGCATCTGTAGTCAGGAGGTGTTTAATTCTGAAAAAAATACCAAGTCTGTGCCTCAGTTTTTTCAGCAATTCTTCTGTGTGTTCCACAAAAGAGTTTATTGTCTAGCCAGACACCCAAATATTTGAATTTAGGCACAAATTCAAGTTTTTCACCTAATAAGATGGAGATGGAAGCTAATGGACCAGCAGCAGCAGAGTAGGCCCCTGGGCCTGATGGTGAGAAGAGCATGGCCTTGTTTTTTTTTGCATTTAGTAGTAGCTTTTTGCTGAGGAGTTGGTGCTGCAGAATATTAAAGTCGGTTTGTAGGTCAGCACAGGCAGCTTCAGGAGAATCATGGCTTAAATAGAGCACCGTATCATCGGCAAACAAGTGGATACTGGCTTCCATGATGCCTATGTCCAGGCTGTTAATATAGATGGCAAACAATAAAGGGCCCAGTATGGAGCCCTGAGGGACTTCTCTTTTTATCGGTTAAAGTAGAGAGAGCTCTCCTTCAGCCTTGATTTGTTGCTGCCTGCCAGAAAGGTAGTTTTGGAACCATCCCAGTGAGGCTGGGTCAATGCCTATAGTTTATAAGGTGGAGAGAAGCAGGCGGTGGTCGACGGTGTCGAATGCCTTACTGAGGTCCAAAAATACGGCACAAACAAATTTTTTATTGTCTAGATCCCGTTGCCAGTCATTAGTGACTTTAGCCAGCGCCGTGATTGTACTATGCTTCGCTCTAAAGCCAGACTGCATTGGGTTAAGCAATGTAGAGTTGTCTAAGAAAGATCTCAACTGTAAATCCACAATTTTTTCCAGAAGCTTCAAAAGTATGGGTAGTAGGGAGATTGGCCTACAGTTGCTTAGGTCACAGGGATCCCCTGCTTTAAATAGAGGGATAACATGAGCAGTTTTCCATTCCTTTGGGATAGAGCCTTGGGCTAGGGACAGGTTGAATAGATGTGATATAGGTGTAGCAAGAATGTGGTATGCTATTTTCAAAAAATATGGATCGAAAGAGTTGGTTCCGGCACTTTTTTTTAGTATCTAGTCATAGTAGAAGGTCTTTGACTACTTTTATGGTGGTAGGTGAAAAGGAGAAGATCACGTTATTGTTACTTGGTTCTGGAAGCTGAGCGTTGATCTGTGGAAGGAGACTACTTACTGGTGCATCATCGAGCGCCAGACCTGTGGTGGCAAAATGATTATTGAAAGCTTGCAGTATCTCAGTTTTATCGTTGATGATAACATTATCAATGGTAATTTTAGAAGGAAGCACACTTCCTGGAGAGTGGCCAGACAGTTCTTTTATGATGGACCAAAATTTGGTAGGACAGTTTGGCGCAGAGAGCAGCTCATTTTGATAAAAATTGGCCTTGGCCTCTCTGACCAACTTAGTGCAGGCATTTCTAACTGCCCTAAAGAGACACCAGTCTGTGTCGGCATGTGATTTCCGGGCCTTTTTCCATAGATAATCTCTTTTGATTAAGGCAGTCTTCAGATCCACTGTAAACCAATGACAGGTTCTCATTTTTATTCGTGTTTTAACCAAGGGAGCATGGTTGTTTAGGGCTCTGGTTATGATTTCATGGAGAACGTCATAGGCATCACTCACTGATTTAGCCAGGTGGAAGCTCTGGCAGAGCAAGGAGTTTTTTAGATCATTGAAATATACAAGAGGGTTGAAGTTCTGACTGGATCTTTTAGTGGAAAATTTTGATGTAGATAGAGGCTTGGTAACTGTTCTTATGCCAGCAATAAAGCAGTGGTCACTAACATCTGCTGAGAGGATACCGGCATGGGAAAAGAAGTGGGGTTTGTTAACAAGGAGGACATCCAGGAGGGTGCTTCTCACTGGATTTTTCTTGTCGATGCGAGTTGGCTCAGTTATAAGTTGAGTGAACCCATGGGAGTCACAGAATTGTTTCAAGGGTGATGAGACTTTAGACAGCCAATCGTAATTAAGGTCACCTAGTATAATTGTTTCCAGTGGGGTAGCATCTAGGTGGGATGTCAGATGTGACAGGAGTAGCAGCCTATGATGCAGAACGCCACTGATGGGGAAGGTTCAACTTTAAGAGACAAACATTCAAATCCACCAGCAATGGAGGTGGCATCCAATATAGATACTGTGAATTTGTTTTTAACATAAATGGCTACTCCGCCATCCCTGGTCTGCCTGTCGGCTCTGAAGAGGAGGTAGTTAGGGATATTGACCTCTCTGTCTGGTGTGGACGCCCGTAGCCAGGATTCCAAGAGCATGAGTATGTCTGGTGCAGTGTGAATAATCCATGCCTGGACAGAATCCAACTTCTTTAAAAGACTACAAACGTTAGCATGCAGAAAGCTGATTCCTTTTAGAGTTGTAAGTTCAAATGGGGATGAAAGAACTTTCGTGGGGTCAGGGTTAAGTTCGATGTTGCCTGAGCACAGAAGTAGGAGGAGCACAATTTTCCTCATGTCAGCAAGGAGAAGTTTGAAAGCACTAGTCTTTTTGCGTCTATAGTAGGTTTGAGTACAGGGGTCCGGGGGCCGAATCATCCCCTTGAGCTGCCCTACAGACGCATAGACTAAGATCCATGCAGTGTAACACCAAACCATACAGCATTTGGATGGATGTTGTGTAGGGCCATGCATTGGATAATGGGTGACGGTCCCACTTCGAGGAGATTCCACAAACTGAAAGGAGATCAAAGGCATACAGTGGCAGCATATTATGTACATAGTGTTGGTATAAGGGTAGACTAGTAGTGTAGGGCATGACTGTTCGTTAGGATCAATTCTGTCTGGTTGCCTGTCTGCATAGGATATTATGCAAAGGCTGGCAAATAAACGGAGCCAACCGAGGCCTCCCATGGGTGTCCTTTGCGTAAAAAGAGGGGCGTGCTGCAATAAGACCTGCTAGCCAGATTCTATTCGTCCCCAGGGTCGTTGTTCCGTATGTGACTATTTGAGGACATTAGGAATCGGTGTTATGCAAGGTAATTGAATGCAGCCCTAGTGGCATAAACGTCTTATTTGTTTATTTTTTATCAGGCAAGGTTCATTTATTGCGAACTCTTCGTGTATGAGAAAAAGAAAAGAGGAGGGTGGAGAATACCTGTTTTGTGATGGATTACAATACCACTCCACTAGGGTTAGTAGAGAGGTCTATCCGGAGTGGAGGAGGGCCAATGAGAGTTAAGTCCCAAATCAAGGTTCCGTCTCTCTGTTCTAGTGGTTGTTCAGGGGATGATAAACAGCCCATGGCACTTCTCGAAAAGAGACTGGTTCAAAGTCCCCATTCATAAATTTATCAACAGTTTAGCTGGTTGAATATCAATACATTTGCATCTGGGTACAGAGAGCTGGAGAATTGCTGTGTAGTGTGCTGCTGTAGAATGGCTGCCCCATTCAACTCCAGAGGTGGCTGCACTTCTGAAATTGTGTGGTGTAAATTCTCTATTGATTGTAAAGCTATTTCAGATGCTTGCATGAAAGGAACTATATAAAGTGATAATTATTAATGGCCCCTATTCACAAACAAATGCGCAAGAGGTGCTTATCAGTGCACCCATGGGATTTCCATGTGAGGCCACATTTATGAACTTTGGCCCCCACCCAGCTCCCTTACTTGGACCCACTCCCCCGGTGTGTGGGTCCATGGGGAGCAGGCAGGTGTGGTGCAGCAGATCCTGGCAGGCATCCAATCAGCTGCCCAGGCAGGGACCCACAGTGGATCCCTTGTGCGCAATGGATGCCATGTTGCTGGCTGGTGTGCAGAGTGCCGACCATACTGGTGTGGGGATGTACCCTGTGTGCCGGACCCCGTCCTCCTGAGGTGCCCTGATGACAGGGGCAGCATTGTTGGGGGGGCCGATGCCACCTGCCATGTCCGCCATGTCCACCACATCCAAAGGAAGCTTCCTTGGGGGGTGCTTAACCAGCAACTGCCTTCCAGATGTGGAGCCAGCAGCCCCCCCGCACAGCATTCTGCACATTCGTGAATGCACAGAGTGCTTGCTCCCTCCCCCACCCTGCCCCTAGGCCCGCCCCCATGTGGAGCTCCATGATTGGCAGAGGAATCAGGTGCATAGGGGGGCATATTCCCATCCTGAATAGGGTGGAGGGGGTGCAGTGGGCACAGGCAGCTGAGCGGTGGCTATGCACCCTACTTACGCAGTGTGTCGCCTTTGTGAATAGAGACCATTATTATTATCATTATTACTATTATTGCATTATGTATAATGCTGAAAATGGAGGGACTATTTCAGCAAGTTGGAATGCATCATAAAATCCATAAACCTATTCAGAGCTAAGAAACTGGTATGTAACTAGTGTCAGTGGCTCAGCAGGTAGCACACTCACCTCTGAGGTTGGGAGATCAGAAGGCTGTGGGTTCTGTCCCCACACCAGGCACTCTGGTTAATATCCCAATACTGACACTGTAGTGCAGCATGAGGGGGGTGCTGCACTCAGGAGGTGCCATCTTTTGGATGAGACATTAAACCAAGGTCCTATCTGCCTGTTCTGGTGGTAGTTCAGGTGGATATTAAAGATCCCATGGCACTTCTCAAAAAAGAGTTGGGGAATTTTGCTGGTGTCCTGGCCAATTGTCCCCCCATTCACTAAAAATACCACCAGCAGCTTAATCTGGTTCAAGGTCAGTTGGCATTCTTCTGTATCCCCTCCCCCGGGTCGTGCCTGAAAATAGGCAGAATTTGTCTAGTGCACTTACCCGGTCAACAAAAAACTAAATAAATAAATATGGGGCTACCAACTCGTACACCTTTTTAAAAACATAATCACCAGCACTATTATCCACTATGTCATTTCTTTATTTTTTTCTACGTGGTGGAGTTTGCATATGAAAAATGCTGCAAAGCAGCTTGAATAAAGGAAGTGCAGCAGGGGCTAATTTCCCAGCAAACAACAGACTGCAGCACTTCTCTTAGATGAAAGATCTCATGTCCTGAAGTGGCAGACAACAAAGTCTCCCACTCTGTATGTTGTGAGAATAGGATATGAATTAAGGGCTTACATGAAGTGCTATGCTAGATGTCTTCAACTACATTTTCAGAACATTTTGAAGCCCACAGGGTATATTTTTCAATTGAAATTGTAGCCGCGAGTTATGCTTATAGTACATTTTATTCACATTTGCTGACAGCAGATGATTTTTGTGGTTGCTTTCGCCAGCAATATTGTCTTCTTGCTGTTGAACGTCTAAGAAAAGTGAAGAAACCAACCATGCACCAGATGAATTTTTAAATTAGGAATATTTTATTCATTTTGCCTCCCTGATCCCAAAGTTTCACCCCAAGGGAACATCCACTGAGAGATGATGGTCCCATGAAAGAATACATTTCATGTTATCAGTTATAATCATGTGTAGCAGTATATGGCTGTAATTAGTAGTAACCCCCCATGGGGGGCTTTACCTTTAAGGCGTCCTGTTGTTCACCCATCAAAGGCACCAGACGCTGCTGACAAAGTACCCACCTAATCAGTCCTGACTGAACCGGACATATAAGCATAACAGCGCAGGATGGTCTTGGGTGTGAAACATTGTGCACACCAGTTCTGTGTAAATAAAGACATCTGGAAATATAGCCTGTGGACTACAAATTTAGTAGCCCTCTTCATGTCCCATGACACAAACTAGCATAGAGCTGGGATCAGAGGATGACTGGTTAACCAGTCAGGGTCAGATTCCATGAGGAGAGAATTTCAAGTGCTTATTGACTTTCAGTGGACTAAATTAATCAACTCACCCTTGCAGCATCCAGTCACCTGATGAGTTACAGGCATCCAGACTGATTGTCACAACCAAACAATTTTTTGACTGGCAGTCGGAATTATTTTTTTGACTTCTAGTGTACTTTCTGTAGAAGTGTGTGTATGGGGGGGGTTATGCATTACTCAGCTGTGTCCCCCCAAAAAAACTTGCCTATTTTGGAGCTGTCAGCTGCCCCAGCAGAATTTTAACAGGTGCTTCCATCTCCTATTGTGGACACTTCCTGAAAAGGGGACAGGGTTGTTAGTTTAGTTTAGTTTTCATTTTTATTGTGCATAAAACCCTTTAGGCAGAGTCTATTTTCAAAGGGTTTAGAGTCAAGTACAACAGAAAACTACTATGACAGAGTCAGTTACAGGTGTACAATACAGTACAATACAAATAGAATAAAGTATGGGGTGGTGTGTGTAACGAGAAGTTTACACACACCCAAGGGTTTTAAGGCAGGACAGAGGAAAACTTTAAGGCAAAATCAGGGAAGTCATGTTATTCCTTGCCCTGGCCTATGCCACATCATATAATCACAAGGAATATGCTATCGCAAGGAACACCTTCATTTTTTTAGCATGCTTCTCCATGTTTTTTTTTTTTTGGAACTCATATTGCTCAAAGTAATGCATGCTACTTCAATTGCTGGTTACATTCCTGCACTGTAGAGGTCTGGTGAGCTTTGATTTGCTGGAATTAATGTTGAGGCTAGTTTAGTTTGCCTTTACCTGTGTAACAATGCTCATTATTTCTTCCTTAAGGATCAAAGGCAAAAGTGTAATAATTTTTGAAAGAGGCTTAAGTCTCTGTGCATGTAATTGTAATAAAATGTGATCCTTACAATGAATCTCTATGCATGCTATGTTTAATTTTAACATATAATGTTATATGTACTTGTCTTTACTGTCTGATTCATTTTTGTTTTCTTTCAGCCAAGCTGACTCCAGCAGACTGAACTTCTGACATCAAACTTGGAGTGATAACATCACAGAAGCGGCTTGTGCTGGCATCAATCAGCTGTTCTTGAAATATTCCACGCACTGATCTGCATGATTTTCTTGGATAACAAAAAAATGTCTGTCAGTTCCCAATGGCTGTTTATATATATATATCTATGTATATAAAACCAATGTTTTTGGCAAAAAAAAGAATAGTACAGTAATGTATATTAATTTCATGTTATTGAGTGTAGCCATCTGTTATTTTGTTTTCAAACTGTTCACACTATAATGAGGAAGTCCATAAACTGAAGTAAAGGATTTGATAGTCGGTAGCATTATACTAGTATTTTTTGCTCAGTTGTTCAGCAGAGTCTGTATTATAAAATGTTTTCATTTTGGTAGATGTCGGTTTGCACATTACTACAGTATTACTTTGACAGAGACTGAAGAATCATAGTTACAGTGACAGACTCGAGAATAATAAGCTTTTACTGTTACCGGAGCCTTGTTAGGGGGATCTAATGACAAAAATTTGAGGTGTTACAATTATTTTTTAATACTTTAATGTATGGCATAAAAGCAGTTTAACTTGAGAACAGCAAGAGTACATACAAACACAATTGCAACCTACTCACTAAGGGGCATACATTTTTGAGAGATTTCCTGTAGGGTACCCGATGCTTGCCATGATCAGAGATCCAGGAGCATTGTCCAGTGTTTAATGTATTTTTGGTAAATTGAATCATGGCAAGCGCTGTGTGATCCACTGTCAGCAAGTTTTTTTTTCTTTCTTTAGCAGTAATGCCCCTCCTGCAAGATCCATTCAAGAGAACACCCATCCAATGTTTAGACTTCTTAGTGGGATTGTTTCTAATTGTTAAACAAATCTTCAAATTCCTCTCACATGTCTGTTCAAATGCTTTTATGGCTGCTGCTGGTGGTGGGGTGGGGATAAACAACAACAAAAAAACTACTCACTCTATTCAACTAGCCCAGCGTGAATCTCCAGTGGCTGATAGCAAAGGAAGGGATGACAGAGGTGGTCCAGCCCTGTACTTCTGGGGTTCATGAGCAAATGAGAAACACGGGACCTGTGTTGAGAGTAGGTTTCAGCATATTCCCAACACAGAGACAGAGGTTAACCTGACTTTAAGAAGTGAGACATTTACTGTAGAGCTTGTTAGTCTTTTCTATTAGTACCTGTTTATACTTATTTATTTTTATTTTTGACTATGAGTCCATTGTACTCTCTTAGGAATGAGTTGAATATATTAGTATATGTTGAGCACTGTTGCAAAAGAGACAGTGTAATGGTACCCTATGCTGCAGTTATATCATCTGCATACTTTTGTATTTAACAACATACTTTTGTTTTTAGTAGTGGAGTGACAGAGCTCAAAGCTCTGCTAAAGGACCACCTGGGAAGCCAAGGTGTGAAGTTCCTGAGGGGCGGGGGGTTCTGCTGCCAGGGAGGTACATTGAAGTCAGTAATTAATGCCGGAGACAGTCTGGCCACCGAAGGTACTTTCTATTGTGCACGGATGAGTGGGCTGTCTACAGCATAATTACTCAGACCAATGTATAAATGTGTCTGCAGCTAGCCTTGCTTCAAAGGTCCTGCCTGAGCTGAAAATAAAAAGTGCAAGTGTGGAGAGTTGCATAGGGAGGCTACTTTTACATAGGGATTACACTTTCTATACTGACAAACTTGCATTTAAATATACTTTCGCAATCTCCAGAAGCAGCTCCCAAGTAGCTTGGAGCATTGTAATTCAGGAATCATTGAAGTCAGAAAAGCTGGGGCACTCACAGTTTCCCAAAATATTTTTTTTTCACAACACTGCGATAAAATGCATCAGGCTTTATAGTACAAAGTCTAAAAACTCAGCTCCTTAACAGCACATAGATCTCTCCCAAAAGGGTATCAACAGTTTTGCGCTACAAGTACATTGTTAAGACTAACTCACCCAACAAGAGTGCATTAATTATTTTAAAAATTAGAGGTGCAAATAATGAGATAGTGCCTGCATGGATCCCTTACAACCAATACATTTTTTTTTTTGTTAACCGGATAATGCTCACTGGGCACAACTGCCTGTTTTCATGGGAAACCCAGGAGCTTTAGGCTGGTTAAGAGACTTGCTCAGAATCACACAGTAAGTAAGTGGAGGTTGGGGGAATCAAACCAAGGTCTTCTGAACCAAGCTTGTTCATAGCTTGTTACTCTAACCATTAGGCTGTACTGCCATACATGTAAATCACAAGATGAAAGAAAGGGGGGAGGGACGTGGGTGGGAAAACAGTTATATTATTGGCTCACTATATTAAGGCATAGCCGAAACTCATATACATTTCATAAACTGTATAGTACAATATGACTAATCAGTTGCAGAAGAAGTGTAACAGGCAGGATATGAATGAGTGTTCATCCCAATCCCGTATTCACATTAAGTAGATCACAATAAGCAATGATCCCTATTAATTGCAGGACCTATATAAAACGTACAGCTATGGAATGAAATATGTATTACCTGTCACAAAAGGGGTATAATAGGTAACTCTCTGACCCCATCCCCTACTCATATTTACTATGCACCAATAAACAACAATCACTATTAAACCAAGCAGCATTAAATTATTTTTTTTTTAAACTCTGTTACTTCAAAAGGCTGCACTTAGAATAGGTAGGGTGTACTGACCCAAGTATTTTTTTCTAAGGGTATTTCCCTGTACTTTGTTTTCAATCACTGCAGCACCAAAAGTGTTTTTTTAATGCAGTCCTCGGTTTCAGCTGGTTACCACAATGCACAAGGCGGACGTCGCTATTACCTTTACTTTTTACACTACAAATTATCTGAAGTTACACTTCATTTAAGTGCGGTCGTCATTACTCTGGACACCAGAACATTAAAATGCTCTCTCCTTGATGAGCGATAGAGAAGGAGGGGGGCTGAGCCTCTTGAAATCATGCTCCCGAAGAGGAGTGATGACATCTCAATAGTGACGTCTTGGGTGGCTCAGTCACTAAGGAAACCAACTCTTTGCCATCGCGAAGCTCCCCTCGTATTCTCTTATTTAACTTTTTAGCTATCCAACTGCTTTCTGAGGAGCCATCCTTTAAATTCAAGGTTCAAATATGCTTTTTATGGCTACATTTTACCCGAGTCTCGGGAATAATGCGAGTCTGTTGACAGTATCGAGAATAAATGTGGTGGAAGTATTTGTACATTTGTTTTGTATACTCGCCACCTAAAAAAAAGAAAAAGCACTCCCACTTTCACACACACTCCCTAACCCACGGTGACCTAACGCTTTCCTCTTCTCTTCCAACAAGTTTTAAAATAATTAAAAAACTGCAATGTTATACAACCACCACAAATGAATTCCTCATTATACCACAGCTGCCTTACTCATTTATTTGCAAATTTAACAGATTATTGCTAAAAAAAATTGTGACCAGCAATTATAAAAAATAAAGTAATAGGCAGGTGGTTATTTATGAGAATTTTACACAAACCCTTGGTGTGGGATACCTATATAAACCCCTCAGGCTTCGCCCTTGGGGTTTATGAGGCATCCCACACCTCAGGTGTGTGTAAAATTCTCATAATAACCACCTGCCTATACATTATTATCTATATTATTAGCCTACTATATTAACACATGCATATATAAGGCACATATTACAGTAAAATAAATGTAAAAGCTCATGCTCCCATATAGGCAACTGCTATTACAACGAATTCATGGTTGCATTTTCGAAAGCCTTTTTTTTTCAAATGTGTTTGGAAGCAGTCACTCCAGGATACAATGTGGTTTTGTGACAAACCAGGTGTATTATTATACACTTGCTGAATACATCCAATGGGCTTGAGATGCACCTGATTAAAATGCACAAGGAAGTTATTTTGTGAGTGCTGTCTTTATAACCTATTCGTGCCCAAATGAAGTTTATTTATTCCTGACTCTTCCAATACTTGTGTTGTTATGTCATGTATAAATTAGCAAGGTGCCTTCCCTTTTTCGACTGAATCTGTTGTTAAGATAAACAGTTATTTTTGTTTCACTTTCTCTGTTTTCCCCAATTTTGACTCCTGGTATGAAACATAGAAACATAGAAGTTGACGGCAGATAAGGACCGCAAGGCCTATCAATTCTGCCCATTTCTTTTTCTACCTTATGAATGTGCCATTGACCTTTGCTCTGTCAGTGGCCTATCTATTCATACTCATCTGGATTGCTCCCTTATGCCTATCCCATGCCTGTTTGAAGCCCTGCACTGTATTAATATCCACCACTTCCTGAGGTAGGCTGTTCCATGCATCCACCACCCTTTCTGTGAAAAAAAACTTCCTCATATTACCCCTTAATCGGCCTCCCTCTAATCTCATGCTGTGTCCTCTTGTCCTGCTATTTTTCTTATATTGAAACATGTTAGACTCTTTCACCTTGTTAATGCCCTTAAGGTGTTTGAATGTTTCAATCATATCACCTCTCTCCCTCCTTTGATCTAGGGTATACATATTGAGTTCAGTTAATCTGTCCTCATAAGTTTTCTGATGCAGTCCCTGCACCATTTTGGTTGCCGTTCTCTGGACTGCCTCAATTTGAGTAATGTCCTTGTGAAGGTGTGGCCTCCAGTACTGCATGCAATACTCCAGATGGGGCCTAACCAGTGTCTTGTAAAGAGCGATTATTACCTCCCTCTTCCGACTTGTGATACCCCTACTAATACATCCCAACATAATGATCGTGTAACTCAACGTATGTATGTATCTCACCTGTATGTAACCTCTGTCTATAACTGCACTTATTGTTGTCTCCCCACCCACATGACAAGGTACCTTTGTAAACGAGTCTCTGACTCAAAGGTTGTAAAACTGATTACTTCAATAAATAAATAAATAAATAAACATCCCTCTAGCCTTATCTACTGCTTTAGAGGTCTGCTTGGATGATTTCAGGTCATCAGTGATGATAACGCCCAAGTCTCTTTCTTCCCTTGTGACTTCCAGCAACTCCCCTCCCAGCCTATAGGTGGCTTCAGGGTTTCTCTTCCCTATGTGCATTATCTTGCACTTCTTTGCGTTAAACCTCAGTTGCCACTCTTCTGACCATTTTGCTAGTTTATCCAGATCTCTTCTCATTCTGCCCACACCATCTGGATCATCTACTCTGTTGCAGATCTTGGTGTCATCTGCAAACAGACAAATCTTACTCTCCAGTCCATCTGCAATGTCACTGATGAAGGTATTGAAGAGGACTGGCCCCAGGACTGATCCCTGGCTAACCCCAGCCCCTCTGTCTGGCCTGTCTCTTCTAAGTGCTCCAACTTCATCTAGGTCCGGCACTGTTGTGGTATACCTCCACAGTGGGCTCACTTACTTCAGCTGAGATGTCCCAGGCAATCTTCCTGAGGTTCTTTGAACTGCATTGGATCTGAGTGGCTGACCAAGTGGTCCCTGATGAACCACTCTTTCTGCACAAAAACATGCATGTTCTATGTGCTCCCCATAATCAGATGTGTCACTACTCCTTATCTGCTACTGTCCGCAGCTGGTGACACCAATATGTAATGTGTCACTGCCTCCTCTCCCTACTGTAGGCATTATTGTGGGTGCAACTCAGTTCAGTGCTTTTTATTTCAGTGCTGGTTATTACAGCACCACCCATTACAGCGCTGTTCATTTCAGCGCGGGATTAGTGCCAGCTGTCTCATTTCAGTGCTAGGTTAGTGAGAGCTGTGAGACTTCATAGTTGCTGCTTGTATTGAAAATATGCTGAGAAGAAGTAGGAAAGGACCCAACAGCACTCTATTTCCCATGTACATGGTCTGGCCCCCCCCACCCCCATTCGAGGGCTGTCTGGAAGGACAGTGCTCCTGATGCCTGTGCTGTTCATCCTGTCCTTCTTGTGCATAGGCTGTCCTGTGGAGGCAATGTTGTTTGCAACCCTTCCCGTGCAGAGGGTGCAGTGCTTCTGTAGCTGCCCCCCCATTGGGCTACCTGGAGGGATGCTCCTGATGACTCATGCCACCCTGGCCTGGGCTGTATGGAGGATGTGATGCTCTGAATTACTGTCCTTGTGTGTAGGGGGTCATTGATTCAATGCATTGGTGAACATGACTGGTGCATCTTTATGAACTGCTGGTGTTACCTGTAGGAAGGCTGCCTGGCTGCATACCTGGTTGACTGAACAAAACATATACCACTGAATTGAAAGCTACATTGTCAGCTTTTTTTTTTTTTAAAGAAAAAAAAATGAAAAGTACTTACTTACCTTGGTCATTTGCCCCTCATGTGAGTCATGAAATTCCACATTGTGTTTTATGTCCCCAATTTTTGGCCTGAAATATTTTTACCAATTGTAAACTATTACATGAAATGAAAATGTATGATGTTACACCACAGTTATCGTGTAATCGGCAGATACTAACATGTCAGCATTTTTTAGTTCTTAAATTTTGACAATGATGAATGCATCAACAGAAAACAGAGCTGAAATGGGAAGCGCTATAATGAGACGGTGCTGAGTTGGGTGGTGCTGGAAGGTAAGTGCGGAACTGACCAGCACTGAAATGAAAAGTGCTGAACTGGGCTACACCCATTACTGTTACTTCAGGATAATATGTGCCCTTTCTCCCTGGGGATGGGAAGCACTTCTACCATGCTGACACACCCGACCAGGAGGACACTCGAGAAGTGGTTACTGATGGCGGCTGGCTGAAGGAAAATGAAATGGGGTACCCTGGATCCCGATTGACAAAGACTGCTGTGGGACACCAAAAGTAAACCATCCATGCAGACAACCTCTGCGCTAAAGACATAATGGGGCACGAGTGGCGGTAGCAGCAGCTCTGCACACTTTTACTGTTGTCAGTGTGTTTCTGTTTGTGCATTTCACAGTTACAGCCTGCTACATGGCAGGGACACAGCAGAATAGACACAATATAACAGTTGAGTTACATGTTGTAAATGCTTTAAAGAACTGTTGACACTAAAAAAACACAACACACTGCTCACAGCAACAACGCACTGCCACCAGTTGGGATCCTCGGTTGACATCACTCAGCCACGATGCTGCAATCATGCAGTTTGGGCAGAGCAAAGAAAGGCACAATGATGAGCAGTCTGCGGTTTTGCTGTTAGATACACTCAGCTTGGATTTTTTTAAAAGTAATTGACATTGTGACACCTAAACCAGCATTATCATTGGTAGCCAAGCAGTTTGAAATTTCCAAATGTAAGGCCAGTCAGATTAGCCAGATAGAGAAACCATTCTGCCAGAGTGGCAGGCTAATTATAACCCTGATCAGTAAAGGAGAGAGGAAAGATGCTAAGGTCAAGGACACCCTACTGCTATGGTTTTTGAGTACTGTCAGTAGAGGGGTTGAGCTATTAGGTCCATTAATATAAAAAAGTACCTCTCAGTGGAAACTTAAACGTGGCATCCTCTTTACAAAATAGCAAGGGGAGTGCCCCATGTGGATGGGGATGCTGCCACTGAGGGGGTCAGCACTGTGCTGCTAGCATTTCTCCACAAGTGGTCCTTATCTGCCATCAAAGTCTATATTTCTATGTAAGTACACCCTTTGTGATCACTAAGACATATTGTACTATACAGTTTATAAATGTATATGGCATTGTGATATACCTTAATGTAGTGAGCCAATAATAGAACTACCCCCCCCCCACCACACACACCTTTCCTTTTTTTTTTGGGATTTACATGTGCCCTTGTATGAACTCCATGTAGGCACTGTCTCATTATTTGCACCTGTAATTGTTTAACACTCACATATAGTTAGGTGATGCCTGTTTGAGTTAGTTTTGACAAGGTGCTTGTAGCAGAAAACCTGCTGACATCCTTATTGGAGAGGTCTATGTGCTGTCAGTGAGCTGAGTTTGTACAATAAATTCTGATGCATTTTGTATCAGTGTTGTGAAAACATTTTTTGAGAGACTGAATACCTCCTCGTTTATGACTCTAAATGTACTTGCAATGATATTGTACCATTGGATGATAGCATACAATTTGATGAATATAGCAAACCTGATGACAGCTGGGTGCTAGATTGCCTACTAAATTGGAAATTTATTGCAAAGTGTCTGTACTCTTCCCCAGTGCAGGTAAACAATATAGCAAAATGTCACCAAGAAGTATAAGATGCTTCGCCATACCATGAAAAACTGGGATACCTTTGTTACACTGATGCTTTGGAGAAAAATACAGGGTTTAGTGTTATTGCTCACTCCTCCTTCTCACCGGTTTGTTTTCATTTGTTTAAATGGTTTTGCAAAGATTTAGATTTTTGTACTACTTTTCCATTGCAAATTAAAACTTTTTCAGCTGGGGGGTGGGTGGGCTATGATGATAGATGTTTCCAAATTATGGCTGTGACACAGACAGCAGAAGAGAGCAGGTAGAGGCTGCTAGACCTGGAAAGAGTACTGAAAGATTAAATAGCCTCAATGATTTATGCAATGAAAATAAATGTAAACTGCCATATGTCACATTGACTTGTGCCATATATGAGTGATGCAGCAGATTGGTACTGAAACAAGAAAAAGGATATTTCTATGTACTCTTGATGTTTTTGAGTTAAACTGTTTTATGTCATACATTAATTTATTAAAAATGAAAGTAACACCTCTATTTTTGGTCATCAGATCACCCACAACAAGGCTCCAGTAATTGTAAAACCTCATTACTCTCGAGTCTGTCACTTTAACTGTACAATTCTTCAGTCTCTGTCAAGGTGAGAGCACTGTGTAAACCGATATCTACAAAAACAAAAATAGTTTTATTATAAGGCTCAGCTGAACTATTGAGCAAAAATACTAATAACCAACTGTTAATCCATTTATCTCAATGAATAAACGTCCTCCTTTTAAACAGTTTGTTCTGCCTTTAATTGTTTGAGCACTGAGGCCCAGATATTCAAAAGGGTTGTGTATGGCACAACAGTGTTGCACCATGCGAAACCCACTGATGCATCCCGGTGCGATATTCAAGCAGGAGTGCGCTGATCACGAATCCCAATCGCGGGCGCATCAGTAATGTATGCGAAGCAGGTAGAGGGGCTTGCCATGCATACTCTGCACATCCGATATTCAGCCTGGATGTGCTGAGTCATGCATGTACAACCCCTACTTGTGCCGCACAAGGATGCTCAAAAAAAGAGGAGCAATGACCCGTCCACCCACAGGTGAGCTGTCGTGTGCAGTGCACAACACGGCAGCTGCCACCTGTGGGTGGCCACCCGAGCTCCGGCTGCACCTCCGTGGTGGCGCCCCCCCATGCCCGATCATGGGTACCAGTTAAAATGAATAATGTCCAATATCCCTGGTGGTCCAGTGGACTGCTGTCTGCCCAATTGTGGGCTTAAGTAAAACAAATTAAGACTCCTATATCCCTGGTGGTCCAGTGGACTGCTGTCTGCCCGGTCGCAGGCTTAAGTAAAGAAATAAAAGACTCCTATATCCCTGGTGGTCAGTGGACCCCCCCACCCGCCCACTGATCCCCACAACCCTGCTCCCCGGTCAGCGGCGGGCTGCAGCACCACCACGCCTCGGCCAGCTGCCGCCGACTGACACCGTCGATAGGGCTGTCGCCCATTGGTTCTGGCATGAGCGATGGGCATGCAGCCATGCCGTACCACATTCCAGATATGTGAATGGATCCATTCACGTATCTGAAATGTGTAGTACGGCCGGGCTGCACGCCTATCGCTCATGCTTGTGGACCAATGGGCACTACAGCCCTACCAATGGTGTCAGTCGGTGGGTGGTGGGGCCAGGCGGGTGGAGTCCGCCGCCTGCCACTGACTGGGGGCGGGCGGTGGGGATCAGTGGGTGGTGGGAGGGGGTCCACTGGACCACCAGGGATATAGGAGTCTTTTATTTCTTTACTAATGCCCGCGATCGGGCAGACAGCGGTCCACTGGACCACCAGGGATATAAGAGTCTTTTATTTCTTTACTTAAGCCCATGATTGGGTTGACAGCGGTCCACTGGACCACCAGAAAAATTTGACTCTTTTTTATTTTACTAATGCCCGTGATTGGGCAGACAGTGGTCCACTGGACCACCAGGGATATAGGATTGTTATTTTATTTTACCAATGCCCACGATCAGGCTGAAAGCGGTCCACTGGACCACCAGGGATATTGGAATCTTTTATATTTAACTAATGCCCGCGATCAGGCTGTGGGGCACATTGCTGTGCTGCAGGGGGCGTCGGTCCCCGATGGCTGCTGCCTGGCAGGGTGCCAGGCGCAAGTCGTCAGGGATCGGCACACCTGTATGCAAATGGTGCCATAATGACATGCAAATGGACCCATTTATGCCTTGCATACATTATGGCCCCATTTGCATGTGCACTTTTGAATATCGCTGTTGTTG
The DNA here is from genome assembly GCA_016271365.2 of Neoceratodus forsteri. NCBI lineage: Eukaryota > Metazoa > Chordata > Ceratodontiformes > Ceratodontidae > Neoceratodus > Neoceratodus forsteri. Next base: position 302,627,718 of record JADMNL010000023.1, on the reverse strand, counting down.
CGCCTAGTGCAATGGAACTTGCGCTAGCGCATCCCCCTGCTCCACTCTGGCCACTTACGCTGGTGCAGTGCCACTGCACCATGTGCACTGTGGGTGGCCAGGGTGCGATATTTAACGATGCTGAGCCATGACACAGCTCCGTTGAATATCGCCTGGTCAACGCCCCTGCACAGCCAAGTTGCGCTGCGCCCAGGCTTGCGCCACAGCCTGGCACAGTTTGAATATCTGGGCCTGAGTGTTTAAAAAAAAAAACAGACAACAACACTCAGTAACATGAAATTAATATACTTTATTGTAACAGTCTCCCAAAAAACATAAATGGTATGTAAAATAAAACAGCCATGTGCACACTGTGAACTGAGAGTATTTTTTTTTTTCAGAGAAAATCATGCAGATGAGTGTATGTAGTCTTTCAGGAACTGTTGATTGATGTCAGCATGAATCACTCCTGTGATGTCTTCACTCCCGGTTAGACAGGAAAAGCTCCATTTACCAGTCAGCTCAGCTGAAAGAAAAAAAATGGAATCAATTCAGATGGTGACAACAATTACATATAACAGACTATTTGTTAAAAAGTAGCATACCACACTTATGAATTTACTGTAAGGGTCACATCTTATTACAATTACATCCACAGAGAGGTGCATCTGTTACAAAAATTATTACACTTTTGCCTGTGATCTTTAAATCTCTTTAGGCATTGGGGCGGGGTGCAGGGAACACACAGCCTGCAGCAGTTAGCCACGGCAATTTAAACAGACAGACAAGATAACTCCGACTTTGCAGCACTTCAGAAAAATGGAAGTACTATTTGCACCTAGCTTCAGTGTGGTGTTTTTATTTTCAGAACTTAATGCTTCAGAAGCTTCAAATACAGTAAATGCTGGTTTTCTAAACAACCAGGATAAGGGGTACCTGGCATCATAGTAAAAAAAAAAAACAGCTCAGAAACAAATGACTGATTGCTGCCATAGATCTGAGCTCCAATCTGATAACATGGAATGTCTGTTTTCACACATTCTGGCCCTCTGCACAGACATATTTACTGTTCTCTACACACTGGAATGCATTCCCCACAAAAAAGTGGACCACTTCTGGTAGAAAACCTATGCCTTCTCCCCAGCTCAACTCCAGGGTTATGCAAAGCACACATGGACATGTAATATTTTTTATTTCAGCAATATGGCAAGGCAAGCAATTCACTTTACATCTAAGCAGTAATAGCTATGAATAACTGCGTTCCAGTTTTTATCATTACAACTGGAGGGCTGAAAATTGCAATATTTAGGGAGTCTAGCTGCATTCTTCAGAGTTGTTAATGATTGGAAAATCTACTGTACCACGATGCAATTAAAATTTAATTATGAAAACTAATTTAACAAATAAGTAGTATATAGTTTAATAATAACAGCATACTACTCTGAATAATGGGATTACAATACTAGGTAGTATGGTTTATTTATTTAAAAGTTTTACCAGGAAGGCATACTGAGCACTGCAACGCTCGATTCCAGATGCGTCCTGGGGGAGGGTGAATTGGAGAGAACTATACACGTAGAAGTACATTACATTGATGAAAATTTACAGAGTACAAGATACACCTGCCTCATGGCAGGGGATAGCTATTAGTGCAAAATGACAGATCTGGTGCTAAACAAGGGCCATTTGCCACAGCAGTAAAGGTATTAACTTTAAGAGTGAACACGTAGTCAACATACATTCATTTGAAGCATATGGCTGCCATAGGGGTCTAGCTGCACGTGCAGGTGGTGATGAAATGCTGCTTGAGGAGAAGGTTGAACCACTGTGAGGAGGTGAAGTGTCTGAGCTCAGCTGGGAGGGAGTTCCATATGAGAGGCGTGTGGTACCTGAAGGCATGCTGACCTTTGGCGGAGGTCATATGAGGAAGTTGGAGTAGCTTGGCATCGGTGTTCCGGAGGGAGTAAGTTGAAGGAGTTTGGGTAGCTAGAGAAGCTGCTAGGTAAGGGGGGAGGGACTGGGACCAGTATTTCGACAGTAACCTTGCACAGCTCGCTGTTCTTTGATTCCTGTAAAGAAGGCAGGTCTAGGTATCTGTAAAGGTCACAGTGGTGGGTTGTGGGCAGGCAGTCAAGGGCGAAGCGGCAGAAAGAATGGAAGAGAGGGTCAAGCCTGGCAAGGGAGGACTTGGGGGCCATGCTGTAAACTTGTCCCCATAGTCAAATAGTGGGAGAATCATTTTCTGAACAATTGCTTTGTGGGTTGGCAGTGGGATACAACCTCTGTTCCGATATAGGGCACCCAATTTCTGGTGAAGTTTTTTGTGGATCACATCAATGTGGACTGAGAAGTTGAGGTGCTGATCGAGTCAGACCCTGAGGTATCGGAACGAGGTGCAGGTCTCCAAAAGGGATCCATCTAAGGTGTGGAAGGTTGGGAAGGAGAGGACATGGGAGAACCTTTGCCTAGACCCGAAGGTAAGTGAAATAGTTTTCTTCGGGTTGAGAAACAGCTGGTTGGAGCGGAACCAGAGTTGAATTGCATTAAAATCCTGCTGGAGTCTGGCTGACACTTCAGCGGGGGAGGGACCTGTGGCATAAAGTACAATGTCATCGGCATAAATGTGTATGGCCGAGAGGGGGCACACTGAGGGCAGGTCATTCAGGAAGATAAAGAAGAGTAGCAGGCCAAGGACTGAGCCTTGGGGAACACCTATTGTAACAGGTAGGGGAACAGAAGAGTGTGATCCGATTCTGTTTGTTGCCTCCCTACCAGATATGAGTGGAACCAGCTGGTGGCTACCCCGAGAGGCCGGCGAGGGCAAGTTTGGATAGCAAGAGTGAGTGGGAGACCATGTCAAAGACCTTAGCTAGGTCAATGAAGATCACTGAGGTGACATGCCCTTTATCCATGACAGTGAGGATGTCGTTTGTTAGCCTTAGAAGGGAGGTGATAGTGGAGTGCGATTTCCAGAAGCCAGACTGGTATTGAGAGAGAAAGGAGGAGGAGTCGAGGAAGGTGAATAGTTGGGTGAGGACAAGTTTTTCCTGAACTTTTGATAGAATAGGGAGCAGGGAGATAGGGTGGTAATTACCCACCGAGGAGGGGTCGCCTCCTTTATGGAGAGGGATGACTGTGGCAAGCTTCCAATCAGCAGGGAGTTTGGCGAGAGTAAAAGTGAGATTGTAGAGGGAGGCCAGTGGGGTGGCAATGGCTGGGGCAGATAGGTATAGCATCTTGGAGTCGAGGCCAGAGGGGCATTTACCTTTGGATGGGTTGAGTGATCACAGGGCTATTAGTACTTCAGCTGGGGAGACCAGGTGAAACGAGAAACTGGAGGTCCGTGGTGGGGTGGCATGGGGTGGGATCAGAGGGTGATGTGGGTTTGTGGGTAGAAGGGAGGAGGCGCAGTTAGTGAAGAATGTGTTGAAAACAGTGGCCACTTCACCTGAATCGGTGACCATGGAGCCAGCAACATTTAAGGCAGGGGTGGGTGGCTGGGAAGGGGAGAGAATAGTGATTTCATTTTCTTCCAGAATTTAGCTGGGTGGTTTTGGTTTGAGTGGAAGGAGACCTTGAAATAGTTAGCTTTAGCCTGATGAATTATCCGGGTGCATGCATTGCAGAGTGTGCGGTAGTGCTGGAGTGCTGCCTGTGTGCCAGTAACTTTGTAAGATTTCCAAGCCTTGTCCCTAACATGGAGTTGATCTATAATGTTAGCGTTTACCCAGGGTAGGTGGGCACCCCTTACCCAGGTTCTTCTGAGAGGTGCGTAGTGGTCCCAGATTGCGAGAAATTAGGATTTGAAAAAGCCCAGGGCCGAGTCTATGGAAGAAGCATGTTGAATGAATGACCAGTCAGCGTTAGATAGATCATTTAGGAGGGCGGCAAGGTCTAGTGATTTGTAGGACCTAGTGAGTAGTGTTTGTGGGGGCGGTGCCCGGGGCTTGAAAATTTTCCTTACTACGTAAATCATGTGGTGATCACTTAGGGAGTCGGGTAGGAGACCAGCTTTTAGAACCCGATGGGGGTGGGTAGTGAGGGCTGAGTCGAGGAGTGAGTGGTTTAGAGATTTATGATTTAGGTGAGTGGGTTCTGTGATTTGTTGGGATAGGTTTGGTGCAGTCACCTGGATTTTGAGCTTGGAACTTGTGTTAGAGAACCAGTTAAAGTTGAAATCACCAAGGATGTATAGTTCTCCCCCCAAGGCAAGTGATTTTAGGGTGCCTATGTGTTCTAGGATGGTGTACCGGGGAGTGTCGGGGGAGCATTAAGACTCCACTACATATAGTGGAATGGAGTGGGGGAGTGATATTTTGAGTAGGAGAGAGTCAATGGGATGCGTGGGATTGGGGAGTTGGACTGGTGCAAATTGTAGCTTGGTGGAGATGAACATGGCAACACCCCAACCCTTCTTTTTGCCCGGGCAGTCATAGCGAGTGAGTGAGTAGCCAGGAAGAGTAATTTGGTGTCTAAGTTATGGGGTTTCAGCCATTTTTCAGTGATAATGAGGATATCAGGGCATAGGGAGAGGACATCCGGTTGTAGGGTGGTAAATTTATTCAGGATGCTGCATATGTCAAGATGCATGATTTTAAACCCCTGTGGTAATTGGAGATTTGGGGAGGAGATGTTGTTGGGTGGGGAAGGTGGCCCTGGGTTTTATTCAACGTCTCCTGCCAGGAGTAACAGTAATGATATTGGCTGTTTTGCTACGAGCAATACCCATCTCACCTTGCGGGGGTTGATAACCGCTGCGGGATTAATGAAAAGTTGTTTGAAAGTGACGAGTGTAAAATTGATTGCCCAGCATGGAAAGAAGGCGGCAGGATGGTAGCGCCTAGGTCCCAATTAAATAATACAACAATAATGGTTACCATTATTGATCTAACCTTTGGCCTCTACACTGGGCTTTTCCTTATTTTCATTTGTTCTTTGTTTTTATTAAGTTATTCTTCATGTTTTATGAAATGGGGCATATGCTGTAACATTAAATATAGTTTTAAATCCAGGTTTCATGTGTGCCTTTTATAACCCAGTCAACAAAAACTAAAAAACAAACAAGCAAAAAAAAAAACCTGGAGTTGAATGGGAAAGGGAAAATTGTTTAACCAGGTAAGGCACACTAAGCTGAAGCTTGTTTCCAGGTGCGAACTGGGAGTACAAGAAAGTTGAATGACTTGCTGAGGGTCACACAGTATGCAAGTAGGGGCTGTGGGATTCAAACCCAGGTTTCTAGGTTTGCAGCTCAGTGCTCTAAATTATTGCACTATATTGCCTCCTTAGTTGAGAAATAGAGCTAAGAGTTGAGCTGGGGAGAAGGTAGTGGTTCTCTACCAGAAGTGATCCACTGTTCTTTGTTCTGGGCACCTAGGAACCCTCCTCTGGCTACAATAAGACACTTTTATGAAAATGTGAAAAACTGTTCCCCCACTGCATGTATCTTCTCCACCACACCACCGCATTATTTTGGGGGCAGGGGCAAGGGTGGCCTCCCATTTTTTTTTTGCCTGCCCAAAGCCCAGACCAGCTTTCTTCCTTCTTTGCATGGCGTCAGCAGCCAACGAAGAACACTACAACCTGTTCAGAGGGCGTAGCATGTTACAACCAGCCATTGCTTCAACACATTGCCTGACAGCAAGCTTTATCACTGCAGTCACTGAAGTTGATGCCTTACACAGAAAATTAATAAAGGTCACAGTGTGTCATATTCCTAGCTGTATCATATGGGGTAACACTTTTTTAACACAACCAAAAAAAACAAAAAACACTATTTGTAGCCAGGATGCAGTCAGTGCTCTATAGGAATATTACAGGGAGTTACTAAAGAAGCTGTATGGCTATTTTTATAGGGATTTCTATTTAATGGAGTAAAGGTTTGCGTATTTCTGGGAAGTGTTCACCTGGCCTTCTCTCCATAAAGAAAGACAAGACCCCCCCCGCCAAACCCTTGGGTATCTGAAATAATCTGACATTTGCTAATCTTGCCCTGTTTTCCAAATACACCAGATAGCTACATACCACTCTCTGCTGTGCCAGCATTGCAATTGCCTTTTCCAATGAGTCAGTATTACTTAGATGATTGTCACTGCTCTCCAAGGGCTGTTGTCCCACCTGAGATTTTGCTGGCGCCACACTCCCGCTAATTGAGTCCATCTTCCCAGCACCTCTTGGTTTTGCTATTGCCTCAAATTCACTCACTATGCCCCTTAGATGATTAAAAGTACCAGCTAAGAACTTTATAATTAAAACCCATTTGTTTCAGCAATGTAAATAAATTAATTAAAATTGAGATAAACCATGTCTTCTGAGAGAGAGAGAGAGAGAGAGAGAGAGAGAGAGAGAGAGAGAGAGAGACTAAGATCACCAGCCCACTGCTAAAACTAAAGTGGTCAGCAGGACTCCAGCTCCAGCTCCATCCAGTTTGCCCATATTATTATTTTTTTTTGAGATTGGGACTGTAAATTGCAGGTAAAAGATGGAACTCAGAACTCTGCTCTTTCCCAAACTCCCGAATTATCCTTCAGCTGTTTTCACTGGGAAGCAGTAAAATGTTCATACTGTGGAGGTAACGGTCTGGTTGTCTGCCTCCTGCTACTCAGAGCTGTCATATTATTCCCTTTTCAGGTCACTGCCAAGTAACATCAGCTATGGCATCTTGAGTTTTTCAAGGGACCTCTTCCTCTCTCCACAGTCACAGTTATAAAAATATTTAGCATCAAAATTGTCGAAGAGATTCTGAATGATAGGCATACAGTATTTAAACATAGTGCTACAGTATGTAACGGGCGTCAACCTGAAGCTACGAAAAAGCTGAACAGTAAAATTAATTGAATTACACACCCATGTACAGTATAACTACTAGTTTAATGTCAGAAACTATTATTTCACTCAAGTGAAAACCGGTCGTTGTTCTACCCCCCCACCTTCCTGATTCATAAGCACGGTGATCAGCGCTCCAGCTCCTGCAGCTTACTTTTCTAAACAAGCAGAAGTCTTAGAAGAGAAAAACAAGTTTGTCAGAGGATATAAATGTGAGCTTCAAAGATGGAGCAGAGTGCAAAGCACGACTTAATCTCAATAATATCTGGTCAGAACATATTAGCAGTACCTGCTTGCTAGTCTGCCTTCTTTACCACACTGACACATCCAGTTGATTGCTTCCTCCATTTGTAAATATGTTCTTAAGATATTTACACAGGGAGGAAGCAAGCAATCCTTGCTCTGGCAATCTTAACACTTCCCTTGTTTTATAACTGAAAATAGAGCAGTAATAAGATATACAATGGGTCTATGCACATCTGCTGAACTGCTTGGATAGCACTCCCTAATGTGTAATTCACACTCTGGCATGAATCGAGTACAAACGGCTCTCACTGCTACCATGGGAAGCTAAGTCCAGCAGGGTTGTAGCAGATGCAATCTTCTAAAACTTTACAATGACACTGTTCTGGTGACATAGAAGTGGGCTATGAGGTAACTTCCTCTATGAAAGTATGCTGCTTAACTTTTACCTTTGATGACTGCTAACTTCCGTTCTGTTTAATGAAGGAGACAAGTTATATGGGAGAAGATTTGATTTGGGAGCTTTAAAACGATTGCAGTTTTTTCTCCCACACGAATGAAAATAGCTGCAGATTCCAAATTTGATAGAGGAATTTATTTCTGAATTTCCTGCCAATTGACTGCAATGGAACTTTATCGACGAGGTTTATATGTGATATTTTTATAACAGGAGAACTCGTAAAATTGTAAGGAACAAAATGGAATCGAGGTAATTACACCATTTCTGTTCGGAGTTCCTAGTTTGTAATTTTGGGATGCTATTTATTCTAAGAACCATAATGTTGGATTTGGGAGCACACACACACCAACACACACACACACACACACACTTGTACTCATCTGGTTATCAGTTATAAAAAATAAATATATTTTTTTAAAGTTGTGGCTTCTGTCTGTCTGTCTGTCTGTCTCTCTATTCTCCCTCTGTAGTTATCTAGCTATCCAATATAGAAACATATAGAAACATGGAATTTGACGGCAGATAAGGACCGCTTGGCCCACCCAGTCTGTCCATTTCCCTACCTACTGGATAAGCTGCAGATCCTAGTTAACCAGCAGCCTACTTCTTCTTACCCCAACCCCCCAGAATTGCCTTATGACTGTCCCATGCATGCTTGAATTCCACCACTGATTTTGACTCCACAACCTCCTCCGGAAGGCCGCTCCATGCATCCACAACCTCTCTGTGAAAAAATACTTCCTTAAATTACCCTGAGCCACCCTCCTCTATCTTCAAATTGTGCCCTCTTCTTCTTGCACACCTCTTTTTGAAAGATCCTACCCTCTTGGACTTTGTTGATTCCTTGAGGTACTTGAAAGTTTCTATCATGTCCCCCCTCTCCCTCCTTTCCTCGAGGCTATACATATTAAGCTCCTTAAGTCTCTCTTCATATGTCTTCCGGTGCAGACCCTGCACCATTTTAGTTGCCCTCCTCTGGACAGCTTCCATCCTGCTTATGTCTCTGTGGAGATTGGGTCTCCAGAACTGCACACAGTACTCCAGATGGGGTCTCACCAGCTGTCTGTACAGAGGGATAAGAACTTCCTGTTTTCTACTGGTGATGCCTCTCCCTATGCATCCCAGTAACCCCCAGCCCTCCTTGCTGCCCTCTCACATTGCTTGCCCACCTTTAGGTCATCTGATATGACTACCCCCAGGTCCCTTTCCATTTTTGTTGTTGTTAGTATCTCACCCCCCATTGTGTACTCTTCCCCTGGGTTTTTGTTTCCCAGGTGCATTACCTTGCACTTCTTAGCATTGAATCTAAGCTGCCATACATTTGACCATTCCTCTAACCTTGCCAAGTCTCTTCTCATCCTTTCTGTCTGTCTGTCTGTCTGTCGGTCTATCTATCTATCTATCTATCTATCTATCTATCTATCTATCTACCTATCTATCTATCTCTATCGTTCTACTCCACACTTCTTTCATAAAACAGAAGCCTCTTGTGCTGATTGTGGTGCTTGTTCTTAAATTACTTTGTTGAAGCCAGGAACAAATACAACTAAAAAGGCACTTGAAATGTATGAAGTTCCTTAATGTAACTGTAAACCGATTTTAAACCATGCTCCACAAAACTTGATAAGACACGGCAGTAAAGGACATTGGTCAGGATTGGACTGGGGTACAGGGGGGCCACATGGAAAGGGAATAGAGGTGCCCACCTGGAAAAATCAATACATGCAGGCCCAGGGTGGCCGTGACACACTCCTCTCAGTATTCAATTTAAATTTGATGCACTTCCTCTGTATTTGTATCTTATATTTACCTATAGAGTGCCAAATACACCATATAGTTACAAGAAAAAAAAGATGATTATTGCAAAGATGTTCAGAGTTTAGAAGGTGGCTATGCACCCATATAGAGGGGGCACATGGAAATTTGCTGGTATCCTTATGGGTCAATCAGACTTTGGTAATAGAGAGCGATTCAGTAGGGGAGAAAGAGGGAGGGAGAGACAGAGAGAGAGAGAGTGTCAGTAGGAGGGTTACAGAGACGGACAGACAGACAGAGACATTTCAGGATGCCCTGTGGTACATTTATTGTTTTTTATATGTCTGTCTTTCTTGGAAGAAGTTATTTATTTATTTACACATACATGCTTCTTGTAGGGATAAAGTAGTACAATACTGCACATTGCTAATCCATACAATTTAAAGTTCTCAGTATCCTCAGGGATAGCCCATTTCTGTTATCCACATTGCAGCAAACACATCATTGACTTTGTTTTTGGTATCTGCCATTAAGTTTGTCAACGTTATTTCTTTAAACTATAAATTCACCAGGAGCTAAATGTTTTTAAAATGTATTTATGTACAATAATAATATCTCCCAGCTGTGTCCCTGATTACAAGGGACTTCCCTCATTTTACCCTCAAAATTAATCCTTTTTAGTGATGCAGGGGGCAGAATCCTGCAGCGCTTTAACTATCACTGGGAAAGGGGACATTTCTTCCATCCTCACAACATGTTGGATTGCGTCACAGCGGCCTCTTCCACCATGAAATGGTCTGCCCATGTTGTCCCAACTGACCAAAACACTACACTCTTTTCCACAATCATCCCCTGCTCTGACCTGCTCCTCCCCACTCCACCCCAGCTCCACCCAGCTTCACCCTTTCCGCTCCTCCCCTAACTCCACCACTGCTCCATCCGGCTTCTCCCTTCCCCGCTCCTCCCCTTCCCTGCTCTGCCCCACTCCTCTCTGCCCTAGCTGCACCACAGTGTGCTCTTCTACATCCAATTTAAGTGGCAGAGTAAGTAAAGAATTGACAACAGCACCTGAATATATCACATGCAGACTGGCCATTTTCAGTTGGCTCTTCCCACAGTTTCCAGTGGTCTAACTGAGGTAAGGGCATGACTTGCTGTTGTTCATGACAGTCACTGTATATTGCTTATACAGTTTGCTCACCTTTGTATCACACACTGCTGTTGGGCTTTATACACAAGACCAGGACGCTGCCACCCTATTAAGGTGATATTTTCCTAATAATGTGCATGCCTTCCTTAGAACAGAAACTAAAACAAATCTTACTACTTACAAATCATTGTATTGTTTCTCCATACCTCCTTAATTCTACACAACTTCACTAACTTCATTATGCAGCCATGGTGGATCTGACCAGAATTTGTTTTTTTGCCTGTGACAAGGATGTGATAAAGCAGCATCATGTCAAGGTTTAGCCAGTTCAGGCTGCTGTATAGCATACAGATGTGTGTCAGTTTTTAGGCCAAGTGCAAAGTGGCATGCCCTTTTGAATAGACCTCTGACTCTGGACAGCATGCTGTCACTCGTGGAGCCATAAACCGAAATCCTATAATTAATTATTCTTGTAATAAGGCAGAATGAGATCTGCATGAGACCCTGATGGGAGAGGTACCGGTGTGCTGTTGCCATGCTAAGAAGTGACAGACAATAAATAGTCTCCCATGCTGTATATTGTTGAAAATATGTTAATTAAAGGGAAAGGTACTTGGATAAATTTGTTCATTAGTGAACAAAGGCTCAGAGAAACTCTGTCTCAAATGAACCCCTGCCACAGTCTTTCAGATGCTACAGAAAATAATCTTTGAGATGGAGATGGTGCCTGAGATCAGGGTGATAGAAAATATCTCAAGGTAGGCATTACCCAAATTTCAAGTCTGACTCAGCTTCATCCAGTTAATCAGTTTGAGTACAGGGAAGTAATGTCACAGCCTCGCTCAACCAAGGCACCATGGAGAGAGACTTGAGGGAGAGGACATAAATGCCCCAGCTCAGCTTTCCTTGCTCTCTTTTCACTGGGATGTCTGTGTGAGTTGGTTCCAAAGGAGAGAGATAGACTGTGTGTCTGTAGAGAGAGAGAGAGCTTGAGGTAACAACGCTAGTAGATAGTGAGGTAAGAAGACCTTGTAACTTGTAGGGAAGATAGAAGAATTTACCTGCATGACAATGCAAGCTTTCTTTTGCAATCCTGTATGGGTAATGTTGTTTGACTACACACAATAGTGTAACTACTTAAATATTATGGATTTATTTGGACAACCAGATGTTAGTAATAAGTTACTTGTTTTTCTAAAGACTAGAGGATCTGGTTGTTTGTGACTGCTTCTCTAAGGGAAAGATACCTGGATAAAGTGGTACATAGTAAATGTCTCTAAGAGAAAAGAGTGTGTCCTACCCAGAGCAGAGACTCTCACTGCATGGAGTCTAAAGGGTAGAAGGTGGTAGAAATGGGTTATCAAAGCACTGAGGTCTGTACTTTTGTTCATTCATTCATTCATTCATTCATTCATTCATTCATTCATTCATTCATTCATAACTTTATTTATAAAAAGCATCTTTCTAAAACCAAGGCACTTGTACATAAGATAGACAAAAATAACAATTGAAAACAATCATGGCAATCAAAAATATTAAAATCCACAGATTACAGTTCAATAAATATCAAATTCAGCAGGAATCTGAAATTAGTGCTGTTTTGAAACTCTGGACGGTCAGGCTCTCTCATACCCAATGAGATAGAGAATTCCATGGGGTCAGGGACACAAAAGAAAAAGACCAGGCCCCCGATGTCTTTAAATGGACTCTGGAAATCTCCAGCAATCCCTTGTTGGTGGGTCGGAGAGGACGGAGGGGGAAGTAGGGGGTGAAGGAGATCTTGCAAGTAATGGGGTCCCTGGTCGTATAGGGCTTTATAGGTCAGTAACTCGACCTTGAAGGTGATCCACCACTGTACTGGCAACCAGTGCAGTCTGCAGAGCACAGGTGTTATATGACTGGTCCTGAAAGTACCAGTCAATAACCTGGCTGCTGCATTCTGCACCAGCTGCAGGCGGCGGATATCAATCCCTGATAGCCCTAGGTAAAGGGCATTGCAGTAGTCAAGTCGGGAGGTTATGAAGACATGGACAAACATTGGAAGATCCTCAGGAGGAACCAGATGCCTCACCCAAGCAATATTCCTCAGATGGTAAAAAGAAGATTGGACAACGGCTGACACCTGAGATTTAAGGATCAGTCCGTCATCAAAAATAATGCCCAGGTTCCATACCTGATCTGAGGTAGTCAGCTAAACACCCCTGAGCCAAAGCCCAGAGGGTTGCTCAGCAAACATACCCACCTCCCAATGGTCTGGGTCCACAACCAACAGCTCAGTCTTTGCCAGGTTCAACCACAGCCAGCTGGCACTCATCCAGTCCTGGATCTCGGAAAGACAGTTGTTAAATACTGAGAGGAATCCATCCTGTTCAGGCACAAAGGACATATACAGCTGTGTATCATCTGCATAGCAGTGGAAACTCAGACAGTACCACCTAATGATCTCTCCCAAAGGCAGCATATACACTTCAAACAACATGGGTGATAAGATGGAGTCCTGCAGCACCCTGCAGAGCAGAGAGAGAGGGGCTGAGGAATAAATCCCAGACACCACTCTCTGGGTCCTACCTTCGAGGAAAGATTGAAACCATCTGAGAACCATACCAGATAGTCCACAGATGAACAACAGGCGCTCTAACAACACACACACCATGGTCCACTGTGTCAAATGCTGCAGAGGGATCAAGAAGGACCAAGATAGAATGAGTCCTCTGATCTCTCACTATTAGGAGGCCATTTAGCACCCAAACAAGGGCTGTCTTGGTACTATGTCTCTTCCTAAATCCTGACTGGAGAGAATCTCAGACATCATGGCTGGACAAATGTTTGTCCAGCTGCAGCGCAACCACCTTCTCAATAACCTTACCTACAAAGGGTAGGTTAGAGACAGATCTGTAGTTAGACAGACAGTCCAGGTCAAGGGAGGGCTTTTTAAGGAGGGGTCAAACAACCGCCTTCATTAGAGGGTCCAGGAAAACGCCCCTCTCCAGTGACCTCCAGACTATCTCGGTTAGGACCGGGCTGATTTCATCTATGCACCCTACAAGAAGGTGCATAGGGCCTGGGTCCAAACTACAACTTGTTGGTCAGAACATCTGGATGATCCTCTTGATATCCACAGTTTCCAGCCGGCCGAAGTCAGACCAGGCAAACTGGGTGTCCGCCACCTCCCTCTGACCTCCACAATACCCACTAGATGAGGTCGGACAGATCCTAGACCTGATGGTGACAACCTTATCTGTGAAGAACTGAGCAAACTCATCACACTTTTCTTGTGAAAAGGCTCTGCCAGACTAAAGACAGATTGGACTGCACAATCTGTCCATGGTCCGGAAGAGCTGAGCTGGTTAGTTCTGCACAGCGTCAATCTTCCTGGACAGGAACTCTGCCTTCTTACGGGTGATTGCTGACTGGTAGACCACATAGTGGTCCATCAATCTAAGTCTGTCACACTCCAGGCCTGACTTCCACCAGACTCTCTCTAGCCTTTGTCCCACTCTCCTCATCTCTTTCAAGGTTCCTTCAAACCATGGGGACCTTGGGTGAAGAGTGAGTGGGAAAACATGAACAGGAGCTATGGAATCCAAGGCTTCTGTCACTGTCTTGTTTTAGGCATGCGCTAGATTCCCTGGATCCATGCATTCACCTAGTATACCCGATAGATCCAGCACTGCCATTAGGCCATCAGGGGTCACACCCCTCAAAGGCCGGTACCGGACTATCTCTGTGGGGATAGGCCTATTGGGGAGAGCCAGGAAACTGAACCCCATGGTGTGATGGTCAGACCACCTAAATGGCTCCACTGCCAAGTCGGATATCTTCATCCCCAGGAGGGACACCACATCCAGTGAATGACCGCAAATATGGGTCACAGAGGTAACAACCTGTGTAAGGCCCAACAAACTCATTAGTTGGACGAAGTCATGACCAAATTGCAAAAGTTCATCTTCGACCCAGGCATTGAAATCCCCCAGAATCAATAATCTGGGGGATCCCAATACCACATTGATGATGAAATCCACAACTTCCTGCAGGAAAATTTTCCCATCTCCTAGTGGAAGGTAGATGAGAAGTAACCTGCACCCTACATCCATGACCATGATACATGCAAAGGAGTTGGTGGTCCCCACTGGAACCTCTGTGAGGTCCAGTTCCAAATCTAAAAAAGATGGCTACACCCCCACCCCTACAATCCATTCTTGGGCGATGTATCACTGAGTACCCATTCGGAATTGCTGAAGCCAACACCAGACCAGCATTTCCATCCAGCCAGGTCTCAGTGATGCAAGCCAGGTCTGCTTGTCAAAGAGGGCACCTTGATGGTGGTGATGCTGATCCAGATGGTCCTAGTAGCAAAGGCCTTGAAGAGAGAAAAAGGCCTACTGGGGACTCTGGGGTTCTCTGACATCACACCAGGCTACAGAGACAGAGAGCTTAAACCACCAGGCAAGAGCTGCAATTCTTTAGTAAACCACAAGGCCTGTTCCAGAACTAGGTAGTCTGTCCAAGAATGAGATCTGCATGAGACCCTAGACAATAAGTATGTTGTTGAGAAAATCATGTTAATTAAATGTTTACATGGGGTCATGTAATGGAGGCCATGGGCTACATTTTATGGCCATATTGAAGCCCACAGTGTATACATTTTATTTGAAATTGTAGCTACGAATTGTACTGCATTTGTATCCATACTGTATGTGTTGACTCTGTGGCTGCTTTCAACTGAAAAACAGTTTTCTTGCAGTTGCAGGGACTAAGCATGGTCTACTCAGATTTGGAAGGCTTTCCCTGGTGTTCAATGGCCAAGCAGCCAGCCACTCCCACTTTCTGTGCTATATAAGCAGTTCCTCTCAGCCTCATTGTGAAGCACTTTTTATTTGCAGCCAAGGGCCCTGTCCATCTGTCCTCTGAGCTGGTTGGGGCCTGCTCCCCCTGCCTGGCTGCTCCTGCTTGTCTATTGGATTCTGTGTTTCTTTCCTGCTTCTGGTTTGTATTTTGCCTCCAGCTGTGTGTGCGTCTCCTGTCTTTGTTCCCTGTTTTCTCTGTTTGTACATTTTGGTTTGTTTTTTTATGGGGGGCTTTTGTTTCCAAGCTCCTAGCATATCTCTCCTGAGCTCCTACTATTGCACTGTTACCCACAAATATCAACCTACTGCAATGGAAATGAAATTGCTATCTGTGTGTTTCAGCTCAACCATGTTGCATAGTCAATTGTTTTCACTCTGCTTCCCAGTACTACTGCTTCCCCTGTTACAGAATTACTTGCTCCCCATGCTATCAAGTCTGATTGTTTTCACCTGATTCAAGCTCTGAACCTTGCTATACAGTTCAATCATGCTATTCCCTGTTTGTATACTGCTGTTTCACTCTGAGGTCAGCTAAAGTTCCTGCTGAGGCTATTAAACTAGCTTTAATATCTGCATGTGGTTGTCGGCCCTTCCATCACTTTCTTGTTTGTCCTATGGTGGGGACTGGGAAGTGTTTGGGGAGTCGTGGTCCCATGTGTCTAATTCTTTTGTTTTACATTCTGCCTTCACCGCCAAAAATACTCAGAGTATTTGTCATCTTGATTTGGCTTTTAAATGTCTGGCTGGCTTGCCCCACTATTCAGTGCTGTTTCATTCCTACTTTGTTATGCAGACCTATGTGCAGGTCCTCTTATCACTACACTGTTTACTGACCTACATGCAGGTCCACCCTTGCTTATGCAATCATTGCTCATTGCTTATGCAGATCATTGCTTCATGCCTACTGCCATCCCTTGGCTTCAACCTCTGGGATTCTGCTGCACTCAGTTCTGCATTCGACCTTGTAAGGTCTCCGCACTCCATGCTCATTACGATCTCAGCACACCAGTGCTCAATCAGCTCACCAACTTTTCAGCTCTCAGTCTATTCTGGGGCATGCCAGCCATTCTATTCTGGTGCAGGGTTCCTTCAGCCAACAGTCTCACTCAACATTCAGTCCACATCTTCAGTGTGTCCAACTTGGGCAGGATCCTTCTCGCCTGGCCTATAGCAGGGAATGTTCTTGCTCCAGGCTTGGCTTTAGCTGCCTGCTACATGACAGCAGCTCCTGGTGTAGAATTTAAGACTAATGATGAAGGGTTTAAAATGTTACCTCCGTTGGCTCTAGTGTTCCACTATAACAGTTATCCATTGGCTTTAGTGGTTTCCCTAGCAAGGCATCTTCACCGCATTCTCCCTACGACTGCCTCTGGTTCACCTGGTTTGAGTTTAGGGTGGATAGGCCTGGTGAGTGCCTCAGCAGTCGTTGCTCTCCTCCTCCACCTTGGTTGCACATATTGTTGCGGAGTTTTCATGCAACCTTCCACAGCATTCCCGTTAGAGGGTTTGAATGAGAGCCTTCCTCCACATTGGAATATTTTCCACCTCCCTTTAATTGGGTTTTTCAAATTGCAGCTGCAGAGCTGTCACTAAATAAAATGTCCTAAGCCTGGAGGGAAGGTGACCTAGGCCTTGGATCCCCAGAGATTTCCTCCTCAAAGGTTTTTTTTTTCTCTCCTTCCTTGCCTCAGGTCATAACTGTTAATTAGCATAGTAGTGTCCCTAGTTTCTTTAGGTAGGTTCTGCTATTGGAAGGAGGTGGATGGTGTCCCCTGCTGATCCCTCTCTCCTTAGAAGATCCCCCTAATTCTCAATGTAAACCTTCAGTATCATGCTACACAACCTGGGCATTCCATTACGTTATCAAGCTGAGCATCTCATTACGTTATCAAACTGTCTATGCTTCTCCACTGCTATGTCCCAATTGCTGCTACTATGTCACAGTTACTGCTTACTTATATGCTTTATGTCACCTCATTC
The DNA here is from genome assembly GCA_016271365.2 of Neoceratodus forsteri. Classification (NCBI taxonomy): domain Eukaryota; kingdom Metazoa; phylum Chordata; order Ceratodontiformes; family Ceratodontidae; genus Neoceratodus; species Neoceratodus forsteri. Next base: position 302,610,482 of record JADMNL010000023.1, on the reverse strand, counting down.
TTTTGGGATATGCTTGTACCACATTTCTTTTTTGGAGATTCCTAAGATACCTTTAGCCATGGGAATCATCCTGTGGCACCTCTAGGGGTGGAACCCTCTCCAAAGGTTCCTTGCCTTTGGTACCTCTACAGGGTGGTAATTCCTCTGGAATAGAGATTGCGAATGGCCAAAACCAAACTAACACAATTGCACAAGCATAACACTATACTAGCTGCGCAGGACATTGAATGGATATTTTGATTTAACTTTGTATGTTTGTCTGTTCTGTTGCATAGCAGCTCAGTAGCAGCATTTAAACTACATTTCCATGTGAATTTCCAAGAACTTCCACCTAGTAAACACTTACCTTCACATGCTGCATATAACTCCTGTTAATTGGGAATTTTTAGTGGAGTGCCACAGTTATGAAACCTTGTCCACCTGTTGGTTTATGAGTTATATCTTCCCCCTACTCAGCAATTAGAGTAAGCAAAACCCCTTGGTCAGGAGCATTGAAAGTAGAAGAGTCTTCAATCAGCTTGGAGGAGGCTGTCATGAAAGTAGATTTTGGGGTGGAATAAACTCTGGGTTCATAAGGTAGTATATCCCTTTAAACAGTGTTTCACTTCTCATGGTCTATATACAGTATGCTGTCCTTCATCCACAATATTACTCTTTTACCACGAGAGTCGGTAACAACCTAATGTTTTACTCCAGAGTGCCCAGTCTTGAAAATCTTCAGTATTAAATTGAAAATTGGGTTTAACCACTCTAGTTGTTTCATAACAACCTGATGGGGAGATGGATCTTTGTAATGAAGTGGGTGCATAAATCAACCTTAAGGGAGTACATTTCTTAACTGGCAATTATAACTTTTGGTCTCAGGGAACATGTCTCCCCAATGTCCTTGACAACTCCCTCTTACCCATTAACTAAGTTGGCTTGTAAATAAAATAGAACAAAAAGTGTAAGAAGCCAGTTTTAGTGAAATAAAACTTTCCAGCAGCAGTCTCATTTTTTCATCTTTTTATTTTTCCAGCAAGAGAGCTGGTATTTCAGCCACTGAACATTGGCCTTTCCTTTCTTTAGAGTTCATATTGGCTGACCTTGGGTTTCAGAGATTTTAAATAGTGAAGGGAACAACACTTCCCAGCTACAGTGGAAGTTTTAACATCAGGATACCTGACTTCTCAGTGGTTGTCTTATGAGTACCCTCAACCTCCTGTTGGTAACTTCAGTCTTCTTCAGCTTAGACATTATTCTAAGAATGTGCTTGTTTTAAAGAGTTGAATGCTGCTTTAACAGAAAATGTGTTTTGAAAAGTATGCTATGCTGGTAAATCTGAACACCTGGAAAAACTGATTCAGACTTATCTGACAGAAAGAACCACTCTTCTCTGTCTCATAAGAGAATTTCTGGAGTATAGCTCTAGTAATATTATTGTTATTGACATTTTTATCAACTCATTGGGTTCATTGGTTGTTTTCTCTAGATAACTTAATATGAATTTGTAACTGTACTCTAAACATTTTCTATATTAAAGAACAAAGAAAGTTCAGTGAGAGGGAAGTATCCAAATTAATGCTAATGTGTTAGGTAACATGAAACTATTAAACATCTTGAGATGTGAGGGAAAAAAAAACATTAAGGACAAAGAGGGAGAAGACATGGCACATGTGCTAAGGAAATAAATAAATCCCTGGTAAATCCCCCACAAATAATTTATGGAGGGACAGAAAAGCTTAAGAGGGGTTAATTAGAAGAGAGAATTTAATTTTAATTAACACAAATAAATATATGCATTACTGAGACTTCGTTGTACCAGTTTATGATCATTGGTGACCACACTGCACAAACTAAGATTTATAGTAAGAGCAATTAAATCTGAAATTGTAGGGATTACCAAAACCCAGTGTTCTCCTCAGTTCCAGATGAGATTATTTGTTTGCAGTGTTATACCCCCTTTAGTAAAGACAGAGATGTTAAGAATGGTGATTGTACAATTTTTATGTTGAAGATGACCCCCTCAAAAAAACAAATATGGATTATTATTGAGCAACCATGTTTTGAAACAATGTGGCTTAAGATGAACTTGACTCGAGACCCAGAGGGATTTAATCCTTTTATTTGTGACTCTTTTTTTAATACCCACCTAATAATCCTAAACACTAAAATGATGTATTATCCTAGAGAATCATTGCATCAGATTAAATCCACAATATCCTCAGCCTGTGATCCTTCTGCAGGGTCAATTTAATATGCTTCCAACTGGGTCTTTAAAATTATAACACAACCTAGTCCAAGTTGTGAAAGAACCCATAAGAAACAATGCAGTGTATGAGTTAATTCTCACAAAGTCACACATATGCTATATATGCAAATGAAACCAGTTGTTGATGACCTGGTGGGCATGTCAAACCATAAAGTAATAATTTTATTCACATCCCCATTCTTGCTGCTGAAGATAAAGTAATTCAGAAAGTAGTTGTAACAGAGATGGTTAGTGAGGCAGTTCTAAAATGATAGTTCTAAAGTCAGTGGGCAATCTAGGTTAAGAACTGAGAATTTAGGATTTGATAGGTTATACTGAAGAGGAGAACCACATTTTAACTGGGAAATGCATTTTTCCAACATGCCTCTATGAAAACTAACATGTATGAGACAAAGCAGTGCACACACCAAGCTCTACAAGCAAATTATGAACTTTAATTTGTGCATAGAAATGCTAGATAACTTCCCCAATGCTGACTAGCATTTCCATGCACAAATGAAAGTTAATAATTTGCTTATAGACCTTGGTATGTGTGCTGATTCATCTCACCCATACTAGTTCTCATTGTGGGCAGCAGCACCTTTGGAGGCCGGGAGTGCACTCCTTCCCCGTAGCAGACTCCAGAAAATTAAGATGTGTGCAGTCATTTCTAAATCACAGTAATTTCAGAATATAGGAGATTTATAGTTCAAAGCCAGAAAGTCCTAAAATAAGTATAATTTTCTACTGTATTGTTGATTGAGGAATAAAGTTAATTGAACTAGAAAGACATTACATAAAATATAGTAACAGACTACGGGTTGACAACTAATAAATATTGACCCTGGAATATAGTGGCAGGGTGTAAAAAATGTTTTTTTTGGATAAATCAAATACCCCCAATCTCATAAAATGTAAGGGAGAAGATAAGTAGGGTTTAATACTCAAAGATACTGCAAACGAAATCAAAACAACTTTTGGTGTGGTACCAAGAAATGTGCAAAAATCAAATTTTCAAGACCTCAAAGAGGTAGCAGTTCTCAATGAATGCTTGTGGATTCAACAAAAAAGGGAGTGAATAAATAAAATAGATTAGTCCACAGCAGGTCCTTAGAGCAGATCACATTCTAGATTAAATGCTAAATAGGGCTGCTGAAAATCTGTCTTCAATCACTATTTAAATGAAGGCATGCTTGAAGGAAAACTACCAGAGTATTGGAGGCATTCTGAAGTTGTCTGCAGTCAAAAAAAAAAAAAAATAGGTCAATGACTTTGCCATGACCTAAGCCAATCTCTTTGATCTTTCTTGTCAGCAAAGTGGTGGAGGGTTTAGTTTTTGCTAAATGATTGGATAACTAAGCAAAATTAAAGGCCAGTTAAACCCTTGCCAATTTGTCAACTGATGTGGCTTTAGTGGAATGTTATTGCAAAACACTACAGTACATTAATGAACCAGTTATGGCTGAAATACAGAGCCTAAAAGGTAGATAAATTCAACGAAAGGTTAAAAACATAAAGTCCCTTGAGACTTGCTATATCTGTAGTGTGTTTCTTCTTGGGGTTTGAGGAATCACATTACACAATTTTGGTATTACCTAAGTTTGGCACTGTGTTTCCTTACACAGAAAAGTACTCCAACACTATTGTAATGCTGAGAGAGAGGGCGTCAAAGCCAGGAATGGGTAGCACCAGTGCTGTGTTGTGTGATTGTTCAGTCTTCTAGAACAATCATGTCACATCATCACCAAGGCTCAGGGGATTTCATTTTTTATGTTAGGACTCACCCCCTTTGTTTAGGGGTATATAGTGCCATCTCTCTTCCAGGGGAGCACCCACTGTAGGCCAGTGAAACACCAGTACTTCTTCCTTTGCCTTGCCACCATAGCTCAGAGCAAATGAGGACCAGGGGCAACCAATGCACATTTTGGGGGTAGCACAACCAGTTGATTACTCATCAAACTAAGGTCCACACTGGGTCTGGAATCAAGAAGGATGCATTTATTTAGCTGATAAGATGTCACACAGTTTGGAAGGGCATTACACTCCCAATATCAAGTTCATCTTCAGTTGTTTAGTATTTCTCAAGTTCAATTATTACAGACCTTTCTGACACCCACAATGCTACACTGTCACTTCATTAAACATACCAGGATTACCTCCCTTCAATCTAAAGGGGCACTGCTCCTGCTGTTACATTTACTTCCATTCCCATAATCAGTCACCCATTCATAAGAGTCTCTGGAGCCATGCCATGCCCAAGACCTGTGTGTGTGTGGGGGGGGGGGCATCCTCCCAAGCACAGTAAGCACTACCCTGGAGGCAAACATGGTTGCACTCATCCTACATGCCAGAAAGTGGCATTCATGTTACAATTTTAGTACATCAGCATTGTGATCTACTCTTAAGTTACTTTTAGTTGGTCCAGCTGTGCATTCCTCCCACCCACAACTACACTGATGGCTGTAATGGACCAACAGAAACAGACTCCCATGCTTGGCCCCGTTCTGGGGACTTAGCAACCCCAACTCTTATCAAGCCACCTTTACCTCATGGCCATTCATTTGGTGCATTCCCCAAGGTGTTTCAAACTGCAGCTAGTTCCTAGGCTTTTATTTTTCTTCCCCCAGAGTGAATTCAATGAAGGTTAACTTACATGCTTGATTTTTCCCTTGTGTACAGATGATGGGAGTTGATCTGATGGATCTCATTGACCTCTTTTGAGAGATGAACTTACACAACTCTCTGGGTGCCACTAGGTTTTAATGTTCCAGTTTTCTTGCGGCTGGATGGGGATGCAGTCCACCTCCTTACAAATCCCATCGGTACCACAACTAGGTCCTGAGCCTCTGGAGACCTCACCAGAGGTGACCAGTGCCAGCTGGATCCAAGGACTCCAGTTTACTCAAGGTAATGCAGCACAGAAAAACTGATGTTTTACTGGAATTATAGGATAAATACTGTACTTCCCCCAAAAAACTAGAAGGTCAAAGGGTTGACTAATAATTGGATCACCCCAGGTTTATTCCACTTAATGAAAACTAGGGATGTTGCCTGGAACAAGTATAAAAAAAGTCTCAACTTGAAATAGATTTTAATGAATACTGTAGATTAAGGAATAAATGTAAAATCAAGTTGTGACAAAGTAAATCAGAGTACCACATAAACAATCAAAAGAATGAGTTGAAAAAACCCTAAGACATTTTGGTTCGCTATAAAAACCTTGACAGCCCCTAACATCAGGACCCAGTCTGACTCATTTAACCTAAATGGTAATTTGGTCACAGATGATAATGAAATACCCAATGTTTTCTTACATAAGTTTGTGGATTTATCTCATTACACAGACTTATTTTCTTCTATTGAGCCTTCTGTCCCTGCAAGATTAAATGTGGTGGCAAATGCAACTCCTACGTTTTATTTAAGATTGATTAGACTAACTCAGGTCATGAACTTACTGAGACAGTTATCTCTTAACAAAGGTTCAGGGGGATGATGGTCATGAGCAAAGATTTCTACGGTTAATGGCTTCACATATTTATTTTCCTTTAACAGAGTTATTCAATCTATCTCTTATTACTGGAGAATTTCCTAGTTGTTGGAAGCAAACCATAATAAAATCCATTTTTAAGGGGGGAGCAGCTGTTGACTTAGACAGCTACTGACCCATTTCCCTACTTCTATCTTTGGGTAAATTATTGGAAAAGATTGTGATCAGCCAACTCGTGGAGTACCTAGACTCCATCGGTCTCCGGTCCCCTGAACAGCATGGTTTTCAAAGACATCATGGTACGGGGATGACCTTGGCCAGGTTCATGGATCACATTAGTGGGGCCATGGATAGTGAAGAGTTCACTGGTGCTGTGTTCATGGACCTGTCCAAGGCCTTTGACCTGGTCAGTCATCGCCTGCTGCTTGAGGGACAGGGGAGCCTCTGACACGGTGACTCCACTTGTAGTTGGGTCGGCAGCTATCTAATGGAGCATCCTCTCAGTGTTAGTTATGGGGAGGGTAACCTCACAGTCCAGAGCAATGGAAGTGGGGGTTCCCCAAGGATCTATCCCGGGGTCCATTTTATTTTCATTGTTTATACAGTACATGCCTTGCCTTCCTTGTTAAAAAAGACACATACCTTAATGTGTGCGGATGATATTATTTTATGTAGTAGCTCTCCTTCGATGGATAAAATAAATACAGCATTAAATGCTGATTTTCATATTCTTAGTACATGGCTCAGTGGACAACGTTTGCTATTAAATAGCAAGAAAACAAAAAGCATGCTAATTGGAACCAGACAGCGTTTGGCTGGGAGTGGAAACCAGCTTCAGTCTGCCATCTAATAATTACGTCTTGGGTAGCACATCTATTTATCCATTGTAAAATTGATATATTCAAATGATCCCCCCCCCTTCTGCTTGAAATCTGTAAGCAGTTGAACAATTGAGGGGGTCTGTTTGTTTTTGTCAAGTATCAGGCGCTCAGCATGGAGACTGGCTATGTAATTTCTTATTTGAAAATGTCTGAAGATGTCAGAATTTATCCATCCAAACTTAGTCTTATATTCCTCAAAAGGTTTTAGCAGGTCTCCACTGAGTATCTGTACTGGGGAGCTAAACTCTAATCTAGCTTACCTATTGTACCGGTGATCTAATGTACTGGGGAGGAAGGCTTTATTCCATACAAACTAGCAAAAACACCAAAGCTGGGTCCAAACCTGCTGGCTCTAGATGAATCTCCCCCAAGCTTTATAGGTAATCTCCAAACAGTGGTATAGAGAGGTGGTCCATGACCACAACCGATTCTGGCCAAATAGAAATACTGGGAGGGGATCTCCTCTGTGGAGTCCTCCTGTATCTGTTTCCAGTGGGCTTGGTGTTCTGGGTTACCCCAGAGTAGGGTCAGCTTAACTTGTGATGCCACCCAGTAATCTACTAAAGTGGGGATGGCCCATCTCCCATTTCTCTAAGGCGGCAGCAATAAGAAGCTCCTCATTTTGGGTTGAGTGTTTGCCCAGGCAAATCTGTATAACTGCTTCCATGCATCTGCAAGCCAGGCCTGGGTGAGGGCCACTGGAACACATTGAAAGAGTTATAAGTATCTGGGCAAGATGTTCATTTTTACTGATTGAATCCATGAATGGAGAGGGAGTGGAAGGGAAGATCTTCATGCTATGTCCAATTTCAATTGTTGGGATAGTGGTACAAAATTGTCTTGGTATAGATATTTGAGCATTTGCCTGATATACTGTAGATGCCCAGGTATTTCATTTGTATTAACACCCAGCACATCGGGAACCTATGTTAGAGTTCACAAGATGGGGAATAAATCATACTGAGGATCTTTGTTTTGGCTGAATTTAGAGTAAAGTCTGAAAGGGAGGAGAACTCTGCCAACACAGACATGACTTTCAGAAGGGATATTTGGGGTTCCCTCAAATAGAGCAGAATATCATCTGCATGCAAAGCTATTGTATGTTCCTGTCTGGCAATCAGTACCCTGATTTTTTGCACCAAAGGTTCTATGTAGAAGGCAAATGAGAGGGGTGACAGGGGACAAACCTGTCTGGTGCCCCTACCCAGTCTGAATCTTTGAAAGAAGCACCTCTTTGCCCGGACCATGGCCTACGGGGCATGGTATTGAATCTGAATAAACTGAATAAAGGTGGGGGAAAAGCCAAACCCAGCAAGAACCCTACATAGAAAGGACCGGTTGACTTGGTCAAAGACTTTTTCAGCATCCATACTCATTATAACAGCTGAGGTTTTAAAGTGATTAAGGAGATCAATAATGTGTAAAGTTCTATGGACTTTGTCTGCTTCTTGTCTCCCAGGTACAAAACCTGTCTGATCTAAATTAATGAGTTGTGGAATTAATTCTTCTAACTTTTTGGTTTAAATGGCTATCAAAAACATAATCGACATTTAGAATGGAGATTGGGTGACATTTTTTGTTATTTATTTATTTGTTTATTTATTTATGTATGTATGTATTCTTTGGTAACCAGGTAATGCCAACTAGGCACAACTGCCTGTTTTCATAGGGTACCCAGGCGTAGTGGGGAGTTTAAGTGACTTGCTCAGAGTTGCACAGTATGCAGGTTGAGGTTGTGGGAATCATACCCAGGTCTGCTTGCTGAATAGATCAAGCTCATTCACAGCTCATTACTCTAACCTCTAGGCAATACTGCCAGCCCATATGAGGGGCATAGTGTAGGGTCCTTGACGGGCTTAGATATGACTGAAATAACAGAATAATTCCAGAATGGCATGAGTTTCCCATTCTCTGCCAAGATGGCATTAAAAGCTGCCTATAGGGGGGTCGCATCCTCCTGAAAATGCTTGTAGAACTCTACAGAGAAGCCATCGGTTCATGGTCATTTCCCAGGTTTACTATTTGCTATTGCCAGATCAACTTCTTCCCACATAATAGGGGCACAGAGCATCTAATTTTGTTATTTGTTTAATCTCAGAAGATTTAAGGGGTGCAAATAAGAGTCTATTTGGTGTGTGTGTGTGTGGGGGGGAGGGGGGTTTCCTTATAGCTATATATGACCTCATAATAGAAATGAAATGCTTCTGCAATCTCTTCTGGTTTAGTCACTCTATTCCCTGTTCAGTGGTAAATTACATTCACTATGTGGGCCCTTGCTCTCTGGTGCCTTAACCAACATGTTAATAAATTTAAGGATCTGGGGCCACTCTCATGATATCTCTGTTGAAGATACTTGAGGTTTTGCTCCACTTCAATATCTGGTATACGGTTCAATTCCTTCCTGAGTTCTTGTAGTTCTAGACCCCTTTGCCTATTGTATTTCACTTGCTACAATCTATCTAATTCCAAAATCCTCTCCTCTAAGTGCCATTGGCAACCCTGGCATTTTTTTTTCTTATTAGCAGTGATAGCAATAAGACTTCTTTATCTTGGAGCAGAGAAACATTTATTCTCCAAATGGTGGCGCGTTTTCTAGCTGGAGGTCTACCTCTGTCATGAGGGGGGCATGATTGAAAAGACCTATTGGGATATCATGCATTTGTGTAATCTAGACTCCCTGAGTCTTAGATGGTAGAAAGATGTCCAGCCTGGAATACATCTGATGGGTCTGGGAGTAATAGGTGTACTCAGGTGTGGAGCCCTGTAGGTATCTCCAAGCGTCAATGAGACCCAGTTGGGACAGTAGGGTCTTCACCCTTTTAGCTACCACCTGTCCTCTCTGAGGGATCCTGGCGGTACTATCCACATGCTGTATGAACCTCAAGTTAATATCACCCCCACAAATTAAAACACCCTCCAGTTTTGTGATGATTAAGGTAAACAATTTACAATAAAAGAGCAATCAAGGGCTGGAGAGGCATATATAAATACCAGGGTAATTAACTGCTCTTTATAATGTCCCTTGACCAAAATGTACCTGCACTCCATGTCTTTAAGCACCTTAGACTCTTTTTTATTTTATTTATTTGTACATCAGTTTACAACCTTTGAGCCAGAGGCTCATTTCCAAAGGTACTTCGTCACATAGAGGACAAATACATTACAACATTTTGTTATATCATTGCGGTTACAGATTTGGCAATCGCATGCTGTTATTTCTTTGTTACATCATTGAGGTTACAGGTTTGGCAATCACATGCTGTTACAGTTATTAGGATAGGGAGAAACAGATTAAACATACATTGGCATAAACATACACGCAGTAGTGTGCAGAGACAGCAGGTGGTAATAGCTCAGTGGGCTATGGGACATGGCTGGTGATTGGTGGGGTGAGGAGCCGCTCAGTGAGCTTTGTCAGTGAATAGTGAGCTAGGTCACCTTAGAGACAAGCGCAGCTACGTGTGTTAAATAGCTGGCTCCGAAGTGCAGTTTTGAAGCAGGAGATCGTGGGGGTATCAGAGATGGAGGTAGGGAGTGTGTTATACCAGGAGGGAGCTCTGTAACAGAAGGACCTTTGTCCATGGGTGGTCCTGGACCTAGGGACCAGTAGAGTGGCCTTGCAGGAGGTTTGAGTTTGAACTAAGGGTTGTGCTAGGTGGATGGAGGCTGTCAGCCCGGGCAGGGATAACCTGAGAAAAGTTTTTTCGTTATGAGGCAGGTTTGGTATCTGAGTCATTCGTCCAGGTTAAGCAGCATTGCCATGTCATATAGCTGGCAAGTATGTGTTAGCCTGGGGGCCCCGTAATTAGCCTACAGGCCTTATTCATGGTGAGGTGGATTTTATTGAGGGCGGTCGAGTCCGCATCACCATAAACTGGCAGGCCATAGTCCACAAGGGACATTATTGAGGATGTGACCGCTAGTCAGAGGGCATTAGGGGGGAGGCAATTTTTGTATTTAGTGGGTCCTCCCAGGACCCACTAAATACAAAGAAAAACCCTCTAAAATCTGATTTTTCCCTGAGTATAGTCATTACATAGAAATGACAAATCACCCTGTGTACATCTCCATATGTTCCCCTCACAACAATAGGGGTTCCAGACCCCTGCACCATAAACACTTGGACTAAGACTCCATTTGGAACCAGCAAGGCAACTCCCCTCCACCACCAAGACTTATATGAGGAGAAGAAGGCCTGCTAGAAACCAAACTTCATCAGCTTCTGGTGCTCTGCATCTGTTAGGTGTGTTTCCTGGAGGAGAATAAAAAATGCCCTCAACTGGCATACAGATGACAAAATCTTTTTTCGTTAGTGGGATGGGAAAGACCATTAACATTGTAGGTAAGTATCTTTGTTTGTGGGGACACCATGTTCATCTATTTGCTAACAAACTACAAAAGTGTTGCAGAGATTGTGGGGGTCATGGCCCCCAACCCCCAGTCAACCACCAGGAACCGCCAATATGCATGGATTTCCTGCCTTTGCATAACCAACAAACCAAAACAAAAGCCAACAGGGCTTCAACCAACTGTGGATAAAGTTAAGAATGCTTGCAATGTAGGAGAATGTGATAGCGCAGTCCCTGCCCCTCCCCAGGGACAACCCTCACTTTGGGGGCAGTCACCAGGGAGGTGGTGTAGTGGTGCCATATCCCTTAACCATGGGGGCCACTACATGGGCTAATTCAGATACTGAAGAGCCCAAAAGTAGTTAACTATGCTGATAAATGCAAAAAGCCATGACTTATCCATATAAACCTATTACAGTCAGTTCCTCCCCTTCCCTCCCAGGACCCACTAAATACAAAGAAAAACTCTCTAAAATCTGATTTTTCCCTGAGTGTAGTCATTACATAGAAATGACAAATCACCCTGTGTACATTTCCATATGTTCCCCTCACAACAATAGGGGTTCCAGACCCCTGCACCATAAACAGTGTCAAAGAAGATAGGGGGTCCGACCCCTCATGGAGGTAACCTACCCTTTGGGTCCCATATAGACCACTAGGCTTTTCTTATTTCAGGCAGGCTACCTCACCTGTGCATGGAGGCCCATGACCCAGGGGATTTCTGTGTCAGCAATGAAGGTTATAGCTACCGTGATGAACAGAGAGTTCCCTCTCATCAGAGGAAACAGGTGTGATGGGACTTAGAAGCAACTCCTAGCATGCAGTGGGGTTATGAAGAACACTGAGTTGGAATCCATATTTAAGAATCCACCTCCGGGGTATCACTTTGGGGGACCCCATACCCCCAGAGGAGTGGAGGGTACAAGAGGCAAGGACCCGTGTCTGGGAGGCCCGTTAATCTGCCAGATACTTGGGAGGTGGGCCTAGATGACAGCTAAGGGTGGAATCATGTGTGGTGGGGAAGAGCAGGATGTAGTAATATTCAAAATTATGCAATGGCAAGAAAACATTTTGGCTTCTGATTGGTCAGTTGGCTGTCACAGCAGGGATGTTATCCTGGCATAACATCCCTGCTGATTGTTTGTTGGATTTGGATGATTTGGAGGATGATTCCATCCTGTTAAGAAACAAAAATATTTTTACACACTAACAAAAACATTCTTTGAAATTATTTTTTAATTATAAAACAATAACATTGTATAATAGGAATAATGCCCTCCAGGGTGGGTGTTATGCTGGGATAACATCCCTTCTTGGGTATTGGACACTCTCAGCTGGTGGCCTCGGGCCCAACCACCTGAGGTGGGATGTTATCCCAGCATAACACCCACCCTGTCAGGCATTATTCCTTTAATAAAGATAACCATATGCCAGGTGTTCTTACAGTGGGTGTATTCTGCACTCACTAAGGACTCTCAATAGTCTGCATTGCCATCAGTATGCATCCCTCACGTGCTTACTGAGAGGCCCCCTCCCCCCATCAATCCACATCAAATGTTTCCCCAATCTAGTGATATATATTTTTTGATCATACAGTTTCCCCATGTACTTCTCGATGTTGTGATCAAACTAAAAAGAACCAGCCCACTCACAGCTTTTGTATCCATAGAGAAAACCACAACAGAAAGTCTCATATGTCACAAGGCTGCCAAGGATTCCATCCCATTCAGTTGCCACGCTTTCAGTTTTGACCCACTCATCCCTCAACCGCCACTGCCCCAGCCCCTTTGTATGTGCTGTCTTTGCTGTATTGTCTTTTCGTTTACTTTTTCCTCCCATTTTTTTCCCTCTTTAAGATCTTTTATGGTACTCCTGTAGAGAAAGAAAAAACTCTATACCTCACAGCAGGAGATCTGCTGAGACGTACTTCACACAGTTAGCATGTACCAGACCTAGACGTCAGTCTCACTTCCCCCAGCACCAAATCTATCATTCCATTGACCCATTCCACTTGCTAGAATATGAAGTTTGCTCCCCCCACCCCCTTCACTGGAGATAGTACTAGCCCTTTTTGAGTATGTCCTGACCTGTGTGTCAAAAGTCCTGTGAAGCAGTGCAAATCAAATCAGGCAGCAGGAAAGTTGCAGCAGCAGAGCTCCAGCACCAGATTCAAGGCTGCGAGGTGCGAGAAACTGCAACAGGTTATATCATGTCATATGTGTCCTGGGAAGGGGGAGAAGGTGCAGCCAGATCAACAGTGGTTAGGGGAATTAGGTGTTTTTTTTTCCACAAATGATTGGGCCAGCAAGTTACAGGATACCTTCAGAGGGCAATTTACTCGGGTGGGGGGCAGTGGAACATTGAGAGTGCGTGTCAGCCATAATTCTCTTTTCCCCTGTAGGCAATTTTTGTTAGAGGAAAGGAGTCAAAATGGAGTAAGTCATTCTCAAAGTCCAAATGTCTCTGCAACCAGTTTCTGGGGCTGGATGGGAGTTGTGGAGTTGCTTGAGAAGTTCCTGTATTTCACTCATGGTGTGTGGTGCATCTCATTGCCACAAAGCCTTGATGGAAGGGTGGTTTACCTGAGTATATTCTTCCACAGCAAAGGTTGGAGTACCAGCAGACTGAGGCTTTTGGCGCATGCCGAGCGTATGCCATGTGCTTGGAAAGTAGCCATGACTTCTGTAGGGGTGTTGTGGAGTTCAACCCTGTCCTCCCCAAAAATTTGCATCCTTGCCATGTAGAGTGTTTTGAACTTGACTTTTTTTGCTCAGAGGGCTCGGATAATGTCAGAGTATTGTAGTCACTTTCTCCAAACTTCTGGAAGGTAATCTTGGTTAAAATATAGCTGTGCATCATTGTAGGTAATTTCCCAACCTTTGCCAGAACAGCCGAAATATCTCCTCCTTAGCCTGTTAACTGGAAAGATTTATCATGATATGTTGAGGTCTGGCCTATGGGTCCATCGGCCTGGGCTAGAAGGCCCTATGGGTGCATTCAATGCAGAATTCAAATGAGTGGGGGAGACTGAGTACATCCTTTAGCAGATCCGTTAAGAAGTTACACATGTACCCCACCTCTGAGCCCTCTGGGAGTCCAGAAAGCCTAAAGTTTTCCAGTTATGAACAGGCTTTCAGTTCAGTACATTTTTACTGAAACGCCTCAGTGTTGTGCATTAAGGAGTCTGAAGCTGTCCCCAGCTGCAGGGTTCCATCCTCGACTAGCGCCACCTACTCTTCAACCTCAGAGATCTGCTTCTCAACCCTGGACAGTTGATCATGTAATTTTTTAAAATTCTGCTTTGTTTTCAATCCATGAGGCTTTTATCTCTTATAGTAGTAACTCAAAATGATTTCTGATAAACTTCTCTGTTTTGCCATCATGTCATATAAAGGCTCCCTAAGAGCTAGCTAGTGACACGCTGTGGCAGTGATCTGTGCTCGGCTCTTGATATCTATGCCATCCTGGGTGGATTTACCACTATTTGAACAATATCTGGTCTGTACATTCTCCCCTTCAGTTCCTGCAGGCATTCTGAAATATTTTTAAACTGGACAATCTGTAATTTAGGGAATATTTGCCAGGGAGGGAAGGGAACCCTAGGATCAAGCTGTTAACTCAGACGTAACATCACTGGAAGTTGTTGAAGATGTGTTTTCAATGATGAAAGCCCATCTTCAAGACCTCAGACCAACAGTAAAAGTGTTACCAAATGACATCTTGAAGCAAGGTATACTGGTGGAGAAACAGATTGAGGCCAAGGTTCAGATGGGCAAGGACAATCGGCGCTTCGCTCCAAGCTGGAGCTTCTGAGGTCCCACCATTCCTGAGGCTGCAGATCCGATTATCTCAATCCCAGCCAGATGGCTGGACTTTCTGTTCTTTCTCAGGGATCTTCTTTCTGCTTGACTTTCTCTCTGCTTGGATCTACAGTTTGCTTCCCCTCATAGTATAAAGGAGAAAGGCAGGACCATGAAAGTACATGCCCATCTTCCCCTTACTGGCTGAGTCAGAAAGTGCCAGGCATGAATCCTAGACACTCTGTCTCCATGCAAGGCCCATTAGAGAACATCTTTCAGGGTCAGGCTTAACCCTTTGAGTGCTATCTAATATAACTGGCCTTGAGCTGGATGCTGAAAGAAGCCGATTACATTTATCCAAACTTCGAATTTACTTGTTTTTATGTTTGCTTACATGCATGTGCAAGAAACATAGTGTCATCATGTGAGTTTTCATAGGTGTGGCACTCCTGCTTCCAATGCCCTGATCATTTTTGCAGGCACGGCAACAGGGCACCACTGAATGTCCGAGCTGTCTATGACAGCAGTTCAGATGCAGTGGCATGCAGTTGAAAGAGAAAGACCGCAACAATCAGCGGTGGTAACGTGTAGCCAATTTGCATACTGTCGTGCCATCAGCAGTATGCAAATTGCCTAAATGTCACCACCTTAGCAATCATTCTCTTTTAGCTGTACGCCACTGCATCTCCCGGCATGATGTGCCCTCATCCCCATTTGTTGTGTGCTGAGGGGGTGCCCAATCCTCCTTGGAACATGTACACTCCGCCCCCAAAGCACACTGCATATCCAATGGGGTGTTCAATACCCGTCAGCTCCAGTGCCCCCAAAAATGCAAACTTCAAGGTGCCACACTGGGAACCCACCCCAGCATGGCAAAAGTCCTGCATTGTTTTTTAAAAAAAAAACCTGTAACAAAAGAAAACGTCACTCGTTGACTCTCTTGCCCCCAACCCGCACCCACCCTCTGCACACCCCAGCTCCCCACACCCCCCAACCCATACTTACCCAGAGCCCAGCGCAATGATCTTTGCGTACCGAACATGTCTGCACTCTTCAAAGCTGACCGCAACCTGAAAAAATGCCGGTAAGCTGTATAATGGCATACATAGGGTTTTTTAAACTTTGGTTCATATCTCGGGCCATTTTTTTGAATTTTTGCACCAAATTTTCAACATGTGTTTCTTGGGACCCCATCTCATGAATTCAGTCACTGCCATCTGGTTATGCCATCCTGAAAGGTGATTTTAAGGTCACTGCCTGGAACCACCTTTTGGGACCAATTAATGAAAAGACAGTGTCACAGTTCATGAGGTAGGCCCCCCAAAACCCTATGTTGAAAATCTGGTGAACAAATTCCCAAAAATGACTGCTTTATGAGTGTGCATTCTGCAGTTCCTATGCACGCTCATAACTTTGAGAATCTTTTTATATTTTCACTCCAGATTTTCAACACTGCCATTTTACCACACCTCCTTATGAACAGTACAGCTGTTATTACTCACATCTTGCCCAAAATGTGTTTTCACACATGTAGCGCACAATGGCACAGTGGGTGTGTGAAATCAATGGTTGGGACAGATTAAGAAAATTACAGTGACACTGTTCATGAGCAGAGGTCTTAAAATGGCTATGTTGAAAATTTGGTGACAAAAGTCCATAAAATGACTGTTTTACGAGCGTGCATTGCGCAGTTTTCATGCACCCTCGTAAGTTCATGAATTTGTAATATTTTCAGTCCAGATTTTCAACATTAGCATTTTTCCACACCTCCTTATGAACAGTACAGCTGTCATTTTTCACACCCTGGCCAAAATGTGTTTTCGCACTTCTGGCACAGAATAGCATGGTCACTGTGGAAAATCAGTGTTCAGGACACATTAAGACAAGCATTTGTCAATGCCGAATGTTTGCTTGCTGGCACTGGCATTGGTAGTGTAGGAGTTACAGAGCTGCATAATAGGAATGGCAGTGAAGTATATTGAACTGAAGCCAACCCCATCACCACCCTGCAGATAGTGATTGGCATTGGGGTGTGCCTTTGGGTCATCAGGCAGAATGGCCATGCCATTTCACCACACCCTACCATGCAGACACTGACAAGTGTCACGGTGTGCCATGGGGTCTTTGGCCCTTATGCGCACCCCATTCCATCAGGAAATATTGTGAGATGGGTGCGGTATAGGAGAATGGGGTGAACTTTGGGGCCGAAGAGTCCAAGGCACACCTCGATGCCTCTCAGTGGCTGCAGGGTGTGGGTGGGGGTGGAATGGTATGAGCACTGCAGGTGACAATCCCAAGTCACAGCCCTGATGCCTGTCATTCTTACAGGGTGGGGTGTTATGGTCGGAAACCCAACGCTTCAGGCATCGTTATATTACTCCAAATTTTCAACATGGGTTTTTAACCCCACCTCATGAACAGTGGCAATATCAGTTTGTTAGCTGAAAGCTGCTTTTGCACAGTGACTACGGCATTTGTCACCACAAGTGCAAAAACACATTCTGAACAGGATGTGAAAAATGACTGCTGTACTGTTCATGGGGAGGTGTAAAAAATGACAATGTTGAAAATCTGCAGTGAAAATATTAAAACAAGCATTTGTCAATGCCGAATGTTGTTTGCTTGTATGTGCTGTTTAGGTATTTGGAAGTCACTGAGTGCAAATATTGAAAATTCTATGAACTTACGAAAGCGTATGAGGAACTGCGCAACGACGCTGTAAAACAGTCATTTTTAGGAATTTTTTCACCAAATTTTTAACATAGCCATTTTAAGACCTCTGCTCATGAACAGTGTCACTGTGATTTTCTTAATGTGTCCCATACATTGATTTAGGGCAATGTGGAAAATCTGGAGTGAAAATATTGAAAAGTCGCAAACTTCTGACGTGCGTAGGAACTGCGCAACGCATGCTCGTAAAAGAGTCATTTTAGGAATTTTTTCACCAAATTTTCAACATAGCTATTTTAAGACCTCTGCTCATGAAAAGTGTCACTGTGATTTTCTTAATGTGTCCCATACATTGATTTCACTTACACCGACTGTGCCATTGTGCACTACATGTGCGGAACACATTTTGAGCAGGATGTGAAAAATGACAGCTGTACTGCTCATAGAGGTGTGGTAAAATGGCAATGTTGAAAATCTGGTGTAATATTGAAAATTCGTGAATTTACAAGCGTTGTGTAGAACTAGCAAGCGACAAACAGAAACAGTCATTTTTAGAATAGCCACTAAATTTCAACATAGGCTTTTTGAGAGCCCACCTTATGAACACTGGCACTTTCATTTCATTAATCAGTCCCGAAAGGTGATTTTGTGCAGTGACCGCGAAATCACCCTTCGGGCCCGATTAACGCCATGACAGTGCAAGAATTCATGAGGAGGGGCCCCAAAAATCCCATGTTGAAAATTTGGACCCAAAATTCCCAAAAATGCCTGAGATATGCAGCAAAGATGAAAAACCCTATTTATTCCGTTATACAGCTTACCGGCATTTCCTCCATTAAGTCAGCTTTGAAGAGTGCAAGGCGTGTTCCGGTCCACGATGATACGTTGTACCGGGCTCCGGAGGTAAGTATGGGGAGTGAGGGGGTGTGGGGAGGCAGGGTGCGCAGTGGGTGGGTGCGGTGGGGGCAGGAAGACTGTGAGGGACCGTTTTTTTATTTACAGGTTTTTTTTTGTAATGAAGATGACGCGGGATGTTTGCCACGCTGGGGTGGGCTCCCAGCATGGCAGCTGGAAAGGCTGTTTGGGGGGGCTGGAGCTGACAGGGGATTGGGCACCCCCATCGGCTATAACATTTTTTGCCATGCTGGGGTGGGCTCCCAGCGTGGCACCTGGACAGCTTTTGTGTGTGGGGGGAGGCATGGAGATGACAGGGGATTGGGCACCCCGGTCGGCCATACAGGAGGGAGCGCTTCAGCACACAATATGCGTGCTTGCATGTGTGTGTGTGTGGGGGGGATTGCTCTGCTCACTGAAGCGGAGCTCTCCCTTTCAACTGTATGCCACTGCATTTTGGACTGCTGTTGTAGACAGCTGCAGCAATCATTGGAGAACTGCGGCTGCACCTGCAAACTCGCTGACTGAATTGGAAGATGGGGTGCCACACCTCTGAAAACTTGGATGATGGCACTATGTTTCTAGCACATGCGTGCAAGCAACATAAAAACTGGTGAAGTCATGAGCATACGTAGAAACTGTGCGATGTGCACCCGTAATGTAATTAGTTTTGAAATTGTTTACAGCAGATTGTCAACACAGGCATTTTGGGACCTCCGGTTATGAACAGTGTCACTGTGATTTTCTTTATCTGTCCTGAACAATGATTTCCCACAGCAACCATGCATTTCTGTGCTGAAAGTGTGAAAACACATTTCGGCCATGTTGTGAAAAATAACAGCTGTACTGTTCATAAGGAAGTGTGGAAAAATGCCACTGGTGAAAATCTGGACTGAAAATATTACAAATTCATGAACTTACGAGGGTGCGTGGAAACTGCGCAATGCTCACTCGTAACACAGTCCTTTTTTAGGAATTTTTTCATCAAATTTTCAAAATAGCCATTTTAAGACCTCTGTTCATGAACAGTGTCACTGTGATGTTCTTAATATGTCCCATACATTGATTTCGCACACCAACTGCGCCATTGTGCACTACATGGGCGGAAACATGTTTTGGATAAGATGTGAAAAATGACAGCTGTACTGCTCATAAGGAGGTGTGGTAAAATGGCAATGTTCAAAATCTGGAACGAAAATATTGAAAATGTGCGAACTTATGAGCGTGCGTAGGATCAGCGCACAAACACTGGTAAAACAGTCATTTTTAGAATTTTTTTCACCAAATTTTTAACATAGCCATTTTAACACTTCTGCTCATGAACAGTGTGACTGTGATTTTCTTAATGTGTCCCATACATTGAGTTTGCACACCGACTGCGTCATTGTGTGCTACATGCTCGGAAACACATTTTGGGTGAGAAGTGAGAAATGACAGCTGTACTGCTCATAAGGAGGTGTGGTAAAATGGCAATGTTGAAAATCTGGAGTGAAAATATTGAAAATTTGTGAACTTACAAGCGTGCGTAGGAACAGCGCAACGCATGCTCATAAAATAGCTATTTTTGGGAATTTTTTCACCAAATTTTTAACATAGCCATTTTAACACCTCTGCTCATGAACAGTGTCACTGTGATTTTCTTAATGTGTCCCAAACATTGATTTTGCACACCGACTGCTCCATTGTGTGCTACATGCGCGGAAACACATTTTGAGTGAGGTATGAAAAATGACAGCTGTTCTACTCATAAGGAAGTGTGGTCAAATGGCAATGTTGAAAATCCGGAGTGAAAATATTGAAAATTCGTGAACCTACGAGCGTGCGTAGGAACAGTGCAATGCACGCTCGTAAAACAGTTATTTGTAGGAATTTTTTCATCAAATTTTCAACACAGGCTTTTTTGAGAGCCCACCTTATGAACACTGGCACTGTCATTTCATTAATTGGTCCTGAAAGGTGATTTCACGTGGTGACCACAAAATCACCCTTCGGGCCCGATTAACGCCATGACAGTGACAGAATTCATGAGGGGGGGTCCCAAAAACCCATGTTGAAAATCTGGTGCCAAAATTCCAAAAAAATGCCTGAGATATGCAGCAAAGTTGAAAAAACCCTATTCATTACATTATAGAGCTTACCAGCATTTTCTCAGTTCGCGGTTGGCTTTGAAGAGTGCAGACGTATTCCTGGTCCATGAAGATCATCGCGCCAAGCTCAGAGGTAAGTATGGGGTGAGGTGTGGGTGTGGGAGGCAGGGGTGCAGTGGGTGGGTGTGGGTGGGAGAGGGGGTGAAGACAGCAGCGAGGGAAGGTTTTTTCTTCAGTTTTTTTATTTATTTGGACTATCGGGACGTTTGCACGCTGGGGTGGGCTCCCAGCGTGGCAGCTGGATGGCTGTTGGGGGCAGTGGAGCCGGGGGATTGGGCACATATGTCGGGCTATAGATCCTGTTGCCACACTGGGTGGGCTCCCAGTGTGGCACCCGATAGTCTGGGGAAACAGTAGGCCATACAGACTGCAGGGGGCAGTAGAGCTGTCGGAGATTGGGCACCCGTCCAGCCATACAGTGTGTGCATGGGGAGGTAGGGCGCATGAGCATGCAGTGTGTGTAGAGGTGTGTGTGTGGGAGGGCGCTGCTCACTCAGGCGGTGCTCTCCTTCTCACTGTAATGGCACTGCATTTGATTGTTCAAGATTATGTTTCGCATGTGCAAGCAACATAAAAAATCACAGTGACACTGTTCATGAGCCGGAGGTCCCAAAATGCCTGTGTTGAAAATCTGCTGTAAAAAATCCCCAAACTAATTACATTACGGGTATGCGTTGCTCAGTTTCTATGCACACTTGTGCCTTCACCAGTTTTTTTATTAATTTCACTCCAGATTTTCAACATTGCCATTTTTTTACACCTCCTCATGAACAGTACAGCTGTCATTTTTCACATCCTGTTTGAAATGTGTTTTTGCACCTGTAGTGCCAAATGGCACAGTCACTGTGCAAAATCACCTTTCGGCTAACAAACTGATAGTGTCACTGTTCATGCGGTGGGGTCACTCAAAGCGCATGTTGAAAACTTGGAGTAAAAATACCAAGAGCACCCAGGGCTTTAGGGTTTTTGACCATAACGCCCTACCCTGTAGGGACTGACTGTGACTTGGGATTGTCAACAGTAATGCTCATGCCATTCCACCCCCACCCTGCAGCCAGTGACAGGCATCGAGGTGTGCCTTGGACCCTTTGGCCCCACAGTTCACCCCATTCTCCTATACTGCACCCATTTCAGCGTGTTTCCTTATGGAATGAGGTGACTGTAAAGCCCAAACACCCCAAGGCACACCTCAACACTTGTCAGTATCTGCAGGGTAGGGTGAGGTGAAATGTCGTGACTGTCATGGGCGACGACCAAAGTCACACCCCAATGCCTGTCCATCTCTGCAGGGTGGGGGTGGAGTTGGCGTCAGTTCAATACTTCACTGCCATCCCTATACTGCATCTGTCTAACTCCTGCACTTCCACTGCTAATGCCAGCAAGTAAACATTTGGCATTGGCAAATGCTTGTTTAGGCTTTGTGTTTCAACTCCAACTGGTCCATTAACATAGTTTTTTGCAATCAATTCTTTTACTATTTAAAAACAAAGTTTAATAACAGAAAATGCAGTACTTTGTATTGACAATGCTAGTATTTAGCACAAAGTTCCTCTTTCATGTCTTCATGTCTTCTCCCTTACAATGCCTTAAATCATCAGGCCTCAGCAGACACCGTTACCCCTTCCCTCACCCTGCCCTAAATTTAAAAATCTCTAGTATCCAATGATATCCATACCTCACCATTCTTTGAAGGAAGCCTCTGGGGTCCAGTGGTACCATCTTCTTTCTCCCTACCCAAAAGAAAGCTCCTAACATCCTGTGGCATCCCTCCCACACCCTTCCACAACAAAAGTCCCTGGCATCCAGTGGTAACCTCCTCCCTCATCCTCACCAGATGGTGCCACAAGTGGCAATCCCCTTCCCTACTCTTTTTTTTTTATTGTAATTTTTCTCCTCAGGAGATTGCATGCCATGCTACTAGGGGGACAACCCACCACCATTATAATTCTTGCCCCATTAGAAGTGCTGCCTGCCCTGCTCTTCTGGAAGCATAGACAACATTTTTAATAGAATGTTTCCTCCTTGAATGCGGCCTGCATGGTTCCTGAAAGGACCGAGAGATCCTCTTTTTAAATGTAATATTTTTTTTAATTTAATAATTTTCCCAATTTAGAGTTCTGCCTGCCTTGCTCCTGAGGGGAAGAGATAACTGTTTTTTATTGAATTACTTTAGCACAGATGGTGGCTGGCTAACACCCTCCATTCTCTTCTAAGACCAAGCACCATCTGCAACCTGTACTGCTAAATACTGATAATAGTGAACAGAAACAGATGTTCTATTTGCTATGCAGATTGTGGTCAATAGTGGAGGAGAAAGAGGGTGTATTAGCCTCACAGACTGTGCCGACTTGGGGATTTCCCTATCTATGACAAACCTTGCCACATGCATGTACTTTCCTTTCATGGGGTAAGTGCACCACCTGTACAGCCTTCAAAATGAGAGGTGTTGGGGGATTTCCCTCTCAGAAGCAGGGCAGGCAGCACTCTTGAAGCAAAAATAATTAAATAAAGAAAACAATTTCTCAATCAGCCTGATAGTGCAGCAGTAGTGCTACTGTTTGCTGTGCCTGTGACCTGAGTATGGGAATAAAATCAGGTCATTCAGGGACCAGCTAGGGAAGGGGAGGATGAAGCACCATAAGAACTGCTCTCCTTCCTCAGGGAGTGGGAGGCTGCATCTGACTACTTACTACCACCTGGTAGCCACTAGGTGGCAGCACAGCAGGAGCACCTGGATGGGAAGAGGGGTAGTTGCTGGATGTCAGACACACATGCATGCTGTCACACACATGCATCCATATCTCACCACACTGGCATTCTTAGGGAGAAAATCAAGAGCTATCGGGGAAAAGTCTTGGTCCACCATTGCAATGGTACCCCCCCCCCCCATAGACCTGCACATGACAAACATGGCATGACACCCACCACCATCATAGTTCAGGGCAAGTGGTGGGTAACTAGTTAGTCTGTAAGAAGGTTGGTAACAGGGCTGGGGTGGACAGAAAAAAGCTTGATTAAAAAAGAAATGTGGTTTTCTGGCCCCCCTCAGGGCAGGTAGCACTCCAGAGGGGAATCAAAAGAAAACTTTATGATCCAGGGTTCCCCTCAGGAGCAGCACAGGCAGTGCTCCTAAGGGGAAATAAAACATTATTATCCAGGGGATCCTCTTTGTAGCTGGACAGGCAGTGCTACCATGGGGAAAATTAAATACAAAACAGACTTTGCATGTAACAGTGGTCAGAATTACTATTAAAACCCCAGTGTCAGACACACTGTATATATCTTTTAAATTATTTTGAGCTCTTTTTTTTGGGTGGGACAGAAGTATATTATATTTCTAAGTGTAGCTTCTTGGTTTGGGATCTACGAAAGGTGGGTGACTCCCCTTAATAAGTGGATGGGAGTTTTTTTTGGGGGGGAGGGGGTAGTAACACTGACTGCATTTTGTTAATATTGGGTGGCAGATATGAAGAAATGAAAAAAGAGAGACCTGAGATTTTTAATAGCATTAATGACCTTACATTAAAAAAATTACATTAGTGAACAAAGAACTCTTTTTGAGGATGTGAGCTTGATTATTTTTTCTATCTTTATTAAAAGCCCCTATGAAAGTATTGGAATACATTACTTATTATCATTGCTTTGTAGAACATCATAATAGGTAAAATCCTGAACTGTAAATCACAGATCTAAAAACATTATCCTGGAATGTGAATGGAGCAACAAATAGAATAAATGTTTGCAAAACTATGAAGTATGCTAATAGTAATAATATAAATTGCTTACTCTTACAGGAAACACATTTGAAGGAAAGGGATGCAAGACAGTTTAGTCATCTACTTCAAGCAAATCATGTAAGTATGTACCTGCCCAGAAACAGCAGGGGAGTAAGTATTCCTATAAAGAAATATCTAAAACAAGAATTTATTGATGCTTATTCTGATCCAGTCAGTAGAATTGCTATTGTAAGGATCTCACTCTCCCAATCAGTACTAACTCTAGTCAATTCCTATGCACCTAATGAGGAGGATGTACATTTTTCCTCTAACTTTTTCTTAAGTTACCATCTTTTGAAGCCCTTACTTTATTGATGGAGATTTTAATTTAGTTCCTGCACCTTTGGATAGATGTCAACAAAGATGGTATAGTAACTGGCTTGAAGGAATTAGCATATGAAAAAGACTGACTAGCTTAGACATGTTCACACTGAAATACAGAAGGCTAAGGGGATCTTTAAATTCTCCTTTCCAAACTTGTGTGCTCAAACCAGGAACAGCCAAGTAGAGAGAGTATAGCAACCTACTATTTCACTGATCCAAAGCTTACACTTCCTGCGCGATCACCACTCAAAGAGGGATCAGAACTTAAAAAATGAATTTATTGTTGCACATTTGCAGACGTGTAAACACAATCACTGTTGTTGCCTCTTACAACAAAATGATCTCCTTGGCGCTTCAACCAGGGTGTGGTGTTCCTCTGAGGAAGAAATGCACAACAATAAATTCATTTTTTGAAGTTCTACAATTGCTGTTTAGGATGGTGATTGCACAGGAATGCAGATAAACCTTTGGAGCTGGTTAAGGTGGATCTTTGTCAGGTTTATAAGGTATTTCAAAATAGTGATCTTTGGAATTGCCTAGGATTAAAATTTAAAGTTAATCCCTATGGGACAAGAGCACATGGTTATCAATCAAAGGGAGAAATATATAAAGCAAATAGGAGGGGAGGTGGTCCAACTAGAGTATTGTTCCAGTATGAAATGATCTCCCTGGATTTGTAGTGGCTAGTAATGATCTGGAAACCTTTAAAAAACATTAGATCAGTATTGTTATACCATAAATAAACAGGGCCATTTCCACTGAAAATGGCATGCCAGAAGTGGGCAAATTGCCTTCAAGGCTTGTAAACTTCCTATGATTCCAATGATTCCTATTAAAAGTTTCATAGAGGAGTTTAACTTAATTGATCCATTTAGATTTGAGTTTCAAAACTTAAATAAATATTCCTATTTTCTATCAGTACACAAATCCTATTCCATAATCAACTCTTTTCTAACTGTAACCCCCCGTCACCCGGGGTTATAAGAATCCCACTTAGATCTAGTAGCAAGAAGGGAAAGGCAGCTTGTGAGATATCAGCTAAATGAGTTTCACACTGTCTCACTCTGTCCTCAGTCTCAGCTGAGCTGGAGGGATGACATCATATAGAATTCTTGCAGCAGCATAAGCCACTTTGGAATGTTGCAGCACGGAGTTAGCTTAGAATGTTGGGAGGTTTTGAATCAGTCTTGAGCCAAAGGGAGTGGAAGCAGGAGGTGTGCTGCAGTTGGCAGTCCCTCAGGGCATGGCTCTGCTATAGAGCTGCATAGAAGAGTGGGTGGGTGTTCTTGCCCTAGAGAGGAACACAGAAGAAGGTGTCTAGTTGTAGAGACCATTCCCAGTTTGTTCCAGGGCCCCATCCCAGGAGGGATGGGGGAAAGTAAGCCAGCATTTTCAGGGGCAATCCCCTGGCCCTGCTGAAGAGGGAAAGCTTCCTGTCATTTGTTGTTTCAAGTGCTGAGGCACCAGGATTCATTTGCTTTGCCAGAGACCTTGGGGCACCTGCAAACCAGTTGGTGAGTTTGGCTCTAAAAGAGAGCCCATGTTTTCACCAGACAGTGTGTAGAATATCTGTTACTGTGGGGTCAGGGAAGGACAGCCAAGTACAGTACTACAGTTGTGTATGACTTAAAATGCATCTATACAGTGGGGTCTACAGGGATGTACATAGCCTCTCAGAGATCTTTATAAGCCAGGATGTCAGATAAAGAAGAGTAGAGTGTTAAATGTGACATATATTTCAAGACAGCATTCTAAAACTGTGTGTTTAAAGAAAGGTGTTGATTCCAAATGAATGGCTGGGTATGTATTTGGGAGCAAGAGGTGGGAGACCCTCCATCTGGAGTAACCAGATTTACCTCCACGGGTTCACTTTGGGCACCTATAGCTTTCTCCCGGGCACTTGGCCAGTGTTCGCAGAAAGTACCCAGACATGGGATTAGGATGAAGATATTTCCCTTTATGGAACTAGGATGTGCTCACGGGTGGTAGAGGTAGCCACCAATAAATGTCCATGCCATACGGAAAGTAGTCCAAGTGCTGGCCGGATGTACCATGCCAGGAAATCCAGAGAAGAGTATAAGTTCGGGCTGAGAGCCCCATGTGTCTGAGACCCTAACGGTTACAGTGTGTAAGAAGATGTGTTCTGGTCTCCGTATATCTGCATTACCAGGGAGTGTAGCCCCATGGGGGTCCATCTATGCTTTATTGTTCTGTTGTTGAGAATAAAAGCCACACTCTAGAATCCCACTCCTGGTGTGGACATTTCAGTTATTGCTTCCTGTGTCCAGATTACTTGGGTGCCCCTGACTAGAAGTTCAAACCTAGCCAAAATGCTGAGCAACAGTTTTCTTCCTGAACCCAGGCAGCCAAGTAATGGGTTACAATAATGAAGGCACCGCACAGCACTAATAAAACAAAAAATAACATCAACCCGACTCCTGGCTGGTTACAAAACTTCTCACTCCATCTTTTATAGAATTTTTAATGTCAAATAAGGAACAATAAATATCTCTGATCATAGCCCTCAGTCTCTCTCTTTCACTTAGATCACTATGTTCAAAGTGAAGAGGTTGGAGACCAGCTAATAATCTGGATAGCCAAAACTTTTAAATCTGTGGTAGAAAAATAGATCTGCTTCTTTCTGCACTGGAACCCAGCTACTCAGTTTTCTCATAGTATGCAATGGGAGTTTGTGAAGGCCTATATGAAAAGCTGGATAATTTAAAAAATAAGTAAATAAATAAAGCGACAGCTATATGGACAAGAGTTACTTATTTTTTTGTATTCAAATTTTATTGAGTTTTATTTGCATACATTCAATAGAAAGAATGAATGTTATATACACGGTAATAAAAATAAACCCCTAAATAATACTTCTCCCAACCACCTCTCTTCACCACCCCCCAACGTGCCCCCACCCACCCCTGAGTGCCAATATAAACTAATGCTTGTTAGAGTACTTGAAGATTAGTCACATCAAAGAAAGCTGATTATTTAGCATAGCAGGTATGAATACAATTACAATGAATTCAAGACATATAAAGTTTCCCATCTCTTTTTGTAGGTATTCAATCTATTTTTCATTCTGGCCTCATTTTTCTACACGTAAATTAAAAAGCAATTCCTGTAACCATTCTGAGTAGCTAGGTTGGAGAAAATCCTTCCAATGTTTTAATACTATCTTTTTAACTGACATGGTAAACATCATCATATGATAGCTCCTGACCATAGATAGAAAGCCGTAAAAATCCCCCAGCAGACACACCTCAGGTGTAAAGTAAGCCTGGAGTCCAAGCAAAGGATTCATGTTGGATTTGATAAGTTCAAACAGTGGTAGTATTTTGGTACATTCCCAGAATATATGATAAAGGGTTCCTGGACTCTGTTGACATCTGGTACATAATGGATTTTCTGCTGTATCCATTTTATGTAATTTATAGGGAGTGAGATACATGTTGTTTAAAACTTGCAATTGCATTAAATATAGATGGTCTTGCGTGATGAGTCTGTGGAGGAAGTCCCATATCTTAGGCCATTTTGGATCTAAATTGGGGAATAGTGAGTCCCAATATTTAGAGGTGCCATCACATTTTGAAAATATTAATGGGAACAACATTGCACACAGCAAGAATTCTGCCTTCGGATATCCAGATAGGTAGGTTGTCTAAGTTAGAACTACCCTGGAAATGCCTAGTAAACATATGTCTTAATTAGTAACCTTTAAAGGCCCAAGTGTTGGCAAGACCAAATTTGGCAAGGATTTCGGCAGTCATCAGCCAGGTTTTATTGGTACTATGAAAATCCTGTACCACAAAGTCTTGTGAGAGCAGGATCCAGTGAGTAGGTATTAATTGTCCTCCTGTCTTGAAAGTTGGATTTAGAAAAATGGGTTGCTGAAAATCCTGGGTGTTATCATATTTTAATGTGGAGCACAGTTGTAAGTGAGTGTGAATCGAGTGGCCCATTGGATTTTGGCCGGGGAGGTAACTTTTTGAGTTTAACATAAAGTAGGGCCGCTGGGTTAATATCTGAGGTTTGAATTAATTCTCTTTCAGTTAGGAGCCATATGGGGGTGTACTCCGGCGTGGAAGGGGAATCCCAATGGAGGTATTTACTAAGGTGACTCGCCCAGTAGTATAAAATGAAATTAGGGAGTTTAAGCCCTCCTAAGGATTTAGGAGTGGCTAATTTATTGTATCCATGGCATGGAGGTTTGTCTTTCCAGCGAAACCTTGAGATAAAACTATGTGTAGTTTTGAACCAAGCCTTTGGAAGCCAGGTGTTAAGAAGGTTCAAGGGGTAGAAGATGCGTGGAAGAAGGTTCATCTTAATGATGCTCACTTGACCCCATAAGGTGAAAGGTAGATCTTGCCATCTTTTCAAATCATGCATCACAGTCTTATTCAGGTCATTTAAATTTAATTTCTGCATTTGAGAGGGACTTGTTGAAAGGTATATCCCCAGGTACTTAATGGATTTAGGAGTCCATTTTAGACCTAGTTCAAGTGCATCTTGTTTATATACTTTGGGGTTTAGAGGAAAAAGCGAAGATTTTTCCGTATTTAACTTGTAATTAGACAGGAGACTATATTCCTCTATTTTATTAAGTAACATCTGAATGGAGGATTTAATGTGTGTTATATGGAGCAATATATCATCTGCATTAACTGCAATTTTGGTATTTAGTGAAGCTAATTGAATGCCATGAATCTCGTGTGATTGTTGTATTGAGATGATTAGGGGCTCTAAATATAAATTAAACAGAAGAGGGGATAGAGGGCAACCTTGTCTGGTTCCTGCCTCTAAAGGGAAGTAGGGGGAAAGAAATCCATTACAAAAGACTCGAGCCGAAGGGAAGGAGTACAGAGTCTGGATCCAGGAGATGAATTTCTGGGGGAAGTTAAATCTATGGAAGTTTCTAAATAAAAATTGTCAATCGACCCTATCGAAGGCCTTTTTTGTGCCCAGGGAAACCAATGCCATAGCTTGAGGGGAGTCCCTGACTGTGGAAAAGATATGTGATAGACACCTGAGGTGATTCACTGAAGATTTGCCCTTCATAAAGCCTACCTGATCTGGGCTGATGAGTGATGATAGGATAGGCTCTAGTCTGAGAGCTAGGAGTTTAGCCAAAATTTTAAGGTCAGTACTTAAAAGGGATATGGGATGATAATTTGGAATTTTAGTGGGTTCCTACTTGGTTTTGGGAAAATGATAATCATGGCTTCTAGCATTCTAGGATCAATGTCTGCTTCATTAAGCATTCTAGAGTATACTGCCAGTAGTAGGGGGCTAGCTGAGGGGCAAATTTGCTATAAAAATTTGATGAGAAGCCATCGGGGCCCATAATCTTATCTGGCGGGAGATCTTTAATAACCTTACGTACACCTGCTTCAGTAAATGGTAGGATTAAATGTTCCCTTTGATTGGGAGAAAGGGTGGGAAGGGGAAGACTCATTAAGAAGGTGTCAACCACATTTTGAGGGGGGCGGTTGGGCATACACTTATACAGAGAGGTGTAGTATTGTTCAAATTCTTTATTAATGTCTGCTGATTTGGTCGGGGAGGATCATCTGTTTTTTTTTGTATCACTGCAATACACCATGAGGCTTCCATTTTTTTAAGTCAGAGGGCTAAAAAACGTTCTGCCTTTTCCCCCTGCTTGGTGTAAGTGGCTTTGGTTTTAAGTAAAGCCCATTCCGCCTTTTCCCTTAATAGATCAGAATATTTATTCTGTAGTTTAATTAGGATCTCTTTCTCAGAGTCCGGAGTATTCTTGGACATGGATTTTTCTTTTGTCCAAATTTGATCTAACAAGCATTTAGCTTCTAAGGTTTCTTTCCATTTTTTAATAGTGGACCATTTTATAAATTCACCTCTAAAAAAACATTTAAGACCTCCCCACTCCATGGATGATGAACCTGTAGAACCACAATTAATTTCTTTGTAGGATTTTAATGCTGAGAGAATATTATCCATAACTTTCTTATCTTTCAATAATTGGTTGTTCAGTCTCCATTGAGTGTTATTTCCCCAGTTTAGAGACAAAGAAAGGCGGCAGGTCACTAAGAAATTATCGTATCCTATGCCTGGTTTAAGTCTGCTATCCATTAAACCTTGAATCAGGGATTTGCTTATCCAAAAATAATCAAGGCATGATGCTGAGCCATGAACCTTTGAATGAAAAGTAAATTCTTTGGCAGTGGGGTGCAAGGTTCTCCAGGGATCACAGAGGCCCAAGTGGTCTATTAGATCTCTGTAAGCCCTCTGTGCTGGGGAGAGTCCCCTTGTTATAGGGCTGGGTGACTTATCCATAATAGGATCAAACAGAAGATTCCAGTCTCCTCCTATAATCATCGGGATATGCAGAAAGAGTGATAATGTGGAGATTAAGTCCACGAAAAATGGTGGTGAATCAATATTAGGGCCATAAACACTACCTAGCAAGATTGTGGTGGATGGGATCTTTCCAACAGCAAAAACATATCTACGCCCTTTGTCTCTGATACATTGCTCACATATAAATGAAAAGGACCTGGCCAAATGAATAGCAACTCCTTTACTATTCCTCGAGTCCCCTGCAGCAAATACTTGGACCACCTGTTGCTGTCTCAAGAGTGTCTCCTCTGCTTGTAGGAGATGGGTTTCCTGAAGAAAAATTACTTCACCGTGGAACATATTAAGGTGTTTTAAAAGGCGCATGTGCTTGAGAGGATGTCTTGCACCCTTAACATTCCATGTGCTAAACTGAAATGAGTTTGTCATAATACCATCTTAATTTTGGTGAAAACTTTCTAAATTTGTAATTTCTATGAAATAACCAGCTAGTCTGAAGTATTAAGTGCATCTTTTGGCACCCCCACACCCAATACTAAACTTTATGAAGGAACATTTTCTATAAGTTCCCCCCATCCCCGTTACTAACTATTATAAGCAACCCTTTCCCCACCCACCCGATCCAGCCTACAACCCAAGTAAAACTTGCATCGAAAAAACTCCAAATGATAACTAGTAGTTTAGTGACTGTTATGTAGACAATAGAACTACCCACCCCCAGTGCACTAGTCCATGGCGGTCAGCTTTCTGAGGACCCACCCCTCACCCCACCCACCCGAGCAAAATTACAAAGTCATTTATTTATTTGTGTTATTTAAACTCCACCTTATAAATGCAAAATATAGTGTTAGGCTATATCCAAGCCTGAATAGAAAAGACGAAAGAGATATGAAACAATTACAATCACCCTAATGAGTCTCCCCTTCGACCCAACTATGAGGAAATACTGGTGTAGAGGGAAATAACATACTAAGTAAAATCTTAACAACTTACTGAACCCCTTGTGTATGACAAAGCTGTACATCGAAACACCTGGGAATAAATGAGATTTAAAATTTAGGGAAAAATGTCACCAAGAACCTGGAGTATTGTATCGGAACTCTGGGGTTTCACACAGTCACAATGCCATCAAGTTGCTGCAACTGAAAAGTCCCTCTTACAGTTGAAATTTTTCCAGGGGAAACCATTTTTAAACAAAATGGTGCAAAGCCAAGAAAGGCTAGTGGTAATGCATTATCCCCAATGTGCAGAGCTGGGTCTCGTCTTGTGGAGGCACAGGATTGACTATCTTCGACCCACCATGAAAAACAAACAACATAAATTGAAATCATTTATCCCAAACCTTAAATGTTAATGTCGCATCAAAGGCTCAGACAACAGGATCAGAGGGCAGATGTCTATGTCGAGACCTATCCTGTATATGTAGAACTCAGCCTAGGATCCAAAAAGTTAATGTGTAAACAGTACATGCTTGAAACAAGTACAATCAGCTTGTAAGTCCCAAAGAGAGCCATCAAAATGACCGATGCTGTTATTTGGTGATAACGTTTTTCCCAGCAGATTCACTTATGCCATTTATTCATCAGTCAGAAAATAGAGGGGGCCGCTTTTGTTTCAGATGAGATAAAGTTGGATCAAGCTCTTCGAAGGAGGTCCATGAATCATCCAGATGTACTTGGAGCTTGGCACAGTACACCATTCTGAACTTTATCCTGGCGGCTATACACTTCGAGACAATCGGGTGGAAGAGGGCCTGGCATTGTCACACTGAAGCTGATAGATCTTGTGTTACCCTGATTTTAACCCCTTCCCATAAAACTTCCTGGACTTCTCTCATTTTTTGTAAAGCATGTTGTTTTTCCTGGTAATTGAGGAAACAGCAAATTAAGGGCCTAGGCTGAGCTGATGGGGTAGGC
The DNA here is from genome assembly GCA_016271365.2 of Neoceratodus forsteri. NCBI lineage: Eukaryota > Metazoa > Chordata > Ceratodontiformes > Ceratodontidae > Neoceratodus > Neoceratodus forsteri. The sequence goes on along the minus strand of JADMNL010000023.1, from coordinate 302,577,672 downwards.
ATAGGTCTGAGGGCCTGATGTGCTAGCTCCAGGCTGTAGTTTGACCCAAATGGAGAAGGCCCTGCGATTTTGTTTAAAAACTTCTGTATGAACAACAGAGAGTCAGATTCCTCTTCTTTTTCTGGAATTCCGATGATTACTAAGTTGTTCTTTTGGCTTCTCCCATCTAGGTCCTCAATCTTGTTCGCTAGCTTTTTTAGGGTCTGTCAATTTATGGTTACTAATGTTTCTGGCTTCTCAATCCGCTTCTCCATAGAGAAAATGCGGGTTTCATTATCCATCACTCTCCAGGTGGTGTCATCTAAAGTTTCAGAAATTGCATTAACATCAGACACCAAGGATCATACTTCATCCATAAAGTGTTGAAATTCCATAAGGAACCTTTCCAGGCCTAGAGGTGTTGATTCAGGGGTACTCAGTCTATGCAGGCATGGACTGAATGCACACTGTGCTGGCAGGATTTGTCCTGGTTTTTTTGGCCTGCTTCTCCAGTGTTACAGGTGGCATATGTCTGGGTGCTGCAAGACGCATTTCTGCCTCCATAGCCATTCCAATTGCAGTCTCAAAGATTACCCAGGAGTATACAATGTTCAAAAATTACCTCGTTGTTGATATAGATTGGTGAAAGAGTTGGTTTTGTGTATAGAAATTGCTCTGGTGAGCAGAGCTGTAGTGGAGCATGTCTTACTCAGGCAGCTGCATCTTGTGACTCACCAACAAGAGTTACTTATGGAAGAAACTCAGTACTACCTGTCATGCCGAGATCAAGATCTAAGAAAAGTATCACACAGACAAGAAAAGTATAATACTTTTATTAATTTTGAAGTGGAAAGAAGTATGCTAAGAGCAATAGTAAAATAATACTATTTCTCCCATCTTCCTGATAAACTACTGGCTTTGCAAGCTCATGAACAGAGCCAAGGGGCAATAAATATTATTGAATTACCAGATGGTATGAAAATCCCTTACTCTACAGAGATTAATCATGCTTTCAAAGGTTTTTACACCAACCTTTATACTCCTGAACATATTCCAGACCCACAAGAAATTGATAGCTTCCTGAAAGATCTTAATTTTACATCAATCCTTTCAGATGATAGAAATATACTCATCTTAGGTTTCATGTTAATGGAACCTGAGGAGGTTATTAACTCTTTATTGAAAGGGAAATCTCCAGGTCCTGATGGATTTCCATTGCAGTTTTATAAAAAACTTAAGTTCCGTGTTTGCACCTCAGTCATTAAATCTTTTCACAGAAATAAACCTTAAAGGTGCGCTTCCTCCTTCTTTGATGAAGCCACAATTCCCCTGATTCTTAAAAAGGACAAACCTACAACATTTAGAAAGTCATGGAGACCAGTATCCTTGCTAAATGTGGATTACAATATATTCACTAAAATAATAGCAAGTAGATTAAGTAAAGTTACTCCACTTATTATTATTAATGAAGCTCAAACAGGAAGGAGGATGCAACACAAAATTAGACCATCAATCAATATTGTAGATATTTGCTTAGAGGCTAGTTCAGCAATTCTTTAATTTGATACCAAAAAGGCCTTTGACTGTGTATATTTACCTTTTCTTTTGCAGGTAGTCAAGAGATTCAGTCTTGGTAATCAGTTCATAAACTTGGTTTGTACTGCCTATAAAAATCCTTGAGCCAGAGTAAAAACAAACTAGGAACTTTCAGAATTATTTTCTTTATTTAGATTGACTAGACAGGGCTGCCCACTCTTTCCATTGTTATTTACATTATATATCAAACTTTTGGCAGTAGCTATTAGATCATACCCTCAAATAAATGGAATAACAATTATTGACAATTGCACACATTTAATATCATTATACTTAGATGATATATTATTATACATCTCAGCTCTCCATGATTCATATAAATATATAATAGAACTTACAACAAGCTATGGTAACTTATCAGGATATAAGGTTAACATAGTAAAGTTAAATTATGCTGCATGGTTTATCCCAACATTTTCAAACAGGACAATATTCAGCACCAACTCAAAATGATGTTATCTAATAGTTCTGTTCAGTTTCAGTTTATTTTATTGATAAATGTGTATAGCTATCACATAGCTGAACATACAGACTACTACAATTTCATATTACAAAATAATTTCATAAAACATAGACATCTTCAAACTTATACATCATTATTAAAATCTGTTCCAATATCCAATATCCTGGGACATACACAATGACAAAATTCTTATCTAATCTGTAATCTGAAGTCTCTGATGCATTAATAGAGATTTTACCCCATCCTCTTTTGACTAGCATTGTTATTTTTCCATAAAGTTATTTAGCCACTTTTCCCTCAATTCATTCAAAAAGGGACCGTCTACCAATATATGAATTCATATCCAACTAAAGCCACATCCAAATTTACAGTACTTTCTAGTTCTAATAACATTCGAATATATGTAGTTAGTATACCAACCAAAGTTGAGATCTAATCTTAATCTTGCCAGGGTTTTGAAATGGAGGGTGGATTCTCAAAGGGTTAAGTAGGGCTCTGCTGTATGTATGTTTCTGATACTTTTATACATACAAAAAGAATGTGGATGTTAAACCTAGTCTTTCTGTATCTCTTTGTTTATTTTAATCTTTAATTCTCTATAAGGTCAGACTCTTATAAATATTTATTGCTGGAGTCACGTGATGTGCTGAGTCGGACCAGACGTCCTCCGCAGCACTCCCAGGCCCGAACTATTAAAATTGCTTTTTTCGCTTGAGGTTTGGCCTGCGGGTGAGTGTTACCAGGGTACTGGTTGGTGTCCGTATACGCGATTATGATTTTGCGACGATTACATCGGATAAAAGTTTTCTTTGACACGGGCCTTGTGCTCACGTTAGTGTGTGCTGCAACGTCGCGGGTGGACCGAGGTTGGGAGTAATGATGGAGCTGGAAATCACGGAGCCTCTGGAGGTGAGATCCCCAGCAACCAAGAGGCCCAAGTCGCAATCTCCCACTCTTAAGGAGTTCGGTGAAGATTTAAACAGTGGAGGGGCAATACCTCAGCCCAGCGAGGATCTGCAGGATATTAAGAGGCTCTTACAGGGCCTGGTAGCAGATTTTGCAACAGTGAAGCCTGCACTTCAATCTTTGGTGCAACGATTGGGGGACGCTGAGGCTAGGATAGCCTCTCAGGAGAGAAAGTCATCTATGTTGGAGCAGGAGCTTTCCACTGCTAAAAGATTGATCAGGAAGTTAGAGGATCGTATTGAGGATCAGGAGTCCCACAGCAGGAGAAATAATCTAATTCTGGCTGGGATCCCAGAAAGATCTGAAGGGGCAGACTGTGTTTCGTTTGTCCAGGATTTACTTCTAAAGCTGTTGGGCCAGTCGCCTTTTGGAGACTCTTATAATTTGGAGAGGGCACATAGAGCATTAAGAGAAGCGCCCCCACCGGGGGCGAGACCCAGGGTGATTATAATGAGGTTCCTCAACTTCAAGGAAAAAATGCATGTGCTGGGGAAGGCTAGACAGCACAAAGCCCTTCAATGGAATGGAGCAGCTATCTGGATGTTCCAGGATCAAACTCCCTCAGTCAGGGAGAAGCAGAGGGAGTATGCTGACATAAAGAAAAAGCTTTATATGACGGGCATTAAATTTCATCTGCAGTACCCAGCAACTCTCACGGTGAGACTGCAATCAGGCGAGAAACGATTCTTGACGGTGAGGGACGCGTTGGAATTCTTGCGTACTGAACTTCCCAACTTATTTAAACCTCAGACTTGAGGTGGATTTCTGAGTTGCAAGTTTTACTAAGGGCCTGATTTATAGGTGGACTTTTAACAGATGGACAGATAGTTGCTTATACTTTGGGCAATTAAGGCGACTAGATGTATATTTGCCCATTTGCATATCATTTTGGACTGGGACCCTGGTCTCTCCATTAAAATTGGTTTAACGATAGGAGGGCAGTCCATGGGGCCGGTTCTTGGGTTCCCGGTGGGGCTGCTCGTCTCTCTAAAGAGGGTTTCAAAATTTGGAATTGACCAGGTGACTTTTTGGTAAGGCACCCGATTACTATAATTGAAATTCCTCCCAGTGGTGTTGGATCTGGTATTTCCTAGAGTTACTTTCTTTTTAGGAGAAGATTCCTTATATGCTTAGGTTTGGGTGTCTTTATTTGGGGAGGTGTTATTTTAATATCTTAAATTGCTAAGGGACGGCCAAATTCTCTTGTCACTAGAGTATGGTATTGGGGGCGGGAGATGCTTGGAGGAGGGCTCATCCATGACTGCCGAGATTCTAGGAGGTCGATCAAAGGATCGGGGGTGGGGGTTTGGGGGGAGGGTTAGAGAGATAGAGAGAGAGAGCACATAGGGTGAATTCCATAGGAGGGCAGCGTGGGATGGTTTGGGCACGAAGTTATTGGTTATACTCTGGCTTTATTTTTCTTTTTATTCTGTACCCCTTCCTTTTTTCTTTTCTTAAACAGAATGACCTGTTTTAATATTACCTCTTGGAACGTTAAGGGACTTCGGGGTAGACGGAAGAGGATGGTAATCCTGAGACATATTAAGCGCTTGGGAGCACATATAGCTGCTCTACAAGTGACTCATCTCCTGACGGAAGAATTAAGCTGTCTTAAGAAACTATGGGTGGGCCAGGTTTATGGGCAGGGTAGGGAAAAGGCATCAGGAGGGGTGGCGATTTTAATAAGTAGTAACTGTCCTTTCAGGGTTGACCAAGTACTACTAAGAGAGGATGGCAGGGGGCTGTACTTGGTGGGGGCCCTAGTCAGGAAGGTAATTGCGTTGGCTTCTATCTATGGACCCACCCCACCATCTGAGGACTTTTTTGCTTCAATTGAGAGAGATATATCTGCACTTTCCACTGATTCTCTTGTCCTGGCTGGGGATTGGAATACTTGCATCAGTAACCTGGATGATAGGAACCCTCCATCTGGTAGGCCTCTTAGTAAGGCTCAGATTGCTCTGAGGAGGATGATGGAGGTAACTGCCTTGGTAGATCCAAGTAAAACCCACTCGAACAAGGGCAGTGTTATGACTTTTTTCTCGGCAGCTCATAAAATCCACGCCCAGATCGATTTTCTCCTAGTTAGTGGCCCCTTTCTTCGAGAAGTAAAGGAGGTTCTCACTGGAGTCAGGGCTCTTTCGGATCACCCCCCTATCTCTGTATTGTGGGAACCACGTTCTGCTCCCCCTAAGCCAGTTAGATGGAGATTAAATGATCTGCTACTCTCTGAACCCACGGTTCAGAAGGAGTTGGATGAGGCCCTGAAGGGATTCATTCAATCTCAATTACCGTCATTGCAGGACCAGAGACTGGCCTGGCCAATGTGTAAAGTATTGTATGTAGGGGCAGTTCAGGATATTGCAGCTAGAAGGAATAGATTAAGGAAGGCAAAGGAGGATTTTCTATTGGGGGCCTTAGAATATCTGTCCCATCTAGAGGGCTCCTCGGGAGAAATTGATCTAGAACTTAAATCCTTACGAGGGGAATGGGCGGATCTCTGTTATGGTAAGGTGGAATTCTGGCTAGAGAAGGTTCGGTCCAAGTATTTATTGCAGGGGGACGTTCCAGGCCGTGTACTCGCAGCTAGGGTTAGAGAGTGGGAAGCAAGTAGAATTATTACTTCAGTATGGTATGAAGGGAAATTATTAACAGACCCACAAGAAATGGCAGATGCATTTGCATCCCACTTCTCTGATCTCTATGGGATTGGTACGGTGGTGGATGAGGAGGAAATTAATGCTTTCCTTGAGGAAGTGCCTCTTCCAAGGCTAGATGAAATGCAGGCCAGAGATTTGGCAACTCCTATTCTGGGCAAGGAAATCTTGGAGGCGGTGCAATCCTTACCATCAGGTAAAACCCCGGGTCCAGATGGGCTTACAGCCAAGTTTTACCAAACTCATATCCAAGTTATTTTACCAATCCTACTAGAATTTTATAACATGATTCTACAGGAGGGGTTACCACACCCACCACTGTACCAGGCCTTTATATCCTTGATTCCTAAACCAGATAAGCCTAGAGACAAGATAGATAGTTATAGACCCATAGCTCTAATGAACCAGGATATTAAAATCCTAACGAGAATATTAGCGAACAGGATTCTGCGCATTGCCCCAAGTTTAATCAGTGAGGAACAGGTGGGATTTATGCCTGGGCGGGGGGCACAGGATGTCCTCCGAAAGCTACACCATATCCTTAGTTATGCTCCGGATTCCCAACTTCCGCTAGCTTTAATTTCCCTCGACGCTGAAAAGGCGTTTGATAGGGTTTCCCATGGTTTTCTTTTTGCTACAATGCAGAAGATGGGTTTTCCGGTAGGTCTGTTGAGCGGCATCAGACATCTATATGCCATACCATCAGCTAGGGTTCTATGCAACGGGTATAGCTCTCGGGAAATAATGTTGAAAAATGGGACTAGACAGGGATGCCCTTTGTCACCAATATTATTTAATATTTATTTGGAACCCCTCCTTAGAGCTATCAAGGGAGATCAACTTATTAAGGGGGTGAAACTGAGGGGGAGAGAACTTAAACTGTCAGTCTTTGCGGACGATATTTTGTTACATCTCGAGGACCCAGGTTCTAGTTTTGAACGTGTAATGGGGGTGGTTGACCGCTTCTCGGAGGTGGCAAATTATTAATTGAATCTAGATAAAACTCAGGTCCTTCCACTGACCCCTCATGTGCATCAGGCAGATTTTGTTTTCTCAAATTTGCAGTGGAGGCCTGATGAGATTAAATACCTGGGCATCCGGATCTTAGCCAATGGGGAAAAGGGAGCCGAAGCAAATTTGGGAGGGTTAATACCAGTAATTAAGGGTGACATATTAAGATGGAATAAACTCCCTTTGAACTTCATGGCCAGACTTGGTCTTATCAAAATGAATCTATTGCCTAGGCTACTCTACCCATTATATATGGCCCCCTATGACATTCCGATTATCTGGTTCAAGATTATTAAAAAGCTTTTATCGGATTTCCTATGGAATTCAAAACCCCCTAGGAAGAAATATGAATTGTTACGTTTACCTCAATCAGGGGGTGGAATTAAGTTACCGGATTTGCATATATATTATGTTGCGGGACAGATGGCCCTTATGTTACGGTGGGTTAGGCGGTCTGATGGGGAAATATATACCCCAACGTGGTTGCAAATAGAGAGGCAAATGCTGACTGAGAGGGGTTTTTCACCAGAGGCAGTGCTATATTCTAATTTTGTAAAGGATTTTACTATAGGGAGTGGGACCCCAATTGGAAAATCTATGAGGGCGTGGTGGCTTTTCCTCACTCCAGCTCAGAGGAAAGCCCAACTGAGGGCATGGGAGCAACCTTTGTCCGGAAATCCTACCTTTAAGGTGGGGGGGCAGATGGTTAGTGTGAAATGGGCTCTCCAGGTGAAGGGTTTAAAGGTGAGGGACGTTGTGCAGGATATGGAGGGTCTGGCGCCAACTAGTGGATTGGGTCTACCAGTATTTAAAAGACTGCAACTTTTAAGCTTATTAGGAAAAGTGAAGAAAACTGTTGGAGGGTTTGCAGAAGGGCCATTCGTAGGATTCTTTGAAAGGGTAGACACAAGGGCAAATGCTCTTTCCCAGATTTACAGGGTGTTGATGGAATTCATTGGTCCATCTTCCGTGCAATTATGATTGGGACGGATATTCTGTTCCAAGAATCTTGGTTGGGAGTCAATTTGGAAAAACTGCAGGTATATTTCTATACCTAAGTTCAGGATAATGCAATATTTTATTGTCTCTAACTTATATTTTACCCCGGCAAAACTATATGGCAGGAAATTTGGACAGACGGACCTTTGTTTTAGGTGTGGGTTGGGGATAGGAGATCTGTTACATGTGATGTGGGAGTGTTCTAAAATTTTCCCCTTATGGGCTGATATAAGGGATCGTATGGACCCAGTTCTGGATTACTCAGATTATATCACCCCAGAGGTTTGTATTTTGGGGGACTTTTCAGGCATAAAGGGAATGTTGCCTAAATTTCATATAGCTTTGATGTCTGCATTAGTGAAAGCCTTTTTGGTTCAACACTGGAAAGATGATCAAGAGTATAGCTACGGGCAGTGGGTTCATGATCTGGTGTCTTCATTGGGCAGGCTAAGGAGGCACCTCTGGGGTGAAGGGAATAGAGAATTGTATAATAAGAGGTGGGCTCCTCTGGAAGCAATCTATTTATTGCAGAGATTCCCATAGGTCCATCTGTCACTTCCCTGAATTGTATGAATATTTTTTTATGATATGAGGAAGGCAGCTTTCTTTTCTTATTTCCTCTTTCTTTTTCTTCTCTGCTCTGATGCTTTGATTTTCGCTCTCTTCAGGAGGTCATGTAAGTGGGTTGGGGTAGAGAAACCAGGTTATTATGTGGAGATTACTTAAGATTAATTAGGTATGCCCTCTAGGGAACTGGCAGGGATGGGTCTCTCTCTTCTCTATATAGGGTTCATAAGCGGCTCCATCTTGATTTTATCTAGGGACTGTGTTAGATTTTGTTAGGTGGTTGATAACTTTATGAACTGTAGCATAGTTGACATAGTGGATTTTATTCTTATTATGGGTTTTCTTCTGCTTCTACTTTATTAAATTTCCTTTTTAGTCTTAGTTCATTGAATATTATCGACTTCAAATTTATATCTTAGTTTGTACATTTGGTGACTTTTGTCAGTAGGGAGTTGGAACAACAGCCTAGTTATAGGAGTTTTAACTGAATACATTTTTCTTCGAGATGGACCCCTGCTATGGGGATAGAAATGGGTTTGTACATAGTTCATACAGTCAGTTTTTGGACTGTATACCCTGGCTTGTCCAGGTTTTGTATTTTGCTGTTATTATTTTTATCTTACTTTTCTTTTTTTTTTTTTTTTGGTGTTTGTTATCGTGCACTGTTGTTCTAAAATTAATAAAGATTTGTTGAACAAAAAAAAATAAATATTTATTGCTGTGCATGTACATTGATAGTGCTTAATAAAGAGGTTAAACCATGTTTTTAACCTTGACATCCAATACTGAGTACCAACAATTATATGATGTTTGAGATGTTTCATTATTAAGATATGCATACCACATTGCTTACAAAACTGGGTTCTGGACAGATGTTACACTACAATACCAATAACTGAACATTCTTGTATCTGCTAAAGCTTGCAATGATAAGGTGTCTGTTTCTACCCTAAGGAATTGCCCAGGGACCAACTGAGGCAATCCCAGTATTAGGTACAAATATAAATATTGAATTGGTTCTAGATCTTTTGCATAGTTCCTTATTCCCCATACCTCCACACTATAAAGTATAAATGTATTGATTTTAGCTCCATATATTGTTGACATAGCCTTATGGGAGTGATTTGCATAGGATATATCAAATCTATACATACATACAAATGCAGCCATACATGTGATTAGAAATTTTCAGATATTTCATTATATACAGTATCTAAAGGGATTCTTTCTAGTGGCTCATAGTGGTACTCCAGGCAGGCAAGGAATTTCTCTAGAGATGTTACAGAAATTTCAGGAAATATCTGACCATGTCTACAGCTATAACTGTAATGTTGCAGCTCTTGCTGATTTTTTAATCTTTTCCACATGATTTTTCCAGAGTCCTGATGAGGAAATAATAATCCCCAAGTATATCAAATCCCAGACTTTCTTTACAGTTCTGCGACTGCCCTCCATTTGCATCTAATTTTTGAGGGGTTTATCCCAGATTAAGATCTTAGTTTTTGAATATTTTGTTCATGATCTGATAGAGGAAATGTTTATAGAATATTATCTAAGGCTCATTTTTATTTATTTATTCATTATACATATCGGAATTACAACCCTTTGAGTCAAGGACTCGTTTCCAAAGGCTCCACGTCAGTTCCAGTGGATTCAACACACAGACAGCAGCACAAATGCAATATGATAGACAGAAGGTTACAGAAGTTTTTTGTTACATACCAAACAGCAAATAGCAAACATTATTCATACATTTGCAGGTGCCAGAACAAATAACATAGACTCCCGAGCCATCCAGTGCCCAGATAAGAGTTACAGTTTACAATTGCAGTACAGAGGTCTATACAGTGCGAAAGCTAGGCTCCAAGGACAAATACAGTAAATTCAGAATTGCAGCCTGAGATAAGGCAATTGTTGTCAAGAGTCTAAAAAAGGGGTCAGGGGGGAGCGGGGCACCTATGGGCTAGGATTCTACTTGTGGAGTGCATTCGCAGCTGTGGGTGGAGAAAATTAGGCTCTTGAGAGCTGCCTTAAAAGGTCCTATTTTAGTGAGTGAGGAGATCGAGGAGGGGAGGTCATTGAACCAGTGTGGCGCCCTGTAACAAAAGGATCTCTGGGTGAGTGATGGCTGCACCCTCCGGACTTTGACAGCGGTGTTAGTGGAGCCATATGTAGAGGCAGAGGGGGAAGCAGGGTGGAGGGAGGTGGACACCCCACGGGGGAGAGACCTAGAAGTATTTTTTTTAACCAGGAGGCAGGTCTGATATTGTAATCACTCTTCTAGATTGAGTATGTTGGCCAGCGAGTATAAAGTGCATACATGAGTCCATTTATCTGCACCAGTGAGGAGCCTACAGGCCTTATTTAGGGATAGTTGGATTCTCCTGTGGGCAGTGGCATCAACAGCAGTGTAGACAGGGAGGCCATAGTCTACAAGAGACAGGACAGAGGAGGAGACAGCCAATCTGAGGGCATCTGGTGGGAGGCAGTCCTTATGATGGTAGAGAAGGCCTATGCACATGTTAATTGCTGAGGAGAGCAGATCGATATGTGAGTGAAAGGAGAGGACAGAGTTGAAGGTAATGCCCAGGTATTTGTAGCTGCTAACTTGTTCTAGTGGGTGGAGTGAGCTGGATAGTATATGAAGGGGCGAGTTTTTTGCCTTATTTTGATGATGGGCAGACAACATGGAATTTGTTTTTTTAATGTTAATGACCAGCCTGCGGTCATTGAATCAGTTTCCAATTTGACTGAGTGAGTGCTGGAGGGAGGCCTGAAGAGAGGAGGGATCAGGGTGGGTGGAGAGGAGAACCACATCATCTACATATAGCAGGACCTTGCTGGAGCAGGAGTTGGATAGGGCACTTCCATAGAGACTAAAGAGAAGAGAGCCCAGGATGGAGCCCTGTGGGACCCTGGAGTGGACGGGGCAGGTACTGGAGAGGGTGCTGTTTATTTTGACACACTGGGACCTTGAAGAAAGATAGCTAGAGAACCAGTCCAGCAGGCCTTTGGAAAAGCCTAGTTGAAGGAGAGTGTCCAGTAGGAGTGGGTGACAGACTGCAACAAAGACCTTGGAGAGGTCGATGTAGACAGCCCCTGCAAGGTGGCCTTTGTCAAGGGTTTTGTGAAGGAAGTTTGAGAACTCCATGAGAGCAGTGGTCGTACTATGACCTGGATGGAAGCCATGCTGATCTCTGCATGGGAGATTGTGGGAGGCAAGATATTCAGATAATTGGTCTGCCACTATTTTTTCCAGTGTTTTAGAGAGAGGAGGAAGAATAGAGATCGGCCGATAGTTTCCAGGAGAGGAGGTGTCACCACTTTTGAAGATGAGGGTGATCACAGCCTTTTTCCAAGCTAAAGAGAACTGGCCCAGGCAGAGGGAGCGGTTCAGTAAATCAGTCGGGGATTAAGTACTACGTCAAGTACCTGCCATAGGATCCTAGTATCCAGGGGGTCAAAGAAAAGGCTGGTAACACTGAGGGCTTTTGTTAGATAGTGGAAAGAGTTTTGTGGTGAGATGGTCCTCAGGTAGAAAGGTGGGCGAGGGAGGGGCTGTGGCTGGGGGGGAGGTAGGGTCGAAGAAGTTACTAGGGAGAACTCTGCTGAGATCTGAGAAGGCAGTGTTTAGGCAGTCTGCAATATTAGCGAGGTCAGTGATATCGGTTCCATTAAAGTTGAGTAGAGACGGGTGCGGGGAGTGAGACTTCCCATTTAGCTCCTTTATGTTGTCCCGGAAGTTTCGGGTAGACCCCCAGGAGGAGGCCAGTGTGGATCAGTAGTACTCTGCTTTAGCCTTATGAGTGGCCCATGTACATCTGTTGTGCTCAGCATTGTAGGACTGCCCGTCCCCAGGCTTGCCTGAGGAATTGGCTCTATGCCAAAGAGTGTCTCTGTGGTGAAGCAGTGATGTTGTGATCCATGGTGTACTATGTTGCTTAGTCTGGGTTTTGACCAGTGGGATAAAGGTGTCTCAGGCCTTATTGAAGGAGTGGGTAAAGTAGCTGAGTGCTTCATCAATACTAGGGACCCGGTTGATTGGTGACCAGTCCCACTGGGCGAGGAACTGCTTTAGTCTAGTGAGGTTGCCTGATTGGATAAGTCAGCAGGAGACCACACTGGGCACAGGTTTTGCTAGACAGCAGGATCATGTGAAAGTTAAGCGAGTGATCACTCAGGGAGTTTGGATGGACAACGATGTCCACAATTCTGTGTGGGTGTTTGACAAGGATGATGTCCAGTAATGTGTAAGAGCCATTGGATGGGTTCAGATGGGTAGGCTGGGTTACCAGCTGTATTAGGTCCAGGGCTGCAAAAGCATCCTTGGCAAGGGCAGATGAACTGGCAAGCCAGTTGGTGTTGAGGTCACCCACTAGTATCTGCTCGCATTTATGCGGGAGGATGGACAGGTAGTCAGTTAGGGATTGGATTGCTTGGGTTTGTTTCCATGGGGGAATGTAAGCTACCAAGATAGTCAGAGGGGCCCTGGAGGGGTCTGGGGTGATTCTAAGTGAGATGGCTTGGGTACCATGGTCGAGCTTGGGAATTGGTAGAGCATGGCCCATTAAGCAGTCATGCATATAGACGGCACAGCTGTCCCCACGTTTACCAACTCTATCTTCCCTAAAAAGGGAGTAGCCAGGAAGAGCGACCGCAGAGTCTGGGCTAGATTTAGACAGCCAGGTTTCCACAATTGCCAGAATGTCAGGCTGATGTTGTGCCATCCAGCACTGGAGGGCAGCATTTTTTTAAGAGGCTACAGATGTTCATAGAGGCTATGCATAGCCTCGATGTAGGGAGGGTCTTAGTTTGGCAGGGAGAAGACGGGCCAGGGTTTGGATGAATGTTGCTGGATAGGAGTAGGAGCAGGGAGACAAACCTGAGGAGAGAGGACGTACATCGTTTGTGTGTGTGAGCCATGGTGGTAGTAAGCTGAGCTAACAGGAAGAGAGCATGGGATGGGTAGAGCACGTATGGCGGGGATAGCATGGTAAAGCATTGGAAACGGTGTGTTGTGGAGACACAGATGTAGATGGAGCTGGGCAGGACGGGGTGGGGGGAGGGTGATGGTGGTGGACAGGGTGGGGGGGTGGAAGAGTGGATAGAGGGGTAGGGAGAACCTCAGTGGGTGGGAGGGTGGATAGAGGGGTTGGTAAAACCTCAGGGTTATTAGAAGTTGATGCTGATGACGGACAAAGGTGGGAAATAAAAACTGCTAGGACCAGTAGAGGGACTGATAGATTTGGTCTTAGGAAGAGGCCCATGGTTGTCAGTGGGTGATGTGAGTTCATAAGGAATAAAGTTGGCAGGGAACAACTCAGATGCTCCCCTACTAGTAAAGAGGCCAGTCAGAAAAGAGCAGGGCCGGAGCCACAGATTATTTAATTAAGGAAGGGGGTGGGTGATGGGCGGTGGCCAAAAACATCAAGCAGGCAGGAGCTTAAACAAGAAGCTCCCTGATTTAAATTACAGCGCTGCTTGTAAAAGGTGCCAAGTTTTAAAAAATAAAGTCTCATCTGCAGTCTGATGCTTCAAGTCCCGTACCTTCCGTTATGGCAGCTTTTGGTGGCTTGCAGAGATGGACTGGGGATGGCTGTGAAACATCAAGCCCTCAGATCCTGGAATGCAAAAGAAACAACAGGGTCAGCATTAAAGTTAGAGGGAAAGCACACTTTGTAGTCCTACTGCAGATTTAGATATTAAAAGTGCATAATCTGCATGCATCAATATGTTTATATCACTATTTCTAGTTTTGGAGAATCTGTTTGAATTTGATGTAGGTCATCAATTGTTTATGCTTGCAGGGTGAGGGTGGGGTGTTAGGGTTGGACACCATAACACCACATTTCCTACTTTTAGCTGTTTAATCTGAGCCCTAGCTGGTGCATTAAAGCAATTTTTTACAAAGATGATTATATATATAGACATGGATTATCTTGTCATATAAATTAACATAGCATTGAAGAATGAAAGAAATGTAAGTTCAAGGCCTGTCAGCACTGTCAGCACAGTCGATGAGCTACCTCTTGTGACACTGGTAACCTGGGATTGGGAATATGCCAGGTTCATTGGGGGCTAGCCAGTGGAGAAGGACTGAGAATCCCACAGGAATATCTCTTCCAGGGGGGAAAGGGCCCTGTCTCTACCACAGTGCTGCCACCATGGTGACCACAGGTGAAAATGCAGTGGAGGCATGCTGGGAGGGGAGATGTCTGCTAAGCTCCCAATCAGCGCAGTAACATGTGGGGTTTTGCATTAAGCACATGGCACAGAGTTGTCCCAGGGGCTGGATGTAACAACAGAAAACATCCCATCTATTGAAGGATGATTTCTGACTCTCAGCGAAGGCTTCAGACCAGCAGCTGTGGCACAGCTCTTCTTAATATGGCTGAAGATTACTTGAAATGCCTCCTATTAGCCCTAATAAAAGAGGCTCTATGATGCCAGTTCGACAACCCTTTTGTCAACTGGTATCTCACCGACAGGAATCATGTTGACTGCAAGTTGCAGTTTAGAATGATTCCTGTGTGTCTCCGTCCATTTTTTATTGGGGGCTTTGGCTGGAACCCCTCATCGGGGCTCTGCTGCCACCCCCTCATCTTTAGGATTATCATCTTTAGTTGTAGTTGATATGGGGTGGGGGTACAGGACCAGGAGACAGTGTGCCCCTGTCTCGGGCACAGCAACACAGCGACCTGTTAGCAAAGTGTCAATTTTGCCAACAAAGTTGTAATTCGCTGTGTTGGTGTCGCCTTATATTGGACATACCAATAAAAGAGACCCACCATGGAGGGTAAGCCATGGGGGCAATTGAGGAGAGAGGTAAGTCCCAAGGAGGGTGATGGAGTTGAGGTAGAACAGAGGGACTGGAGATGACTGAAAACACAGGGAAGTAAATAGTAAAAAAAAGAACTAAAGAAAGACTATAAAAGATATGCTGAATTGTGTTTAAATGTTATTTTTTGTAAGTGTTTAAAGTTGCCATAAAAGTGACATACGGGGGTCTGCAGTTTTCTTCTGAGATTTTGGAATCTAAGTCCTCCACCAACAACATTTTGGATGCTACGATGCCCAGATTAACTTGTAATTATCAATATAGAAACATAGAATTCATTGGCAGAAAAGGACTGGTAGATCCATCTACTCTGCCTATTTTCCTGCCAAGTTTTACTCCCTTGACCCTGGTCAGTCTGAGATGTCCCTCCCTCCTACCTTTCCTCTACTTATTATGCCCATGTGCCTGTCTCATGCATGTTTAAAGCTCCTCATTTTCTTCTTCACCTGCCACCTCCTTCTCTGGCAAACTGTCCCAGGCATCCACCACCCTTTCTGTGAAGAAGTATTACCTCACATCCCTCTTAAACTGTCCCTCTGGCTTCACGGCATGCCCCTGTGTTCTGGTGCTCCTCCTCCTCCTCTGAAAGAGACTCCACTCCTGCACCATGTTCACCCCATAAGGTACTTATAGGTCTCAGTCATATCTTCTCTCACTCTCCTCTCCTCCAGAGGGTATATGCTGAGTTCCTGCTGTCTCTCCTAATATGGTTCCTTGTGCAACCCCTGCACCATTTTAGTAGCCTTCCCCTGGATTGCTTCCATCATGTTAATGTCCTTGCAGGGGTGTAGCCTCCAGAACCATACACAGTACTATAGGTGGGGTCTCATTTGTGAGAGATACAGTGGATACACAACCTCCCTTCTCCTGCTAGAAACCCCACTCCCTATATACCTCAGCATCTCACTACCCTTATTGCACTGCCCTCTCATCTTGAGATAATCAGACATGATTACCCCAAGTTTCCTCTTTTGCTTGGTGACTGTAAATACTCCCCCCCTCTTATACACAGCCCCTGGGCTCCTAATCTTAGGAGCATGACTTTGCATTTTTTGGCATTGAACCCAGCTGCCACACCCCTTCTGCCCAGTACCAATTCTTGTGGCACTCCACTGGTCATGCTCCTGCCCCATGAGTTACTTCTATTCACCACCACCCTCTGTCTCATGTATTTTAACCAGTTTGATTCTCAGTTTACCACCTTTTCCCCAATACCTAAGTTAAGTTTCTTTAAAGACCCATGTATGTCACAGTGTCAAGGGCCTTACTGAAGTCCAGATAAGCCATGTCCACTGCCTCTCCCTGATCCACCTCCCTAGTCACCCAGTCAAAGAAATATATGAGATTTGTTTGACATGCCCTCCCCCTGTGAAACCATGCTGCTAGTGGTCCTGCAGCCCATTTGCCTCTAGGTACTCCATCAGCCTGTCCTTCAGCAGGGTCTCCATTAATTTCCCCATCACTGATCACCAATGTCAGTTCAAGGAGAACTTTCTGCATGACACACTGGATCCAGTCTTAATCACAGTAGGAGGAAGCACAAAATAGGCATGTTACATGCTCAGCATTGCACCGCTGCTTGAATCTGCCTGAAACTGTGATATCTAAAGAGAGATGTGCATCACAGGGGATGCTTATTCCTCCTGTGAGTGCAGCAGATTGCAAATTACTTGTCCAGATGTGTACTGGCACACTTAGAGTTTGTTTCTGCTAACATTCCAAAATGTGCCCCTGAATGCTGCACAGAAAGACTTTGTGATGTGTGTCCAGTGCACTCCATTATTCAGAACATTGTGCTACATTGGCAGTGGTAGGCACATGGCTGTTCATCAGAGGCACACCTCCTTAGTGCTAGGCAAATGGCTGTCCAGCAGAGGCACACCTCCTTCTTAACCCACAATGTCTATGGTTCCCTAGTCATCCAGTGGATTCCCTCTCCCTAACTTCATATATTCACTCCTTGTTCAGGATTAATTTCCACCACTGAGCACCAATATCAGTTCAAGGATTGTCCAAACATTCTTCAAACTACGGTGGAGGGATGCAAAATACTACTTGTTCAAGAAGCTGGGGTGGGGTCTTAGGCAAGTAGAACAGTCTGTTACTTTCTTGGAGGTGCTACCTGTCTATGACAAGGCAGTCAGAAGGAGGTTCCATACTGGGGACTTCAGCTTATGGTTGTGGAAATGGTGCAGAGCGGAGAGGTTCAGATTCAGTGGGGACTGGGGCTCCACCTGGAGGGATAGAGGCCTGTACAGGGATGATGGCCTATATCCCTCCAGGAGGGGAACTGAGATCCTTAGTGAAAGTTTCAGTGCTACATCAGCAAACATTTAAAACTAGCTGAGAGCGAGGCAGAATAAGGCAGGATTACATAGTCTGCCCCCCCCAAATGCTTACAGGCTCAACACTGGGAATATTGAGGGTGAGGAGTCCCAAAAAAGAGCAAACACAATTAGGTAACCAAGAGGATGAGGGAAAGAGAAAGGGAACGAGGAAAGCAAATAGGGGAGGAAGATGGAGAGGAAAGAGGGCAAAAACAGGGGTGGTAGCAGTACAAAGTGGACAGCCATGTGTACAAATGTTTGAAGTCTGGGCATCAAAATGGCAGACCAAGAGGCCACCATGGCAGCAGGGGACCTGGACATAGTAGCATTTACAGAGATCTGGTGCAATGAAAACCAGGACTGAGAGGTAGCCATACCAGGGTACACACTATTCAGGAGGGACAGGGCAAGAAGAAAGGGAAGGGGGTGAGTCTTTACTTGAGGGAGCAAATAAAGGCCATGCAAATACAGGGAGACAACTGGACAAGGTAAAGTGGAGGTACTGTGGGTCACCCTGGAGACTGGAAAGGGGCCACTCTTAGGATAGGGGTGATCTAGAGACCTCCAGCACAGAGAGAAGAGGGTAAATATGGAGATGATGGAAGAAATACAAATGATGGCTAACAAACATGAGTTACTGTTAGTGGGGACTTCAGTCTGCTAGATGTGGATTGGAGCCTCTGTGCTGCAGTATCAGTTAGAAGTATGGAAATACTAGACTCCCTGCAGGGGACAGTCCTCGGGCAGCTAGTTAAGGAACCCACTCATGAGGGGGCGATACTGGACCTGGTATTGTCAAACATGGACAGTGTCACTGACATCACGATGGGAAGCCACCTGGGGACCAGTGACCATCGTATGGTGTGGTTCAACATAAGGACCAGGCCAGAACCTAACTACACTAAAATGAGCATCCTGGACTTCAGTAGGGCCAATTTCAAGACCATGGGAGAGCACCTCAAGGAAGCCCTATCAAGGATAAAGGATAAAGGTGGGGTAGAGGAAAACGGGGCTAAAATAAGGAAGGCCATTGAGAAGGCTAAAACCTCTGAGTCAGGCAGGTTAAGAAGAGCACAAGAAAGAGGCTGCTATGGTTCTCCAAGGAAGTAGCAGAAAAGATGAAAGAAAAGGAGCAGGCAATCAAAAGGTACAAAACAATACAAAAGGCAAAGGATAGAGAGAGTTTCCAGGAGAAACAAAGGGAGACGGGGACGGCAGTTAGGAGAGCCAAAGCACAAACTGAGGAAAACATTGCCAAATGATCAAAAAGAATGGGGATACAATATTCTTTAGGAGCATAAACAAAAAGAAATAAAACAAGGCAGGGATAGTTAGACTGAAAGGGGAAGGGGGGGGGGAGTGTGGAGGAGGACCAGAAGAAAGCTGGCATACTGAATAAGTACTTTTGTTTAGTATTCACAAAGGAAGGGATCGGTGAAAGACCACATATGGTAGAGATAGGCATTAGGGAAAGGGAGGTAGACACTAGCCCCTTTATGGAGGAGATGGTCCTTGGGGAACTAGCAATACTAAAAGTGGACTAGACAATGGTGCCAGATGGGGTTCACCCCAGGATACTGAAAGAACTATGGGAGGAACTGTCTGCACCCCTGACAGCCCTGTTTAATCTTTCACTAGAAATGGGGGAAGTTCCAGGGGATTGGAGGAGAGTGGATGCGGCCCCACTACACAAAAATGGAAATAGGAGGAGGCAGGAAACTACAGACCTATAAACCTGATTTCAGAGGTGGGTAAGCTTAGAAGCACTACTTAAAGAAAGGATTGGGGAATACCTAAAACCAGTGGGCTGCAGCATGGGTCTGGGGATCTTGCCAAATGAACCTGATGGAGTTTTTTGACTGGGTTACTAGAGAGGTGGATCAAGGAGGAGTGGTGGATGTGGTCTACCAGGACTTCAGTAAGGCCTTTGACAACATTCCACACAGAAGACTGGTAAAGAAGATAGGCAACCTGGGAGTGGGTCAAAGGATAGTAAAATGGGTAGAAAGTTGGCTAAGGAACAGTACTCAGAGAATGGTGGTAAATGGAGTTCACTCAGAGGAGGGTAAGGTGATCAGCAGGGTGCCTCAGGGGTCAGTACTGGGACAGGTGCTCTTCAATCTCTTTATTAGTAACATGGCAGAGGGGCTGGAAGGAAAGGTATGCCTGTTCACTGATGACACAGAAATCTGCAACAGAGTGAACACATGGAGGGGTGATAAAAATTAAGGAAGATCTAAAAAAGCTGGAAGACTGGTCAAGGATTTGGCAATTAGGCTTCAATGCCAAAAAATGTAAAATTATGCACATCGGACACAGAAACCCAAGGGCAGCATATCA
Organism: Neoceratodus forsteri; assembly: GCA_016271365.2. Classification (NCBI taxonomy): domain Eukaryota; kingdom Metazoa; phylum Chordata; order Ceratodontiformes; family Ceratodontidae; genus Neoceratodus; species Neoceratodus forsteri. The sequence continues at coordinate 302,557,929 of JADMNL010000023.1, read as the reverse complement.
GTTGGGGAGGAGGGAGGTGTTATCAACCACACAACAGGAAAGGGATCTGGGGGTCATCATATCTGATGATCTGAAGGTAGCAAAGCAGTGTGATAAGGCAGTGGTAAGGGCTAGTAGGATGCTGGGGTGCATAGGGAAGTCGTGTTACCCCTGTATAGATCAATGTTGAGGCCACACCTGGAGTACTGTGTCCGGTTCTGGAGGCCCCATCTCAGAAAGGACATAGATCGGGTGGAGGCGGTACAGAGAAGGGAAACCAAAATGATGCATGATCTACATAAGAAGCCCTACGAGGAAAGACTCAGGGAGTTGAATATGTACTTACTGGAGGAAAGGAGAGAAATGGGAGACATGATAGAGACATTCAGATACCTCAAGGGCGGAGGAGGGTGGCACATTGCACAGAAAGAGATGCTTAAGGACAAAGGGGCATGATATGAAGCTAAAAGAGGGGAGACTTAGAGGAATGTGAGGAAATATTTCTTCATGGAAAAGCTGGTTGATGCCTGAAACAGCCTCCAAGCAGAGGAGGTGAGTAGTGAAACGGTAACAGGTTTCAAACATGCATGGGATAGATACAGAGATACCTTAGTAACAGGGTTTAGTAACAGGGCTGGGGGGTAAAACAGAAGATCATTTAGAGTCTATGGTGAAACAGCAGATAGGGACATTAGGGCAGACTAGGTGGGTCAGGAGGTCCTTTCTGCCGATAGCTTCTATGTTATTTTTCTGTGTTGGTCCAGTAAACCTCCTTCCTGTACCTCAGTGACTAATATTTCTAGTGGTCCAGTGTATTCTTCTTGAACTCCCAATATTTTCACTCCTCGGTGGCCCAGTGGACCCCCATCTACTTATATCCACCTCCCTATCTCTGGTGTTCAGCTGACCCTGGTAGTCCAGTGGTTCTTGCTCCAACAATGGACAACACAGTGGTTGCCTTACCTCCACCTGTACCTGCTCTTTGCACTGTTACTCTGTTACTACTATTTGTAGGAGGTGATTGGGGGGGCACAGTTGTGTACCAGTTGTGTGAGGGCCACTATGTGACTAAGAATGGCCCAGTGGATGGCAGCCCCCACTTTCTTCCCAAACATTTGTAATAGCCTTTGCAAGCATGCAAGAAGGATTTGTAGCACCCACTGAACATGGCTCACTGGGGTCTCAGTGACTATACCAGCACTAAGTGGTCTGTTTGACATTTTAGCTCTGACAGTAGTATCTGAGAATTGGGCCCACAGTATGCAGACCTTAAACTGTTCCCAATATTGAAGTTTAATAAATATATATATATTTTTTGTTTGTTTTGTTTTTTTTTTAACCAGGAGAGACACACTAAGCTGAAAGCTTGTTTACAGGTGTGACCTGGGAGCACAAGGAAGTTAAATGACTTGCTCAGAGTCACACAGTATGCAAGTGGGGGCTGTGGAATTCAAACCCAGGTCTCCTGGTTTGCAGTTTGGAGCCTTAAACCACTGCGCTATACTGTCTCCTTATATATAAATTGTTTAGCTTGTTTTTTGTTTTAATTGGGATCACCACAACCCAAACCTGATAAATCAACTTATGGTAGCTGGTTCATTCCACTGGGATGTCATACAGACGAGGCACACTGATGGGTCCTGGTAGGATGAAACACGTGTCTGTGTCTTCTGTTGGCACCCTTTGCAGACTGTGTGAGAGGCCTTTCAGCACCATGCATTCCTGCTTAAAGTTAAACCAGAATACCATTTTGTGGTGATTTGTATGTACAGCCCACGATACTTTGCTTTATGGGGGTATGTGTGATTTTGTATTTTTTTGAAACTTGGCTTCTCGGCCAATGCCCTTTGGGGTAACCCTTGCCTCAGTGATTATACACTAAGGTTCTTTGTCTTTTAGCTTGTTCTTTTGTTTTAATTGGGTTCACCACAATCCAAACCCGATAGACCAACTTAGGGTAGCTGGTTCATTCCACTGGGGTGTCATACAGACAAGGCACACTGATGAGTCCTGATAAGACGAAACATGTGTCTGTGTCTTCTGTTGGCACCCTTTGCAGACTGTGCGAGATGCCTTTCTGCACCATGCATTCTCGCTTAAAGTTAAACCAGCATACCATTTTGTGGTGATTTGCATATCTAGCCCATGATGCTTTGCATTATGGGGGTATGTGTGATTTTGTGTGTGTGTATATATATATATATATATATATATATATAAAATTTCATTTCATTAACACCATGGAAACCAGGGTGTGATAAGCAGATTCTAAACAGCTAAGACTCATAGTCAGGGAACCAGCTTATTCATTCATTAGACTCACACAGAGAGGTCACAACTAAGACAACACCAGTGCAGTGAGGGAATGTGGTTAACCCCTTATAGGTACTGTACAGAGATCTTTAACAGACAAAATATACTGTAAAAGTATTACAGCTACTACATTAACCTCTGTTTAACCAGTAAAACCAATTGATGTTAAAGTCTGTTTTACAAGAGAGACACCTGGTCAAGATGTAAGCAAAGAATGAATAATAATTACGTAAGTGGGGGGAATTACTTCTGATCTGCCACAGTTAATATGACAACTAGATGAAAGCATTAATTGTATTCATTGCAACAGTTCGGGTTGAAGCAGAAAGTCTCAAAAGTAGGGAACTGTGATGCTAGGTTGAAAACATCCCCTGACTTTTTGTGAATGTGTGGTGTGGTGTCCCTTGGGGTTTGAACTATTATTTAATGTAGCATTGGCATCACCCTAACTTCAGCAAGTCTTTCAAGTCATAAAAATGTACTTGAATGCACCAATGCTTAGAGAGAGGGTTCTTAAGTTAGAATAATACCAATTTTGTTTCAAGCAATTGTGAAAACATCAAAGAACATCATGTTACACATTCATCAAGAGTCACTTGACTTTCCCCCCTAACATGACATTTTCCAAATTTTAAAGTGTTCTGTTTCAGTCCTAACTTATGCCTGTACATGAATCTTTGTAGTGAATTGCCTTCTTTTTAAACAAATAATTAAGGCTAGAAGCCTACCACGTTGCACACAACTCTATATGTAGAATGCCATCCTTTGGTCAGCATTTTCAGTTCTTTTTCTGTTAAGCAATCCCTGGCATCCTGTTGTTCACCCTCTTCTTCCCCTTTCCCCAGACCAAGAAGTCTCTAGAATTCAATGACCCCCTCCCAAACCCTGCCCCAGTTAAATCTTTAAACGTTGGTGTGTACACTCTCAATCCTAGGACTAGTTGATAAGCACGTTTAGTGAAAACTGATTTTGTGCTCCAAATATTACTAAACAGTCAAATATAGTCCTGAGTATAATATAATTTGAGTGAGGCTCAGCCAATCAGGTTTTACTATAGCCAAAGACACAACCATTCATTCATGGGATAATGGATACTTGCAATGAACAGAGTCGAAATCTGTGTAGCAGGGGAAGGGTTTCTTTTTTTACAGGTACAGCCAAACCAGATATTTTTGGGTGCTTGGGAAGGGGGAAGAGGGAGGTAAGGGTCAGATTAGGGTTGGATGTGGGAATTCTGATTGATAATAGGGTTACCACCTTTTAAGAAGCTCAAATAAGGAGATTTCATATTGAAACATTTTTCCCAGGACAACATGTAACCTAGACCAATGCAACAGCCTACTTTTTATGACTGCATTGTGATAGCCATGCTGATGTATTGCTATTACATAACACAAGAAGGGGCTGTGGCAGCATATGACCTGATACCGAGACTGTGTTCCTCCACAGTAAAATCAAAACTCATGCAGTCCTGGCCATTGACCACAGTGCTGTTCAGCCCCTTCCTGCCCCACACACTGTTTTCTAGCCCCACGCTCACTTCTGGTTTATTTCTGGGTCTTACTCCAAGCCCCACAAAAGTGTGTATAAAAAACAATACAAGCCATGAATCAAATACTATTCATCTAATGCAGAAGACACAATAAATGAAATATTGGACAGTAAAGTACTCTATACAGAATTAAATTATATTTCATTTGTAAAAGAACCAATTATGTGAGAACATTAATGCATTTACATGTTGCTAAAATCATACATAAAACAGAAGCAAAAATGTTACAAGGAGTAGTTTAAAGGTGCATTTGCCTAGTCCCTAAAAGCAAAACACTGGAAGTGGAGAAAGCTGGTGCATTAAAAGAGATACTGTGTGGCAGCTCTTTGAAAATGTAACAATTTTTTATTAGTTCAAGAAATCACAGCCATATTCCATAAAAATGTCAAAAGCACCATGGAGGACTAAATCAAACTGATTAATAGTAAATCACATCAAATTCATAACTGAGCACCAAACAAAAAATCCCCCTCGAGTAAGCTGGGAAAAATTAAAGCATGGGCTCACGCTTAATAAAAGGTGCTGTACGGTGGCTTGCTGAAAACATAGGAGATCCACAAAACATAACTGGAAAGCCAAACTGCAGTATAACACAAAAATGCACCATTAATGATATCAGGGCATCACTGTGAGTGAGAAGAACTGGCACATTCAAAAGACAGCAGTGTAACAACTCTATAAAATGCATTAACTTTGTACTAGATGCCGTCAAATACAAGGTATCAGAGCCATGCATCATAAAAATTATATTAAAACATCTCGGAACTGTAAATCCAAAAGATTAGATTAAAATCACAACAAATTCATAACTGAGCACCAATCATAAACTCCCTGACAAGTAAGCTGCAAAAAATTCAAGCAAGGGCTCACGTTTTTAAGAAAAGTACTGTATGGTGGCTCAGTGATGGTGCAGGAAACTAACCTAGGCAGGCATAAGTTGAAGAGGCCCGTTGACTCAATATAGTGCAACAACTGTGGGAAACCAGTGCAAATATATATGCCAGCTAAAGGAATGGTTAGTTGGTGGCCAGGAAGCTATTATAGATTAATGCCAAGACAGTTTTCAAAAATATACGATACTTGCACGAAAAGGTGTTAAACTTTTAAATGGAGCAGGCTAAGCAACTGGTGAATATTTCTGTCAAGCATTAGCTTTGAACTTAATGGGAGGTGCTTGATTATGAGCAGCCCCCACCAGTTATCTTTAATAGTTCTAGCATTTTGCCCACCAATTGATCATCCATAAATTAGGGATAATCTGAATACGTATATGTACAGCTTTTAGTGCATTTGCTTAGCCTGCTCCATTTAAAAGTTTTAACATTGGTTCATGCGGGTATCATATATTTTTGAAAACTGTCTAGGCATTAATCCATAATAGCTTCCTGGTGGCCAACTAACCACTGCTTTAGTTAGCATATATATTTACACTAGTTTTCCTAAATTGTTGCACTATACTGAGCCACCGTGCCTCTTCATCTTATAATATGCCTGCCTTCGTTAGTTTTCTACACCATCTCTGAGCCACCATTCAGTACTTTTCTTAAAACGTGAGCCCTTGTTTGAATTTTTTGCAGCTTACTTGTCAGGGAGTTTATGGCTGCTGTTCAGTTATGAATTTGTTGCAATTTTCATCTAATCTTTTGGATTTAAATTACCAAGATGTTTTAATAATTTTTATGGCACACGGCTCTGATGCCTTGTATTTGATGGCATCTAGTACAGTCTTGTTGCACTTTATGGAGCTGTTACACTGCTCTCTTTTGAATGCACCAGTTCTTCTCACTCACAGTGATGCCCTGATATCATTAAGGCAAATGTCTGTGTTATATCCCAGTTTGGCTTTCCAGTTATTGTTTGTGGATCTCCTGCGCTATGACTGAGCCACCATACAGAACCTTTTATTAAGCACAAGCCTATGCTTTAATTTTTCCCAACTTACTCGAGGGGGATTTCTTGTTTGGTGCTCAGTTATGAATTTGATGTGATTTACTACTAATCAATTTGATTTAGTCCTCCACGGTGCTTCCGAAATTTTTATGGAATATGGCTGTGATTTCTGGAACCAGTATAACAATTTATTTATTTTTTTATTTATTGGAATGTTTCACCAGGAGTGTACACTGAACAACAAGTTGCTCATCTCACAGTGAGACCTGGGGAGTGGGGGAACATGAGGATAGTTTATAGAGATTGATACAGTAACACAAATTTTACAATAGATTGCATACATCAAAAGACAAGTAGGGTGTATAAGTAAACAATGACAATCGACAGTAGATAAGCAATTGGAGTAGCTAGAAGGCATACATTAAATGGGATACAAAACAGTTTTTGGTCAGAGGCAAAACAGGTTTGCAGTGGCAAACTGACAGTGCAATATGCTTCGGTACAACAGACATGCAAATATTCAACAAGTGCAAAGGAGCTGTAGGGGCAAGCAGTTTAGTACAGCATAGTACAGGTGTGGAAGAGGGAAGTGGGGGAATAGAAAAGAGAGGAAAGAAGGGGAGGAGAGGGAGGGAGGAGAGAGACATACCAAGATCTGGCCCCTTCATGATGTCTAGAACCCTGCCAGAGATCATAATAAGGCAAGACAGAGGTGGTGGAGTGAGAATAATATAAGGAGAGAGGCATGCCAAAACCTAGCCCCTTCAGGATGCTGAGAACCCATTCAGGGAGTGAAGCAATGCAAGGTAAAGGAGGGAGAGAAGATAATAGTTGGGCAAAGGAGGGAGAGAAGATAATAGTTAGGGAGGAAGAGAGGGGGAAGAAGGAAGAGTGGGCAATGGAGAAGAGTGATAGAGGCAATGGGGAATAGTTTGAGGGGTGTGAGCTGTGGGATGAAATAAACTGAAGCAGAATTAAGGAGGAGGTTAAGGTGGATTAAAACAAGAGCAGCTAGAGGAGATGTAGTTATGTAGGAAAGATCCAAGGGAGTAGTAGTAGGAGGAGTGATGTATTTGAGGGGGAGTTCCAGACTTTAGAGGAGTGATAGGAAAAGCCAGACTGTAAGTGTGGAGCAGCGAGGGACCGCCAAGATACGAGTGTCAGTAGATCCAAGGGAGTGGGTAGGAGGGGGAGGGGGAGGGGTTGAGTGAGAAGAGGTGAGGTAAGGAGGGAGTTCACCCATCCAATATTTAGAGGTGAGTTTGGTGCAATGGGAGAGTCGCATATTAACAAGCAGTGGAAAGGACAGGGCATGGCAAAGATCACAATGATGAGTACAAGAGAGAGCATCAAGAGCAAAGTGGCAGAAGGAGTTAAAGAGAGTGTCCTATCAGGCCAGAGAGGACTTGGGAGAGGCACCGTAGACTATGTCACAGTAGTCAAAAATGGGGAGTATCATCTTCTGGACAAGTTCATGCCTGGCTGAAGTAGGGATGCAACTACGGTTCATATATAAGGCACCAAGCTTGGGGCGCATTTTTTTCAGGATGGCATCAACATGTCCAGAGAAGTTAAGGTGTTGGTCCAACCAAACTCCAAGGTATCTGAATGAGATGGTGTCCTCTATGAATGTCCCATCCAGGGTGTGGCAGGAGAGCAGTTCCTGGAGCCTAGAGAGTCTCTGCCTAGTGTCAACGGTCATGGAGACTGTCTTTTTGGCATTTAGGAAGAGCTGATGTGAGGCAAACCAGCATTGCATCTGGTGAAAGTCATGATGCAGAATGGTTGCAACTTCAGCTGTGCATTTGCCAGAAGTATACAAGACAGTATCATCAGCGTACATGTGTGTGGAGGAGGAGGAGCAGACTGATGACAGGTCATTTATAAAATATGGAGAAAAAAATGGGACCAAGCACAGAGCCCTGAGGGACTCCTATGGTGATAGGGAGAGGAGAGGAGAAGAGATAGAGTCCTAGACCTTGACAGATTGGATTCTGCTTGTGAGGTAGGACCTAGACCAGGTTGAGGTGGGTGTTGACAGGCCAGCTGCCATGAGGTAGTCAAGGAAGAGTGCATGGGAGACAATGTCAAAAGCCCTGGTGAAGTTGACAAAGATGGTTGAGATGATGAGGCCATTGTCCATCCCGGTAAGGATGGAGTCAGTACGCCTAAGTAGGGAGGTAGTGGTGGAAAGATTTTTCTGAAAGCCAGATTGGAATGGGATGAAGAAGGAGGAGCCAGTAAGAAAGGAGGTGAGTTGAGAGAGGACCAAGTTTTCTTGGGAGCTTAACGAGGGTGAAGAGGAGAGAGAAATAGGGTGAAAGTTACTAGAAACAGGGTCACCACTCTTAGGCAGGGGGAGGAACACAGCATGTTTCCAGAGTGAGGGGACACTTGAGGATGAGAAAGAGAGGTTGAGGATTAAGGAGAGAAGAGAGGCTATAGCTGGGGCTGAGAGGTAGAGGAGCTTAGGGTCAATGTCATCAGGTGAGGAGCCTTTAGAAAGGTTAAGTGAGAGCAGGGCATTTAGTGTTTCATCAGGGGAGACAACTGAGAAAGAGAAGGGGGGATAGTAGGTGGTGGATGAGTGCTTGAGGAGGGGGATGCGAGAGTGGGGAGGGAAGGGGGAGGGACTTTAGGAGGGTTGAGGCACAAGAGGTATAATAGGAGTTAAATGCATTTGGCACTAGGCAGGGGTCAGATACAAGGGAGTTATTTATATTTAGCACAAGGGTGGGAGGATGGGATGGGGTGGAGAAGGGAGCTTGGACTGCTTTCCAGAATTTGGAGGGGGGAGCTGATATTAGTGAGGAAAGCAATCTAAAATACTCAGACTTGGCTAATCTGGTTACTTTTGTGTAAGTATTTCTTAGCATACGGTAATTTGCATAATCAGTGGGGAACTGGGATACCTTATGCTTCTTTCAGGCTTTATCATACGCCCTGAGGGAGGTCAGCAGTTCAGGAGTGATCCAGGGAAGGTGGTTGCCATGAACTCTAGTTCATTTGAAAGGGGCAAAGGTATTCTAAGTTGTTAGGAATTTTTCCTTAAAGGAGGTGAGAGCATTGTCAATAGAGGGAGGCAGAAGTAAGAGGGGGCCCAGTTGAAGAGGGCAAGATCTTGCAGGAGGAGGTTGAGATCTAAGGAGTTGTATGAGTGAAATTGCAATATTTTATGTGGGAATTTGGGCCTGTGGACCTTTCTTACCAGAAATATAGGGCGGTGGTCACTGAGGGCATCAGGTAGGGTACCGGATTTAATTACTCTGTGGGGGTAGAAGGATAGTGCCCAATCTAACAAGGAATGGTTTTGTGTTTTGTGGTTTAGGTGAGTGGGTTCTTGGATGAGTTGGACACAATTTTGAGCTGTTATGTCATTGTGAGTTTTGGATGTAGAGAGAGACAGCCAGTTTAAATTAAAGTAGCCCAGTAAATATAACTCACCTGTGTGAGAGAGGGAAGTTATGGATGTAACCAGTTCAGATGCAGCAGTGGGCTGTATACCAGGGCAGCAGTAGATTCCTGCTATGAAGATCAGGACAGAGAAGGGCAGGGCTAGTGTGATGGCTAAGCTTCATAGGTAGCAGGGAGGGAGGCTGAGAAAATGGTGGAATATTTTAATGAGGACAGGATATATATAGCTACGCTGCCACTTCTGCTGGCCTGATCCTGTCTGGAGATGGAGTAGCCGGGGATGGAGATTGAGTGGTCTGGGATCTTGTTGGTGAGCCAGGCTTCGGTTATAATTAGAATATCTAGTTTGAGTGAGACAGCCACTGTTTGCAGGAGGTCAAATTAAATATCAGGCTGCAGATGTTCAGGTGTATCATCCTCAGATCATTGGAGAGGGCAGAAAGGGCTTGGGAGTTTGGAACATGGGAGGAGGGGGAGGCAGAGGAGGAATTAGGGGCAACTGGGCCAGGATTAGAATGAATGTTACCAGATGTGAAGAGGAGGAGGTCAATAATGAGGAGGTGGAGCTTAGGGCATTTGTGACCGGTAGAGGATTTAGGAGAATTTAGGGGGGAGTGTGGGCTAGGTGAGTAGGTGATTAGTGGGTGAAGGAAAGCAAAGTAGCTAGGAACAGAAAGAATGGGAGCCAGAGGGAGATGAGGGCAGTGAACCCAGAGTTCTAGGGGGGAGGGTCAGGGTAATGGCAAGGATGGGGGTAAAGGATGAGAGGGATGGCGGGAAGGGCATAGCCTGTTTTTTAGGCTGGCTGTGAAGAAATGCAGGAGGGGATATGGTGAGGATAAGGATTAGAAGGGGTGGAATAAAGAAGGTGGGAGTTAACATTTTGGGAAGGAGGTGAGAGGTCATGCTTGGAGGAGCACAATAGTAGGAGAGAGGTACCTAGACTTAGTTCCAATTTTATTAATAGAAAAATTCTGAAGTACAGGGTTGAAAAAGTACTAGGGGGGCAGAGCATTAGTCAACAGACTTACAGTTTGCCTAATTGTACTGCAGTGCTATTAGATCAATACTGAAGGAGGAGTAATAGAGAAAGAAAAAAACTATTAGACCAGCAGTGTGATAAACATAGTTACCATTGGTCTAGCTGCACAGCAGGGAGGAGCCCATAACTCAGCTTAATGGATTTATAGAGTGCTGTGGGTGGGGGTGCAAGGGCGGGAGAACATTTGAGCTAGTAGGTGGATTGGCTTCCCAAAGCTCACTGAGGGCTGACTTCTCAAGCTCACCAAAGATGGGTGCTTGCTGAAAGGCATAGACAGTCAGAGTCCTGGTCTAAAAAGATTAGCCAATCAGTGTGAGGTTAACCGAGGCAGCAGACAATCAGAAGGTAGCATCAAAAAATCTTGAATCTCCGGTGTTTCCTAGGAGGGGACTGTACCTTGTAGCTCAGCTGGCCAAGGAGAGTGAAGAAGGCGGTGGTGGAGAGTGATTGCCAAACCAGATGGACTCTTAGTCGGGGGCTCGATCTGTGGAGAAAGGAATAGAGAGCAGGGGTTACAAGGTGCAGCCGAAATCAAGGGCCGGGGTGAGAACAGGGCAGCAGACAGCAGAAAATTGTTACATTTTCAAAGAGCTGCCACACAGCATCTCTTTTAATATGCCAGCTTTCTCCACTTCCAGTAGTTTGCTTTGAGGGACCAGGCAAATGCACCTTTAAACTAGTCCCTTTATGGTTTTTCACCTCCTTTTTAATGAATAATTTTCGCAATGTGAGTGCAGTAATGTTGTTACATTATTGGTTCTGTTCAATATGAAATAGAATTGATTCTGTATAGAGTACCTTATTATCCAATATTTCATTTATTGTGAGTGTGTTCTGCATTAGGTGAATTGTATTTTGTTCATATTTGTATTTTTTATACACATTTTTGTGGGGCTTGGAGTAAGGTGATTAGTATTCATGAATTAATGCTATTTAGGTGTGACATTCTCCCAGTAAGTCATGCCCCCTGAACAAAAGTTGGTAGACTCGAAGCATCAGGGATAGTGTGGTTGGCAGCATTTTCACAATTACCTTTGTGTGTTTTCATTTGGGTGAAATGTCTACATGAGAAAAATAAAGAAGATTTTAAACACACAGGCAATTTTCAACCTTTTATTATGGAGCTTGGTTCAAGTGCATGGAATTCTCATGTTGCTATGACTGTTTGGGCTTGCTGACCTTTTTTCTTGTGCACGGACCCTACACCATGGTTTGTCATGGCTCTAACAATTGGACTTTGTGCAAAGGTGCAGACTTGCACCTGTCTGCGCAGGTTTAACATCCTTATAATAAAATACATGAGTACACAGTTTCAGTACATTTGACCTTGTGACATGCAACATTATGTTTTCTTTCCTGTAATCTGACAGCTAAACAGCAGGTTGTAGGCTGACTATGACATACAGGTGAAACACATGGCAATTCATGCTGTTGGTCAAATGCTGGATATATCACTGTTATATGGACAATTATATATGAAATTGCATATTTTATCACTGTAATACACACCAATTTGATTTTGCATATCACAATCAGCTGAGCTGGAATTCAAACAACATTTTATGTACAAATAGAAACAGTGTGAAACCTGATGTCTCTCTACCATTTAAAAGAAGAAAACCATGCACTTGGACTATTAAACACCAAGAATAAAATTCAGAAGTAGCAGCCTCATAAAAGGAGTGGTTGTGATAAATCAAAAACACAGCAAATCATTATTTTGACCATTGCTATAAATAGGCATATTTACTATGACATGGCTTAATAAATTCAGAGTTAGAAGGCTTTTAGAAATGGAGCCATTTCAATAACTTTTTATGGCTACATAGCAAAGCTATACATGATGTCCTGCTATGATGTAGAAGACAGAAGGATCTGTGGAAGCACATGACTGGATGCCTTCACTGTGTGCTTCCACAGTGGAGTTGAAGCACATGTGGTCCTGTCCACTGACCATGGTGCTGTTCCTTTGTTTCCCCACCAACCCTCCCCGCCTGTTTCCCCCACCACCCCTCCCCACCTCTGGGCACACCATGTTATTTCTCCTGTCACTTCCAGTTCCCAGCTTGTTCAGATACCCCTACCCAATCGAAGTATGTGCTTCCTCCCTATTTGCACCCCCCCAATGGCATGGGCCAGCAGTTCCCCACAGCACTCTGCGCCTCTTGCATTGCAGGGGCTAGGTGCCCAGTGAAAGAGCCACAAGTTCCAAACAAGGCAACGGAGTAACTTTAAACAATCCAGTGCATTTACACAGTCTTTAAAGTCCATACAGAGCGACCACCAAGGCAAATGCAATGTTCATTTAAAAAAAGTATACTCCAGATTCCAGCCCCTTGAAGGTAATATAACCATAAGCTTGCAAGACTCCCGGTCTCCATGTCAGAGGTCATCAGCAACAAGTAATTTTTCCATAAGAAACATACCAGACGTTGATATGATGGCATTTATTTCTGGCACAAATATTAAAAAAAAAATTGAATAGAGGGCTTCCTGTATCCTTTTTATGTTTGCTTGCACGCATGTGCAAGAAACATAGTGCCATCGTCCGAGATTTCGGAGGTGTGTCACCCCCTCTTCCAATTCAGTCAGTGTGTTGGCAGGCGCGGCCCCTGTAAGCCAATGCATGCTGGAGCTGTCTATGACAAGCTCCAAAATGAAGTGGCATACAGTTGAAAGATATCGCCTGCTCATGCACAGCTCCCCCTACACACACACACATACACACACACACACACACACACAGAAACGCACGCATACTGCATGCTGCCCTCCCCACCCGCATACACGTATAGCCGACAGGGGTGTCCAAACCCCGTAGGTATGCGCTCCCAAAGCCTTCCAAATGCCAGACTGGGTGCACTCCAAGCGTGGCAAGTCGAGGTATAGCCGACGGGGTGCCCAATCCCCGCCGCTTCACTCTTCCACCACCCAGCACAAGGTGCCACGCTGGGAGCCCACCCAGCATGGCAACAAATGCCATGGCGGCAGGGGTGCCCAATCCCCTCGGCTCCATTCCCCCAGCCATCCTTCTGCCACACTGGGAGCCCACCCCAGTGTGGCAAACATCCCATCGCTTTTTTTTTTTTTACCTGTAAAGCAAAACGGTCCCACGAGTTTTCCTGCCCCCCACAACCCGCACCCACCCACTGCGCACCCTGCCTCCCCACACCCCTCACCCCCATACCACTCCGGAGCTTGGCGCGACGATCTGCGGTGGACCGGGAACTAAGGTTACCACCTACTCGGTTTTTGACTGAATGATTCAGTTTTCTAGGTCCAGATTTGGTCCTCCTGTTTTCACCATTGCAGATTCGTTTTTTATGGTGGGTCAAGCAGCACCTGTGAGATTCCCCACTAACGGTTTCATTTTCTTCTCATCTGACTGTAAGCAAGTGTCTGACATTTCAGTGTGCTTGCTTGCACTGCATGCTAATCAGGAAGTGCCTTCAAGTGCAGGGCACTTAAAGAGCCAAATGTGTCCCTGTCTGCTCAGTTGTCACCTCTAACGTCACACCAGCAAATTGGAAGATTATTCACAGGAAGGGTAAACAATACCACCTTAATTAACACCTTCATTTTTCTGAAACCCTTAGACATTCAGACAGGCACCACATTAGGGTAGCCTCTTGTCCAGTGTGGACTGTACAATGTGTTTCAGAAACTTTACCTGCTAATCCAGTTTTATTCAGAGGTAGTACTTTGTCAGTCATCTTGAATGCTCACCTACTTGTAAAACAGATTCTGTTAAATCCTTCAACATTTTACTTGCATGTTCACATTACAAACAAATTTTGATGTCATGTAAACCTTTGTTTGTATACCAGTAAATCTGAGAGGTGTAAAGTAGGGCTATTAAGACCATTAGCAGCAAATCAACCTAATCCTTTCTAGGCTGCATTGTGAGTATGGTCTTTGACTGCTGTGATAAGGAATACTTTTATACCTTTAAATGCTCACCATTTTTTCTTTTAGGGTCTGTCCTATATTTTAATATTTGTTACCCCATTTGTTGTTAAATTAATAATATAATATTTTATTTCATTTCTAGCAGTGCTACACCTCTCTCTCCACAGTAGTTATTGCTGTCAATTTTCATACTACCTGGATATTCCAGGAAGACCATTCCAGGCACCTCAGATTAACAGCACAGAATAGTGTGGCTAATGTCATGCTAAGCCACAGAAATGAGAAAAGGAAGAGAGAGAGAAAGAGAGCAGTAGCTGGTGAGGAGAAAGGAACACAATCTAGATTTGATGGCACTGCAAATTTAGGTAATTTATCAAACATTACTTTTTTTTTACCAGAAGAGACACACTAAGCTGAAGCTTGTTTACAGGTGCAACCTGGGAGCACAAGGGAGTGAAATGATTTCTGCAGGGTCACACAGTATGCAAGTCTGGGCTGTGGGATTCAAACCCTGTCTCCAGAATTGCAGCTCAGAGCCTTAAACCACTGCGCTAAACTGCCTCCACACTACATATCACATATCATGCTATCTGGTATGTATGACTGATATGGAAATAAAATAGGGTATTTAACAGCATAGAATAGTTCCTACCACTTTTAAAAACTTCTGTGACATTACAAATAGCTTTAGAGTAGGAGCAATGGGAAGGACAGTAGCACATCTTGAAATGGCAGATGATATTTGTAATTACAGCTCGTCCACCATTACTGGTGTAGTTTATTTATTTATTGAAAGAGTTTTACCAGAAAAGACCACCTGTTCCAAAATAGCCGGTTGTCAGAGGTGTCCTTGTAGTCACTCGATGTGTCAGCTAAGCTGTGTACACAGGATGGAAAGTCCCCTGAACCCCATCTCTAACCCCACCAAATGTTAACACACACTGAAATTTAAAATATTTAAATCTAAATCAAACAAACCAAAAATAATAATCATGATGTACTTTAATCAAAAAAAACAAAAATAATAATCATGATGTACTTTAAAGAAGTTGTACACAATGCAATATCAGCAGCAATTCTGAATAAATCAAGCGAATCAGAGTCCAAGCGATGCCCTCATAAGTCATAAAAGGGGCGGAGTAAGGGGTGGAGTTTGGGGGTGTGGTTTAGTATTCGGTTTTCATCTCAGCCGAAGGTGGCAACCCTACCGGGAACACGTCTGCACTCTTCAAAGCCGACCGCGAACTGAGGAAATGCCGGTAAGCTGTATAATGGGCTAGATAGGGTTTTTTCAACTTTGTTGCATATCTCAGGCATTTTTGGAATTTTGCACCAAATTTTCAACATGGGTTTTGGGACCCTTCTCATGAATGATGTCACTGTCATGGCGTTATTCGGGCCGAAGGGTGATTTCGCAGTCACTGCCGGTCACTGTGCTAAATCACTTTTCGACTGATTAACGAAATGACACCTGCCAGTGTTCATAAGGTGGGCTCTCAAGAAGTCTATTTTGAAAATTTGGTGAAAAATTCCAAAAAGACTGTTTTATGAGCGCATGCTATGCAGTTCCTACGCATCGTAGAAGTTCGTTACAATTTTCAATATTTTCACTCCAGATTTTCAACATTGCCATTTTACCACACCTTCTTATGAGTAGTACAGATGTCATTTTTCACATCTCACCCAAAATGTGTTTCACCCATGTAGTGCACAATGGCACAGTCGGTGTGCAAAACCAATGTACGGGACAAATTAAGAAAACCACAGTGATACTGTTCATGAGCAGAGGTCTTTAATGGCTATGTTGAAAATTTGGTGAAAAAATTCCTAAAAATGACTGTTTTATGAGCATGCGTTGCGCAGTTCCTACACGCGCTCTTAAGTTCATGAATTTTCAATATTTTCACTCCAGATTTTCAACATTGCCATTTTACCACACCTTCTTATGAGTAGTACAGCTGTCATTTTTCACATCTCACCCAACATGTGTTTCTGCCCATGTAGCGCACAATGGCGCATTCGGTGTGCAAAATCAATGTACGGGACAAATTATGAAAGTTGCAGTGACACTGTTCATGAGCAGAGGTCTTAAAATGGCTATGCTGAAAATTTGGTAAAAATATTCCTAAAAATGACTGTTTTATGAGCATGCGTTGTACAGTTCCTACGCACGCTCGTAAGTTCGTGAATTTTCAATATTTTAACTCCAGATTTTCAACATTGCCATTTTACCACACCTCCTTATGAGTACTACAGCTGTCATTTTCACATCTTGCCCAAAATGTGTTTCCGCCCATGTAGCAATGGCGCGGTCGATGTCTTGAAATCAATGTATGGAACACATTAAGAAAATCACAGTGACACTGTTCATGAGCAGAGGTCTTAAAATGGCTATGTTGAAAATTTGGTGAAAAAATTCCTTAAAATGACTGTTTTACGAGCGTGCGTTGTGCAGTTCCTATGCATGCTCATAAGTGTGCGAATTTAATATTTTCACTCCAGATTTTCAACATTGCCATTTTATTACACTTCCTTATGAACAGCACAGCTGCCATTTTTCATATGCCACCCAAAAATGTGTCTTAGCATGCTTAGCGCACAATATGGTGCTGTTGGTGTCCGAAAACAATGTTTGGGACAGATTAAGAAAATCACAGTTACACTGTTCATGAGCAGAAGTCTTAAAATGGCTATGTTGAAAATTTGGTGACAAAAGTCCATAAATGACTGTGTTACGAGTGAGCTTCCGCACCCTCGTAAGTTCATGACTTTGTAATATTTTAAGTCCAGATTTTCACCAGTGGCATTTTTCCACACTTCCTTATTTACAATACAGCTGTCATTTTTCACAACATGGCCGAAGTGTGTTTTCACACTTTCAGCGCAGAGATGCGTGGTCGCTGTGGGAAATCATTGTTCGGGACAGATAAAGAAAACCACAGTGACACTGTTCATGATCGGAGGCACCAAAATGCCTGAGTTGACAATCTGCTGTAAAAAAAATCCCCAACCTAATTATATTACGGGTGTGCGTTGCACAGTTTCTATCTACGCTCGTGACTTCACCATTTTTTTAAATATTTTTATTGCAGATTTGCAACATTGCCATTTTTTACACCTCCCCATGAACAGTACAGCTGTCATTTTACATCCTGTTCGAATGTTTTGCACCTGTGGTGCTAAATGCCGTAGTGGCTGTGCATAAGCAGCTTCGGCTAACAAACTGATATTCCCCTGTTCATAAGGTGAGGTCACAAAACCATGTTGAACATTTGGAGGAAAATAATCTAATACCTGAGGTATTAGGGTTTCCAACCATAACGCCCAACCCTGTAGAGAATGACAGACATCAGGGTGTGACTTGGGATTCTTGCCTGTAATGCTCATACCATTCCACACCCTGCAGCCAGTGAGAGGCATCGAGGTATGCCGTGGACTCTTCGACCCCAATGTTCACCCATTCTCCTATATATCTCACCATATTTCCTAATGGAATGGGGTCGCATAAGACAAAGACCCCAAGAGACACTGTGACACTTGTCAGTGTCTGCAGGGTGGGGTGTGGTGAAATGGCGTGGCCGTATGCCTGACGACCCAAAGGCACACCCCAATGCCTGTCACTCTCTGCAGGGTGGTGGTGGGGTTGACTTCAGTTCAATACTTCACTGCCATTCCTATTACGCAGCTCTGTAACTTCTACACTACCACTGCCAATGCCAGCAAGCAAACATTCGGCATTGACAAATGCTTGTTTAACATAACAATGCTAATATCTCCTTAAGTACAAGTGCTTAAGTGACTCACATCTCTTCCTTAACAGTAATCTCACTGGCTTCAGCATTCACCACAAACTGATGGAACTGCAAACTCTCTTAGACTCTTCAGCAACAGCTCTTCACTGTGTCTCCTTCCGCTCAGGTGTCCCTTTACGGCAGTATAGCAGCTGCGTTGGCTCTGATCAGCCTTTGTTTTTGTAAATAATCAGAACTTAAACTAAGTGTTTCAGTTTTTGAATTGTTAGTACTGTTTTCTATGATGTTGGGGTATTTCATCTCAGGTACTGAATTTTTCTGCAACTTCTATATGAAAGTAAGAAAACTTTTTTTCTAGTTTAAGAGCAGGTAATTTTGCATTTTGCCTGTTTTTTGGCAGAACACATCCCCCCAAACCAGGACACTCTTGAGATGAAATCACAGTCACATTCTTAAAAAATATTTTATCTTAGTTTAGTTTTTGTTGTCCAGGAAGGAGGGCTGAACAATACTGCATATTTTCAGCCTTGTCCCGGGGAGGATATAGATGCAAAGTAATTGAAACTGAACCAGATTAAGCTGTTGGTGGTATTTTAGTAAGTAGGGGAATCTAGCCAGGACATGGGTGAACTTCACTGGGATAGTTTCACTAAGCATAGTTTTCACTGAGTGAATAAGCACTTTGCTACATAAAGAATTAAGCAATAAACCACGACAGGGTGTGGGTTATGCTGGGATTTACCCACAGCTGGTGTGTTTTGGCCATGAGGTCACAGGCCGAGTGGTCAAACCAGGTCAGCCATGGATAAATCCCACAACACACACCCTGAAATAGATTGATAATGATTATACAATGCTCCTCCTTTTTGACACAAAAAGAAAGAAAAACACTTTGTTATATTTTTCATTTTTTTACTGTGTTTATTGCTTTGTGAGAAAAAGTGTCGGGTTGCTAGGGATGCATCCTGCATTGTTAGGGTTGTGTCCAAGGAGCTACAGTGGCTATTTTTATTTATTTTTCCATGAGGTATACCTTGTTTGTAAGATCAAAAAGAGTGTGTGTGTGTGTGTGTGTGTGTGTGTGTGTGTGTGTGTGTATGCGTGTGTGAGACACACTTTATTGCGAGCGCCATGCCACTGTTCAACTATGGAGAAAGATTATGGGCTTCACTGTAGGAATTGGGGCGTGTAGAGGTGAAGGACAGAGAAGAATGTTGCAGGGAATGCGGGACTGAACTGAGCAATGAATGAAAAATGTTTAGACAGGTGAGCTGGGTAGAAACTGGGTTTAAGTCTTTTATGTATGCAGGTATGAGGAAAGTCTTTATTAAAAATGAGTAGTAAAAGTAATGAAAGTTGCAGCCGCAAACTAAAAGCCCAGCGCTGATACTGGGCATGTGCTTACTTTTACCTCTTGTGCATGCCGAGCATCAACGCTGATCTTTTAGTTTGTGTCCACGATTTTTATTAATTTTACCTCTCATTTTTAGTAAGGATAGAAATTATCCACACCTTCATTCCTAAGAAATTTTTAATATGCGGTTAGGTGACTGTGGACCTGGAATGTGGATGGAGCTGACATGCCGCTGACACGAACGGTAAATTGGAGCTGCTAACTGTCCTTTATGAGCAAGTCAGCAAGGAGGCTCTTTTGTTTGTTCAGTGGTCGGAGTGATTTCAAGTGGGAATGGCACATGTGGCAGGCTGGCACCTTTTGTGTGGGTTATCGTAGGATTTACCACTGCAGAAAGTGCCAGCCAGCCAATTAGAATACATGATTCTGTCTTTTTTTGGGTGCCCATTGTATAATTATGTATAGTCACCCTTTGCACTATGTGAAGTCAAGAACTTTTTGGAAGCAAAGTTTCCTGGTTTTGCACATCTTTACACACAATAATATCAATAGTGGTGTGCGAAGTTTGAACTACTTTGATTTGCAATAACTTCGTGTAGCCTTGCAACTTTGTGAAGTTATTCGTACTTTTCAAAGTCCAGCTTTGAAGTATTGGCAACTTCATAAAGTTGTGAATTTACAACTTTACTGGTGAAGTTCATCGGGACATCACAAAACAGCTAAGTCATTCAGTACTATTGCTGAACCATGTGACCTGCAGATCACACGGTTACATTGCAGCAGGAAACAGATCAGAAGAGCAGTGCTGTGTGCAGTTCTAGAACCTATGTGCAGGAGATAGGATCTGCACTGAACTTAGAACTGAGAAGGAGGATGATCTGCAGCTGGGTTCTCAGGTTCTCTCCCTGGACACAACCCCTGAATCTGGCTGCGGGTCCCACTTCCATGATCAGTACCTCCTTCTGGGAACTGTGCGCCTTGCCGTCACTTCCTGCACTGCCCCATCCCCTGTAGCACAGAAGGCTACTAGCAGTATCATTACGTTCACCCCTCTCAACCAACTTCTTGTATTCCTTCCACTCAAAGTGGTGTCTTAATCTAAGGTGGGTGTGCTGCCCACCAGTGCCCAAGTATCTGCCCCATTTCCCATGCTGAACAGAAGTCTGGCATAGTTTGCATGGCACAACACTGTTGCTGGTGGTATATGGCAGCATCATATATAATTTTTTCTGGGACTTGAGAAAAAATGGGAAATGTGATTTTCATAGGGTGCATTTCTGAGCACTAAAGTGATTTACAGCTTAGAAGTGCTGTTACTATGGTGGGAAACTGACTGACTGACAGCACAGCATCATGAAGCATGCATATATAATTTCTGGGAAATAAGATTTCACATAGTGCATTTCTGAGTCACTAAAGTGAATTACAACTTAGAGGTGCTGTTGCTGTGGTAGAAAACTGACTGACACAGTTCAGTGGCATGTGGCAAGTATATACAATTTCTGGGACATGAGAAAATAGAGGAAATTAGAATTTAAGACATATGGTGTGCATTCATTGCTATGGCTTGGGTGGGACAGAGGGTGCACCCCCACCATGGAGTTCCGCTATTCCCTGAAGCGGAGTATCCTGGTTTGACAGCAGCATCTGGAGTGTGGTCTTCATGGACACACCTATGTGTCTGAGGTCCTCTGTCTTGACTCAGAGTTGTGCCACTTCATCTCCTAACCTAGAACTTGAAGGGAGAGGATCTGCAGCTGGGGTCTCATGAGCTCTGCACGGCTGCTGCCTCTGAATCTGGCTGCAGGTCACACTTCCCTCATCAGTGTCCCCCTCCGGCAGCTGTGCACCTAACAGTCACTTTCTACATCCTCCCCGCAGCACAGAAGGACCAATAGGAGTGGCACCATCTCCACCACTCTCACCTGCCTTTTTGTATTCCTCCCACTCACAACTGTGCCTTACTCTAAGGTGGGTGTGCTAAGTGGCTGTCCCATTTGCCATGCCGAAAAACCGTCTGGCACAGTTTACATGACAGTACTATTGTTGGTGGGGTCCACATCAAAACATTCCCAAACTAGGGACTTGTTCTACTGCATAGGGGAGGAGCCAAAGGTGGTTAGTTTTTGGGACTCCTCCTCATGGGGATCAGCCAGTGCTTGCAGCGGTATCACGGGAAAGCACAGAAGGTTTGTTTCTTGCAGATTCTTCCAGAGGTGGGACAGCCGTGATAATGGGAGGTGCTGATACTTGTTGCTCCTGCACTTGTGTGGGGGTCCTGCAGACAAAGTAGCCATTGCTGCTACATGCTTCCTACTGGCCCTTCTTCCAGTACCTGGTGCTGCTGGTGCCACCTGTGCAGTGTTTCTCTTCAGACAGATAAGTAGGCGTGCCACAGCTGTCTGCTGCATGACGGTCCCTCTCTCCTCTCCCCTAGCTCCTCACTCTGACTTCCATTCCTCCCACTCTCCTCTCCATCTCCACTCATTTTTATTAAAAGGAGGAGGTATAAAAAGTAAAAATAACACAAAGAAAGTGAATTTGGAAAAGGCAGAAAAATTGAAAAAGAAAATGATAGATAATAACTAAAGAAGAATTCACAGAACCGGAGCGCCCAATCTGAAAACAGAAATAAAAGGAAAATACAGATAGAAGGCAGTAGAAAAATAAGCACAGAAAATCAGACCGAAACCATAACTAAATAACTCCTAACAAACTTCTAAGACAAGACAAGAAAAGATGTATAAAATACAAAAAGCTGTAAAATGTTGAAGTATATCTGTTTTTCAAGGCTCAAGAAACAGCAGATCTGTTCTCTTCCTTTTCTTCCCACCTCCTGGTTGGCTCTACTTCTGATGAGTGCCCCAGCCCCATCACCCCAATGTCCACCCCAGATCTACCTGCTGGCCATCTTCCCCCAGGGTTTGCCCCCCAAGTGGGGTTGGCTGGGTTCCCCAAACCCTGCCACAGAACAGATCCAGTTTGGGCCGATGTTCCCAGCTGGTCTAGTGTGGGGCGTGTGGACACTCATCATCCTGCCACTCAACTCTCTTTTTCCTCCAGTTTTCAGCTCCAGAGAGATGTGGCATGCAATGACGTCATGGTGTAGGCTGCGTGCTCCCACCCAACATGCACCAGTATCTTCCACACCTCCTGACCTTCTTGGCTTGGGCTGCCTTTCTCCCAGCTTCTGCCAGGGGTCAGAAAAGCTTAAGACACTACCCGTCTTCCCCCTCAAGAGCCAGAGAACAGTCCAAAAGACGCTCGAACCTCTTTGCCTTGGCTGGAATTCTGATAAGCCCAGATTTGCTTCCAAACCTGGGTTGTCGACCTTGCAAGTGGTAGCGCTATTGTGGTGGGCCAGCCCAGATCTGTCTCCTTCCACTCACTCACTCACACAGACCGCAAAGTGAAACTGAAAGGTACTGTGTACCTAGAACTATATCATGTGACCTCCAGACACTACAGTATGTGACCTACAGGCACTTGTTCCTCTTTCTGAGGAAACTTTATCTGAATTCACTATAAAACAATGTAAGATGAAGTTATGTGTGAAGTGCTGATGAAGTTTTTTGAAGCCAAAAGTTGCCACAAAATGGCCAACTTCACAGTGTCCTTCATGAAGTCAAAGTCAGTGACTTCATTGGAACTTTGTGATTGAAGTAAAACTTTGTTGTTTCTCTAACTCTCAGGTAGAAAAATAAGGAAAAAGAAAAATACTTCAGTAATAAAAAGTAACTGCTGATACTTTTGAATATTAATAACATGGTCTGTCTTTTTTGCCATTACTAGCTCTTTAATGTTGGTCTTGAACAAAAACTTTAAAACCTAAAAGCTAAAAAAACACTTAAATAATTAACAGTTCTGTGGTTCACCAGAAGATAGTCTAATGAGATGTTTGAGTTGACTTAAAAAAAAAATTACACTTGGCCCTGCATTTATCAGTGTATCGCTAACATGATTAGCACCATGTGAACCAGACTGTGCATGTTTAAATGGGGTGGGGCCATATTCAGAGTGCCACAGTGCATGGCGCTCAATGGATGTCACGTATATGCAGAATATACCACTGCACCCATGAAAATGGGGGGACCCTCTTGCATAAAGGGCAGGTTGGTGTAGTCAGCAGGTTTGGGACATGGTAAAAGGCTATTGTGGCAATGCTGTTTACTGATTCTGAAAACCTGTCCTCAACATCATGCAAAGTGGTCTGAAATCCCCTGATTCCCTCCTATATGGTCAATGAGTAACATGTCTAACAGCATGTGCCATCATTCCCTAGCAGCTTAGTGCTCCCGTGCCCATAATACCCATCAGTATGATGTGATAATGCTCCCTGCTATCCTAGGTAGACCAATGGCCCCCCTCTCCAAATGTCCATTAGTGCAAAGCAGTAATGCTCCCTGCCACCTCCACTAATCTCATGTCCATCCTCTCAGCCTGGGTACCAATACATTTTCTCTAGCCCCCCACCCCTCCACTCAGTACTCATCAACCACACTCTCATCTGCACCTGATTCACCCTCCATATGTCAAACCTGTTACCATCCCCAATTGCAGTGTTAGTGACCTGCACAAACCATGGGCTCACAATTTTGCCTGGCCACCATTTGCATGTCTGGGACTGAGAATATATGTACAGCAGAAAAATATTTTTACAGCACATACATGCTCGCTTTCTCCCTGTTACACAGCTGGTAGCTGGCCAGGATGGTGAGCAGAGGGTCTGTGCCAGTTGCCATTGCTGCAGCAGGAACAGCAGTGGGTATGTCATATGGAGGGTGACTAGGGTGTAGATATAGTGTTTGGATGGTGGGTACTGAGTGGGAGGGAGAGGAGACAGTATGGAAAATGTTCTGTATCAGCACTCAAGTGGGGAGGGGGCCACTATACTATCCAGGACAGAAGGGAGCATTATCATATAATACTGATGGGCATCAGGGGGGCAGAGAAATCACTTTACTACCATGGATAGTGGGAAGTGCTATCATATAGTAGTGATGGGCATCTGGGGGGACAATTGGAGCACCAAGGATAGCGGGGAGAATTATCACAAAATAGCAATGGACATTAGGGGGTGGAGGTAACCACTGCACTATCAGGGAAAGCAGGGAGCATTATCGCATAATACAAATGGGCATTGGGTGTTGGGGGACCACTGGAATACAAGGGATAGTGAGGAGAACTATCACATAATAACAATGGGCATTATAGGGTGGGGTAACCACAGGAATATCAGGGCTAGCAGGGAACATTATTGCATAATACAAATGGGCATTGGGTGTTGGGGGGACCACCAAACTACCAGGTACAGAAAGCAGCATTATCACATAATGCGACTGAGTATTCATGTGGTGGGCTGCACTCTTTCTTTGCTTCTGGGATTCAGTTTCCTGCAGAGTGTTAAAGAGCAGCTGACACCTTCAGGAGAAATTTAACAAAACAGTAGATTTAGACACAATTCAGTTTATATTTCATATTAGTTTTGTATTCTTCCTCCCCATTCTTTATTACTGAGGTCATTTGTATGAAAACAGGATCTTTGCTCCTGAAAAGTTAATATATTCCACTAGTTGCTTTCTCTCCACCTGAAGTCATAATGCCCTGCTTGTGATATCACAATTATTCCCATGGCAACAGATTGTGATGTCACAACAGAGCATTATGACTTGAACTAGTTAGCAAGCTACAGAGGCAGATAAACTAAGGGAAATCTAAGGGATAAAAAGCATGTACTAATGCAAATTTACTTAGTAAATAAATACAGAGGAAGATAAATATATAGAATACATATGGACTGCATGCTGAATTGTACCTAATTATTATGTTTTTCAGAATTTTCTTTTTGGAGTCAGTAGCTCTTTAAGCTGCGCATAGTCACTTTGTATGGTGTTATAACACGGCATCATATTCAGACAGGCAGCATGTACCAGACAGGATACATTGCCTGTCTGAATATGGTACCTCAGATGGCCACATGCTAACTCATGTGCACCACTATGGGCTGCACAGTACTCACAGCTGGCTTAGAATATCGGGGCCATGGTATTTTAATTACAAAACAAGTTTGAGATTGCCTCAAAAAATTCTTGAGATGGGCTTTATCAAATTCAATGAATGTACAGCAGATAGTGTGTAGTTTCACAACACACACGCACACACACACACACACACACACACACACACACACACACACACACACACACACACACTCACTCACTCACAAAGATAAAAACAAAAACAGTCTAGAGCATGACCACTAATAAAGAAACATGTTTTTTGGTATTGGTTCATGTGTTTCTGTGGGAACTGTAAAAATGGTAGTGATAAGATTTCTATGTCCTCCATGAACAAAATATGTTCTGGTAACAGCCTGGCCCTGTGTGAAACAATTTAGGGCTCACTTACTGCCTTGTGTAGGGTCCAAGCAAGTTAAAGGAAAACTATACCCTCATATCATTTAAATTTTGTTTCCATGTCAACAGACAACTCCCTTCCTGTAGCTGTTAGGACTATATGTATTACCTTTAGTTTGTTTTCACCGCTCATGGTAGCCCCTGTGACTGCTCTGGGAGTCTCCATTTCATGGTTGTTAAAATCTCATTGTCCATGAGAACTGTATCACCATATGAGAACATGATGTCAGATCACCCTTTTATACCATGTACCTATATGCTGAAAGAACAAATACCCTACAAAAACTCTCTGGAAACTCATAAACTGAATGAAGTTTAAAGGGAACAAAACTGCATTATAACTCAGATAGTTTGCAAAGCTCACTGAAGGTAAATGTGGTATTTCACACCTTTTTGCAGCTTGTTCTTTTAAGACCAGTTAAGCAGACAGGCATACTGGGGAGTTTAAAGAGTGATTATGCATCATGTTCTCATATGCTAATGCAGCTGCCAGGGACAATGAGATTTCAACAACTATGAAATGGAGTCTCCTAGAACAGCAACAGGGCCTAGAATGAACTGTGAAAACAGACTAAAGCATTTGCATACATCCTTAACAGCTACTTGAAAAGAGTTGTCTATTGACATGGAAACAAATAACATTTAGAAGATATGAGGGTGCTGTTTGCCTTTAAGTCTTTCTTGGTACTTTATGGAGTGCAAAAGGGCCCTGCATGAAGCAGGTTAGGACTCACTTCCTGTTATGCACAGGGCAAAAGCGAATCAGGACTCACCTCTTACTTCGTACTGGGCTGGAAGAGCCCTAATTAAAGCAAGTTACAGCTACAGTATACTTTCTCCAAAGGTAAGACCATTTGTTGAAAAGACTGTGCTAATGATTTTTTTTAAGATTATGAACCCACTGAAGTATGGAAATGTGTCATATAGCTTTTTTCAATCCTTATGACTACCCCACCCCCATTTCTCTAGCCTTGTGACCCAAGGACAAGATACAGGTCCTAGACCATGTCCCATGGGTCTACTGCTTCAAGTTACAGGTTTGAGGCCTTACACAAAGAAAGTTCTGACTGATCTTTTGTGCTGCACAGAGCTCTGTGGACCCCATGTGAAAAAAGTTATGACTCAATAAATACTTCAAGCAGAGCTCTATAGGCCCTTTGTGAAGAAATTTCTGGCTCATCTCCTGTGCAAAGAAAGTTATGGTTCATCTCCTGCATTGCACAGAGCCCTGTGCAGAGAACGTTATGACTGAAATATTGCTTTACAGAGGGCTGAAAGAAGGTTATGACTGCTCCTGTGGCACTATGTGAAGCAGTGGACTTGTGAGGCATGGTCCCAGACTTGTAGCTTGATGCAGCAGACCCACTTCACACAGCCTGGACCTATAGCTTGGCTTTGAGTCATGAGGCTAGTGGATTGGGAATAGGGATGGGGGTGGGTACTAGGAATTCAACTGTGTAGTGTTGTATCACACACTACCCTCTTAGGCCAGCAAACAGTAGCTGTTTCAGTCTAATCAAAGCTATAAAAGGGATCCGTTTTGCATTCTAGGGAAAGTGCTACCCCTTGCCAAAGTGCTACATCATCAAACAAATTCTAGATCCATCCCTGGGGTTGGGCATTAGGGTTGACAAGACACTACTGCCACATTTCTCTCCTTTTCTGGCTTTAAATTCCCAATGATGTACTAATATATAGTAGTTTTTTTACAGTGAATATAAATGTTTTTCCATATGGCGACACATGAAATTGTATCAACTGGACCCTGACTCCAAATCTTAATTAAAAAAAGTTCCTAACTCTGCGAGTTTCAAAGTTAATCTTTTCTAAACTGAATTTCTTTGAAAGGGCTAATTTTGGAAATGTTGGTGCAAAAAACTTTATTTTTAATTGAAGGCTTGACATCATGCCAAATAAAATGCTGTTAAAAGTTTTACATTCTGGTTTGTCTTGGTGGCTGTGAAAAATCCCAGTCCTCTCTTTACCAGCTTGCCAAGAAAACCTCTGCTGCTCACTCTGCAACAAATAAAACTGAGGCTATCGTTCATTATGAGGTCTTTTTTGGAGGGAGCGCATGCACATATATGTGTGTGTGTGTGTGTGTGTGTGTGTGTAAGGGGAGGATCAGTCCACCAGAGAAATTGAGCAGAATTTTAAATTCTTGCATTCAATGGCATCCATTTAGTTCTAGTGAATTCTATTTATGGAATGTCAAAGGGACTATTTTGTCTGTGGTGTTACATTTTAAAATTACAAAGAAAAACTAATCACAATAAGACAATCCATGGTGTGCATTAACTAGGACAATGGCCTTTCTATGTAGTCAAAGGTACTCAAACTCATCCAAGGCACGCAGTTATCCCACAACAATAATATATACCCTGTCATGTTTGTCACTTAATTGATGCACTTTTAACCATAAAATAATGTATACCAATATATATCAGTATGTAGCTACACAAGAAAATATTTTATCTGTTTCAATCTGACTCCAAGATTAAATGTTTTGACAACAACAATATTATAGCTTTACCAATTCCATAGCTAACTCTTTCTAAACATCATTTAATTAAATGGATTGGTACTGAAACTATTAGGACAGAAACCTAACTTTGATTTGCTTCTGAAAACAACAAAGAAGACTAGTGGCTACTTTTAGTACTGTGTCTAGCTCTGGAGGCTGCAACTCTGCAACGTTATTCAAAGGGTGGAAGTGGTCCAGAGGAGGCTATCAGAATGATGAAGGTGTTGCACAAGAAGCCATATGAGGAGAAGCTGCTGGATCTCAACATGTAGTCCTTGGTGGAAAGGAGAGCAAGAGGGGACATGATTGAGACCTGTAAGTACTTCACAGGGGTGAACAAGGTACAGGTGGGGAGTGTATTTCAGAGAAAGAAAAGAACTCAGAAGCATACAATTAAGTTAGAGGGAGGAAGTTTAAGAGGGATGAGAGGACATACTTCTTCACAGAAAGGGTGGTGGACATCATAAACAGTCATCTAGAAGAGGCGATAGGAGGCAAGAACAACGAGGAGTTTCACCCATGCGTGGGGTCAGCACATGGGTATAATAAGTAGTGAAAGGAGGACAGGAGGGATGCTGGTAACCAAGTAGGGTCCCAAGTGTCAGAAAAGGAAGGAAAAATAGGGCAAACTAGCTGTGCCTGCCAGTCCTTTTCTGCCAGCAAAGTCTATGTGTTTATGTTTCTACAATGAGTGAAATGTTTGCTGTGCAATAAAGGTATAAGATAAAGGTGTAGAAAATTAAAATGGCATAAATCATTTTAAAAACAGGCTACAGTGAAACTAAATGTAAAGAAAAAAATAGTTTATATATTATACTCCTTAACTGTTTCATACATGATATTAAGTAAGTGGATTCACATCACAATTTGTAACCATAAAACATTATTTGCCATTGCAAATCTTATACAGCCATAATTACCATCAGTTTTCAATCTATTGTTTATTATGATTGCTTTGCCACTGCAGGGCTTGCCTTTGACACCTCACCTATCAGCAAACTTAGCCCAGCAAGAGCCTACACTGTTGGCTTCACTGATAACCACAACCATAACTAACCACATTCCACCCCCTTCAGCTTCATCACAATTACATTCAAGCAAGTGGAGGACTTCCTCCTTTCTCTGGTTACAAAAAAGAGTGCGAGTGCAGATAATATTAAACCTTACTTCCTAAAACTTCACCATACCTATCTGACCGCCCCCATTAAACACTTATTCAACACCTCTCTGATTCAAGGTGAGCTACCTGTCTTGTGGAAAACTGCCCACATCCTACAATCATTCAAGACTGGGGATCCGAGTGATCCAAACAATTAACAGCCTATTTCTATACTATCTGTCCTTTCTAAATTACTTGAAAAAATTGTCAACATCCAACTTAGAGAACATTTGGATTCACAAAAGTTGCTAAATCCAGCTCAGTCTGGTTTCAAAGCCAAACACAGTACAGAATTAGCTCTTGCCAAAGTAACTACAGATTGGCAAATGGCCTTGGACTCTAAGAAGCATGCATTTGCCCTCTTCCTTGATCTAAGTAAGGCCTTCGATACTGTGGATCATACCATCATGCTTACTGCACTGAGTAACATCGGACTTGATAGTTCTGCCATTAAATGGTTCACCAGCTACCTAACCAATAGGTTACAACAAGTCAAAGCCATAGGAGATCTGCCCCACAAAAATCCTTGTTACGAGGAGTCCCACAAGGGTCCATCCTGGGCCCTATCCTCTTTGCAATATACTGTACATCAATAATCTGGACTTGCAACTGGGCACAGCAAATGTGCACTTATTCGCAGATGATACTGTACTCTGTACCACAAATTCATCCTTGGATCTGACCCATGAGTACTTACAGAAAGACTTTGTCACCCTCCAATACAACCTTCTTACTCATAAGCTCCTCGTCAATGCCAAAAAGACTAAAGCAATGATTGTCTCACCAAAGTCTACTTCCAGATGTCCACATACCACACAGATCCGAACACTCTTAGATGTTCCCCTTGCAGTAGTTGATACCTTTAAATACATAGAGTTCTGGCTGGATAACAAGCTCAACTTTCTGTGCCACTTAAATGAAACCTCAAAGAAACTAAGACAGCGATTAGGTTTATTCTATCGCATTAAACACCTACTTACATTAGAAGCCAGAATGAAACTAGTACAAACTACGTTCCTACCTATACTGGACTACGCTGACTTCCTTTACAGTTATTGCCCATCAATGATACTAAACAAACTGGACACCCTTTACCACTGGGCTTTAAGATTTATCCTAAATCTACCCCATGGTACACATCGCTGTCACCTATACCAGGTTTTGGGATGGACCTCACTCTCAACTAGAAGAAAAAGGAATGCTCTTCTCTTTTTCTTTAGAGCATTATCTGATAACCTCCCTACATACATCTCAAACTTCTTCAAATGGGCTAAGGGTTACTATGGCCTGAGATGCTTCTCCATAATCTGCTTCCAGATTCCTAGAGTGAAAACTACCCTTGGCTCAGCAGCAATCAACTTCTCACTTCCATCACTTTGGAACACTATGCAAGACTCATTAAAATTACCCCCACTTCCAAGCATTTTCACATTCAAAGCTCTATTAATGGATTATCTGAAGGAATCATGCAACTGTTTCAGACGCCGATGACCTCTAAGCTTCGGGTGCAACTCTCAAATCCTATGCCTAAGTATCTCATCAACCCCACATTCCTAACAACAGAAACCTAGGACCTACAAGCCTAGTTTCCTTAATCCGAGATGGCACTGCCTATTCTCTACCTTTTACCTATTCTGGCCTCCCTCTTGGCTGTCTACTCTTTCACTCCAATTTCTACCCTATTCCTTAATACCTCCTTATTTTTTATCATTTAGGTATGAGCTCTTACTTAGCGGAAACTATATGGGATTGTTGTCTCTTTTCATTCCAGTAAAGCTTATCATTATGTACCTTTGCATGTAAATTATGTTGACCGGTATGTATAGGCTCATATTGACCGGCACCTTCACAATGTTTTTTTTTTTTTGGCACCACTGTCCACCGTAATTGCAATCTTATGAAGTGTACTGTATTGTATTAATGCTCAGGACCACCTTGAAAATGAGCTTGCTCAATGGCGTTTATGCCTGGTTAAATAAAGTGGTTGATTGATTGATTTATGGCATACTGTATAAGATTTGTGGTTAGAAGATACTAGTAGTTGTTCCATTTAAGAACAAATTCTTTTCCAGATTTTTTTTTTTATTAATTTTTAATTTTTTAATTTAGTGCTGACTGAATTCAGTAGGCCATTTTCTTGCTTTCAATTTCTTGGGTGGGTAGCAAAACTGTTACAGGTCCCAATCGCCTTTGTGAAGACCCTAGCACAATAACTTCAATCAAAAATACAGACCCACCCATGCTACATTTTTTTTAGATTTAATATTTATAAACCCCAATGATCACTTAAAACATTTTATACACAGGTTGTCCATTGGTAGTGTGGTGGAAGGAGGGTGTAAATGCAGTGTGCAGCTTAAGAACCCCTTCACATTTTTCCTTCTGGCAGATGCATTACTAATGTGGTCCCTGCCCCTCTCATTATGAGGGAGGGGTGTGTGAGGAGGCATAATGCAACTGCTTAACAATATGGAAGTGTAAGCAGATGTGCAAAAAATAATATAAATGGTGATCCTAATGTCTATTCAAGATCAATGGAAATCCTTTCAGCACAGTAACTGGTTTCTTAAGATGGTAAGGAGCATATTTCCATTAAAATGTAATGCTTAAAACCATAATGGTCATAATAGTTGTATTACACTTCATTTGTTTCTGGTGTTTTAGATTTATTCACACTGATGAGCTTCAAAGTTAGTTTCAATTATGGAAAAAAATTCTACTGGTTTTGTATTAACTGAAATCTCATAATGCTGGCCCAAATTTTAATTTAGAATACAGTATTCCATTCTACATCACTAAAGATATTTGAATGGGTATCTGACCCCCCAGACATCAAATACTTCAGGACTCTCCATCATGAGAGGTAGCTGTTTAATACCTAAAGTCTCTGGTGGGACCATATGCACCTGTGGCAGATTAAGACCTCTCAAACAGTTTAACACACTGCAGAAGCTCATTGTTCACAAAACAAACTTCCAGCCAAACAACAGTGGTTTATTTTTAGTACAGAATGCATTCCCTGGCTACCACCAGGCAAGGGGTAGCTGCGTGTACACCATCATGGACATAGTATTGCTACAGGACCCCAGACAGCAGACCTCAGTTAACCAACAGTAGATCATCCTAGTGATTAACATTCAAAATTAGTAACTTACTTTCAGAATGGCTCCATAACATGATCTTCTAGCTGAAACCACAGGAGCTTCATTTACAGCAGCTGATGAGAATGGCCCTGGTAGAAACAAGACTGTCTTCCACTTAGGAGGGACACACTGTTTGGGAAGCAGCCCTGGCTTATGGGACACCCAAGGATATGCCCATGTTCCACCTTTGTTTTGCTGCCTGCACACTTACATGAAGTCCATATCTCACTGGGACAGTTCAGATGAGGCCACACATTACTCCATTTCTCAACTTCTGGTCAGGCTTGCATTATAGAGTCTAACTAGTAGAGGTGACAGAGAATGTGTCCAAATCCCACCAGGTAGCTGTGGCACAGCTGTTACTCAGACACCTTCACACTACCCCATCAGCCCCCGGGAAAGGTGACACTGCTTTCTCTGTGTACTTTTTTCTGTAGTCTCTCATCCTTGCTCCTTTCAGTAAAGGAAGCACTCCACTGGACGTTCTCATTTCTGGATGGCAAGCAGACACCTGAGTGACCCACTTCTCATCCCTATGAGACTTCTTCTCTCAAGCCACTACCATTTAAGCACCTATGCTATCTGGGTAGAGCTGCAGACACAAAAAGAAAACAAAACATGCCCCACCAGCTCCTCTCTCCTGCTCCCTCGAGCGCGCTCTCTCTCTCTCTCTCCCTACCTCTCTCTCTCTCTCTCTTTCAGATCTCAGACGATCCACATCCCTATAGAAATGTTTTCACTCCCATTTATTACATACTGGCAATATTGAATTGGCTCCCTAGCCAGTGGGAGGACCAAACTGTTAACCACATAGCTGCGAGGGGGAAGGTTACACATGAAAACATGTTCTTTTTCCCTTAGAGTTCAAGTTTTCTTCTTATACCCATCCTCAATGTAAAATTATCTACCTTAGACATCAAAGTAATTTCATTTCATTTCATTTTTATTGGTTATACTGGAAAGGCTTGTGAGCATTGCTGCTTGTTTATGTGAGTGTCCAGTTACATACAACAATCATGAGACATGACATAGGTAAAACATTTAACTTATAGCAAGGGTTAATACAATGGTACATAAATCAGGATAATATAGACTAAAGGGCAAACCATGAATTAGCTTTGGTGAATTTGCAAATACAAGGTGACATTAAGCATTCAGTGAGGGTTTAACAATAATATAACAGTGTGAAACAAAAAAAATACAAGAGCAACCTAAAAACTAGTCTAGGTGGATTAACAATACTACAAATGCTAGGAAGAGAGGGTAAGTGCTAGAGGTGGATAACCAGAGGATGAGGGAAAAAGTGCAGAAGGGGAGCCAGATTAGGGCTGCAAGCAGGTATTGTGTTTGAAGGCATTTGTGAAGGGATAGAGTTTTAGTTCCAGAGGGAGAGAGCTGAAGAGCTTGGGTCCAATAAAAGAGAGTGTATTCTGGCCTTGAGTGGTCCAGCAGAAAGGAGCAGTGAACGAGAGAGAGGGGGGAGGACAGACTAGTGGCCCTGGTGGTGGTGGCTGTCTAGAAGAGAGAGGTGAGGCAATCAAGGAGCAGTCCATGTGAAAGTTTGAAGAAGAAGGTGGCCATCTTGCAGTTGAATTGCGCCTCAAGGGAAGGCTGACTGGTGAACTTATAAAGGTCACAATGGTGACCTGGGATTAGCAATGGGAGTGGGGGAGCAGTCTGATTTTTAAAGCAATCTAAGGGCCATACATTATAGCTTAACATCTTTGATCCTGTCTGCCAAGTGATAAACTATAGTATTACATTGAAAGGAATGTTTATGTTTGCAAACTGAACTTAATGACCTGCTGAAGCAAGAGTAAGTAAAAATTTATTTTTAAGAGCTTTTCAAAAAAACCAAAGTGCAGTACAAATAACATTTAAATAACAAACATTGAACAATAATAAAATCAATCACCATAAGCTTTTAAAAATAGAAATGTTTTTAACTCCGCTTTAAAGCTCTCTACTGCCAGGCAGCTTTGTATTCAACGAGGCAGAGAATTCCACAGGGCAGGGGCAGCATACGAAAATGCACGTGCCCCAGATGTCTTCAAATGAATCCTGGGACTCTCTAGCAATCCCTCATTGGTGGATCGGAGTGAGCAAGAGGGGCAGTAGGGAATAAGGATATCTTGCAGATACTTCAGCCCCTGTTCATGTAGGGTTTTATAGGTCAGTAATCCGACCTTGAAGGTAATCTGCCATTGAACCGGCAGCCAGTGCAGCGAGCACAGAACAGGCATAATATGACTATTTCTAGATGTCCTGGTCAAAAGCCTGGCTGCTGCATTCTGCTCTAGCTGCAGGCAGCGGATATCAACCCCCGGTAGCCCCAGGTAAAGGGCATTGCAGTAATCAAGGTGGGTGATCATGAAGGCGTGGACCAAAATAGGAAGGTCGACCAGAGGAACCAGGTGTTTCACCCGGGCGATATTCCTCAGATGGTAAAAGGAGGACTTAACAATGGCTGACACTTGAGAATTCAAAGTCAGATCATCATCAGTAATAACGCCCAGATTACAGTCCTGGCCTGAGGTCATGAGCTGGACACCATCAAGCCAAAGGCCCAGACCTATGGCCCACCTGTGTCCACAAGAAAAACCTCGGTCTTATCCGGGTTTAACCTCAGGCAGCTGGCGCTCATCCAGTCATTGATTTCGGCTAGACATCTGTTAAGCAGAGAGATTGCATCATCCTGTTCAGGAATAAAGGACAGATACAGCTAGGTATGATCTGCATAGCAGTGAAAACCGAGACTGTAACGCCTAATGATATCTCCTAATGGCAGCATGTAAACTGCAAACAACATGGGCACCAAGATGGAGCCCTGCAGCACCCCATAGGACAGAGAGATGGCATCAGAGGAATAAATTCCAGTGACAACCCTCTGAGTCCGGCCCATGAGGAAAGATTGAAACCAATGTAGAACTGTACCAGACAGTCCACAAAAAGGCCGCAGGCATTCCAACAGCACACCATGGTCCACAGTATCAAATGCCACAGGGAGATCAGGAAGGACTAGAACAGTACAAGCCTTTCGATCTCTCGCAATTAGATCATTTAAAACCCAGATGAGAGCAGTCTCAGTGCTATGTCTTTTCCTAAACCCCGACTGGAAAGCATCATAGATATTGTGATTTGTGAGATGGTCATCTAACTGTAATGCAACTACCTTTTCAATAACCTTACCCACGAAGGGCAGGTTAGAGATAGGTCTGTAGTTAGCTGGACAGTCTGGGTTCAACGAAGGTTTTTATGGAGTGGTCAAATGACCACCTCCTTTAGGGGATCAAGAAAAAAACCTTGCTCCAAAGACTTTCAGACTATTTCAGCAAGGATTGGGTAGATAATATCTACACAACCTAATAGTAGTGGCGTAGGGGCAGGGCAAGGATCCAAACTACAGCTGGTTGGTCATACAGTCTGAATAATCCTCACAACTTCCATGAATTCTGGCCTACTAAAGTCAGACCAGGTGACATGAGAGCTCACTTCCTCTTGCTGATCAGGTGGTATATTAAGTGTAATGCAATGTTTATGTAAACCCTAGAGAATTCTTAGATCATCTAGTGTGTGTAGCTTAGTTAATAAATCATATTTATAATGAAATGTTTTCTGATCTTTTCTTGGTGACGAAAGTGTGACATCATACATATCAAAGAACCTTTTTAAACTTTGACTGCCAACATACACACACACACACACACACATATATATATATATATATATATATATATATATATATGGGATACATCATGGGCATGAGTGTGATATGGCAAATATTGTTACTCCTGCAGAGTGAGATATTCAAACTCACGATGCAGGAGTGACAATATTTGTCATAGTACATGATATGCCCATCATGTATTCGATATATACAATAGGGTCAAGAGTTTCAGAAGTTTTGTTATGCTGTCTTGTGTTCTGTTCCTATTAATCTGTTTGCTCATTCTGTGTGTGAGCTTTTCTGAATGGGCTGGCAGTGTTATAAACTCTGAGAGACACATGAGTATGTTTGCAATGCTAAATGAGTTAGTTTTAGATAGGAAAGTGAAACATACTTTTGTGAAGCTGTATTGTTTAGCAGTCTGGCTGCAGTGAAGTTAAAAGCATCACAGTAATTGTAATGAACTGAGAGGCAGAGTGTCAGAACAGCTGATACTGTTTTCAGTAGTAATTAAGTTAGCTGCAGACAGAGTGCAGAGTGTTCTGTGAAATTGTGATCTTTAGGATTCTGGCTTCAGTGAAGTTGAAATTGTCACAGTAATTGTAATGGGTGAGAATCAGAGTTTGAGGAACGAGTGAGAGTGTGTTTCAGTGGTAGTTGAGTTAGCTGCAGACAGTAGTTTAGACTGTTCTGTGAAGCTGTGCTGTTTGGAATTCTGGCTGCATCAAGTTGAGAGCATCACAATAATGAGCTGGAAGTTGGGGGGTGGGATAGGTGTGTTTTGTAGTGCTCACTGAGTTAGCTGTAGACAGCAGTGAGACCTCTCAGGTAGTTCTGCATTTATGTCTATGGTAACAGCACAGGTGTTTCTTTCATGCTGAGGGGAAAGCTGCCTAGGGTGATGATATCAGTGACCTTTTGTGACCTGTGTGTGTAAATGTCTTATATCATCACAGTAGAGCAGAGGGTAAAAATATCACACTGCAGTGGATGATACACTGTTTTATCTCACTCATTTACCACTCACCCCTATTGTGTGTGTGTGTGTGTGTGTGTATATATATATATATATATATATATATATATATATATGTATATATATATATATATATATATATATATATATATGTGTGTGTGTGTATATGTGTATGTATAGTATATATATATATACATATTGTACTGGCACAGTTGTGCCAGTATAGTTATGGTTGCCTGGCCACTTCTATGTTAAACCCCCAGATTTGCACTTTAACAACTTTGCCACTGTATGATGGATTTGCCTGAAATGTTGCATATGCAGTGGGGCACCATAGATCTCTGGATATGGCAAATCATGTTATGGTCAGATGTGTGGTTGCAGAGCTGCAGAATGGCAAACAAACTGCAAACATAGGGTTTTTTGCATTTCTTTGCTTGTGGTTACAGCCTACATGCTTTGTCCATTTGGTCTGGAATCATCAAGGAAGATGCAGTCTGGGTCACTGATGTACCTCTTGAAGATTTGGTGAAAAAAATATTAATCTGTTTGAAAGTTATTCAATTTGTAATTTTCCCATTATAGTCAATGGTAAAAAATATATGTGCCTCTCAAAAGCACCTGGTACTGTTGTGACAGTATGTTTTACCTTGCAAATACACTCAGTAGTGTCATGTTGCTGCCATCTTGTTTTCAGTTAGCAGCAGACAAAAGCAACCAAAATTCAAAATTTACAGCCCCTAGGTAAACACTGTCAGTTGTGTTTACCTAATCGAAGGCTGAGGAACACCCTTGGGGCCTCAGATTTGCAATCTGACTCCCAGAAATTCCTTTTCCATAATTGGGACCCTGTAGTTTTGCAAATTGAAAAATAAAAGGATGTGACACTTTTGCAATTGTGAAAATGTCGCACTTTTCCGTTTTGCAATTTCGAACAGCTGCTACATTCTATTCTCCCTGTTAAAACAAAAAAAATGTTTTCTGGCCACTTTTGGCCAAAATAATGGTGGCACCTTGTTCCTCAGCTCACGTTTAAATAAACACCTTCTGGTGTTTACCTAATAAAAATAGATTTTGTCTTTATGTCTTTGTGGGAGGCTGAGGCATGGTTCAAAATTGTAAATGATTTTTGCCAACATTGGGGTGCCAATCCCCATGTTGGCACCAAGAATCCCTCCTCAGAACCAGTATCACTGATGTGGCACAAAGGGAACCCACCCCAGTGTTCCCAAATTGTTTTTTATTTTTTATTACCTGTTAAAAAAGTAAACCGTCACCCGATGTCTTTTATCTTCGATGCAGAATCCTGCATTGAAATTTCTGATGCAGGATCCTGCATCGAAATAATCTGTCCCTCCCCCAATTCCTCACCAACAATGGGGTGCCCAGTCCCCGTATCATTATCCCTCCCCCCACACACACTTATGTGGCACACTGGGAGCCCACCCCAGTGTGCCCAGATCATTTTTTTCTACTTTTTCTAACACCAAGATGCCCATGTCCAGTGTCAGATGCCCCCCAAGCCCACTTTCTTTGCCAAGGGGGGTGCCTAATTCCCCTGTTGGCAGCATGCATGCCCTCCCATACTCAAGTGGTACAATGGGAGCCCACCCCAGTGTGCCCAAAAGTCTATATATGTTTAACCTGTTAAATAAAGATAACCATCTCCTGACATGTTCTTTTATTTGAACCAGTAAAAAAGAAAATGGTCCCTCATCATCTTCCCAACCCCCCTCCTCTCTCCCCACCCTCCCACTGAGTACCCACCTCCCTGCACCCCTCACCCATTCTTACCTCTGGAGGTCATGAGCAGTTATGTTCTTTGGACTGGGACATGTCTGCACTCTTCAAAGCCGAACTCCAAACTGAGGAATCAAGGTAAACACTGTATAATAGCAGTCAATGGGGGTTTAAACTTAGGTTGATATCTCAGCCATATTTTTTTTTACCAAATTTTCAACTTGTGGTTCTTGGGCCCTCACTTCATGTACACTGTCTCTGTCATCTCGTTAATTGGACCTGAAAGATGATTTCCCAGTTGCTGTGTGGAATCCCCTTTCAGGACTGATTAATGAATTGACAGTGCCAGTGTTCATGAGGTGGGGTCCCAAAGAGCCCATGTTGAAAATTTGGTAAACAAATTCCCCAAAATAACTGTATTATGAGTGTGCATTGCGCAGATTCTACACACACTCGTAAGTTCAATGTTTTAAATTTTTATTCCAGATTTTCAACATTGCCATTTTTTCACACCTTCTTATGAACAGTACAGCTGTCATTTTTTATATCCTGCCCTAAATGTGTTTTTGTACCTGTAGCGCAGAATGGTGCGGTCCATGTGTGAAATCAATTTTGGGGATGGATTAACAAAATCATGGTGACACTGTTCATGAGGAGAGGTCCCAAAAACCCAATGTTAAAAATTTGGTGAACAAATTCCAGAAAATGACTGCGTTATGAGCGTGTGTTGCGCAGTTTCTATGCACG
Source organism: Neoceratodus forsteri (assembly GCA_016271365.2). Lineage (NCBI taxonomy): Eukaryota > Metazoa > Chordata > Ceratodontiformes > Ceratodontidae > Neoceratodus > Neoceratodus forsteri. The sequence goes on along the minus strand of JADMNL010000023.1, from coordinate 302,518,352 downwards.
TTCTGAAGTTCAGCAATTTTTCATATTTTCACTCCAGATTTTCAACATTGACATTTTTTAGCATCTCTGCATGAACAGTACAGCTGTCATTTTTCACATCCTGCTGAAAATGTGTTTTTGCACCTGTGTCACATAATAATAATAATAAACTTTTTTTTTGAGGTGCCTTTCAAAACTAAGGTGCATGATAAAGTTAAAATCACATGATCAAAAATTTTACAACAACATAATCAACAGAATATCTCAAAAATAAATAATATAATCATTAAATCTTAAACTCTTTCCATCAATTAAATACAATAGGCTTGACTCCATAACCAGCTCTTCAGTGCTTGTTTAAAGCCCTCCACAGTTGTGTGCTCACGTAACCGATGGGGTAGAGAATTCCAGAGGGTAGGGGCAGCATACATAAATGTTCTAGCCCCAGAAGATTTCAAACATACCCTTGGAATCTCTAGCAACCCCCTGTTGGCTGAGCAGAGTGATTGCCCCGGCCAATGAGGAGCCAGGAGCTCTTTCAGGTAGTCCAGGCCAAGTCAGTGTAGGGCTTTGAAAGTCAGAAGACTGACTTTAAAGGTGAGCTGCCACTGAACTGGCAGCCAGTGCAGTCTGCACAGCACTGGCAAAATATGACAGGACTGTGAGGATCCGTGATGTATAGGGAGAGGCATCAGCAGCAGAAAACAGGAAGTTGTTATCCCTCTGTACAGACAGTTGGTGAGACCCCATCTGGAATACTGTGTCAAGTTCTGGAGACCCCATCTCCATAAGAACATAGACAGGATAGAGGCAGTCCAGAGGAGGGCAACTAAAATGGTGCAGGGTCTGCAAGAGAAGCCGTATGAGGAGAGACTAAAGGAGCTTAATATGTATACCCTTGAGGAAAGAAGGGAGAGGGGGGACATGATAGAAACTTTCAAGTACCTCAAGGGAATCAACAAAGTCCAAGAGGGTAGCATCTTTCAGAAAAAGAGACTTGCAAGAACAAGGGGACACAATTTAAAGATAGAAGGAGGGCGGTTCAGGGGCAATGTGAGGAAGCATTATTTCACAGAGAGGGTAGTGGATGCATGGAACAGCCTTCCTGAGGAAGTTGTGGGGTCTAAAACTGTGGGAGAATTCAAGAATGCTTGGGACAGACATAAGACAATTCTTGTGGGGGGCAGGAAGATATAGGCTGTTGGTTAACTAGGATCTGCGGCCTATCCTGTAGGTAGGGAAATGGGCAGACTAGATGGGCCTAGCAGTCCTTATCTGCCGTCAAAGTCTATGTTTCTATGTTTCTATGGGAGACAGCACTGAGCCCTGAGGAACTCCACACGATAAAGAGACCGGGTCCAGGGAAAAAACTCCGGACACCACCCTCTGAGATCTTCCTGCGAGAAATAATGTAAACCACTTGAGGACCATACCCGACAGTCCTCAAATGAACCTCAGGTGATCAAGCAGTACCCCATGGTCCACAGTGTTAAATGCTGATGAGAGATCTAGGAAGACCAAGATAGAATGGCTCCTCCCATTTCTAGCCATCAGGAGATCATTGAACACCCAAACCAGTGCTGTCTCAGTACTATGCTTCTTTCAAAATCCGGACTGGATTGATTCATAGATGGCATGGATGGTCAAATGGTCCTCCAGCTGTGTGGCCACTACTTTCTTAATCACCTTCCCCACAAAGGGAAGGTTAGAGATTGCTCTGTAGTTAGCAAGGCAGTCTGGGTCCAAAGAAACTTTCTTAAAGAGTGGTGTTACCACCACCTCTTTTAGGGAGCTTAGAAACTCACCTGTCTCCAAGGAGCACCAGACTATCTGAGCTAGGACCAGGCCAATGACATCACTACAACCCAAAATTAGGGAAGTAGGTCTCAGATCCAAACTACAGCATGTAGGGCGCACACTCTAGACAATCCGCATGACATCCATGAAGGCCAGCTGGCCGAAGGTACTCCAAGAAAGACCAAGATATGTGAACCTGCACTGGTCTGCCACAGTGCCCATAGAGTGTGCTGGTCTGAAAGCGGGTCTGATGTCAGCAACCTTATTTGTAAAAAATTGAGCAAGTTCATCGCACTCTTCTTGCGAAAAAGCTTTCCGGAGTTGTAGACAGGCTGAGTTGCACAGTCTGTCCACAGTTTGAAACAGCTGAGCTGGTCAATTTTGAGCAGCCGCAACCTCCCCAAAAAGGAAATCTGTCTTCTTACGAGAGATTTCGGATTGATAGACTTGATAATGGTCCATCAATCTAAGGCAATCGGCATCAAGAGTGGATTTCCACCAGCAATGCTGCAACCTTCGTCCATCTCCCTCAGAATCCCATCAAACCATGGGGATCGAGGGCGAAGGGAGAGTGGATGAACATGGACAGGAGCAATGACATCCAGAGCCATTGTAATGACCAAATTATAATCCACCTCGAGGCCTCCTGGGTCACTGTTTGCCTCTGAGAAGGATGAGAGATCCAGGACCACCATTAGGCCTTGAGAATTTATATCTTGCAAAGGTCTATACCAAATCATCTCTACAGGGGTTGGCCTACAAAGGGAGGTGCTAAAACTAAACCCTACAGTGTAATGATCAGACCATCCAGCTGGTTCCACCCCCAAGTTGGAAGCCTCAATCCCAAGGAGGAAGGCTAAATCAAGAGAGTGACCCTGATTGTGAGTGGCAGTGGAAAAAACCTGTGTGAGGCCCAGAGATGTCATCAACTGTAGGAAGTACCAAACAAAATGTGAGAGTTCGTCGTCAACCCAGGCATTAAAGTCACCCAGGACCATCAGCCTAGGTAAATCAAACACCATGTCGATGACGAAGTCTGCAACTTCCTGGAGGAACTGTTTCTCATCACCTGGCGGATGGTAGATGAGAATAATCATACAGCCTACACCTGCCACCATGGTACACTCAAATGACTCTGTCTCCCCCACTGGTACATGTGTGAGGTTAAGTTCGGACTTAAAGCAGACCGCTACCCCCCCGCAACCCAATCTCTGGCAGTGTATCACTGAGTACCCAGCAGGAACTGCAGCATCCAAGACAGGGCCAGAATTATCATCCAGCCAGGTCTCAGTGATGCAAGCCAGATCCACTGATTTAACAAGATCTGTAATAATTGCTGTCTTATTTTTAATGGATCTAGCATTGCATAACACCGCCCTAGTTGGGTGAACTTCCCAGCTGCCCGGACCACCTGCCTACCGTTATTTGTAGTGCCCTTGGGTATGGAAACCAGACATGGTGAATCACACTCCTGGTTCCATTTTACCCCAGGGCATCTCCTGGATCTCAGAACACTGATGGCGGCACCCCCCTCATTTGTCCCCCATTGTTCATGCCCTCATGCCCCTCCTTGATCCCTCCGCACAATACCCAGCACCCTACAGCGTAAGTAAGTTGTAAACTGAAGTGGGGGAGGAGAAAAGGAGTGGAGGGCATGAAGAGCGGAGGACGAATAGCACACAGCTGTGGAGGCAGAGCCCCAACACATTTATAAAACAAGGAACCCTCCTCAAACTATCCAACTGTTCAAAACAAAAACAAAAACCTAAAAGGAAATAGTAAACCAATACACAATCCTACCAAATCCTACTAACATAACTATTTTTAACTCTCCCCACAATTATTAACATAAAACTAAAGGAAATAAAATAAAAATAAAAAAATAAATATATCAATGAACACAGTTAATATAAGCAAGCATAAAAACTAATAAAACATAAAACCATTAAGGAAGAAATTTCACATGTCCAAGTCTAGAGGTCCTCTCACCACCGATCAGGAAAGGACAGGCCTCTCGGGAGCTCTCACCTCCTAAAATAAGTAGATTTGAACAGATTAGAAATTCTTCCAAGATAAATAAAACAAAATAAACCCCCAGTTCCAGCCCTCATGTACTCTTACTACTAGAATCTGGGGAAAAAATTATTATTTGACACTCTCACTGTCAATAAATAAATGAAATAAAGACACTCTGACCATAAATCAAAGCAGAGAACAGGAGAACAGGAGTCCAAAGTTCCACAGATAAAAGTTCCTCTGAAAAGCCTCTTCAGGGTCAGACACTTATTATTTGGCACTCTCATTGTCAGTAAATAAATGAAAAAAAAAAAGACATTCTGACCATAAATCAGAACAAGGAACAGGAGAAAGGTGTCCAAAGTTCCAAAGATAGAAGTTCCTCTGAAAAGCCTCTTCAGAGTCAGACACCACTCTGGGGCCACAACGGCCTAATCAGACTGACTTGGCGGATTGCCATAGCAGCTACCATGGAGATCCACAGTAGTGCCCACCAAATGATAGGCTTGCCAGAGAACCCTAGGGCTTAACCCTCAACATCGACTCCCCCGGTGAACAAGAGCAGAAACTCTGTGCCACTACAACCACCGCACAAACTGCCAGATAAATCAGGGCAACTCCAATTAGTCCCAAATCGAGTATCTGCCACCCCTAAATCCACCAAATAGTCCAGCGACAGTTATCCACACAGTGTGACAAGAAAGCTGCAGTAGAAAGAACTGGAACGTTGGTTAAAATGATATCCTAAGGGAATTCTCCAACTCAGCCCCACTGTCAGCATGCAGAACCCTTACTCCCTGCACACACAATGCCTTTCAACAGATGGAAAGTCAAATAAACAGGTTAAATCCTTCTCCATGCAACAGCGACTTGGTGCACAAATGAGAAAACTGAATTCCATTCCACAGCACAAAGAAACAAATAGAATCCTCCAGCAACTCCAACACATTCTTAGTTCTCCAGTTCAGTGTACTTACAGTACACTAGATGCACTCAGGCCACACAGACAGGCACATCCAAAAAACAAAAGGGTGGTCAGACTCGACAAAAGGACAGTCAGATTTGTTAAAACTCACTAGGGGTCACTCAGAACTTTCAGCATCTAAACATTTACTGCTTAAAACCATTAAAATCTATTCTAAAACACATGAAAACCATGGAGCAGCTCACAGAGTGATTCACAGCATGCCCAGCCTGGTGGCTGCTAAATTTGTTGCATAGTCTCCAAGCCAAGGGGGAATGGTGCAGCCACTGTGCAGAATCAACTTTTGGGACAGACTAACAAAATCACAATGCCAGTTTTCATGAGAGGTCCCAAGAAGCTCATGTTGAAAATTTGGTTAAAAAATTCCAAACAAATCACCTTGTTGTGAGTGTCCGTTGCACAATTTCTTGCAAAATTCTTCCTATAACATTGTAGCGCCAATGGTGCCTTTTGATGCCCATACTTCAAAAACAGTTTGAGATACAGATTTTTTCTACTCACAGCTTAGTCCACCTTTAGGTGGATTAAGCACGTATGGAAATTTCAAAGTCATGAACACAACTGCAGTGGAATTTTTTTCATAGTTGCTGTGGTTACTGAGATATTGGCAAATTAGTATCCCAAGTGTTCATTTTAATGACTCTAGGCCTATGTTATGTCCCCGTATTTGTGTGTAAGTGGGAGTGCATAATTGCCCACACTACCACATATGCATACCATTGCGTGAAAATCTGCAGCGTTAAGGGAGCGCAGGGCCCCTGTGATCCCACAACGACATACCACTTACCATTTACATTATACATTCTCAAAAAGAAGTGAAATACATTGCAAAAAACTTCATTAATGCATCAGTTAGGGTTAATAGTACAGCAACAAAAGTTTGGAAATTCAATGCTTGGATTATCAACCCCTACCACTCTACCACCACTCCCCACTCTCCACACTTCAACAGGTGTCATGGTATGAGTTGGGGTCATCGGGCCTAACTATCACCCCATTCTCTGATACTACAACACCTCAGTTTATTTACAAATGGAATAGGGTGAGGATTAGGCCCGATGACCCCAATGCGCACCCCACTGCCTGTTGAGATGGGGAGGGTAGTGGTGGGATGGTAGGGTCTGGTAACCCTAACACAAAATTTCCAAACTTTTGTTGCTGTACTATCAACCCTAACAGATGCAGTAGTGAAGTTTTTTGCAAGAAAGAATATGTATGTATGTATATGTGTGTGTGTATATATATATATATATATATATATATATTGCAAAAAAACTTTTTAATGCATCAGTTAGGGTGAATTCCAAAGCACCAAAAGCAGGGAACTTAGGTGTTAGGCTTTCCAACCCTAACATCTCATGTCCTGGGTTCCCATCCCTACCATCCCACCCCCATCCACCCACCCTCCATATACCAACAGGTGCTGGAGAGTGCCATGGGGTTATCAGGCCTAACTCTCAGTCCATTCCATGTGCAAACAAGCTTACATGCTGTAGTATAGGACAATGGGGTGAGAGTTAGGCCTGATGACCCCATGGCACACCCTGACACCTGTTGGTGTATGGAGGGTGGGGGTATGGGGTGGGGTAGTAGGGGTGAGAACCAAAGGGGTGGGGCATTAGGCTTGGAAAGCCTAACACCTAATTTCCTTGCTTTTGTTGCTATAGTATTCACCTTAACTGATGCATTACCAAAGTTTTTTGCTGTGAATTTCCCTTCTTTTTCAGATAGTATAATTGTATCCTCATTTTACTGTGGGAGCACAGGGTCCTTTGGACCCTGCACTCCCATCCCTCCATCCAGATAACAAAACAGTGTCCATATGTCATGGTGGAAGTGCAGGGTCTGAATCCCTCCCTTGAGATAGTACAATACTGTCCAAAGGTCATGGTGGGAGTGCAGGGTCCTCCTAGCCCTCCATCCAGATAGTACAACAGTGTCCATATGTCATGGTGGTAGTTTAGGGTCGTTTGGACCCTGCGCTTCCAACCTTCCACAGATGCACATATGTATCTAGCTATGGAAACACAGGAGTCTCTGGCCCCTGCGCTTCCACACATTAAGTTATGAACAAGCATAGTGAAATTACAATAAATAGTCATACCTGTGCCATCGTAAATAATTTTCACCCCAGATGTTCAACATAACCTTCTCAGCACCTTACCACATGTATCCAGTACAGCAAACTTTCAAATCTCTGTTAAAATGTAGTTCCGCTCAACTGTAACACCATTTTTGCACCACAGTTGTGGAAAACCATTTCTAGTAGGATTTGAAACTTGACAGCTGTACTGTTCATGAGGTGGTGTGGAAAAATGTCAATGTTAAAAATCTGGACATCAGCATTTTGGGACATCCCCTCATGAACAGTGCAACTGTGATTTTGATAATCCTTCCCAAAAGTTGATTTCTCACTGTGACTGTGCCATTCTGCACCACAGGTGTGAAAACATGATCTGTGCAGGAAGTGCACAATGACAGCTATACTGTTCATAAGGAGGTGTGAAAAAAATGGCAATGTTGAAAATCTGAAGTGTAAATATTAAAAAACTGGTGAAGTTATGAATGTGCATAGAAACTGTGCAATGCATGTTCATAACGCAATCATTTATGGGATTTTTTTTCACCAGATTTTCAACATGGGCTTTTTGGGATGCCACTTCATGAACAGCGGCACTGTTGCTTTGTGAACTGGTCCCAAAAGGTGATTCTGCGCTGCAACCACAAAATCGCCTTTCAGGACAGAGAAAAAAAAATTATAGTACTAGTGTTCATGGGATGGGGTTCCAAGAACCCCATGTTAAAAATTTGGGGCACAAATTCCTAAAATTGGCTGAGATATCAACATAAGTTGTAACCACCATTGACTCCCATTATACAGCTTATCTTGATTTCTCAGATCGCAGTTCGGCTTTGAAGAGTGCAGACTTGTCCCCAGTCCAGAGAAGATCACTGATGCTGATCTCCGGAGGGTAAGTATGGGTGAGGAGGGGTGCAGGGAGATGGGTGTGCAGAGGGAGAGTGGGGATGGGGAGGACGGAGTGAGGAGATGAAAAGAGACAGTTTTCTTTTTGCAGGGTTAAAAAAAGACTTCAGGGAACAATTTTCTTCATTTACAGGAAAAATATAAAAACATTAATTTGGGCATGCAGTGGTGGGCTCCCAATGTGCCACATGAGTTTTAGGGGCATACATGATGCCGACAGGGGGCTTGGGCACCCCCATTGACAATGAAAGTAGGTTGGGGGAATCTGACACTGGGAGTGGGCATCCTGGTGTCAGCAAGCAAAAAAACAAAATTAATTTATCTGGGCACACTGGGGTGAGCTCCCAGTGTGCCACAATAGTGAGGGGGGATACACACCGACATGGGTATTGGGCACCCCAATGTTGGTACAAAAAATAGGAATGGGAGGGTGGCATAATACTTCAATGCAGGTCCTGGATCCTGCATTGAAATTATTGTAAATTTTGATGTAGGATTCTGCATTGAAGAAAAGAGGTCAGGGGATGGTTTCTTTTTTTTCAAAGGTTTTTTTTACAATGATATAAGAGTAGGGCACACTGTGGTGGGCTCCCAGTGTGCCAAATAAGTGTGTGTGTCTGTGAGGGATAGATGGGTCTTCCTTAACTCTACAGTCAGCATCATCAGTTCCAGTTGCGGCTGCAGAAGTCAAGAAAATACCGCTCTTCTTATGAAGAGAACAGCCTACAAGCTGTTCTGTGTATAATCTGGTACCTGACAAAGAAACTTGTTTGAGTCTGGCTTAAAACAAAAAAAACACATCAGAATACACCTCTTTAACTGTGTTCTGGTGTTTTTTTTTTTTTTTTAAATGTTCAGTACTTCAGCATCCTCGCTAAGTGGCAAACAAGATGGCGGATGCAACAGCCCTCAATCGATCGAGCGTCTGTGAACTGTGTGAAAAATACCAGCCATCTTTGCAAAAAGAAGCCAGTATTTTTCACACAGAAGCTGATATTTTTTGCACAGTACTCCTATTGTGTGAAAAGAAGCTGGTATTTTTTGCACAATACTTGTATTGTGTGAAAAATTTACATTTTCATGCCTGACATATCAGTTTTCCCATAGGAAATAATGGGAAAATGTAAAATGTCATAACTTTTGAAAAGATTAATATTTTTTCACCAAACTTTCAAATAGCACATCTGTGACCCAACAGCTTTCTACGCTAAAAATGTCAGACCACAATATAAAGCCATTTCTGAGATCCTGCTGTAGAAAGAAATGTCCAAAAAAACTGAGTTTTCTGTATTTTCAACACTTTATGTCTCAGAAACCACTAAATGGATTCAAACAAAATTTGGCAGGTCAAGAGCCCCATTCCTAGAAATTATGCATGCCAAATGTCATTCAAATCCATTGAACAGCTCCAGTTATCAAGCTTCAGTGTTTGGACTTTTAACATAGAACTGTAATTTCACCATAATTATACTGGCACAACCGTGCCAGTATAAAAAAAGCTATATAAAAGCATATATATATATATATATATATATATATATATATATATGCACATATATTATAATAATCATAATAATCACATCAATAATTACCAATGGTACTAAAGAGCCAAATAAGGTCTGTAAGGTGTGACATAATTATGTATTAAACTACAATACACTGTACCTGGATTCAAAACCCTGATCCTTTGCTTAGTGGACATACATTCAGTGATCTGTTGAGCTGCAGGTAAGTGAATTACAGTTTCTGTAGTGTGCATTTGAAGTAACAGCCTGCAAAACAGGTGATTGTGGTACGAATCCCAGCAGATAATTTACCTTTACAAATTGTTGTTCTTAGCTAAATTTACTTCCTATAGTTTACTACTCCACTCCACTCTACCATGATTCACCACTAAAGTGAGTTTCCATCTTACCCAAAAATTTGGGAAAATGTTCAAGTCCCTGTCAGGAACTGACCTGCCGATCCTTTGCTTCTAAGCAAACACACATTTAGTATGCCATTGAGCTGCAGGCAAGTAAGTTGCAGTTCCCATGGTGAAGACATGTCACAACCAGCAAAAGAGGCAAATGGGGATAAAATCTGGGCAGGTGATGTACATTCAGAAACTGTTGCTTTTAGCTACTATAAATGTAATTTTCATATAATTTACTATTTCAACTCCTTGCCACCATGAAGTGCCACTCAAATGAATTGCCATTTTACAAAAAAAATATAGAAAAAAATGTTTAAGTTCCTGCTAGATTTTGAACTGCTGTTTCTTTGAATGCTAAGCAAACACTCATTCAGAGTGCCACTGCAGTTAAGCTAGTTGCAGTTTCTATGTTGTAGAAGCTATGTCAGTCAGCTGGGGGTCTGATTCCAGCAGGCTATTTAACTTCACAAACTGTCATTAACTACTGTAAATCTACTTCTTATATAATTTACTATTCCAACTACACACCACCATGAATCCCCACTCAAGTGGGTTTCCATTTTAGAAAAAAAAAATTACGTCCCAGCCCAGATTTAAACTGTGTCTTCATATATTTGAACCACTGATTCTTTGCCTGCTGAGCAAACACACACATTCAGTGTGTCACTGAGTGACAGGGAAGTAAGTTACAGTTATGTCACATCCTGCAAAACAGGGGACTAGAGATCTAACCCAGGCAGGCAGTTTACTTTCACAAACTGTTGTTCTTAGCAAAATTTATTTCTGATATAATTTACTATTCCAACTCCACACCACCATGAATCACCACTCAAGTGAGTTTCCAGTTTCCAAACAAATTTAAAATCAAACTGCTTAAGTCCCTGCTTAGATATGAACTATGGATCATGTGCCTGCTAAGTAAACACACATTCAGTGTGCCACTTAACTGCAAGCTAGTGAGTTGTAGTTCCTATGATGTAGAGGTTAAATCCCATCTGCAAACCAGGAGATTGGGGATCTAATCCCAGCAGCAATTTACCTTCAAAGATTGTTGTTCTTAGCTACATTTACTTGTCATAGAATTTACTGTTCTACTCCACACCACAATAAATCACTACTCAACTGAGTTTCCATCTTACAAACAGTTGTAAAATGTGTTTAAGTCCCTGTCGGGATTCAAACTAAGTCTACTTGAATTTAAACCACTGATTCCTTGCCTACTAAGCAAATACACATTCAGCATTCCACTGAGCTGCTGGTAAGGGAATGCTGATGTTTCTATGATGTAGACATTATGTCACAACCTGAAAACTAGGTGGCTGGGGGGGTCTAATCCTAGGAGGTGATTTATCTTTACAAATTGTTGTTCTTAGATGACTGTATTTACATAATTTACTATTCCAACTCCACACCACCATGAATGGTCACGCAAGTGAATTTCCATTTTACAAAAAGTTTGAAAAACTGCCTAAGTCCTTGTTTAGATATGAACCTCTGATCTTTTACCTGCTAAGCAAATGCACATTCCATGTGCCAGTGAACTGAAGATTAGTGAGTTGCAGTTCCTATGGTGAAGGGAACTGGCAGGAACATAAGATGACAACAGTAACAGTAACAGCTGAATCAGACAGAGAGGAACAGGCAGGTGAAGAGTGTATAAGGGGAGGTACAAGGGAAGGGAGAGCACATAGGAGGGGAATCCGGGGTAGGTGGAAGAGGCAAGAAAGTGAAAACTGCATCAGAGCAAGGGCAGACTGTAAACACTGGAAGGCCATGTTAATAAATGTCAGTAACCTGGGAAATAAGGTTCCAGACCTTGAGCCTTGTTAGTGGATTCAGACCTTGATACAATAGCAATAGCAGAGACATGGTACTCTGCTAATCATGACTGGGATGTCAATGTACCAGGTTATACTGTACACAGTTCAGGAGGGATAGAGAGGGTAGGAAGGGTGGGGGTGGTGGCCCTGTACATCAGAGTTGGTATAAAGGCCACAGACATTCAGGGAAGACAGGGGGAGGCTGAGGTAATGTGGGTAACCCTTGAGCCAGGTAATGGCACAGCAATATGAACAGAGGTGGTCTACAGACCTCCAGCACAGAGGGAGGAGGTAGACAGGCAACTAGTGGAGAGCATACATGACATGGCAGCTAAAGGTGAAATCATGCTACTAAGGGATTTCAGTATGTTGGATGTGGATTGGACCACCCAGACAGCTACTTCAGCCAGATGCACAGCCATTCTAGAATCCCCACAGGGCATTGGTCTCAGGCAGCTGGTGCATGAGCCAACCAGGGACAAGTCAGTTTTGGACCTGGTATGGACCAAAGGAAACAGAGTCAATGGAGTATAGGTGGAACGGCAGCTGGTGTCCAGTGACCACCACACTGTGTGGTTTAGTATGGAGACAGGGACTCAATTAAGCCACACAAAGGTAAATGTTTTAGATTTTAGGAGGGCAGATTTCACAGAAATGGGTAGATGTATAAGAGAAATCCTAGGGAAGGGAGGGGCAATAGTGGGGTTGGAAGAACAATGGGGTAAACTGAAGCAATCCATAGTGGAGGTAACAAACCAATGTGTTAGGATAGTGGCCAAAGGAAAAAGAAGACATAAACCACTATGGTTCTCTAAAGAGATGGTGGACAAAATAAGAGCTAAAAGACTGAGTTTCAGAAAATATAAGGGGATACAAAGGGAGGATGACAGAGAGGTATACCTTGAATGTCTAAGGGAAGCAGAGAAAGCTGTAAGGAGAGCTAAGGCACATAGAGGAGGGCTTAGCGCAGACTGTGAGAAAGAGGACAAGACACTGTATAAGTACATTGGTGACAGGAAAACAAAGGGAGGATAGTGAGGCTCAAAGAAGAGGAGAGAGTGTAAGGAGGGGGGTCTACACAAGGCAGAAATACTGAACAAATACTTTTGCTCAGTATTCACTAAGAAGGAGTAAAGTTAAGGACCACAGTTGGTTGGCAGAGGCAATGGAGGGGAAGAAGTGAACACCAGTCCATTCACAGTGGAGAGAGTCCAGGAAGAACTCACAGAGCTGAAGGTGAATAAAGCCATGGGGCCAGACAGTGTACACTTGAGGATATTAAGGGAACTGCAAAGTGAAATGGCAGCACCTCTGGTGCCCCTATTTACAGAGTCGCTCAAGACAGGAGTGGCTCCAGGGGACTGGAAGAGGGCACATGTAGCACCACTGCACAAGAGTGGCAAAAAGGAAGGAGGCAGGCCAGTCAGCCTCACTTTAGTGGTGGGGAAGATCATGAAGACCCTGCTGAAAGAAAGGATAGTGGCACACCTGGAAGCCAGTGGAGCCCAGGATCTGAGGCAACATGGTTTGACAACAGGAAGGCCGTGTCAAACCAATTGACTTATTTTTTTTTGACTGGGTGTCTAGGGAAGTTATTCAGGGGAGAAGCAGTAGATGTCGTTTACCTGGATTTTAGCAAAGCCTTTGACACCATCCCACATAAAAGGCTGGTTAACAAGATGGGAAGTCTAGGCATTGGACAAAAGGTGATACAATGGGTTAAAAGCTGGCTGACAGACAAGAGACAGAGGGTGGTGGTAAATGGGATCAAATCCAATGAGAGAGGGGTGAACAGCAGAGTACCACAAGGTTCAGTACTGAGACCAGTCCTGTTCAATGTCTTCATTAGTGACATTGCAGAGGGGCTGGAAGGAAAGGTCTGCCTATTTGCAGATAACACCAACATTTGCAACAGAGTAGATACTCCTGAAGGGGTGCAGAGAATGAGGAAGAACCTGGAGAAACTTGAAAGATAGTCAGAGATGTGGCAACTGAGGTTCAATGCAAAGAAATTCAAAATAATGTACCGGGATAGAGGGAACCCTGGGGAGACCTACAGGATGGGGGGAGGTGCTGATTGTCACCAAATAGGAATGGTTCCTAGGTGTTATCATCTCTGATGAGCTTAAGGTATCAAAGTAATGTGCAAAGGCTGAAGGGAGGGCCAGTGGCATGCTGGGGTGTATAGGCAGGTGTATCACTAGCAGAAGATGGGAAGTGGTGATGCCATTATATAAAACATTGGTAATGCCACACCTGGATTACTGCATGCAGTTGTTGGGGTCACACCTGCACAAGGACATCGACAAGGTGGAGGCTATCCAGAGGAGGGCAACTAAGATGGTACAGGGCTTGCACCACAAAACATATGAGAGGCAGGACTGGATCACCATTATTGAACACAGGAGTAACTACTGCTGCTTTCCATCTTTGAGGGAACATTTCAAGCTAGATTGAAAGGTCGAGGATATGTGTAAGAGGAGTTAGGATTTCTTCCAACATGAGAGAAACTAGTTTAAGATTGAGGGTATCCCTGCTATATTGCCCTTTATCAAGCACCTTGCAAAGATATTTTCTGGCTTCCCCCAAGGAGATAGCCTTGAAATGAAAAGGGGATGTTCAAGGGGCTGAATAGGTACAATAGAGCTGGTAGGGGTGAAGAAGCCATCAGGGAGTACACTGCTGAGGCCTGTAAAAGCATAGTTGAGAGAGTTGGCTATGGACAAAGGATCAAGATAGGGGTCCTGTCAATGTTAAACATGGTGGGGACAGATTTGGGCTACTGACAAGTAACCTTTTTTAGGTTTGCCCAGAATTTTCTGCCATCGTTCCAGTTTGTAGCTAGGGTTTCTTTATAGTATTTGTTTTTTGCTACTTGGATTGCCCTAGTGCAGTGGTTCCTTGTCCTTTTCTAGTTGAGAACATCAGACGGTTTCCCTGTGGCCCTGGCTACATGCCAGAGATGGTCCCTGTTTTTCATGATCTCAATTAGGTCATGGCCCCACCAGGGGTTGCAAAAGCCTTTGATTTTACATTTTTTGACTGGAGCATGTTTGTCGCAGACCAGGTTAAAAAGGAAGATGAAGCAGTCAAGCACACAATCAACATCATTGGCCCCATTGCCAGTAGACCAGTCCATGCTATGGACTTCTGCTTTTAATCAGCCGGAGTGGCTCCGCTTTAGGACCCTATTTGTAATGGTTTTTGGTGGGGGTTTGGAGTACTTGTTTGACTTGCAGAACCAGACTGGGGAGTGGTCGCTGATATCATCTGGGAGAACAGTGGCATTGGATGTATGCTCAGGGTGAGTATCCAGTCCTTATAACTTGTATACATATTAGTATCATCTGCATATAGATAATACTAGTTAACTCAGAACAATGTTTTGGAAGTTCATTAACATAAGTCAAAAATAAAAGGGGTCCAAGGACTGGGCCATATGTGACCCCCTGATTCGCTGTTAACATATCTGATTTAAAGTCACCTGACTTTTACATAATGTAAATGAGAGAACAAGTAAGATTCTAACCATGTGAGTACAGAGAATCTTAAGCCTATATTTTTTAACCTATTTAACAGAATAATAAAATCAACAGTATTGAAAACTTTTGACAGATCAAAAAAAAAATAGCAGGTGTACTATTGCCTAAGCGAAATGAAGTAAAAATATCTTCAGTTACTTTCGATGCTATATTGGTTGTATTATACCCTTTCCTAAATCTAAATTGGTCTCCAAATAAGATTTTATACTTTACTAAGTAAAACATGAGTTGTTTTTGAATTAATATTTCAAGAATTTTTATAATGGGGGACAGAACTGATAGAAACATAGACTTTGACAGCAGATAAGGCACACTTGTACCACACAGTCTGCTCATTTTCCTACCTACTGGATAAGCTGCAGATCCTAGTTAACCAACAGCCTACTTCTTCCTAACCTTCACCAGAATTGCCTTGTGTCTGCCCCATGCATTCTTGGATTCTTCCACTGTTGTTGACCCCATGATCTCCTCAGGAAGGCTGTTCCATGCATCCACCACCCTCTCCATGAAAAAATACTTCCTCACATTGCCCCTGAGCCATCCCCCTCTATCTTCAGATTGTGCCCCCTTGTTCTTGCACATATTGATACAGGGTGATAGCAACTAGGATCAGACACATATCCCCCTTTAAATATAGGAACTATGGAAAAAATTTTCCAATTCTTCAGCAAATAAAAATCTTTTGAAACAATCTTTTGAATCTTGAAACAATTTCTCTCATATGACAAAAGTTGTAGTGATAAAGGAAAAATGTACAATACAGGGGATCAAATCCAGGATTGTGTAGGTCTGAAAAACTGCACCTAGAAATAGAAGCCCTATCACTGATATCATCAATCTTCTTCACAATCCATGCATTCTGTCCTTCATCCCCCCTTCCTCATTGTCTGTCCCCTTCCCCTTCCCCCTCCTCCCCTCCTCCCCTCCTCCCCTTCTTCCTTTAGCTTTTAGTTGCTGCTCTAAGTTTATTGTATATACCTTTGAAATTTTGTTTTTGAAGTACTTATTCCTTGTTTGCCTAATTTTTGTAAATATCTATATGCTGTATCTCTATTTTTGCCATTGTTTATGTTGTACCTCAATGTCTGCTATTGTACTTGCTGTATCTCCTTATCTGCCATTGTATTTTGTATTATTGTATTCTTGCAATTGTCTCTCTGCTATTTTACCAAGACCCCAGGTCAACCACCTGAAAAAGCGACTATATTGTCTCAGTGGACTTACAAGGTCACCAAAACTCAAATAAATAAATAAATAACATCACAAAGCCAAATATCTGACAATGAATGTAACCTTAAACTTGACTAAATGCACAAACAAGTAAGCATGACCACAGCAGGTGCTAACAGTTTTGCTGCTGTCACATAAAAATTGATTTACTGCCAAGCGAAAGAAAATATTTTGACTGAAGGTTCCAGTCCTGATTCTTTTGACATATTCTTACTAACTTACCATGGATATCTCCTCTCTTTAACCTGCTAGAGGTAAAACAGAAGCTCTAGTTCCATTTGAAGTCTTCTGCTGTGTGACTGTGGTGGTGAACATTCTGCCAGTAGAACTGAGCAGAGATCTGAATTCTTTTATAAAATGGGTACCAATTTTCCTGCCTTCTGATTGGTCAGTATGTCAATTTACCTGTGTCCTTATAGAGCCATAAACTCACAGCTGGCACTACTTCCATGTGATCAGGCAGCACAGCTGCAATATCCCTAACCCCCCTGACAACTGACTAGCCAATAACAGCCATGTTGCTTTCTGACAGAAAAATCCCTCAGTAGCCTGGCATTTGACAGCTGTCAAGAGAAACAATGTCTGACATACCTTCCTCACAGTTCCAGCTGGAGTTAGAAGAAATAATAAACACATTCCAGTATGATGCTGAACCAGAGAACCAACAAGACAAATCACCTGCAAAGAAAAAGAAAAAAAGTAAAAAATGTGAGTACTCATGTAATGTTATCAGCAGAAGAACTGTCAAAACTAGAAGAACAAAAAGATGAGGAGAACACAAAAAAAACAACTCAGTGGGCTATAAATGTTTTGAATAACTGGGCAAATGACAGGAAATTAAACATAAACTATGAACAAATACAAACTGATGAGCTGTGTCAGATCTTACGAAGATTTTATGGAGAGGTTCGTCAGTAAGACGGCAAAGAATATAGCCTCTCTAGTCTACTTTCACTGAGAGCAGGAATCAATAGACATTTAAACTCTCCTAAAATAAATCGCAGTATTAACATCTTCACACATCCAGACATGATCTCTGCCAACAATATCTTAACAGCTGTCAGCAAAAAATACAGTCGTGAACATAAAGACACAGCAGTTCACCACCCTGCCATTAGTGCCGCCGACCTCAGGAAACTCAAAAACTCAAGATCCCTGTCTACAGAAACCCCAAGTGGCCTTCTTCGAAAAGTGTGGCTAGACATCCAACTTTGCATGGCTAGAAGGGGGCGTGAAGGACTCCGTCAATTAAAGCCAGAACATTTTACAATTAAAGAAGACCAAACCGGAGCCGAATATATTACTCTCACTTTCAATGAGAGTACTAAGAATCATAAACAACTTGAGCCAAACAGAGAGCAATACCGCGGGTACATATACGAACTACCAAATAACAAATCATGCCCAGTTGCTTCATTCAAAAAGTACCTCTTGAAACTGCCACCAGACCCGCCAGCATTTTACTTACATCCACGGAGATTAAAAACAACGACGTATAACACCACAGACATTTGGTATTCAAGAGAGCCTCTCGGTATTAATTACCTCTCTAATATGATGCCCCTACTAAGCACAGAGCCGAGTTTAGCCGCCGATACACTAATCACAGTGTACGAGCCACAGCTGTACATCTACTCGGAGGCTGGACTGGCGTTCGCGTGGAAATTATGTCTGTCACAGGCCATCGGTCTGAGTCCAGCCTCCGCAGCTACTGGGCTGCAAGTGAAAGCGATCGGCAGAAATGGAGCACCATTCTAACTACCACAAATACAACCAGCAACAGCACTTCTCCCCGTCCAACCGTCAGAAAACGCGCCGAAGCAACGATTACCTCCATCCTGCAGTACATCCCTACCGAAAACCGCCACTCCAAGCGCAGCAAATTGCAGTACATCCCTCTCGAAAACCACCACTCCAACTGCAGTAAATGAAGAAACGGAAGAAACAGCAACCGGAATTGAACCCTCTGCCGAAAAGCAACTTCACACAACCCAGGAAGCACAATCTGATGACGTTCTCCAACAAACCACCGCAATACAAATCCAGCAGTTCAGCAAAAGCACTTCCTCTGCCCCGTTCATCATCCAGAACTGCTATATGGAAAAAGTGGAGTTCATCCACTTTTCAAAATAAATCACTCTGTTTAAATCAGTTGGACAATTATTTAACTCAGTAAAAGTTGCACTTCCAGTAATTTAACAGAACATCACGTGCAGCCTGTTCTTTCTATTTTAAACAGTTTCAGTTACAGCCTCTTTGTTTATTTGAGTTGTTATTTTAAAAAAACTAGTTAACAGTTTTCATGTTTATTTCAGCTGTTATTTTAAAAAAGTAGTTAACAGTTTTCACGTTTATTTGAGCTGTTGCTTGCAGTTTTCACTTTTAATGCAGTGTCACTTAACTTGCTAATGAACTATTTTATCTTCTTTTAAGACTGTTGTTAAATAAATATGTTCAACTTCACAACTCTGTTTCTACTTTTATTTACAACAATACAGTGCCCATTTTATAAGTGGAATAAGACACTCCAAGGTGTGGTTTATGGCTTGATAAGAGCACTTCCAAGGTGCTAAAGTCACTCAGCCAGCGCATGCGCGCCTCATTACGCGCTGGCGTGCTCTTATCAAACATAAACCACACCTTGTCATGTCTTATTCCTTACGTAGTCCATTCATAGTAAACATTCCATCTATTTAGTGTAGGAAAGATGAAAAAGAAACAAAGTGTGGAAAATATTATAGATCGAGGGAGTGCTCTCAACCAATTGGAGCACTCGTTTCCCCTGCATCTGAGGCACTCTTATTCTGTGAAGAGTGTCTCACATGCAGATGCCCTGGAAATGGACACGTTCCAGGAGCAGTTGTTTTTTAAATATATCATTGATCACCCTTGATCAATAATATATTAATACATCCCCTGTCACCACTCATTGCTGTGTAAGAGTGGTTTCACTCGCCTTCAGCTTGAGTCAGAACAGTTCAGCTTCACTTTGCTGTTCTCGCTTCTGCTGAAAGTGTGTGAAATCACTCTAATACAGCAATGAGTGGCTTCAGGGGACATATTAACATATAATATAAAGAAGAAGGAGGAGAAGTAAGAAGATAAGTAAATGGGGGTGGGTTGCAGAAAATAGAGATTTAAGGACTCATTTCAGAATAATTGTATTTTGCTGTCCATCATATTTGAAACAGATATGAAATGCCAATGATGGGAAGTGCTTTAAAAAGTAATTCAGATGATTAACATTATTTTATTTATATGCAGTTTTTCATTCCCACCCAAATCTTGGGCCCATTTTAGACTTGCAATAACACACTCCAGGTTGTGCTTTGTGGTGGAATAACAGCTCTTCTTGAGTGGCTGAAAGTACTTGGAGATGCCTCATGCTTCACAACACACCTGAGGTGTGCCATTATGTCACCAGAATGCAAATCCTGTCATGTTTTACTTCTTTAGTAATGCACGGTCAGGTGCTGGATCTCATTACCAATGCAAAAAAGCCTCCTTTAGATAAAATCAGAGACTATTTCATGCATACAATTTACCAATTTAAAATGTATTCAAACAAATAATTTTATGTAAAGAAATCATATTAAAAATGTTTCTCTATACATATAAAAAGTAAGAGCAGTGAGACATTTTATAACCCAATAAGTCATTCCAGGGTGTGCATTAAGCAAGCAATAAGATAAGACAGGATGGGCATTATGCTGAGATAACCACCTGTGTAGCAGTGTAGTGAGGCCCAATGCCACAGGTGGAATGCCTTCCTTCCCAGGAAGGGCAGTTATCTCAGCATAATACCACCCTGGAGTGCCTTATTGCACTTATAAAATGGGTAACCACAAGTTTTTTTTTTAAATAAATGAATAAAAACATGAAAATAAAAAAGAGAAGTAAACACAAAAGTTTGGTTTTGCAAGTAAGTTGGCTCCTTTACTAGCCATCACTATGGGGAGCTATGATTTATGCAGTTGATGGGTTTCCTGTTCTCCAGTCCTGAATGCCTGCACTGAAAACAGAGATTTAATGACAGACTGCCTGTTTTTTTTTTAGTTTTTTATTGAAGCATATTGTTCCTTGTTGCAGCTTCTGGCTTCCTTGTCCTTAATGCCTGCACTGAGGACCGGGAGTGAGTGTCAGCATAGTTTGATGTTTTTAGATTTTTTTTATTTTGTTTCCTGACTTTGTCCATGTTGCAGCATCCAACCATTTTCATTAGATCTTTTTCAATTCTCCCTGGCTGCCTGGAGGACCATGGTGTGTGTGTGTGTGTGTGTGTGTGTGTGTGTGTGTGTGTTTGTGTATGATTTTAGGGCTAGTTGTGCCAGTCCTAGCTACCACCAGTAGGGAAGTCTTGCATGCTGCAAGGAGTGAGAAAGCACTGTTTACAATAGCAGCATGACATGTCTTCAATTGGATGGGCAGTCAGTCAGTTGGGTGGGCAAGGAGTGGGGTTGTTTTTTCCTACTGCAGTTACCATATATCAGGGGATGCTGGGCTAGATGTCAGCAAGGAAAGAAAATGAGCTAGAGAGGATTGCTGGGGCTAAGCGAGGAAACACATAGCTGACTTTTAAAAATAAAGATTCCAAACATCTGCCCATAGGTATGTTGGAAGGCTGATGCTGGTACATTTTTGTACTTGTGTATAATGCTGATGTAAATGTATGGGTACCAGCCTGCCTCAGGCAATCAGGAGCCATGGTTTTCCCTACTTATTTTAGAAAAGATTTTATAACATTTTTGACCATTTTATAAATGTTATAAGTATAACAATCCACTCCAGGAGTGCATCAGTACTGTAGTAACTTCACTTCCTGGGTGGTTGGAGGCCCTTGGCTGCACCTCAGGCCTCACAACCCACCCAGGTAATTCAGGTATTTAAATATTGCCACACATCCAGCTGTGGATTATCCCTTACTGAACAGACCTTCCAGGGGTATAAGGACACCCAAACCTTGGCCTCTTGCTTTGCTTCCCTGTGGAATGCATTTAAATCCATTAATGCACACCCTGTCATAGATTATTGGTTACATATGAAACGGTAAGGAAGAATCCACAAACCTTATTAGCACAGAGAAATCCATAAACCTCATTGGTTGAAAGATGTCATCTGGCCATGCATTAAAAAAAGTATCCATGCACTGTCAGGGGTCCTATCGAACGATCACGGTAACAGAAAAAAAACAAAAATCTGATTACTGGAGTATAGCATAATACATACAAATAAAAGTAAGAACCACCATCTTGAATTTCATATACTTTACTACCCTTATAAGAATAAGTCCTTGTTGTTCACTTTTTTGCCTTCTTTTTGACTGACATACATAACTGCCCCTCTCTTACAACATTTCTCACTGTTGCTCAGATGTATTTTGAAATATTTATGCTCCTGCATCTTTCTTTACTCTGTCTGGCCTCCCCTTCCTTATACTATCAGTACCACAACAAGCAACACATGGAGTCACGCAGCTTAACTATAACAGCAGTTTAGTAAGTGGCCAGAGCCCTGAAACCTCACCAGAACACACACCTAACAGCAAGCAGAAGCACCATGAACAGGCAGATACTGGACTAAACACAACACATCGCTAAGCAGTCACAA
This sequence comes from Neoceratodus forsteri, assembly GCA_016271365.2. Classification (NCBI taxonomy): domain Eukaryota; kingdom Metazoa; phylum Chordata; order Ceratodontiformes; family Ceratodontidae; genus Neoceratodus; species Neoceratodus forsteri. Next base: position 302,496,475 of record JADMNL010000023.1, on the reverse strand, counting down.
AAAGCAAACAGTACCAGTAGCACTCAAAGCAGGAACCATATCAGCATGTACAGCTAAATTGTAATTTGTGGAAGTGGGCAGCAGTGTGAGAAACAAATAGCACTAATAGTACTTGCAGTATAGTGGAACAGCAGCAGTGCAATAACCCAAATGTCAACCAGTGGGAGTGGACAGGCAATGGCACCCAACAAAAGTAAAAGACAAGAAATTAGACAAAAAAAAAAAAAAGAAAATCAATAAGAAAAGCATACAGCTAGCTGCATGTCTAGGAGGAAAAATAAAAGCACCCAGCACCACCCATGGAGAGACAGAAAAAAACAGTGGACTGCTTCAGTACATTTACACAAGTTTAAATGGTTTCAGTGTGAACGTTAAACAGTCTATTTCATTGGAAAAAATATTATTTTTTATTTAAAATACACCACATAACAAAAAACAATCCATTTTATAAGTGCAACAATATACTCCATATGAACATATGAAGAAGCCAGCAGAAAAAGGCCATTTGGTTTATCTAGTCTGCTTGTATTTCAGGGTCCATGGCTTAAATTACTGACCCTGCCCCACCTCCCCAGTCCTCCCATCCTTTTCCATCCCCTCACCCATGACCGTAGCCTTCCCCTTATATCTATCCCAGCCTCTCTTGAAGCTGCCCACCATATTCAACAAGACCACTTCCTCCAGTAGTGCACTCCAACTGGCCACTAACCTCTCCATGAAGAAGCCTGAAGAACCATTCCTTGTACAGCCTATGTATCCCTTTCAAGTACTTGAAGTTCTTAATCATGTCCCCTCTCTCTCTCCTGTTCTCCAAGGAGTACATGTTCAGTGACCTTAACCTTTTCTTTCATGCCTTACCCTGCAGACCTGTGATTGTCTTTGTTGCCCTCCTCTGGACTGTCTCCAGCAGCTTAATGTACTTTTTGAGGTGTGGGCACTAGTACCATACTCTGTACTCTAGGTGTGGCCTCACTAGTGACCTGTACAGGGGAAGTATAACATCCTTTCACCTACAGCTTTTTGAAATTTTTATTTATAGCATTTAGTGCATAAGCAATAAGACACGTACATCCTGAGCAGGTACATATGATATGAGTCCATTAGTACATTACATAGGATAACGAATATCTGTTCCATTGGTACATTATGGAGAGCTTTTCCCATTATTTAAAAAAAACTTTCAGATATTTTGCATACACATCAGGAGCTAAATGCAACCAATGCCTTAACTAAAAAATTGGCAATATACACATTTCAAATATAAACTGACCTTCTGAGGTCTATTTAATCTTTTAGCAACATACTGTATATTGAAAATACAAAATCACACATGCCCACACAATGCAAAGCATCATGGGCTGCATATGGAAATCACCACAGAATGTTATGCTGGTCTAACTTTAAGCAGAATTGCATGGTGCCAAAAGGCCTCGCACACAGTTTGCAAAGGGTGTTTCATCCTACCAGGACACATCAGTATGCCTCATCTGTTTGACACCCTGTGGAATGGACCAGCTACCCTAAGACAGTGTGTCTTGGATATGTTGTGGTGAACCCATTAAAATTAAAAAAAACATTTAAAAGACAAAGAACCTCTGTGCGCAAACACTGAGGCAAGGGTTACCCCAAAGGGCATTTCGCTGGGAAGCCAAGTTTCAAGAAAATACAAAATCACACATGCCCACACAATGCAAAGCATCATGGGCTGCATATGCAAATCACCACAGAATGTTATGCTGGTCCAACTTTAAAGTGGTTTTGTGAACTTTGCCATAGAAAATGGGATTAATAACCTGTAGGAGTTGTGATTCAATCTGCTACCATTCAAACTGCCAAAAAGTGCTGTTATCCATTAAATAAATGATTTTATTTTTGTGCTCTGCTTCATTTGCATAGCCCGCTCCTTTTTTTTTCTCAGTGCTGCAACCCTCATGCGTGACATCATGCAAGGGAAACAAGGTTTATAAGCACTGTTTTGAAACAGAGACCTCTGTTGGTCAGTCTTGGTATTGCAAACATTTACACTACTGGCATCGGGGACTACATCTCTCAGTACAGAAATCCTGTCAGCTAGATACTATATGCACAATGCCTTGTTTGGAAAATAAACATATGCAAGCTTTAATTATTGAAGCCACTACAGAGATTTGAGACTGCACCTTACAGTAAGGGAAATGGAAAACAATGTCTGATTGTACCCACAATTCCTTGCTATGGATATCTACATATTAGGTGCAGTCACCACCACTAAAATAAGTGATAATGCCTTAGAGTAACTAACATTTATATAAACTGAATAATTTACCCAGAATTTCTTGGTGCTGTATGTAAAACATTGACAGTTCCCTTGCATGACATCATTCTAGGGGTGTGACTGCACACAGAAAACTGGAGAACACAGTGCTGATAAAACATAAATAAAAATGTCAATAACATTTTTTTTTATAAAACAAATTGCAGCTTCAGCACCTGAAGCACGGGTATCAATGAGATACTATGTGAAAAAGGCATCAGTAAAAGATCTCAAAACCCTTTAAGCAGAATTGCATGGTGCCGAAAGGCCTCTCACACAGTTTACAAAGGGTGCTAACAGAAGACATACCACACGTGTTTCGTCCTACCAGGACTCATCAGTATGCCTCGTCTGTTTGACACCCCAGTGGAACTGTATATTGTTAATTTATTTGCTTTCCAGAGCTCACCTGATGAGAGTGGTGAGAGACAAACAGTATCATCTACCCAACATTTGCCTACTGCTGATCCCCCCCAGCTATGCATCCTAACATCTTATTTGTCCTTGCTGCTGTCTTCTTGCACTGCGTGGAGGGATTCACATTGCTAGTGCTTATTACTCCCAGATCTTTTTCCTCTTCTGTTGCAGATACTCGGGTCCTTCCTAGGTAATATTTTATCTTGGGATTATTGGTGCCAATATGCTTAACTCCAAGATATGCACTGAATATTTTGTGATGAATTTTCTCTGGGGGTAAGGACATGACCTTTGACTTCGTGCCTCCGTTGCCTGGGGCATGTATTGCAAGTGCTTTAGTGCACAACCTTTCATGTATTATTGCTTACATAAACTAACATTAACTGCACTATAAAACATTTAATGCACAGCATGACTTTACAACTACAGTAAAACTATGCATTAATTCACGGTCATAGCTTAAAATACTATATTTAAACCACAGTCATGCACATAGTGCAACCACAGACAAACTCAGACATCATGGCCACAAAACTAATCCCCAAAACAGATGCTAATCTTATAACTACAGAAAGTACTATTACAGCTAACAAGCTGTGGTCAGAGCCAGAGCCTGAATGGCAGCAAGTGCATTAACCAGAGAAGGAATATCTGACACAGTGTAGGAGCCTGTCAGGCCTCAATGTACACATTAACCCCTTGTGAGGGAGGGTTCTGCAGCCCACCACAAGGTGTTGTCTGTGCACCAGAACACTGTTCTGTCTCTCCCCAGGCTGAAGCCAGTGCTGCATACTGCAATGCCTTCCTCCCAGCCTTGGCCCATTCAGCCAACTCATGAAGTTCACACCAAACTAAGGTCACTTGTATGGGAAGGTAACATGGACCCCACTAGGACAATGACTGCCTCCGCAAACAACACTACTTCATAAATGTTTTAGGCAGTTTGACTCAAAATTTTCAAGATAGCCTTTCTATGACCCTGCCACCTTCTCAACATGACAGGTGTCATTTATAAAATACTGGAAGAAGTGTCACTTCATGACACTAGTACAAAAACACATTTTGTCCACAGTTTGAAAAATGACACCCATCACATTCATGAGGTGGTGTGAAAAAATAGTTATGTTGAAAATTTGCTGTTAAAATATGGAAAATTATCAAAGTTATGAATGATCATTGAAGAATTTCAATATTTCTTCATAACTTTGTTGTTTTTTAGTATTATTGACCCCAAATTTTGCAATGTAATTTCATTCCCAGAATGGAACTCCTTGGTGTTGTCTTATATTTTCACTACTAGTGTTACCACTAGAGAAAATGTTAATAAATACCGTCTGTGGTTATTATTATAATTTACATTCATAAATCTATGATTTTCATCTGCTGCTTTGATGATAAATTTAATCAATTGAATTAATCAAATAGAGAAAAAACATTCTTAGGAACAGTACCATTATAGACAACAAATTTGCAGTGTTAAAGCAGAGCCAAATGTGCAAAAAAAGCACTATGAGGTCTTTTCAGGGTACATGTCCAGTCTATGTATTGAAGTTAATAAATTAGATAAAGAATGAGAGCATGGTTTTGTTCTTGTGTTATATAATGTTTGCATGCTGTAGAATTATCTGTGTTACCTTTCTGACCAGGAATGCATCAAGGTGATACACAGAATAAAACATCTTATTTCTTGATTTGGAAGTATAAAACAATGTCTTATAAAAGTTAAGCAGTGGGTACATTTCCATATAGTTTTTTTCTCCACTGTGGCTGGGGACAGCTTTTCAACCCTGTCCCCTCCTCCCCCAGGACTCACCTGGTCACTTGAGTTCCCCCATGGCAGGACTGGAGGAGGAGGGGCTGCTGTCCCCCCAGTACACAAATCTGGTGCAGAACAGGGTCCTGGGTGGCAGCACTGACTGGGGACAAGTGGGCAGGGCTTCAATAACCCTACCACAATTTCCCCCTGCCCTGCCATAGTGGGTGTATGTGTACATTTGGATGCATACAATACATGTATCATGCAACTACAGCTCCTCCCTTCTTGCCACCCAAGCCGCACCACCACCAGGCCTCCACCTGGTGGCAGTGTAAGGCTGGGCCAACAGGTCTTCCACCCCTGGAGAGGAGAACAGTCCACTGGATGCTTGATCTTCTCCTGCCCCAACAACTGACCCTTAACAAACTGAACTTATTCCCAAACTCAGGCCACCAGTATGGCAGGAGGTAAGGAGCCCACTGCCTCAGCCCCCCATGCCACTGGGCTATTGCACATGCTGCCAGTACTTTCATGTGGTGCACCAATCCTTCAATCCCTTTGAGAATTGAGGCAAAGTAGACTGAGAGTACTGTACAACAATGTCAGGAAATTTGTGGCTGGTGCCTTCCCTAGGTATCACCACTGTGATGTCTCTTAGTACTGAATTGGCCCTCCTTCAAAGCAAGATTAACTTATCTGCTGCTCTGCCTTGCCTTCAGAATGACAAAAATCACCATGTGGAAGCATGCTTAGCTACTAGAAGTAGTTAGAAATGCTTCCTTGGTATGTTATGTATTAAGACCATATAGTAGGCCAATCTCCTAGTGTACTGACTTTATTACAGCATCAGCAGGAGGTCAAAGTGTTAGGTCCTCATTTTAAAGTACCCAAAATATTTCACCAACTTTACCACTTCCAGTTGTGTGCTCAAGAGGGTGGACAGCTTGAGAAGATGCTGACTTCAGGCCTTTGGTATTTATGATGTCAGTGGGTGAAGCTACTGCCTGAGGTTGGTCAGGATTTAATCCAATGTTTCTGGCACAGATTAAGAGCAGGAAGACTAGGTTCTTGACCATCTACATGCCAGCTTAAATTTGTCGGAGTGGAAGCCCCTGCATAAAGGGTATGTGTGAGGTATGTGAGTACTGGTGTGGTTGAGGCAGCAAGGGTAAGAGGCATAGAAAAGCAGTGCTCTCTGAAGGGATTGAGAGCAAGAGGTGGTAAGGAGCACTACTAGAAAAGTTAATAAAGAATCCCAGAGGGAATTCTTGTATGGGCAGGAGGCTGACTTAGGAGCAGGAGGGCAATGGTGGGTCATTGCTGGGAAAACTGTGATGACCACCACTGGAACAAAGGGTGGGACCCCTGGAGCTAAGGTTAGGGTCACTAGACCAGTGGATAGTGCTGGGGGAATAGGGATGTGATTGAGAGAGAGGATGGAACAAAGAAGGAGTAACCCGAGGAGGGGAAACATCGCAGACAGTTAGACAGATTGGCGAGAAGTCATTATGGGGCACTATACCCAAGGCACCTGGCTATATGAGAACATGATCTGCAGTTGGGAGGCATGTGAAGAATGATCACAGGGTGGCACACCCAAAGTTAGGATTAGAACTGGCTAGGCACAGTTAAATAGGCAAAGTGAAGGAGTAGAGGGGAATGCAGGAGGCAGACCACAACTTGTTATGCCTGGGTTATGCACCCCATCATCCCACATACATCTTACACTGTATTTCTGGTCTCTTATACTGTGATACTGCTATTTTGCACTAACTTGTAGGTTTAGGTACCCATCGTATAAGCATGGGTACCAGGAATGTGCTTTACTGCTAATATATGCTAACATATATTATGTTTACATCTTTTATAGGATTATAGCATGCCTGATTCATTATACCTCACTATAATGCATTTACCTAGGTAATGTCTGTTTATTATGTGTGTTTATATATATTCTATAGAAAATCTACGTAATTACTGATAAGATGACTCTTATGGATCATCAGTGATTATTGTATATCTTTATATACTTATATTCTCATATAATCATAGGTAGTATATGTTTTATACTTACTTAGCACACCACATGTATTTCTGATTATTCAGCATTTCTCTTTGTCTGTGCTTTAGTGCTGACAGAGGCATTTCCTTTGTCTCACATCATACTCATTAGTAATTGTGGTGCCTAAGTCATTACCCAAGGGAGATGCCTTGTTTACATTCTCTACACCAATGCATTATGTTTCTTATATCTGTAACTATGCTGTAGACTATGTTGCCATGTTCTTATCATGACTATATAACCTTCTGTAAGTCATTTTCTCCTCGTAGACTTTTACTTTTATTTTTTTATTTTTATTTTATTTAAACAGCAGTTTGGAAAACCTTTGAGCCATAGGCTCATTTACAAAGGTACCTTGTCACAAAACTTTCCTATAGGACTGGTGAGAAACCACCTCCCCTGTGATTTTTGTGTCACATGCTTAACATGAGTATATTAATAAATTATTATTATTACTTCTGCTTGGGTTTGGTCTTTGGCTCACACTGTAGACATACAAGAATTTGATTTATTTATCCCCAGAACCGGGCTCTGTGGCAACAAATGGTGACTGTGGTAAATGTCTGAGTGCTTGTCAAAGGTGACATTTTTATTTCTCTTGTGGATTTATGCACTGGGGTGAGAAATCCCTCAGTGGCATGCGGACCTCCAGTGAGATATTTAAATCTGTGCTGTGAGCTGCCTCCTCCCTGTGGGGAACACAATTGCTGTAAAGTGTTCCATGAAGACAGTTAGATTGCTTTCATTTTGTGGGTTCAAATCCTAGTGGGTTTATACTCAGTTAGGAGTCCACATTCGCCAAAGGCTGTCTGTGTGATCTCAGGTTCTGTGGTTGCAAATGGAGTCTTTGATCCACAGATAGTAACAGTTTCTCCATTACTCTGACATGCCAAAAAAAATCAGCACTGAGCTGAGGTGGAATACCTCACAATACCTCACTTCCCATGATGTTTTTTGAGGATTTTGCTACTATAGCAAAAGATACACATGGTCCACAGGATAGTGTGACAGCTTTTTTTAATCACTAAGTTGATTTAAAGTATAGTACCAAGGAAAATATTCCTGAAGAATGGCTAGTTGCAACACTTTTTGCTTGCTTAAAATCTTCTATAAAGAAGTGTACTGCTTTGAGATCAGATTTCATTGCCTACTGGCAGGAGATGGCTGTAGTAAATGCTGAAGCTGCTGAAAGAGTAGACAGGCTGGTATCTCAAAACCAGACCTTATGTCAGCAGCAGGATTCATTGTTATGTGACTATGATAATAGCAGACAGGAGTTGCATGCTTTGAAAATGAAATTTGGAAGGGTTTCTCTTGATAGAAGGCAAGTTTTACACAATGAGAAAATCTTGCGATCTGAAATTAAGGTACTTAGCAGCATGCTCACTCATGTATGTGAGGAGCTGGAATGTAGGAGCAGGGAAAACACTGAAGTTACCACCATGTGTAGGAACTCGGAGAAAGGTCATGCATAGTTTATGTGTTACCAACTCTGAGGTTGATCATATAAATTGTAAGTCAGAGATGGTGTACTTGTGCCATCAGCCAGAGGTACTGGCAGGGCATACCATCTTAGTGCCCACAGACCTTGCCTTTTATGGTATTGAAGAGCTTGATTTTAAACACTTGCAGAGTGCTGTGGGGTGGATAGAACAAAGGCTAGCCACTCTTTTTTTGTGATTCACAAAATGGAGAATTGTTAGAGTCTCAAAACGGAGGACACACACGTCATCATGTTGTGTCCCCATGCCATCCCCAAGATGGCTGCTCATACCCATGTGATGTTGGTCATGTTGCCATACAGCAAGATGGCAGTGCCCATGAGGTAATCAAAGATGGCCAACCACCACATCACGAAAGTCTGATCATTCAATCACAGGGACCTGTGATTGCTGCCTTAACCATACAAAACAACCCAGAGGTTTTAGGCATCATTCATAATTTTATCAATAAGACTAGTATTTCTGAGCAACAGAAAAGTCTAATTGAAAATGAGATTAATGAAATTTTGAAAGAGGCTGATACACAGCCTAATGTTATGATGTAAGTGGCAGATGCTGCAGTAGCAGCTGCAGTTAGCAATGATTGCACCACTAGCAAGTCCCTGGCTAAGGAACAGTTTGCTGCTGATAATATGGAATGTGATGATTTTTCCTTATGTAATATGATACCAGTCCTCCGTGAGAGGTCTGAATGTGCTGTTTTACCTAACGCTGACAGTATTGGGCATATGCAGCCCTCTAATAACTTAAGCTGTCACCCTAAAAACAATGTTACTGCCATCCAGCAACTTTCCAGTGGGGAAATCCACTGTGCATTTGAAGGGGTCACATTGGGGGTGGGGGGATGCAGGTTTGATTTTTGAACATCTGCTGCCAGCTGTTCCAGTACCATTTTCTCCACCCTCAATGGCTACTGAGTCACAAACAATAGCTGGAGAACTACGTGCAGCGCTCACACTACTTTTCTCCACTGTGCAGGCACCCCACATGGTGCCAGCACTGCCTGTACCTGATGCAGAAACCCCTTCACCAGTGACACCTGGATAATCCCATACTGTGGCTGCAGTAGCAAGCACAAGCCAGAAACAGTCTGGGTTATTCTCAGCACAGACAATAGCAGGTACTTCTAGCAAGAAGGTGCAAGATATTGTAATGTTGATGTTATTGTGTTTTGTTTTAGGATCACGGACCATAGCTCCAGCATTGGTTAATCCTAACACACCTTTACTGTACCATTTAAAAACTGCTGCATCAGACATAGCCATCTCAGCAGTTTTAGCCCCAAAATACAATGGACACATTAGACCCATAGCCTATGCATCCCATATGATGTCCCCAGTGGAACTGAAATACAACCTTTGTGAAAGGAATCTTTTGGCTACATACTGGGCAGTGAGATACAGTACTTTATGTACATCATTGGATATGTCTCCTTTGTGCTACATTCCAATCATTTGCCCACTAACTATCTGTTGTCAGACAGAGTAAAAGATGGCTCTGTCACCAATGCCAGACTTGCACACTGGTCTTTCCTTTTACAGGATCATGACATCACTGTCCTTCCTACTCCATACTTGTTGGCCCATGGCCTACAATTTACAGGTGAAACCCATGATTGTTCACTCCAACCCCCTGACCTACCTGACCCAGGACCCTTTCTGACAGAACCTCAGGAAGTGTTAACTGACACCACTGCATGCCATGTTTTTACTGAAGGCTCAGCCTCACATACCAATGAGGGTCAGATAGCAGGGTTTGGAATTGTTATTTTACATCTTAGTGTTGGCAGAGAGCGTATTGTTAGGAGGTATACCATCATTTATGTACAGTATCCAGGCATTGTTAAAACATGCTTGGCAAACAATGTAAAGCAGGGAGCTGAGGAGTCTTCTTATGACTACCACAAATGTTTGTGGAAGGCTAACAGTGCTGGCAGGTCACTGGCAAAGAAACAGCTTGCAGTTGATAACGTGGAGTAGAAAGATCTTTCCCTATGTAACATGACACCAGCACTCCATGAGAGGGTTAAGTGTGCTGAACTGTCTGAAAAAACACCCTGTACTCTGGAATTGCTAAGGTAAAGCACTGCAGACACTGTCTTTATTATAGATTTTGATTGGGTTTGTTCCTCTCTGATTGAATTTCTACACTTTTGGGAGAAAACAAACTTTCAGTCCTATGATCATACTCCTATAAAATACAGAGACTTGTTTATGTACATCACAATGCTAACCAGACAGTTTAAATATAAACTGTGCTTTCATAATGTTCAAGCACACTGTAAGAGTGAACCTTATTTCTCTTTTAAAACCAAAAAGACCACAAGGACTGGGATTCATTGTTGCCTTTACTCCGCAAGTACACAGTGTACCTCATTTGAAGTCATGACCGGACAGTCCATGAGATTACCAGAACACCCACTTCTGGACCTGTGTACTCCCACTGCTGATAGATTGTCAGTCGATAAATATGCCAAACAACTCAAACAAGACATCCAAAATGTACACTTGTTTGCTGCACAATGTATGGGCAAGGTCCAACAACAGGCCCTGTCCCATTGTAAACAAGCTCAGTCCATCAGTCTACCAAGTCAGACTACCCCAGAACAAGAAATTCACTGACATATGACTACATGCCAATCAGTCAAAACCATTTAAAGGAGACTAAATTACCTTTCCATACCCCAATGGGCAGAATAGTACTGAACTAACTATATTTTTCTTTTCTCTTTCTTTTTAGGTTCCAGAGGGAGATGCTTGCTTTATGCTTATTTTTCTTTTTAGAAGTATGGGTCTTCATACAAACCCAAACTGCACATCATTCTACAGATAAGAACCAGTGACCTAAACCTAAACAGCTTGTTGAGGGAGAGTACGTTACAAGCCCACATGATCTAATTGCATCCTGTGGATTTCACACTGAGGTACTAAGAAGACATGTTCATCATCCAGAAGGGCAGTGAGGCCCTACTGAATGTTATGATCATTGCTTTGGATCAATCCTAGCAGCTAGAGTTGATCTGTACCTCTGTTTACATTTTATTGATAATCAGGAATTTTGTATCCAAAATTTATATGGCAACAAAAGCCAATGTCCTTAAGGTTTTAACTTATGATGCCCCAGAATTTGTGACACCAGATACTAAGTGCCAACCATCTTTATTTTATACCCTAGTTAATAATGTGCAGTTCATGCACATCTCAGTGATTTTAAATCTTAACCATTGGAATTTGGAGGCATTTGGTTTATGTTCTGCAACAAACATGTTCCAGCTTTGTCCAGATTATGTTATTGGATACCCTGGCAGCATACCAGGTACTCAGTAATGACCCCCTAATCAGGGACTGATAGCACCACACATAGAGGATTTTCATCCTAAACCTAGTGGTACATCTAATAACTGTAAACCTACCCAAACACACTAGACATTTTATTTTGTTTATTTTCAACAGGTTTAGCCTCTAGCCTATTTGGCTCTGACATGTCTATTTGGAATTGGGCTGATATAGTCATTATTCAAGCACATATGTTAAAGGTTTATGATAATATGAACTATATCATACCTCCCCTATTGCATGGTGTACATGGTCTTACTCATGAAGAGCGATTTACAATATAAAGGATATTATGAAGGGATTTGACCTGACAAAGGTTAATATTAATGAATTCATTTCTGCTTACAGTGAGGAAGCAGACAAGCATCACATAGCTAGGAAAGTCCTTTGCAGTGCATATGGCTATTATGTTCTCACAACCCTTTGGTAATCTCTTCCAGGATCGGGAATTAGGAAGTATCCTTGATCTCATACATGACAGACGTATGGGTCAGTGGTATTGCCCCAAATGTACTTCTATTGCATGTGTTAAAAAAAATCTTTGAATCTAACACTATTCCCTTGTCTATGGCAAGAAACCTTAGATATGTCACTACACACACCAGTTTTGCTCCATGTTTCGAAACTTAGTCCTTCACAATCAAGGAAGCCATGTTTATGACTCTTACAGTGTCATTGCTGCAGTTTTATCCAGCAACATCCATCTCTGACCATCAGGCAACCATCAATTCAATTGGTCATCTTGATGGGAACTTTTATTGTGAAAGGTTGGAACTACCTACTTTGTTTATTTACCATGATGTTTTGATATAGTGACTGACTCCAAATTTTGATTGTCGTACCTGGAAGGATTATTACCTTTTATGCAGATGTGACATCTTCAAACTTGTCTTACCAACTTGTGAACTAGTGAATACTGGCCTAATAATTGAAATTAGGCTTCCTTTTGTGAACCCTCAAATAAACTGCATTCAGTCCAGCTAGTTCAGATTCTACAATCAAGCTCATTGTTATGCATACTATGAAGCCAAGCCTGGGGTAGGAGCAATCCCCTAACTTCAGCAAGAAAACTCTTCTTCACTTGATCTGTTTCTTCACTGCTTGTCTCCCAAGCCTGGCTGGCACCTCGTACATACTGAGTATTATTATGAATTATCACACTTTGTGCAGCCATCTGATCAACTTCCAATACAATGTTGCTATTCCATTGTAAAACTCAATACCTAATCTAATACACCCCTTGCTGAGGCTTCTGCAAATACCGCAGCCTCCTGAACATTTGGATCTACCTTTGAAAAATCTAAATGCATCTAATTTGAACTATAAATCTTCATCTAACACTTGAAGAAACTCTTGATTTATCCTGGAATTGTTCATTGTTTATGGCTTGTGGACATGGATATTTATTGTCCTGTTCAGCTTACCAACTAAAAAATTCCATCCTCCAAGGGGAAGCACCAAGTTAGGGCTACAGTAAAACTTCTGATCTCCTGGACAGTGATGGCACAATACCAATGCAGATATTGTGCTGCCCGATCTCCCAGTGTTTTCTGTGGTGGGCTGTGCCCCCCATACCCCCATGCAGGGGGCTCTCCCTCCGCACCCCCCAGACCTTAAGATTCTCAACTCCATTTCGGAGTTGGTCCAGGGAAGGGACAGAACACTGGGGGAAAGTGAAACACAGAAACAGACCATTACAGTGACTGTCACTGTAGTTGTCTTTTTCCATGTTTCGCCATCAGGGTGTTGGGCAAAAGGAGGCCATCCTTTCAAAGTGGTATATTCTGCTGATGGAGAACATTGTGTGGTGACCAACTGTAAATTCTACTGATATGGACTAAAGTTCTGCAAAATGAACTTTTCTAATTTTGTTTACTCCCTAAACAGGTTATAGGTCATACTGTGTTCACACCTGTTCCCATCCTGGAAACAATACCATCCATTGAGTATAGTCCCGACTATTTTGATGCTCTATCTCAGTTTTTTTTACCTATTTTTAATATCCATGCAGGCAACTAGAGTTTGTCTCTCCAATCTCTTCTCAATAGGACAGATACACACCTGATACATATCAGTAATGACATTGTTTTGATATTGGAAAACCCCATTGTGAAGTTTACATTTTAAATGTTTGTACTAATACAAGGCTTACTAACATTTTCCCTTATAGTTACAATTTGTTGTTTGAGGAAAACCCTGAAATACCCATCATGACCCGTCCAAAATTCCTTTCCAGGCTCATGCCTCGGGCCTGTAAATGAATGGTGCCTAACCATTTTCTTTTTTGTTGTGTTGCCACTTTTGCTTTTAGGACAACAAAGAGGGGTCTGTTATGCCTTGGTTATACACTCCTATCATCCCACATACACCTTACATTGTATTTCTGGTCTCTTGTACTGTGATACTGCTATCTTTCACTAACATGTAGATTTAGGTACCCATCGTATAAGTATGGGTGCCAGAAATGTGCTTTGCTGCTAATATATGCTAACATATATTATGTTTACATCTTTTATAGGATTATATCATACATGATTCATTATACCTCACTATAATGCATTTACTGTACCTAGGTTATGTCTGTTTATTATGTGTGTGTATATATATATATATATATATATATATATTATAATAGATATCTACCTAATTACTGATAAGATGACTCTTACGGATCATCAGTGATTACTGTATATCTTTATATACTTATATTCTCATATAATCATATGTAGTATGTGTTTTATACTTAGTTAGCGTGCCACGTGTATTTCTGATTATTCAGCATTTCTCTTTCTCTGTGCTTTAGTGCTGACAGAGGTATTCCCTTTGTCTCACATCATACTCATTAGTAATTCTGGTACCTAAGCCATTAACCAAGGGAGACACCTTGTTTACATTCTATAAACCAATACATTATGTTTCTTATATTCATAACTATGCTGTAATCTATGTTGCCATGATCTTATCATGACTATATAACCTTCTGTAAGTCATTTTCTCCTTGGAGGCTTGTACAGTACTTTCCTATAGGACTGGTGAGAAACCACCTCTCCTGTGATTTTTTTCTGTCACATGCTTGCCGAGAGTATAGTAATAAATTATCATTATTACTTCTGCTTGTGTTTGGTCTTTGGCTCACACTGTAGACATACAAGAATCTGATTTATTTATCCCCAGAACTGGCCTCTGGAGCAACAAGCTTAGTAGTCTTCTGGGGCGGTGAGAGGGTCACACAGCTAAGTTCTGTAAAAACATGGTATGTATTGATAGGCAAGGGGAAGGAGAAGACTGTAAAGTACTCCTGAAATCAAAGGAAGAAGAAATGGCTAAGGAGAGATGGTCAGAAGAAAAAAGCAGAGTAAAGGGGGCAACAGCAAGAGAAGTGGTGCAGAGTAGCGAAAGAACGGCACCTTTTATGGGCAGAGACTGTGGCTGAGGCACCAATGGGCAGGACTCCTTTAAGAGCAGAAGCTGTGGCTGAAGCACCAATAGGCAAGGGGGAGTAGAGGGAGGGGAGGGCTGAGAGCTAGAAAGAGTATTTAATGAATGTTGGGGGCAACGGTGGGAGGGCAGGAGAAAAATTCAAAAACACAGACCAGAAGCAGAGAGATAGGATCTGAGAGATGGCTTGGTTAGCTGGCAAATGGGGAGTTCAGAGCTAAGCAAGCTGGCCAATCAGGGGCCAACAAGGTGGTGCCAGAGAAGAAGCAGTGCAGGCAGCACTGGAGGCCATACCTTGATGTCTGGAAGGTGGGCTGGAGGAGAGGGGACCATAGCTGGATCAGCATCACATCCCATGGTGGCAATCAGCGGCAGGTGGGTTGCCTGGTCAGGGGCCACTTCCTGGAAAGGTAAGAAAGAAAGAGAGAGAGAGAAGAAAGAAAGAAAGAGAGAAAGAGAGAAAGAAAGAAAGAAAGAAAGAAAGAAAGAAAGAAAGAAAGAAAGAAAGAAAGAAAGAAAGAAAGAAAGAAAAAGAAAGAAAGAAGGGCACTGGTTAAGTAGAGTAATTGGTGGGTGGGGAGCAGACAGAGAGAGGAGACAACAGATCATCAGGGGCACTGAAGCAAGGTGCAAGTGTGAAACAGTGAGAGGGACCAAGATGATAGGTGAAGGGGGGATAAGGTGAGGGGGAGAGAAACAGTGGAGAAAAATGGAGGAGGGAGAGAACAGGAGTAAAAAAGCAAATCTTAAATCTACAGGCAAAACACTGTAATAACAATGTAAAACAGTCTGAGGCTAAATACTTAACACTTTAAGCATTGGTTGCAAACATTGAAAAAAGAAAACTTAAATCAGAGGCTAATTTATAATTTAGCAGTAGAGGGCAAGGAAAAGTTAGTAAAGGCGGTAGAGAAATACAGCAGAAAATTTCAAAAAAACAGACCAGAAGTGGAGAGCTAGGATCCGAGCAGTGGCTAGGTTAGGTAGCTAATGGGGAGCTTAGAGCCAAACAAGCCAGCCAATCAGGGGCCAAGAAGATGGAGCAGAGAAAGAGCAGTGCACGCAGCACTGGAAGCCATACCTTCATGTCTGGAAGGTGGGCCGGAGGAGAGAGGACGGTGGCTGGATCAGTGCAGTGTCCCTGCTGTGTCAGTCAGTGGCAGGTGGGGATGCCCGGTCAGGGGATGTTTCCTTGATGTCCAAACAGTGGGCTGGAGAAAAATGGACAGTGACTGGATCAGTGCCATGTCACTTGGTGACAATCAGCAGCAGGTTGGGGTGTCCAGCCAGGGGCTGCCTCCTTGATATCTGAAAGGTGAGCTGGAGGGGAGAGGACAGTGGCTGGATCAACACTGTGTCCCATGTTGGCAATCAGTGGCAGGCAGGGGTGCCCAGTCAGGGGATGCCTCTTGGAAAGGAGAAGTGTTATACAAACTTCTGACACAGAGTGACTTTACACCACCAAGCAATAGGTTTACAAACAGGGACTCACATGGTGAATTCTCCAAGGCTACTATGTTGACTTTCTTGGTGTTGCTGGAGAAACTAATGTACAGTAGGATCACACCACCTTTCCTACTTACCCTGTCCTTCCTAAAGACAGTATAGCTTGGGAGCCCAATTTTATAACTTTTGAAGGAGCTGCTAAAATAAGGATTAGGATTTATCTAAATGGAATTAATCATGAAAGACTACTTGAAATGTAACATCTTGTTCTTTAGTAGATCCACGGGAAAAGCAGGATATGCTTACATTGAAATTTAGACAATAATGGTAAATAAAGACCATTGGTACATCTAGTCTGCCCATAAAACCCTAGCAAACCCAGGACCTACTGTCCATACAGGGTTCTAGCCCACACTATACACCCCAGTGCTCCCTCCCTACTGCTACCACCTTGAGCAACCACTAAGCCCTTCACTCTGTCCCAACCATATTTGAAACCATTGATAGTCTGGGCACCAACCTCATCAGCTAGTGGATTCTTCCATGGCTCCACCACCCTTTCTATAAAATAAATCTTTCTCACTTCCCTCTTGAACCTTCCCCCCATTAGTTTCCACTCATGCCCCCATGTTCTTGTTCTGCTACTTATGCTAAATAATTCCTTTCAGTTTATTTTGTTCATTCCTTTCAGGAACTTAAAGGTCTCTATCATAACTCCCATCTCTTGTCTGACCTCCAGTAAGTACATGTTTAGTGCCTTGAGCCAATCTTAAAATCTGCTCTGCTGACTCTGAATCATTTTGGTCACCCTACGTTGCACTGTCTCCAGCCTGTCTTTATCTTTTCTTAGGTGAGAACTCCAGAACTGAGCACAGTACTCCAGGTGGGGCCTCACCAATGATCTATAGAGAGGTAGTAATGCTTCCTCCATCTGCTGTCAGTACCCATTCCTATATACTCCAGCATCCTGTTTGCCTTACTGTAGGCCTTGTTACACTGGCTTGATTGTTTTAGATTGTACATGTTACACACAAACAACACAATCATACAGTGATAGATTTATTTCTATATTACTGTATTTATAGTATTTTATGGCCTAGTTGAAGCACATTGTGCAATCTAACTAGCAATCTACATTTGGGAGCAGATGTGGAGTGCTTCAGTTGGGTGGCCATGGCAGGGGAAGAATTGCTGCTGGTGATGTGTCCTAGCTGGGGAGGGTGTCACCGTATTCTGCCACCACATCAGCCCTGTAGTGGGCTGGCAAATGTGCACATTTGTAGGGGCACACTATGTATGTATGGGTCTGTATGGCACTAGAGTGGCCTTGGCAGGTGTCTGAATGGACAGCAAAACTGAAGAAAAAAACATGGGAGGAAAGCTGACAGTTGCCAGCTTGAACTCTCTCAGGCTCCCAGCAGTCACTGGATTTCCATGACATAGGTGAAGTTACGTTTGGTGCTGGGGCTTGGAGTTGACTGAGCCCTGAAATGGGGTGTCTGGTCAGAAGTACATGCACCTAAATTAAAAAAAATGCTTACAAGTGCACCTTCCCTTAAAAACTATAAGCACCTTTCTTTAATAGATAATATGATTAGTTTTACCTTTTACAGCACTCCAAAGTAGAGTTGGGTGAAAACTGCAAATTCCGAATTCATGAAAATTTCACAGAATGTTCCAAAATTTCAACTTTGACAAAATCTGACTCTTTCTAGTGTAGTGGATCCCTTTTAAATGCATGCCCTTTGTTCTGACTATGAGTATGCATCTAAGCTGACTATGCATTTAAGAGAGCTTGTATAATTTCCATTGCAAAAACAAATCTGTTTGCATTTACATTGTTAAAAATGAGTTGTTTTACTAAGGTACTCACTGGAACTCCATTGTCTTAATAAGGATAGTGATGTACAATAAGTGATTAGGAATGATTGTGTGCTTCACTGGCACTGCAATAAACACATACCAGCAGCTGTAAAATCACTATAATATTCAGGACATGAAGTATCAGTTAAATCATTGTGCTATGGAGCAAGATCTATGCATTTAAAAGGCCTCTTACATATATTTAACAGGTATAATTAACTGAGGAGATACACATGGAACTGGGATTTAGAAACCTATGCACCAAAGCAGGCTATGCCTTTAAGAAGTATGCATTTTAGTGTACTTCACTGAATATGGCAAATTTTTACCCATTCCATGAAAATGTCTGGCTGAATTGTGGAATAATGCACATGAACTGTGGAATAACAATTCTGAGGAGTTCCATTCCACAGTTTAATACATTAATCAGCAGTGCATATAATTATTTCAGAGTTCAGTGATCTGTTCTGTGGAATTTCTTTCTGCAGTTTAAAATACATTAATCTACAATTCATACTTTCATTCTGCAATTCAGTGACTCACAGAACTGTGAAATGAATGTATGAATTGTGGGTTAATGTATTAAAATGCAGAAAAAATACCATAGAACTGATCACTGGCAGAGATCGAGTCTGCAGCATTCCTTTCTGCAGTTTAATACAGTAATCTGCAATTCATACCTTCGCCCACTGTTCTAAGCCGGAATTTCCACGAAAGTTGCAAAAGTGCATTCCAAAATTTCTCAGAAGTGAAATTCTGACTTTTGCAGAAATTTCACTGGCTGAATTTTAATTTGCACCAGCCCTGCTCCAATGTCATCACTGTTGGGTCTTAGAGGTGCCCTCTGATAGGCTGATGTACAAACTGAAACATTGAATCTGATCCTGTCTCTGCCCTCTCCTGTTGGATCTTCTTCAGTTTAATTTGTGCATCTCTCTAGACTGGTCACATTTCATTTAGCTCTGTGCCAGTTGCTGCTGTTTATAGGTAAGTTACATGTTTTGTTTAGATTTCCTGCAGAATTTTTTACAATAATTTTTTCTTGCTGTATGACTACTGCATTTATAATCTGCCTAGTTTTATGAAATGTATGCTTTTCTTCTGTTGATCTTGCTTGGTGCTCTAGCTTTAATTAGGGTGCAGCTCCATCTTGGGTCTAGGCTTGTGGCTGGTTTGCAATTTGCCTGGGATCCCCCACTGCCTGGTTATTCCCCTCTAGCCACCTTCTGTTTAGAGGAATTACTGAGATCTTACTTTTGTGTTTCCTTCTGGCTGTTTTTTACTAAGTTTGCTTTGTTTTGGCTGAAGTGAGAATTAGAAGCACTTGCTGCTGTAAGGTTTTTAACATTTTGGTTACTGCTTGTGCTGGCTTTAATTTTGCCTGTGAAAGATTGTTTTTAGCACTGTTTATTACTTACTTCTGGACTTTATTTTTAAGCAAGTGTTTTGCTGCCTGTCCCCAGCCATCTGACTTAATTCCTGTCCTACTTGGTATTTGGCTTTGTCCTCCGTTGGCTTACCTGAGTTAAGTTGAAATTCCCTGCACTTCTGTTTGCTTGATACTGCCATACATGGATGATTTTAGGGTAGGTAGCTCTCTCCTCCAGCTGTGGCTCAGGGGTGAGAGCACAGAAGGTAGCACAATTTTCTGCGCTGGTTGGTTGACAGCTACCTGTTCTGGCCATTCCCATCTGACCCTATGGGCTCCAGGTAATTTATTTGATTGCATGAGGCACTTTCTCTTTTGCTCTTCAGCTCAAGAAGTTGCCATACCTTTATGGTGAACACCCCTGTTGCGCATGGCACATCAGGGATGAAATCTCATGAGGTTTGAGATTTCACCAAGGCCTGTGCTTTGGTGCTTTCCAGTTTTAGAATGGGATTTGTGAAGTCCCAATTGCATTTGGACTTTTCAGTTGATGCTAGTCTTCATGATCATTCTGAGGCTACATAACCTACACTATTCTTCTCCATGACACTGAGATCACACAGAGGTCCAGATCTTGGCAACCATATTAGGAGAGTCCTCTTTGTCTTTCTGCTGGTTGTAGAATCCTCATAATAGTGCTGAGATCTCACAAGTCCTCAGTTCTCGGCAGCCATCTTACAAGTATGCTCCCATTGTTTTTCATTCACTATGGAAGTAGTTTCTATTAATGGTGCCAAGATCTCACAAGTGTTCAGATCTCAGTGGCCATCTTAAGTGAGGCTCAGCTTGCTGACTACAGAGTTACTTCTTGGCCAGTGAGTTCTTGTGTGATCACTGGTCTCAGTGGCCATTTTGTGTTTTCTTCTCTTCTTACTGGTGAATAAGGACATGTGTATTTTGGCATCCTCTTTGTGTTCAGCTGTGAATTTGACAGCCATATTGTTGTTGTGGGAGTATATTTTTTGGTTTTTGGTAATTTTCTGGAACTTTTGTCTGCCCTTGGGCTGTTGTTCTGTTGCAGAACCAGAACTTTCGTGTTCTTTGTGGTTAGACCCAGAACTTTAGAGTACATTGTGATCAGCTCCTGTCTGGGTATCTTAGTGTACCTTGCAGTTTAGTGTTACCTTTATCTTGTTGGGACTCTTCAATATGCTGGTCAGGGTTTTGGATAAACCTAGCTTCCAGAAGTGGGAATTGACTGATTCTCCCTGTCAGAATTTCAGATCATCGATGTTGTGGAATGGGTCAGTCAAGAATAGTACACAGAAAGTGCCCAAATGTGCTGCTTTCCAGCCAGTCTGGGGAACGTTTCTCCCTTTGCATGGTAGACATTGATTCATAAGGAGAAATCCTGGGCTCAGGAACTTCAGTAAAGAACAATATGGACAACAACAGCTCTACCATATCACAAAGAATGATGAAGGATATGTTACAGAAGCTGCTGGGCAGATCTAAGGCACTGGAAGAACACAAGCACCCACGAAACCCAGACAGTACAACCCCAATACCCAAGAGACCAAGAACTGATAGAGAAGACAACACACTCCTGATAGAATTCCCTATCTGAGGACAACACACAGATGAGGAGGAAGAGGAACCAAGAGAAGATCTAGCTGCCCACTTGTGCCTCTGTGACACCATACTGGAGATCATTTGGGTGGTTTGTGAAACACTCAGATTCAAAGAACCAACACCCCCTGATGAGCAGAAATTGGATCCCCCAGCTAAAATGCAAAGGGATCTGGGGAAACTAGAAGAGTGGTCTAGGGCGTGCAGCTGTGTTTAAATGCCAAAAAGTGCAAAGTCATGCACCTGGGGTGGGGAAACCCAAGGGCTATGTATAAGATGGGGGGAGGTATGTACATTTTCACCAAGGAAGAGAGGGACCTTGGGTAATCATATCTGATGATCTCAAGGTGTCAGGGCAGTGCAATACAGCAGTAGACAATGCTATCTAGATTGCATAGGGAGGAGGATTTCTAGCAGGAGAAGGGAGATAGCATTGCCACTGTATTGCACACTGGTGAGACCACACCTGGAGTACTGTGTCCAGTTCTGGAAGTTGCACCTCTGCAAGGGCATTGACAGAGTGGAGGCGGTCCAATGGAGGGCTACCAAAATGGTGTGGGTGCTGCATGAGAAACCATATGAGGAGAGACTGAAGGAGCTCAACCTGTACTCCCTAGAGGAGAGGAGAGGAGAGGAGAGGAGAGGAGAGGCAAGGTGAGGTGAGAAGAAGAGAAGAGAGGAGAGGGAGAGAGGGAGAGAGGACATGATCGAGACATATAAGTACATCATGGGTGTAAACAAAATGAGGGAAGGGAACATCTTTCAGATTAGGAGGAGCACCAGAATATGGGGGAATACTATGAAGCTTGGGGGGATGGAAAGCTTAACAGGGATGTGCAGAAATACTTCTTCACAGAAAGGGTGGTGGATGCCTGGAACAGACTACCAGAAGAGGTGGTGGGGACAAAGACAGTGGGGAGCTTCAAGCAAGAGTGGGATAGACACATGGGCATAATAGATAGAGGACAGGGAAGAGTGAGGTCACCTGTGACCAAATGAGTTCCATAGTGTAGTAACAGGCAGAAAAAATAGTGCAGACTGGATGGACCTACCAGTCTTTTTCTGCCAACAAAGTCTATGTTTCTAGGAAAAGGAAGTAAAGTAGTCCCATAGCTTTTTCCCAGTTTTTGAGGCTCTGGAAGATCTTTTAAATAAAGAATGGGACACTCTAGACCCAGCAAAAATGAGAGAGACTTCATTTGTCAGGAGATACCCTCCCATTGAGGACAAACAAGAAGTGTGGTCTCTACCACTGAAAGTTGATCCTCAAATAGCTGCCCTAAGCTACTGGAAAGTTCTACAGTCAGAGGGATCCACAGAATTAATAGAACCAATGAATTAGAAGGCAGAGGATGTGGTAAAGCATGAAAACCTCTTTATGTCAATAAAAGCATCAACTGCATCCATATACACGACGTGAGCCATACTTGGTGGCTGGAGGCCCTACAAGGTGATCTGCCTCAGACAAGCAAACATAGGGCAATCATGCACTATGTAGTTCAAGTGGTCAGCTATTTACTGTAGCAGATGCCTTAATAGAGTCTTTCAAAATGGCATCACACACCACAGCCACTATCAACAGGGTACAACAACATTTATGGTTGAAGCACTGGAAGGTAGACCAAGAGTCTAAAAACATGCTAACCTAGCTTCAGTTTAAAGAGAATATGGTATTTGACCCAGGGTTGGAGAGATATAAACAACAGAAAAGGGAAGACAAAGATCTGGCAAGAGACAGGACAGGCACCCTCCTATCCTTTCAAAACAACAGATTTCACAACTATTCTCAAATGGTCCACAGACACAACTATTTTCAATGGGGAGAGTCCCACAGCTTTGGTTTTAAATCTAACTTTTCAACCACAGAGGCAGTTACACAAACAACAGAGACCATAATAGTCACACCAGAAAAAGGGGCAGCTTAGGATCCAACAATGGCAACAAAATATTCCAGGCATGAGGAAGCACAGGTCCAGACTCTGAAGAAAGCACTGGGAGGAAGACTGCAAATCTATACCAACACATGGGCCAAAATAATAAAAGACAGATGGGTGCTAGAGGTAGTGTCCAAGAGGTACACCATCAAGTTCAATCAGCTCCCATGAAATGACAGATTTATTCAGCATCACATATCCTCAAGCAGGTCTCCATTCCTGTAAGTGCAAGCAATCAGCTTCTACAAGATGGCACCATAGACCCAGTGTTGCCTCACTTGCAAATATCAGGAGTATACTCAAAATGATTTTTGTCCTGAAAAAGACAGGGGACCTGTGTCCTCACACTGGACTTGAAATTCATTAAATCAATTTGTTCACTACAGGAGGTTCAAGATGGAGACTGTGCACACCACAATATAACAGCAGTCAGGAGAGGCAATTTTCTAACATCAATAGATCTGAAAGATGCCTACCTCCATATTCCTATCCACCCATTCCATCACAGATTTCTAAGATTCTGCATTCTGACCCTCTGTTTTTAATACAAATGCTTTCCCTTTGAACCTGCATTAGTCCCACGAGTCTTCACCAAGACCATGGTATCCCTAGCAGCAAATCCCAGGACAGAGGGTGTACATATTGTTCCCTATCTAGATGATTGGTTAATCAGAGCAAAGTTCAGGGGAGCATCAGAGAGGGCCACAAAGAGATCACAGGAAGTTTTCTGCAAACATGGGTGGCTAAACAGTGTCAGTGGTTCAGTAGGTAGCACACTCGCCTCTGAGGCCGGGAGATCAGAGGGCTGTGGGTTCAGTTCCCACATCTGGCACTTGGGTTAATATCCCAATACTGACACTGTAGTGCAGCATGAGAGGGATGCTGC
Organism: Neoceratodus forsteri; assembly: GCA_016271365.2. NCBI lineage: Eukaryota > Metazoa > Chordata > Ceratodontiformes > Ceratodontidae > Neoceratodus > Neoceratodus forsteri. The sequence continues at coordinate 302,472,545 of JADMNL010000023.1, read as the reverse complement.
ACTTCTGAGGTGCCGTCTTTCAGATGAGGCATTAAACCAAGGTCCCATCTGCCTGGATTGGTGGTAGTTTAGGTGGATGCTGAAGATCCCATGGCATTAATCAAAAAAAGAGTAGGGGAATTTCCCCAGTGTCCTAACCAAATTTCTCCCATTCACTAAAATAAGACCAACACCTTAATCTGGTCCAGTTTCAGTTGCTTACCATCTGTATCCCCCCCAGTCACCCCTGAAAAAGGGACTTCTATGCCCAGTGGGCTTACCGGGTCAACAAAATTCAATCAATTAATCATCAACAGTGTCAAGAGAAACCTCAAGCCATTGGCCACATTAGAACACATAGAAGTCATGTTCAACACCACCATGTAAGTGGTACACCCATCAGACAGTTGCATCCACTATCTTCACACCCATTGCAACTTGATACTATCATGCAATTGTGCACCTGAATGGGATCTGATACAGTTGCTGGCCTTCATGGCATCATGTATAGACCTGCATGACTGGATTTGATTACACATGAGGCCACAGCAAACATTCTAGATAGACAATCGGAACCATTCATTACAGAACTATCAAACAAGACTGTCACTATCCCTACCAATAAAATACTCTCTACTGTGGTGGATTCAGGACAACAGTCTCCTAAGAAGGGGCAATTTGCAACATACAAATCTCTGTGATTATAGACATGGATGCCAGTCTGTGAGGTTGGGTGCAGTTCTGGGAGCAGCAACAGTGCAAGGCAAGTGGTTAGCAATGGAGGCAAAGTTACCCATCAATGTTCTAGAGAACAGAGTGGTCAAACTAGCAGCCAATTATTTCCGCAAACAGGTACAGGACCGTGACATGAGGACAAGGATGAACAACATGATTATAGAGTCCTACATATACAAGAATGGGTGAACAAAAAGCTGACAAATGGCCAAATAGTCAGGCATTCTCTTGAAATGGGCAGAGATTCACCTGCTGGGCCTATCAGCAATTCATCTAGCCAGGGAGCTCAACACCCAAGTAAACTGACTTAGTCATCAAACACTCAACCTGGGAGAATGGTGACTGAATCAACATGTATTTCTAGGAATCCAGAACCAATGGGGACAATTACAGCTAGACCTGATGTCCACAAAAGAAAACAGCTAAGGTCTACTTAAGACACAGAGAACACAAGTCAACAAGAATAGATGTACTGGCATCCCCATGGCAGTTCAGGAGAGCCTATGTATTTCCCCCAGTGTCTCTGATAGTGCAAGTAGTCTGCAAAATCCAGGAGTCCAATAGCAGAGTGATCTGCATAGACCCAATCTGGCCCAGGAGAATGTGGTATGCCTCAATAATACAAATGCTAATAGATGAGCCGCTGCTGCTCCCAAATCAACTGGTCCTTCTGTCTCAAGGACCAGTTCTTGATTCAGAACCACACACCCTCAAGCTGACTGCATGGCTACTCAGAGGACCAGACTGCTAGAATCAAGATTTTCACATAGGGTTGTGGACACTATGTTATAATCACTCAGATTCTTTACCAGCTATACCTTCAATAGTCACTGGTTCATCTTTGCCAGGTGATGCAATTCAAAATCACTTATCCTATTTCTTGCATTATCCTCTAGCTCCTGGAATTCCTTTAGGAGGGATTTCAACAAGGGACTCTTCATAGAATCTTTTTGACTGCAGATCACCAGAATAGGGGCAATCAGAGGTCACATTGAAGGGGTCCTGCCTGAGGCAGATCTGCATGTACTGGCAATTCTCAAAGCTACTGACAACATCAAATATAGACCAAGATCAGTCATTTCACCCGTGGCACCCAAATCTGCTGCTAGATGCCTTAACCAAGGACCCTTTGGAACCCTTAGAGTCTATCTCACTGTAAATATGTTTTTTCTCATTGCTATATGCTCAGTCCCTAGAACTAGTGAGTTGCAGGCTCTGTCCTGTGCCAAACATTTCCTGACCTTACACCCAGACAGGGTGGTACTCAAGACAGTCCCTTCCTTTGTTCCAATGGTGGCCTCCCCCTTTCACCTTTCACAAGAGCTCTCTCTTCTCTCTTTTGAAGCATTCACCAACAATCACCAACGGGATAGCCTTTTTAGTCTGGATGTGGCTTATTCCATCAAACATTACATAGAACAGACCCATTTAAGAAGTCTGAGAGGCTGTTCCTTCTAATTCAAGAATACATGTGAGTCTCCCCTGCCTTATGTTCTACTATTGCCAAGTGGTTGAATGCCCCCTTCAGCTCAAAGTTCATTCTGATAGGGCAGTAACCACCTCCTGGGTCGAAGCAAATTCAGTCTTGATTGCAGACTTCTGTGCAGAAGTCACTTTGTCTTCAGTGTGCACCTTTTTGAGACACTACAGGCTAGACACCAGGGACCATAAGAAAGCTACTTTTGGAAGGATGGCCCTACAGTCAGTCTCTAAACCACTTCTCATCCCACCCTAGGTTCTTTTGACACTGATACTTCATTTACCCAATAGTGATGACTTTGGAGTGCTTTATAATGTGTGATTGATAATAGAAGTTTACTCACTTGGCAAAAGTGGTTATAGGAGCACCTTTTACAGCACTCCACAGCACCCCAATGAGGATAAATGTATATATGGAATGTTGCTATTTGTTGAATCTTCTACTTTACTCATAGAGTTTTACAAGATGTATTTACTCTTTAAGATTCATACATCTGCAATAGCTGTCTTGTGCTTGAGAAATAAAGCTCACTGAGTCCGAGCTATCCTAGTCTCCACCATTACTCACATCTATCTCAGGCCTAGCTTTTCTGTTAATTTTGAAATCTCATTCATTGTTGAGTTTATAGAATTTGGCAGGAGGAAGAGCTTGGGGAGTTTTTTTACTGAATTTTTACTGAAGAGGATTCAACAGGAATCAGCAGGGACAGGACCATATTCAAAGTTTCAGTTTGTGTATTAGCCTATCTGACCACACCTCTAAGACTCAACAGTGATGACTTTGGAGTGCTATAAAAGGTGATTCTATAATCACCTTTACCAGACAAGGAAACTACCAATTTAACTATTTTGAAAACTGTCTGACTAGAGACGAGTTAAAGGGATAGTGGGAGTATGTTTCAAGTTTGAAAATAAAAGTAGGTGAAAGATTTCAGACCAACTGCCATGGCAATATCAGGAAATTTGTGGGATAGTGAGTCATTAGTTCAGAGGCTGTAGGATGATACCAATTCAGTTAATTATGCTGAGGTCAAGTCATAAGTAAATTTGTGTATCTGCAGGAACCTATATTTTTCTAGTGCTGAAATGTATAAGTTAAGTTTATTGTATATCTCATAATAGTAGGTTTGAAATAGAAAAGTATGACTCTGCAACATTTTTTGAACACAATACAGTACATAAGTAGGCAAGATGTAATTTGTGTGTATGCTGACACATAATGATCACCATACTTAATTGGATTAGTAATTCATGAACACGTGTTTTGCATGTACTTATATAGAGAAATTGGAGAGACATCTACATCACCTCTCCAGTTTATAGTTAACTTTTCTAACTCTGTGGTGTATGTCTTTCTAATATGACAAGTATATGCAAGTAAGATCCCTAAATATCTGAAAGTATTAGCAATATAGAGGAGGGAGTCATTCAGAGAGTACATCTTGAAATGGGCTGAACTGAACTTTACTCTTTCTCTAGCTCTAACCTGCATGCATTTCTTTTAAATGTAGAACTAGAAGTTTTAGTCATATTCATTTCTGTATGTGTTTGAAACCCCACTGCAGTGTTTTGACTATTGTGTTGCTGTAGCTTAAATTGACATATATTTTAATATCATCAGCATGCAGAAATTATAAATCACATGCATGATTTCAGCCAACCAATGTACAGAACCACTGTACCTCCCTCCTCTCTGCATATAGTGGTCTCTCCTGCAGGAACATTAGGAGTAGAACAGGAGTAGAAGGTTCCACTTCACTACAAGGGGTGAGTGTCTTCATTTAACTTTAAAAAATATTTAAAATGTATTGCATTACTCTAGCTAACTTGAGTGATTGTACAATAAGTTAATGTCTCATGAGATCTGAACCAGAATCACTGAGCTTCACTTCAGTCACTCAAACCTCATTCTTTGAGCGTCTAATACAGTACCATAAGAGACACCCTACAGTGGCCCTATTTAACTTTATAAAATATTTACACCTTTGCATATGGTTGTTAGCTTATTGTCAAAATGAGAAAACAGCAAGGGGCCCAGGACTGAGAATTGAGGTACATCATGTTTATATTTGATGGTTCAGATAGGATAAATGTAAGAAACAAGAATTGTTCCATGCTGGGAACATGATCCATGATCGAGGATACCACACTAACAGAGAGCTCTGTACCTTAAAGTTTGTTAACTAGGGATTTTGCCATCTGCTAAATCAAATGGTTTAGACCATAAAAACAACACCCAGTAAATAATGTTATGCAACTACATATTGCTGTTATTATCTGAATATAGAGTTGTAATGCAATGTTAAACCAGAATGGTTTGGAGTTAGTAGAAAAAACCTCTTGATCTAGTACATTCTATGAACGATTTGTGCACTAATTTTGCAAAGCTTCTTGCTACCGATAGTATGACTGAGAAGGGTCCTTAGTTTTCTTATCTTATTGCTAATAATGTAAGATATTTCTGTTAATGATTCAAGTTTTTTCTTGTGTTTACCATCTATGAGGCAACAAAAAGCTACCAATATATATGGTTTATTTAAAGTTTAATGTGATTACAGGTTAAAAAAACTAAACATGTGAAGAAAATGTAGCATTTCAAATATTTCCTTTACTGAGGTAAAAGGCCAAAAGCAGGGTGAGAACAAAGAAATAAAAATTAAAAAGAACTGTTTGTGAACTAGGTCACAGCTGCTGCAACTGATATGATACTGTGGCTTAGCAATGAACCTGCTGTGTGGGTCGTCACTGGAAACAGTTGCACACATGATAATGAAGGTGAGATATACAGAAACTTAAGTTACTGAAGGCTGTTTTTCTCATTGTAAAATATTTCATTGCTAGTTCAGGTTGTGGGTACAGATGTGTCATTGCTTTAAAATAGAGCATGACAAGTTTTAGAACACTGTTACAAAATTAGCAGTATTAGTAGTAGTAGAGGTAGACTTTTTTACTTTCTAAGTACCCTTCCAAGACTTATAGTGCTTTTAAATTAGAAAATACAATATCAGTACATTAATTAAAAGAAGCAAGAAAGATAAATAAATTCAATATAGACAGACTAAGTTCCTACTAAGTCCAAAAGCAAATTCTCAGTCCATTGGGCAGAAGATCTGCTTAATCAAATATAATGTTTGAGTGTTGTATCAAGAAGCCCAAGAACAAGAGGAATGAACTGCCATCAGGAGTGAGTTCTGTAGAGCAGTTGGGGGGGAGTCCCTTGTAGACTTCAAGCATGAGGGTTGGACCCTCAAATGCCCCACCCCATCACCCCATGTACCTTCACAGCCTGGCAGAAGTGTAGTGGGTCAATTGGTTACTGAGATACTGATTAATTATCTTATTTTACTGTATATATATTGTTTCTGTCTGTTTGTCTGTCTATCTATCTATCTCTCTCCCCAGTCTCTAGCTCTCTCTGTATATATATATATATATATCTATATATATATATATATATATATATATATATATAGATATATATATATATATAAGACAAAGAACCTCTGTTAAAACACTGAGGCAAGGTTACCCAAAGGGCATTTGGCTGGGAAGCCAAGTTTCAGAAAATACAAAATCACACATGCCCACACAATGCAAAGCATCATGGGCTGCATATGCAAATCACCACAGAATGTTATGCTGGTCCAACTTTAAGCAGAATTGCATGGTGCCAGGAGGCCTCTCACACAGTTTGCAAAGGGTGCTAACAGAAGACATAGACACGTGTTTCATCCTACCAGGACTCATCAGTATGCCTCGTCTGTTTGACACCCCAGTGGAATGGACCAGCTACCCTAAGACAGTGTGTCTTAGCAAACTGTATGAGAGGCCTTCCGGCACCATGCAATTCTGCTTTAAGTTGGACCAGCATAACATTCTGTGGTGATTTTCATATGCATATATATATATATATATATATATATATTTATATAAACACTCACCCCATATTCTCCAATACTGTGTCTGTCTCAGCTGTTTTACTTATGGAATGGGGTGAACATTAGAGTCGATGACCTCAAGGCACACCCCAACGCCTGTTGGTGTATAGAAGGGTGGGATGGAACAGTAGGGTTTGATGGGGAAGGGGGTCTTAGGGTTCGGTACCCTAATACCACATATTCATACTTTAAAAGGCATGATATCAACCCCAACTACTGCATTAATATAGTTTTTTTCACATACGGGGATTGTCTCATTTAGGGGACTCACTTTGTTTCCAAGTGGGTCTTGGGGGGGAAAACAGCTAAAGTACAATCTTACAAGGTTACAATTTTCACATTCAGTTACCACACACACACACATATACAGTAAAATGCTATATGCAATCTTCTATCTCAAGCTTTCATTAAAATGGCTGCTACCTTGATTTAGTTTATAGAGGATTTAGATATTTATATGTCTGGACTGCAGATACCTACAGATATACCCAATACCTTATTAGAAAAAACATTGCAAAGACCTACAGCATTAGAGCTGCAGGGGTTATACCACTTACTGCACATCAGCGAAAAGAAGCTGGAATTGGGATGAACTGTATACTTTTGCTGCTTGTACTCGGTGAGGTTTTGTTTCAGGAGCCATTCTGAGGGTGGCAGTCAGAGAATGGCAGAACTGAATGGTAGCCCATAATCAACTAGGTTATAGCAGGAAGTGAAGGGCACGATTCATATGGGTGGAAATCCTGTTTCAGTGTCCATTACAGCTGTAGGGGGTAGTGCATCTTAGATCAACCAAGGCAAGCAGGAATCATGCTGAATCTTAGGATTTGTTGTGCTTAAATTTAATTGTGCAGCTTGTTTTGGGTAATGCACAATACTGTAAATTGTGGTAAACTTCTAACTTGAGTGCTGCAGCATAGGCAACTGTAGCTAATGCTGGAACTTGCCATGGAGTAAAACAATGCAAAGCTTGTAAAGTGTATGCACCAGGTAGGAGCTAAGAGCTGAATGAGTGTAACTGTGGTAAAATCCAAACTAGGGTATCACCACAAAGGTAACAGTAGGGTAACTGTATCTGTATCTGTATCTGTGTTAAGGATGGTGCAGCAGTGAAATTCTTTGCCAAATCTCCTAGTGTATACACAACTTCATAATCATGCAGGAGGGTCACTGTAGAGAGATGTGAGAGGAGTGCAGAGGGTGTGGAACAGAGAGACCTCATGGGTATTCCGGGAATATGGTCACTGCCTGAACTGTAAGAGGTTCCAGGCCATGAGAGTGGAGCTGGAGTCAGAAAGGCCTGAAATATGTCACTTTAGGGCTGCAGTTGTTGGGCCACCTAGGATGCTATTGCCTCAGGCACCACAAAGGCCCATTTGGACCATGGCTGGTGGATATAAAGTAGAAGAGAGAGGAGAGGGAAGGGAATGAAGCCTATGAACCAGGGCTGTGCACATGCAACAGGTTCTTGCCATTGTGGACCATGGAGACCCAAGAGGCCCACTTACAGAAGAAAGGTTACAGCATACCAACTAGGCATATATCATTGGATGGGAACATGACAAAGAGGGAGAAGAGCCTGAAAGGGGGTAAGAGAAAAATGCTAATGCTGGGTGATTCCATAATGAGAGGCACAGGGAGGGAAGTGGGTCTCACACTGTCAGATGGACAAGATGTGGTGCACTCCTAGCCAGGGTGACAGCAGACAGATTTAGGTCTGGGGTGGTAGAACTCACAGGGGAGGGGGGTGGGAAACCGGATCTGATTATGCACATATGAGCAAATGATATAAGCAGCAGAGCCATGGAGAAGGTTAAAGTAAGTTCCCATGTTCTAGAACAGGTAGTTAAAGAAACATTGGGGTAACCTTCTCAGAGATTCTACCACAGCCCCACCTAACTGAGAGTGGGTAGTTTCACTTGTTCCAGTACAATGTGTAGCTTAAAAGGCTGTGCAGGTTAGAGGTATTTTATTTCCTTAGGGATGGAGGGGTTGGAGGCTGTTCAAAGTGATGGCTTTCATCCCAGTGAAGAGGGCAAGTAGTGCAGGTGTGGAGAAGAAGGTTTGCAGAACACATCAGAATAGTTTAAACAAGATGTAGGCAGCTCAGTTAGTAACTGGAACACAGATATGACTCAGGGGGTCCTACAGGCCTCCACCAAACATAAGTATTGTTGGAAGCTATGGTTGAAGGGGTGACAATGAGTTGGAGGGTGGTGTGCGCTAATACAAGAAGCTTGAGGAACAAGATCACAGAGCTGCAGGCACTAGTGCCAGAAACACAGCTGGTTTTAGTGTCTGTCACAAAAATGAGATCTACACAGAATCACGACTGGGACATGACTATTCCAGGCAATGCATTATTAAGGAAGGATAAGGTGAAGGGTAGGGGGAGTGGCACTCCAAATAAAAGAAGGAATTAAGGCTATGGTGCTGAATAACCTTGGGGAATCCAAGGGATTAGAAACTCTTTGGTGCAAGTAGAAGTGAGTAATGATAAAGGAATCAAAATAGGAGTGGTGTATGGACCAAAATCTCAGGGCCTGGAGGCAGATAGGGAGCTAGGGGAAATGAGAAGGCTACTGGGGCCAGGGTGGTACTGTTGTTAGGAGATTTTAAAATGCAAGATGTGGACAGAAAAATCCCAGTCATGGCAAGTGTAAGGAATCAGCTCCTGGTGGAGGCATGCCAGGTAGGTTTCCTTACTCAATTAGTTATGGCCCTCACAGGGGTAGGAGTTGTACTGGACCTTGTACTCACCAATGTAGACTGGGTCCGCAATATTACAGTCTGGGAGTCACTTTGGTCCAGTGAGCATGAGACTGTGTGGCTGGAGGTCCAGTTGGAAACCAACAAGATGAGCAGCCAAATTAGTGCATGGGGCATTGAGAAAGTGGAATTTAAATGGAAGCAGTAATTATTAGTGGAAAACATGATGGGAATACTGGGAATACAGAAAACAAAGCAGAAATGGGAGATATTCATGTTCAGGGTCACAGAAGCAGCAGTTTATTGTGTTAAGCTAGCAAGCAAAGGATAGAGGGCTAGTGAACCATTGTGATTCACATTGGAGGTACGGGAAGTGGTGAGAGGGAAAAGAAAGGCATTTAGGAAGTATAGAAAAACCAAAGGGATGAGAACAGGGAGTCTCACCTGAGGAAATTTAGGGAGACCAGCATGATGGTCAGAAATGCAAAGGCCAGGGTGAGGCTGAGAACAGTGGGATGGGGTGTTAAACGGGGGGCAAGTTGTTTTTCTGATACATTTGGGAGAAGCACAAAATCAAGTATAGTGAGTCTGAGGAGGGGGGAGGGATGGGAGGAAGCAAATAGTAACAAGGCAGAGATACTGCATCAATATTTTTGTTCAGCGTTCACCAAGGAGGAGGAGGAAGGATGACTACCAGATTGTGGAAGTAGACCAAAATGGAAGGCCACTAACAGTCCTACATAATGCAGAAAAAGGTGTTGGAGGGGCTGAGGACATTAAGAGTGGATAAATCAATAGGGCTGGATGGAATGCATCCAAGGACAATTAGGGAAATAGCACAGGTGTTTGTATCACTGCCAGATGACATTTTCAACTACTGCTGAGCACTGGGGTGGTCCACGGGCATTAAAGAACTGTTGATGTGGTTTCCCTGAACAAAAGTGGCAGCAGAGTTGAGCTGGGTAAATACAGTCTTGTAAGCCTAAAGTCTCTAGTGCAGAAATTGCTGATGCTATGCTGAGAGAGAGACTGGTAGGCTTTCAAGTGTACAGGAAAATATTGTAGTTAACATAGGCTTGCATGATGGAGGTCATGCTTGATGAATCTGACTGAGTTCTTCAAATAGGTTACTAGAGCTGCCAAGAAGGAGCAGGCAGTCAGCATCGTGTACCAGGACTTCAGTAAGGCTTTTGATTTAGTCCCTCACAGGAGACTAGTCAAGAAACTGAGGGACCTAAGGGTACAGAAAAAGATAGTAACATGGCTGATCAGTCAGATACAGAGGGTGGTCATGAATGGGAGATTTTTGATGTTAAGTAGGTAACAAGAGGGGCATCACATGGCTCACATCTGTGACCAATTCCCTTTAACATGTTCATATGTGACACAGGAAGGGGGATTCATTGAAAGATCGGCCTCTTCTCAGACTATACCAAGTCTGCAGAATTTTGGACAGTGAGAATGGGATTAGGGCATTGAGGGAAGACCTGAAAAAGCTCGAATATGGTCTGAGATTTGGTAGCTGAGTTTTAATGCTAGAAAATTACAAGTTAATGCAAACTGGGAACAAAAACTTGAAAACACAATACCTGATTGGGGAGCAGTGACAGAGTGAACAGCAGAGGAGAAGAATCTTTGGATGATAATATCAGATAGTCTGAACTCTACAGCACAGTGCAATTTAGCAGTGGCAAAGGAAAACAGGATGCTTGAATGCATAGGAAGGGGCTCAGCAGTAGAAATAAGGAGGTACTGTAATCATCACCCTGTACAGATTCCTGCTATGCCCTTGTCTGGAGTACTGTATAAGGTTCTTGAGCCCATACCTATGGAAAGACTGTGAGAAGACAGATGTTGTACAAAGAAGGGCAACCAAAATGATGCAGGGGATGGGAGAGAAGACATAATTTATGAGGAAAGACTAAAGGACCACAATATTTACATCCTGGAGACTAGGAGGAAGAGGGTGCACATGACTGAATCATACAAATACCTATATGGGATTAACACAATCTGCTGAGCTTCAGGTAAGCCCTGACTGGGATACCAGATTCAAGATGTGAACGTGGGTCCCATTCATGGCAAGAATGTCACTCGCCACTAGGCCAGTGTGTGGACCATAAAGCTAATTCATTAATGAGCCAGGAATAACAAAGTATAGCCTACAGATTGTTGGGGAAAATGCAGAAAGAGTTAAGTAAATTTGGGGCTTACAGTATATCACAGCAAGACTCTCCTCTCCAAATACCTGCCATAATGTCAGCTATGTCAGGTTGCATTCAATTTGTTCTCAATGTGAAGAATTGGAATCTATTACACATTGTGGTGATGGAAGCAGAAATCCTGCATAGGTTATTTGTCTGCCAAAGTAAAGGTTTTAAATGTGCATGAGTAATGAGCCTGAATATGTGAATAGTCAGAATATTGGGATCAAGTACTTCAACCTTTAATAAATGTTCCATCTGTGTCTTTTTGATGCAAATTCCACTTTTTGAAGTCTGTTTTCCAGCTCCATATTTGTCATGACATTCAACAACTGAGGTGGAATACTTTTGGTTATCAATGACTTCTGATTCTCGCTCACCTACAGTAATATTAAAATGACCTAGCCGCCAGTCATTGATACTCACACAATCTGGTTAGTTCAGTAACTGGAAAGCTAACTCACACTTTCTATAATCTTAAAATTCTGTACAAAAGTTTTCAGTCCAGTGACTGAGTCAACATGAGCAGTGGTGTGGGGTACCGAACCTACCATGTCTTGTTGCATTGCTACTTGGACCATTTTAAATTTCTCAATAAAATTCAGATAGATGGAATCTTCCCGTTTGAAGAATATTACTCAAGACATTCTGTTAAGCAGAACATGATAGATCTTTTGTGCAAACTGGTTGCATTTTCCCCAGCATCCTTGAGGACTAATATTCAATATGTTCAAATGCAGCAAAAGAACTCCCACAACATAGAGTTGCTAAGGGAAGTGCGTTAGTATGTCTAGGGTAAAAGCAAACCTCCTCTGGAAACTGTTCTATTATTCATATCAATTTATTTAATACTGAAGCATCCCAGCTGATATGCAACATCAAATTTTACTTGAGTTTGATTTTACCAGTTTAAGAATAGTCTTGAAATGGTTTTAGTGATGCTAGTGAACATCTGTGGCAGTTATTGGCAGAGGCTAATAGCATTTGATCAAACATTATTGCATAATTTTTCCAGACTGTGGTACACCAGTCTGCAGCTATCACTGGTACAGTATGTGTGATCTGACATTTCCTTCAGGTTTTAACCCATTCACCCAGTGTAATGCCAGAACATTAATGAACATGTCAGTTGGGTCTGGGAAGGCCAATTAGAGCTTTATCATATCAGGAGACAGATCCCAAATGCAATATATTAGGTAATATAAGCAACCATTATGAATTAATTATGGCTGGGTTATCCTTAAGTGGGACAGTTATAAATCACAAATGTATGTTTTGTACTGTTTAAGACAAAGTGTGATACATCTGTTATCTGAGCTCAACACAGGAGGTAAGTCAGTCAAATGTGGCAGTACCTTGAGTTGAGGTGAGACCAAGTCAGTAAAGCAATATTTTTTTTATTTTACCAGGAGAGACACACTAAGCTGAACACTTGTTTACAAGTGTGACCTGGGAGCACAAGGAAGTTAAGTGACTTGCTCAGGGTCACACAATATGCAAGTGAGGGCTGTGGGATTCAAACCCAGGTCTCCAGGTTTGCAGTTCAGAGCCTTAAACCACTGTGCTATACTGCCTCCTTCATTGACACGTCTCTGACCAAAGAATTTTGCCAAAAATCTTCTACAAATGGAAAGTTAGTAACCAGTAACTCTTCACATTCTTGAGTATCTCCTTCATGGAGTCACACTGTTTGGTCTGGGAGTCACAGGCGCTAGGTCCCCATGGGAAGCTGAACCTTCGTGTCTGACAGCACTGATGTGTGGTGCTGGTGTCCCCACAAGCATGTACTGCCTGTCATAAAAGACAGCATATGTTCCAACTGCCTCAGATGTTTTTTCTAAGCAGAGTGTATATAACACATAGACAGAAGTGTGAAATAATGACAGAAGACAAAACAAAAACACTAATGAGACAGATTGTAACTAATGCTCTGCAAGCATGTTCCCACAGAAACAGGAAATGGTGAATATTGTAAATATATCAAAAGCATGTTTTCCTTCACTGAAGTCTTCCCCAAGCTATCTTATCTATGATCCTGAAGACTACATAATGCTAAATAGCTTGCAAGTGTTTTAATTAGTAATAGTAGTACTGTATTCTGTGTCTGTATGAATTTGACAATGAGGTTGTTCCCTGCAATTTATATGTATTCATGCTGACCTCAGATAATACCTGAACAAGGAATGTATATTTCAGTGTTCTTAACTGACATCAGTATAAAAAGGATGTTAAATAAAAAAAGGAATGAGCCAAAGTCAGCTTTGATGACCAATGTCAGACACTTCCTCCAGGCAGCAAATCAAGTAGAGGGGTACAAGAGTCCTGGTACTGGAATTCCCCTATGTTAGACTGATTACAGCAGGACATGTGGGAGTGAGAAGAAAAGAAAAGGACAGTGGACAAGAATATGAAAATGTAAACAAGCTGCTGCTTTGCCTCCAAGTGTGAGGGAAACAACACAAGAAAACTCCCCTGTGGGTGTTGAGTCACACTGTAAAAGGCTACAAAATGCAGATAAACCTGCATTAGAGGAAGGCTAGTGCAGATACCATAAGAGATGTACAGGCTATAATGGTGTACTTTTCTGTTACAAGACAGAGGCAGATCACAACTGTCTAGCTTTGGAAGCCAGGGGTAGGCAACTGGGTCAAGTATGTATATGTGAGATACTCAAGAACATCAAGAGATACTGATAATGTAAGTTTTCTATCTTCTTAGAGAAATTTGCTGTGTGTGTGGGGGGGTGCATGATGCACTTAAGCTGAAAGCAGTTTGGCTCTAAGGGTTCTGTCTGAGGCTTGCCAAATCATGGGCAGCTTCGTCTCCAAACACAAGTCACAGCAAAAACTCACCCACTAGCAGATCCAACATCATAGAAAATGGAACAGGCAAAATCTTTCAATTTAATATTGCAAAAAAATATAAATTGTTGGCATCACTAGGCAGTGCTACTGAAGTGGCTGTAAAGATGACACCCCCATGAGACAGAGTCAGACTGTATCAGCTGATAGCTCTTTGAAATAAAGAGCTTTATGTACACAATCACTGGAAAGTTTGTAAAAGTGGGAGAAGCACTGGGCAGCAGTGAAGTCACCTGTTGAAGGATTGGGCACTTGAGTCACAGAAATGGAAGATCGAATCAGCATTGAAAGATTGGGCAGGCCCAATAGATCAGCAGCTTGGTAGTGCAGAAAAGGAGCTCAGATTGTCATGGGACACACTGGATAATCAAGAGAACAGGAACTGGAGGACTAATGTCTGCATATTGAGTCTCCTGGAAAAACTAGGCCAAGACACAGTAGGTTTTCTCCAGATAATGTTGCCCCAGCTCTTAGATCACTACTGAGATACACTGGTAAAAACTAACCAGGCACACTGCAACTTCATTGAGGAGAAATGAACTGTCAATACCAACACAAAGCTAAGTACCGAAATGAGATGTATACTTTCATTGTTCTACTTACTAGCAGTTATTTTTTTAGCCCCTTAAAAAAATACAAGGGATTTATGGCAACAGAGAGGGGGCGGGCAAAATATGAAGGATGCTGAATGATACCACACTCTGAGTACGGGAAACTTAAGGCACTAAGTAGCTAATAGAGTTTGGTGATCATCTGATCTCACTCTAGAGCTTTGTGAGCAGCTCACTGAAGGCATGCTGAAATCCATTTTGACACCCTCTTATTGAAAAAGAAGGCACCCTTGTGCTGGCTGACATTGGAGATTGTCACTGTTGACTTCTATGTCTCATATGTCCAGTATGATTGATAAATATGGCTGTTGAGATGATAAAATGTAAAGAACAATTGGGAGGGAAAGGGGGGAGGGCAAGATAGGGTAAAAAAAGACATAGAGTGCTTCAGCACTGGGACCCTTGAGGTTGGATGAGTTGCAGCTATATCCCCTGGGTAATGTCTAAGTTTCAAAATGGCTATAACATTAAGGGGGGCATCTAAGAGAAAGGGAAAGGCTTGGCCAGCCCACTCCAGGAGATAGGTATTAGGTTGGATGCCATCCCTAGCGATGTTACCACAAACAATTTTTGAGATAGACTGTAGATGGGCAGGGGGCCAGGGCACAATGGGGCAAGACTGACTAGATACCAAGTGAGTAAGAGGGCTATAATAAGGTGCAGTCCACCCTGTGCCTGGTACAATGGGTACTACAAGCTGCAGGTTGACTGGAGGGGGGGTGAGACATACACCTTAGGAGACTGAGTGGCCTCCAAAGGTAACACTATCTAAATGCACCTAGAGAACGAGGTACTGTATGATAAACACTTGCAAAGTAGACTTGTGAGGGCTATGTTGTTACACAGCCATGTTTTACTGTTCAAGAATTCAGGGGCCCTGTTGGTTGCTATACTGGTGTTGGGAATAATGTGTGAGGGTGGTGATGGAATGGAGGGGGAGTAGTAACTTAAAATGTGACAATGGTTTATAAAACAATATCCTGGAATGTCAGGGGACTGAACAGCCCAGTGAAAAAGGAAAAGTGTGGTAACCCACTTATGGAAGTTGGGAGGTCAGATTATCTTCTTGCAGGAGACTCACTTGCTTGAAAAGTAAGTGGACAAGCTTGGGCCAATATTGGGAAGGGGGCAGATTTACAAAGCCTCACATTCCACAAAGAAAAAGGGAGTAGCCATACTGTGTAGTAAGGGAGTGAACTAGGTGATAGAACTGGTAAAGTTAGAATAAAAGGAAGGTGGGTGCTGGTAAAACAGAGGTTTGATGGGGTCTCACGTTACTCAGATGTGTCTATGGTCCAAATGAGAATATGCCGCCTTTTCTCATCACCTATCTCAGGCCATACTGGACATAAGAGAGAAAAATATTCTATTGGGAGAGACCTAAATATTTGTCCTGCATCCACTATGTGACAGCAGTGGGGGTGGGGTGAGGCGAGGCATGCAGCCACACAAGGAGCCAAGGCACTGTTCACTTGTATAACTGATCATGGGTTAAGTGATGCATGGCATCTGGGGCACCCATCAGCAAGGGACTACATCTACTATTCCCAAACCCATGCAACTTGTAGCAGGATATATACTGTATGTTTCTAGCCTCAGGTAACTTGGTCAAGGATGCCTTGAGCACCATAATAGAGCAGCTGCTGATCTTGGCCATGTCCCTATTACACTTGTGCTTCAACAAGTAGGGCCAGGTACAGAGGAAAACATGTGGCCCTCCCTGGCCCTCCCTGGGATTACACATTTTAAAGTCTGGCTTATGCAGTAGATCCAGAAATACACAGCTAATAATGTTAAGGAGGAGAAGGCGAACACATGGATACGGAAGGGACTAAAGGCACATCTGTAGGATGGATTAATGGCTATACTACAGCTCGAAAGAAGGAGAGAGGGAAAGAGAAGGATGGCTTAATGCAGTCACTTGGGAGCTGGGAAAGAGACCCAGATCACCACTGCTCCCCCCAGGGAGCATCGAGACTCCACTGGCCACTGAAGAGGAAATTAAAGTACCTCCACCAGCAGCACCTTTGTGAGGGGGGTTAGCCCATCAACACACTACACATGTCAACTGCCCCACCCACCCTGGGTCAGCATTTCCTTTATAGGCACTGGCCTCTGACATCACTTCCTGTCTGTCAATATTTCTAACTCTCCACTTTCCCATTTGCAGATTATACCTGCTAGCCACTAGAGGGACTCATACCTATTCCACCCTTGATGCACTACCTGTAGTCTGCCTACCTTCCCTGGATTCCTCCTATCACCTCTCCTGCTCCTCTCCCAACATTCCCTCCTCTGCCCCTAACCCCATCCTCCTGCCCCCTTTATTTTTCAATACCAATCCACCTCCAGACCCACCCCTCCTCCCCGTACTCACACCCAGTGACCACTAGGAGTCGCTATATCCCACCCCTGCGGAGGCCCAATCCCAGCCTACTTTTGACCCCTAGATTGCAGCTCTCTGCCATCTCCCAGGCATATTTTGTGCTGCCCTGGCAGGGACTTGAACCCTGTACCTTGTCCACCAGAGTCCGTGTCACTGCCACTAATCTAAAGTGGCAGCCACACTCTCTAGGAGGCAGCCCAGTTATCTTAACATCCTACACCACTACCACCTGTATACCATGCTAGTTCACCTCCTATTAAACTCCCTCCCGTCATCCTCCTCCTGGTTTCCCCTCCCTCCAACATTATATCTCCCTAGGTTTACAGGCTATTTCACCTTTAATTCCCACCAACTTAGTTCCTACTCACCCTACTATGTCCATGTACACTGGCCTACAACCCCCATCTCCCAGCCACTCCCCCTCCTCCCTCCCTGCCCTTTTCGGGTGGCTCGTTATCCTTGCCCTCCCCGCCGTGAAATCCCTACCTGCTCCTCTACGATCCAACCCCCAACTCCTCCTAGCCATAGGCAAATCTATACCACCGTGCCCTGGCCAGGCTGTTGTCCTCCTACTCTTAACTGGCAATATACACTAACCCCACCACCGGTTCACCACAGCAGGTGGGCGCCCGGACTGCTGATTGCCTCCATGAATATATGCAGCGTCCTGAAAAATTTGACTCCCTCTAATGTTGGGTCTCACTGCACAAACCTGACATCATTGCGCTGGTGGAAACGTGGCTATCTAATTCCAACACAGACACTTGTCACCCTCCCTGGCTACACCCTTTATCATGAGGCTCGAGTAACCAAACGGGGAGGCTGCGCTATCTACACCAGGAACTCCTCCACTGGTCTCGCCTCCTGCACCGGACCTTGTAAATGGGGCTCAAGCCTCACCATTGCTTACCCTGACCCCGCCCAGGTCACCCTTTACCTCACCACTGCCTATATACCTCCCCAGGGCAAAAACCCAGCACTATTATCTCTGACTATCTTGCCACTCTTCCCCACAGTGCTGATAAAACATCTGTTGGGGACCTTAATTGAACTGGCTGTGTCCCTCCTCCTCCCCCACTCGGGACTCCTTCACAGCCCTGGATCTAACCAACTAGTCTCCCAACCCACACGTGTGAACCCCAAGAGAGGTACCAGCACCCTCCTAGATGTCATCATCACTAACCGCCCCTAAAATCCTGGACATCCAAGTCCTTCCTAGATTCACTCAGTGACCATTCCCTGTGCTGTTCCGCTGGTTGGCCACCCTACCCCACCCACTGCACAGCGGCTCCTGCACGGGCGCTTTCAGACCATGTGGCCTGAAAACCTTAAACAATGCCTTCAACTGCAAGACTGGTCCCCATTCTCCATGCAACTGATATAGATACCGCTCTTGCCTTCTTTACCCTACCTTTAATAAAGCCTGTGATCTCTTTGCTCCCTCTCGCCGTCCGATCCAAAAGACTAACCTGCCTGGATTACCCCTGCCCTCTCACAGCTGCTCAGGCACAGGGACAACCTTTAGTGACGTGCCATAGAAACTAGGCGACCAGCTGACAAACAGGCCTACAATGCTGCATGGAATAAGTGCACATGGGCAATCAAGAAAGCCAAAGCCGACCACTATCAGGCCACCCTCACCGCCTCCTGCGGGTGCTCCCGTACCTTCTGAGACAAGGTCAAACAACTGAATGGGAACACTCGCTCCCTCCCCCTTCCCAGATTACCACCAACAACAGCACCGTCACAGACCCTGCGTCATTGCAAACCTCCTCAACACGCCTTTACTGACCTCAGCCCTATCCTCCCCAGTAACTTCTTTGATCAACCCTCCCCATCCTGCCCCTGCTGGCCCACCGCCTTGCTTCTACCTCATGAGGGTAACTACCCAGGAAGCCAGACTGCACCTGACCCGTGCACTAAAGGCAACAGTCCCAGTGACAACTCCTGGACCACAAATTCTCCGGCTGGTTCTGGATCAGGTCCTCACCCCACTCACCAGCCTTCTTAACAAATCCTCTGCCTGGGACAATTCCCCACCTCATGGAAAACTGCAACTGTTACTCCAATCCATAAAGGGTGACAGGTCCTAGTGAGGAACTCTCGACCGATCTCCATTCTCCCACCCTTTCCAAGGCACTGGAAAACTAGTTTGCCGCACAAATCTCCGAATACCTGACCAAATACAACATCCTTTGCCCTGAACAACACGGCTTCCCGTGCAGGACACAATCTGAGCACACAGCTCTTAATGAATTCCTTCCTTCCTTCACTCCTCCTTGGACGCTGGCTCCCTGGCGGGGGCTGTGTTCCTCGACCTATCAAAGGCCTTTGACATGGTCTCCCACCCCCTACTGCTGGAAGCCCTCTGTCACGCTGGTTTTGCCACTGGACCACTTGCTTGGTGCTCCAGCTACCTATCCGCCCGCTTCCAACATGTCAAAATTGGTGGGACACTTTCCGATCCACGATCAATCCTCTCAGGGGTTCCACAGGGCTCCATCCTGGGGCCTTCTCTTTCTCACTACCTTAACTCCTGCCCAGTGCTTGCTCTGGAAAATTCTGCTGCACGAGATGATACCGTCATCTTTGCCACTGACCGTAACCCCTCTTCCCTCCAGGTTTCTACAATGTGCCTATAATGACGCTTGAAACTTGGCTTAAGAGCATAGATTGGTCATAAATCTTAAAAAATCTAAAACCATGCTCTTTGCCCACCCTCAAAACAAAGCTTAACTCCCTCTCCATTATCCTCCAGCTCTAAACAACAACTGGAGCAAGTCCACTCCTATAAGTACCTAGGGATCTCATTTGACTCAGTCCTCTCCTACCATACCCACATCGAAGCACTCGCTTCTGCAACCAATATACGACTTGGTGTCCTGTACCGCTATAAAAACTGTCTCCCCCCCAGATGCCCTCCGGCTTGCAGTTACATCCTCCATACTATCCCTGGTGGACTATGGGCTACCTGTCTACGGTGCTGCCAACATGACTGCCCTCAACAAAATCCACCTCCTCCTAAATAAGGCATGCAGGCTAATCACTGGGGCCCCGAGGCTCACACATACCTGCCAACTTTATGACCTGGCAACAATGCTTAACACTATTGACGCCTGCAATCCAAACTTGCCTCATTTCTAAAAACCTGCTAGGACTTTCTCCTCCCAGGCTGACTTCCTCCTCCTCCTAGCCCAGACCCTAGTCAGCACCTGGACCTCCTGCAAAGCCACCTTCCTGGTTCCTCAAGCTAGGACCTCACTTGGACAGAGATCTTTCTGCCATAGAGCCCCTTCTTGGTACAACACTCTTCCTCGGCCATCACTGAAATCCCCACCATCTCCACTTTCAAAACTGCCCCTCAAAAGCGAAGTTGTTCAGCAAGCTGCTGCACCTGTGCTTAACGGATGCTCAAACACCCTTGTCCTGACAATGCCCTCTGGGCTGCACCGTCTCCTCACCCTCTTATTTCTACGCCTACATTACTGCCATATCCCGCTGCCTACTGTATCACTACTGTCAAGAACGAACCATGTTTGCATTCTATTATACTGCTTGCTGTGATGCCCAACTAATATGCTACTCTGTTACCAAACTGATCAAACCTCCTCCTGTACTGTTCCTGTCTCATTCCTTACGTTCTTTGTAATCTGATACCGTGTAACCTGTTTGGCTGTTTTCAATCTGCAATGTCAAACCTTTATGCTGCCAAACCCTATATTCTACCATGTTATCGATTATACCAGTACCTGCACTGTATTACACTACCAGTGTACGCTGTATCCATGATCCATTTATGCTTGTCTCTTTATGCTCATGCTCTCCTACTGGATGTATTCTGTATCTGTACTATCTTCCCTTTGTTGATGAGATACCTTTGGAAATGAGCCTCTGGCTCAAAGGTTGTAAACTGATTGCAATATAAATAAATAAATATAAATAAATAAATAAATAAATAAATAAATAAATAAAACAAGGAAGGAGCAGCTCTGCCACCCTTCTCCAGGAAATAAGGGCGGCGAAGTACAACACCTACACTTTAAATACACAGCAGACAGAATTCAGTTTATACTGCATTAACAGTCTTATGGCAGGCAGGTGCCTTCTAACTTATAACCTATCACCTGAAGAAGATGTCCATGGAGAGTAAAATCCCTGGAATTAAACCTAGCTCTGGGGTAATTGTAGACATGCACTTTGATATACACTTTCACTACAAATCATTATGTGTGCCATGGGAGAAATTGAGGGAACTGAGAAAATGTAAATACAATGTAAATATAAATATTACTACTGCACATTTGTTAATTGAGTACTTACTATTAAAATTATTAAGGGATAAATGGCTCAAACCATTTCTGAAAAAAGTCAGTGGTTTAAGGAAGGAAGAGCAACTTCTAGTACTTTTAGGTGGTAAACAGACTTATGCTGTTATTAAATTTTATCTTGAGGCATGTGACATGCTGAAGCTATAAGTTGTTTTATTGCTGTGTCAGTTTTGTAAATTATTTTATTAGTTTTTATGTATGATGTGTATTTGAAATGTATTTTGCATTTTGAAGTGTTTCTCATACAGTTATACACTTGTATTTAATAAAGAAACTTTGAACCTTGAACCTTGAACCTAGCTTTGGTGTAATTGTAGACATGGAGGGAATATGTGTGGTGTTCAGAGAAAACTACCAGCAGCTATACTGCTCCAGAAAGCAGAGGGAGGACACTCTGGTGGGGGCAATTAGAGAATTCCTGCAGTCAGTCACCCTCCCAAAAACTGGGGGTAGAACACCAGAAAGCACTGGAGGGTCCCATCACCCTCAGGAGGTCCAAGTGGGGAGCTCTCAAATGTAGGGGGAAACACCAAGGCTGGATGGCTTCCAGACTGAGGTGTGCAAGGCAGTAGGGGATCAGGTGAGCCCCCTGTTAGTGACTACACTGCAACATGCATAGGAGGAGGGAATGCTCCCTCAGATCATGGATGAAGAAACTATTACAGTGATGGTGAAAAAGGGGAAAGACCCCTTCTAGTACTCTAGCTACTGCCCCATCTCACTCTTAAATATGGACTACAAAATATTGGCCAACATTTTGGCAATTTTACTGAATAAAGTGCTACCACTACTAGTGCACCCTGACCAAGTCGGGGTTGTGGCAGGCTGGGATGGAGCTGATCACATCAGGTGACTAATCAGTCTGTTGTGGGCCTTGGAGTCTTTGCCTAACTCCAAGGCAGCTGAAGACTGGACACAAATAAGGCATTCATCTTGATCAAATAGCCCTATCTAACACAGACTCCAGATAATTGCATTACCCAAAGTATTGTACCTCCTCAGATATCTGCCCATTTGTATTGCCGAGTCAGTTTGGAAGCAGCTAGATAGACTGGTGAGGGACTTTTTATGAGATAGGGAATGCAAGGTTGTCTGCACTGAGAATGGTTACCCTGTGGGCCAAGGATGTGGGTATAGGCAGAGAGAGTCAGAGGTGTAATCAGGTGGCTGTATATAAAACAGCATCTAGAGGGAGGCTTAACACCAATATTCATTCTCTTGGACCCTTCTCATGAGCAGAAGAGTAACCCCATTCATGCCTTAATTCTTCTGATAAGGAAAAGGACCAGGAAGATGGTGAAAACACCACTAAATATCTGCTTGTACTTATGGCCCATATGGCACCACCTGAAGTAATAAACAGGAGGCAGCTGACTGACTTGGTAAGAATGGGGAAAATGAGAGCTAGAGAGGGTGGAGGATCTCTTTGCATTGACAACCAGGAAGTTTAAGGACTTTACGGAATCGAAAGACCAAGGGAAACCATTTGCAAACAAACTTGTTTATGTACAAGAACCACAGATGCAGGAGAGCCATGATGTGAAATTTAATTTAGCTACCACAGATGACAGCATCACTTGAAAGGTATTTCAACCACCTTTCATGTTTGATCCTCTTGATGTGGACACAGTTAAAATGTTTGAGTGAGCTTGTGACAAAGTGTTTAGGAAGGTTTTTGAACATCTACCTGACCTCACATATATTAACATCATAGCTGAAGAATCACAATCATTGAAGGATTTTGGCAGTAGTCACTCAATTAGGATAAAACCAACCAGCGAGGGAGTGTCAGTAGTTGTTTTAGATACTGACATGTATGCATCAGAGATAGACAGACAATTGGTTAATTCTGTTTTCTATGAAAAATTGTGGTTTGACCCTACTAGGAAGTTCAATGAATGTATTGATTCATTTCTCAGGGAGGCATTGGCCAATAAAATAATAACTAAGGAGGAAATGGGGCTCTGTATTGTGGCATATCCACTTTGTGCCACCATAGACGTGCTACCAAAGGTGCATAAAAGTTTGGGCAATTCTGCAGGGTGCATGCTTGTCACTGGAACTGGATCCCTGATAAAACCACTTTCTAAGTTTGTGGGATGCCCACCTAAGGGAAATAGATTTTAAACTGCCCTGATTCATCAGAGATATCACCAACATTCTGGGCATTTTGGGGAATGTCCAAATTAAACCTGCTTGGCTTCTTATTTCCCCTAGACATTGAGTCCTTGTATATGAATATCCCACATGAAGAGAGCTTGTCGGCACTTTGTTTTGGGTTGGAGATGTTACTATATTTTCTCCCCCCCTCCTATGGCTGGTTTATGTTGGTCCTGGCCTCTCCCCCAGTCCCATCATATCCCTTCCCCAAGGCCTACCCAGACAACATGCTCTTCCTTGGCTTGCCACCCATGGCGGGGCTACCAGGGGGACCCCAATTTCTCTGACAAAGTAGAAGCTCAGTGTCAGCACTGGTACTCAATCAGTGGTGCAGGATCTGCAAAGAGAGGCAGGATAACATTCTACACAGACTTGCAATTTCTTCCTTTTTCTCCCCACCCACGTACATCAATGGAGTCCCTTGCCTTGTGCACATGAACATGCATAACATGTAGCATGAACCAGAGCATGTCAACATCCCCTTCCCGATTCTTCACCTCAGCCTGCACTGCCAGCTATGGTCACCCAGATGGTGGCAATGCAGTGGAGAATGGGAACCCTTCCATCCTTGAGGAGTTGAACATCCCCAGGGATGCTCCACAATCCTCTCTGGCTGTCCCTCTGATAACCCAGGCTCATTCCCAAACCCGGGTCACCAGTGTCACGAGTGGTAGAGCTACTGCTGTACCAATGGGCCAGTCCAAGACATAATCAAGTCTAAGTTCACCATTTGTGGACTTGGTGGGTTGTTCTAAACTGGTACTCAAATCAGTTGCTTTCTTGTACCAGGGTCATTACTACCTTCAGAAAAAAGGTACAACAATGGGGGATACATTTTCTGCCAACTATGCCAACCTTAATCTTGGTAAATGGGAAAGAGAAAACATCTATGACATTGTAAACAATCCTTTCTACCATAATACTGATTTATTGCATTGTTATATAGATGATATTTTTCTAATATGATGTGACATTAGACAGAAATTGAGGGATTTGTCACATATCTAGAAACAACAGACCCAAATCTGAAGTTTACTATCCAGTGGGATACTAATCATGTCTGCTTTTTGGACCTCATGGTTATAAAAAATAATGACACTGCATAGACACCTGTATAAATGGAGATAGGCTGTAACACAGTTCTCCATTCTTCAAGCTGCCACACGTGCTTTACTGTTAACAATATACTAGAAGGGAGGTGTGCACTAGTCCCTTCACAAAAGAAAGGGTCCTACAAGAGCTCAATAAGCTCAGGGAGGACAAGGCAATGGGATCTGATGGCATACATCCCAGGTTACTAAAGGAGCTAAGGGTGGAACTAGCAGAGTCATTAGCAGAGCCATTATCAGAACTGCTTACTGAGTCTCTGAGCACAGGAGAGGTCCCAGAAGACTGGAGAAGGGCTCATGTGATCCTGCTCCATAAGAGTGGTAGGAGGGAGGAGGCAGGGAACTATAGACCACTCAGTCTTACCTCAGTAGTGGGCAGGATTATGGAGACACTCCTTAAGGAAAGGATAGTGCAATGCCTGGAATCAATAGGGGGCACAGGATCCAAGACAGCATGGGTATACAAAGGGAAGGTCTTGTCAAACTAATCTCATAGATTTCTTTGACTTGGAAACCTGAGTGGTGGACCAAGGGGGAGCAGTTGATGTCACCTACCCTGACTTCAGCAAAGCTTTCGATACTGTTCCACGTAGGAGATTGATTAATAAGCTGGGTAGGCTCGGGGTGGGTCAGACATTGGTCAACTGGGTGGCAAACTGGTTGACGGGCAGAAAACAGAGAGTGGTGGTAAATGGTATACAGTCAAAAGAGATGTAAGTCATGAGTGGGGTACCTCAGGGATCAGTCCTGGGGCCAGTCCTCTTCAATATCTTCATCAGTGACATTGCAGATGGACTGGAGGGTAAGGTTGGTCTGTTTGCAGATGGCACCAAGATCTGCAACAGAGTAGATGATCCAGATGGGATGGGCAGAATAAGAAGAGATCTGGATAAACTAGCAAAATGGTCAGAAAAGTGGCAGATGGGGTCTAATGCAAGAAGTGCAAGATCATGCACATAGAGAAGAGAAACCCTGAAGCCACCTATAGGCTTAGAGGGGAGTTGCTGGCAGTCACATGGGAAGAAAGAGACTTGGGTGTCATCATCACAGATGACCTGAAATCATCCAGCCAGACCACTAAAGCAGTAGGTAAGGCTAGAGGGATGTTGGGGTGTATTAGTTGGGGTATCACAAGTCAGAAGAGGGAGGTAATAATCCCCTCTTTACAAGACACTGGTTAGGCCCCATCTGGAGTACTGAGTGCAGTACTGGAGGCCACACCTTCACAAGGACATTAATCAAATTGAGGCAGTCCAGAGAAGGGCAACCAAAATGGTGCAGGAACTGCATCAGAAAACATATGAGGACAGATTAACGGAGCTCAATATGTATACCCTAGAGCAAAGGAGGGAGAGAGGTGATATGATTGAAACATTCAAACACCTTAAGGCATTAACAAGGTGAAAGGGTCTAACATGTTTCAATATAAGAAAAATAGGAGGCAAAGAGGACATAGCATGAGATTAGAGGGAGTCCGATTAAGGGGTTATGTGAGGAAGTTCTTTTTCACAGAAAGGGTGGTGGATGCATGGCAGCCTACCTCAGGAAGTGGTGGATATGAATACAGTGCAGGGCTTCAGACAGGCATGGGATAGGCATAAGGGAGCAATACAGATGAGTATGAATAGATAGGCCATTGACAGAGCAAAGGCCAATGGCACATTCATAAGGTAGAAAAAGAAATGGGCCGACTGGATGGGCCTTGTGGTCCTTATCTGCCATCAACTTCTATGCTTCTATCCTAGTTTCTGTTGGTATGCAGGAACTGCAGTGAGGAGCCAGACTATGTAAAAAGAAGCAAGGAACTTAAAAACATGTTCATGCAACAGCAGTACAGCCACACTGCAGTTAAGGAAGTACAACTAGAGGTAGTTCAGTAGGATAGGAATGTGTTTTTGCAACCTGAAGCAAGAGGGTTAAAAGATAATAAAAGACTTCACTTTGTAACCACTTTTTCAAGACAGGCTGTTGCAATGGAAAAAGTCAGCAGAGACAGCTGACATATTTTACAAATGAACCACTATCAGGCAAGTGTTTCAGAAATGCAACTGAGATTTGTATACAAACATGGCACAAATTTGTCAGATAGACATGTTCACAGTCTATAGCTCTGTATGTCAGTCCTTAGGAAAACCTGGCTCCCAGTACAACCAGATGGTTTTTATACATGTGGTAACTGAAAATTTTGTCCAGCAATGATAAAAAAGTAAAATGATCACAACATGTAAAGTTGGGAAGAGTTTTGAAATTAAACAGTTCATTAACTGTGTCACAACAAATGTTATATATTTTGCCACCTGTACATGTAGCTTATTTTATGTGGAGAAAACAACTTGTTGTTTCAAGGTCAGGGTGGGAGAGCATCTCTGCAGTATTACTAGGGAGGACACTGTGAATGTCCTAGCAGCACATATACTTAGGTGTCAAAACAGTGGTGACATACACCAGTTCAGATTATGTGGGATTGACAAACTTAGTTTGGGAAAGAGAGGTGAGGCATGGAACTGTTTATTTTAAGGAAAGAATCATTCTGGATTTATAACTTGAGGGTTCATGTTAGCACTGGTCTTAATGATTGGTTTACTGTAGTCCCAGTTCTTAAAATAGGAATACAACAGATGAAATTACTGTTTGGTTCAGCAATTTTATTCTGTTTCTAGTGCCATGAATTTATGTTGCTTCTCATCTGTTTTTTGTTGCAGAGTATAGCTGAAGTGTTGCAGTTCACCAGCACCTTCATTGGCTTCTGCTTTCTCTGAATATTCTGTCGGGTATTGACATAAAAAAAACAATGAAAGAACATCTGGAATGACTCAGACTTCTGTGAGGCATTCCACAAATCTGATTCCTGCTTGTTGACATCTAGTATCCTGTTTCCTCCTGGTTGCTTTCTGTTGGCCATGCTTTCTCATCTGGCACTAATTAAATAGCACAGTGGGTTAAGGTTCTGAGCTGCAGATCTGGAGACATGAGTTTGAATCCCATAGCTGCCTAGGTGCATACTGTGTGATCCTGAGCAAGTTACTTAACTTCCTTATGCTCCCAGGTCACACCTGGAAACAAGCTTCAGTTTAGTGTGCTACTCCTGGTTAAACAATGTTCCCTTTCCCTAAATTAGGGCAGTGTTGTGGAGCTGTGGTGACTGGCTCAGACTGCCTCAGGAGTGCAAAGATTTATAGATGAGGTTTTACATCTGCTGTGAGGACCTTGGTGTTTGATTGTGCCTCAGCCTTAATCTAAGAAACTGGTCTGTGGTTTCCTTTGTTGCCATTTGGTCAGTGTAAAGTCATCTGCTTGTCTTTAAGTCTTAAATCTGTGTCCCACCTGGACCCCTGTTCTACCTTCAGAACTTGAACTCATGTGTGCCACCAGTTATATTCGGACTTACAGGACACATACTAGGACTATTGTCTGCAAGCCCTCACTGCCTGCCTGCAAGACTACTAAAAGGTTTACATTGTTATTTGCTACTGCCTTGTCTGGTTGGTGGTGGGCACTGTTACATTTATTTTAAAGTGTTTGACTGAACCTAGCCAGGCACTTAATTTTTTTCCTGCAACAGGAGTTAATGAGGTTTCTGCCAAAAACATTTTTGCTTTGCATTCCCCTATACCTTTTGAATATTCCCCTTACCTCTACTGTAGAAATACTATACTAGTACTATATTGCTAAACACCTTCTATGAGTTAATTGAGTATTTGAGTACCAAAATAAAAGTATGGGCTACAGTTCTGTCTCCTAATAGTGTTCATTCTGTATAATACTGGTTGCTGCTACCCTTATCTCTACAGTAGCATTGCTAACACCTTACCTGGGTGGATTGTGTCTTACAGTTGCAACCATAGATGCAGTCAAATATTTCTGGATATTTCATGATATGTCTAAAGAGAGTGTCTTTGGTGGCCCACAGTAGTACTGCAGGCAGGCAAATACTTTCTCTAGAGATATCACACAGATTTCAGGAAATATCTGGCCATGTCTTTGGCTGCAACTATAGTAGCTGGTCAGGGACCTACCAGAATTGGCTGCTGCTAGTAGCTGTTCCTGAAAGGCGAAAGTGTTTAAATATGAACATATGAACATGCAAATGTACCAGCAGAAACATACCACCTAGTCTATTTAAGTCTGCTCAAGTGTGCAGCTAGCACCACTAGTTTGCAGCTGCCCCACCCCCTCCCCTTTGTCATCCCACTGCTGCTCCCCACATCCCCCACCCTCACACTACCCTGTTCCCTGTCCCATGCCCTTTTAAAGCTGTTCACAGATTTACATGATACCACCCATTGTGGTACCGTGTTCCATTTTGCTACCACTCTCTCCATGAAATAGTGTCTCCTCATTTCCCTCCTAAATCTTCTCCCCTCTATTCTAAGCCCATGCCCACTGGTGTCCCTCCCCCTCTTTAGCTTAAAGACCCCATCTTCCCCATCCTTATTGATTCCTCTAAGATACTTGAATGTCTCTATCAGGTACCCCTGTCCCTTCTACCCTGCAGGGTGTACATATTCAGGTCTCCCAGCCTGCTCTCATAGTCTCTCCCACCTCCATTCCACATATCATCTTTGTTGCCCTCCTCTGTACCCCCTCCAATAGCCTGATATCATGCTTCAGGTAAGGCATCCAAAACTGCACACAGTACTCCAAGTGCGGCCTTATTAGTGACCTGTAGAGGGGCAAGATCACCTCTCTTCACCTGGATGAAAACCCCTTCGCTATGCACCCCAGCATTTTGTTCACTTTTGTAGCCACTCTCCTGCACTGGGCAGTATTGTTCATGGTCCCTGTTACCATTACCCCTAGGTCCTTCTCCTTCTCAGTGATACCCAGCTCAACCCCTCCCCAGCCAGTATTCTCTGATCTGGTTCTTCGCCCCAAAGTGCAGAACCCTACACTTCTTTGCATTGAACCTAAGCTGCCACCTCTCTAACAACTCTTCTAGATTGCTTAGGTCCCCCTGCAGCTGCTTCTATCCCTCTCCTCCATTCACCACTGTTCCCATTTTGGTGTCTTCTGCGAACAGACTTACCTTGCTCACCACCCTGTGCACAATGTCTGATATGAAGAGCCCAAATAATACTGGTCTCAGTACAAAGCCGCGTGGCACCCCACTTTTCATCAGCTTTGGAGTTGAGTGCTTCCCTCCCACCACCACCAGTTGTAGCCTCCCACTCACCAGCTTGTAATCCAGTTTGCCATTTATGCCCCTACCCCTACATCAGTTAGCTTCCCCAAAGCCACCCATGAGGCACTGAATCGAAGGTCTTGCTGAAGTCCAAGTAAAGAACATCCACTGCATGATCCTTATCCAGCTCACCTGCTACCCAGTCATAATATTGTATCAGGTTGGTTTGACAGGACTTCCACAAAATGAACCCATGCTGCCTCACATCTTGGAAGCCGTTGTCCTTCAGGTACGACACCGGTCTTTCCTTTAGTATCATTTCTATGAGTTTGCACACTATGGAGATGAGACTTACCGGACTATAATTACCTGGTTTGTACCTTGGTTCACTCTTGTGTAACGGCACTACATGTGCCATTCTCCAGTCTAGTGGCACACATACGACTCCAGTGAGGTGTTGTACGGATCCGCCAGTGGCTCCGCCAACACCTCCGCCATCTTCCTCGGCACCCTTGGATGGATACCATCTGGCCCTGGTGCCTTGTCTACCCTCAGTGCCCTCAGTCCCTCTAGGACTGTACCTCCCTCAATCCTTCCATCTGTCGCCTCCTGTCCCCCCATCCCCACCCTCCCAGCCCATGGTGGTAGCAGTCCCCCTTTTTCTTCTGTGAACACTGAGCAAAAGTATTCATTCAGTGCTTCTGCATGTTCTTCCCCCTTTTCCATCCACTCTCCACCCTTTTTTATCCTCACTATTGTCTCCTTGCACTTCCTTTTCTCCCTGATGTATCTGAAAAAGTCTTTCTTTACCCTTAATTCCCTGTGCTAATCATAGCTTCCTGTGGACCTTGGCTTCTCTCACTTCTCTGGTCACCTCCCTGGACAATCTTGCATACTCCTCAATGTCTCCTTCCTTCCTTGTCCTCCTATACGTCTGGCACGCCTCTCATTTTAACCTCACCACCTCCACTACCTCACTGTTCAACCACCATGGTTTTCCTGCTCTGCTCCTCTTGCTCTGTGTCTTGGTGCAGGCTTCCTTTGCCTCTGTAATCCCCCATTTAATAATATCACATTTCTGCTCCATGTCCATCTAATGCCTTATGCCCTCCAGTTACTCTTTCAGTACTTTCCGCGCATCCCCCCAAAGTCCGCCCCCTGAAATTTACCACCCGGGTTACGGAGTTCTGTGGCTTCCTGCACATCGTGAAATTAAACCACACTGTTTGGTGATTGTTGTTTGCTAGTGGGTCCTCCACCCTTATTTTCCTTACTACCTCCCCATTCGATAATACCAGATCTAAATTGTTTATTTCTGATACTACCACCCACACTGCTGTTGTAATTTTGTTAATACTTCTCACATTGGATTGTATCCCAGGGCTACTGGCCAGTGACCTACCTTTTTTACTTGCCAACTGCTGTCACATGTTCCTTGCAGTATTAATGCTGATGATCTGCTTACCCACAACATTGTTACCTGAACCTATTGAGCCATCAGAGATAAAGGAGGCTATCACCCTTGGTCCTATGCTGATACAAAGGCCTACTGATCCCCCTGAACAACCCTAGAGTACCCAATTCCTCCAACCATATGCCCCCCCACATTGGATACCTAACCATGGTGGTACATGGTGAGTGCTACATTTGCCAAACATGGCCATGTCTTCAGGACTACATGCTTGCCCCTCCTTCTTAGGAGTAAAACCTGGAGACTGAAGCACTACCTCAGAGCCACCAGAGGCCTTGCAGTTATGTTACTCCTACTGTCTGGCAATGTCCACCCCAACCCAGGCCCTGCTGGTAGTACTGGATCTGGCACCAGCAGTCAAGAACTACAGAACAGAGTTTCCCTAAATTTCAGTAGTCTTCTACCTAAAGTTGACCAGTTCGAAGCCTGGGTCAGGTTAGTGCTGCCAGACATGATTTGCCCAATAGAAACTTGGCCCAGTCCACACAAACCTGATGCTACTATCACACTGCCAGGCTTCAATATCTTTGAGGAGGACAGAATAAGCAAGTGAGGTGAGGGCTGCCTTCTGTACCTCAAATCAGACTTGCAAGCATCTAAAATCATGATCAAAGACCTAACCTGAGTCTGTGAATGCCTAGCAATAAGGCACTTAGGGCACACATCTCTTGTCATCCTGTCTGTATATATCCCACTGGGTAAATAGAATCTGAGTGTAGAGTAACTTACTCACTGCTTTATACAACTTTATCTGAAATAGAAACATGTTCTTACTGGAGACTTTAACATCAATTGGAATGCTAAGTCCAGCTCAGGTCACAGGGGAGAAGATTTCCAGCCTATTTCTCACACAAATGGTTTCTGAGCACACCAGCACCAATTATAAAACAGGCGCCATGATTTTACTCGACTGGGTGCTAGTTGCACACACTGACAAGGTTAAAGTTGAAGTTCTGCCAGATACCCTAAGTGACCACGTCCTGATGTCTGTGAGCAGTTAAACAGACAAGGCCACCCATGAATCACAGTCAGCCAAGTCCTAAAAAAAATGAAAGTGCTTGAATTCAAATCTTACTTGGCCCAAATTGATTGGAACTTCTTAGATGCCATTACAGATATTGACTTGGCTCTAGAATTCTTTTCTCAAAGTTCACACATGCCTGTGATACATTTAAAAAAAAAAGCAAGACAGGAGAACACTGTCCGGAAGGATCACCCCTTCCCCAAACTCCTTGCCTGCATGAGGGAGATGGACAATCTGTGAGCACTGGCTAGGGAAATAGGATCTCCTGTCCACCAGCAAAGGTACAAGGAAGCCCATAATATGTGCACCAGTATGATTAGAAAGGCTAAATCTGACTTCGGTAAGGATCCAGAACTGGAGCAATGGCAAAGGATTCTGGGACAATGTCTCAGAGCTTCTTTGCTAGGGAGTTAAAACCACTCCTCAAATGCTTATGATGGAGGGTCGAGAGGTTCTTGATCAAACCAAAATTGCCAATTACTTCAACACAGCCTTTACTGACCTTAGTTCTGTCATTCCCTGTGACCGTGCCCAGACCCTCTACAGGGAACCTAGTCCTGAAGCCTCCAAGATGGTGGACTCTGAATCAGGGTACCCTAAATTCCACTTTATGGCAGTTTCAGTCAAAAACACCTCAAAATACATCAGTGGGATACTTGGCAGAACTAGGTGTGGGAGTGATTTGTTTGGTATGAAGCTACTTGCCCTGGTGGTAGAGGAACTTTCTCACCCCATCTCTAAAGGTTTTTACCTTTTCCCTGTGCTACTTGCAGTTCACTGAGAACTGGAATCCACACTGGTTATATCAGTTTTCAAAAGCAGAGACTGAATTAACTTTGCCAATTGCAGACCCATTTCTATTCTCTCCCACCTGTCCAAGGCCTTCGAGAGAAGAGTCTCTGACCAACTTGTCACATACCTCAAAAAATACAGTATCCAGTGTGTACAACAGTGTGGCTTCCAGAAGCTCCACAGCACCAACACGGCACTGATAGATTATGCCAACTATGTTCAAGAGGACATTGACAATGGTGACCTCATCAGAACTATATCTATTGACCTTACCAAGGCCTTTGACTTGTCGGCCATAACCTCCTACTTAACAAACACCTTGGTCTGGGTTTGTCACAGAACACAGCTGACTGGCTCCACAGCCATCTCTCCAAGCACTTCTAGCATGTGAAGATTGATAAATCTTTGTCTGACACTAGAGGGGTATCTATTGATGTCACCCAGGGCTCCATCTTGGTCCAACTCCTGTTTGGTCTGTTCATAAATCAACTGCCTGATGCCTGTCTGACAGCTGACATTGTCTGACAGCTGACATACTTTTCTATAACGATGATGCTGTCATCTATTCTGAAAACTCTGACTTTGACAGCCTCACTGCTGCTCTCCAAAGTAACTTCAGGTCACTAGAAAACTGTTTCTCCAACAACAAATTGGTACTCAATTACAAAACAATACAGATCATGCTCTTCTCTAGCCTCTCACAGAAGAGGAAAATTCCACCTTTTGTCATCCAAAACAGCCAGGGACAAAACACCAAAGAGGTGGAGACCGTCAAATATCTCGGAATAATTCTTGAAGACACCTTATCTTTTGCCCCCCATGTTGACAGTCTGGTGGTCATAGTTACCAGAAGAGTGGGTGCCCTGTACCGTAACTGGAACAATCTCATTAGGGATGCTAGACATCTTATTGTGGCATGTTCCGTTCTGTCACTTATAGATTATGGCCTCCCTGCCTACGCAGCTGCATGTGACACAGTGCTAAACAGAGTAAAGCTGATCTGTAATAAGGCATGCCACTTTGTACTTTTTGCAGATCACCGCACTTGTAGTTGAACCCTTTATGCAGTCTCTAACTGGCTACCTTTCCCCAGCAGAATAAAGCTCCAAACCAGTTTTCTAGCCAAAAAGGCACCACTGCAGGGCCTGACATCCCATGCTTTAATAAATTGCTTTCACACTATCTCCAACCAATACAACACCAGAAACATGGCCAGGAATGCCCTTAAGCCTCATTACTGGCACACTGAGCTAGGCAAGCAGTCATTTACTGTCAGGGCCTCAAACTGACCAAATGAACTGCCTGATACACTACTGAATCTCACAAAGATTAATCAGTTTGAGAGATCTTTGTGGTGTGCCCTTGCAGTCCACTCCAATTAAAACTGTTTAACTGTTTTATTATGTTTCTTTCTGTACATATCTTGTGACTTTTTATACAGCAATCTGTATGGATGTTTTCAAAACTGTATATAATTGTTCTGCCTTAAGTGCTTTGAGCCTGATTCAACTGCATTTCGTCTGGAACTTCTTACTGTACTTGCGGGACTTCCGCTGACATCACAATTCAGTTTGGTAGCTAATTTTGGAGCTCCTTCACTCACCTGCCTAACAAAACTTCCTTTTCTGCTTATTTCTATCACAATTAACCACATAAATGTCTGGAGGAGGTATACAATATGATCGTGTAACCAGATCTTGGCAGAAAGATAAGACTGTAGCTAAGGATGGAGCTGGATTGTCTCCCAAAACCACAGACTTGAGTCAGAGCTCCTCTCCAGCAAGCATGGTTGAGCTGCAGTATGAAACTGATGAAGAGGCCAAGCAGTTGTCCTGATACCAATTTGAAACCTTGCTTTGGGAAATAAAAGTAATGAGATTGGAAAACAAACAAGAATTTAAACAGCTTAATCAAAAACTACAGGGGCTGGAGCATAGACTTGAGGAAGCAGAAGACCGCATAGCCCATATGGTGGATGGGACTTTGCTAATAGGCCTTGCTGTGGAGACACTTCTGCAACAAACTGTGTCCCTCCAAGAGAAATGATAGATCTTGAGGGCAAGTCATGTCAAGACAACATCCGCATCTATGGACTGCCAGAAGGGTCTGAGACTGGAATAATGTATGATTTTATGGCAGATCTTCTAATGGATGTCTTACAGCTCCTCCCAAATTACTAGTTGGGGGTCAAGTGTGCACACAGAGCCCTTTTACCTAAGCCTGTGGACCCTAAAGCTAGACTGAGGTCAGTGGTCATAAAGTTAACAGTTTTAAGACCAAGGAAGACATACTGAGAATAGCCTGGCAGCAAAAAGATGTCAGTTACCAGAACAGTCGACTTTACCTCATTCATGACTATCTGACAGAAATGCAGCAACAGAGTTTAAAATATGGAGATGTCATTAAGACTGTACAGTCTAAATAGATGTGGGTCCACACCATGAATCTGGCCTGTATATGGAATTTCTGATCAGTGGAACTGACAATTCACCAGACCCCGGAGGAGGCACGTGCAGTTCTGAAGGAACGAGGACTTTTGTCAGCTGATCTTTCTTCCACCTCTAGGCAACAGCAACAACGAGATTAACTCTCCTCCTGGCAACTGGTGGGTTCACAGAATGCGTAAGCCTCCAGGAAGGCAATCCAACCCCCCCTCCTTGCAGTTCTTATAGAAACTCCTGAAAAAGCTTCAGAATCAACACCAATTGGACCGTAAGCAATCCGTGGGCTGAAGATGTCCTGACGTTGGCACCTTGGCTTCAGCTGTTTTTCCCCTGGAAGGTTCTGTGAGTAGATGACTGCTGCAGATTAATGGGGACTCTAAACTAATTTTCAAAATTACATTAATACACAGACTGTTCCTTTGTGGTTTAGCAAGATAGAATATCACTAACTTCCTATACTGTTTAGAGACTGCAACTAATTTGGTAACTGTTCACTGGTACTACCGTTTTTGCCTTTAAAAATGTACTTACCATTCTCTGTTTTGTTCAGTTGAGATCAGATAAGCTAGTTGCAACTACATGCTAAGTTTCTGAATGGGGTGCTCGGAGCACTGGGAGGGCGTTTGTGAATGTAGCTTATGGGCCCCTTAACCCAACACAGGGCGGCACATGAAACACTAGAATAGTCTACTACTGTCACACAATTAGACATTATCTGGCCCCTTCCCTTAGGGGTAGTGTTAGTTGGAATTTCAGCAACTGGGCAAATTTATTTATTTAGACATTTGGTTACCGGGAGAGGCACACTGAGCTAAGGCTTGATTCCAGGTGCAACCCGGGTTTTCCAAAGTTAAATTCCTGAGGACGAGTTGCTGTGCAAATTAAGGGGGATTGCAGTGCACATTCTCCTTCCCTACAACTAAAGGTCACAGCCCATGCTTGGTTCTGTAACCCTTCCTTTGCTGCCCCCTTGAGGTGAGTTGCGGTATAACCTGCTTTTGTTATTAATATAGATTATAAGGGGCACAGATCAAGTTTTTGTATTTCAGCCCTTTCCATTCAGCTCCTTGGCAATCGAACCAGTGGTTTTGGTTTTACTGGTTTTGATAATTTTAAACTCTGTCTGTTCTGGCACTAAGACAAGTAATGCACTCTCTAAAATGCTGCCTGTTACAATCTTAGTGGTGGGTGGATGAGGGGACTATTTAGGGAAGAATATTTTTACTTCCATTCCCCTGAAATTACTGGAGCCCTGTGATGTCAACTTAAACTCCCTTTTTCAGGGTTCAGAGCCTATTAAGTACATCTCTGGCTCTGGAGGAGGACTGCTTTTTAATAGTATAATTCCCTTCTCTGGTCTCCCCTGCTAGTGCACTGCAATGATTTGGGTAGGCCTTAGAGATTGTTCGTTTAAGGATCTCCATTCTTGGAAGCCTTTTGTTCTGTCAGATTACACTGTTGACCATTGCACACTGTGTAATGATGTTATGCTTTTTTATCTTTCTTCTTATGGTTGCCTATACACTGTTTTCACTATTTCTGAGACCTAAGCTTGGAGCATTGACTATAGCAAGACAATCATCTTTACCTTCAACATTATGCCTACTTGGTATAATGGATAGACAGGGAACCACCATCCTTTCATATAATGTGCATGGCCTAACGCACACTATCAAAAGGAGTACGGTTATGTCCTTTCTTTAAAAAATTGGTGCAGATTTCTTTTTGCTCCAGGAGACCCATTTAAGTCTGGCTGAGCATGAAAAGCTCAGGAGGTTTGTTTATATCACGGTTCTCATCTTTTCTTATAAAACGGGAAGACGATGGGGCACTGTGATTTTGGTTCCAGGTAGGGTGCCCTTTGATGTTGATGACTATCATAGATGGTGGGGACTAGTATGTCTTGTTGAAGGGCCACTATCATGGGGCCATGGTTACAGTGGCCTCCATAAACTCCCCCCAAAGTCTGACTATTCTTTATACTGCAATCTATTCCTAAAGATAGTGGAGTGTGCAGAGGGTCACTTGGTAATGGCGGGGGACTTGATCTTCTTGCTCCAACTACAGTTAGACACAACTTCCATGGCCATGAGATGGGGCCTTAAGGTTTCCAAGCAGGTTTCAAAGCTCCTGAGGGAACTGGGGTACACTGACTCTTGGAGGCAAATACATAACAGAGCCAGACAGTACACATACTTTTCTACTTCACACCATATTCTCTAGATTGTAAGTAAGTAAGTTAGTAAAGTTTATTTATTTAGCACCCAATCCTGGGGGCTCTGGGCACTTTACAAAGGTGCAGAATATTTCCTAGGGTGTCTTATTAACTCCTTTACTAGACCACCTTGTCCAGCCTCCCTGGCCGACTTGCTTACCCCGGTCTTCCCATCCCACACTTTCAGGTCCTCTTCTGTCCCAATGCTCTCTGTACGACCCTGTGCTACCAAAATGGGGGCACAGGCATTCTCCAATTTTGCTCCTAAGTTCTGGAACTCACTCCATCTGCAGATTAAAAACCCCACCTCCCACCTTGTGTTTAAGCGCTCGCTGTTCTCTCACCTCTACACCCTTGGGAACTGCAAATGCATGTAGATGAAACTGATTCTAGTCTCCCTGTGGGCCGATGTCTACTGTATAATGTACCTCATGGTATATTACTTTATTGTGTCTTAATTTGTATACTTGACTTATTCTGATGTATCTCAACCTGTACTATATTGTCTTTACTATTGTTTTTTTACTTGTGAATTTGTACAACTGTGCATATCTGTATTCTATCCTGTACTCTCCCGGGTCGTGCCTGAAAATAGGCAGAATTGTTGCCTAGTGCACTTACCCGGTTACCAAAAGCTAATAAATAAATAAATATAGTGAAACATTCAACATATAAAAACATCCGCTATCAACCAGTCATAATACAATTAAATAATAAATAACCACATAAAATCTCAAACCAGATTAAAAGCTTGAACAGGTGTGTTTTTAGACCACATTTAAAATTCTCCACAGATGACGTTTCTTGTAGAGTATGGTAGTGAGTTCCACAGAATAGGGCTGGTGACCTCAAAAGCTCGGTCACCGGAGCTCTTAAGCCTTGCCTGGGAACCATCAACATGCCCTTCGTGGAAGTGTGAAGTGTGCGCACAGGATTGGATAGGATTGCTTTCTGCTTCCAAAGGAGCTCAAAGCACAGATCCATGACTCTTGGTTCAGGGACATGACACTATCTGATCACGCCCCTATATACCTTAAACTGAGCCTAGGTCAAGTCAAGTGCACCACCTTTGGGCACCTAAATGTTTTGCTTCTGCAAGACGAGGCAGTTAAGGTGGACATAGTGGAAACCATCAAGAAAGCATTAGAGGAAAATGATGATCCTACCCTCTTCCCCTCCATACTTTGGGGGCATAGTTAAAGCTCTTGTTTGGGTAAATTTATTGAAATCTCCTCCAGAAAGAAAAAAACTGAGTGAGGCACGGAAGGCTCAGCTGCAGGCCCAAATCATGGAATTAGAAGCCCAACAACAAAAATTTGATATACGACATGGGATTCAGTTAACCTCCCTTAAAGAGGAGCTGCTGTGGGCCGGCCTGGTGGCTCTGAGGATTGAGACACTGGACACCTTACCTCACATTATGCTGGTGACCTGGGTTGGGGAGCAACCGTAGGTCACCAGGGTGCCAGTACGGGGGGGGGAGTTGGGAACAGGATGGAGTGGTGGCTCTCCTCTCCTGGGATGGGGGGGTCACCTGCCCATAGTCCCGCTGCCACTGAATGGAGGTCCGTTGGCCGGTGCAGGTGGTTAACGGCATGACTGGATGGGCATCCCATAAGTTGTGTGCATGTGTGCCTCCACATGCACATGTCACATCAGGGATGCATGGGAATGGGCAGGGAGAAAACCCATAAAAACCCACAAAATATATATAGGAAAAAAAAAAGGAGCTGCTCTCCTTCCTTGACTATCAAGTTGAACAAAATATTTTATGCATTCGTCAGCAGTATTATGAATGGGAACCAAAGGATCTAAAAATGTTGGCAAGCAGGCTCCGTCAATACTATGCCAGAGTATCAATAACTAGGTTAGTACACCCCACTTCCCAGAGGATTCATTCCGTGACTCAAGAAATAGCTGAAGCCTACCATGCTTATTATTTGGATTAATACAAGGCTGTTATGACTCCATCCCAGGGAGACATAGCGACTTACCTTGACCCGCTACACCTCCCGCAGCTAACAGAGCTTCAGGACCAAACATTTTCTGCTCCCATTTCTACCCCTGAAATTTTGGTGGAAATTAAAAGATTGAAACCTGGAAAATGTCTGGGGACTGATGGTCTCCCTAATGAGTTCTGTAAACAATTTAAGAACTCTGTTTCCCCCTGTTGTTGAGGGCCTTTCACAATGCCATGGTGGAGGATGGTCAGATGGCCCCTTCCTGGTCCCAGGCTATTATATCTGTGGTCCTGAAGCCAGCCAAGGACCCCACCAAATGTTCCTCCTACCATCCTATTTCTATCTTAAATATTGATTATAAAATTCTAACAGATATTATAACTTGTAGGTTGGAGCACATCATTCCCTCTATAATTCATTTAGACCAGACAGGATCTGTAATGGGGAGACAGGTGCAAGATAACATCAGAAGGACAGTCCACATAATAGACCATCTCTCTCAGATGGGGCAACATGCCTACTTAATGAGTCTAGATGCAGAGAAAGCCTGTAATAAGGTCTCTTGGGTCTTTCTGTTGGGGGGGGGGGCTGGCTGGCTGGCTTTTGGTTAGCAGATTAATTTATAAATCTTATTTCTATGCTTTATACCATGCCTACTACTTAGATCAAAGCCAATGGGCATATTTTGCAGCCTTTAGTGTTTCAGAGGGGAACATGGCAGGGCTGCCCCTTGTCCCAGCTATTATTTGCCCTTTCCATTGAGCCTCTGGTGCAGAGTATTAGACTTGACCCAAATATTCAGGGACTGGAACTGGGTGGCATACAGCACAAATTAGTGCTTTACGCTGATGACATCTTATTATACCTGACTAATCCATTTGTTTCCATGCCGGAAGTATTTCATCAGATTTAGATATTTTCCACATTATCTGGATACACCCTAAACACTTCTAAAACAGAGGTATTGTTTTTTCCCATCCAACTCCTCCATCTATTCGGGAAGCCTAACCCATAAAATGGAAGTTAAACACCATTAAATATCTAGGGATTTGTCTGGGATTCTCCTCATCTTACTTCTTCCAAGACAACTATACCCCATTTCTGAATGTACTAAAACTAGACCTTCAACGGTGGACTCTCCTCCCTCTCTCCCTCCATGCCAGAATCCAGGCCATAAAGATAAATGTCCTGCTACACTTTCTGTATTACTTTCAATGTGTTCCCTGCCCCATACCTCAGAAGGAATTGCATGCATGGCAATGGCAACTGTTGGATTTTGTTTGGTTGGGGAGGCGGCCTTGAATCTCCCAACAGGTATGGTACCTTCCAAAGAAGGAGGGTGGAGGGGCCTTTCCTAACTTGACAGGCTACTGGATAGTGGCCCAAATGAAGCTGATTTTCATATGGGCCCACCCCACCTATAAAGCTCAATGGCAACAGATTTAACTGGTGCAGCTCTTTTCTCACCCACTTTTGGCTTTAATTTTTTGAATTAAACATCACCTCCAGCTCCCACAAACACAACTCATAGGCATTAAGACAGTGTTTACTGGATGGGGATGAGGTGGGGGTGAGGAGGATTCACACATCACTTTCTCATGGGAAATACGCTTGGTGGACATGGGATGACAACTTCCCACCAACACAAGCGAATTCTTGGTTTACAAAACAAGCCAGTTGAGATTTTTACCCTCCTTGGCAGCTTTTCCAAAAACACAGCAGTCATTTCATTTGATCAAGCCCTTAACAAATTCCATTGGCAACCCTCCGACAGAATCCGTTTTTACCAACTGAGAAACCATATCAATAAGCACCTTCGAGATCCCTCATACTTGTCAAATAAGCACCCTTTTCCAGCAGCTTTCAAAACAATATGGAGCTCCTCTCATGGGAAAGGAGCTATCACAATGTTATATATGAACTATATTTCTGATCTTGGGTACAACACACAATGTATTAAAAATAAATGAGAGCAAGTGCTCATCCTCAACCTAGACCCTGTGAGATGGAATAAAGTTTGGGAAGGGACCTGGGGAATGACTTCCTCTCAGGTTTGGTAGGAATTTACTTGGAAGGTATGAATTCGCTACTTTTTGATTCCCCTCCTTTGCTGCTACTTGTTGACGGAAATGTGAGACTACTTCGGTGGCCACACATAGCCATGTGTTCTGAGACTGCCCAAAAGTACAGGATTATTGCTCACAGATAATCCACCATCTCTTTGACATATCTGCCCCCCTGGGTTTGGACAATTTGGTCTTAGGGCTCCCCCCAGAATCAATAAAAGGATGAGAGGGAAAATACCTTTGGGCTAGCCTGGTGATAGCAGTGAGTGAGGCAGTTACCAAGAGATGGTTGCAAGATTCCCCTCCCACTGTAGATGAATGAGTACAGTAGTACTGATACAATAGATCCAGTCAGTGGAACATATTACATTTGCAATCCAGCACAGATTGCAGCACTATAGCAATTGTTGGATAAGATGGGAGCTGTATTAGCATTAACTTCCTGCCATCTTACCTTAGTTTTATTAATACCTCAAGACCCTTTTGTCTCACATAAGAGTAGAGCACCCAGGAGTCACTATAGGGAGCATTTCCTGAACTTGTTTTGCTCCCCTTATCCTTCCAGCCCTCTCCCCTTTACCCCATCCTTACTTGTTTAGGCCAAATACTATAAGCTCTGTGAGTATTGACTTCAGCCTCGTATTAGTCACAAATTGTTACAGACACAATGTTTTATGGATACAGAACATAGTTATAACTGTTTATACCATCTGTAACTTGAACTTGTAATAAACAAATATAAAAAAAGGAACTACTTACTGTACTTGTAATGTTTTTTGTGACTATGTATTTGACATAGAATCTTTGTAGATGAGCACTTGTGCTCAAAGGTAATTTCTGAAGTTTTTAGTAAATAAATAAATAAATTATTTTGCACCATTCTGAAAAACTGCTAATGAGAGAATCAAACGGCAGTCATTTCCTGCACTCCCCCTCCTCCTTATAAAACACTGTATTGTGAAACTGGTCAGGCAGCTTGTGCACCCTCTTGCCAGCATGTTTGTTTGCTGGTATGTTTTTACATTTTGATTTTTAATAAAGCATTGCTGTTTGTTTGTAAGTGGCGTTTGATGGCAGCTTTTGTTTCTTTGCTGTATGTCTCTGAACCGTGGCACTAACTTACAAATAGAGCTGGATTTGTTCATGTCTCAATGTATAAGGAACTACTAAAGGAATACATGTCAACTATCGACAAAATATATCACAGGTGGGAAAAACTCCTGGGCCACCTAGTGTCAGAGGAGGAGTGGTAATGCTGCTAGGCAAACACATATGGAGACTGCAGAGACACTGGAGAGAAACTGATGCAGCTAAAAACTTTGTAGCTCTGGTATCGCACTCCAGCACTGTTAAAGAAGACACAACTGATGCCTACTTTGGAGTGTTGGAGATGTAAATAAGGGCAATCTCTTGTGCATATTCCATGGCAGTGCACTCTAATACAAGACTGGTGGAAGCAAATAGTAAGCAGAATGGAAAAGATGTTGTCAATTAGAGTGCCTAGAGATGCAGCCCTAATACTCCTGGGTAATGCACCTTGACTGCCCACCCAGCACAAACGACAACTCTTATGGCACATGGCCACCGTGACCGAGGCAGAAAGGTTGCTCATCAGACAGTGGAACACTGTGGAGGTCACCACATTTGGGAAGTGGGAGGAGAACATACACAGATTGGATTTGTTTTGAAAGAGTTTCATGCCTCTTCGTAGGTAAGAGATCCCTGTTTGAGAGTGTTTGGGGTCCCTCTGTAAATTCTGAGAAGTAAGGAACTCTAGAGCCGTTGGAAGGAGTATGGGCTAGAAACTCCCCAAGATATGAGAATTAAATTTGAAAACCGAGTAGATGGGAGTGCATATCCTCTTTTCATCCCACCACCTGTCTCACTGTACGACAGGCAGAAGATCCCTACAGATCTCTCTATAAAGCACTTATCACCGGTGCACATTGTTATTTTTATCTTTTAATTTCGTAAATTCCTGTTCCTTTACTGCATACATATGTTAACTGGATGAACTATTGACAGATAGGCTGCTAGAAGT
This sequence comes from Neoceratodus forsteri, assembly GCA_016271365.2. Classification (NCBI taxonomy): domain Eukaryota; kingdom Metazoa; phylum Chordata; order Ceratodontiformes; family Ceratodontidae; genus Neoceratodus; species Neoceratodus forsteri. The sequence goes on along the minus strand of JADMNL010000023.1, from coordinate 302,428,910 downwards.
GAATTGTGTAACCAGGAAAGAGGGATAGTGGTGGAGGGAGAACGTGAGGCACAGAGAACTGAATATAGACCTTCCTAACAAAGTCTGTGAGTAAATCTCTGTTATTAGGAGTAGCCTGAAATCCACAGAGCAAATGTATTCTGTTTCAGCTCTGGCTAGGTTGGGAGAGCAAGTGTAATGAATTTGACATAAGTTTTGTACAATATGCAAAAAGTTCAATAAAATATGATAAAAAAAATCTGCTCCATTGAGCCATGCTGTTTTGTCAAGTAAAAAGTAATACCCTACTGCGGGTGGGGGTGGGAGGTCAGGCAAAGTGATGAAGGGCTCAAAAGCTCTCAATCTGCAGTATGTGACCTTAGAAAAGAACCTGTAAAAATAAATCTCAGTAACAATTATGACTTGACTCTGTGCATAGTTTACAAAATGACCCACTGGTGCCACTGCAGTGAGAGGAGATTTGGCAGAACTGAGTGATCTGTTGTCAGTCAACAGAGGGGAAATGGTGGCCTGAATAAAGGACAGCTCAGCTGAATAGCCCTGGCACTGCTACCTGCTGGTGGCAGGACCTCTGCATCCAGCCTGCCACCCTCTGACCAAGGAAAACAGACACAAGCCCAAACAAGGCTCTCCACTTCAGCTGAGTGGCCTTGGCGCTACTACCTGCTGGTGGCAGGACCTCTGCATCCAGCCCACCACCCTCTGACCAAGGAAAGCAGACACAAGCCCAAACAAGGCTCTCCACTTCAGCTGAGTGGCCCTGGCTCTGCTACCTACTGGCGGCAGGACCTCTGCATCCAGCCCGCCACCCTCTGACCAAGGAAAGCAGGTACGTTTGGTCAGCTCCTAGCTCAGAGCTGCCAGGCTTCAATCCCTGTAATTGGACTGGCTCCTGGGGACTGTGGCTGCTTCCCAATTGGATGCTGCAGATCCCCACTGAGAAAGGAAGCACACAAGGCACCTTTTTCAAAACAGCTCGGCCACTGCCTTGCTGTACTGCTGTCTGGGCAATTTCTTCTGCTGAATTTACTGCTCATGTGGAAATATATATATATATATATATACATATATATTTTTCTCTCTCCTCCTGGAATTTTCGGCTGTTTAGCTTGCTGTGTTAGCTAGGCCTGACTTCTATATACAGTAGCTTATGTCTTGCACTACTGAATATTTCTATTGCTTAAACATTTTACCTTTAAACTATTGCACTGTATATGTAGTAATTGCCTAGCAGAGTTGTAGCAAACTTTAACTGACTGCCTGACGTTTATATAGCTGACTACTTGCACTACTGAATTTTTTCTGCTAATTGCCCAGTATTGTAGAATAGCTAGAACTGACCACTGCCTGCTATTTGCTCTGCCACACTTTTCCCATCACAGTTCCTCTCATTCATCCTTATTCCCCACAATGTTTCTTTGCCATCTACTGGACCCCTGATTCCCTCTCCTGACAACCCCCTGAACCAGCACATTCTGTAAATATTGGCAGGCATTTTGGGTCATCTTCTTTACCCATTGAAGACTACCCTGAGTCCTCTCCACCACACGCCTCCTTCCCAGCTCTTCCTGGTCCCATTGAAGGGCCCACCCAACCTCCTGTATCAGCATTTTGTTTTGCTAAATTCCCTCCTGGCACCTTTGACCAGACCTCTCTGCAGGAACCTTTCTCTCCCACTATTTGCACCTACTCCTGCCCTGAGCACTAAATTGCCCAGGGCCCTCCGACCAATTTACTTGACCTTTGTCTCTGGCATTTTAACTAACGGCCCACCTTTTTTTTCTGCTCTATTTTAGACACAAGCCCAAACAAGGCTCTCCACTTCAGCTGAGTGGCCCTGGCGCTGCTACCTGCTGGCAGCAGGACCTCTGCATCCAGCCTGCCACCCTCTGACCAAGGAAAGCAGGTACGTTTTCTCAGTTCCTAGCTCGGAGCTGTCAGGCTTCAATCCCCATAATTGGACTGGCTCCTGGGGACTGTGGCTGCTTCCCGATTGGATGTTGCAGATCCCCACTGAGAAAGGAAGCACACAAGGCACCTTTTTCAAAACACAGTTTGGCCACTGCCTTACTGTATTGCTCCCTGGACAATTTTTTTTGCCCACCTCCCTAGCCACTCATCCCTCCTTTATTGAGTATACTTCCCCAGTGATCCACACCCCCTGAGGCCTCACACTAGTCAATTACAGCAACTGCTTAAAGGGGCTCTCCTTTCTGTAACTTCTTAAAGGGGTGATCCTCTCTTGAGCTCACTTGTCTCCTCTAAGCAATTCTCTGATATTCCTCATGGAGTGTAATTGGTAGGATACCCCTGCCTGTTGAAGATAAATCCTTAAGACATCTGTGCCGTCAAGCTGTTTTCATGTATCTTTGCATGCCATCGATCCCTGTCTCTTTTAGCTAGTCTAACAAGGAGTAGTGATCCTTGAGACTTATAGAGCCTAACTAGTGAATCTTGGTGCAACTCGCACCCTGTTAACACATTGAGCAATCATGGCAGTCCTCGTGTGGTTTCAATTACTTATCAGCTTATGTATGGTACCCCACATGACAGACCATTTAAGCAGAATTGACCCCAACATAGAGTCATGCCTACCACTGCTAGACTGCCTTTATATTAATACTATGTATAACTTATGCTGCCACCACATTACTCCGCACCCTTCTCACTTTGTGGAATCTCCTCGAGGTGGGACCGCTACCTTTGTTACCAATATGTGGCCCCTCACCTCACCCACCCAAAACCTACACGTCTTGGTGCTATACTGGATGGACCATAGGCTACGCATCCCTAGGTCAGCACAAGGGGAAACTTTGTACTCCGTACCCCTGCACTCAAATTTATACTAGATGCAGAAAGATTTGTGCTTTCAAACTACTCCTCGCTGCCCTAAGGAAAAGTGTGTTCCTACTACTTTTGTGTTCAGGTAATGTTGAAATCAACCCTGGTCCCACAAAAGCTCTCTCATCTCCATCTGACCTTACAAGACTGAAAGAAGTCAGCTTTATGCATGCAAATGTTTGCAGTCTTTTAAAGAAATTTACATCAGTCCAGGCATGGATTACTCATACTGCAACAGACATACTTGTGCTCTCTGAATCCTGGCTTTGGGCATCCACCCCAGATAGAGAGGTTAACATCCCTAACTACCTCCTATTTAGAGCCAATAGGCAGACCAGGGGAGGCGGAGTAGTCATCTACGTCAAAAACAAATTTTCAGTGTCTATCCTAGACTCTACCTCTGTTGCAGTTGGATTTGAATGTTTGTCCCTTAAAGCTGAACTTTCCCTATCAATGGCTTTCTGTGTCATAGGCTGTTATAGACCACCAGCCGTGGGGCCTCAGCTCCTGTCCCATCTGTCATCTATTATGGGCTCTGTCCCCATTGAAACAATTATTCTAGGAGACCTTAATTATGATTGATTGACTAAGGTCTCATTACCCCTGAAGCAATTCTGTGACTCCCATGGGTTCACACAACTTATTACTGAGCCAACTCGCATTAACAAGAAAAACCCAATCAACAGCACCCTATTGGATGTCCTTCTCGTAAGCAAACCATATTCATTTTCTCATGCTGAAATTTTTTCAGCTGATGTTAGTGACCACTGTTTTATTGCTGGTATAAGAACTGATGCTAAACCCTCACCAACATCTAAATTTTCCACTAAAAGGTCCAGACAGAACTTCGATCCTCTTGCATACTTCAGTGAATTAAAAAACTCTTTGCACTGGCAGAGTTTTTACCTTGCTAACTCGGTGAGTAATGCCTACAACATCTTCCATGAAATTATAACCAGTGCACTAAATAACCATGCTCCTCTGGTAAAAGCATGTATAAAAGCTAGAACATGTTGTTGGTTCTCAGCGGACCTCAAGGCTGCCTTACTAAAAAGAGATCAACTCTGGAAAAAGGCTTGCAAATCACACACAGATGAAGACTTGTGTCTCTTCAGGACAACTAGAAATGCCTGAGATTCTGTGTTGAAATGCCCTACAAAGTTCTGGTCCACACTAAAAGAATTGACTGGTCATTCTCCAGGAAATGTGCTTCCTTCCAAAATTACCACTGTCAATGCTATAATCAATGACAGACACAAGAATCCTGCAGGCCTTCAACAATCATTTTGCCACTGCAGGCCTAGCATTTGATAACGCACCAGTAGGCAGACTACACTCACAGATCAACACTAAGCTCCCAGAACCGAGTAACAATATCGTAAACTTCTCATTCTTACCCACCTCTGTAAAGGAAGTTGAAGATCTTCTCCTAAAATTGGACACTAAAAAAGTGCTGGGACTGACTTCTTCGACCCATATTACTTGAAAATTGCTTATCACTTCCTTACTGCACCTATCTCTCACTTATTCAACCTGTCCCTATCGCAAGGTTCCCTCCCTCAGTTATGGAAAGTTGCTCACATCATCCCCCTGTTTAAATCAGGGGATCCCTGTGACCTAAATAACTATAGGCCGATCTCCCTCCTCCCCATACTCTCCAAGCTCCAAGAAAAAATTGTGGATACCCAGCTGAGATCTTTCATAGACAACTCGAACTTACTAAACCCTATGCAGTCAGGCTTCAGAGCAAAGCACAGTACCATTACGGCCCTGGCAAAAGTAACTAATGGCTGGCAACGGGACTTAGACAACAAAAAATTAATCTGTGCAGTTTTCCTGGATCTCAGTAAGGCCTTTGACACTGTCAACCACTGTTTACTCCTCTCCACTTTTTACAAACCGTAGGCCTAGACTGAACCTCCTTGTGTTGGTTCCATGACTACCTCACTGGTGGGCAACAACAAATCAAGGCTGAACGGGAGCTTTCTTCACTTAAACTGATAAAAAGAGGTGTTCCTCAGGTGTCCATATTGGGACCACTACTGTTTGCTGTCTATATCAACAGCCTGGATGTAGGCATTAAGGAAGCAAGCATTCACCTGTTTGCTGATAACACGGTGCTCTACATAAGCCATGAATCTCCTGAAGCTGCCTGTGGCGACCTGCAAACCGACTTTAACATCCTGCAGCACCAGCTCCTCAATAAAAGACTACTACTTAATGCCAAGAAAACCAAGGCAATGCTATTCTCACCAACTGGCCAGGGGGCATATTCTGCCACTGCTAGTCCATTACCTTTTATCTCCACCTTACTAGGTGAACATCTTGAATACGTACCGAAATTCAAGTATTTGGGTGTCTGGATAGACAATAAACTCTCCTTTGTGGAACATATAGAAGAACCGCTAAAAAAGCTGAGGCAGAGGCTTTGACTCTTCTTCAGAATAAATCGCCTCCTGACTGCAGATGCCAAAAGACAGCTTGTCCAATCCACGTTCTTCTCACTAATTGACTAGGCTGACTTCATATATGGTCAGTGCCCAGCCTCACACCTTCCTAAACGGGACGTACTGTATCATAGAGCTCTGAGATTTACAACAGGCCTCCCCTTTTCCACCCACCACTGTTCATTATATGCTGCTGTGGGTTGGCCCTCCCTTCAACACAGGTGGTATAGAAATGCAGCCCTCTGGACACTCTGAACCATCACCAACAAACTCCCGCAATACATTGCTGACTGTCTCCCACTAAGCCTGATTGGGAATTATGCTTTGAGAAGTCACTTGCTGGTTTCCTTGAAAGTGCCTAGTGTTGGTACCTGCTTTGGAAGAGCAGCCATAAGCTTTGTCCTGCCCACGTTTTGGAATAGGATACAGAAATTGCTGAGACTTAGCTCCCCTGTTAGTCTTGCTATGTTCAAGACACTGTATGCCAAAACATTTGTGGAGCTCTGTAACTGTTTCCACCATTCCTAGTTGTCCAGCTGATGTTTCTACTCAATCTAAGTCCTTCCCATTCAAACTAAGTGTTCTCTTACCAAGATTACTCTCCCCATCCCTCAGTCCCTTCCAGTCCCACCGGTACTACGTACTCACTGCAACACCCCCCCTCATCGCCCAATCTTATGCCCTGATATCACCTGCTTAGTATCCCAGAATCTTTCTGCCAGCATCCCTGCCTCCTACGTGTGCGCTTCTCCATATCCCCAGGAACTCCTTTACAGGCTATGAACATGTTATTGATGGATAGGATTATAATGGCATCTCTGTATATATTATTTACCTTTATTTCTACACTGTATATATTTCATTGTATACGTCTTGCTACTGTTGTTTTATGTATATTTTACTTGTACTCTGTTCTGTACCCTCGTCCTTGCAAACTGCAGGTCCACCTTGTAAATGAGCTTGCTCAATGGTTATCGCCTGGGTAAATAAAGATTTTGATTGATTGATTGACAAGGAAGCTGCCACTACTATTGAAGGATATGTGGGCCCATGGATGGTCACTAATGGTGTGTCTACCCTTAAACAGCTGTGCTTGAGGGCAAATAAAAGCTGGTGGCCTCGCTCTGGGGTAGTACCATAACTAAGCTGGAGGTGATTATGGAATATGTGGTGGCAAGAGTGGCGGTCACTTTGGGATTAAACAAGGTTGAAGTTACAAAAGGTGAGCTCATAGCCATTCAGTTATTCCCAACTCAGAATCCTGGGGCTTGATTCTCAAAGGTTGGTACAGGGCTTGAACAAGTCCTGTGTCACACCCTGCACTGCCCCAAACACATTGCCACCTGATTTACAAAGTTCGCACACATTTGCAACATTTTTCCCCCTTTATGGCAGCTTGCACCAAATATTTGGCACAAACCCTGTAAAAAGATCCACATGGTTAGACCAGCAAAAGCTGGTCTAACTTGCGGCATGTGGCACACGGGATCGAGAATCCCGATTGCCAGTCACGGAATGCTGCAAGCCTCATGCACCATGTGTTTGGCACACACAGGGCTTGCGGCATTCCAACACTTGTGAGAATTGAGCCCTTGATGTACATAGCCAGGCATAGCAGCACATGCTAAAATCCTCTACTGAAATGTGAGCTGCTACATTGGTGGCATCGTGGATGTAACAAACATGAAGCACACCAGAGCATATCTGTGGAGTGACAGCAAACAGAAGATCCAAGGAACTTTACAAAAGGCAGCACTCCAAAAGGCTGGTGATAAATACTAGAGAGTCTTTAAGTCTCTGCCCCCAGCTCATGAGCCTGTTGTTATTTAGTTGGCACAGTGGCACTCCATTTTGTATGCCAATAAATTATATGTTTCACTATTTACATGTATGCATGTGTGTATGCATGTATGTATGCACATATGTCTGTATTTCAAAAGATTTACCAGGAAATACCTACTGAACTGAATTGGCTTGTTTCCAGGTACATTCTGGGGTTCCAGATGCATTCTGGGGACATACCGAGTCACGTATGGTCTGGCATTCATCACAGGCATTTTGGTGCACTCCTTGTGCGGGTCCTTGCACTGGTGGTATCAAAGCCCACTTTGTGTAGATAAGAGTTAGACTCAGAGCTATGAGCACCTACCACCACAAGCTGTCTCTGAAAAGAAGATTGGGGTAAGAGACTCCACTAAGGCATAGAGGTAGGACCAGATGCTATGTTTATACTTTTGAATAAAAGATTGACAATTTACTACTGTTAGGCAAGGGATAGGATGTGAAAATCTACTTACCTATTTAATCCAGTTCGTGTGACTACTTTTGGAAACTTTTTTTTTCCCACTAGGAGCAGTTTCATGCTGTATGGACCGGAATGTACCCGGGTCAAAAGAGAGCTGGAGATTGGCATTGTCCAGAGGCCGATATCTGTAATTTAGCTCTGGAGACATGGCAGTAGGTGTAATGCTTCTAAACCTCAACCATTGCACATACTGTAGTGCTGGTTGGAGAGGATGAACTACCAATATCATGGCTGTGAGACTGAGAGTCAAGGAGGTTCCACTTGCCCATATCCACATTACTGAGTGGGTATTGTACTGACCTTTGCATTTCAGCAACAAAAGTATGAAAATCGGATACCCCACTGAGGACTCACCAGGTGGTCAGAAGAGCCTGTACTGTCCAATGAAGGAAAGGATTCTTTGAGATTGGACTTACTCATTTGGCTGCAAATCAGTTCTTGATCCCTTTTAAATTGCAGGCATTGTCCCAGCTGTATGGGCCTGGAGCCATTAGTGCTCACTTCTGCTTTATAGTGTTCTGTGAGGTGACTGCTTTATTAAGGTTTGATTTCTGATTTTAAATTGTAAGGCACCTTGGTATTTGAAAGGCACCATAAAGATACATTTATTATTATTATTAAATGAAAGTGTTTGAGGGTCTCCCTTTGGGTTGGCAGAGGGTGTGACTCCACAAGGAGAGCCAAAGGTGCCACTGCTGGTGTAGTGACAGGTGGTGGAATGGGGAACCTGTCAAAATGGTGACTGAACTTGAACGACTCAGATATGAGTGACTCAAGTTCACCACTTGTTATGTGAGCTACCCTGAATGAATAGTGACAGGTGAACAGCAAGGCGACCAGACACACAGGATGGGGAATGGAAGAGGAGGGAAGGTATGTGGGAGGTAGTGTGGCGAGAGGCTGCCAAGCTGGTTGAGTGGTGTGTGGTGAGGGTGGCTGGCTACAGTGGGGAGGGTGCACAATATTTTGTGTTTTGCATGCAGGAGTTAATATTTTTTTACAAGGTTCTCCCTTTCCCCAACATGCACTCCCCTGGAGTTGAGAATCATTTTTAAGTGGATTGTGGGGGGTGCACCCCTCTGCATAAATAACAAAGAAAAAACATTTGTTTTCACCGGTGTTGCCTCGCTGGGAGCGTACATCACCATTTTGGTTTTTCGACGATGTACACTCACTGTAACAGTGATCGCTATTTGGCAATTGCCATTATGACATGGAACTGTGGAACACGAGTCAAACATCATATCAAGGCCACCAATGGCCCCACTTGTTTGAGATGAGAAGGCACTAGGAGAATGGGCTGGACCAGAATGTGTGCTCAGGAAGCATACTGTGAAACTGCAATGTCTGGCAATACATGAATTTTAGCCAAGGTAATACTGTTTGAGTAGGCTCATCTGTAAGTATTGAAGATGCTGCTGTTGCCAGCACAGAGGGCATTGCCATGCCTGTCACCAAGATAGTGTGTTTACCAGCACTGAGGATGGTACCATGGTCAGCACTGAGGGTGGTGCCAGACAGTGGCAAGCAAGACGCTGTGATCAGCACTGTGGTCAGTACCAAAATGATCACTAGAAATGGCACCAGAGGTGGCCCTGAAGGAGTCAAGGTCAGAACTAGTGCAGCTAGTGCTGAACCCAATGGTCCTGGAATTAGCACTGAACATACAGCCAACTCCACAGGCAGTGCTGCTGTGTGGCTAAGGAGTTGCTCACAACAAACACATTTTTATGCTGGTTTTTATTTACAAAAGGTATGCAACAGTTGACTTTTTTCAAGTACTTTTAGTTACTATAATACATTTTATATTTTGTACACTTGCCCCAAAAGTTGATCCTTGTTATTCTAGGACTGAGGAGGACGTGGATCTCCAGAGGCACTAGGAACTAAGAAACAGCTGTGGAGTAGCTGACTAGTAAACTTATATAGACTTAAATATGAGCTGACTCTGGTATGCTTTTTTAGCCAGTAGTTGCTCTATATAACCGATATTTTGCCACAGTGGTGAGATCTGCACTTGGAAGTTGTGTTTTTCCCCGTTTTGCTATTATGTATAGGTATTTAGGAGCAACGCAGAGTAAAGCAAGACCAACGATGGGCAGAATCATGACTGATTCACAGACTGTTGGAAGTACAGAAAACAGTGCAGAGAGCTGAAGAGCTGGAGCAAGAGTCGGAGCAGTATTAGAGCTGGAGTTGAAGCTGAGCAAACTAAAAACCTATCAAATTAACTAAAAATTGAAAAGGAATCCATATACCCTACATTTCCAACCCTAAAACGGTAAGAATGCAGACGTAAGTATATGACCTAAACAGCATCACTCATAGCTAAAGGCTGAGTAGTTGTAGTTTAGTGTATTACTACTGTTGGCCCAATTGTTTGGTGTTAAAGTTATTTAAATGGACTAAGAGGGAAATGAGAGCTTAAGGAGCAGAGCTGTAAAAGTAGAAAACAATTGTTGAATTGTGAAATAGAGATTATTGGTAATGTAACTGTCTCAAAGACTGGTTGTCAGGTGTTTCCTTTTTCCTTCAACTCAGATATTAAGTATGCAAAAATACTTTTTTTAATTACCTGTATGTGATAAGACTGAATTTGAATCTCGTGTCACCAGCCAATTAGGAATTTGAAATTGGCCTGCCAGTGCCACCCGCTGCACTGTCTCTCCCCCCATCCCCCTCCTCTGCCAACTTCCACATTAGTTGCGGTGCTGCTTTACATGTTGGCAACTCCTGCTGCACTCTCTCTCCCCCCAGTCCTCGCTCCTTCTGAACTCCCCCAAGGCTTCTACAACATAGCTGTGGTGTGGCTTTACATGTTGACAGATCCTGCCACACTCTCTCTCCACGATCCTTGCTCCTTCTGAACCCCCTCAGCTTGTACAATATAGCCACGGTGTGCGGCTTTACATGTTGGAGGCTCCTGCCACACTCTCTCTCTTTCTCTCTCTCTCTCCGTGGTCCTAGCTCCTTCTGAACCACCCCGCCTTGGGCAATATAGCAGCGGTGTGGCTTTACACGTTGGCAGCTCCTGCCTCACTCTCTCTCCCCTGGTCCTCTCTCCTTCTGAACTCCCCCAGGCTTGTACAATATAGCGGCAGTGCGGCTTTACATGTTGACAGCTACTGCCATACTCTCTCTCCCTCCAGTCTACACTCTTTCTGAATCCCCCCACCCAGGCTTGTACAATTCAGCTGCAGTACAGCTTTACATGTTGACAGCTCCTGCTGCACTCTCTTTCTACGGTCCTCACTCCTTCTGAACCCCCCACCTTGTACAATATAGCCGTGGTGTGCAGCTTTACATGTTGGAGTATACTGCTGCACTCTGTGTCCCCCTGAGTCCTCGCTCCTTCTGAACCCCCTCCCAGACTTGTACAATATAGCCCCCCTCAAAAAAAAACACTAGGACACTGGGGAGCCCACTCCCACTGTCCCAACATCTTCAGTAAAACAAACCTAAAAAGAAGATGACAGTCCCCCAACGTCTTTTCTTTAACCTGTGAAAAGGAGGTCCCTCATCATCCCTGTCATCTCCCTCTCCCATCCCTATCCTCCCACTGAGCACCCACCTTCCTGCACCCCCTCTTTACCCATACTTACCTCCGGAGGTCAGCGGCTGCAATCTTCTGTGGATCAGGACATGTCTGCACTCTTTAAAGCCGAACTGCGAACTAGAAGAATGAAGGTACTGTAGGTGCTGTATAATGGCTGTCAATGGTGTTTTGAACTTATGTTGGTATCTCAGCCATTTTTAGGAATTTTTGCACCAAATTTTTAACATGGGCTTTTCGAGAGCCCACCTCATGAACACTGGCACCGTCATTTCATTTCTCAGATCCAAAAGCTGATTTTGTGGTCACTGTGTCAAATCACCTTTCAGGACTGATTAACAAAATGACAGCACCACTGTTCATGAGATGGGGTACCAAAAATCCCATGTAACAAATGTGGTGCAAAAATACAAAAAAATGCCCAAGTTATGCACAGTCATTGAAATTTTTCTGCACCTGCTTGTAACTTCAGCAGTTTTTAATACTTTCACTCCAAATTTTCAGCATTGCCATTTTTCACACCACCTCATGAACAGTATGGCTGTCATTCTTCACACCCTGACCAAAATGTGTTTTTGCACCTGTAGTGCAGATTGGTGTGGTTTCTGTGCAAAATCACCTTTTGAGACCTATGAACGAAATGACAGTAGCAGTGTTCATGAGGTGGGGTCCCAAAAAAGGCAGTTTTGAAAATTTGGTAGGAAAAACTCCTAAAAATGGTAGTTATATGCAGTCATTGAAAATTTCTACGCATCTGCATAACTTTGGTCTTTTTCAATATTTCCACTCCAATTTTTCAGTATAGTCATTTTATCACACCACCTCGTGAACAATACAGCAGTAAGTTTTCACATTCTGCCCTGGATGAGTTTTCACACCTGGGGCGCGGAATTGCATTTTCCCATGGGTTTACAAATTTTCACCTACAGGGTTCATGAGGTGGGGTGATAAACATAGAAACATAGAATTTGACAGTAGATAAGGACCGCTTGGCCCACCCAGTCTGCCCATTTCCCTACCTACTGGATAAGCTGCAGGTCCTAGTTAACCAGCAGCCTACTTCTTCCTACCCCAACCCCCTAGAATGGCCTTATGACTGTCCCATGCATGCTTGAATTCCACCACTGTTTTTGACTCCACTACCTCCTCGGAAGGCTGCTCCATGCATCCACAACCTTCTCTGTAAAAAAATACTTCTTTAAATTACCTCTGAGCTGCCCCCCATCTTTTAAATTGTGCCCTTGTTGTTGCACACCTCTTTTTGAAAGATGCTACCTCTTGGACTTGTTGATTCCCTTGAGGTACTTGAACGTTTCTATCATGTCCCCCCTTTCCTCGAGGCTACATATTAAGCTCCTTTAGTCTCTCTTCATATGTCTTCCGGTGCAGATCCTGCACCATTTTAGTTGCCCTCCTCTGTACAACTTCCATCCTGTCTATGTCTTTGCAGAGATTGGGTCTCCAGAACTGCAAGCAGTACTCCAGATGGGGTCTGACCCGCTGTCTGTACAGAGGGATAATAACTTCCTGCTTTCTACTGGTGATGCCTCTCCCTATGCATCCCGGTATCCCCCCAGCCCTCCTTGCTGCCCTCTCACATTGCTTGCCCACTTTTAGGTCATCTGATATAACTACCCCCAGGTCCCTTTCCATTTTTGTTGTTGTTAGTATCTCACCCCCCATTGTGTACTCTTCCCCTGGATTTTTGTTTCCCAGGTGCATTACCTTGCACTTCTTAGCATTGAATCTAAGCTGCCATACATTTGACCATTCCTCTAACCTTGCCAAGTCCCTTCTTATCCTTTTCACCCCACCTTGTGCATCAACTCTGTTGCAGATCTTTGTGTCATCTGCAAAGAGACATACTTTTCCTTCCAGTCCTTCTGCAATGTCACTTATAAAGACATTGAAGAGGACCAGTCCTAATACTGAACCCTGCAGTACCCCACTAGTAACCCCCCTTTCTTCTGAGTGGACTCCATTTACTATTACTCTCTGTGTCCTATGCTCCAGCCAATTCTTTATCCAGGCTGTCATCTTGGGACCCACTCCCAGGCTGGCTAACTTGTATATTAATCTTTTGTGTGGGACTGTGTCAAATGCCTTGCTAAAGTCTAGGTAGGCCATGTCCACAGCCCTCCCTGATCTACTACTTTGGTCACCCAGTCAAAGAAATCTATCAGATTCGTCTGGCATGACCTTCCCGCTGTGAATCCATGCTGCATAGGGTCCTGTGCCCCTCTGGCCTCTAGATACTTGACAATTCTTTCCTTCAGAAGTGATTCCATCATTTTCCCTATCACTGAGGTTAAACTAACAGGTCTGTAGTTTCCTGCTTCTGCCTTGCTCCCACTTTTGTGAAGGGGAATCACATCTGCCCCTTCTCCAGTCCTCAGCTACCACTCAATCCTCCCATGATTTTTTAAATATTTGATAAGATGACTATGCTCAAAATTTGGGGTCAAAATATTACAAAATGACAAAGTTATGCCTATTCATTGCAATTTCAATATGCACCCTCATAACTGCAGAAATCTTATATATCTTCACCTCAGATTTTCAACTTAGCCTTCTTATTACCCAAACTTATGTATGTCACAGCTGTCATTTTTCAAATCATGTCCAAAATGTGTGTTTCCTCCTCCTATGGCATGCAATGGCATTCTACATGCACAGAATTATGTTTTGGCATGGATTTGAAAATGTTGTCTACCACCTACATCTGCTGGGGCAATAAGATGGCTATACTGATAATTTGGTCATGCATTTACAGAGGGATGGGTGCACCTGGTCTGAAGGACCCTGCGCTGCCACACAAAAGTAAGGTACATGACACAGCATGAGAGCCCAGGGTCTGAATGAACTAATAGCATTTTAGAGGTGTGCCACTGCTGAGCCAATCACAGCTGAAACTGCTATGGGCTTGGCAGTGTTGACCAATGACCAGGCAATCTGATCATGACAGTAGTTCTGCTTGCTGACATGGCATGTTCTGTAGTTGAAAGAAATGAACTGCTCCAACGAGACAGCACTTCATTTCTTTCTGTTGCCATAACTTCAGCCATGCACATTACAGTTAACATGATTGCACATGGCTGGAGTTATGGTTATTGTCGGCTCCTGCCACCCGCTGCACTCTCTCCCTCCTTCTGGTCCTCACTCCTCTGCTTCCCCCTGGCTTCTACATTAGCTGTGGTATGGCTTCACTTTTTAGCATCTCATGCCACCCTGCACACTATCTCTCCCCAGTCCTCGCTCCTCTGAGCCCCCCCCCCGGCTTATACATTAGCCACGGTGCAACTTTACTTATTGGCAGCTCATGCTGCTTGGCACACTCTCTTTCCCCAGTCCACCAAGGCCAGCAGGGCTGGCTTTTTTGACTGCCAGCTTCTTGCTGAAAATGATGGTGCAGCTTCCACTGTGCATCACCCACCACTCACACTGCTGCCTCCTCACTTCTCTGAAGCCACTACCAGTACCACACACCCTTGCAAATACCTGCAAGTGAACATTCAACATTGACAAATGCTTGTTTAAGTAACCTTTTTGATAGCATTTACAACCTGGCTATTTTAGCAATCTGATTTTAGTGTTGGCTATAAGTGGGTGTTCTGTTATTGTTAGTCTTTGTCTCCTTAACAGGCATATTAGTTGTGCGTACTGGACCATTCAACTACATTCAGAGGCTGAATCCTTCTTCATACTTGACACGCTAAACAATCCAGAGACATTTCAAGTTTCATCAGATTGGTGAAGCAGTTTAAAGGTAACTTGAAATTGCAGATCCATTTGCTGATGTCCTATAAATGATATTACAGTTCTAAAATCCCTCAGAGCACCAGCAGCATACATGCAGAACAACCATCTCCATGGTTAGAAATATAGCCTTATTTCCCTTGTTAGTCTCTTTTTCTATGCCTGTAAGATTCTCTATCTGGTGGTTAAATCCTGCTAGTAATAGCTTAAGCCACTACTTACTTAATTTAAAGAAAGTTTTGCATGTTTTGCCCTGCTGATAGTTGAAAGTTGCAGGTCTTGGTGATCAAGAATGATTCCCTACTCTCTCTGTTTTTTGAGAAAAAACAGAGCTATGCCTTTGACATCTGGAATGGAGGTCTTTTTTTTTTTTTACTGTTTAACCGTTTTCGATTTCATTCATTTTTAAACACAACCCTGTACACAGGCTCAAAAAAGTAACCTTTTTGATAGCATTTACAATCTGGCTCTTTTAGCAATCTAATTTTAGTATTGTCCATACTGTGTGTAGGTATTCTGTTATTGTCAATCTTTGTCTCCTTAACAGGCATACCAGTTCTGCATGCTGGGCCGTTTGACTTAATTCAGAGGCTGAATCCTTCTGCATACTTAAGGCACGCTAAACAATCCAGAGACATTTCAAGTTTCATCAGATTGGTGGAGCAGTTCAAAGGTACTCTATAAAACTCTTGAACTTTGTGGACTTCAACAGTGTCAAACTGGTAAGTTTATCAAAGATCAGTCTTCACATGGATGCATTTTAAGAACTCAGTCCTTTTCTGAGTAGTCATTTTAACTGCAGTTATTTAATTGATCCCTTAAGCATTTATTTGGAAGGGGATCACTATTTGTATTTGCACTGTGTCTTGTCACAGATTTAATTCTGTGTTTATTATATCTTGCTCTTCATCAAACTACTTTTTTAAATTACCCCTGGCAAAATGGCAGGAAAGAAAAAAGCACTACCCCAAATGGGAGGTAAAAATACTGATAAATCCGAACCATTATCAAAGAAAAGGGACATATTAAATAAGAATTAAAGATGATATGCTTAAAAATGTCACATTACTTTGTAACATCAGGCTCCCTATTAGGTCTTGTAGGGAAAAATGAAACTGGAAGGATTAAAGGGGAAATGTTCCTAAAATGCGCCTCTACATTTATATGCGGGGGTCACTCTTTGCCAAATATTCAAGAACATCCACTATTAGTTAAAATAAGAGATTTGGAGGATTGATTTTGTCTACATATTTGTGGAACTTTAAAGAATAAAACAAATGCCACAGACAATAATGCTGAACCAAATAAGAGGAAGGTTAAGACGCATATAACACATAAAGGGGAGTCTCAGGCTCAGAAGCTGCAAATTAGCAGCAGGTTTGTTTTATGCAATAATAATGTTAATTAAATTAAACATCTTTGATCAAAACATATTATTCAGAATACATTATATAAATAATATCAACGTGAGAAAAAAGAACAAGTGATTTACACTGTAAATAAACACAAATAATTCACACCTACATGTGTGATTTAAAAAAAGAGAAAGAAACAAGGACGGAAAAAAATAAATAAGTCCTGATACAAATACTTGTGTTCAGTTGTGAGATGAAGAATCATTTAAGTATTTCAGTACACCCTGAAAACCCTAACATAACCATTAAAGTAATTATAGCATTACCAAAAGTACATTCTATTCTTAACAATATTTCTAATCCTTCTGATAATAGGAGGTTGTGCCTGGTCTATTCTTATGCCCTTAAATTGCCAATGTTAATGGCGGTGGTAGTATTTTAATGTCTTTCCAATTTTCACAGTTCACTTAGGGGTTTAGTTCAATAATTTAATATGTCAAAAACGTAGCATTCCATTTTTGTACATTGAACCAGGCAGAATTTTACAATTAATCATTTAGTAGACATTGTGGCTGTGGTGTAAATTTTACCTTGTTTTTCATTCAGAGTCAACAATGAAGTCTCATAAAAAATTAGGCTTCTGGGGTTTAATGAAATTGGTCTACCCAGCATTGTCCGAATTCCTGTACTGTTATTTGCCACTAATTTTGGATTTGAGGACATTCCCAAATATTATGTAATAATGCTCATATTTGTTTGCAACCATGCCAACAAAGAAAGCACATTTTATATCCTATTGTATCCAGTCTGTCAAATGCATAATATGCTCTTGCTATTATTTTCAGTCAGATCAATTTATTTTTAGCAAAGGTATAGTTTTGATTTGTTAATTTCCAATATGTATTCCAGTTATTTTCCATAGTATAATTGTTTAATTCTGCCTGCCATTTATACATTTTTTCAATTTTTTTTAATATACTGTAGCTGTTTGGTCCCCATAGCCTCCTCCAGCCAACTGGTGACAGGGACACATTATGCATTTTTTTTTTTAGATTTTCTCCCCTGACCCCACCCGAGGCCCCAACACATGGCCATGCAAGTGTGTGGAGGCAAGCTTCACACCCCATGGTGCCAGCTCAGCCCCTTCCACCTCCCATTACTTTTCCTTCCCCTCTCCACCTATGCTACCCACCGGACCTCCACCCAGTGGGAGTGGAACTACGGGGGGCACCACCACCTTCAGGAGAGGAGAGCTGCCTCCTGGCATGCTCAATTCTGCTCCGCCCTCCCCCCATGCCGGCACCCTGATGACCTGAGGTCATTACCAAACCCGGGTCACCAGTGTAGCATGAGGTAAGGCATTTGGCACCTCAACCCTCGGCGCCATCAGGCTGGCTTCATTTTTTCAATTCTTTTACTGCTATATCATGTGTGGCTTTCATAATTAATTTGTAAAATGTACTAATCTTTTAGTTTCAAAATGTTTTACTATTGTTTCATCTTTTCCTTTTATCTTGTCCCAGTCAATTTTTCTTTTATTAAACCAATTTTTGTTTTAAACTAAGTTGCTGTATAGTGTTTGTAAAATATAATATTGCCACCAGTTAATCTTTATTATAATCTTTATTATATTATTAATTTCATCTAATTTCAACAAACTGTCTGTGATTAATAATTGAGACCATTTGCAGATGTTTCATTTTCTAAGTTTCTCAGTCAATACGCTTATTCTTTTTTTTTTTCATTTGCTATGATTCTATTCCTATTTCCATTTTTGTCCAAGGAAACTTGTTAGAAGCTTCTTTCAAAACAGTATGGTGGCTTTCATATTTGTTTCCATAGGATTATCTATATCGTTTTTTCATGCAGATTTTTGGCAAAAAAGATCAAACCAGTATTTTTTTTATTCAAGTGCGTATATTCCTTCATCTGGGGGGGGGGCTGCTGCTCAGGGTTATCCCTGGTCTCTCCAGGCCAGCTCTCTGCCTCCCCCATGTGCACTTAGTCAGGATTTTTCTCCATGAGTCCCTTCTCATGGTAAGGCCGAGGAGGAAGGCCACCCCCCCAGTAACTCAGATGTGAGGCAGATCAAGTTACTCACTGGGCAGCGGTACAGGCATAGAGATGGATAGGCCAGGCTTCGTGAAGCCTCTCAATGTCCATTTTCTTCCTGGATTTTCTCCCATCCCATCCCTCCTGTGGAGCATAGGACTCAGACGTGGAGGTGTGCCCATCCTACATTGCCTTGCAGAACCCTCCCATACTCTGCCTCCCTGACCCTGAATTAATTCAAAAATATGATCTGTTTCCTTCAGTACATTATTTAAAGTACTGCTTGTAAATCTTCTGTTTACTATACACTCAGTCTACGAATTTAGTCCATAGTCACCCCATCCCCACATAGTTCTTCATTTTTATTTTCAAATAAACTGCTTTACTGCAGTAGTGATACTCACATTTAAGCTATATCTCATATCTGTCTGGCTGCCTGTCTAACTAACTATCTATCTACATATACATATACATATGCATATACATATGCATGTACATAAGTAGGGAAGTAGTATAGGTGTTAGTGACCAGGGATAAAGGCCTGAATTGAAGTGAGCAGTAGGACAGATTGCAGTTGTGGATAGGGAGGAAGGAAGAGCACAATAGTGACTTGTAGTGGTCACTAAGTATAACTTGTAAATGGAGAGATAGGGTGCTCATAATTGCAAGAAGAGGTCAGGTGGTTAGTCACATGACTGATATGAACTATAACTCTCAGGATGGACCATGGTGGGGGGAGGGCGAGGCAGTAAATGTGCAGCATCAATGGGCTAACATAGGTACAGTCTGTACCTATGTTAGCATCAGAGGAGCTGGTTCCATTTTCAAGCAGCTCCATGCTGCAGGGCTTTCAGGGAGGGAAGATCTGAACCCTGTGGATAAACAGGACAGCAGGTTAGTGAATTTTACAAGAGGGAGGAGAGTTTACAACAGTGGGGAACACTGGAGAGAAAAAGGGCATCCAGTACTACTCATGTGTGGCTTGCTCAGGTTGTGGGAGGAGAGGATTAACTGCACATACACGGCTCGTTCAGGGGCTGAGAAGGTGACCACGAGGAACCCTACAGTCATATATACATATATTACACTGACTTCTGTCAATATTCAGAGCCTAATACCTAAAATTGATATTCTACAAGTATGGGTAACTCAGCACAAGCCAGATGTACTAGCAGTGGCCGAAACCTGTCTCTCTCCCATTGTACCTGACACTGCCGTCTCCCTGGTTAGCTGCAACCTATTTAGAGAGGAAAGGCTGGGAAAAGGGGAGGGGGGTGTGCCATTTACCTGAAAGACTCATTACAAGGTCATGCCTTCCCGAAAATAGTCTCAGGGAACAGTGCTCAGGCCTATGCAGTTAAAGTAATTCTAGGTCGTCAGGGCAAAGCACTCAATATTCTCTCAGTCTATATCCCACCACTAGACCATGCCAAGGGCTTCAACATGATGCTTGAATACCTCTCCAACTTACCTAATCACTCTGAATTTGTAGCACTAGGGGACTTTAATGTTAACTGGCTTGCCCCTAAAGCCGACCCCTACAAAAATGCAATCGTTGCCATTGACATCACTCAATTGGTGTCTACCCCCACCAGAATTAACTATAGAACTGGCTATAGCTCACCACTGGACCTGATTTTCACAAATCACCCTAAGAGGTTTACTGGCACCAAGTTCCTCTCTGACTTTCTTAGTGACCACTCCCCTGTCATTGGTCAAATAGGTCTCCAAACATCCCGTAAAAGTGACTTACCAACATGTCCTTAAGAAAGGGCAGCTCAAACAACTTCAGGCCTATCTCCTATGGTGTGACTGATCACCAGTTGATTCGGTAACATGTGTTGATCAAGCACTAGAACACTTTATTACCCATTTTTAACACCACTTGTAATATCTTCACTCCCTTTAGAAAAAGGAAGGTAAAGGGTATGAGCAACCCCTCGATCACCACCTTCCTCCTAAACCTTTTGGCCACAAGAAATAATCTCTGGCATGAAGCTCATGCAACAGGCCTACAGACAGACTGGAAGCTCTACAAAACTGCTAGGAATATTTGTACCCGTGAGACCTGCCTAGCCAAAGCCACTTATTTTAAGGAAGTGCTCTCAAATTCCTGGGATGATGGCAGAAAATTTTGATTTAATCTCGAAGACCTCGCCAGCAAACCTAACAAATCCCCACCTTCCTTGCTTAATGTACTGTAAATGGGGAAACCATTCAAGACCTTAAATGAATAGCAGATACATTTAATGCTGCCTTCACTGACCTTAGCAGCATTCTCCCCTGAGACTTCTTTGATGCCCTGACCAGCATGGCTGACTCTAAGGTAGCTGCCTCTACCCCAAACACATCCCCTTTCTACTTTAAGAGAGTCACTCTTAAAGAAGCCAGAGAGTACCTACTGAGGGTGAATGGGAAGTCTAGATACAGCAGTGACTCCCTCGTCCTTAAAATACATCTTACCCTTGATGCAGTCCTGTCACCACTCACTAAACTATTGAACCTGTCCCTCTGCCTTGGACAGTTCCCCCAACAGTAGAAGGTGGCAGTGGTGACACCCATTCATAAGTGTGGCGACAGGGCCTTGCACTCAAACTACCACCTGATTTCCATCCTCCCACCCCTCTCCAAAGCACTGGAATGTATCATATCCAACCAGTTATCTGATTACTTGGTCAAGTATAACATCCAATGCCCACAACAGCATGGATTTAGAAAGGGTCAAAGTACCACTTCTGCCCTCCTAGAGTATACAAACTTCATTCATAAGGCACTGGACTGGGGTCACCTAGAGGGATCAATATATATTGATCTCACCAAGGCATTCGATATGGTCAACCATACTATCCTACTCGAGTCACTCCCTGCTCTTGGGCTCTCAGGTGGAGCAACGCTCTGGTTCAAAAACTACCTTGAAGGCAGATTACAGTGAGTCAAAATCCATGATAACTTATCTATCAGACATCCAGTGTGCTTGGGGGTTCCTCAAGGCTCCATCCTTGATCCCCTACTTTTTAGCCTCTTTCTTAAAAAGCAGGTCCTTACCGTCATAGTTTGTCCCGCTCCTCACATTGGTATCATCCTCAGGCTTGCGATTAGTAATCCTTATAGCCCATTCTTGTTGACGTGCCATTTTAAAAAGTAAATCTTATATTAAAAAAAAACATTTTTGTCTGCCTCCCTGTCAGCCAGAATGACTGGAAATCTTGCGAGACCATACCTAACACATCATTACATGAACGTGGTTTTGCAGCTATCAGCAGGCAAGCAGTTTGACAGTAGTGAAAAGTTCGAAGTTTGATCTGTGAGAAGCCGATGTTTCATTTTGGTTCAGCAACCTAGCGGGCCATTCCAGCTGTGTCTCCTTGTATGGAAGTTATCTGTTTGCATTTCTCCCTGTCACTAACATGATCGTGCTTTCACTGCTGTAATTCTGCTATCACCTCTTGCTACTGTGTGCCTCATATCGCACTTTGGGATATCTAAGTAGTTCTTTGTAAGGGCTAATGTGCAACCTGCTTTGTCCACATCTTTTTCTGTTTCTTTTTTTAACTTCCTTTTGCATTGGACTTGTACTTGTGTGCAGAGGTTCAGTAATTCTACTTGGTTTTCCTCTCCGTGGGTCACAGTTGTATGTCTCCTCATTCTAGTTATTTGGTGTGTCTGTTATTATACCTTCAGCTATTTTGTGGATGTTCTGTGTGTGGCACTTCAGTAAGGCATAGTACAACCCCCCCCAGCTGATAATACCTTAGTATATTTATTGATTGAATACATATTGAGGTGGGGTAACAACAACACAGTCCCATAGCGGGGTCTCACAGCCTGTCTGCTTACAATCATTATTTTGCAATAGTTCTGTACAGTAGAGTGATTTGCCACACCCAGTTGCAGCCCTTTGCATTTGCCTGTGACACTGTCTGTGTGATACACTGTTGTAATAATTGTAATACTACCTTATTTCCCCCGTCTGTATCTATTGTTGCATATTGCCTGTGTGTCTGTCTGTAATAAATCTGCACTTTCCCTGTGTCTGTGTGTCTTTATCCTTTTCTGTGTAACATGCCTAAACATTGTGTTGTTGGTGGGTGCAGTAGCATGAATGCTGACAAGGTCAGCCTTCATTACTGGGCCAAAAATGAGGGCCTTTGCAAGCAGTGGGACACATTTGTGTCCTCCACAAGAAAAAAGTGGGTTACTGGTTCAAAAACCAGTATAATATGTAGTGCTCACTTCAATGCACTAGATGACTTTGCCAACTACAACCAGCGGGCCGCTGGATATAAATGAAAATTAGACCTTGTGCCTTGTGCTACGCTGAGTCGTAAGCCAAAACTAAGTTCAGTTGTGGGTGACCATAGTTCTTCCTTGGGGGACGGTGCTCCCCAGTGTCATAGTAAGGCTACAGTGAAACTTCAAATTCAATGGGTAAGTGGCAGCTAGTGATGTACTGGTCTGTATGTTGTGTGATTGCTGATGTGCACAGACATGCTAAGCATAAGTTGACAAGGTGTCACTGAGGGCGTGGGTATGCCAGAAAGATGTAACAAAATGTTTGGGGTCTGATGTAAAAGGTACATGGATCTGAGTGTACAAGTGAGTACATAATGACATCATGGAGGTCTGCAGACAATTAGTCTATGTGATACCACTGTGCACTAAATAGGGCAGTACATAGTCACATTATGGAGGACAAGACACAGGGGTGATCTGTCCACACTGCCTCTTGCTTATGGGATAGTGCATTACTGTGATCATCTTCTGGACTGACATGGTGTGGTTCTACATTGGGAAGGCTATAAGCTTGAGGTTCAATGGGTGGAGCAACAATGTCACTCCCCCATCAGGCCTTAAAAGACCACTCCTCCTGGACTTTTCCAGGATTCGTTCTTCATTGCAGCTGGAGGCTCTGTCGGTTGCCCCTTTTTCTGCCCTTTCTCATTTGTTCTGTGTGGTCTCCAGCTGCCCCTGCTCTCCCCCTTTGTTGCCACTTGCTTGTGCTGGTTTGCTCATTTCCCCCTTCCATCTCTGCTTCTGCTAATCCCCCCTCCTTGTTCCTTTGTTTGGCATACCAATGCTGTGGCTGCCTGGTTCTGTCTCCCCCTTTGGTTTGTCTCTCCCCCCATCCTTATCCGCTTGCTGCAGCTCTGCTGGAGCTTGGGTTCACTGGCTCCCTTTCCATACCCTTGTTTTCCTACAGCAGTCTGTCTCTGTTTTTCACCGCTACTCAGCTCTGTTTGTCCCATTGGGATCCTTGTCCACTACTGGCTCATTTCCAAATGCTGCCGCCTGCCCTGTTTGGCTTCCTCTCCCACACCTTGGTTCTCTGGGTCACCCTGTCCTCCTGAATGTCAGCTGTCTGCTGCCATTGCCCACTTCCCCTGCTGGCATCTGTCTCCTCCTCTCTCTGGGAGAACATTTCCTTTGCTATCCTCTCGGTCTTGCAGCTTTATTGTTTGGCTGGCCAATGCTTCTGGGGTGTGACATCACCCTCTGCACCTGGCCTTCTTCTCCCTCTGGACTCTCCTCCAGTTGCCTCCAGCTCTTATTTTCTTTCAGACTCTTCCTTATCCTCACCCCCCTTCTCTGCTCCCACAATGTGGACCGCTACTTCATTCATTCCCCTGTGGTGCCTTCTGACATATATTCTCTCCTCTGTGGCTCCTGGTTTGGCTTCTTATTTTTTCTTTGCCATTTCCTCTTCATCGACCCTCTGGTCCTATCGCTCCCTGAGCAGATGGAACACTTGGGCTTTCAGCTCCCCATTCTCGACCACCCGATCCATTTCTGCTGCTGTTGTTCTCCTCCCTGTTTTGGTCCTCCAGATGTCCATCCTGAACATTCAGTTCTTCTTCCTGATTTGCTCGTCCCTTGTCCTCAGTGTGTGCAAATTCATTTTATTATACTGACCTACAAATTCTCGCCTTAGTATTCCTGCATGCTCGTGTGCATAGCTCCTGTGATTTGGAAGCATTCTTACTTGAATTAGTCTATTTATTTGACACAGCACTAACTGTTTCCCACTGCTCCCATCCTGTCATGTTGCAAGGGCATTCCCATCTATAACTCAATTTACTCAGGTTAGCTGTGCTATAAATGTGGTGTCCTTCACGGTAGTCCAGCATTCTATAGGCACCCCTCATGCTGTTGGAGCTCTTTGTGGTCGCAAAACCTGTTCCATCATTGGCCTCAGTTGCTTGACTTGGTCCGTCTCTCTACCTATCTCCGCTGTATCAGGTGTGTCTACCCCTGTCGACTCCACTTGCTGCCCTCCTCCTCCCATTCCCTCCACCCACCATTCTGCTATTTCTCTGACCTTTGCCTTCTTTTGGGATTTTCTCTATCCTATCATCACCTTCCCTATTTGTATCCTCCCCTTATCCTAGTCCATCTGATGTCCAGGGCCCGATTCTGGTTCTCCTTCACTTAGTCTGACCTCAGGGTCTACTCATTCACATTGATTGATTGAGCATACCTCTTATTGGGTCTTATGATACCTCATAAAACCACTGCACTCCTGTGATTATTATCACCATCAGTCTTCTCATGATGGCGTCTGGGTATCCTTCGCTCATCCGACCTCTATGTGGATCTACTCCTTCACATCGATTACTCGAGCATGACCCTCTCGGGTCCATGCTACCTCAACTCGACCTGCTTTCCATTCGGAGACATGCCTTCATGTCTATTGCCTCTTTGCTCAGGGCTGACACGCTTCTCTCCATGATTGTACATTGTTCATTTCTTACCTCACTTTAACAGTACCAGCTTCCATCGCTTCATTCCATCATCGTTCATCTTCCCCTTCATATTTCACCTTAACTGTACCAGCCTTCTAGGTCTCATTTCATAATCGTATATCATCCATTTCATTCCTCACCTTGAACCATTCAGGCCTTCAAGGCTTCTTTCCATCATAATACATCCTGTCTTGCTTTTGACCATCTCTTTGCAGAGACATCACTCACATCCTTTAACAGATGTCCATTTAGAAGGTCAGAGCAAGAGCTTCCTCTAACTTGGACTTTTCTTCCTTCTTCAATCTTGACTTTAAATTGCTGTAGCTGAGCCATCACCAAACATAACATCCTTCAGCCTGGAGGGAAGGTGACCTAGGCCTTGGATCCCCAGAGATTTCCTCCTCAAAGGGGGTTTTTCCTCTCCTATGTGCCAATGGTCATAATATTAGTCGAGGTAGTGCTTTCATAGGTTCCGTAGTTAGGTTCCGCTGTTGGATGGAGTTGGATGGCAGCCCTGGCTGTTCCCTCACTCCTTAGGAAGTCTGCCCTTCTGCATCTTGTCACATTTCCTTTCGTTCATTGTCCTAGCCTTCTAGCGTTCTTCTCCTGTCCTTCTTTTCTATGTCTGTCACATTTATTTCTCGTCTAGATATCTTCTGATTTCTCGCTTCTTCAATGCTCGACACTCTTTTGAGTATTCTTTTGGGCTTCTTCCTAAGCTACCTTTAGCCAAGGGAATTATTTCTGTGGCACCTATGGGGGAACCCTCCTCTAGGGTTCCTTGCATCGTACCCCTACAGGGTGTTATATCCCACAGATAGAGAGGCGAATAGTCATAATGTATTGAAGTCACACAAGCATACATCTCATTCAGTTATGTAAGCACAATTGAATGGGAAGGCTATAAGCCTGAGGTTCGATGGTCGGAGCAACAACATCACTCCCCCATCAGGCCTTAAAGGGCCACTTCTCCTGGACTGTTCTGGGATTCAGCTGGTTTCACTATAGCAAGCATGCAAGTGTTTCATTCATGAGAAGGCAGCCGGCTGTGGAGGAGGGAGGGTAGTGCCATTCACCTTCTTCTCACCTTAAATATGGATAACTGGGTGCTGGACTGGGTGGGTGCAAGGATCGGGTGCTGGGGGGGGAATGTATTCTTTTTCTTAAAGGCATATCTCACTTTTCAAAGTTTAGTGACTGGACATAGAGGCAGGTGGGTTGAGCCGGTCACCCAGACACTGGCAAGTATTATTAATATTTATGGGGACTCATCTGTAAAACAAAAAAAACAATAACTTGTGGGTGCTGGGTACTATGGTCATTTGACAGAGGTTGGAGGGATGGGGCTTTAGCTGTTTACATTGGCTATGAGAGGAGAGCAGGGGCTGGTTCTTTATTGTTTTTGTATGGCTGGATACCGAATACCAAATATTTGGCTGCCAAATACCGAATATTTGTCCGAATATTTGGGACATTCTATTCGCACAGCCCTAGATGCAATGCACATCTGTCACTACTAAATAGTGTTGATCACTTCTCCAATGCTTCTCCTCTACCCTTTGGAGTTCTACTTTCCTTCCAGCAGTCTGTCCTCATACATATTATTACCACGCATACCACTCACCACAACATCTCTGCTCCAATTCTGTTCTGTACCTGTTTATGCAGACTGACAGTCTCCAGTATGTCATAGAGATCCTGAGATGCCCTTGCACTAGTGAAACATACATGTGCAGAGTCCCACTGATAGTCATGCTGGTTATCCCTCAGTCTAGGTATGGTAGCATCTGACTTCCCATTCCCATTGCTTTCTTGCAGTCATCTTCCAGTTCAACATAGTTGGTAATATGCCTTGCTATCCCATAAACTCCAACACTCACCCCCAACCTGTTGTATTTTCTCCACCCCACCCCAGTGACCTGTTGTATCTTCCCAGTCAGCCTGTGTTCCACTTTCTGGGTTTGAACACACCGAATGCATTATGAACATATGAACAGATGTAACTGCCAGCAGATACTGGCCATTCGGACTGTCCAGTCTGCTTGAGTGTGCAGCAACCCATCTATTACACTGCAGGTACCACCCCCTCCTTGTACCCCTTTCAGTCTACATTCCCTCCCTTTCAGACCTAGTCGCTCCCACCCACACCCCATGTAGGACCCTCCCTTTGACCCTGTCACACCGTCTCTTGAACCTGCATACACTCTGTGATGCTACAACTTCTCCTAGTAGCGCAGTTCATCCAGCCACCACCCTCACCGTGAAATACTGCCCCCTCATGTCTCTCTTGAACCTTCCTCTCTCTAACTTCAGACCCCTGTTGTCCCTCAATCCTTTTAAACAAGCACCCTTAAGTAACTTTTTTACACCCTTTAAATACTTGACACTCTCAATCATGTCTCCTCTCCTCCAGGGGTTCAGTTAATTTTGTTCAAAGGAAGCTGAACACTTCCAGGAGTCAACATCTGGAAGTCATTCTAAATTTTTGAAGTCAAAATACAACCAGGATCCCACTTTTGGAAGTCCATATTCTAGGAAGGACAAATTTATGGATGTTACTATAATAAATTGTTGTTAAAATACAATTTCTTTCAGAAAAATCCATAATTTCTGACTTCCATGTCTGCAATTTTGGAAGTCATCTAATTTTTGGTTTTACATCTGGAAGTCAGTGACTTCCACCCTCTTTATTTTGGAAGTTTTTGCCTTATTTTTGGAAGTCAAATACTCCCAAAATGGAGTTAACTGAAGCTCTGCTCTCCCCTTCCTATCATTCATGGTGTACAGAGTTCCTATCCAGGGAGATTGCAGCAGGGAGGAACAGACCACCTCAGTTGTTCTGCACTGTGGACAGGCTTCTCCATCCTGTCTATCTACAGCTGAAAAAGCTTTCTCAGTAGCACTTTGTAAAGAGTTTGCTCTGTTCTTCTCTGACAGGGTATCCTCAATTCAAGCAGAGATCTCACCAGTGGGTTTGGACCAGAGCTGCAGGGGCTGGTCTGGGTGGAGAATGGGAAATACCATTGTCTGGGCAGAGTTTCAACCAGTGGAGGTAGCTGATGTCTCAAAGGTGATTTCAAACCTGTGGCCCACTTACTGTAAACTGAACACTGGCCCAAAGCATCTCTTAATGGGATGCATTGATGTCATTGATCCAGTGTTTGACAGGACAGTTCTGCATTTGCTTTCAGAAGGGGTCTTCCCCCGATGCTTTGAGGGAGATGCTGGTGAGGTCCCTTCTGAAAAAAACACCTCTCAACCCCAACATCTTTGTGAATTACAGACCAATCTCCAGCCTCCCATCCATAGGGAAGGTTGTTGAGAAGACAGTGGCAATGCAGCTCCAAGAACACCTGGAAACCTGTGACATCTATGAGGCATTCAAGTCTTGGTTTAGGGCAAGGCACAGCACAGAGACGGCACTACTCCAGGTGCATAATGACCTCCTGGCAAAAGACTGAAGTGAACGGTAACTTCTCATTCTCCTCAATTTGTCATCACTATTTGATACCATTGACCTCATTGTGTATTTGGACATCTTACAGAGTATTGTGGACACACCAGTGTTGTCCTCACCTGGTTTGAGTCCTTTCTCTCAAGTGGGAATCAGAGGGTAGTGATGGTGAATTTCTCCTCCTCCCCTCTGTCTCTCACCTGTGGAGTTCATCAGGATCCTGTCCTATCACCAGTGCTGTTCTTTGTGTACATGCTGCCCTTGGGGAGGATCATCAGACGGTACAGCTTCCGTTTTCAGCACTATGCAGATGATACTCAGCTGTGCATTTCTTTTGCACTGGGAACAAGTGGTACTGCCGAACTGCAGAAAAAAATGCCTAGCCAAGATCCAGGACTGGATGAACTCTAGGTAGTTGTGATGTACCCTGGACAAGACAGAGATTCTATTGATCTAGCCTGGCTGTGGGCATGATGGGGATGCTTATGGGGTGACAACAGGTTTGGTCTGGGGGTAGACAACGTTCATGGCATCATCTAGGGTGAGAAACCTCAGCATGGTCCTTGATGAATGGCTGACATTTGAGGCTCAGGTGTTGGCTGTCATCAAAAGTAGCTTTTACTGAGGAACATTCCTGAAATTAAACCCCTAATTCCACCCAAGGATCTGCTGTCATTGGTGCATGCCATTGTGGCATCAATACTCGACTACTGTAATGCTCTCTATCTCAGGGTCAGCAGAGGGGAAACTTCGCCAGCTGCAGCTAGTGCAGAATGCAATGGCCAGGCTGCTGACAGGATTATCAAGATCCTGTCATGTGTCTGTGGCTCAGCGGGATCTGCACTGGCTGCTAGTCAGGCTACATGTTCCCTTCAAGATGGGCTTGCTCACTTATAAGACCCTACATTGATCGGTCCCTGCCTTCCTGTCATGCCTCCTTTCTGTGGCCATCCATTTCCACTCCTGTCTTCCCTCCACCCATGGCCTCCTGCTGGTTCCAAGGTCTGGGCTGAAAACCTCTGGTGATCATTCATTCATGGTGGCCAGTAGTCCAAATATTGCAATTGTATGTATGTTACTATAGCACATATGGTGCCTTCCTAATCCTGGATCCAAACAATAGTTGCTTTAATGAAAATATTGAGGTAACATAAAGGACATATCATAACACACTTACAGTGACACATGTTGTCATCTGTTTCATTATTTCTAAATAGCTCTACCACCACATGGAGACTCCATGTATGTACTGTTGCCTTGGTAAAGTACCCAACAGTGTGCCAACAGATAATGGTACATCAATAACTGTCAAAGGAAAAGAATGAATGACAACAAGTAATTGTTTATGATGTCCTTCATGTTGTGTACATACAGATCAGCTTCCAATGACCCATCATAACTCACATTTATAAAATTGTTATACATAGTTGTCCAGGTTAAAGCTCACATGGAAGTCAAATCTATCAACTGCAACCTTATTGGTGGAAGTCTTACTGACATTCTTGTGCCCAATGGAGCAACAATGAACAGTACATTGTACAACAGCAGCAACTGTGAGAGTGACAGTGATTTTGATAAGGCTGATCCAGAATACATTCCCAGTGATGCCAATGAAGATGACGCTGATACAGAGGATGCTATTACAAACATTGGGAACAGACGTGAGACAACATATCTTCACATACTATATCTTTCATTGTGTCCTCTGTTCTGGCACATTGCTGCCACTTTCAGTGTGCTGGTACCTTCAAGTTCATGAACAATCAACAATGCTTATGGTCCTGCATGACAGTTGAAATCATACCTACAAGTTTCTTACCGTGCAACATGCAGTCAGGACAGTGTATGTTCCCCACATCGCCACTCCACATTACCATTGTCATTGTTGAGCTATCCATGAATGCCATGACTGATGAAGGTAGTGTTATTTATCCATCAGGTCATGCAGTATTACCAAACTGTATGTGGATGTTGGTTGGCCAAACAAATTTGGTAGCATGGCAATATGTGGACTTACTTGTGAGGCGCCAATGAAGTGTGTGGCAATTGACTGTGGAGCACTGTTCTTGAGCAAGCTGTCATTATAAATTCTCTGAACGTCTAAAGTACAGTACTTTGGATTGGTCATGTTATCTTACATGTAATATACAGTACAAGTCAAATTAAACTGTTCCACCAATGAGTTGGTTTAACATTGTTTTTCAGTTGGCAATGCACTGGCAACTCACATTGCATTGCTTTTCAATGTTTAAGCAGCTCCAGTGCAATGTTTGTAAAATTGTTTTGCCACTCAATTGGAATGCATCAGTAGTCCAGTCACAGTGCAATGCAAAATAGAATTTTAAATCTAAAGGAACAGTTTGTGCAGGGCTTTGTGCTAGATCCAGCAACACTTACGCAATTCAGTCAAAAATGCTAAAACAACTCATTAGAGAAACAGTATAATATGGCTTGTATTGTACCTGTGCCAGTCAGTCAATGGCCACACATATCCCTGGAGTGCAGCATGGTGACCGGTGTGATGGTATGCCTCCTCACTTGCAGGTGACCACTGCCACTGCATGCTCACTGAATGTATTTGCAAGACCGTTTTGGCTGACAAGTGTTACATTCACCTCCTCTGTGCACAACTGCGCATACTGCTGCAAAGAAACTGTGGTGCTGAACAGGTACTGTGTATAAGACATAGGTACCTGATACACCGTCCCATCACCACTCCAATATCACATCATTGCACAACCCTCACTGTTGTGTTGCTGTGGTGCCCAGTGAGGTGCTGGCACTCTGTAACAAGTACATGGTTGTGTCCACATACATTATTTTCTTACAGGACAGTCAGCATGGCCTGGGATTCATCTGATATAACCAAGAAGTGATTGGAAAATTTCAAACCAGTAATGGTAAGGTGAACACTGTGAACATGAACTGTCAGAGAGCTACAAAGCTGTGTGTCAACACATGCTTCAGAAAAGCATTGGGAGCACGGGTTATTGCGCAAACACTTAGCACCCTAAATGTTACAGTTTTATGTGTACTCTTTCTCGGTACATTGTGTGTAATGCAAGCTTAGTTTCTCACCTCAGCAAGTGGTGGATTGCTTGAATGTATTCTGGAGTACTACAGACAGAGACCAGGATCAAACACTGTCCCACCCTCTACCTACCATGCACCACATGTTAACAGTACCCCTCAACTGCATGACACAATGATATGTCACATCACCATATACAAATGATGTTGAACCTGCAAACCTCCATGTCTGGCTGTTCAGTTTATTGGTTGCCACTGAAATATGTCAGTGTATCCAATATAGTTACGCCACTGCACATTGTCCATAATTTATATGGACTGTGCTTTTTCAGGTGTTGGTTCAGTACTGCACACGGCAGACATTCCCAATATGGGGGGAAATTCATCACATGCTGGTGGACTTGGTCAAGTGCATTCACGAATGTACACCTATGCAGTGTAGTCCTGCAGCTCACTGCTGCAGTGCTGTCCTGCAACACCGATCACACCATGAGCAGTGGCCTGTTGACCTGCCATGAGAATTGTCAGCCACTGTGTTCCAGTTCTGTGATTGACAATGGCGTATGTTTGGTTTTGATCAAAAGAAATGATGTTGATTGCTCCTTGAGCATCATCTTCTGCCTAATGGTGCTAGCCTAGATGAAAATGCTTGAACTGATCATTTAACATCCTTTGAGGTACATGGTCTTTTCCAGTTCAGCAGGTATACACTACAGGCTGCACTCATGATGACCATAGCTATGTGTAAAGGTGTTACTGCACTAAACTTGTCCTTGGGAGTTGTTTAGCCATGATTGAACTATGTGTACCAATCATTTACATCATGCATGGCATGTTCTCTGATGTAGCGATACAAGATTATTGATTACTGCTGTGGAATTTGGGAGGTGTGGAGGGACATTCGGACTGTTCCATCACACAACAGCACAGTCAATAATAATCATGTAGAATGTGTACTGGTGTAAATCTGCAAACTCCAGTTTGTACCTCTGCATGGACCAGTATGACAGAACTGTCAGGACCATGATCTCTGAGGTGTCACACTCACACCAATGTGTGTTGTGCAGGGAAGATTCTCGGCACATGTGATGTACTTGCGGTTATCAGTCAGTAGGCATTGTTCCTGGCAATGGTATTTGCATTACTGAATCTGCTTTTAGAGGCAGGTGGCTGTGATACTGACTCTCACTGTAGGCATGCTTCCGAGGAAGCATAGCACATGGTTAACTGCCATGCCACATTGCAACCTGTACATTGACCATTTGTTTTCTGTTATGCAGCACAACTGACTCCAGTCCAGGTGATCCCCTGTTGCAATATGATGAGCCGAAGTACTTGGTGTATGAGTTGCAACTGCTGAAGTTGTTCTCCATGTGTCATGTATGCCTGTCTCCTACCAGAGGACACATTTCATACCAATGTGGCATGGCCACTTGTGTAACTCAGCTGCATAGGAGCCGTGTTTATAAAATCTTTGGGGTTCAGGGGTCAGGGGTCAAGGCCCTGGCCCAGGGGTCAGAGGTGAACCATTGGGTTCTAGGAGTCAAAGGTCAATCCACCACCAGGGCTCTTGACATAAGACTTGTCAGTTTGCCTAGCCTCATCAGTGACACAGCAGCTATGTCCTTCACCATTTAGTTGTGCTCACACTTATTCCAGTATCAGTGGTATGTCTGGGGGAGGTCGCCCCTCCTGGCTGCCCCAGTGTGAGCAGTTGCACCCTGCCACCATCTTTATTCACAGTTCAGTGCCCATCGTGGAGCCTGTGATTGACTGAATGGCCCCCTGGCTCTGCCACTGTCCAGTGTCCGTCCAATGGTGCAACAGAGCAGGCATGCTGAGAGAGGGGGAAATAAGCAAGCAGATATGAGCTACTACTGCCACCCCCCCATCTATGCAAAATTCATGGATCGGGGGTCAGGAAGTTTGGGGGGCACTACATCACAATGATATTGGGAGTACTAGAGAAGGCAATCTAGGGAAGAGGGTACAAGTAGAAAGACTTTAGCCATTGCTGGCATACAGAGTTTTTGCAGATTGTGTAGAATATTGGACCTCCATTATTAGTGTAGCACTCAAGTTATGCTACTTGCCCATATGGGACCGTTGGTTATTTTTTATTAGTTTATCTGAGCTGGGGAGTTTAGCCCCCACACCTCCATGTTAAAAAACAATGAGGGTGTAGAGGCAGAGTCCCAGAACTCAAATAAGCTGAAAACCTCACTTGTGGCGCACTCTATGCCAGGTTGGACTGTGTTACTTTTTTATTAGTTTGAGTTGGAGGGCTTTGCCCCCACTTTCCCCATGTTAAAAAAAAACAACAACTAGGGTCTGAGGGCAGAGCCCCCCCAAGCAACTAAATGTTTAATTTAAGTAATTAGTAAGTATTTTATTTTGTTTGACTGAAAAGCTTTTACGATAGAAAAAGAAGGAAACATACAAAAGTTAAGAAATTCAACATGAAATACACAGTCTTACAGTTACAAATTAAAAATACATTATAATTCACATAATTTGACATAAATAGCTCCAGACCAGTATATATGCTCAGAAGATTCTAAAAGATATAATTAATAATTCAGAATAAATGTGAAAAAGGAATCCTTCTTACTTTTGAATTTGGATATGACCAAGAAAAGATTTGCCAGTCTGCTAATTGTATCCTCGTCCTCAGCTGAAAATAAAATATTAGTCAAGAAAAGTCCATCTAAGTTCTAACAATCCTGTTCAAAAAGGGGAAAAGCCAGTAGGTCTGTATTTTTTAATAACCAAAAGCAGTACCATTACCCCATAAAGCATGCAACAGATCTTCTGTGCCTCCCTGTTAATACCAAAGGAGTCCCAGATGGTTCTGTGCTGAGATCAGTGGTGTGCGGTGACTTTTTTAGTAAGGCATTCAATTAATTATATAAGGCAGGGGATCTGTGGGCCATCTTGGCCCATAGAAGCTACATGATTTTTCATGCTTTGTGGTGCATTTTGGGGGTATTTTGACATATTTTAGAATACATACCACAACCATCACTGTTTCACTGCAGAGGGTGCAAGGGTACCCTTGGGGGCTCTTTGATGCCTGTCCAAGAGCACCTGTGCATCTTCTGCACTGGAGTAGTGGTGGTGGTGGCATATCCATTCTAAAATGTACCATGGCCAGTTGCTGAGACCCACGGGAGAGTGCTCTGGAGGGAACTGTGATGCCCTAAGGTGTTGCAAGCATGTCCTGAGTATGAATTTCAGGTGTGGCTGAAATGGTGACAAAGAACCCTTAGTCTCCATCAATCAACAAATGGACAGTGAAAATGTGAACATTGTCCAATGACTTAAGCATACACAGTATACTGTAGGCCTCACCAGCATATAAACACTTTTAAAATGTAGGCCATGGATAAATTCACAAGTTTCTCAGGGTAGGTAAACAAATACACAGTGCTCCAGGTTACATACTTAGTAAAAAACTGTGATGGGGCTTTCTTAAACCAATGATCTCCTGGTTCACAGTTCCATGTTAATTACTAAAAACATTGCCTTCACCACTGAGAGGAACCAACTCTGAATTATTTATTTTTTCTGTAGAGTATAAAAAAGTACTTGCAACAGTGACTGCCTTAAATTGAATTATTTGTCTGAACTGATAGATAAAATAAAAGTCTTCCTTGATTGCAATATGTGTGTGTGTGTGTGTGTGTGTGTGTGTGTGTGTGTGTGTGTGTGTGTGTGTGTGTGTATGTGTGGAGGGGGGACTTGTATTTGCAATCTGAAAGAAAGTTATGACATGTTGCCAAAGAACTGCTGGTAACAGCTAAAGCTCTCCGCAGTCTAGTGATGAGTGCATTCCATTCCAGTCATGTTTCAGTCCCATCACTATCTGGTATTTCTACGAAGAAAAGAGGGCTCATGAATTACTGTTTCAGGATGTTTATGCTGCCATAATGGGAAAAAGAATGTGACTCTGATTTTAAAGGTGCTTGCAAGTATGCCCATCCAGAAAACTCTTTGTAACCAATATTGTTCTGTGGTATTATGAACTCAGTTGGGTTTCAAATCATGATAATTTCAAAGCAATTGTCAGGAGACCACATACAGCGGGCTAGGAAGTCATGAAAAGTGAACAATCGGAAAGATGCTTTGGGGTATAATAATAATAATAATAATATTAAGATCAAAGGTTCTACTGAAGCCTTATCATTATGTTTTTTTTTTATTTATCTATCCTGGCGCGGAGCCCTTAGTTAATGACAGAATGAATTCCAAAAAGTGAAGGATGTAGCAGGTGTGGCATCTGCCCAGAACATTTTATATAAAACCAAGGCAATGATGCCTGACAAAACAGGAAGGGACTTTAAAACCTTAATATATTCAAAACATGGATGAGAGGAGATGACAAGAAAAGGCTATAGCTACTCTAGGGATGTGGCAGCAGAAATCCTATAGATCGGGATCTTTTAAACTCAGTCCCACTCACATTTTTAGTGAAACATGCATATTGTGCAGCATACAGTACCTGCTGCTTTTACTGCCTATGGGTAGGTTTCAGAAGATTGTTCTTTTAAATGGCATGCATTTTCCCCAAAAAGGCTGGACTGGAAAAGATGTTACACAATCAAAGGAAGCTGGAATGCAAGTGAACTATTAGTAAATAAACTCAAAGACAAACAGTTTGGAAATCAACAGGTTGTCATAGTGATGCTTTTTAGTTAATAATGAAATAATGTAGATGCTCTGAACTGTTTAAACACAACAGGTTTGGCATGTCCTACATTTCTGAGTAAAACATTCGAGTAAACTAACCTAAACACACCCAGTACTGCTGTGTGCTCCTGCTTTCAGGCTAAGTGATGGTGTGAGTGTGAAAGCTTTTCAATATATGAAGCTCAAAATGTCATGCTTACATTTACAGAAAATGTGTCAAATGTGTGGAATTGTTGGCATAGTTTGCTGTTGACTGCTATTCAGGGGTCTAAATTCATCTGTAGTACACAGGGAAGAGGGGTAGCAGCAGCAGTGTGAGTGTGAAGGTTTTTTTTGCCATGCCCATTTTTTTTGCATTGTCATTGACTGGCTGTGGGTAGGGGGACTGTGACCACAAGATGACATGGGGAGGCTCACCCTCTCAGTCTGGAAGTGGAAAGAGCACTGCACAAATCTGTTACGCTGAGCTAAGCACAATGATTCATTGTATAACTAGAGAAGACTTAAGCACTTTGTGTTTAACTCACTGTAACAGCTTTGCAGGGTGCTCTTTCCACTTCCAGAGCAAGAGGGTGAGCCACTCCCCCAGTTACCTGCAGTCACTTCCCCCTTTCCACAGTCAATCAATTACAATGCACGAAAATGAGCATGGCAAAAAAAAAATCCTTCACTTTCACATTGTCTGTCACTAAACCTGAAAGCAGCAGCAGACGTCAGCACAGGATTTTTTGCCTCTGTTTCCCGTTCCCACTGTCTGCCTGCACCTTTCACCTTGGCTTGTAGACATTTTCTGAGCACACTGGATTTCCCTGGGCTCCAGACTGACCCTCCTCCATCAAGATCGGCAGCTGCCCACCACCGCAGGACTGAAACTAAAACTAGCATGCACACCATCAATTACCCCGCAGCACTCCACAGCTTAAAGAACCCAGTTTTACTGCCTCTGCCTTTCAACTCCAGCCGGTCAACTCCATAGAAAGGTAGCCATTCAAACCCTCGAGCTTCTGGTGCTATGCTGGAGGCGACGTGGATGACTAAGGGACTGAACTGGGGCATCTGACATCTCCACTCTCACTTTGTTCTGCTCAAATTCAATCCCCCAGTTGATAGCCTTAGATACCTTTTCAAAGTGATTCCAGTTGGACAGCAGCTGCACAATGCACAACTGGATGCAACATGGAGTGTTTCATGCCATTGCCTGCACAGCAGTCAACAAAGCACCGAGCCTGGCATTCCCAGTCCCCCTTTGACATATATGTGACTGTAATAACACCGTACTTAAATAACAATTGCAATTTTTTCCTAGGGTATTTCTGGGGCATGCAATGTATGTCTTGCATAGAGTGACTGCACGCTTATGGCTGAGACCAACATTGTTAAATATTTTATAAGGGATCTAAAAGAGGGAACCAGTAGCAGGGCTGCCATGTTTGCTGACTACATCAAAAAAAGGAATGTTACATCTCAACAGGAGGTTAATTAAATGGAGAGGGACTAAGTTGGACACATGAGGAAGTGGGCAGTAAAATATTGGAGACTGGAGTAACTTTGGAATTGATAAATGCAATGATAGCTAAGACTCAAACCAACAAAATACCTAAACACAGGGGTTGCTGAAACTCAGCAGGGAAAGGACTTGAGGGTAATAATCACCACCAGTGTGATGCAGCAGCTAACACAGCAAATATAATCAAGTGTACACTCCCATCAAAAGAGAATCTCGGAGTCATTTTATATTTTCCCTCCATTTTCAACAGAAAACACCACCAGTAGAAAGGGAATATGCCAACTGCCATTTTTAAATCAGCACCTTGTGAATCAGTTTTTAATTACAAAAAAAAAACCTGTTGCATGACTTCGGCATGCCATGCACTGCACTTGTATGCCCCACCACACTACCTGGAACATTTCATTAGCAGTTCTGCTGCTGCTGGCAGCTACCTACCTTTGCTGGGGATGATGCTGGCTGGCTGTGCTGATGCTCTCCTCCTCTGCAGCTCATCTTGCTTCTCCAGTTGACCTGCTACTTTCTGCTGGCACTGCCGGCCTCCCAGACCAAAGGACCCTCACCACCCAGCCACTTGTAGGCCTGCCACATGCATAACCCAAACCTCGCTAACCTCACCCAGCATGCTTGAGTTGTCTGACTCTCCCACTTGCTCTACTCCCCCTCTGTTGCAGCACTGCTAGTCTGCTGCTCAGCCTGGCCCTCCTTGCAACTTGCTGCTGTCTTGCCCCTGCCCTTGACTTCACTGTCCATGTCTGGACCAGCTGGCCTGGTTCTTCTCTTTGGCTGCCCAACCCTGGGCCCTCCCTCTCCCTCTTCCTCCTCACCAGCCTGACTCCTCGGACTATGAATGCTTGCCTCAGGCAGGCCTGTTGCACTGCCTCACTGCTGCTTGGTGGCATGGTGTCCCGGACTCCAGTCCTGAATGGCTGACTCCCAGATTCCCGACCGACTGACACTGCTAACTTCTGTCCAGCTTCTCTCTCTTCTGGGCTGACTGGATGCCTAAACTACCACCTTCAGCTCTTCTTCTAGGCTGGCCCACTGCTCACCGTCTCCTGCCGGCCACCGCATGATGGAAACCGCCACCTCAGCACTTCCTCACTCACAGAATTTCCCCCAACGCACGCACATGCATTGCGCCAAATATAAGCCATCATCCCAGCCAACTACAGTGTGGAAACATGAAAACACCAATTTACTCAACCAGTCCCAATGATTTTCGGGGGGGGCAAGCCAAGGCAAAGGCGGTGTCAATTTTAAATAATGTCAACGGTGCAGTCACAGTCAGCAGGGGAAGTGAGCACAGAGAAACCAACCAGGGACAAAAAATTTAACACAAGCAGCATGTGGCAAAATATTGCTGGGGCTCAGTGTAAGTTAGAACATATTGCTGGGGCCAATGTCCCATGGGCTCATACAATCCGGCACCTATGCTCAGCTGTGTAGTGACTGTGGGCATGATGCACAGTGGTCCAGCCAGCCATACATTCATCAGATGCCTGCTGCAAGTCTATTGCTGTCTGCTGCCATTCTGTTTCCGGGGCAACTACCCAGAACAATTCTTGAATTATTCAGCTTCCTCAGTGTAGTCACTATGGGGATAATTGGAGGGCTTGGCCCAAGGTTCAAACATGGAGAATAGCTCCTCCCACAACCTCTATGTAAGCCCTCTACTAATGCACCTCCCTTGCTTAGGGAGTGTTTTTTGTCCCTGGGCTCCCTGTGTGGCTCACGTAGCTGTGCTGTTTCTGCACCTCTTGCTGCATCCTAGACTGTAACCCTGGCTTGTGTCTCTCCTTGTTCCCCCTCTGGTTTATCTTTTTCATTTGTTCCTGTCTCTCACCTCTTTTCCCATGGCCTGGCTTGTTTCTCTTCTCCCAGATGATCGTTCTGCCTCCCCGGGTGCTCTCCGCTTGTTTCCCTCCTCCACTGGTCCCGGGTTTCCCCTTGTGTGTTTCTTTTTGGGCATTTGCCTGCATCCCCTCAGCCACCCACCCTTCTGTGCTCCCTGACTCCCTTTCCATTTTGAGCTTCTTCCTGCTCCCCTACCCTTGCATGTCCACTTCCTGTCTGCCCCAGTGGGCATCCCATTCTCCTCCCCGATTCTTCTTGCCCTGCTGCCTGCCACATCTCCTCTTAAAGTTGCTGAGCTACTTCACCTACGTTTCCCTGGACTACTCTACCCTCTCACAGTAAGTACAGCTCCAACTGCATTTTTGTATCCAGCCATCCACTCATTCGGACTGTTCTCCCCTGCATTCTCCTGTGTCAGTTTTCCTCATGTGTGTACTGATGCGGCCGATCCTCTATTGGATGGGTGAGAGGGGGGTCTGAAGGGTTGGTGCTGTGATTGCATGGGGCATCCTTGCCTTTTTGAAGTGACACATCTAACCGGCACTTAGTTCACGTTGCACATGTGCCATTCATCCATTCTGGCATGCTACCTGCATTTCTCCAAGGTACCGGACTGTTTGGCAGTCCCAGTCAGCCCAGCAATCCATTTCTTTTAGCATACAGTACTGCTGCACTTGGCTTTACAGTCCTACTCATGTTTATTTTGTGGCCCCTGATGACAAATTGCCAGTTACCCAGTGACTTCTGTTCTTCTGACCCTAACCAGACATTCATTGTATTTCTGTTGTGTCACACTCAATGCCATTTGTCTCCAGAATCTGTCTAGTCCTGTGTTACCCCTACTTCTGCTGTGTAACCCCCAATGCGCTGCAGTCCACCTACTCATCTGTAGTTTTTCTTTGGTGTCTCACTGCTATGCCCCTGATTTTGCACTTTCTAGTGGGAAGCTCATGCATGCACTGCTCCGCCACATGTGCTGTTGGGGGGGGAGGGGACAAGGGAGGGAGGTCTCATATGTCGGGCAGCCCTCCGATGCCTTGGTTTGCACTTTGGGACACGGTCTTTTGGGGGAGCTGTGATTACCCCTGATCCTTCCTTTATTCTGTTCCTGACATCCCTACTCTCTTGACTGGCTGCTGAGGTTGCTGTCTTTTTGTTAGACAATTGGCTCTTTCTATCTCAAGATATCTGGGTGTGTTTGTGCTCCTATTCCTCAGTATCTCATCGCCCTCACCTACCAGCTACTCCTGCCTACATCCTCAGTTGCATGCTGCCCAGTACTTCTATCCCCTAGTGCTGCTCAGTTTACAGTGGGCCTTCCTTTCTGTGTATTTTTACTGCTTCCACTGCCAGACCTTATCCCCTGCACTGCTAATTCTGTACCTGCCGCTCCCCTCAAACTATGTGTTTTACCATGCCTGTATACTATTCCTCCTGCCTACCTAATTTCAACTCCCTAATCTACTCTCTTTTTACAGCAGCATTCTGCACCTTCAGCCAGCCCATACCAAGCAGTACTTCAGACTCCGTCCCTAACCCTCCACCTTCTTATGTGCTGAGCGGTAGGCTTCCCTTGTCTACTGAGGATGGGATTCTATTAAACTACCTCCTACTTATCAGCTGGACATCCTACATCCCTAACTCTGCTTGGCAGTATCGAGTGAAGGTTAGACACCCCGACTACCAGGGATGAGGGCCATGTCTCAATATACAGACTTTACCATACCATCTGTACCTCATACCAGTTGCCGCCTCCCTTCAGGAACAGAACTCACATGCCCCATGTACCCTCATCATTCTACCATGCCTGGCAGCCTCATGTCATCATCACCCATCTTACAGTCTACTGCTTCAACTTAATGTGTTCTCAGCCTGCTGCCCGGATTCTACTTCTCTATAGGACCATGACTTTGCCTGACTTACCTTCTCCATCTTACCCGGTCTGCAGTCTCATTTTATCATCCTATTCACTGACTTCCATGACTGGGAGCCTGACTTTGAAATCAACTGTTTCCACTGTTTGTATCCTAATCACAATGTGACTTGCCACTTCCATTTGGGAACAGAACTTCTTCACCATGTACTCTCATCATCCTACCTTTAATAGCTGTATCCAATCAAGATCATCTCACTTTGAATGTCCCACCTGGATGCATGTCCTTTCATTCCACTGCTTTACACATGTTCATTCTCCAACTACTATCTGATGCCACGACCGTCCTGGATGTGGACCTTTTACTGCCAGCGACCTCCATTTCTCATTGCCTGCAGCCATTATTCTAGCCTCACACACTACCTTACCTGGTCCTTAGCCTGTGCTTGCATTGCTACAGTATGTCCACTGTCTGCTTCCTCTACCTGATGCTGGTTGCCACTTTCCTTCGAGAGTGGGGCCTTTCCACTCCACCTACCTTCCTGCCTGATGACATTGACTGTGGGTATTCTCCCCATCTATCGGGCATGGTAGCTCATTACTGGATCTACTGTCGCTTCCCTTCTGAACCATGTCCTCATTGACTTGTTTGCCTCATCATGCCAGTTTGCTACTTCCTTCCAATCAATGTATCCCTCTGCTTGAAAGAATTGCATCCTTCCAGTTGATGGCTGAATTTCCTTACTATTTCAGATGCAGGACTTTTGTTCTTCTTTGCTCCAACTCCCTTTGTCCCTTCTATAGTGAGTGGGAACCATCATTGGATATAGGACTCATGTACCTCAACTTGGATGGCCTGAGTTCTGCGCTTAGCTTTTTGACCTCCATGGATTGACTTCTGGTGGCTGCTACAGCCTTCCTGCATCCTGCTGCTGTTTGCTGACCAGGTTCTATTCCTTCCTGCATGGCTAGTCATTTGGCTTCGCCTAGCACATTGCCTTCCCTGGATTGTTCCTCCAGTTCCTCAGGATTTGATCCGGACTTCCTTCCTGTTTGATTGGCTTTCTCTCAACTCTGCCTTGCAGGCTCAGGGCTTTGTGTTGTTTGCTGTGGCTCTTTTGGGCCTATTACCCTATCTCCAAACAATACTTCTACCAAGTCAACTGCTCTTCCATATTTTTTATTTCTTACTCCTACTCTGGCCATTCTAACAGTACCCTTCCACTTCTCATTGTATCACTCATTCATTACTCTGGTGAAATACTACTGCTGCCAGCAAACATCCCTTGGCTAACATGCCTCATAGACTCCTTCGTCATCATATAATTTTATATGCTGCCCAATCAGCTCTTCAGCTCATTCACGAAATCTAATTCGTTTGGACATAGGAAGATCTTCTCATTCTCTAATGGATATACCCTTCGACTCCTGTCTGTTCCATTACCATGATTTCCCTGTCTACTTTGTCTCACTGGTTATCCTCCTACATGGAAAGGAC
This sequence comes from Neoceratodus forsteri, assembly GCA_016271365.2. NCBI lineage: Eukaryota > Metazoa > Chordata > Ceratodontiformes > Ceratodontidae > Neoceratodus > Neoceratodus forsteri. The sequence goes on along the minus strand of JADMNL010000023.1, from coordinate 302,385,953 downwards.
ATAGACCTTCTGCTATACTCTAACTTTGGAATTGGTATCCCAACTATGGATACCGGGAATCACAAGATAACTCATTCAACTACGAGCATCACCTGTCTTACCTTCTGCAGCCTTTTCTACTACCACCAACACTGTTTACCATATTACTCGACTCCTACTCTTCAACAGTCATTGCTCATTTTAAGACTATCACAGATGTCTTCCAGAATATTCATTGTGGGATTTCCACCACCTAGCTGATTACTGTCTCCACACCATTCAAACCATCACTTTCACACCTGACCATCACCATGTCTTATACAATCATCTGCACCTCTTCACCTAGTACCTTCAGATGGGTTAACTGCTCTTCCAGAGGACCCTTCAGCCTCTTCTTCTCGAATTAACCTCGTTAATCTCTGCAGAAAAGACCATCACTGAAAACTGGCTCTCCTGAATTCTATCCTGCAATCCGTAACAGTCAAAACAAATTCTTTAACTGAGTCTTGCCTCCCAATCAGCCTTAATCAGCCATAGCACTAAAATCCTATGGCATCCTGCACTGACTGAGCTCACTACCACTTCAGCTTACAGACTCTTCCTTATATCTGCCTCCAAGCTTCTGTCAAGTACTTTGGCATCAGGAATACCTGTAAACTTAACCAGCCTATGCCACCACAGTGCATCTCCTAGATAAGCACACCACAGACATACTTGCACTTACTTCAGGCAGTGTACCAGTAGAGTTTGTACATATAAAGTCCTGAACATCATGACCAAAGAGGTCATCCATCACTTATACTGAATTTCCAATCATTCCCCACATACATTAGGCTTCCATCTGGATCGCTCTGCATATCTTCTTCTATTTGTTTACTAATCACTTATGACATTAGTCTCATCAGCCACACAAACACTCCTCTACTTATTTTACTCTGGGATGCTTGCTTTGCAACTTGTCACTCACTAATCGATTCTTTACCTCCCAGACTACCCTGAACGTCAAACTTTACACCAATTGGATCAGTCACCCATAACCTTACAAATCATTGCAAATCTCACAGCGTGTTGTCTGTTTTTTATATCATTCAAATTATGCTCTCCTGACTCATTACGTCCCTACCTTTGGACATGTATCTTTGGTCACTTAGGAAATATGAACTACATTAGTCCTTCTTCAACTGGATCTGCTCCACACATAGGATTCTACCATCCCTACAGAAAAGAGAAGTACCCTTCATCCTCAGGATCATCCTTCAGTCTGCATCGTCCTTCAATCGAGAATGAACCATCATCTCCAGGGCACTCAAAGACTCTCTTCTACTCTTTTCTCCTTCATGGATGCTTCTTTAGCGACTCCTCATTCATTACTGAATTCCTTGCCTCCAGACCATACCTTGACATTCAAACTTTTCACAAGCTTGAATATTCACAAATGACTTCTTGTACCATAGCATTTCCACCATTTCCTGTCTCGTAACTTATTGATCAAGTCATGCTCCCTCTGCTTGTTACACCTTTGCAGTTCCGTGGGACAAGCATCATTCACCATCTTGGAAACTTGGACTTCCTTCACCCTCCTTCACCTGGATTTACTTCACACTTCAGATTCTATCGCTCCTTCAGAAAAGACCTACTCTTCAACCTCACGATCATCTTTCACTCTGCATCATCCATGGATTGAGGATGGATGGTCATCTCTCCAAGCAGCTTACCAACCTCAAATTACCTATGGTTACAAGAGCTTAGGTCTTTCTCCTTTTAGTATGCTCAGAGGACAGGCAGTCCTCCAGCCATGGGTCCTCAGAGGTTTCCTCCACTTGGGTTTTTTTTCCCTCTCCTGAGTGCCAATGGGTCATATTCTTTGAGAGTTGGAGGAGGTTTCTTTATGGGCCTTTTATTCCCTACAAATTACTACCTACATACCTATTACTCAAGGGTGGGACTAGAGTAAAGCCACAAAAAGTACTACAGGTTACATAAGCACTATGCACCCCATCTCTCCTCATTGCTATTCCACAAGCATTCAGTGGGAGGCCTTGGGGAATAACTCTTCTCACAACCTCTGTTTAAGCCCTCCACTAATGCACCTCCCTTGATTAGGGAATGTTTTTGTCCACCACCGTCCCCTCCTCCTCCTTCTCTGGCACTCTTCTCACCTTTGTTCACGGGCCTTCTATTCCCTACAAATTGCTAACTACATACCTACTACTCAAGGGTGGGAATAGAGTAAAGCCACAAAAAGTACTACAAGTTACACAAGCACTATGTACTCCATCTCTTCCCATTGCTATTCCACAAACATTGAACAAACTACTTTAAACATCAGAGTTTGTATCTGGAGCCCACTGTATTAACAACCTGAAAAAATCAACAGGTGCAGATGACTGAATCCCTCAGACAAATGGATGGAGGCATGGTATTGGCAAGGGACAGGCGCTCAGATAGCCCTGGCCACTGTGCCAAATATGGGGCTTTTACAGTACTAAAACAGTGCATTAAAAATGTACTGGATGTACTAGCTGTGTAAGTATGTCAGTTAGTGGACATTCCCTGTCTGCACTGTTTATGTATTACACAGACATTCCCATTTTACTAGCCTGATAGCTTTCACTCCCTCAGTGACATTGGACAATGTAAGGTTTGATCTGCTGTGACGTGTCATCACAACAAAGGAAGGATTCTGACCATGAGTGTACTAATCTGTGCCCATGCTATCACAGTACCATGTACGAATGCCATTTTAATTTTTTAAGGAGTAGCACACTAAGCTGTATTCCACTGATGGATTTTTTCATGTTCAGCCATGCACAGCTGTGGTACAAACAGCATCAACTGACATGCCGGAATGCCTTCACAATATTGGCCATCATTCGAGTGGCAGGACAATGATGGCCATACTGTCTTTACACAGGGTTACATGCCAATTCTGTGAGTGACAGACACACAGCATGAAAATGATAACAGCCAGTGGTGTGAAACCAAAATATTTTGCATTACACGCATGTCAGACATAACACTGAAACTGGTAATTCACTGTCCCCTACCATCCATGGTGCACACATGACATGTTTCACAGCAGATCAAGCTACTTAACAGGGCTTTTGTCTGATCCACAAATTGTCAGCTGAGCACTGCGGATGCTAGGGTGAAATGTACACCTAGTTTCTGAATGTTGCCTGTGCTGCAGTAATAAAGCATATGTTGTTACCCAACAGCTTGCTTTCACCATTTCCAATGTGGTGTCTACACCACTGTTTATGTCCCAAAACCTACTACTATGTCTGAGCACCACCATACATCTACAAGTGATGTAATTATTGCCATCACTGCAACATTTGCAGCACTCTTCCCACGAAACATTGTCACTGCATTCTGCATATGTGTCGATAGGTTCTTGCACCACAGGATACAGTTTCTGCATGGTGATACTACATTGCCATGGTTCCATGGTGCATGTGCAAGGTACTGTATGGCACTGCCATGACATCAGCACATAGCAAGGAAGCATCCCTTCCAAGTCACAATAATAAGTAACAGTGGACCTGCATTGTCCACTGAATGGATCACTAATACTGAAAAGTGACTTTTGTGAGAAAGAACAAGTTCTCCTTTCACAGCAATAACACTTGACATGCACATTTCTCGTTTAGAGTAATGAGGTTAAAAATAGTACATAGTGTGAGCATGAGGGGCTGAAGATAGTGGCTTCATTTTGAAGAGATGACAATGGACTCGATGTGATGATCATGGATCATCATCGGCAAGATGAAAAATGGATACGTGACCACATGAGCACCACCTCTCATTTGTTCAACATTTGGCATGTACCCAAAGGTACATCACAGTGTTGAACTTGCCAAACATTTCACAAAGGTGTGTTGCAGTACTGCCATATTGTATACACTAGTAAGGGCTATTTAACTGTGTCCACCTCTTTCCATCCTTCTGCAGGTGTGTCAAAAAAAATTTAGTCTGTGGCCTCTCAAAAGAAATGCTCTGATATTTCTCTATGGAAGCAATCCATTATTAACCACTTATGCTGGTCTGTGGTATCAACTGACCAAGGGAATGGAGAACTGATTGCCACTAAGTGGCAGTCAGTCATGCACCACAAAAACAATGTACACGACAACCTGTCCAATCCACAATACCCAAAATGTGGTCATAAGCCACTTCAGGGGCAAGACAAGGAAAAGGAGTGGCTACCGCAAAGTAAGCTACTTGATAAGTATTTCACACCACACTACCAATTGACATTTGTCACTGGTGAATTGTTTGGTGGTTATACCAGTGAAGCAAAAGCACTACCATCTAGAAACTGTTTGTATGGGCTGTCGATAGAAAGTGGTGGGGTTGTGAGTGTTTTCAGCTTTGCACTGGTTCTGTTACTTATGGCACACTGCACATGGTGGCAGGGCCACTTGTGTGTGGAGATGGACCTCATGTGTCCTCATGCCATGTGTTGGATGTGGGTATCTGCATGAAGAACACATGTTATGGCTTGCACTGCATTGACATTGTTGTGTGCAGTTGGATCAACAGATGCACAATACTTGATATGCAGATGCTGGCTCACTAGCAAGGTCATGATCCAGTTGTGGTGCATGTACTTGTTGAAATCTGGTTGCAAGAGGCGTGTAACTGTAATGACCCACACAGTGACACTTGCCTCTTTGCACTGATTCTACAGTGCACATGGTCACCACCTGTCAATGCAGCCTGTGCATAGGTGGTATCCCCTTGCCCGTGGTGAGTGGCTTCGGTAAAGTGACCAAAACATAAATGAAGCCATGGCTCAGATGCACACAGGGCTTACTGGATGTAATGGATGTGAAAAGATACTCAGGGGTGACACATGGTGGATTTAAATAGGGAATAAGGGCTGTATTCCAGACTGCATGTAACTGACAGAGTAGTGCAGCTGAACAACACTAACCAGCATTTATCGTGGGATCTCCAGGATGCTGCGATCAATGCACTTGGTACAGTGGCATCCCCCAGGATGAAACACACTTTTAATGCACTTTGCAGTATGCTGCAGCAGACCTACTGAATAAAGCAATGTAATTTCAATGGCAATTAGTCCCCTTTGCCATGCAGGAAACTGTGGCATTCACTTCATCCTTGCAGTGTCACATTTTCCTGAATGACAAAGGGGACTAATTACCTTGAAATTACATTGCTTTATTCAGTAGGTCTTCTGCAGCATTCTGCAGAGTGCTGCAAAATGTGCAAAATGCTGCATAATTGTGTTTCATCCTGGGGGACGCCACTGTATCTGTTGTGGTTATGTTGATATGACTTCTTGTGGCCCAGTTTGTAATGCATTCAGATGGTTTACTTTAATTCAGGAATCCACAACTTTCATAACTGAAAGAAATGTTGATACAGCGTCTTTGTGGTCACATGCCTAAAAATACATGTGATCATGCTTTTATTGCCATATCAGTTATCAGCCCAGCTTTTTAAAATGTGTCCCACTAGGTCATCATATTATAGACCTGCACAAATATACTGCGCTCTTCCAGTACTCATCCCTTCCAAGCTCTGCCATGCATCCCATAACTACCCCTGTGGACTGCCCCAAGTTGCACCTAAAACTTGCCACTTTCAAAGAGGTTCAAAAGCTTCTCTCACAACTAGATCCAGAGAGCTCGGCCGAGCACGACTCCCTAGAGGCTAAATTTCTTAAACTGGGTGCCACAGCCCTTGCTTACCCAGTTAGAGACCTTTTCAATTGGTTACTCATCTCCAACTTGGTACCCAATAAATGGAACGTGTCAATGGTGGTCCCCATGCATAAGGGGGGGGGTTCCAGTTCTGTTGTTGAATATTATAGACCCATTTCCATCCTCTGTCATCAGGCAAAGATACAGGAGCACATACTATATAACCACCTTCAGGACTACCTGAAATCCCACAACCTGCTATCCCCTCATCAACGTGGTTTCAGAAGGAACCATAGCACCCTAATGGCCCTAATAAAAGTGACAACAGATTTATTTCATGCCATGGATAAAGGTTGCACCACAGGTGCTATCTTTGTTGACCTCATTAAAGTTTTCAACCTGGTAAACCATGGTCTCCTGCTCCACCAACTACATGCCACAGGTCTGGATAAAAATGCCCTAAACTGGGTAACAAGTTACCTGTCCTGTCTCTCCCAAAGAGTCAAATTGGCCGGCTCCCTCTCAGAACTTAGACCAATAACCCACAGCATGCCTCAGGGATCCATTTTGGGGCCATTATTGTTCTCACTCTTCATTATCGATCTCCCCAACTTCTGTGGTGGTGCCTCGGTACATCTTTATGCAGACGACGCAATCATCTACCGATCCTCACCAGACCTTGACCAAATCAATCGCAAACTTGCCACGGACTTCACCTCCCTCTAGGACTGGTTCTTCCAGAAACAGCTCGATCTCAATACCAGGAAAATGAAATGTATGCTCTTCTCCCATCGTTCCATCCTCAAGCATGCCCTTCCTACTCTAAACATTACATTGTCCATGGGAGATACTTTGGAGACCGTGCCTGCCTTCAAATACTTGGGCTTCATCCTGGACCCTTTGCTCTTCTTCGGTATTCACATCTCCAACATAGTTAAAACCATGAATCAGAAGCTTAGCCTGCTCTATTGGATTCATCTGTATCTCACCTCTGCCTCCTGTCTAAGAATTGCCTCTTCTTTCTTTACCCCCTCCTAACCCATGGAGCCCCCTGCTACTCTCTCTGCCAATATCTCATCTCTCTCACTCCTCTCACAGGCCTGCCATAGGGTTGGTAGGTTCTCCTTGAGGGTTAACTCCCAGTCTCATCACTGTGATGTTCTCTCCTCTCTAGGATGGTTACCCTATGAAGCTAAATTAAAATACCTTTCCATGTGTCTCATGTTTAAACTTGTCCACCTCTTTACTCCCCCTGCCTTAGAGATCTGATTTGCCCAAGGCAAGCACCTCGCTCCCTCCACTAATCTTCCCTTCCCCTAATTGTCCTCCCCAATCTTTGCTTATCCCTCACCAGGAGGGCCTTCTCTTTTTGCTGCTGTTTCTGACTGGAACTCCCTCCCTCCTCACATCCTAACCAGTCTATCTCTTCCTCTTTTCAAGTCCAATCTGCTTGCCTTCCTTGTAGCCTCCTCCTTCTGCTCTTGCTTCCAATGAAGCCTCCTGCCTTGCCTATCACGTTAACCTCTACCTCTCCCCTCACTCCACTCCCTCCCTCTCCTCCCCACCCTAGCCTGTCAACCTTATCATCTCTCAATTCCCTGTTGGGACAGACATTACAAACTACCTTTGTATAGCCTACTGTTGATGTATATAGAACCTGTAGATATGTAGCCACTGTTACATTGTCTATCCTCTACACTATTGTTGCTACTGTCATTGTTTACTACTATACTTCACTGAATCTCTGTACAACCTGTATTGCTTCATTGTACCCTGGGTCGACCCTGAAAAAAGGACTGTATTTGTCTCAGTGGTCCTACCCAGTTACCAAAACTCAAATAAATAATATATTCTGAAAGGTGATGTGTTTTGCACTGTTATTGTATGCAGTTTAAAGTTATGGTGTGGACCACTGTTTTGATGATGCTGCCTTCCTATTATAGACTGCAAAGCAGTGGTGAAACTAGAGAGAATCATTAATTCCAGGCAGTTACTGATGGATGTAAAGAAATTGTCCAGCCTGTACCAGACATCATCTCTTGAGACTTTCCACAGCCTTATACTACACTGTGTACCAAAGAATACGTGTTTTTCCAACATGGGGCTGTGTACACTGTAAGCAGTGTCATATGGATGCAGCTAAGCTGACGGTCATGCATTGATACGCTATAAGGCATCACGGGTTGATATGATGTTCTATGTCACATCAAGATATCAGTTCGTAGCCCCATCCGGTGGTGCTGAGGGTTGAGGCACAGGACTCCACACATTGCTCCACACTGGCAATCCCTGTTCAGGAATGGACTCCGGTTGCTTGGGGGTCGGTGGGGTGAGAAAGGATTGAGCATCTGTATACAGCTCTCCTTCCTTGGGGGGGGGTAATTGTGTAGCGCACTGCAGACTGACACCCAGTGGTGACTGACTGTCAGCACATGCGTGTCACCAAAACAGGGAAGGCCCACCTACAGGGCAATAGGCTGCCTCTGCAGAGGTGGAGACAGCCGCTCCACCCATTGCATGGTCGTGGGGTTGGGGGAATAGCAGCACAAGATCAGGAGATGACAAGGTCCATAATGACCCAAATTCCGGGTCAGAGAATGAGTCCCACCAAGGGAGGGACTGGATCACCCTGTCGGTATCCCCCCAAAAAGAAATAATTAAAAAAGTTGATATTGGTTAGCTGCAGTAACTGGAAAACAGGATAGTTAAAAGTAATGAGCTGCAGTCAGTGAAACATCCATTGATGAGTTGGTGAATGCACCAGTTCATCAATCCAATGAAAATGAATTGGTCAGAGATCACTACTTTACTGAGCTCCTTTCTTTTTTAATTCTATACCAGGTGAATTGGTTAACTGTAGAACAGTTTTTAACTTTAGAAGGAAACGTATTCTCTTTTTGAAAGACAAACAGGAATGTACATGTAGTAAGTAGTTTTAGCAATGCTGTTGTAATACTGTATGGTTGTATGTTTTTCTATCTGTAATTGTATTATATGTCAGATTTGATGTTTTTTATGTGTCTTTTGTAATCACTTGTCACCTATGAAAACAGGCATTTTGCTCATCAGGCCTACAAGAATAAAAAATGAAATGAAAAATTAAATGAGTCAATCTACATTTCAGGCTGCTACAGACCCCCTTCTGGTGGACTTGGGATAATTTCCCACCCCCACAGGACTCTGAATTTATCTGTATGGGGGACTTCAACTTGGATTGGAATTCTCAATGCCCTTGACCTCTAAAAAAATCTCTGTGATAGGCATGGACTTACACAACTAATCTGTGATGTCACCCGCCCTAATAATAAAACTCCTGGGCACAGCACTCTCCTGGACCTAATGTTTACCAACAGACCCAGTAAAATTGCTTACACCAGAGTATTTCATAAGAACATTAGTGACCACAGCGCCATTGCCTGTGTGAGGCACTCCCCGAAAACAACCCGTCCACCTAATTTTACCTACAAAAGGAATTTCCGTAAATTTAATATCTCTGTGTTCCTGTCCAATCTGAATGTGATCGGATGGCAAGATTTTTACCTGGCTCCAACAGTCAATGAGGCATATACCCACTTCCTCAACCTTGTATTGGAGGTTATTAACAAACACGCCCCAATGATGAAACTAAGGGCTAGGAAAAAAGCTTGTCCTTGGTTCTCCAACTTCTTGAAATCCATCTTACATCACAGAGATCACCTATTGAAAAAAGCCCACAAGACAAAATCTGAAGCCAATTGGACTGCCTTCAGAGCTGCAAGAAACCAGTGCACCAGACTCATTCGAACAGAAAAGGCCAAGTACTACCAGTTTGCTTTGGAGTCATCCAAAAACAATGCTGCTAAATTCTGGAATATTATTAGGGAAATCAAAGGGCATAGTTCACCTTCACCCCTCCCAACTAAAATAGTCTCAGGAGTAGAGATGCAGCTAATTATTTATCTGCATGCGAAGTGGATGTGAAGTGGGCACTTCACATCCGCAGAGCACAACGTGAAGTGGGCCCTGTAAAGTGCTCACTTCGAGTTATTATTACCACTTAGTGTTCTCATTATGCCTTAACATGAAGTAAGGTGAAGTGAGAAGAAAATAGGCACATCACATGACTTGCAGTACTATAAGTCACATGCTTTAGCCAGGCAGGAAGGAAGTGAGTCAGAGAAGCAGTTTCACTTTCTCCTTTGCATTTGTAGAGGAAGAAAGCAAAATTGTGAGAGGAGAGGAGTTTGCTTGGCTTTCATTGCTTTTTAGTGCCAGAACCCAGAACAAACAGCTTTTTAAAAACTATTTTATTTAGTTTTTGTCTTGTATTAGTGTTTTTTTATTAGTGAATTTTTTTATATAACTTTTGTTTTGTTTTGCATGTGTATGTGTGTGTGTGTGTGTGTGTGTATACACTGTCTCTGTGTGTGTGTGTGTGTGTGTGTGTGTGTCATCCCGTGGACTCAGGAGGATGGAGGGTCACATAGGAGAAGGTGAGTCACTGCCCCGTGGGTGCGTTAGGAGAGGAGGAGTGCGGACCAGTGGGGGGCGGGGTGATCATGTGATGTTGGACCACTCCAGACTCCTGGCAGGTGCTGAAGCAACAGGAGCAGCAGTAGCACCACCAGTGCCACTGGTGGCTGCTGCATGTCCAACTTCTTCACCACTATCACCACCATCTCTAGAAGCAACTGTTGGGGCTTCAGCAGCACCCTCACCACCACCTCCTCCACCACCTCCACAGCCACAGGAGGTGGCCCCGGCAATTTTAGATGGTGGTGGGACTCATGCTTGACATGTAAGGACTGTGTCTGGTCCCCCCCCACAGCTCCCCACTGTGGGAGTTTTTTGATTGTGTGGGGGAGACAGCAGAGTGGTGGAGTATGTGTGTGGGGTGCTGGTGTGCCATGGCACCACTGGGACATATTTGGGGACCAGTGGCTGGCGCACCCATATGCTGACCCACCACAGGGCAGAGTTGCCGGCTGCCACTGAAGGGGCCAGGCATTCACCTGCTGGCCCTTCTGTGGCAGTGGCTGAGGGTGCTGCTGGGGTGGGAGATGTGCCTCGTAGCAGTCACTGCTGCAGCAGGAGGAGGAGGGCTACTACAGCAGCTGTTCCACCACCAGCGCTACAAACACAGCCACCAGCATCACCCTGTCCACCACCAGCCCCACTACCTGGATTCCCTGCTGCAGTAGACACCACCACAGTCCCTGCAACTGAGTCTGACATCGGCCTGGTGTGGGCAGTGCTCGAGGAAAATAATGAGTGGATCAGTGTTTTGGAGCAGCAGATTAACAGAGTGGAAGCACAGCAGCAGCAAATACTTTCAATGCTGCACCTGCTGCTGGACCACCATGGCATCCCACGGCCATAGTAAGTCAGGGGATTGTTTTCTGCCCCCTCCACACCCACACCCATCCCTGACCCCACCCCACTACTATGTTATACTTTTTTTGTGTGCTTTTTGTTTGTTATTGTTTAATCATACACAGTTTCCCTTCTAGGGGAATCTTTCTTGCACCACATAGTGTAATACATTTTTGTGAAAACCACCCGTAATTTCATTAGTGTGTCACATGAAGGAGGAATTCCCATTCTGAAAATCTGCCCACATTCTGCCTCCCTTCTCAGCAACATTAGGACATGATGGCAGGGAGAGCACGTGTGCATGCTCCTTACAGTGAATATCTGATTGTCTGGCAGGTTTCCAAATGTTTCTTTATGTTATAATCATCAGTTTGTGGTGAAATATGTGGCCATGTTTCCAGTAAGAAGAGCCTTGTTAGTGGAAACATCCCACATTTCACCACAAAGTGAACATTTATAACATAAGGAAACATTGGTTGTGATAGCTGCCGGACATTCCCTATAGTGGAGCATGCACCTGCACTCCCCCTGGGATCACGTCCTAACATTGCTGAGAAAGGGTGACAGAATGTGGGTGGCTTTTCTGATTGGTAATTCCTCTGTCAAGTGACTCACTGTAATGAAATTATGCATGGTTTTCACAGAAATATATTGCACTCTGTGGAGCAAGAAATATTCCAGTGGTAGTAATGACCCCACACATTAATTTATGTGTATCACCATAACTATGTAATGTAGTGAATATCTGTAAAGCAGCAGTGCAATAATCTGTTGATAACTCTGACCTATATTTTTTAATGCTATGTTACAGCTTCCTTTACTTACATCCTGACTGACTGGAATGATACGAGAATTTCCAGTAGCTGAGTCTGCTGTACTACCTTTTTTCATGTGTGAAATAATGAAAAGAGCATTGCTTTTAAACTGGTGCTGACCAGGTCTTTGTCATTGTTTTTCTCTGCTTTTCTCCATCACATAGAAACATAGAAACATAGAATTTGATGGCAGATAAGGACCGCTTGGCCCACCTAGTCTTCCCATTTTCCTACCTAACAGATAAGCTGCAGATCATAGTTAACCAACAGCTTAATTCCTCCTACCCCCCACTAGGACTGCCTTATGCCTGTCCCATGCATTCTTGAACTCCCCCACTGTTCTTGACTCCATGACCTCCTCAGGGAGGCTGTTCCATGCATCCACAACCATCTCAGTGAAAAAATACTTCCTCACATTACCTCTGAGCCGTCCCCCCTCAATCTTCAAATTGTGCCCCCTTGTTCTTGCACATGTCTTTTTCTGGAAGATGCTACCCTCTTGGACTTTGTTAATTCCCTTGAGGTACTTGACAGTTTCTATCATGTCCCCTCTCTCCCTCCTTTCCTCAAGGGTATACATATTAAGCTCCTTTAGTCTTTCTTTGTATGTCTTCTGGTGCAGACCCTGCACCATTTTGGTTGCCCTCCTCTGGACAGCCTCCACTCTGTCTATGTCTTTGCAGAGATGGGGTCTCCAGAACTGCACACAGTACTCCCAGATGGGGTCTCACCAACTGTCTGTACAGAGGGATAACAACTTCCTGTTTTCTACTATTGATGCCTCTTCCTATGCATCCCAGTATCCCCCCAGCCTTCCTTACTGCCTTCTCACATTGCTTGCCCACCTTTAGGTCATCTGATATAATTACCTCCAAGTCCCTTTCTATTTTTACTGTTGTCAGTATCTCACCCCTCATTGTGTACGCTTCCCCTGGGTTTTTGTTTCCCATGTGCATTACCTTGCACTTCTTTGCATTGAATCTGAGCTGCCATACATTTGACCATTCCTCCAACCTTGCCAAGTCCCCTTCTCATCCTTTCCACTCCATCTTGTGTATCAACCCTGTTGCAGATCTTTGTGTCATCTGCAAAGAGACATACTTTTCCTTCCAGTTCCTCTGTTAGTTAACATCAGTTAGTTGTTATATATCACTTCTGTTGTTATTAACAATTATGCATCTGGCAGTTTTTTATGACACCGCGGAACAATAGTTATTGAAAAGCAGCTGCAAATAAATACAAAGCTGGTCCAAACAATATTGGAAGATGTGCTCATTTTTTTTCATACATGAAAAAAGTAGTCAAGTAAGTAAAGCAGACATAAACTGTGAAAAAAAATCATATTATTCAAGTCACGACTCGGAGGTAAGTAGTGGTGGCTATGGCAATGTAAAGTAGCATAAAAAAGTACAGTTCAGAACTGTGAGGACATTCTTGGAATGCTGCTTTAATTGTAAAAATGTCAGTATGACATCATGAGCTCACAGCAACAATCACAAAACTCACAAAAGTGGCACAGAGTTCCCAGATTTTTTCTGCAGGCTCAGAATGCATCCTCTTTGTGTGCAGAAAATTGACAAGTGGTAACAAAGTGAAATGGGATTGTTTCAGCACATGTAAAGTACCCCAGAATTTATTACGCAGTCACTCATGCATGCAGTGCCCCTAAAATGATGACCATGAGAGAACTGTTGCTGGTCCAATGTGTGCTGCGATTCGAGCAAATGCAATGTGATCATCTCAACTGGATGGAAGGGTGCCCTTTGTCTGTACACTAATAGTAGCCTTGGTGAGTTGATATATATAGATATATATTTCTGTAGTTTGTAGGTGAGGGGGGTTGACATGGACATGTACTCATGGTATTGTTCTGTATCACAGGTCACAGATACTATTGGTGTGCACATTCCAGTGCTCGATTAGAACTTTTTGCATAGAAATTTGCAATGGATAACTGTGAAGCACATGAAGGTAAGCATTTTTTTTCTGGGTGGGGGGAAGCATATTTGCAGGTTTGCCTGTGATGGTTTCTTATTTTCTTACTTCTTCACAAATTTCATCTGCATCCTTTTTGAGTCTGGTGATGGTCATGGTCATCCAATGAAATGACTTCTGCATGTTGCATGTGAGCCCCAGCCTGGGGTGGGGGGGTCTGATGTTGAAGAACTTGTTTGGATAAGGCCACTTTATCAGAACAACAAAGTATCTGGAAGGTTACTAAAAAAAGAAATGAGTGACTTCTTAAAACTTAATTGTTATGTGTCCCTCCCTGGTTCTCAAATCTCAATCCCTAAAGTCAAGTTACATTTCAAAGACACATTTTGTCAACTAACACAACCTGTTGTGTGCAATATTTGCTGTAGTCTTTACAAAACAATGAAATGGATGAAATAAATTCTTCATACTTACCAGAATGGATTTCACATAGATATTACATCGGTTTCTCTCTGTACGGTACAGCTACAGCATCATTCCCAATGAGTTTTAGTGATGGAGCCTCTTTTTGTTACCCTGTAAAAGAAACAAAAGAAGTGTACTGTATGTGTTTTACCATTGTGGCTCTGAAGAGCTACAGAAAACAAAACATTCAATTAAAGGAAGAAAAGCAGCAAAACAAACATGAGTACACATACTCACTTTATGGTTTAAATATTAAGAAGCTGGTGGTGGTCCGTGGGGGGCAGACAGGCTCAGGGGACAGACTTGGGTAACATCAGTCCCGGTGGTGGTGTCCGGGGGGGCACACCACCTTTTAAATACTGCAGTTAAAACCTGCCAACATTAACCACATCATCATCCTCATAAAGTGTCAGTGTCAGTGGCTCAGTAGGTAGCACACTCGCCTCTGAGGCCGGGAGATCAGATGGCTGTGGGTTCAGTTCCCACATCTGGCACTTGGGTTAATATCCCAGTACTGACACTGCAATGCAGCATGGGAGGGGGTGCTGCACTTCTGAGGTGCTGTCTTTTGGATGAGACGTTAAACCGAGGTCCCATCTGTCTGGATTGGTGGTAGTTCAGATGGATGTTAAAGATCCCATGGCACTTATCGAAAAGAGTAGGGGAATTTCCCCTGTGTCCTGGCCAAATTTCCCTCATTCACTAAAAATACCACCAACAGCATAATCTGGTTCAAGGTCAGTTGTCATTCATCTGTATCCCCTTCCCCCGGGTCGTGCCTGAAAATAGGCAGGATTTGTCTAGTGCACTTACCCGGTCAACAAAAGCTAAATAAATAATAAATAATAAATAAATAAATAAAGAAAACTGCCCTCACAGTCCTTGATGTCTGAAGTCTGACCACTGGGAAATTCTTTCTCCATTGTGTCATCATATATGTTAGTGGTGAGCTGTTTCAGACAGCCACTGTCAGTGCCACCAGGATGCTCCATTTACACATCAGCAAGACCGCCATGACTAGGCCAGGGTATGAATACCGAGGTTGCAGTCTGTGCTGGTATGTGCTTTTCATTCATTTTAATGAATGTTAGCAAATTAACATTTGCAGGAGACAGGTTTGTCTGACTATCCCTGACTATTGCATCTGCTGAGCTGAATACCCGCTCAACACTTACACTGGAGGGTGGGCATGTGAGGTACTTCAGTGCTACTGCAGTCAGCTCTGACCATTCACTGACCTTTCCACTCCAGTACAAAAGAGGATCTTCACTTATTGTCAGATGCCTGTTTTCAGACAAATATGACTCAACCATTCTCTGTGCCGCACTAAGTCCAATTGTTGATGCATCATCCTGTTCTTCTGAATCATTTATTTCACAAATATCCACTTGGGACAAAGCCTCCCAAAGCGGATTGATGCCAACCACTTTGGATGACAGACCACCTGGAACTACAGTCCCCTTCCCCTTGCAGGATATGCTTGATGGTCCTCCAGGTACACCTTCAGCCGGATTATGCTGCTGAGGTTTGCTGACCTTGGCACGTGACTTCTGTGCCCCAGGAACCAAGAGCACCAGTTGACTATTGATATTTTTTACCTGTTCAGGCCGTCCCTCCAGTACTGATGCAATTCCATGTTTGTATCGTGGGTCCAGCATTGTTGCTATGGCAAAGTTGTCACTATGTTGAATGCTCTCAACGTGACGATTCTGGTTGAATACTGTCAGCATGTGCTGCAGCAACATACTGCTACCACCATTTCTGGCAACATAAAGGCTATCTGTACATTCATCAATGTCTGCCTCAGCATCCGCAGCAGTGGAATTGATTGGCTAATGGAGGCAGACTCGTCACTTACTGCCTGTGTGGCATGTTCAAAAGGCCGCAAAATTGTTATTACAGAGTCCATGAGGCACCACTGTTCAGTCGTCATAGACATGGAGGCCCTGGAACTTTCATGGCTACTGTGCATAACAAGATATTCTGAGATGGCTTTGTATTGTTCATACAACCTCTCTGTCATGTATAATGTGGAGTTCCATTGGGTGACAACTTCCAGCTTCAAGCGGTGCTGAGGCAGGCTGTTTTGTATCTGCAACTGCCGCAGTTGGTCACGGGCCTTTCCAGATCTTGAAAAGTGAGAGCAGATACGTCGTGCAATGGTCAGCATTTCCTTTATATCAGGGTGCTGCAGAAACTCCTGAACCACAAGATTTAAACAGTGGGCCATGTATGGAATATGAAAAAAAAACACCATTAGTGGTGCATTTCATAACATTTGACCCATTGTCACTTGCTCTGAACCCAGCTCTCAGGGACAGTGGGTTTAGCCATCTGTCAATTTCAGTCAGTACCATGTCCAACATGTTCTCACCAGTGTGTGAACAGGTCACACTGCACATAGCAATCACTGCATGCCGTCGAATTCCAGGAAGATTTCTACCCAACAATCCACCTTACTGCACTGATTATTCACACTACCAACATCACAAACAACCCCCGGTGCCTGCAGGCAGTGTGCAGTTATACACAGATATGAACTCCCTGCTGTTTTGCCACTTGTCCACATATCTATACTTAACACATATCTATACTTAAATGGATGACTGGAGAGGAGGAATGTGGAAGGGCATGTCTTACTGAGTCAGACACAGTGTGGAACAACTCAGGGACAGCACGGGTAGAAAAGTATGTCCTGGATGGGACTTTCCATTTTGGACAGGCACGAGCAGCAAACCACCGGAACCCAGAATCCCCCACAAAGGAGAAGAGCAAAAGATCAATTGCCAGCATTTCCACTGCAGCAGCATTAAGTTCATGTGACTCTGTATGATTGGAGGGGTACTTCAGCTTATGCGCAAAAACACTCTGTAACTTGGGCTGACTTAAACGTTTTACATGTGGTGTGTTGTTGATCACAAATGGTTGTGATCTGTGATGAATGGCATTGGCAGGGGGTGGAGTGTGGACATTTGATGAAGACGGTTGCACAGGTGATGATGACAAACCCAGAAATGATGTTATTTTGCCAGATTTGCCAACCGGGGTTGATGTACTACTTGTACTAGACATACTGCATTCACCACCACCACCACCACCACAAAAACTGTTACTCTCGCCAGCACTGGACAACTTTTCAAAGTCATTATGGTCCTCCACCTCATCATGCCTGTAGTAATCTTGTGCTCTTATTACCGCACTACTGCACACGTTTAATTTCCTACTGGGCTTAACAGTCATGGAAGGGGATAACATGCTGGCTATGGCTGCTAGTGATACGGGTGAACGCCCCACTGTGGTATTAGCTGCCAGCTTGTGGTGGATCCACAGAGCCAAGTGCCTATTCTTAAGATGCATATGCTGTCCTCCTGTCCCCAGATGGCTCCCCTTTTTACCTCAACTCACACGCACATGGCAAACCTAGCAGATTGCAACTGAATCATCATTTGCATCTTGAACAAAAAATCCCAAACAAGGGAGTGTGATGCTCTGCTTTTAACATGTCCATGATGATGTGGTTTATTTAAGTCTGTTATTTTAAGCACTGAAGTGGGGGGGGTGGCACGTGATGTTTCTGGCACTGCACACCTGGATTGCACCTGACCACCACAACTACCTATCATATTGATTACTGACTCATCATCATCATCATCAACTAAAAGTGATAGATCACAAGTTTTTACGGGGGGGGGGTCCTGCAAACAGACTCAGACACAGCCACTTTTAATTTATTTTTCTCCGATTCCCAGCTGGGGTCAATTACATCATCATCATCATATTCATCAACATCACACACATCCACATCTTCTGCTTGGATGCTGACATGTGGACTGCATGTGCAACCACAGCAACATCATCATCATCATTATCACATTCATCATCAGCATCTACACCACCATCACATGATAATTTTTCACCACACTGTGAATCACTGCATGGAAAATGTGTGATGTTAAGTGCCACGGTGGACTGAATACCACATTGTATGTTATCGTTGACATGATCATCAGAATCCTCAGGTTCAGTTACTGGGATGTTACTGGGAAGTATGACATCATCTACGCTGCCACTCACTTGCACTGCTTCACACTCAATATATTTGGATACAGTACACTGGTCGGAATTGGAACTTGACGCAACAATACTAATACTACCTCCACCACCACTAACTCCAGTAACACTAACACCACCAGCTGGGAAAACATCATCTCCTCCAACTATGAGTGAAGCTACTGATTGGGCTGTAAAAAAATTGCAAGAGGAATACCTTTCTTTACTTCAACAATGCACTTGTGCATCTGCGTACTACTACCATGCCCACAGACCATCTTACTGCCAACATTGCCATGGTGAGAAACAGCTTTGCTTGCATGTCTCTTTGCAGGCATTTTGGGGGATCAGCCACAAATATTATTACCAAATTCAGATTTTGATATGTCCACTTTCTGATTGGAGGGATGCTGTCTGGATGTGAAGCCAAATAAACAACTGCGGCTTCAGCAACAGATAAGAGACTTCTCTGAGACTGTCACGGAATTAAAACAACTTCAGTAACCAGTGGTGCTGATGGGGTCACAAAAACAATCCAGTCTGGTAAAAAATACCTTTTGAACATGGGGGAGCACTGAATACAGACAGTGCTGATTTTTATGACACTGCAAGCAGCAAAACTAAGAACAGAGAACACGATCGCAGTACAAAATCAGGCAGCTGCAGTGGATAGCAAGTTCACACTGCTGCGCTTAGTTGCAATTACACTAGTCAGTGTCACATAAAAGGTGTATTATTTGATGCACGCAACACTGCACACACGCTCACATACAACACAGAACAGTTTGTGTACAATGCTGAATGAGGAATGCGATGTAAATACAAAAGTTCAGTGTACTAGGCCACATTAATGTAAATTTGTAATTTAAACAACCTGACCTTATGAACTGCTGCACCACATCCACACAACAAACAGCAAGAACATTTGTACTATTACTGACACTATTACTATGTGTACATTAACACAGTCAATTATATAACAAAAATATAACCAAAAAACAAAGAAATCACTATTTCTCCAACTTAAATCTACCTACACCACAGATACGCCCTTCCCCCACAGCACACTTTCTCTATCTTTCACCAAACACACTCAGTGTTGTAAATTAACATTCAAAATCCACACACAAACAAAAACGCTTGATGATATGAGCACAGGAGGGTTTCCTACAATCGATGAACTAAAGTTGGATCCCCCCAAAAAAATCAAAAAATGCTTTTGGAACAGCTTTTACAAGATTCCTATTACAGATAGCTATCAGAGCACACTGTCTCCTACTCCTTCCTACTCGTACTACCCTGAACTGAGGCTGTTCAGATCGATATAGAGCCCATGTGACCTGAAATCCCATGAATCACTGCAAAATTCATCTTTGGAGCTCAAAAACAAGGCAAAGTGAGGCAAAGTGCACTGCCAGCAATGCACTTCACCTTAAAATTGGAAGAGTAGTGGCCCGGGGATGCGGAGTAATGCAAAGTCAGTGTTTCTAATGGACTTTGCATTCCTCATTATAACGCGAAGTACTGCACTTTGCGTTGCGGAGCACTCTGCAAATCCACCTTTGCTCCGTGAATTGCTTTGTGGAGCAGATTGAGCCCACTTCACCCACCACTACTCAGGAGACATTACCTGCACAAATAGTGATCATATTCTGCACCAGTTAAATAATCATTTTGCCACAGCCTGCCTAGTTTTTGACTCTTCTCCTGTCAGCAAGCTATCATCCCAGCCACTTGCTTGCACCCTTTCACCACCTTCCCCCAAAACTAGATCTGGCTCTTCCCAATTTAGTTTCAGTCCTATCTTGCTCAAGCAAGTTGAGGATCTCTTGCTCACTGTTGACCCTAAAAAAAGTGCAGGAGCTGCTCTGCTTGAACCTTACCTTCTAAAGACAGGATACTACGTCCTGGCCTCGCTTATCACCCACTTGTTCAATCTGTCACTTTCCCAAGGTATTATCCCTCCCATTTGAAAAACTGCTCATGTCATCCCTTTGTTTAAATCTGGTGACCAATGTGACCTCAAAAATTACTGACCTATTTCACTTCTGCCCATTCTATCTAAGCTTCTTGAAAAGCTTGTCAACGCACAACTCAGAGACCACCTAGAAGCAGAAAATTTACTGAACCCCCTGCAATATGGGTTTCATTCCAAACATAGTATGGTATCTGCTCTAGCAAAAGTTACAAATGACTTGTTAACCTCCCTTGATGCTAAGCACCATATTTGCACCCTTTTTTTTATATTTAAGCAAGGCATTTGACACTGTTGGCCACCTATTACTATTGGACACATTAAATAATTTCGGTCTAGATGACACCTTGCTAAACTGGTTCTCCTGTTATCTTACTGACAGGCAGCAACAGGCTAAAGCCAATGGTGCCCTTTCCCCTTTAAAACCTATCCTGAAAGGAGTTTCGCAGGGCTTCATCTTAGGTCCGTTATTATTTTCCGTTTATATTAATAATATTAACAACAATGTCAGCACAGTAAATGTACACCTATTTGCAGATGATACTGTGTTATATGTTGCCAGGCCTAGTCTTCAACTTGCCCTC
The DNA here is from genome assembly GCA_016271365.2 of Neoceratodus forsteri. Lineage (NCBI taxonomy): Eukaryota > Metazoa > Chordata > Ceratodontiformes > Ceratodontidae > Neoceratodus > Neoceratodus forsteri. The sequence goes on along the minus strand of JADMNL010000023.1, from coordinate 302,365,126 downwards.
CTCAAGTTACAACGTGACTTTGACCTGCTTCAACACAACTTAATAAATCTCAAACTAATCCTCAATGCTAAAAAGACAAAAAATATGCACCTGTCCCCTAATACCAAAGATGTTCCCACTGATTCCTTGAAAGCAAATTTTCAGATTAAGACCATCCTGGGAGAAGTACTAGAACCAGTTGAGAAATTTAAATATCTCAGCTTCTGTCTGGATCAAAAACTATCCTTTGTAATGCATATAAAGCAAATGGCCAAAAAACTTCACCAAAGGCTTGGTCTTTTCTATTGCATAAAGCACTTGCTTACCCAGGATGCCAAACTAAGGTTGGTCCAAACAACATTTCTCCTGTTAATTGACTATGCGGACTTTCTCTACAGCTATAGTCCGAAGTCAGCCCTAAATACCCTTGACACACTCTATCACAGGGCCTCAAGATTCATTACAAACGCTCCTTTCAACATCCACCATTGCTCCCTTTATCTGCAGGTTGGTTGGCCATCCCTTAGTGTCAGGAGGTGCTGCAATGCATCCCTCTGGGTTTACAGAGCTCTAACCCTGAAACTCCCTCTTTATATCTGCTCCATGTTTAAACATGCCTCCAGTGTGGACACTCTCAGGAAGTTCTCATATGTAACATTTGATACTCCATGGATTAGAACCCGGTTTGGTTCTTCATCCCTAAGTTATGCCCTGCCAACCTTATGGAACACTATACAAAAAACCCTTAAACTTAACCTTACTGTTGGCTTGTGTACATTCAAGTTATTGATTGGGCATACATTGAAGGATGAATGTAACCTCTATACTTAAACCTGCTTACTGTAATCATGTATATTCTCTCTGACTCCTGGCACTTAATCCTCCCCCTACTCTTCCACTTTCCCTCCCCCTCTGGCCCAATTTGCTTCCAACACCTCTCTTCCCCTCATCCAGCACTAGTACTAAGCACTTATATATCATCCACCCCCATGTCTCCTCCCTTCGATGCTTCTTAGTTTTCTGCATTCTTCATCCACTCCCTTCCCCCACCCCTGCTTTCCTCTCCCCTCCTGTTATATTTCTGTGCCCTGTATTACTTTTTCCACCTTTGACCATCCTCTATTGCTATAAAATCCATTGACCTTGCATTCTATGTCCTCTTCTATTGTTCTAATTTACTTTTTTGCACCTTTCATTTTTCATAATTGTTGCACTCAACTAGCTTTACCTGTATAGGCACCTGTATTAGACTTGGAAGCATTTTGCTATTCAGTATTGTACCTAGTTAACTTCCTTTTGTCTGCTTTTCTTGTATATGGTATCTCAGCTGTATTTGTATTGTACCACTGTAACTGTTCTGTATTTTGTATTGTACTTATGTCCCCCCAGGACCTCCTCACAAATGAAGTGTCTCAATGGTGTTATCCTGGTAAAATAAACTTTGAATTGAATTGAACTGAAATGAAATGAAATGAAACTTTTTCTGCTACTGTTTAGGCCCATTACACATTGCCAATCACCTCCCTACTTGCATGATACCCTACTGACCATGATGATACTCTGTATTGTACCTTTTTTCATGTTTACAATACTGAAGTGAGTTCCTCACTAGGTCTTCATCAGTGTTCCATCCTTGATGGCCAATAAATGTACAAGTTTCATGTTCCTAATGACTGCAATGAACTATCAGGCCACACGCAGTGGTGTCTGAACTGTTTGGTACAATTGGAGCACAAAAAAACATACATGACACACATGTTTAGGATATATGCTATGGTGCACTGATTTTATTATCTGAAATGATACTAAAAATGTGTGTATCACAGACTAACATTGTGTAAACTGAGGAGGTAACTGGCAAACAAACATAGCATAAACAAATCAGGGTTGAACGGTTCACCATTTTCATGTACATTGACCTGAAGTCACCTGCTACACATATGGGATAGTTGGCAGTCAGCAGTGCAAGAGACGTTTTTGAAAAGGTGCATAATCAGCCTGTAAGCAGATCACACACATTGCCATTGCTGTTGCCTAGATGGGCACACAATGTGCAGTATGGGCATATACATAAAAGCAGTGCCAGTGTCACAAAATGATAGCTTATAGAAATAATGAGCATTACTCTTTGAATGCTACATGCAGCGTTCATGTCATCGACTAGGTATGGAACTGTGATTGGTCAACAATGGGGCAACAGCTTATTAACCAGTGATGCATTTGCCCTCTATCAGCAACAAAAGGTCTCATGGGAAAGGGGCACCATAGTGAGTAAAAGTGCCACACTGGGGACTGTGGTCAGACTCACATGCAAGTCATGGCTCATGGCCACCTGATGTCAGGGTCACTTTCCTGATAGTATGTGATTCAGGGACAAATGTGAAGCCTGCAGTCTCTTGTCAGTGTCATCAAGAATGTGGTGATCAACACTTCCAGTCACTGTGCATTTTACATCATGTTCTTCATCTCCTGCTCCCAGGTTGGTTCTGTCTGCTATGCATTCTAATGAAAATAGTGAGTGCGTGCAGGCAGTGACAGCTGATGGCAGGCCAAGGTATTCCATCCAGTTCCCTAAATTCAAAAAGGGAGGATACTGTGTATGCAAGGATATGGGGAAACCTAGTTCAGTGTTTGAGGAATAGGATCGGGTATTAGTGCTTGTGTAACTTGTAGTACTTTTTGTGGCTTTACTCTATCCCCACCCTTGAGTAGTAGGTATGTAAGTAGGAATTTGTAGGGAATAGAAGGCCCATGAACAAGAGTGAGAAGAGCACTAGAGAAGGAGTAGTAGTGGATGGTGGTGGACAAAAAAACAAGGGAGGTGTGTGAGTAATGGGTTTAAGTAAGGGTTGTGGGAGGAGCTATTCCCCGCATTTAACCTCGGGCTTAAGCCTTCCCATTCAATGTTTGGGGAATAGCGATGGGGTATTAGTGCTTATGTAACTTGTAGTACATTTTGTGGCTTTACTCTATTCCCACCCTTGAGCAATAGGTATGTAAGTAGGAATTTGTAGGGAACAGAAGGCCCCAAAAGATACCTCATCCAACTCACGGAAAGTATGACTGTTAGCACTTAGGACAGGAAAAACCCCCATGTGGAGGAAACCTCTGAGGATCCATGGCAATTGGTCTGCCCATTCTCTGGGCATACTAAGAGGAAAAGGACTTGGGTTCTAGTAGCCATAACACATTTTTGAGGGAGGTGATCTACTTGGAAAGATGATGGTCCACCCTTGATCCATGGATGATGTATTCTGAAGGACGATTCTGAGGCTGAAGAAGTAGGACATTTCTGAAGGAGCAGTAGAATCCTGAGTGTGAAGCAGATTCCAGTGAAGAGGAGTGAATGAAGTCCAGAATTCCAAGGTAATGATAGATGATTGTCCAAAGGGATTACAGGGATGAATTGAGCATGGAGAGCATGATTTGATTGGTATGCTACCAGACAGTGAACAGGGAAATGCGATGGTTTGTGAAGTTACAGGCGAATGATCCCACTTGTGGATGGTTTGACATTCACAGTAAAGTCTGGAGATAAGGAATTCAATGGTGAGTTATACATTGTTAAATAAGCACCCATGAAGTGGAAGAAGGAGTCAAGCAGAATCTTTGAGTGCCTGATAGAAGAATGCCATCAGAGATTTGTAGATGAATACAGGGAGATTGGCATATGCAGTCCAGATGGTAACTGAATATACTGTATATATGAGAATGATTGGAAGTTCAGTACAAGGAATTGGAAGGCTTATTTGGGCATTGATGTCTTAAAGTTTGTATATTCTCTGCTGATCTGCTGGCTGAAATAAGTATGGGTATTTCTGTGGCGTAATTGCCCATGAGATGTACTGAGGTGGCTGCAGCTGGTTAGGTATATAGGCAAGCCAATGCTTAAATACTTGAGGGAAGCTTGGAAGTGGATATATGGAAGGATCTATGTGCCAGGCTGGTAGTGAGATTCAGTAGTGTAGAATGCCAGAGAAGCCTAGTGCTATAGTTCATTAAGGCCTGTTGGAAGGTAAGACTGAGTTAGTGAATTCACCGTAACGGTTGTGGATTCTGGATTGAGAATTGGAGGACCTGTTCTCGATGAAAGTTTTCACTGGAGAGAGTAATGGAAATGTTTAGTGAAGGATAGACTATAAGGACCGCAGGATGGGCAGTTCACTTTGATGGCAATAAGATGAAGAAATCTAGATGATTGTATGAGGTATGGTGATGTCCATGAGCTAGAAAACAGTGGTTTGGAGAGCATGATGTTAGTAAATCAGCTAGGCATGGGAGATCCAATGATGGAAGTTCTGGGAAGGCAGCTGTGAGAGTCTTAGGACAAGCAATGGTTGTTGAGAAAGTAGGAGTCGAGCAACTTGACCAACAGAGTCAGTGTTGGTAGGATAGGCTGCAGAAGGTAGAACGGATGATGTCTGTCATGGTATGAGGTATCTTGCGATTCCCTTTATCCATAGCAGCAATAATGGTTATGAAGTCGGAGCATAACAGAAGAATTTAAGTCCTTTCTGTGTACTGTCGGGGATCGTGAGTGAGACATGGTAGATAGGGAAGTCACGCAGTGATTGAATAGACAGGATTCATTGGGAGTATCCAACAGAAACTGATGAGATCTTTCTATTGTCCAGTCAAATGGGATTCCAGGAATGATGGTGAGGAGCTGATTGGGCAGTATAGAAAACTCTATGATGATTTAATAGTCTATGAGGCATGTTATCCAAGGGATGTTTGCTAGAAGTAGTTTTCCTCAGGTGAAATGAACAAGTGATCCATCAAGAAGCGGATAGGAGCTGTTCGAATGGCCAAAGTTGGAGTATGAGATGGATAAATGGGAGGAGTAGTTGACCGGGTAGGAATACTGTCCGGAGATAGGGCAATAGGGTAAAAAAGTCATAGCAAACAGGATAAAGCCCCAAGCCTACAACGAGGAGATGAAAAGGCAGCTATCCAAAAAGGAAGGAAAGTCTGGACGGAATCCTAATGGACTGGAGGAATGATCCGGGGAAGGAGATAGCCGAGGCAAAGTTGGAAGGCAGACAGTGCAGGAAGGAACAGGACTGAGTCGGCTCCTCAGTGAACAGCAGCAGAAGGTGGGAAGGCTGTAGCAAGTCACTAGAGGATGATCCATGGAAGACCAAGGAGCGAAGCCAAGTACCAAGAGCAACTAGGTTGAGATACATGAGTCCCACATCTGATGAAGGCTTCAAATGATGAGAGGAAAGGACAGAAGGTGCTGGAGCAAAGAAGGTGAGATTCCCACATCTGAAGGAGAAAAATGAACATGTACAGCAGCTGAAAGGGGTGACCCGTAGCAAGGAAGTCCACGAGGCAGTCAAACTGGATTGAGACAGAGACTGAACGAGCTGGCAAGATCCAAATCATGAGTTACAGAAGGCCAAGGGTGGTCGGGTACAATGGTCCATGGAAGTGCAGGATGGAGGTTGGTGAGGAAGGATGCAAGTCATTTGGAGCAGGGGGTCCTTTTTCTGGAGGGAAGTGGTAATCGAGTAGGAAATAGAAAATGCAGAGGGATGAACCTTCAGGTGCAGATGCAGGCTCCTAAGTGAAGTAGTTGAGGAGGGACGACCGGGACTCGACACAGCAGATAACGTATGATGAGGAAGGCAAATTCGGTAAAAGGTTCAGGTCCAGGAGGGAGCAGCAAGTGTTGGTCCTGAAGAGAGCACATAAGGTTGAAACAGTTGATTGCAGAAATGAGCTACCAGTCCAGGCAATCGACGAGAGATAACCAGTATCTGAAAGCACCAGGCAGAGGTAGGAGGATGGAGGCAATAGAGTGGATGAAAACTCACTCCAGATGGGAGCGGTAACTGGGTATGAGACAGAGATGATATGGAACTAGACGAGTCACAGAAACAGGCAACCAAACCAGGCAGTCAGCGTGGGAAGACCTTTGTACGAGGCCGGTAGATAGAGTTGGGAGGTGGAAGGCAAATGGGTTATAGAGGTCCCGTTCCCAAAGGGAAGTGGCAACCCATCTCAGGTAGAGGATGTAGAAGGTGGAAACAGTCGAATGCAGACTCAGGCTCCCAGCCATGGAAGGCAGTATAATAGGACTTTGATTTGAGGTTGCAGGCAAGGTGAGATGGAGAAGGCAAGCAGGACAAGATCTAGTTCCTGAAAGGAAGCAGCATCCGGGTAGAGGGCTGAGAATGCAAAATGTCAAAGCAGAGGACAATAGAATCAGGCACCCATCCATGACGGTTGAGGTGGGATGATCTTGACTCAAGGCAGCTAGGCAGTGATAGGATGAGGAGGGCACATGGAGTGAAGAAGTTCCATTCCTAAAGGAAGTGGCAACCAGTATGAGGTAGAGAAGACATGGTATGCACCGTAGATTGTAGACATGGCTCCCATCCCTGGTAGTTGGGGCGCTCTTACCTGCACTCGATGCTGCCAAGCAGAGTTAGGGATAGAGGATATCAGGCTGGTTAGTAGTAGTAGGAGGTAGTGATTGTAACAGAATCCCATCCCTGGTAGACAGGGGAAGCCTACATTCACCAGCACCTCAGAAGGTGCGAGTTAAGGATGGAGTCTGGAGTACTGCTGGTATGAGCTGGCTAAAAGCGAAGAACACTGCTGTAGAAAGAGAGTAGATAGGCAATGGAAATTAGGTAGGCATGATGTGCAGTACACAGTCATGGTAAGACAGATGTGGAATGATGGAAATGGTAGGGACAGAAACAGGCAGTGGCATAGAGAAGGTCCGGCCATGGTCAGTAACGATGCATGGAAGGAAGGCCCCACTGTAACTGAAGAAGGAACCAGAGGAGGGAAGTATGGGGTGCAGATGACTGAGGATGTAGGCAGCAGTAACAGGTAGACCAGGACAACCAGGTACAGAAGAATGGGAACATTTCCAACCCCCACTCCCTGACATCCTGAGGCAGGCAGCAGTAATGGTCCTGGAAAGAGATGGATACCTCAGCAGCCGGCCAAGAGAGGAGGGAAGTCAGGAAGAAGATACAAGAGAAGTCAGGGGAGAATCATGGCTCCCCAAAAGAATGTGGCCCAAAGTGCAATCCAAGTCATCCTAGGCAGCCCAACATACCATCCCCTCCTCCCCCACCACTAGTACTCCGCAAGTGGATCAGTGGATTCACAAGCAGCCCACCATCCACAGCTAGTCCTGATCCAGAGCAGGGACACAACAAACAAAACTGCAAAAGGGAATGCGGTCATCGGGTTTGTAGTTTACATGGTTATAGAACAATGTGGTACCCCACATGCCCCTGAGCTAGGTTCAAGCATCACTTGTTGAGAAACTCCATGCCAATGCATGTGACCAGTTGTTGAAGGCATAACAGTGAAGGGAGGGGGAGCAGCAATGGTGAGTGTTGCTCCATGTCTATGTGTCATCGATAAATGCAATTTGAATCCGCAGACCAAGCCAAGCCCTGGGCTAAGAGTTGAGACTGTGAGCCATAAGTTCATCCTTGAGAACACAGTAGTAGCATATTATTGTAAAGGCCACAGAATATGTACAACAATGCAAACAATAGAAGCACTGAAGTCACTTCACAAACAGGTAGTAGTGCTTCCCATTCAAAAAATTACTGGTGTAAGGTCCGGCGTAAACATAATCACATCCTGAAGTAGCGATGAAAAAGTGAGTGACGTTACTATTGAAATGGGTAACAGTAAAGTAGAACCTGGCTCGCAGAGAGTGTACAGTACCTATGAGGAAGGCATGCATCAGTAGTGTAATGTTTGGGGAGCTGGCACGGATTGACCCCAAGAAACCAGCAGAAGGTGGGAGGAAACACAGTGAAGGAGGGACACTGCCAAAACCCAAATCCACAGCCCAGAACAGCAATGCACAGTATACAGAAGTACACCACTGCAATATTCGGGAGCACCCCCGCTGCCAAGGGACAAGCACCAGAATGGGAGATAAAACAAAAGCCAGAGGTACTTACGGGCAGAGAGAGATGCAATAGGGAAAGAAGAGCGGAGTCCTTGCAAGTGCTGGGGGGAGATGGTGAGCTGCTGGAGAAGACAAGGAGCAGAATAGAGAGCCCATGAGGACAGGTGGGAAGCAGGTGGGTGAATGGAGGGGAGATGGAGCTTCTGCAAGCAAACATGCTGTGGAGTCCAGGTAAACCATGTGCTGTGGTGTGCAAAATGAATCCTTGCCTTGTTGACACTCTTATCAGGTTTGCAAAGGTCATGGTCAAACAGACAGCGCCCTTCTGTAGTGTAATCCCTTTACTTGAGGCACACAGAAAGAACGGGAGAACCCCCCTCCAGTAAGCGTCAGAAATGAAAAAAAAGCTTGGGACTCCCAGAAGTGGCAGATAATAGGGAGTGGATGCAAGTGGAAAGCCCAAACAGAAAACCTAGACAGGGAGCAACGAGGGAAGGATACGTGCGAGGGAGTGGGGAGGCGGAATGGAGCCACCAAGGGAGACCAGAAGCATACAGAAGAAAGGCAAAAATGCACAACAATGGAGAAAGGAAACCATGATGGAAGGGGGAAGATGCACAAGGAAGGAAAATAAATAAATAAACAAGACAGAGCAGCAGTAGGGGCAGTAAACAGCACAGCCACATGAACAGCGCAGGGTGCTCAGGGACCAAAAAACACTTCCTATGCAAGGGAGGTGTGTGAGTAATGGGTTTAAGTAGAGATTGTGGGAGCAGCTATTCCTCACATTGAACCTTGGGCTTAAGCCCTCACATTGTGGTAAGCAATGCAGATGATGTAGCATTTTACCAGAGATACTGACATGATGCAAGCTGGTACTGATATGTACTCAATGAAGTATTATCCACAGCACTGTCTGCTCATTATAGAACACAGTACGTTGTGTTACAATTTCAGCAGTGCAGCAAAACTGCAAACATTGAAATGCTTCTCTGTGATGCCAGTAATAGCATCACTGAACTGAACAGGTCTGAAGTACTTGGTCATGGTAGGGGTATGTGCGAGAGAGTTACAGTTGGCTGAGACTTGAACATCATGGGTACTTGAGGCACAGACAATGGTCGAGTCCTTGTGGGCAAGAGTATCACACAACAGGGTACTCAGTCACCTGCTGACTGGAGGGATTCAGACTGCCAAATACGTGCTGTACATGTGGGTAACATTTCCATTGGCATGCCTAGGAATGTGATCATACAAAACGTCCTGACCACAGGCATCCTTTTCATGGCTGTTTTGGTGAGTAATACCTTGGTGAAGCTAAACTTCAATTGGTAATGTATGTAGACAGATTTGTGAAAAGGTGCCTTTACACTGTGGTCAGCATCGGGAATGATGTGGATAACATGTTATGGTAAGTAATTTGATGTCCATCATTGGAGATCAGCAGCTGTCAGTAATAACTGTTGCTGTACAGTACTGAGCACATTGGACCTGTACCAATTACATGTATTCAAACACACTGTAGCCATCAGCACTTCACCAAGGCATGGCTGAGTCCACAATGGCAGCATCATCCCTTATGGTGACCCGGGTGTGCAGACGCCTCGGCATATGCAAGTGCAAGGGCATGCAATAGAAGAATAAGTTCAACAATGTACACTTCAGACAAACAGCCATGTAAAGGTGAACCAAGGTCAAATGGGGTGATAGATGTGTTTTGGCATTGTCATCAAGAGAACAGTAAAACTTGGTGGGCCCTAATATTCAACAGATGAAGATGCTCAGCAATGGTGTCAGAGATAAACAGCATGATGACAGCATGATGACATTGTCTAGAACAGTACTGTGCACCATGAGACAGACAGCTGGAATGAAGTCACAACAGTCATCTGAAAGGTGCACTACTGCAGAAGAAACTAATGCTAGTAGTGCCCGGTGGGCATACAACATTGGAAACTGTTAGAAGCAGAGGTGTTTCATACTGTAACACCCTAAATTGAACGAATGGTACAACACACATCAACTCGGGACTGTTTACGTTGTGGCCATGGGTCGCCACATATGACATGTTTAGATGGTGACCACTTTTACCTTGCAGCATGTCACACACACACACACACACACACACACACACACTTGTGTGTGTGTGTGTGTGTGTGTGTGTGTATTAGAGTCATGCTATTCCTTTGCAATGTACCTTGCATGCAATTTGTGAATAGGACTTGTGCACTTTTTAGTGTCATCATTTTTCTTGTGCTGCTTCACAGGGTGCAAACTACTGTTCCATGCAGAATCAATAGCATGCTTGTTCCCTTCACACCAAAAAACTTTGAGGTGATAGTTCAGTTGGGAAGTCAGTGAAGCCATGACAAAGGCAACACCGTAATGTGGTCAATGGGTGTGCATTGATGGTAAACAGCACTGTCTATCACCATGTACTCATGCCTCATGTGTGACATGCTCGTCAAGGGAGGTTTTTCCACATTATGCGTTTCACATGGTATGCTCTTCTCAGCATTTACACATTGGCCCAGATATTCAAAAGGGTTGCGCATGGTGCAACAGTGTTGCGCCATGCACAACCCACTGATGCGCCCCGGTGTGATATTCAAAAGGGAAACGTGTGCCGCAGAAATCCCGATGTGCCAGAGCGCATCAGTAATGTATACAGAGCACAGGTGGGCGTGCCCATGCATAACCTGCACAGCCCGATATTCAGCCGGGATGTGCAGAGTCATGCATGTGCAACCTACCTGCACCTGCACAAAGTTAAGCCAAAAAAAGGAACAAGTGATGGCCACCCACAGGTGAGCTGCCGCATTGCAGAGCGCAACACAGAAGCTGCCACCTTGAGTGGCCACCCGAGTTCCTGCTGCACCTGGCAGCACCCCCCCCTTGCCCCATCATGGGCATCTGTGTAGCGAAATCCCCCCTGTCCAATATCCCTGGTGGTCCAGTGGACCTCTATGTGCTCAATCGCGGGCATTCGTCCTGAAGATTAAGCCCCCAAGTCCAATATCCCTGGTGGTCCAGTGGACCTCTATGTGCCCGATTGCGGGCATTCGTCCTGAAGATTAAGTCCCTCAAGTCCATATCCCTGGTGGTCCAGTGGACCGCACTGGGCCTGATCGCAGGCATCAGTAATAGAACCCCCCCAAGTCCAATAACCCTGGTGGTCCAGTTGACCGATCGCTGCAGTACCTCATCCAATACCCCTACTACCTTGGTGGTCTAGTGTACCCCCCACCTCACCTGCCCACTGAGCCCCACGGCCCCGCTCCCCCCCCGTCAGCCGGCAGGCAGCAGCACCTCACCTGCCTGCTGCCCGCCGCCTGCTGACGACAGCTCGGTGGGCTGCGCCCGATGGTTCTGGCGTGAGCCAATGGGCATCACCACTTATGCCGTACTACTCAGTCCAGATATGTGAATGAATTCATTCACATTTTCACAGACTAAGTGTCTGATATGGGCTACATGCCGCTCGCTGTGAACAATAGTCTGCATCCTACCTGCCGCCCGCCACCTGCCGGCTGACAGCTCGGTAGGGCTGCCGCCATTGGTTCACGGCGTGAGCCAATGGGCGTGCAACTCTCTGTACTACCAGTCAAGATAATGTGAATGAATTCATTCATTTTCTGGACTGAGTAATGCAGTTATGGGCTCTGCCCGATGGCTCGCTGTGAACAATGAGCGTTAACCAAGCTGTCAGTCGGGCGCGGGGTGTCAGGTGGGTGGGTGCTGCCGCCCGCCAGCTGACCGGGGGGAGGGGGTGGGGCTCAGTGGGCGGTGGGGTGGGGTAGTACTAGACCACCAGGGGTTGTAGGGGTATTTGATGAGGTACTGATGCCCGTGATCGGGCAGTGATCGATCCACTGGACCACCAGGATATTGGACTTTGGGGGTTCTATTACTGATGCCCGCGATCGAGACATAGAGGTCCACTGGACCACCAGGATATAGGATGGGTTTTTTGTACACGAATGCCACGATCGGGCTGCAGGGCATCTGTCCCACGCTGCTGCCTGGCAGGCGCCTGCGCAAGTTCTCAGGATCAGCGCACCTGCATGCTAATGGCATGCAAATGGGGCCATGATGAGATGCAAATGGCCCCTGTGTGCCTTGCATAAATTATGGTCCCATTTGCATGTCACCTTTTGAATATCGCAGGTGCTGTGCATGGCGCAATAGCACGTCGCTTAGTGCATCTCCATGCTCACTCTGGCCACTAGCGCTGGGGCAGTGCCACTGGCGCCATACACAGTGGGGTGGTCAGGTGCAATATTCAAAGCTGCTGCGCCATAGCGCAGCTCCGTTGAATATCGCCCAGGCCACACCCCTGTGCAACAAAGTTGAGCTGCGCCCAGGCTTGTGCCACAGCCTGGCGCAGTTTGAATATCCGGGCCATTGAGTTGCTGCTGAAAGTCAAACAATGAATGAACTGTGAAATGCAAACATTCAAGATGTACTTCAACAGTGATGTAACAGAATAGTCAACTGACAAACATCTGTAATGAGCGCTAAGGGCATTGCGATGCCAAATGCCTTTCTGTGCAAGCAATATGTGTCCCACACCATGATCATAAGTGGTCACTTTTTTTGTTGCTGTTTTCTCACAGATTTTGTCAACAGTTTGAAAAGATGGCTGCTGGAATCACACAATGCTGCACAAAATGAGCTGGAAAGATCCATTGATGATATCAAAAGTTCACTTCCTGGACCACTCCGTTCATTGATGGAACACACGAACAAAGATGATGCCATGGCAGAGTTTATCAGTCATTTCCATAAAAGTGCAAACAACCATTGAACAGGAACTGAGTTAGGCAAACTGGAACCCTTTGTATATTTTTCTGTCATCTGAAAAAGTGGAATGAATTTTATGCACGGCACATGATGGGAGAGGCACACGGTTGTGATGGCCCAACCATCCAAAACTCCATCTCAACAGCTGTCAATAAGAGATGTATTGAAATTGTCTAAAAGAGAAACAGAAAAACAAACATCCTGAGTATGACAAATTGAAACTAAGGTGTTATCAGACATTGCCATAATGAACAATGATGTATTTCAGTCCTGTAGTAACTAAAGTGGGCTTCCCTGTACAGCAGTGGTGGATACCAATTTACATTAATAACTGCAACCCCTTATGATGAAGCATCCACAAAACTGGTTAGTGTTCCTACATAACATGCTACTGACTTTCTTCTATCACCCCACCCACAGCACGAGTAGTAATGTCCGACCATTAGATGGACAATACAGAATGTACACAGTTTAAGAGCATAAGGGAGCTGGCCTTACAGCAATGGCATTACATTGCCAGTGTTGTGGTGCCAGGAAGAACCTCAAAACTTTCAGTGAGGTGCACTGCCAGTAGGGTGATGGGTGGGAGGCGGTTGGCTGAGGTGCACGACACTTAAGGCACTGAAGCAGTTGCAGGCAGATGCCAGGGGGCAATACATTACACCGGTCACCCAATCTCCATCACCTGACATTTGATAGTGAACCACCCCTTGTGGGCAGCAGTCCTGTGTAGAGCACCAGCCGGGCCAGACTAACAGACAGAGGCCCCTCCCAATCTGGCACCTCACTCACCACCTGGTAAACCCCCAAGTGATATGTACTCTACACACATGCCTTGGCAGTGTAGTGGCCACCCACCACCCCCATCGCCCCGGCAGGTACCGCCCACAGTAGTACACCCTGGCCTCCCATCACACAAGGGAGTGGTTCACCACCACCACCATATGCACTCCTCCATGGCTGGTGGACCACTGTGGTGTCACTGCAGGAGCAAGTGTGCACATGCAATATCAACACCGTAGTCCACCAACCATGGAGGGGTGCATAGGGCTGTGCTAGTGGACATCTTCCTAGCAGGATGTGGGGGTCATGATGTTGTATTGGGGGTGGTACATGCTGGTATGGGGGGTTGTGTGGGGTACCACTAAACTGCCAGGGCATACAGATGACATAACACAGTCTGTTACTCCCTAGTGCACACCACTGTGGGCACCATGCTGCCTACAGGTATCAGGGAAAGGGTGGGTGGAGGTGCACTACACCACCAGGGCATGTGTGTAGTGTAAGTACTGCTTAGGGGTTGATTGGGAGGTGGATGGTGTGCCAGACAGTGAGGGGGGAGCACATCGACCTATTCCCCATAATGAGCGGGTTACACCCTGCTGCCTGTGGCAGATCCATATTGCACACCACCGGTCATGATATTGTTCCTGTGCCTGCCGTTCACCCATCTGGTGGTGCACTCACATGGCAGCAGTGTTTTGTACCATCAGTGGGATGCCAGCGCTCACATTGCTGGCGCCTTTTATTGAGGTGCATTCCAAGTGTGGAACCAATGTATACACATCCACGGACTGACGTGTTTGAAAGTGGTGAATCAATTATGATAGTGTATTGCTGCTCTGTAATGTGAGAAGCAGAAGAACATGTTCCTGATTCCCCAGTGTAGTGTTAGCCTGAGACAGTCTTCTACAGTGCCATGGGAAGATGCATTCCAGATGTGGAGTGCACATGACAAGCATGTCGGTATGTTGCCAACTGACACAGTCACATGCGTGTACAAGGACAATGTGTGGACAATATCACCATGGTAAGTTGTGTTACATGATGTCACACCATGTTGAACCCTGCAAGCATTCACCCAGACTGTAATACAAACTTCTGGATGTGTAGGACAGCTAGTCATGAACATTACCCCAGCCCAGTAACAACAAGTACATGCAGTGACCCACATTGTGCAGACTGTTATGGCAGCAGCACAAGTGACTGCAAACAGTGCTGGAGAACACTGTTTCACAGTGAAGCATCACTGGGTCTACATGCACAATAACCGTGAGTGTTGCCCACTATCTCATGCCGATCTATTATAACCGGTCACAAGCATGACCATGATGGCACGGCATCACATATTTCAGTGACACTAGTCAGGTTGATCCTGTGAAACAGAATACATAGGTATTCATAGAGTGCTCACACATGAGACACTGTAGCTGAACAGTAACCCCATGGTAGCTAACAAATATTTGTGAACATAGCACCACAAGATTTGAACAGGTGGACATTGAAGCTGTATGTGTCAACAATGGAGTGATGGTAGTAAACTGTTGGTGTACCATAGCAATTTAGAATGCAAATCAGTGTGTAATGGTACACATTTTTAGAAAATCATACTGTCATAAGGATTTTTTTGGTGAGCGTATAACAATGCTGACTACATCATAACAAAAAAGGTTAGAATTTACATATATTGGTAGTCATTCAGTGCCAGGTTCCATGTATATTCTCAATTCATTACCAGTATCATGACACAAAGTGGAAATCAGTTTTTCCACATGATTTACTACCCTGACACATGTTGTTTTATCACCAACTACAGTCACCACATACCTCAATAAAGTGTGTTTTCTCAGTAAAAAATGGAACACGCACGTCCTTGGTGTGTGGATCAAGCTGCTGTGGTTGTCACAAGTCATGCGACTTCTGCATGAAATGAACAGCCACAGCCACAGGAACTACAGTATACATTACTTGTCTACTATAAACAGTGTATTCAGCTTTCCACTGAATTACTGTGTTAATGGTAGTACCAACAGCCACATGTCATGATGTACTTCTTAGAAAGTAATAGAAACAACTGGGAGATGCTGTGACATGATTCACAGCATGTCCTTCCCAATACTGCAGCATCACAATGGTGATATGCCAAGGAGGCTCATGACATGCCCAGCTATGCATATTACTTTAGTTCTCATCACAACACACATGGGAGTGAGATTGGTCCTATTCTGTGTTGTCAAAATGGTAGGGTGCCACATGGACTGGATGCTGCCTACAGAACAGGCACGCTGGAGAACTCATCCCACAGACATGCAAGGCTGTGTTACTTTGAAATGTTGTGCCAATGGAATATATTCTTAGGTTTTGCAGCTAGGTATGCAGTGATCATGGTCATACTTCACAGTAACATTAGCGCATGCTCACCTGTGGCAGTAATGTGTACACACACACAGAAGTTCTTCTTGTAGTTGTACACATTGGACCCAGAATTACCATGGTGAAACCTGACTGTCAAAAACTAGCAGTGCTGTTGCCTATTATTCACTTACCTGATATTTGTAAAGGGGTGAACAAAGGAATAGAGGTTGAGAGACAGTATGGTAAGGGAAGCACGTCACAGAAACCAAAACAGAGGAAAGAGATCAAGTTTACTATACAAGGTTTTGTGTACTGCATCTGTTATGCTTGGTGGCAGGGCAAGCACAGTTGATAATTTGTGTGCAGAACATGTACCTTCAAATGCCCTATGATGTCAGTCACATGACAGATGTGAACCAAACAGCAGTCAGTACTGTCATGATGCATGGTATATTTATTATACTGTCTGTACAGTGATGGAATCAAACCACTAAGGTGCATGCCATTACAGTCAGTGAGGACATTTGACTCTTGAGGCTGTATTGGGAAATACTGTGTAAAACACTGTGTCCAAAACAAACTTCCATCTGAAAAAATGTCATGAATATTTGAGTTACCTGTTGTATTGTTGCTATTTCATCTACTGTTGCAGTTAGTGTCGGTTATGTCAGAGCATGAATTCCATGAACCCCATGTTTCCTGTAACAGACACCTTCTGGGCCAGCAAATGGTGATGGTGACAAATAGAGTGAGGCATGATGCACAGCCTAGTGTGCCAATACACAACCTAATGTCATATGTATAGGTGGGCCATTATGCATATTTTGGAGAGAAACAATTCTGTGTATCACCTGTTGTGTGTGTCAGTGTCACTTAGATAGACAAAAGTGAGATGTGTACTAGCATGTACTGTTATGTGTCGCTTGTCCAGAGCAAGAAACAAAGCATGTATGCCATGGTTCAAAATCAAATGCCCTTTGTGCAACACTTGAATAAAAAATGAAGCCCAAAAATTCATAGCAGAATGACATTAGTGTACTTACTCATGCTGAAACTGCAAGTTATCTTCGTCCTCTAGATACTGCTGTCTGTACTGATAGTATGCAATCTCTAGAACCCCCGTGATCCAGGCATACTCCCTGGAAGCCCAGATGTTGGATGGTGCAGAATACAGGCTCACCATCTCCCTATTCATTGTGATGATCGATCTTGCATTGGAAATGTTCAGACTCTTTACAGCAGATGCTGGAGATCACATCATCCATCGGTACGCAGTTTCCACATGTGCTCCTAGTGGAAGGAAACCTAGTATGATCAACATTAGGAGCACATGTTGACATTGTATACTGCGGTAGTACTGTTATCATCTTTCAATGCACATTGACGGGACTCATGACTAAGTCATGTAATGACATGCTATTCTTCATTAGCATAACTGGGACTGACAAAAAAATGTAGTGAGTGTGGATGCTGTGACATTGACCATGTGCATCCAGTGTCACAAGGTACACCATCTGTCATGATGCATGGAGCAGAGTACTTGATGGGATGAGGGTAGTGCAGACCTAAGAGATTGAAATAGGTCTATGGTGGAATCATAGCTGATGATCGAAGGGTCACAGTGCAAACTGTACAGATGGTGGGGAGAAGCAACAGCATGCTGTGCTGCATAGGGACAGGTATCACCAGCAGAGGAAATTAGGTGGAAATGTGACTGTACAAGTCCTGTGTGAGGACTCATTTGGAGTGCTGTGTCCAGTTCATCAGACCATATCTGTACGAGGACATAGACAAGGAGTACATAGGTCAAGGAAAGGTTGACAGAACTGGAGCAGGTGCACACATCATATAATGGAGGGCCTGATTGGAGGAATTCATTATGCATTGCATGGAGGAGAGATAGGGGCGACATGACTGAGACCTTGAAGCACCTAACAGGAAGAAATAAGGTACCGGAAGACAGCAATGTTCACATAAACAGATGCTGTATGACAAGAGGACATGACATGACAGTGGGGAGGAGGGGGTGCCTACTTGTACCATGAATATATACTTTATCATGGTAAGGGTGGTAGAAGCAGGGGACAAACTCCCAGCTGCCATGCTGGTTGCAAGGGTAGTGGTGGCATTGAAAATGTAAGTTATACATGCAGGAACACCCTGGGGCTTTACAGGATGACATTAGTACAGAGATCGTGGTGGATCTGACCATAGTAGTTGAGGAGGGGAGGTACATGTAATCTAGAATTCTTGCATGCCTCCAGACACCCACCCAACCCCCATTGCAAGCATAAGCGATACCATGTCGTGAAACATACACACTTATTTACAGACTCAAAGCTGAGGTGCAAGCCATGGGACATAATGGTCCCATTCAAGGTACACTTCAATGTTTGTATGGTTCTGAGACACTGACAGAGCAGAGGGATAACTAAACATGGCATGCATCAAAAGCACACTTGGACATATGTGTCACAGAGTGCTACAAGCAAGGCAGTAAAGTTGCAGTGCAACAGGGGGCAAATTACATAGCAGAAACAATATTTTCAAACAACACCAAAGAAAAGCAATTACATGAGCTGACTTCTGTAACAGACAGTATTCACTGAACCAACAAGGATTGTCACAGCACATGCGTTGCTGTACCATGCCTAGTGCAGTACTCACTGGTCAGTGTGCTCTCAACACTGTATGCAGAATGAAACAAGTCATCACCATGTTGCATTCAACAGGTGGAGTAATTCCATGATTCATCCCAGAGGTCACACATACCTACAACGCATATATTTACCCTGACGACCCATGCCAAGAAGAGTACCATACATGTCCACTGAAACATAGTATGACACAGCATGTACTGTCATGCTGCAAAACTTTGATCATATGCTGGGGTATGGCAGCCATAAGAAAACACTGCTTGTCATTCACTACCATGTCGATAATGGACCACCCACCCACCCTCCTGTTGCCATTGGCAAATACGACAGAGCAATTACATCAATTCTTGCATGCCTCCAGACACCCACCCAACCCCCATTGCAAGCATAAGTGATATCATGTCGTGAGATATACACACTTGTTTACAGACACAAATCTGAGGTGCAAGCCATGGGACCATACCCATGTACAGAGCCTCATGATGTCAGACTTCAAGGCATGTGTCTGCCGGACATGACAGGGAAACTAAATATGACAACAGCACGTAAGGCACAGAGCATGACCCAATGCTACTCCATGCTTTACACAACTGTCCACATCAGACTGAACTCATGATGACTTTGTGACTATGTGCGTACTGCAAGTTTCAGTAATGGAGCAAATATTTACCAACACTGTAACTGTCATTATGCACATCAAAATGATGTTTTTGGATGTTCACCATGATGTTGAAACCTGATTGGCTGTAAATTAGATATTTGTGTATGTAAGCTTGTATACATTTCACAAGACATGGTCCCTGCCATGTTGTGAGGATTGCTGGTGCAGGGCTGTTGCTGCTTTTGGGGCATTTCCATGACACAGCATTACTGCTGTTTCACTATGAATATTGTGATTGCTTCAGAATGACACCATTCACATCTATGGGCCCAATTTTCAAAGGGCTCAGAGGGACACAAGGGGTCTGCATCCAAAGAGTTTGGCACAAGTGGAGACTTGTGTACCAACTTGCATCAAATGCAATAAATCAGCCTGCATACAGTTTGGCTGCAGCTGTGCCAAAGCCCCCTGAACCACAGGTTGTGGCACACAACCAGGTACATGAAGTCACGGTGGGGCTTGCGCCATGGTGGGGCTGCATCATCCCCTTGTCTGGGATTTACAAAGGCCCACCATGGATGCAGCAAGGTACACGTGTTAGAGCAGCCAGGAGGTGGTCTAACTGGGATGTGCCAGTGGACTGCTGGTCTACAGGGGGCAGTAGTTGTGCAGTAGGGGCACCAGAGGTGGCAGGTGGGGTGTCGGGGCACAGCTGGTCAACACCAGCAGTGGCATGGAACCCACCCAGTGACATTGAGAGCTGTGGTAAATATAAATGACAGCAGCCACTGGAAACATGTCTCCCGAAGCTTGGCCCCCCTCGCCGATCCCCCCAGTGTCCACACAGCGCTATTGGCACAATTGTGTCATACACCCCCTTCCCCATGCTTCCTGTGCCACCCAGGCAGTCACATACAAGGACATGGTAGCAGCAGCAGGCATGGGTCACAACACAGACAGTACCATTTCCACAATATGCCAGTGACAGCTCAGGGCAAATGATTGGCACAGTACTGCACTGACACCACCATGTAACCAGAATCCATAGTATAATACCTCAGATACCTGACACTGTCACAGATGTGCAGCACTGTGGCACCACACCAATATGGGGAAGTAATGCCCAATGCCGGGCAACCTCCCCCAAACAGCTGAGTGACACAAACTCTATTATCAGCATACCAAGCATATCTGTGATAGGGTCTCAGCAAAGAACTCAGTGTGCAGCAACATAACTGCTGTCAAATCATTGATCTATTTCCTACAGTGCCCTCTGCGACATTGCACTATGAGATGACCTGCCATCAGACACCAATGCACAATGTGAACAAGACCATAATCCGCTGACACATGGGCACGATACACAACATTCAGAGGGCTCACTACGCTGGCAACAGTCATTGCCACATGTTCATCATCAGTCCACTACATTTGCCAATATATTGGCACACTCCTCAGACTACTGTGTGGACATGACTTCCCCATGACAAATACAGCCACAGAGCACGTGGCAGAACCCCAGGGGACTCTCTTAGATGGGACCACACTGAAACAATGTAAAGCTCTGAAACGCGCTGAAAGTGCACATGATGACTAGGGCCAGTACACGCAATTGGAATCACACAAGCATTGCCTGGATAAGTATGAATCTTAGTCCCACAGCAACTTATGGTTTACACTGCTCACAATGGAGTCCTTGTTTTTCTCCTTGGCGCTGCATGTTAGTTGGAACTTTTGGTTCTCGGTCTGTTCATTTACTGACATCACACTGCCACACAAACTTCTGAGTCACTTCGTTCAGTTGGGATAGGCTTTTTCCAGAGCACGATTTAAATTTCATTAATTTAAACATTAAAAATGTGTTTTGGGTGCCGATTGACATACAGGGCACTGCTAGGATGAGCAAGATGGACTGAAAAATGACTTTGCAGACAAAAGTAAGAACCTGCTCTTTAACACCCTCCCCCTAGTCTGTTTCAACAATATTCTGCTCTATGCAGATGATGCCATGTTATATGCTAGTCAGCCTGACCCACACCCCCTTGTCAGCAGTCTACAACATAGCTTCACAGTGGCTGAGGATTGGTCTACCTGTCATAAGCTGATAATGAATTACAAGAAAACCAAGGTTATGCTCTTTGCCAGCCCACACAATAAGAATAAATCAGCCCAACTAACCATTTTAAACAACCACAACACATCCTTAGAGCAAGCTGATTACTTTAAATACTTAGGGATAACTCTTGACAGCACGTTTTCTTATACTGAGCATGTTAACCTTATCTCTAAGGTAGTAAACACAAGATTAGGGCTCCTTTATAGGTACAGGCACTGCATGACCCCTTAAGTACTCCAGTTAGCCGTTACCAGCTCGATCCTTTCCATTATTGACTATGGGCTTGTCATTTATGGTACGGTAACTCACACAACACTTAAAAGAACTTTTATCGCACTTAACAAATGCTGTTGTTTGGTCTCTGGCACTCACGGACATACCCATATATGCAACGTGTATGCCCATACCAACTGGCTACACCTCAAGGGTAGGATCACATATCAGACCTGCCTACTGGCAAAAAATATCAGCATCAGACTAACCTCACCATCCACCCAACATCTTCTTGCACGTGCACCCAACCCTCACAGTACAAGAAGTGCATCCAAGCACAAATACCAAGTCCCACTCTGCCGTACAACACAAGCACAATGGTCTTTTATGTTCAGAGCTCCCAGTTGGGTAAATGGCCTCCCCTCAGACATCCTGAACAAATCCAGATTTGGTCCTTTCAAGTATAAACTTCACCAGCACCTAACAACACTTAGAAGCTGTGACTGTTCCACCTAGCTCCCCTCATAAGCCTAATCCCTAGACCCCCAAAGCATTCTAACTCTCCCCACACCACCCCTATTAACCTTCAACCTGCCACTCCTTCTATAACCAACTCTACACCCCCTCTGCTAATCACTTCTGTGACCCAACCACTACCTACCCCACCTATCCCCCCCATCTTTTCTCTCATCTCTTGTTCTCTTGCCACGGGGTTGGGCCACGGCTCAACTCCCCCCTTCCTTTACCCTGGTACTGACAAAGTCAATCTGCTGACTGCTTTTTGAGAATTGTAGTACCTTCCTGTAGCCCTATATATTTTTTCCCTTTATCATTGATTATTGTTATAAACTCATCATGCTGTATTGCTTCCTGTTACCTTACCGCAGACAAGGTTATCCTACTGACGGCACTATTGTTGTTAAATTACCTATTGTATGTACCAACTTTAACCATACTTAATATTGTTATCTCTACTGTGTGTAATATTTCTTGTCAAATTGTTGCTGTGTTATCAGTTGTTCCTTTTGTGCTTATTCCTGTTCCCACCTGATGTGGAACCTTTGTAAAAGAGTCTCTGGCTCAAAGGTATTTGTAATCTGAGAAATAAGTGATATATGTATATATACTTAGAAAAACCTGGTAGAAAAAACAATTATATTACATATCCCCATTACTTTTTTCCTTCTCCCTCCATCTTTCTCCAAACAGAACTGCTATATCTAATGGTGGGGTGTGCTATTCATTTCATTTAGAAGAAGGAGAAGAATCAGCATTTATATAGCTAGACTGGTAGTGAAGTGACTGAATGTGTAGTGGCAGCCATATCGCACATCAACACCCACACACAGCCTGGATAATTGCATGAACCAGTTTATGGGAAGGGGAATGTTGGCCAGGACACCAGGAATGTCCTCTACTCTTTGCGAAGAGTGCCCTGGGTTCTTTAACTTCCACCACGACACTCACCAGGACAACACCAGGATGGGTAGAAGACACCTTGGTTTAACGTCTCATCTGAAGGATGGCACACCTCAGCAGTACAGCACCCCCCAACACTGCACTCAGATGCCAGCGTTTAGGTGCAAGTTCAATCCCAGTGTGGGACGAGAACCCACAACCTTTTGGTCCAGAGGTGGATGTGCTACCAGCTGAGCCATGCTGACACCTAGTTAGTTTACATTATTAACCAAACATTTGCAGAAGTCTTAATTTTTAGTCCATAGAGGCTTCTTCTGCTAAAGTAATGGTTGTCCTTTTACTATCACTTTTATTTTTGCAGGGTGAGTCATGCAGACTTACATTATTTTTCCAAAGTGTTGTTCTCAGAGAATCAATCTTTTTTTCTTGCCATGACTAAGTCTTGTGGTAAATCATGATAAATTGCCTCCATTTGACCTTTAAAATCCAGCGTTTTTTATACACCTCTCTCATAAGTGTGTCTTTGACTTGACTTCTCATAATTTTGCATTACAGCTCTGGGTGGTTTATCAGGTTTGGGTCTAGCCTTCCAGGTCCTACGAGCTCAGTCTGATTCAAAACTATTTGGGCTATTAGTGATTTCTCCTACACGGGCAATAGAAATCTATTTTAAAGTTTGTGCAATTGAAGTGCCCCTTCCCAACTCTCGGGTATTCCTGTTATTCTAATATTTTTTCCTTCTTGCTCCTGATTCAGTGTCAACAACTTTAAGTTTAGTTCTTTTATTTCACCATCACGCTTGGTTATGGTTTTATTGTGGGACAGAGTCTCATCCTTGATTGAGAAAATGTACATTTTTTTTTCAGAAATCCTTTCTTTCAAGTCTTTTACAGTGTTTATCACTTCCCCTACTTGATCAACCTATCACTTGAAACAGGAGAGGTAACGGGAGACTGGAGGAAGGCTGATGTAGTCCAACACCACGAAAATGGAAACAAACAGGATGCTGGGAATAACAGGCCTGTCAGCCTGACTTAGGTAGTGGGCAAAGTAATGGAATCACTACTGAAGGTAAGGATTGGGGAATACCTTGTTACCAATGGCCTTCAGGATCTGAGGCAACAAGGGTTCATGAGGGAAAGTCTTGCCAGACAAACCTGATTGAGTTCTTTGACTGGGTAACAAAGGAACTGGATCAGAGAGGAGTGGCTGACATAGCCTACGTGGACTTCAGTAAGGCCTTCAATGCCATCCCACATAGAAGACTGATGATGAGCAAGCTGAGCAGCGCCAGAGTGGGTCCTAAAATAGTAAGATAGGTAGAGAGCTGACTGGACAACAGGAGTGAGAGGGCGGTGGTAAATGGCATCCACTCTGGAGAAAGCAATGGGACCAGTGGGGTGCCACAGAGGTCAGTACTAGTTCCAGTCCTCTTTAATGCCTTTATAAGTGACATTGCAGAAAAATCGGGAGGGAAGGTATGCCTGCCTGTCTGTGGATGCTACAAAAATCTGCAAGACTAGACACCCCCGGGGGGTGGGGTGGGTGGAAAGAATAAGAGAAGATCTAAAAAAGCTGGAAGAATGATCATGAGTTTGGCAGCTGAGCTACAATGCCAAAAGAAGTGTAAAATCATGCACTTGAAGTATAGAAGGCCAGGGGCAATGTAGCAACTGGGAGGAGAAGTACTAGCAGTCACAAAACAGGAAAAGGACCTGGGGTAATCATTTCTGATGGCCTGAAGGTAGCTAAACAGTGCGACAAGATAGTTTGAAAGGCTAGCAGGATGCTCGGTTGTATAGGCAGGTGTATCATCAGCAGAAAGAGGGAGGTAATAATACCCCTGTAAAGATCACCAGTGAGACCTTACCTCGAGTACTGTGTTCAGTTCTGGAGGCCCCACCTCTGAAAAGACATAGACAGTGTAGAGGCGGTGCAAAGGAGGGCAACCAAAATGGTACAGGGTCTGCATCAGAAGCCCTACAAAGAAAGACATAAGGAATTAAAGATGTACTCCCTAGAAGAAAGGAGCAAAAGGGGGGATATGATAGAAACATTCTGATAGAAACATTCAAATACCTCACAGGTATAAACAAGGTACAGGAAGGGAACATTTTCCAGAGAAAGAGATGCTCGAGGACAAGGGGTCACACTATGAAGCTGGGGGCTGAGAAGAAATGTGAGGAAGTACTTCTTCACTGAAAGGGTGGTGGTTGCATGGAACAGCGTCACAGCAGAGGTGGTGGGGGCTAAAATGGTTACAGGATTCAAGAATGCAAGGGGATCTTAGAAGTAAGGCAAGGGGGGGTGCAAACAAGAGACTGAGTAGGGTCAGCGGTGGCACTGTAGGTAGAAAAAATTGAGCAGACTGGGTGGGCCAAGAGGTTCTTATCTTCTGACAACCTTTATGTTTCTATCAGTTAAAGTTTTAATTTTCCCAGGTAGTACATTAAAGGGGGAAATTTATCTTTTATCTTGTTTCTGTTTTTGAATAGTTTATTAGCCCATTTAGGAGTAGAATTGTTTCCTTTACCTCCAGCCTAATTTGCTGAGTCACTATCTCCCTCAGGGTCCCAGTTGTGTTAATATTTGTGTGACAGATAGTATTCCTTCTTACCTACTAACTGAAACTTTGCAGACTTTCAACATGAACCGAATTTGACAGTGGGGAGCTCAGAGCAGTAGCATAGCCATCTTAATTTTCTAAATTTAGTGGTCCTCCATTTTTGTTTTTTATCACAGTATTAAGGCCATTTATTGAAATTTGTGAGTCTCCTTCCTTATTTGAGCCCTTAGAGCTCATCTCACTTCTTTTGCCTTCCACTGATAAAGCAATATTAATTTCTGTTCCTTCAGAAAGTGCAGTGTTTTTCAAAAGTTAATTAATTAGTTCTTCTGACTCTGGTGTTTCAGTGTAAAAGGGAAAGTAAACATTGCAGGGGTCACTCAAATTGTGAAAGCCCATGAACAGGTATTTCAAATGAGGCACTGGACTTCCTTGTAGGTGTCAGGAGTCCTAAGATATGAATATCTAAATAATCTGTAAATTAAAACAAGGCAGAAAGTGATGTCATTGAGGGGCAAGCTGTATGTTGTTAATTACAGCTTGCCCCTCAGTGACATCACTTTCGGTCTCAAGATTCAGTGAAATGACTGTTGCTTTGTTTTGATTTACAGATGATTGAAGTATTCATATCTCAGGACTCCTGCCACTCCTAATCACAATACGTCATTTTAAAGATCTTTTTATGGGCTTTCCAATTTGAGTGACTATGGCAATGTTTACTTCTCCTTTAAGTTGTTCTGTTTGCACTTTATTCAAATCAACAGTTATTTGCTTAGCACCATACAAGTGCCAGTGCTAATTGCTATTACATTTGCAGATTCACTTGAATCAAATGGCCTTTCCTCCATGGTCTCTGAATTTGATGGTTTCGGTGTTTGTCCTGGGCTAAGTAATGGAAAAAAAAGCAATTTTATGCAAGTCGTTAAAACCATTAAACTCCCGGGGCCCAGTTTTCAAAGACAACCTTAGAGTGGCGCAAGGTGCGTCAGATGCACTGTGTGCCAAAGCCCCCTGCATCATCGGCAATGCACCCTATTCTATACGGAACGCACCATGCGCCAGATGCAGCGCACATGGCGTAAGAACACACAGTGCATCAAATAAATAGCGTAGGAAACAAGCAAGATGCAGGCAGCATCTAAACGCAAGGGGTGGAGGAATGGCTGAACGAGGGAGGACACAGCAAGAGGGAAGGGGGAAGCCAACCCCAGGGATATGGAGGAAGAAGACTGGGCACACCAGGAAAAAGAACTTCACAGACCAAGAGGCAGACATCCTCCTGGATGCAGTAGAGGCCCAGGTAGGTGTGATGTGTGGCAGGAGGACAAGAGCATGTGGGGCAATGCTTCAAAGCCCAGACCAGTGTGTGCCACCCAACAGGTGTACTTGCTACTGTCCCGGTGAGGGGACCAGAAGATACAGGCAAAGTGGCAGGAGGCATGGGATGAGGTAGCCAGACTAGTGAATGCAGTGGCACCCAGCAAGTGCAGTGTGCGGGAGCTGCAGAAGTGGCACTGTGACATCAAACGCCATGCCAAGGAGAAGGCAGCCTACAACAGGCGCTGTACACCGGCAACAGGAGGAGGACCCACACAACCACGGCCCCTCAGCAGACACGAGAAATGTGTAGTGACAAAGATCAGCATGCACAGCATACAGGGCGACACAGAGTTAGACCTGTATTGGCAACAACATGCACAAGGTAAGCACTGGGCATGCATGTGGCAGGTGGCACCACTGTGCAGACAGCCAATGTGGCACCACCAGTGGAGGCCAATGCACTGCAGGGAGACCAGGGTCCCACAATGGACAGGGACCCGGGGCAGGCGTAGAGGGACATAGTGCAGCCTGGGCCCCCATGCAGATTCAGATGCAGAGGATGCAGGAGGTGACACTCCACTGGTTGCCAAAGGCTGAACATGCACCGTGGCACTGGACACATACCGGCAAGTGGGCAACTGAGGCAATGCACTGTGCACATCTCTCTGTATACACAGCAGGTGCCAGGACCACAGCAACCAGACAACAGGCCACAGCCAGTCAGGCAACACCACCACAATGCCATGCAGTGACCCACAGTGACAGTGAAGCATCAGAGCACTGCAGACACAGCAGCAGCGAAGAGCAACAGCAGCAGGCAACCACCAGTGACAGCACAGTGAGCCCGCACAGTGAGCCAGGCCCACGGGAGGGTGACAGATCGTGAGTCATAGGCCCAGCAGGGAAGTGACACTGACAGCACCAGCACATCATCCAGCAGCAGCAGCAGCACCATTGGGCAGAGCTCACCCATGGCCAGACCTGCTGAGCAGTGCCAGACCTCGGTGGACACACAGTGGCAGGGGGACAGAGGGGATGGCTTTGTGGTGGGACAGGTGTGCCATGCACCCACCACTGTAGGCCGCAGTGGCCAGGCACACTGCGCACCACACCAGACCATGATGGTGCAGGTGGGACAGGTGAAGATGGTACATCTCCACTGCCACTGGAGGATGACCTTGGGGAAGACCTGTTGTGATACTGCTAGGACATCCTGCTCACCCAGGAGGCGGCACAGAGGGAGCTGACAAGGATACAGGACAGCATCCGGGAACACACCGCTGCCACGGTTGCACACATTGGACAGCTGCAGCTGACAGTGGCAGATATCCATGCAGCCATCATACATGGGATCCAGGAAGGGGCATGCCACACATCACAGACAACATGGCTGCTCCCAGACATATGGCTGTACATCACACGCCAAACGGATGCCATAGAACGGCAGACCATGATCATGGAATGCAGCATGGGACAGCA
Organism: Neoceratodus forsteri; assembly: GCA_016271365.2. Lineage (NCBI taxonomy): Eukaryota > Metazoa > Chordata > Ceratodontiformes > Ceratodontidae > Neoceratodus > Neoceratodus forsteri. Next base: position 302,336,944 of record JADMNL010000023.1, on the reverse strand, counting down.
GATTGCCCAGAGGCAACATTGGCAATGGCAACTGCACTGCAGAAGATTGCAAGATGAATGCAGCAGCAGGCAGCTGGTTTTACACCGGTCCCACAGGTATGCCTGGAATGCAATGGGTGGCGGTGAGACAGAGGGGCAGTGGACGACCCCCACAGCATGGGGAATGTAGCCAGCAGACAGGAAGTGGGACAGGGCCTTGAGGGTGCACAGGGCATATGGTGGCCATTGATGCCCATGGGACAACACTCAGACACAGTGCCAGCACCGCCCATGTCAAGCACCGCCGTGCCCGAGGACAGGTCTGTGGGTGAAACAGCAGGCACACACACACAGCCAATGGGGAACAGCAGCTGGATGCAGAGGCCATGGACGACAGACACGTAGGCTCAACAGACAGCAGGGATGGGCTGGAGCCAAGCAGCAATGCTGGTGTGAAGGTTGGCCTTGGTGTAGTGGGGCACACACTGCAGGGGGCCACAGCCGCACAGGGCATGGATGACAACTGTGGCAAAACATCCAGTAACATGGATGAGGGTGTGCACCTGCACACAGGGGCACTGGACCATGATGGACACAGGGGGATGGACACCCACCTACGTGTCAGGGATGTGGAGCAGCCTGGACAGACACAGGACGGTATAGTGACAGCCAACAGCATGGCCATGTCACCACCTGGTGCAGCACGGAGGCTGGGACAACACATGCCAGCCCATTCCTGAGGCCGAAAGAGGGCCCACCCTGAGGCAGGTGGTATGGCCTGTGAAGGACGGATGACTAGGCAAGCATCACCAGCAGCAGCACCCGTTGCACAGTTGGCAGCTGCCGGCAGCAGGACTGGAGGTAGGGGGGACAACAGCAGCAAGCTGTCAGGAACCGCTGCGGCACAACAGATACCCCTAGTGATATGACGGCGGTCACAGAGGCACAGGGGGGAGATGCAGCCAGGGCGTGCCACACTGCCTGAAGCTACACAGGGCAGCAGCATGGTGGTACAGCCACCACACACTGCACAGAGTGAGCCACCGGACACCGTAGGCTGGAAGGGGAGGCCAGCACACAAACAGGAAGCATGCAGCGTGCCAGGCATGCACATCAGAGGGGGGTCACCCTGCGGTGCTGCCCACCACATTGCAATGGTCCAGTGTGCCCATCTGACCATGGGCAGGGACCACATCACAACACGCACCAGACATTGATGTGCAGGTGTCTGTGCCATGCATACCCGTGCCGCATGCACTTGTAACCCCATATCCCCTGTACATTGCCCATGGCCATGACGCTCCCCACATAGCACTGCAGTATGGGACATGTACACAAGCCTGCATCCCCTGACAATGGCACCCCCCCACATGCTAACGAGCAGCACACCGCCATCCCTGCAGGCATATACTGGACACCTGCATGGCCCCCAATGCCAGCCCTGGGACTTGTTGCATGCACCCGGGTGTGTACACCATGGCATGCCACAGACCGCTCACGCTGCACACTCACACCCGTGCACTCCCATCCACTGCCAACCAAACAAGCCCCCCCATGTGGCCAGTGTGGGCAGTGGGTGCACACACCATGGCGTGGAGCACCAGCACAGGTGTGGCCCCTGGCACCATACCTATCCATGATGCCATGCATGCTGCCACAGGACTGTCACCTCCCTACCACACAAGGGGTACCACAGACCACCCAGCATCAACCCGAACACACAGTTCCCACCATGGGGCATTCCACCATGGCAGCCATACAGAGCTGCACACAGCAGTCCACTGGGTGGGCCCTGTGGTATGCCACATACCATGCCACACCACCCGGCTCCCCATGCTGGTACCCACACATGCACGACACATGCAGGCCCAAACTGCGGGGTCCCACCTTGTCGACTGGTGGTTTGGCTTACCCACCGTGGCATACCACTGTGGAACTATGAGGACCCATACACTAGGTGGCACAAGCCCACAAGGGTACAGTGTCCTGACACTGTGCCCAGCATGTGGCAGCATCACACCCTGTGGCACACAGCGGTGCTGCCCACATGTTGCTGGACAGCAGTCCCTATGGACCACATGGTGCCCTGCAGTGGCCCTTTGGGCTACTACTCACACAATGGCTGTCCCCTACTGGTGTACAGCATAGACAGGTATATAGCATGCACAGTACAGAGAGACACACAGACACAGCTTGCACATTGAACAACATTGTATTGGGGACACATAAGAAACACACAACAGCAACAGTCATGATGACCCAAGAGGTACACAGTGCAATGGGCAAAGTCCCATATTCTGCAATAGTCTTACATCAGTGATGCACTTAACTGCAGTGCATGCACAGTTTCATTATCCCTGATGTCCCGGTGACCTGTGTCCATATTACCCAGTGAGCCCTGTCCTGGGCATGTCCACTATTGCATGGGGGGGCCAGGTCTTTGATGCATGCACATGTCCACCACTCATTGTCCACCAATCCGGTCCATGTAGTCCAGCAGGGCTTGCACTGCTACTTGTAGGTAGGTCAGCAGCCTTGCCATGGGCCGGATGTGCAAGCTGAGTCCCTGGGCAAAGTCAAGGAGGCCATGCGGCTGGGGCTGCATGTCAACGGCACCCCTCTCGTCCCTGTCCGGTGACGTGTCCCTCTCACTCCTGGGCTGCCCTGGACCATGGTCGGGGGTTGCATCACCATTGCCATGCATCGGGGCATCCTCATCCTCAGTCGGGTCAGCGACCACCCGGCCAGCTATGCCATGGGCATCCCCGCCTGTCGCCGTGTCAGTCGTGTCGCCTGCCGCACCAAGTCCCACAGCACTGTCACCTGGCCCTGCATTCCAACGACGCTCCTGTTGGGCAGCCAGGATGTCCCCCTCTGCCTCCTCCACATCCTCCTCATCCATTGTATCCTCTGCACCCTACTGTGGGGCCACCTGTTGCCCACCCTGGGCCATCATCCGGGTCCTGGCTGTGTACGCCTGTGTGTCACTCTGCCTCAGGTGTCACATCGTCCACTCCAGGGAATGCCACCATGCATCCTGGCCCTGCTGCTCACTCCTCGCACCACCATGGACACCTGGAACACAAAGTGACAGCCAGTAAGTGCACCACACGCCCATGCACTGCCTCCCTGCATGTTGCCCACACCACCGACGCAGGCCCAGCAGGCCACTGTCATGCCTTGCCACATGTCGCATGGGCTGTGACATGCACCAATCATATGTGGAGCACACACCCACACATGTGTCCATGGTGCCTGTGCCCTATCAGCACCCCCCAGCCATGACAACCTGTGCCAGCCTGCCGGTACATGTGTGTGTGTGTGTAGCCCCCCTGCCTGCTGGTACCCACACAGTAGCCTACACAGCTGCATACATGTCATGACCGCTGCACACCTACCTTGACGATGTTGCTCTCTGTGGGGTCCTCTGCCATGTCCATCCTGTCTGGCTTCCCTGGGCCTGCCCTGGCCTTCGGCATCACTGCCCTCACCTGCAGGGACATGACGGTGTGTGACTTCATCAGTTCCCTTCTGTGCAGTCGAGGTCACTGTAGTGTGCTACGTATTAGACATGGTACTGGTGCCACTTACCTGACCGGCATGGGCTTCCTCCATGCATCTGGACATCTGCTTCTTGTGTCATCCTCCTCCTCAGGTGGGCAAGGAGCCACCCCTCCCTCCAGGCCAGGTCATTCCAAAGGTGCTTGGCCTGCCGTATGGTCCTCCTTATTACAGACACCGCCTGGAACCTGCTGCCTATGGTGGACCACACCCTCTCCCTGTCTGCTGGGCTGGACTGCTGTGCCCACTGTGGGAACAGCATCCTGTGCTACTGCACAGCCAGGCTGATGAGAAGCACTGTCTCATCATCTGTAAAGTTAGGTGCCCTGCTCCAGCATGCCATTGCAACTGGGACTGCCACCAGCTGCTTGCCCTTATGACTGCTGTAAACTCTTGCTTCCCTCTGCAGTGTAGATGGAGCTGTACCTGTGCTACACTGTCCTGTGCCACCTACGATGTGCCACCGAGACCCTACAGGTGCTGGTGGCTCGATTCCTCAAGTTCCCCACTTTCCCCTTGCAGGTCTCCCGCTGCGACGCAGACACTACGCAGCTTGCTTTGGCATGCAGTGAGCAACGCACCCTGCGTTGCATATGGGATGACTGTGTATGCAAGTAGCATTGCTCTGGCTGACACATGGTGTGACTCACATCCACCCACTGCCACTGCACAGTGCAATGTGCAGTGCTGTGCTAGCCATCCCCCCTGTCACTGCACAGGTACCTCGGCCATGTGGGGGGGCCTGCTTCCGGTGGCACTGTGCCAGTCCACATGACGCATCCTATAGGTGTGCCATGACACACCCATTTCCTGCTGCCTGTGGTGCACTGCACCCACCCATGTGTATCACCTGCGGCAGTACTGCATGGTGTGTGCAGCCTCCCACCCACACAGTCCCTCATGTCCCTGTTCTGCCAACCTTTGGTGCACACTGTTCACTTCCACTACATGTTGGCACTGGCAACAGTGTGCTGCATGCCACTTGTCTGTAGATCTGTCCCCAGCACGTGCAGTCTCTGCTGCCTAGCACCGTGGCTGCTGCACAACTGCCCCACACAGTCCCCCATCCCTACATCACACTGCTCATGCACATGTCGCCCCTGCTGGCACTGGGAACCCGGACACCCATGCCACTGTCTGTGTCACTGTGCACTGCACCATCTGGGGAGGCACACAAGCAATGGGCACATCTGTGTCACCTGTGCTGCCACTGCCTGTGTGGTGGCCCAGGCAGTGACACCTCTGTCTCACCGAAGCTGTTCTGGTCCACCAGCTGTGTGTGCTCTCCGTGATGGTCCCTGGGTTTCTGACACTGCAGTGTTGTTCCCAGTGATGGCATGGCACTGCTGCCCAGTGTGCCTGTTGTGTATGCCATTGCTGTATGCGTGTGATCGTCCCATGGTCCTGAGGCTGTGGTTCAGGGCCTGTATGCAGCATGGCAGTGTTGGCATACCTGTGGCTGTGTACACTGTGCATACTGTTGTGTGCTCATCTGAAGTGTGACACAATGAGCTGCGCTTGCATCCGATGTCCTGCTAGTGTGTGTTGTGCCTGGCCTTGCTGTCGCCAGTCATGGGCTGGCCCCACTGCCTCCTCCTCCTCCTCCCCTGCAGTGTCACCATCCTCGCTGGGTGCCTCCTCATCCTCTGCCAGTGGTGTGCCATGTTCCAGTGCTATGTTGTGATGCACACAGCATGCTATGAACAGTTTGCATGCCATTACTGGTGTATACTGCAGTGCACACCCTGATCTGTCAAGGCACCAGAACTTCATCTTGAGGGTGCCATCTGTGTGCTCTATCACATTGCGTTTTGCTGTGTGGGCATCATTGTGCCATTGCTCTGCTGCACTCTATGGATGTCTCACTAGTGTCATCCGCCAGGGCTGTTATGGGTATCCACTGTCACCTGTGGGAAGGGGGTGTAGGTTAGTGTTGTGACTACATTCGTCCCATGCCCACCCATGCTGCATGTGTCCATGCGTTCCTTACCTAGCAGCCGTCCATCTGTGAATGTCCCTCTCTGGAAGGCCTCGCACACTCCACAGTTCCTGTAGATGTATGCATCATGTGTGGACCCTGGATACTGTGCCATAACGTCGAGGATCCTGCACCTGCTGTCACTGATGACCTGTACATTCATGGAATGGAAGCCCTTCTGGTTGACATAGGTCTCTGGTTCGTCCAGTGGTGCCCTTATGGCAATGTATGTGTGCAGTCTACTGCACCAAGCACCCGTGGGAATCCTGCCATGCTGTAGAATCCCTGCTCGATTGCCAGTTGCTCCAGGGCATCTGTGGGTAGGTGGATGTATTGGTGTGACCTGTGTATGAGGGCATCCATGACTGCCCTCAGGCACCATGATACGGAGGGCTGTGAGATGCCCACGGTGTCCCCACTCGGTGTCTGGAATCCTCCAGTGACCATTAACCATAGGGCTGCACATATCTTCACCTCTATTGGTATGGCATGGCCTCTCCGGGTCCTGCTTCTGAGGTCGGTGACAAGTTCTTGGCATAGCTCTGCTATGGCTGCCTTGCCAAGTCGATATCGTGTGATGCACTGCTCCTCGCTCAGGTCCATGTGGGCATTGCATGGCTGGTACACATGCATAGCATGCCTCCCAATGTCTTGGTTGCTGCTGTCTGTGCACCTGCTGTGTAGCACCACCCTGTTGTGTAGCCTGGCGGGCATGTCACCTGCGGTGTTGTCTGGCCAACTGTATGCCCAGTAGGGCCTGTGGTGCTAACATCCTCCAGGCAGTCATCTGTCTCTGTCCTGCTGCAGTCCTGTGTCTCAGTCCTGTATCACTAGCCTGCCCCTTCACTTCCTTTTTCTAAGTCCCCTTAGATCAGCTCTGCGTGGTGTAGCAGGTGTTTGTTATCTGCTGTTGGGTGCCCCTTTGAGAATAGCACTCCTGCGTCCTACATGTCTTACCACTGTCGCAACACACCATGCGTCATGTTGCTAGCTGCCTTCTGGTGCTGTGCTGGCACATGGGATGCATGACACAGTGGGTCTTTGCCTTCACGCATGGTGCATTTGTGAATCCCGTCTTGCTTGCATCTTGGCACAGCTTGCTGTTTGCATCCTGCTGCTCAGCGCACGTACCTTGCATCTTGGTGCAGCGTTTGAGAATCGGGCCCCCAGTGTTCTTCTATGGATTTGTTGATTAAAATATGAATTAATTAATTGATTTATTTCTTTAGAACTTCAGAGATTACATTTGAGCACAAGAGCTCATTTACAAAGATTCCACATCAAATACATAATTACAAAAAACATTACAAGCACAATGAGCAGTTCCAGAGGAAATGCAGTTGAGTCAGTCTCAAAGCACTTAATGCAGAACAGTTATTTACAGTTTTGAAAAGAAAGCCATGCAGATCGTTGTATAAAAAGTCACAAGTTATGTACAGAGAGAAACCAAATAAAACTGATTAATCACTACAGATGCACTGGACTGCCAAGGCAGACTGCAAAGATCTCTTAAACTGATTAAACTTGGCGAGATTCAGCTGTGTATCAGGCAATTCATTTAACCAGTTAGCGGCCTTTAGAGCAAATGACCTCTTGCCCAGCTGTGTACTCCAGAAAGAAGGCTTAAGGGCATTTCTGGCCAATTTTCCTGATGTTGTATTGGTTGGAGTCTGTGTGGAAGCAATTTGTTAAAGCAGGGGGTGTAAGGCCCAAGAGCACCTTTCTGCATAGCAAATAGGTCTGGAGCTTTATTCTGCTGGGTAAAGATAGTCAGTTAATGAGTGCATAGAGGGTACAACCATGAGTGTGGTTATCTACACCAAGTACAAAGTGTCACACCTTATTACAGATCAGCTTTACTCTGTTTAACACCATGACATGCAACAATAAGGTATCAAGCATCTCTAGAGAGACTGTTCCTGTTCCGGTGCAGGACACCCAGTCTTCTGTTAACTGCGGCCACCAGATTGTCAACATAGGGTGCAAAAGATAAGGTGTCATTCAGAATTACTTCAGTGTATTTGAAGGTCTCCATCTGTTCAAGGTCATGTCCTTCACCATTTCTGATTACAAAGGGTGGAACTTTCCTCTTTTGTGGAGGCTAGAAAAGAGCATGTTCTTTGTTATTTTGTAATTGAGGGCCAGTTTGTTGTTGGAGAACCAGCTTTCAAGTGACCTAAAGTTACTTTGAAGAGTGGGGGATAAAGCTGTCAAGGTCAGATTTTTTGAAATAGATGACTGCATCATCAGCATAGAGGAGTACGTTGGCTGTCTGACAAGCCTCAGGCAGTTGATTTATAAAAAGGCCAAATAGAAGTGGGCCCCTAGATGGAACCCTGGAGGACACCAATAGATACTTCCCTATTGTCGGACAAAGACTTGATGATCTTCACCCGCTAGGAGTGATTTTTGAGACTATCTGTGCTGTTTGCTGTTTGACTTCTTGTCGCACAAGGGAAAAAAAACTACTCAACCATGGGAGAATTATTTGCTGCATCTTCTGCAAATTTTCTCCCTTTTTTTGAAGGTTTTGGGTAGGGTCTAGATTGAGGCATAAGGTCAGTGATATCTCTGAGTATTTAAATGCAAACGCACCTCATGTGGTCAGGCAAAAATGAAATGTATTTGCTGTATGCAGAAAAAATAAAACAAAAGCCAACCAATGTCTACAGCAGGTTGGAGCAGCACAAACAGCTGTAGACCTTGGTTGGCTTATTTTTAATTTTTTCTGCATACAGCAAATAAATGTGATTTTTGCCTGACCACACGAGGTGTATTTGATTGGTCCTGAGTGCTAACACGAACTGTTTGCTCTTGGAGTTGGATGCTTGGGGCCAGCTGCCATGGGTGTAGTGAGCACCGTTCCTGATCGTTGCTGATCATGGCCATTATTTTTGGATTTGGTTTACTTAAATGAAAAGACCTTTGAGTACCAATTCCATGACACACTTGCCTCCCATAAGAAGTGTCTCTGCTACCTCCAGCCTTGAAACAGTTATGTAGTTTAAAGAATTTCAGTTTCTATCTTTTTCATAAAAATACTCCAGTTGGATAATCCAGTATTTGAAAGTACCTCTTAAAAGTTGGCATGCCAGTGAAAACTCATTCATTTTCATTATAGCGTAGTCTGGATGGGGTTGTTCTTATAGGAGAGATCTTCTCTGCAACTCACTCCACGTCTACCACCAAAGTAATCTTCCAGCTCCAGTTAGTTACAGATAACAAAGTATAGAAGAAAATGGCATTGATATCATTGAACCTGACACCCCATCAGGTATGAAAAATAAGGTAATTGGAAAGCAAATTAAATCCTTTTTAGTGGACTTTGAAAGCTTTATATTGCCATATGTACAAAGAATGAATTTAGCCTCGTTGGCTTGCCTCCATGATATACCACAACTTTGGAATAAAAGATGGGTACAGCAATCCAACAAAGATGCTGCACTCCCATAACTTGGTGTGGATGTTAGAGAAAATAGCATATATGATAAGTAAGCAATAAGAAATGATAGGTTATATGCTAGACACTTCTAACTCATTGTCAGGAGCGTAGTGAGGCATAAGGCTGCAGGCTGAATACCTTCAGTCCCTGGCCATGCATTAGAAGTCTGTAGCGCACACTCCTAGAGTGTCTTATTACATTTATGAAATGGGTACATAACTATTTAGAAAGAAAAACACAAAGTCAGTTATAAAATTCTCAATAAGTATTAATTTAATAGCTAAAATATGAATACGCAGGGAAAAATAGTCCCCAGTGTTTGGGGGAAGAGAAATATTAAACACAATATACCGCATAATGCACTTTGACTGCTGCTGTGAACAAAACAATAAATATATTTGCCAAAATAGGCATTTCCACTAAAGTTCATTGTGCAATTCTGCATGCTGAACTGCCCCCAGAGAAATAATCCATAGGTTCTGTATGTGGAGCTGTTGCTGCTTCTGTAGTTTGCGGCTTCTCTGATATTCCTATAGTGGTAGTAGGCTCTTAATGTGCTGGGGACTTATTTGGACACAGCGCAAGGACGTTGCTCCACCTTTACCTGTCTTCATTGTTGGCTTTCCAATTTTCAAAGGTGATAGGAAATAGTTTTTTACACCTCTAGGCACACTCCTGCTGTCTTTTTAGTGTTCACCCAATATGCTGTAATGTTTTTGACTTTTTTTTTTGGAAATCTCTTTTTACGCCCCCTCATCTCTAGTGTTGTACCCAATTGCTTGCCTGTTACCACATCCCCTGGGACCCCCCCACGGAGCCTTAGCTTACCCCCCCAGATGGGGATGAGTAGGGCCACCCCCTTACCCCTCGTGCTTTCAGGTCTCGTTGGGGTCCTCACTGAAGGTCACAGCTGCTGCAGGTGAGGACTAATCTCCAGCCCTCACATTGGTGTCACACCGGGGCTTAAGCATTTTCCCCCAGTACTCCCCTGGAGGTGTGACTACACTAGGACGTCAAGGCATGTGCCAACATCAGTCTCACCCCCGACTTTTTTTTCATGTATTTATTTTTTTAATTATTCTGTTTTTGCACCATGGAGCCTGGCAGGTGGCTACAGCCCTCCCTTAGAGGGACTCATCCTCCTGCCCCACACGTCCCCACTCATGCTGACCCCTGGTAATTGCCCCACAACTTGCCCCCCCCCACAGTGGGGCCATGGAGAAGAGCATCAGCTATCTCTCCCCCTGAGAGCACAATCTAGAATCTGGAGGTGGCACAGGGACATGGGGCCATCATGGAGTCTGCCAGCTCTCTTTTCCACCGTTACTCCCATCCCCTTTCCCCATTGACATAAAGATGCTGGTATGTGCCACCCAACCTGTACTACCATCCAGTCACTGCCAGAGGGAAGTCAACGAGCAGGATGACAAACATTTCCCCCTCCCTGAGAGAGGAGAGCAGTCCTCTGGATGCTCAATCCTCCCTCGCCACTGCTGACCCATGGCAGTCTGGGCTCATTCCAGGACCTGGGTCACCGGCATGGCATGAGGCATAGTGACCAGTGCCTCAACCAGCTACCTCTCTCCCCCTACTTTTATGACTTCAGGCTTGCTGAACCTTCGGCTGCCGCCAGAGGTCAGTCATGCACCGACTGTGCTCTCCCCCTGGAGGAGACTAGCGGTCCAATGAACTCTCAAGCCTTCTCCCCCCAACTAGCCCTCCAATAATGCAAGCTCATTCCCGAATGTTTTTGATTTTTTTTTTGTTAAAATAATAATCTAATTTTGTTGCCTTCGTAACTATACTGAATCGCTTCTCCCCAACAGGTGTTGCTCTCTGTTTACAAACTGCCTTAATATTCTATGACATTATTAACACCATTCCAGGCCATTGAGATGAACTTCATGGAATGGTGTTATTGATGTCATATCATGTCTTAAAAATCTGAAGAGAAAGAGCAGTATTTGGTGAGGAGAGCAGAACTCTCTGTATGTCCGAGGGCACCCCAAAGCCAGATCATTTCTTTATCACAAATTGGTCAAAACATATCAGAATACATAACTGGCATGGAAAGGAAAATGAAAGGGCATTTAACTATGTAAAAATCATTTCCAGTCTCCATTAAGGCTGCCTTCATTGCTGTACTCTGTGATATTCATGATGTCCTTGCTCTGCAGATCTACATCAGATAAGAGCTGAACTGCTGTGGCTGAACTGAATGATTAGTATAGCTGGTACTTAGTGGTGCTTCCTTGCTCAGCCTGCTCATCACGGTGCTTCTATAGTTCAGCCCCATAGGATCTGCACTAAAACATTTATTTATTTATTTATTTAAGAGTTTTACCAGGAAAGGCATACTGAGCAGATTACCACTTGATTCCAGATACATCCTGGGGACAATACAAAATAACATTGTGAAGCATACAATATAACAAGGTGAGATAATAGGTACTGGCAAGTTAACAGCAGGTTATAACTCAATACATGGTATAACACAGTGCAGGAATACAAAATAACATTGTGAAGCAAACATTATAACAATATAACAGGGTGAGATAATAGGTACAGGCAAGTTAACAGCAGGTTACAACTCAGTACATGGTATAACACAGTGCAGGAATACAAAATAACATTGTGAAGCAAACATTATCACAATTTAATATATGGATCATGAAAATAATACAGTAGAAAAGCATATAAAAAATTCTTCATAGTAGTATCACTCCCAAAGTGATAATACTACACTCCAGGAGTGATAATACCACTGTTCAGGTGCCGTAATACTATCGTTCAGGACCTGAACGATAGTATTATCACCAAAACACAACAGCACATGTACTAGTCTAGCTCCCAACATCTTTCAAAACATGCCTTCCAATTGGCCACTTTTCCTGTTATGGCTGGCAGAACAGTTCAAAAAACATGTCGGCCACTGTCTTGCTTACCGAGAGTGTTTCTCAACTTGAACATTTTGCAGCTTTTTTGTTTTAAATATGTGAAAAAAACAGATATCCAGGTGATCCTGCATTCCCCAGACATGGAAAAGGTAGGCTGTCCTTTGTAAAAAAAAAAAAAGAACACCGAGCAGTGAGACAGTGTGGCGCATGGCCAGGACGGACGGACTTGTTCGCTACAGTGGCCAACTGCCTGAGAGAGAAGAAAATCAGAAAATCGCATCCATATATTAAAAGAATTAAAAAATAGGTTCCTGTGCATCACAATGTAGTAATGCACAGGAACCTATCTATTATTCTATTTATAACAGGGTGAGATAATAGGTACAGGCAAGTTAACAGCAGGTTACAACTCAATACATGGTATACCACAGCACAGGAATACAAGTGCATTTAACATGTGAGTTAAGACACTTGAAGGGGAGAGACAGGTACAAATGATGAAGTGGGGTTAGGTAGTAAAACATAGGCATAGTGTCAAGTGTGCTTTGTGGAAGGCACTTTGGGTGCAGGTATAAGGCTTTAGGTTCTGGTGGCAGTTTGGAAATGTATTTTTTGTAACTGCTGACAGGACTCAGTGAACTACCTGGGAGTGAGTAAATATAGCCATGAGGTGATTGCTTGCTTATTTCATGGAGGTTAGTATGGTTCTTGGTACACACATTGATCCCCAGTGTCAGGTACTTTACTCCATTACTCCATTTTCATCCATTTTTAAAATAAAGCTTAATGAAGTTATCTGCCTTAGCTCCTCCTGACCACACCTGGCCATGTACATTTGTATGTCCTACCATGATTTTGGATGAAGCCGTGCAGGTGACAGAGCTGGACAGTCATGGAACTTCAGTAGGTCAGTTTGACTGAGGGTCTCATGTTGCTTGGTCGTGCCTTTTTTGCCCACGAGTATTCTTTCATGCAAGATGTAAAGATGTTATTTGACGTCTTAAATTTAGGGTCATTCATAATGTTTTGAGTGCAGCCTACTGCCACAGAGCTGAGGTGTCCGTTGAGGGCCATGCTGAGTGAGCAGTAGCTGCTGATTGTGTACTCAGCTGCATCAGTTGTCCTTGCCTTGGTGTGGAAGTGCTGAAAGGACTTGCTTGCTTCCAATCAGTAACAGTGTTTTTACCTCCTCAAATACATAGAGAGCCCAATCAGTGGCACAGACAGTTTTTTTTTTCATTTCTCTGTTCATCTGTTCTACTCAGTTGGTAAGATGTTAGGTTTAGAAAATGGCTACTCACTGAGCATTCCACTGTTACAGCTATTGTTTCTTCAGAGGTGCTGCTTTCTGGCTATGGATCTTCAAATGTGATGGCAGCAGGCTGTGGATCTTTCAGTGGGTTGAAGGTGTCCATCTGATCTTCAGAGAGGGTCTCTTTAAAATTCAAGATAAGCAGTGACATAGCAAATAAATGTGAGTTTTACAGTTGTGGCTAGTGAGAGCTAGTGGGTTTTAAAAATGTCTGACTTCAGAAATCTCAAAATCCTTTTTCTGAGGCACTGCTAGCTTGATGTTCTAAAGTTTAGCTGACCAGTACCTGTTTTTAGCCATGCACTAGACATGTCTAGTGCACAGCTAACAACCAGAGTGCTCAAAATCTTAAGCCCAATGCTGATTACAATGTACTACAGATGGGCTTGCATGAAATCAAAATGTAAGTTAAAAAAATAATTACCTATTACAACCAGATGGTTACATTATTGACCTTTTATTTTGAAGATCAGGATAAAAGGGTGAACATGGGAAAGAGGGGCAACTTACTGTATATCCAGGCAAAATGGTGAAACAGGATTTATGCTAAATAAACACACACTTAAAGAAATTGTGGATACATAGCAAATACAGAAGTGACTGAAATAGAGAGGGAGGTTAGAATTTTGAAAAAGGTTAAAGGTAAAAGTTAACTAAACATAGCAAATCAGAAACAGATGGAAACACTAAAAAATAATGGTGATGAAGGGGTAAAGATTAAAGAGCAAAGAAGCTGAAATGAAGGGAAAGAAACCTAAATCCCCAGTAACAACCAGTTGGTTTAATACTGAAGGAAAACTGAGAAATATATCTAATAGTGAGGAGGATGCCTGATTCTAGATAGGAAGAAAGATCAAAAGCATAAAGCCTTAATACTGAGGGACAGGAGAATAGATCAAGGTTTCATTTTATCAACAGTCTATGTGAAAGGGGTCCCTGCTTTCTGGATAGTAATGATGTACAATTTATATAAGGGAATCCTGGGGATTTTATAATCAGATGAAACAACATCATAACAGTTTACAGGTATAATTCAGAAAAAGTAAAAGGGAAATCTGCACAATAGTAAGGACCTCCTTAATTAAGAAGGCAATACTATCAGCCAAATTAGAATCTGAAAAACTAGGAATTAAAGTAAATGAAGAAGACCTTGAAAATATAGACCAGGCCTTTAAACTCAGGAATAAAACCAAAGTTCCAAGAGGGAAATGATTGTGTGAGTAAGTTTAGTAATGGGAGGGCTTTTAGCCCAAGGATCAATGGGTGGAGCAACACCGTCACTCCCCTATCGACCTTAAAAATGTCACTCATCCTGGATTCTTCCAGGATTCATTTTTCATTGCAGCCGGAGGCGCTGCTTTCCTAACCCTCTCTGGTTTTCTGCTGCATGTACCCTTGTCTGTGCTGCACCTCCAGCTGCCAGTTTGTATCTCCTCGCCTTCTTTGGATGTTTTCTCTTGCCTCTCTCTCTCTCTCTCTTCTCGCAGTTTCTGCTGCTTTCTTCTTCTGGCCCCTCCTCAGTCAGTGCTTTCGAGTGCTCCTTCCACCCTACTCGCTGCCCCCCCTTTCCGCCTCGGCTCCTGCTGAGCAGATCTCATTCCCATTTTGCCCTTGCTTCTGCTGTTTACCCTCCCGGTCCTGAATACATCACTGGCCATCTGCGATTCTCTGCCTGCCGCCCACTTCCCTCCTCGCATTCTGGCAGTGCTTCTGGGTGTTTCCTTGCCCCCAGCTTTCTCATGCTTACTTCCTCCCTAGATTTTCTGCAGCTGCTTTGGCGCTGTGCTTCTCCCACTTGCTTTCCTGCCTCTGCTGCATGTTAGTCGGACCGACCCTCAGTCTGCTCGGTTGTCTTCTGCCAACTTCCTGTTTCAAAGTATTGATTGTCAGTAAGTTTCTTTGAGTCTCATTTCACCCTCTCTCTGGTTTACATCTGCGTCTATGGGACCATGGCTTACCTGCAGAATGGATTATTTTCATATCACTCGACATGAATTGGGTCTGGTTTGCCTAATGCCGTACCGTGCACATCGAGTCTGGATGTGCCTCCTCATATCCTACTATTCCCTGCTCAGTTATCCTGTATCAGGCGAGCATTTGGGTATTCTGTGCTTCTGATCTCATTTCCCCTGGCTCCTTGTCATTTGCTGCTGTTTATTTATGAATCCCTCCCATTCATTTGCTTGTTAGGGGATGGCTTCCCCCTTCCTGTGCATTTCCCATAACTCTCATCCTCATGTCTCCTGACACGGGGACTAGTCTTATATATAAATATTGAAAAAAAAATCAGAATTTCTTCAGTTCAGCTGCCTTTTTGGAGTTCTAATGCCTTGCTGCCTCATTTCCTAATTTGCTTCCTATTGCCCTAATTGTCCTCCGTTCTGGTCTGCCCCTTTCTGGTCTACGATACTTCGTCTCAACCTGCTTATCTATTCCCATTGCTCTCAGTATATATTTTTCATCGCCTCCCACCTTGCTCATCCCACCATTAAGGATTCACTTCAGTCCTGGCTTCTCTGTCTCATCATGCCATGTTTTCCTTTTCTATTAGCTTGCTTTGCTATTCACATCATCTGGCCATCAATGGCTGACTATCTGGCCTTTCATCAAACCTGGCCCATGTGCTGCCTCATCTAGCTCACCTTACTGCCATTCTCATCCTGTATCTGCTGAGTCCTATGCTAACCCATTGACCTCCCTCTGTCCTCGTTCTTTCATACCTCGCTTTCCTGTACCAGCCTTCATGGCTTCAATCCAGCATCTTACCTCATCCATTTCCTAATCATGTACCTCACACCGCTCACTCGAGCTGTCACCATTGTACTTCATCTATTGCCTAATTTTACCTTCCTTGTCCTAGTGCCTTTTCGCGTACCAGCCATCATGGCTTCACTCCACTCTTAGCTCACTCCCCATCATACATCGTTCAATTTTGCTCACTCCTCATCATACCTCATTCAGTTTTGATCCTTGCTTGCTCAACCTCAGTTGCCTCTGGTTCCAGATCTCCCTTCTTGGTCTTGGTGTCTACCTCCTTTCAAGGATCCTACTTCATTTTCTTCTGTCGTACAAGTTAATTTCAAGTTCATTCCTGTCTCCTCTTACAGTTCTGTACCAGCCATCCAGGATCCACGCCACTCGTAGCCTGCTATTGATATTCTTTTTGTGTGTACCTACCATAACTCCTATGCCATCTATCAACTGCGGCCATCCTGCCGCACTTATTGAGTTCATAACTCCAGTTATATCGAGTTCATAAATCCAGTCATCTTTCATTCAGCATTACCTCAAGGCTTACATCTTTACATCATTTACTCGAACATTCCTATCACCGAATCCCCTACTACCTCATCGACTACAAACTCAAGGTCTAATCGTTCAGAGTCTAATTGCTTAATCAAACACGCCTTTTCAGTCTCTGTGTATGCTCGCTTGTATCGCTCAATCAAGTCTGTCTGCATTATCATTTGTCTCCTTGGCACATCTGGAATCTCCTCATGATCACATCTTGATACCACATCTGGATACCCCTTGCTCCTCTGCTTCATACATGGCTTTACTCCATCCCAGCTTTTCTCTTCCGATCTACTATCCCTTATCGACCACTCTAGCGTATCCTCCTTGAGTCCCCGCTGCAGTATGTTCCTCATTTTGTTTATGCTCATTATGAGTTTTCCCTATCCTATCATAATTCTACTTACTCATATCCCTCATCTAGGAACTATTCTCTCTACTAACACATGTCCTCAAATCAAACGCCGTCAGCCTGGAGGGAAGGCGACCTAGGCCTTCGATCCTCAGAAGTTTCCTCCTCAAAGGGGTTTTTTCCTCTCCTCTCCTCTCCTCTCCTCTGTGCCAATGGTCATAATATTAGTTAGAGTTAGTGCTTTCTTCTCATTAGTTAGCTAGGTTCCACTGTTGGATGGAGGCGGATGGTGGCCCGGCTTTCCCCTCTTCCCTCGGGAAATTAGCCCTTCTTCACAGAATTCATTCTTCACCCTTGCCTCTCTGAAGCTTGACATCTTTAGGCATTCTTTTTGGGCTTCTTCCTAACCTACCTTTAGCTGATGTATTCATTTCCAGCACCTGTAAGGGGGAACCCTCCTCTATGGTTCCTTGTGTCGTACCCCTACATGGTGGTATATCCCACGGATAGAGAGGTGGAAAGCCACAAAAGCAAATCAAGTTACTCAAGCATCATCACATATCTTATCCAGTTGCATAAGCACATTGAACATAAGGGAAATAAGGTTATGGATCTGAAAACAATACAGAAAAAAATACTGAATGTGTAAACCAGTGTAGTTTGAACATAGCCTACAGGGAGACAGTAAATATGCACTTTGGAAAGAAAGAAGGAAAATCTGGGGTAGAAAACAGAATAATCCCAAAGTAAAGAACAATTTAGTTTCAGCATCAGACTCAGAAGTTGTTACTGTACCGAATATAGCACAAGCAGTTTAGAGTGAGTCCAGCATAATACAAAAAGATTCTGTGGTGGTATGATAAATGTTGGTTCTGACTGACAATCGACACTTTTCAAATCAGAAGTAAGCATTAACTCACAAGACAGTGTGGGTCTGCTTGAATATTAATCAACGCCTGTGGAGGGGCACAAGACCGCAGTCCGAGTGCCTCCAACCACCCAGGCATGGATTAATTCTCAAGGTGCTTGTATCATGGCATGCACAATTTGACACAGGCATCTTGAACAAATTAGACAAACACTGGGGAGAACAGAAAAGTGCGTTTAATGCTCTGAACACAATAACTTACAACATGGACACAGAACACATTGATTTATGGAGTCACTTGACAGATAAACAATGATAAGGGGGTGAACAGTACCTGTGGTGTATACATTGTTCAAAGTAAACAATGCCACAGGACTAAAAATGTATTTCTCTTTGGTTACTCCACACTGACTCCACGGTCCGATTAGTAGCAGGCAAGGAGGATCCTGTATGCAAAGCGGTGCTCTGTATATTGCTGCATGTTACTCCTGAATGGCTTTTGCCATTTATTGAGTGAGTGCTTATATATGCTGTAATGCAACCTGCTCCAGAATGGTCTGACAATGATTTCCCCTTCGACTACTGCTGGGGCTTCACTGTACAGGGTAAACTACAGTAGTGCATGGGACCACACACAAACAAAGCACCACATGTACACAAGCACTCCTGGTAGCCCTGCCTCTGCCATCCCACCACTCTCCCAGGTCTCTGTAAGGAGAATGAGCCATGAGACACTGAGTACGGGAGACATGGAAGACAAACAACAGCCGCTGCTGCACATTGTGTGTCTGTGAGCTGACCAGGGCAGTGTGTGCCGACTTTGTGTGGAGACCACCAGCAGAATATGTTTTCATGACAGGGTGAGAGAGAGAAGAGAGAGAGAGAGAGAGACAGTGACACACAGACACAGGTGAAGATGTCCTAGCGAATGTGATTACTGTCTTCTGTCTGTCTGTCTCTCTCTGTCCCACTGTCTCTCTTGGTGTGATTTTCAGCAATGCACTCATTGAAGCATACTTTGCCATGCCTCTCTCTCTCTCTTTTGGTGCACTGTGCAGCTATCTGTGCAAGTCATGAGCACGCTCCCCCCACACACACAGGTGTGCTCTAGAGAGCATCCATTTATTAACTGAGAATTATTTCACAGTCAGGTGATATGTTTTGGCCAATGAGAAGGGGGCAATGTTCTTTGTCATGTTACAATTAAAATTAATCAATTGGAATGTGGCAGAAATTGCCACAAAGAATCAAGATGTAGCATGGATAAGCAAACTCAGAGACACAAGGCAATTGTAGTGGGGGGTGGCAGGAAGTAGGCTGTTGGTTAACTAGAATCTGCAGCTTATCCAGTAGGTAGGGAAATGGGCAGACTGGGTGGGCCAGGTGGTCCTTATCTGCCATCAAAGTCTATGTTTCTATGTTTCTATAACATTATAGCACTTCAGGAAACCTGGTTATATAACAAAACATTTGCCCTGGATTGCAATACAGGTTGAGATATTCCTGCTCTGCACTGCCATAAATATGGCAGAGCAAAAGTGGGTATACTTATGCTGGTTTAAAAACTGTAAAATTCCATATCAGCTCCAAACTGATCTATGGCTATCCATATTTATTATGCATTGCTATTAACTCTAAAGTGAAAACTGAACTGATTATTGTAAATGGCTATATCCCACCAATTGTCTCAGGCTCTGCCCAAGAGGACTCAGCATCCCTGCTTGAAAGTATTATTGAGTGTATACAAATAGAATTTCCAGAAACAACATTAATTTTGGCAGGGGACTTTAATTGAAGAACTGGAAAGAGACAGGAGCTGTATTCTAATGTCGAGAACATAGATGACTCCTATGGGATCCCACTCAGACAATCTATGGATATAATGTAATAGTAAATAACAGAGGGAAAGAACTGTTAGAAATTTCTGGTAAACATTTTTAAGAGCACTAAATGGCAGAGCCTGTGGATGTTGGATGGGGGCCATTACTTCCCCCTCTGTCAAGGGTGGAAGTATCTTGGACTTAATGTCTAACAGATATTTTTTCTTATGAACTGGTTTCAAAGTTCCACATTTCAGATTAATGGGCCAGCAATCATTTTCCCCCTTCACTTGATCTGAGGGTAAACTTTAAAACTAGGCATGGGCAGGTAGTGAAATGCCCTACCCTAAATATTACCTACAAATACCTCTAAACTACCCATAATTACCTGAAAAAACACCATAACAAAAAATGGGTAGTTGGTTAGGGTCAGGCAGTTATCACCCTAATCATTCTACTACTCCATTACCCTGTCCTGATCATAACAAAATGTGAAAGACTGGTTTTGACTGTAGGCTGTATTACATTGTTTATTAGGTGCCCCAAGCCCTGACATTTATTACTGTGACATTATCAGATACACTGTCTGTCTCTGCAGCAGTTAGTGAAGCAATATTCTTTTACATCTGTATTACACTGTTTGTTAGGTTTCCAAAAATTATAATCATGGTGGACATTGCTGAGGCAGGTACGAGAGGTGCAGCTGCTTTGACTGAGTCTGCTACTGTTTTCAAAAATTATACCCATGGCAGGCATTGCTGAGGCAAGTACAAGAGGTGAGGTTCTCTGAGTGATCCTGCTTCTGTTTCCAAAAGGTTACACCTATGGCGGGCATTGTTGAGGCAGGTACAAGAGGCACATCTGTTCTGATTGAGCCTGCTGCTGTTTCCAAAAATTATAGCCATTGTGGGCATTGTTGAGGCATGTACGACAGGTGCAGCTGCTCTAATTGACCCTGCTGCTGTTTCCAAAAATTATATCCATGGTGGGCATTCAAATCAAATCAAATCAAATTTTATTGGATAACATACTGAGATAAAGATCTCTTTTCCAAATGCATCCAACTAGAAATGTAAGACAAAATACACATAATTTAACATACTTGACATACAAAAAATAATAATTCATCAAAAGACATACATTTAATATAGATCATGTAGCACATTTCAGTTAAAACAATTACTAATTTATCCATAGCAACTACATTGCTTATGATAAAGACTAGATAATGATGCTCGAAACCTATCCAAGGGCAGTAATACTTAATTTTTAGTTGCCCAGATATTATATCTCATGTTCTGGATACAGCTATTGCCAATATCTTATTATCAAGACTCAATCTACTTTTTGGAATCTGATATGAGATCTGAGATACAGACCTCAAAGAATATTAATATACTGGTCTAGACTCTATTACATTCAGCAAGAAAGTTGGTAATGCCCGTATAATGAACTTATATACAAATATATTCCAATGAAATTCTCGTCGATCTACTAATGAAGTTAAACCTGTTTCCATATACAATATACATCTATGTGTTCTGTAAGGCATGTTTACGATAAACTTTAATATGCTATTAAGCAATGTATCTAGTGACCCTAGTAATGAACTTTTTGCATTTTTATAAATTAAATTCCCATAATCTAGGACAGACATAAATAATGAATTAACTAACAATTTTCTAACTTTAAAACTGAACAGAGTTTTATTCTTATAAAAAAAAACTAGTAGTCCCTTCAATTTATTTGAAATATGAGTGATATGTTATCAAAACTTAAGTGATTATCAAGTATTAAACCTAAATACCTGTAGAAATTAACTCAATCTAAAGTAACACCAGACATAGTGTATATATCCCTAGTTATAGTTTCTTTCATATTTTTCTTTTCAAATAACATCCATTGTTTTTTTTTTTTTGTTTCATTCAGAAGGAGCCTTAGCTCTAAAAGCTCCCTCTGAATGTCCAGAAAATCCTGCTGCAGTACATTTATGGCCATGGTTATATTATCTTTTACAGTGTACATGATCGTATCAACGGCATACAAATATATGCTAGTGTCAGATGAGCAGTGTCTAGGCAGATCATTCACATAAAGTGAAAATAACGGGGGGCCCAGTACTGAACCCTGGTGAACCCCTGTATTCAAAGTACCTTGATCTGAACAGGCATCCCCCACTCTGACATACTGACACCTACCAATGAGGTATGAACTAAACCACATCAAGACAGGAATACCCAGACCCATAGATTTCAAACGATTAAGTAGAACTGTGTGGTGGACAGTGTCGAATGACTTTGATAGATCCAAAAATATAGATGGTACACTGGAATTTCCATCAAAGGCATGCAACACATCATCCACCACTTTAGATATAAGATAACTAGTATTGTGTCCCTTTCTAAAACCCAATTGTAAATGAGAAATGACTGTATATTTTGTGAAATACTGACTTAGCTGATGATGTATAAGTTTCTCAAACACTTTCACACATATCAGATAGAAACTGGTCTATAAGAATTTGAATCTGCCAGATCCCCTCCCTTAAAAATAGGGATAACAGATGCTGTCTTCTAGTCCAAAGGCAAATCAAAACTTGAAAGGGAAAAATGAAACAAATATGCCAAATGACGTGATATAATACATGAAGCTATTTTGTAAAAAAACTGGGGAAATACCATCACACCCTGGGCCTTTTTTAGCGTCCAATTTTTGAAGTTGTTTCAACACATCATCATATGGAAGGCATTGCTTAGGCAGATGCGAGAGGTGCAGCTGCTCTGAGTGAGCCTGTTGCTGTTTCTAAAATTTATACCCATGGCGGGCATCAAAACATAATAAACTGATGATTGAGAAGACGAATAGTAGTGTGGCACATGTAGTGGGCATGGTGGCAGTGGTAATGGCATATTTTGTCAGTAGTACGTGTTTAAGGAGAATGACAGTAAAACTGAGGGAAAGTGATGCCAATGGAAGAAACTGCAGTAGCAACTATGATGCCTGGAACATTGCTCCTGCTGCTCGGACTGGGTTGTGAGGGCTTGTTCTTCTACCATTCCCACTCCAATGAGACACATTGACTCGGGACACCCAGCCACTTGTTTGTAACACCGCTCCTGCAGCTGGGACTGGGTTGTGAGGGCTTGCTCCCCTGCCATCCCAACTGCAATGGGACACATTGACTCTAAGGACACCCAGATAACAGACCATGGACCACACTAGTTTTGGCATGCAGTGCTGTCTTGCCCAGGCCCACTTTGTAAAAGAGTTCTCCTCAATAGTGTTCCACCTGGTTAAATAAAGATGATTAATTGATTGCCTCCCTGCACCTGTATTTTCACTTGTCAGACACCTACTGATTGTTTTTTATGTCTCCTTTGTTGCAATTTCACCCATATTCTGGCTAAATTCTGTCTAAGCTTTAATTCATTGTTTTTGTACCAGTATTAGCTTGTAATCAAATCAGCCTGTACTTTCAATCAATTACCTTGTGCCTAAAAGGACCTGATGCACTATCATACTGTAGTCATTTGCCTGTTAGTACCTATGGCTTTTGTTTATGTCATATTGCCAGCATTTTTTCTGTGACTCTGTCCAACTTTTCAGTCATTATAGTAACCCTACTTTGCTAAGTCATGCTATTTGAGCTACCTGTTCTCAGCTATCATGCTGCCTTTTTTTACCAGGCTCGTTACATACCTGTTAGTGCTGCAGTAGCCCTCTCGCTCCTCTGGCCCCCTACCTTCCAACCTCCCCTCTCCAATTGGCTATACTCCTCTCTCTCTTGTACTGCTAATCCCTCCCACTCACTGCTGACCCACTTATATTTTTCTCCTTCATAGACACTTGCCTGGAACACACTCTTGCAGCTGGGACTGGGTCACGAGGGCCTGCTCCTCTGCCCTCCCCTCTCCAACAGGGCACATTCACTCTCAGAACACCCAGGTTACAGACCACAGGCCATGTTAGTTTCAGCATGTGTACGAGGAATAACCCACCCACTGCCCTCCACCCTTCCCACCCATGGTGGGTATCCTCATTAAATACTCTGCTGATCTTAAAATAAGGGTTGAACCCGTCTCTCCTACCCACTTTTAAAAATGTCAGACTGCAATTCTGGGACTCTCCCTCTGAAATGTTATTGGAGTCACCTGCTGTGCATTGCATTCTACTTACCTACTTATTTAGCTGGGCCACCGGCAGTCATGTAACCCCTCCTTAATAATTATACCTCCCATACTTCTTAATCATCTATACCACACCATTCTACTTGCCTGCAGTACCTACTGTGTACCACAGCATTCTACTTTCCTGCAGTACCCCGTAGTATACCTGAGTCATTTTACTAACCCTATTTTGCTAGGTTGTGCTATTTGCCTTGCCTGTTTTCAGCTACTGAGCTACCTTTTTCTACCAGGCTCGTCTCCTATCTGTTAGTGCTCTAGTTTCACTGGAGTACACCTACACTGCTGCATTACTCCTCCTCCTCCTCTCATCTAATCTGAACAGCACTCACTCTGCTGCTCCTGGCAATCCCCCTACCTGCTCATATCACCCTTCAAACATGCTTCCTGCAACCCTCTACATCCTTCCACTGTTTGTCACCTGCACTGTCTTACTTTCCTCCTCCTTCCCCACCCTGCCTTCCTCCCCAGTCCTGTCTTCTACTTCTTCACCCACTCTCCCCTAATCCAACTGCCTTTGCACTATGCCCCACTACCCATTGCCTCCTGTTTCCTCTCTCCGTCTTTCCCCCTGCCACCATATCATGCTGCTCAGATCTCAATTCTGTCTCTTCCCCCCGTCCCCTTTCAGCCCTCCCCCCTCTTTCTCCTTCCACTATCCTAAGGTGCATAAGTACCCTGCACTCTCCTTTTTTTTCTTTCTCATCTTGCTTCTCTCTGGCAATGTGGAACTATTTTTTTTTTAGTCTTTGTTAACCAGATAAGGCCCACTAGGCACAAGTGCCTGTTTTCAGGGGTGACCTGGGAGCACTGGGTGTTTAAGTGACTTGCTCAGAGTCACACAGTATGCAAGTGGAGGTTGTGAGAATCAAACTCAGGTCTGGTCTGCTGGATGTACCAAGCTCATTCACTCCTCATTCCTCTAACCTCTAGGCTATACTTCCAACCCAAACCCAGGTCCCTGCCTCTCTTCCACTCCCACCTCCTCTCCTAAAGGACTCCATATCTACCACCTAAATGCTAGGAGCCTCCTCCCTGAGCTGGACAATTTAAAAGTCTGAATGGCCCAACACTCTCCCGATATCCTCTGTCTATCTGAGACCTGGCTATCCTCCAGGATCCCAGAATCCTCCCTAGCCATCCCTGACTTCACTATCTACCACCAGGACCGTGGAAAGTGTGGTGGAGGTGTTGCCTGTATGTCCGCCATTCCATCTCCTGCTCCATTTCCTCTCATAATGCCTGCCCTGGTTTACCTAAGCTTTTAGTCTCCCTCTCATCCCTGCCCTCCTCCCTCACTATTGAACTCGATGGACCGAATGACTCAGAATTAGCGAATAAACATATGCCCCCCTTTTTTATCGTAATGTTAAACCTAAACAAGTACTAAAGTTATTAAATTAAATGTCAGTAAACAAAAGTGCAGGACAAAATGGTCTGGAGTCTCAGTTTTGAAAATTAATAGCTCTGCACATCTACCATCCGTTGACAAAGATATTTAACTTATCTTTTATTACAGGACAGTTCCCTTGCTTATGGAAACACACAATGTTAAAAACCATTGCCAAAACTGAATAACAAACTGATATGGACAATTATCATCTAATTTCAATATTGTCACCACTAATTAAGATCCTGGAGAAACTTATAAACACACAACTTAATTGAGAACTCCAATCCTGTGGTCTTTGGTCTCCTAAGCAGCATGGTTTTTGTAAGTACAATAGTACTGGTAGGGCCTTGGCCAGGTTCACTGACTGCATCAGTAGAGCTATGGATGGAGGTGGTAAGCTTACTGGTTCAGTTTTTGTGGACCTGTCCAAGGCTTTTGATTTGGGGAATAATTCCATGCTGCTTGGAAGGATGAGGAGCATTGGACTGGCAGAATCTCCATTTGACTGGTTTAATAGTTACTTGACTGACCATCCTATAAGGGTGAATTACAATGGTGTTTTTCTAGTACAAAAACACTGGAACAGGGGTCGCCCCAGGGTTCAGTCCTGGGACCACTACTGTTCTCCTTGTTTGTTGATACTATACTATCTATACTAAAAAAAACAAATACCATTTTATATGCAGATGATATTATACTATATTCTAGTACTTCATCTGCAGATGAAATAAACCAGTCACTCAATAGTGATGTTTCTATTTTAAATCATTGGCTCATCAAACACCAATTGCTGCTGAATATTAAAACAATCAAAGTGTGTGTTGTTTGGGTCAAAACCAAGACTATCAAATTCTACACCACTTTCCATTGTTGACACAACTGGTATTCCGCTTGGACAGGTTAAAGAATTCAGATACATTGGTTTACTTTTCGATCCTGAGTTAACACATTTACTACATATAAGGGCAATTTGTAGACAAATGAATTAAAAGATGTGTGCATTGTTTAAACTACAGAACTGTTTAACTTCTGAGGCCAGATATACAATTGCTAATAATATATTTTTGCCTGTCTTAAATTATAATTCTTTTATTTTTTTCAAATTTAGATATTGCTGAACTATCATTGTTAAATATTAATTTCCACGAGATTTGCAGATTTGCACTAAAATTCCCTTCCCTTTCAGAACACATCATTGTGATCTTTATGCACAATCTGGTTGGCTCCCACCTAAATTTAACAGTTTTTATAATCCGTGTTGTATTACTGATAATACTTTAAGGTTAAAAGCTAATTCCCCACTTTATTGTCTGCTCCACTTTAAAAATGAAGGAAGGCAACTTAGGTCAAATGGAACAAATACACTATTAATTCCTACTATTTCTACATCTATGGGTGAACATGCCTTTTCTGTCTGTGCAACTAAGTGTTGGAACAACCTACCAGAGTTGTTTTGTGATTTGAAAAGTCATATAGTTTTCAAACAGCAGTTAAAGAAGCATTTTATAAATCATTTGCAATGTAATTGCTTTTCATAATTTTTTAATGAAACATGTTTAAGTTTATTCCTGCATGTTGCATGTATGTATTTCCTTACTAATTAACAACTTGGCTGTTATATGGCCCCAGGTCATTCAGGAAAAAGGCCCTTTGGCTCATTGTACTTATCTGGTGAACAAAAGTTAAATAAATAAATACATCAATAAATAAATCAGTGTTATCTACACCACCCAAAGGCTTGCCCCAGACTCACTCCTAACATGTATCTCCTCAATCATCTCTCTTGCTGCAGATGGTGAGCTTATATTGATGGTTGATTTCAACCTGGACTGGCTCTCCCCCTCCTGTAAGCTGTCCCTCCAAAAACATTGAATCCCTTAACCTCACCCAGTTGCTCTCTGAACCCACCCATTACAATCCTCACGCCCCAAACCACTCCCTCTTAACTGGATTCTCTCATCTCACTCATACCACATCACTGCTGCTGACATCCTTCCAGATGCCTGAAGTGACCATTGTATAACGTACTGCATCAGAAAGGTAAATCTCCCCCACGCTACCCCCAAGTATATCAGCGTCCACTCACTCTGAGCACTGAACACTAGTGCCCTTCTCCACGACCTTGCATTAGCTGACTGGTTCCAGTCTATTCCTCCACTGACATCGATTCTGCCCTCAACCACTTCTTAACCATATTTACTCAGGTCTAGGACTACTGTGTCCCAATTAGAAAAATCAGTTTCAAGCAGTTTCACCATCCCTGGATTTTGCCCTAACTCATTTCCATGTGCAAATTCCAAGACCAAGCCTAGGTTTGCTACAAGTCTTCTCAGTCTCAATCCAATCTCCAGAGTTACAAAACTGTCAGAAATGCTTGCACCAAGGCCTCTCATCTCACCAAATCTGAATACTTTAAAAGACATCTGCACTTCCTCCTTCTGGAAGGCAATTCACTCACTTATTGATCCTCATGCTCCCCCACTGAATTCCATCCTCAAGATAAATGGCTTCCCCATCTCGGGCCCCTCCTCTGTGGCTGAACTCTATCACAAATTCTTCACCACCTGTGGCCTCTCTGACCATCCTATCCCTCCCAACTCTCACTCTCCCCTTTCCCCCCTCAATGGATAGCTACTGCTTCTCTCCAGTCTCACCATTGGAAGTTGCCAGGCTTTGAACTCGCTAAATCCTAACAAGCCTAGCCCAGACTGGCTCCATCCTAAATTACTCTGTCTCTATGCCCCAGCCATAGCCACCCCCCTTATGTACCTCCTCAATCTCTCATTCTCTACCTGCACTGTACCTAAACTCAGGAAAATAGCCAATGTGATACCCCTCCACAAAGGAGCAGACCCATTGTCCCCCGGAAATTTCTGACCCATCTCTTTTCTCTCACTTGCTGAACTCCAGGAATCCCTAGTCTACTCAAGACTCTTGGACTTCCTAACCTTTATTGATATACACTTTGCTTTCCAGTCATGTTTTAGAAAACATCATTCCACTGTCTCCTCTCTTATGCAAGTCACTAACTCTATTCTCTCTGCCATGGACAAAGGCCATATTACCATTACCATCTTCATTGACCATGCCAAGGCCTTTGATTTTGTCTCACACACATGCTTGTTGCAAAAGCTCCACTCTGTTGGCCTAGCTACCCGTGCCACAAACTGGTTCTACTCCTATCTCATTGGCAGGCAGCAATCAGTGCTGGTGGGAAACTCCTCCTCCCCCCTCTCCCTATCCTTGCTGGTGTTCCCTGGGATCAATTCTTGGCCCCATTCTTTTCTTACTTTTCATAAATGATCTCCCCTCCATCTGCACTAATTCCCACATTCACATGTATGTGGATGATACTGTTATCTTCACATTTGGGCCCTCTTTCAATGACGTGCAAGTGCCTCTCCAACAGGACTTCAGTAACATCTTGGCTTGGTTTCAAGAAAATGACCTAAAAGTTAATACCAAGAAAACAGTCTCTATGACTTTTAACTCCATGCAAAAGCTAGCCAGACTCCATTCCCTACCAGTGTTCTTCACCCAGGATAACATCCCTCTAGATATTGTTCAGGCCTTCAAATACCTTGGGGTCTGGCTAGACAGCCACCTTAATTTCTGTGCCCATATAGATGTGTTAACCTCCAAACTCCAGCTCAAACTCTGTGTTCTTGTGTTCTTTATTGAAACAAGGACTCCCTCTCCCTCCCCATATGTCACTAGCTAGTCTCTAAAATGATTATCCCAACCCTTTGACTACACTGGCATCATCTATGGCATTGCCCCCTTTACCTCCCTCTTCAAACTAGATAACACATTAAATTGTTTCTGCAGATTAACCACCAACTCTCCTCCTTATACA
The DNA here is from genome assembly GCA_016271365.2 of Neoceratodus forsteri. Classification (NCBI taxonomy): domain Eukaryota; kingdom Metazoa; phylum Chordata; order Ceratodontiformes; family Ceratodontidae; genus Neoceratodus; species Neoceratodus forsteri. Next base: position 302,308,008 of record JADMNL010000023.1, on the reverse strand, counting down.
CACCACTGTTCCCTTTATTCTGCTTTCTCCATCTCATCCATTTCCCATAGGAGGCATATCCATTCCCTATCCTCCATTGCCAAGTTCTGGTTTGGGCTGCTCCCTCCCTACCTCTCCTCTCCTCTTGCCTTGCCCCTACTTCTCCTCCCTCTTACTGTCTATGCTCCTGAGATCCCTGCTCCTTCTTCATCCCACATCCTCACTCTTCTGCTGGCCAATCTGCTGTCTCCTACTGCCTCCCTGTCCTTTGAAATAAACTCTCCCGCAACCTCTGTATCTCTTCCTCATTTATTTCCTTTAAAAGACTTGTTCGACTCCTTTAGCCCCATTCTGCATCTGTCCCTCTTCATCTTCTGTCCTGTCCCTACCTCCCATCTCACCTTCTCCTCCAAATCTTGTGTCCCTAGCATCAGTGAAAACTCCTGTAATTTCCTCACATAACCCTGACTGAATGAATGAGGCCCAGATTCCCTTGTTCTAATTTGTAATTTTTCACTGCTGTATTTAAATGAATGTTTGTGAATTACAAAATTATTTATGCCTTATAATGTATCACTGCTTGTATTATTACTTCCTGACTTGTATTTTAATTATGTATCTCCTTTGTCAGTTTGTCTTTTTCCCATGTCCCTGGGCTGCACCTGGAAATGAGCCTTGGCTTAGTGTGCCTTTCCCAGTCAGCAAACTTGTAAGTTATTAGTAACTGTCCTTCCAGAATTTGTGTAGTGCTCATATAGAGCAGGACTGGAACAGTATTTGACATGTCAAAGAACACGTTTGATGAGAAAATGTAAAAAATAAAAATAAGTGAATTCGAAATAATGGTGCCAACAATGTCAGAAAAATGACAAACATGCTCGTTTGTCCATGAACTGTCTGTGACCATGGCAGGATTTATGTCAGAGAGAGAGTTGCAACTGCTGAGAGAGAGAGATGTGTTAGCAGTGTTAAGTAACCAAATTTGGCAGTATGTCACTCCACACAGGATTTTCTATTCATACACAATCTAGTCATTACAGTCAGTATCACTGTGTGCAGGCTGTTGTTCATGTTCAGCTTCAGAATTGCATAATTCAGTGTTTGGAAAAATTGCCAGTGTTCATTTTGAGAAGTGTAATCCATTTCACATTTGCAGGACTTAGCAGTGTTCTTTGGTCAGGGAGTATTCCTCCAGCTGCACTAAATATGTGTTCTGAATATATGCTTGAAGATGGACAGCTGAGGTACATTATTGCAAGATTTGCTGGATATGGCCATATTGTTCTCTTTTGTTTCCAATAGATGAATGGATCTTCCTGTAGACCAATCACAGTACAGTCTGCAAAATACTCCTGGATCATTATGCTATATGAGATGGTTTATAGTCTGGCAGATGAACCAGCTGTGCTTTCTTTACAGGATACTAGTCCATGTTGTTCGTGGGTGACCCTGAACATAGGATGCCCAAGATGTAGCTGTAGATGTCCTTTCCCTTGCTGATGACACTGGTGATTGTGGAGAATTTATAGATATGCTATTGTCTGCGCCAGAGGTGCACTCTGATGATTCAGCATAGTTTGACTGCTGTACATCAGTTAATGGTGTTGTTGGGGCAATGTCAAATTTGATTAGCAGAAGATATCTCCAATACTCAGTGTCTTCCTCTGCAGGAAGAATGGCTTCAATGTTCCCCTTAAAGCAGGGATCTAGTAATGTAGCCAACATATAGGTTTCATTCTGAGACATGGCATTTATTCTCTGTTCAGTCATCAGTCTGAGACTCAAGTCACCTGCCAGCATAACAGTAGTGGTGTCTTCTTTTGAATTAAACTCTTTCTTTATGTCATCAAGGAAAATGTGAAGAAATCTTATTTGAGGAAGAATTTGACTCAGAGTTGCACTGTACACACTGACATCAAATGTGGCAACCTCAAATGGCTCCAATAAAGTGACCAAAGATTCAACTAGACTCTAACTGCTGGAACTGAGCATTATGTCTACTTTACCTATTTGATTCTGCATGGTGTAGTCATGTACAGTCTTTCCTGTCCAAGAAGCCTTTTCAACATGGAAAATGTTGAATTCCAGTGGGTTGGAACTTCCTGCTTTAATATATGCAGTGTTAAGTTGTTTGACCTCTGAAGCCCCTTCAGGATTTTTTATGCTTTCACAGAGTGACTGAAATGATCACATTTTTCCTAGCAAGACCTACCAGGTTTTCAACATTTTTGTTTCCATTTAAGAAGTTATGGATGAGAAGATTTAAACAAAGTAAAAAACAAGATAAGTGCTGGTAGTTGCCATCTCCAATAACATTCACTATGTTGGCACCATTATCTGACACTATGAACCCTGGAGATAAGGAATGCGGAGTAAGCCATTTCTGGAATTGTTTTTGCAGCTCCTGCAAAATATTCACAACAGTGTGGTTTTCCTCAAAAATGGTGACACATAATACAGCCTGCTTCCTACTGATTATGGCAGTGTCAGTGGCTCAGCAGGTAGCACACTCGACCAGGAGATCAGAAGGCTGTGGGTTCTAGCCCCACACCAGGCACTTGGGTTAATATCCCAATATTGACACTGCAGTGCAGTAAAAGGGGGTGCTGCACTCCTGAGGTGCCGTCTTTTGTAAGAGACATTAAACTGAGGTTCCATCTGCCTGTTCTGGTGGTAGTTCAGGTGGATGTTAAAGATCCCATGGCATTTCTCAAAAAGAGAAGGGGAATTTCCCCGGTGCCCTAGCCAAATTTCCCCTCATTCACTAAAATACCACCAACAGCTTAATCTGGTTCAAAATCAGTTGGCATTCATCTGTATCCCCCTCCCCCGGGTCATGCCTGAAAATAGGCAGAATTTGTCTAGTGCACTTACCCAGTCAACAAAAACTAATTAAATAAATAAATATGGTAGATTGGGGATTATTATTACTTTCTGACTGAAGACTTGCCCAATGAGCTGTAACAGTCATGTAGTCAATTGTCTGATTGCTGGTCCACATATCTGTTATGTGAACCTGCTGTATTTCAGAGAATTTCAACAGCTTAATGACTTCAGTGCACACCAAGTCATACAACTGTGAAACAGCCTTTTTGGAAAAGTATGCTTAATGGGGATGGTGTACCATGATTCAATCCGGTGCATGAACTTGAGGAAACCATTTTGGGCAGCGAAAATAAAAGGGAGTTGACAATTGGCTAACAGCTCTGCAATGGCTTTATTTAACTGCTGGCATGTTGGATGCTTGTGGGCAAATTTTGATGTCATCCCAACACTTTCTTTTAATGTTAGTTGACAAGATATTTTAGATTATTTGGGGAATGTATTTTTCACGTGAAGTATCACTTTGGGATTTTCCATTACATGATGGTATCAGAAAACAATCTGTGTTTGTCAGGGAAGATTGCAAGGACACATCAAGTGATTCTGTGTCACTTACTGCTCCTGTTCATTATTGCTATGGTCATTGCCACCACCACCTCCACTACCACCCATACCAACCACACTGTCCCTTACCCTGCTCCACTCAATTGGGTATTTACCTTTGCATGTTGAATCATTACTGATGTTCCAAACTGTGTCCCTTTGCCATGACTTACATCCTTTTTCACAAACTGTATAAAGTCGTGAGTTTTTTGCAGGGTAAATATAAACTAAATTCCACATTAAAGATTTGCCTTTTTTTTTGCTTTGTGCCACAGTGCCTAGCACTACTTGTTGTGCAGTCAAGGAAACTGGAGAAAACCCTTGATTGACATTTCCTTATTGAGATACATTGCTGTCATTCATACTCATCTTCTTCCTTTTTGCGTGTGATTTTTTTTGTGTTGCACTTGCCTCTCATGCCTTAAGGCAGCATCTTCGCCTACCACCTTATTGAAACTATCAACCTCATCCTCTCAACCAGATTCAGAAGAACTGGAAATGCCATCATCATTATGTGGGACATACCCAGGGCTATCCCATTCCCAGTCCCCACTATCACCACCATCTTTATCAGCATTATCTGCCTCAGCATCTGAGTTTATATTTGAGGAGGATACCTCCTTGCATGCTGCTTCAGCAACTGGAAGTATCCTGGCACATGTGGCAAAATGTTCAGTACCTCCATGAGTAACTCCAATCAGTTCTTTCTGAAATTCTATTAATATTTCATTGCTAACATGCTTTTTTTGTGCAGGACATTTAGTGCCAGTCACAGAGATATCATTGTTGTCGCTATGTTTTTATTCATTAGTGCTATGATTCATATGGTCCATATCATTAACAGCTGGACATGCAGCAGCACTGCTCTTCCTTTTAGTAGACCTACAAGACTGGGAAATACAAGACATAATAGACACAGCTGTAAAAGGTTATTTGTGTCACTAACTGCTGCAGGGACAGACAATGTTGCTGACTATGTCACAGTAATAAATAACAGGGCTTGGGGCACCTAACAAACAGTGTAATACAGCCATAAAAGGATATGGTTTCACTAACTGCTGTAGAGACAGAGTGGCTTAATATGGTACAGTAATAAATGACAGGGCTCGGGGCACCTAACAAACCTTGTCAGTACAGTAAGTCCTATAAAAAAAGGTTCCCTTGTTTTTGTTTATTCTCTCTTTCTCTCTCACTGTTGATATGCTGTCTGCTTCAGATTCAGATTCAGAATAAACCTGAGTAAAAAAAAACAATGTGTCCTCACTGGCCTGAGCCTTTGGGGTGACTAATGGTTTACAATAATGGCTTTCCTGCGGTACTCAAGTTCAAAAGTTAGACTTTTTGTTTCCACTTGTTTGCTGCTGCCTGTCTGATACTTTATTTCTCTATTGGGCAACCAGGGCAAGCCAGAAAAAAAAGGCCTGTCCACTGGGGAGGCTCCCTCTTGCCCAACTCCCCATGTCTCGACTCCCAACCACACAGAGTCTCACTTTCACTTTCTTTCTTGCCTCCTCCAGCTGCTGCATTAAGCATGAGATGAGAAATGCTGTTTTCCACTTTTCTTCCCTCTTTAGTTTTTTTTTTAATTTAATTTTAGTTTTTTTTTTCTGTGTGTAATATGTAGTGGACTGACTCCCTCATCCATGTCCTCACTATCCCAAGTCCCAAGTCTCCTGACCTGACCCTGGTCTGCACTTTACTTTTACTTTTCATTTTTTCCCTCTTCTGTTTTCTTTTAGTTTTTTTTATTCTGTGGTGGACTAACTCATTCATGCTTCTCGCTATCCCCCCCCCCGCCGAGTCCTAACTCCCAAGCTGTCTCTGGCCTAAAAGACTGCCTGTACTCCTGGGCCATGCTGCTCTGCTGCCCTGCTCTAGTCTAGTCTAGTCTGCTTCTTTTCTCCACTGTGATCCTCAGGCAGTTGTGTCACTCACCAAACAGGCTCTTTTTTTATATCGGTGGCAGATGTGCATGCTGATTGGACCACACCACGGTAGCATTCACATAACTGAGGATGGGTCCAGCCAGTTACATGCTGCTTGTCAGCAGGTGGGGGGTGGGGCAGCTGGATTACTTTTTATTTAAGAGCTGTGACTGTGTTGTATCAGGAGGAAGAGTCAGGACTCAGGAGGAGTGGACCAGACTGCAAAGTAGGTTGGCTGACTCCAATAGTTTTTTTAACAACCTGGGGACTTTCTGTTCTGGGTCACAACTCCCCACTAACTCCCCAATGTCTCCTGCAGCTCCTGCCCAAAATCCATTACCCATAATTCCCACACCAAATACCCGACCCATAATTCCAACTAACATGCTGGGTAGGGTAATAATTTGAACTACCCTACCAGGCTAAAAAATGGAGATACCTGCACTACCTGATCTAGCTACCTGTCTGGTAGTCCATGCCTTTTAATTAAGTGATAACATTCAGTTAGTTGGAGTATATGAAGCAATAACCAGCTTCTGTGGATGATTAAACACCGAGGCGAAGCTGAGGCATTTAATGATCCACAGAAGCTGGTTATTATGAGTATACTCCAACTAAGTGAATGTTATTCCTATTATATGAGTTGGAGTTGCTTGTAAAAGTAGTTTTTATTATTTACTAAGGTACATTGCTCCTGTGTAAACTTAGAAGTTGTGTTTTTTTCCAAAATTCCACCCATGCAACTTTCTATAGAAGCCTCTCATTCTCTATTGCTATTTCTCTGTGCCTGAAGTTGACTTCTCATGGGTCCTTAACCTGTATGCTTAGCTGCTTTTGTTTCATGAACTAAATGCCAAATGTTGGCTAGCCAAGCACTTTTTTGAATTTAAAATATTTTGGTTGAGATTTGGTAACACCCTGTCCCCATCCTTCTCGTCACCTGTAGAGAGAGATGGATCCATCGGAAGAGATCTGTTATATGGCTGACAGTCATCCACTGCTGCTCTGCTCCCCAGCGATGACACTCCACTCCTGCTGCTCTGAGTCTGCTTCCCATGATGATGCTTGGCTTAAGATTGTCAGAGCCATGAGACTGATGATCCGACCGACGGTTGCGGTAATATTAATTTGCGATGTCAGACACAATCGCTCCTCTGATCGCTCTGCACTCACTCCGCCCATGACTTAGGCTGACCTGGAGCTGAGGATGTCTGATTTCCTCAGAACTGACACTACATCCCATGGCTCCTGCAGTTCAGAGTGTTAGCCACAGTGAAGGTCAAAGGGCATGAATGGGCTGAGGTGCAAATACAAGCACTGAGTGCAGTGCTTCTGGGGGTCAGCGAGCATCGAGGAGTACATTCTGTCAGTGGTACCATGTTAAGAGCATCATTCTCTTGTGGATACCATGGGGACACCGGGATGCTTACCATCTCGGACTGTGCATGCAGTATGAAGTCGTTGAAGGTGGGGGGTGCTCGCACCCCACAGCTGAGAAAATTTGTGGTAGTCATGTGTTTTTTTAAAACAAACTGAGAGAAAGTGGTACAAGAGTGGCATATTTAAGAATTTGTTGTGTTCTCTGTGTGGAGGTCTCTTATTTGTGCATGTCTAAAGGAATGATGTTGCGTCAGAAAATGTATCAGGGAAATTTTAATGTAGTAGTAATGATAAATTCATTTCAATAGTTTTGGTGCCCAGTTCATTTGTTTTTTGTTAGTCCTCATGTTTTTTTTGTAACATAATTATGGGGTTTTCTTCTGTGTGAGAGTGTGGAAGCTTGTGGTGGTCAGTACAGGAGCTGGTGAGGTGGACGGCTGTTCTGACGCCATTTTTAATTGTTTTCATTCTGTGATGATTGAGGTTTGAATAATCAACAGTAGGCATGGTTTGTGTTTGATTAAATGATGGTGGGAGGGGTAAAGATGAATAAATGACTCTGGGTTATTGGAGATGCAATTTGTGGGGGAAATAACTGATGGCAGTTCTTAACTGTGATTGACTGATAGGTGATGCCTCTCGTATAATAGCACATAATTCTAATCTTGTGAAAGAGGCTGAGACAGATCAAAAATGATCATAAGAAATAAGAAAAGAATCTTGTGGGTCCCATATAACGTGAAGAAGATTGATTGGTTACTGAATATTTTATGCAGAATATGCAGGATCAGGCCTCAACTGTCTCACTGACAGATACTTTTAAGTGTTATGTAGAAATTATAACTTTCAAAGAAATAATCTAAGAGTTATTGACTAGTCTGCCCCACTGCAATAAATAAAAACAATTCTGATTTGATAAAATCTGTCAAAGGCAACATAAAATTCTATATAAATCAGATCGCTCATCAAGGAAAAATGATAACCATAATTACAGGCTGGTTATTATAGAGAATATAGACTATTATGAAAAGAGAAGAGAAGAAAATAAATCATAACATTTCACTATGGAACAAGCTACAAACAGCTGTTGTTGAGAAAGATGTTAGATCCTTCTGGGATCTGATTGATCAGGGGACTGACAATAAAAGAAGTAACATTTCAGCTGCAATTACTGCAGATGTTTGGATTTTTTTTTGGTTGGTAAAAAAATATCAGAATCACGCTGACACTGTTAACACTGTGGTCAATAATTTAGACTCCTCCCCCCCCCACCCAGTAATGAGAGTGAATAGAGTGAGAGAGGTGATGTGGCATTTTCATATTGAGGAAGTGAGGCTTGCAATCATGGCCTAAAAATGTAATAAAGTAAATTGTAAGGACAGAATCCCTGCTGAACAGTTTCAAACAAATCCAGTCTGCTGGACTAAACTTTTTATGTCTTTATCACATAAATAATGTACTTTGTATACCTGAGGAATGGAACACAACATTAATGATTCTGTTACTTAAGAAAGGGGATAGGAACAAACCTGAAAACTATCAACCTATTTATCTTTTATGCATAACCTTATAATTTACTGCAGGCTTATTTTAAACAGATTGGAAATGTTGATTTTAGACAGTAATATTATTTCGACAAACCAGTTGGGGTTCCAAAAAGACAGAAGCACATATGATCCTATTTAACAGATAAACATGTATTTCAGAAAAAAAGGAAATTATATCTAGCCTTTCTAGACTTATATATTTGATAATGCAAACAGATCTTGTTATGACAAAGTTTGGAGTCATGGATGATAGAAGTTCAACTACTCAATATTATTAAGATGTTTAATTTTGGGAACAAACAAGAATTAGAATAGGAACTGATGGCATCTTGTCTGTAGGATTTGAGATTCTGAAAGGAGTAAAACAAGGCTGCATAGTGATATCTTGTCTTTTTAATCTTTATATAGAAACTTTAACTGGAGACTTGCTTATGGTTGATACGTTCCCTCCAAAAATCGATTCTGAAAATATGCAATCACTTTTTATGCTGATAACATTGTCCTTTGTTCCTAACACCATTAGGACTAAAAAGGGCCTTACAGTGAACAATCCAACATCTGGAAAACTCTCTTTGTAACTAAATGGTATAAAATCGAAAGGAATGATTTTTCAGGATTGTCTCGTTTCCTTGTGAATTTGGACATGTAGTGGAAGTTAATTAGAACAAGTCTGTGAGTACAAATATCTGGGGGGTTCACATTAAATTGCAAAAAATATCTGGAAATCCCATGTTTCTGAAATGAAGAAAAAGGCTAGGCAAGCATCGAGGGGGTTGATTAGATTTTCCCACTCATTTGACAGGAGCGCCTTTAGAGTATTAAAGTCTGCTTTCAGTGCTAATGTGCAGAATTTGCTTCTGCATGGAGCAGAAATTTGGTTGTCCACTAAAGGCTTTAAAGAGCTTGAAACTGTACAGAATATCTTCTTCAGACAGGTCATGAATTTTCCTACAGATTGTTCAACAGCCTTACTGCACACAGAATTTAATCCAATATCACTGTTAGTTGAAGCACAGGTTAGAGCAGTCAAATTATTTAAGAAAATAATAAACTGTGAGTCTCATTACTGTTGCTGAAGTGTTGAATGAAAGTACAAAATAATAAAGAAAATACTTCATGGTTTTCACCGTTGAATAGTTTATTAAAATCACTAGGATTGCCAAGTATTTGGGAAGAGAACACATCACTGAATGGTGACATGTTTTTCGGGGAAGCATCACAGCGTCTTTTAGATTCTTTTGTTCAAAATGAGTTTGGGAAACTAGCAGATATTTTTATTGCCAAATTATATAAAGAACTTAACAAGTTAACACAAATGAAAAATATTTATTTTTCTGTGAGAATGCAAAGCAGGGGATGGCACTTTGTAAAAACGTAGAATGAGCATTTTATGTAAAAATATGGACAATGTTGCAGCCAGCCTGGTGGGGCAGAGGGATGAGGTGGTGATGAGTTATTTGAATAACCTAACATTTCTATGTGTATTGATTACATTTTTATGGTGTTTCTTTTAATTGTCAGATTTGTGTATGTTGTCATTGCTGTTTTTTATATACATACACAAAATAAATAGAGCTACATCTGAAATCTGAATCTGAATCCATAGGCAGTGACACCAAGGCAACACCTGTGGAGGCAGAACATCGAGATCTGGCATGAGTGGGACTTTCTAGGTAAGTGATGACCACTGGACAACTCTACCTATTTGGACTTGATCAAACAGTCAGGGCAATGAAGGAGTCATACTAGCCTTGTAAAAAGAACTGTTGAACAAGACCAGAAGGAAGACTTTCTATAAGAGTGAGGACAACTGTATCTTAAGTACTGTGATCTGTTGATTCATTTAATCTTGGCCAAACTGTTAGGAAAATAAGCCCTGAGTTCTGGTCCTGGCTTAAACAGTCAAATATACTTCATGTGGATCCCAGCCCTAAAGAAATATACACACACACACACACACACACTGACATTATTTGGAACTTTATAGTACTGAAATGACTAAAATAAGAAATAGAGTACACGAAGAAAAGTTAGAATGCAAACAAACAAGTTTGATGATGATTATATGAAGTCACAACTACTCTAGAGGAAGAGGTGCTCAGCATCATAAAAGAGAGGAACTGAGGCAATGGGACTTACACTGTCTTTTATGGGTGGCAGCACATGCTTAACATGTTCACCAGCACCACACATCGGTGTCATCAGCCAGAAAAGTTCAGACTCCAGCAGGGTCCTATTACCTCTGATACTACGACCAAAGAGTGTGGCATTATTGAGGAGATTTCTCTAAGATGTTGTATCTGCACAGATATTGTATATACTGTACGAGTTGCTGAAATCTTTTAACATAATCAATAACTTCCAAAATATACTTGAGAGCTATCTGTTAAAAAACTCTGCAAAACATTGCACTGGACAGTCAACATCCATTACCATATATTAAATAAGTGAAAAAGGATTAGGCTTCATATATTGCCTTTCAAACACATTGTTTTCCAAAGCATGTTATAGGACATAAACAGCTGCATCCACATTTAGGCATTCACAGGGAAGAAATGAGATTGACTGAGGTTAAGAAAAGCACAAGAGTTTAAGCACAGCAGAAAAGGGAGGTTAAGCATAGTGGGCATTATGCATTTACGCTGTCCAAGCTTACTGCACTGTGATCTGGCCACAGGCTAAACTGCCTCCTATAGGTGTCTCCATAGTAGATATCTTACAGTAGATCAGAATATTTTTGATTCAGGTTCTTCAAGTATTCATCTGAAAAATGACTTAGGACTCTTGCAAGAATTGCATTTACAATTTTGGCAATGACTGCCCCCATTTGACATCTCTCTTCAAGAGACTAAGCATACAGTTCTTGTAGGCAAAACAAAATGGTTATATTAAATGCACGCTGAAAATAGAAAATAGAGTTAAAAATCTACGTTTCGACCTTAGGTCTTCTTCAGGAAATATCTAAAAGAGAAAAAAAACTACAGTTCTTGTAGTTTATTATGCACTGCTTTTGGCAGTGTCATAGAATCACAAAATTTGACAGCAGATAAGACCCACTTGGCTCACCCAGTCTGCCCATTTTTCCCTGACTATACTGTTACAAAAAACATTACTTAGCTTGGTCTCCACCTCCTCTCCCCATTTATTCCCACTTATATTCCACTGTACCTAACCCATGCATGCTTAAAACTCACAACTGTTTTCCACCCCCACCACCCCTGCTGGAAGACTGTTCCAGGCATCCACCACTCTTCCAATATTTCCTCACATCTCTCTTGAATGTTTCCCCTTCCAGCTTCATTGCATGTCCCATTGTTCTCACGCATATTTTCTTCTGAAAAATGCTCCCCTCCCTTATGTTACTTACCCCCTTGAGGTATTTGTAGGTCTCTATCATATATCTCCTCTCCATTCTCTCTTCCAGGGTGTACATACTGAGGTCTTTCAGTCTCTCCTCATAGAGCTTCTGATGTAAATTCTGCACCATTTAGTTGCCTTCCTCTAGACTGGCCCTACTCCATCTATATCCTTCTGAGATGTGGTCTCCAGTACTGAACACAATACTCCAGGTGGGGTCTCACCACCAATCTATACAGGGGCAACACCACCTCCCTTCTTCTGCTGGTGATGCACGTCCCTGTCTTCTTCCCACTGTGTCTTTCTATACCTCCTGAAGTCTACTGTTTTAAACTTAACCTTCTCAGACACTTCCTTCAAGAACCAGAGCAGTCTATTATTCCTCTTGTTTTTGCTCACTTCCTTTGTGCAGAGGTTTATTGCCTTCACTATGTCTTCCCTTTGCTTAGCCCACTATTGCTCCATCCCACCCAGGTAATCCCCCCACCAGGTCATCTCTGAGGCATTCACCAAGTTTCTTAAAAATCTACTCTCCTGAAGTTCAGGACCTTTGTCATTGTGTGGATCACTTCTACCACAGTTCTTATGTTGAACCACATGGTACGGTGAGCACTGCTCCCCAGGTGGCCTCCTACTTTGACGTCTGCAAAACTGCCCCTGTTAGGGAGCACCACTTTGGGTATTTCCCCATCACAAGTGGGCTGTCTGACCAGTTCCCTGAGAAACACCACCTACAGTGAGTGTAGGATGTCCCTGCTTCTAGCTGCAGCTGTGGCTAGGAGGTTCCAATCTACATCTGGCAGATTGAAGTGCCCCACCAGCAGCTCCACCCCCTTTTCTGACATTGTGCCAATGGCTTCCACCAGTGCCTTGTCTAAATTCTCTCCATGTGTTGGAGGTCTGTATATCATGTCATTGTGAACTGTGACTCCATTTATCATCTTCAGGGTGACCCACAGTACCTAAAACCCCCATTCCCCCTGGATTACCTGTGTCTCTGTCACTTTGATAAACTCCCTTACATACAGCATCACCCCTCCTCCTTTCCTTCTCAAACTATCTTCCCTGAACAGAGTATAGCCTGGTATTGCTATGTCCCAGTCATGATTTCCTGTACACCACAACTCAGTAATGGACACAATATCCAGGTCTGCCTCTGCCATGATGGCCTCTATGTCCTAAATGTCATCATGTTGCCCACCTCTGCCAGGTCACATACCAGCCCCACCCACCACCCTTCTCTATCACTTACCTGGTCTCCAGGGTGTCCACAAAGACCATGCCCTCCATAGTGGATTCCTTCAGGAGAGCCATTATCCATAGCCTCCCTTGGGTTCTTCGTGTCTCAGAGATCAGTGTCAGGAGCTGTGGAGCCTATGATTTTCTGCTTCATTTTCACCATTCCCTGTGGGGCCTCAGCTGGCGAGGACTCCATGAAGCATTTTTACATGCAGATGCATGGCCATACTCCATAGCCACACTGTGTCTGCTCACCCATAAGCTCATCCAGCTGTACCACCTCCTGTAGTAACCTAGGTGGCAGTGTTGCAGCATCATGTACTGCCCTCCCTCCATTAAGGAGAGCATTTCTTGTGATCTTTCTTCCACTGGCAGCACCCCCCAATGTTCCACGCTAATTCTCAAACCCAGGTCGCCTGCATTCCAGGCATCACTGCAGCCACTGCATGAATGGGTTTGCTTAAGCACATTATTCTTGCTGTAGATTGCAGGAGAGCCTGAAAGCTGTCTGCGAAAGTTCATCCTTCATAGGTTTCCAGATCTTCTGTGTCTTCATGTGATGCTTGGTGTGCCATCTGCACAGAATATTAACATGCGTATCCAAGGGTAGATTGGTAATTTAAACTAGTGTGTTGCCACCCCTTTCCCCTCAGGCATGTGATTCAAAACATGGCTATAAGCTGGGATGTGGCTTTTAGGCCCCTAGACAATGCGCCCTGGGTCACTGATCTTAGTCTTTGTCTTCACAAATATAATAACAAAGTCATTAGTCCGGGAGCCCCATTGACCTACCAGAACGGCCACCAGGTTATTACCTCCTTGGAAAATAATAATCTGGGCCCCAGCAGACTTTTCCTGTAGTAACTACACTGGCAAGATAACAGAGAAATAATGCAATAGTCAGTACTGCAGCGGAACACAGTAAATACAGGCAAATGGTAGGTTTTATTAGGGTAATATCTGAAACATGATTCTGGGGATGGAAAGACAAGGGTAACACAAATAAACAATAGTCCACAAGAAAAACAAATGCAATATCAGGATAACCCCCACAGTGCCCACCTGGCCCCCACAAGAACTGACCCACTCAAGAGCCACTGAGCTAAGCTGGTGCACCAATACTGCTGATTTTACTCACACAAATGCAAAAGATGATACTCATCTCCCCCTCCAAGTCAGACAACCATTTAGCTTCCAACACAGATCAGCCCTAACAATAGGGGTGGCAGGTACACCCAGTCACAGACCCAGCTACCAACTGCCTTGGTAGCCGAAGGGGTGGAGGTTGTCACAATATACCTCTCTTGATTTGTTGGTCTTTTTGTTCAAGTTTCAATGCCTGTGTGTCCCATGATTCTTTACTTTGCTTCTGTATTAGACCTATTGGCATCTTCTCATATGGTTGGCTGCTCTGGTGACTTCTGACCCTGTACAGGGTATTGTAGGTTGAACACGTCTGCATCAAAGGGCTTTGATTACATTTTTTATGATGAATTCCTTGCAGTCAGCTGTTCCTGCCACAGCAATGTCGACATCCCCCACCACTGCCCAGTGGTCCGTCAACACACACTCTAGTCCCTCCTCGCAAACAATTAGGTCATCATCCTGCAGCTGACAAGATGAACAACATTGTACTTTATTCCAGAAATTCCAAGTTCTTAAATGACTCAATAGTGAGGCCCACAAAAGTAAGGGTTTAAAGATACATACATTACATGCAATGATGTCAGACATGTGCATAGAACAACATAACATATTATGTTGCTTCACACAGGAGATGTTCATAAGCAATAACACATGGCAGTGTGTGCATTATGCCACATTACCACATGCTTGGGATGTGTTGTGAGGAACAAGGCCACAGGTTGAGTGCCTTCAACCACCCAGGAAGTGTAGTGATCTAGGATACTGCACAGCCTGGGGGTGTTGTTGCACTTACAACATCTTTTAAATAAAAAGGTGCTAAGAAATAAAATATATAGAACAGTATATGGTGTCCCATATACAATAAGGCTATTCTTCACCTGATTGATTTCTATGATGACTGATGACCTTGATAGCAAAGCTCGAGCGATCCCTCAGTCATCATAGAAACCTTGAGGGTGAAGAGTAGCCTTGTTGTGTAAGGAATGCCATACACTGTTCTATATCATGTATGGACGAACCCATGTGAAAGACACAACACATATACAACACATATACAGGAATGGATTGTCAAAGAACCACGAATATTTACTATCTGATTGCAGCATAAACAAATAAGGACAATCGATCGCAAACAGAAAAAAAAGATCACTGTGGCATTAGAGTAGTATTCAATTCACGTTCCTTTTCTGAACTGTCTCTGGTAACAACATTATCTGGCAATCTGTTGAGACAGAGAACAATGGAGAAGGGAAGGGCAAATACCATTAGAGAAAATATTTAACTTACTTTTGCTGTTTAATCTATGTGCCCTCCCAGCTGCTGTGTCCTTCTACAGGTAACATTTTTTTTGGTAACAACAGCAATGGCAACGACAACTGACACAGCCACCACCCCCCAACCCAGAACCAACATAATCCCATAACAATCCCATAACACTGATTTAGGGAACCAATTTCCCTACAACCTACAACCTGTGACCCTGCTGTCATCCTCTCACCTCGTTCTCCCACAGGAATATTTGCCCAGCCCATTGACTCAGTAGATTGGTTACTACTGCAGAAAAAAAAGACTGAAAACAGAGCTCCAATCAAACTCACCTTAGTCAGAGTTGGAAGAGGTGTCATGTATTACGGCTACATGTTTCCATTTTGTAACTCCAGAGGGGTCATAATTTTAACAGTTACAGATTTATTGGAAATGCATCCACTCCCCAAAATTTGCACATTTGAAAGCTCTCTAAGTGGCTGTCGGTTTGGCTGTTCAGAGGAGGCTTGAGCTGATGTGAAGGCCATTGCTTTACATGTTGGAGCAAGGTGAGCCTGAGTGTGCATGGCAGTGCTGGAGAAAATTAAAGAATGTCTCTTTTTTTTCTTCTCAGAGAAGCATGAGTAGTTGTTAATTAATTGGAGATTTCTGTGACTAGATACCTGAACAACCTTTGTTTGTGGAATATTGTGATCAACAAGTCTCTGAATTGGTGTTTTCCTCGTAGAATGGTTAGTGATTTTTTTTAGTCTCTGGGAGTTCTGATCCATGGCAGTTGGGGAGAATAAGATTTGAGCAATGATGAAAACCTTAAAAGTTTCAGCTGGACTCCGAGAGGCTAAAATGCTAGAAAGAAATTCTGATCAGGCTGTCTGCCCAGGGTCTTTCTGTGTCAGGTCCCTTTGGAGATACAACTCTAAAATTAGCAGTCAGGCTAGTAGGATGGCACAAATTACTCTGATAGCAAGAACTAGTAAGTTGTTACAATTAGACAATGCTAGCCTTCGAAATAGTTATTAACAGTTTCATCATGGATCCAGTGCTATGATTGTCTGAATACAGTATGCCAGCTTGGAAAGCCAATATTAAGAATTCCTTCTGATCACGTGATGCAGAGCATGAACTAGCAGTTCCACTGTACCACTCCAGCCACCCAACATAATTTACTTCAGGTTTTACAGGCAAAAACTCAAATTTACCTCCTGTCTGCTCTGACAAAGAAAACTAATCTTCTGCTACAGTTTGGAGTCTTTTGCCACTTTCATGGACGCTGAGATGAAGAAGGCGCCACCAAAGCATACCCCTCCAGTGACACTGGAGAAGGCCCCGAAGAAGCCTCTGGCCTCCAGTTCAACAGATACATCTATAGCAGCACGCAGTTCAGTGGACCAGGAACCGCTTACCCTTCAGAAGTTCCTAGAAGAATTTAAACCCTTTAGAGAGGACCTGCATAACATCATGGCTGATTTAAAAATGCTTACCCAGGCACTGGAAGACACATCACAGAAAGCCTCAGATAACACTGCAAGAATCTGCTCACTCAAGAAAAGAACGAGAGACTAGACCCAGAGCTGGTGGCTGCTAAGCAAAGAATGGCTCTACTGGAACTAAAGGTGGAAGATCTAGAGGGCCACAGTAGATGGAACAACGCAGTCATTATAAGTCTCCCAGAAGGAGAGGAAGGGCAAGAAACCATAATGTTCATGCAAAAATTGGTGGAGAAAATTGCTGGTCCTTCTCCATTTGGTTCCAAATACATAATGGAGCGGGCATACCAGGCTCTCCTCCTAAAACCACCATCAGGGGATTCACCTCATCCATTGATCTTTTGTTTTTTTTAAACTTCCTTGAACACCAACATAGAAACATGGAAACATAGACTTTGACGGCAGATAAGGACTGCTTGGCCTATCTAGTCTGCTCATTTCCCTACCTACAGGATAGGCCGCAGATCCTAGTTAACCAACAGCCTATTTCTTCCTACCCCCCACAAGAACTGCCTTATGTCTGTCCCATGCATTCTTGAATTTTCCCACAGTTTTAGACCCCACAACCTCCTCAGGAAGACTGTTCTATGCATCCACTACCTTCTGTGTGAAAAAATTCTTCCTCACATTGCTCTTGAACTGCCCCCTTCTATCTTTAAATTGTGTCCCCTTGTTCTTGCATGTCTCTTTTTCTGAAAGATGCTACCCTCTTGGACTTTGTTGGTTCCACTGAGGTACTTAAACCTTTCTATCATGTCCCCCCTCTCCCTCCTTTCCTCTAGGGTATACGTGTTAAGCTCTTTTAGTCTCTCCTCATATGGCTTCTCTTGCAGACCCTGCACCATTCTAATTGCCCTCCTCTGGACTGCCTCTATGCTGTCTATGTCCTTGCAGAGATGGGGTCTCCAGAACTGGATTCAGTACTCCAGATGGGGTCTCACCAACTGTCTGTACAGAGGGATAACAACTTCCTGTTTTCTGCTGCTGCTGCCTCTCCCTATGCATCCCAGTATACCCCCAGCCCTCCCTACTGCCTTCTCATATTGCTTGCTAACCTTAAGGTCATCTGATATGATTACCCCCAGGTCCCTTTCCTTTTTTGTTGTTGTTACTACCCCCCCCATTGTGTATTCTTCCCCTGGGTTCTTGTTTCCCAGGTGCATTATTTTGCACTTCTTTGCATTGAATCCTAGCTGCCATACTTCTGACCATTCCTCCAAACATTTTCTACAAAAAATTAGAGAATTGCAAGAGGTGAGATGGGAAGGCAATAAAATATGAATAGTGCAGGACTGTCTGGCTACCATGCGATAAAGAAGAGCAGCCTTCCACCCACTAGTCCCCAAGATTATAGCAGCCGGGATAAGATTTAAAATGGTCTACCCAGCAAAGTTCCAAGTATTGGTGGTCAGTAGCTGGATATCTTATGAGGATCCTGAGTCAGCAGCAACAGGGCTTAAATATGTCCTTCCCAACCTCTTCTGTGGCCCCTGAAGCAAGAAAGACGGGTCCGGTAAAACAGCCATAATAAGAGGAGAAAGGAGCTAACACTTGAGGTATTGAAATTATATCTGCAGCTCAAAACAGCATTTTTAAGCAGTTGATTACCCCATTGGCTTAACTAAGAACTGCTCTATTTTTTGTGCTTATTGTATGGTACTTACTCCAGACAGCGCAACATCTTAGTAAAGCAAGGATATGGACTGTTCAGTTCCAAACGAAATACTAGACTTCCCGGTTTTATTTTTGCTGGAAGGAATCTCCATTCACCAGACTCCAGGACTGTATATAAGCATTCTCTCCTATCTAGATAGTGCACACAACTGAGTGGTTGAAAATATACCACTTCCCTCATTTGAGGTACATGACTTTCGCTGCTAGATGGAGCACAAAACCCCATTTTGTGAATGACTGGTGAGCTAATCTGCTCTACAAGAATGCTTATAAAGCACTCTGAGAAGTTATCACTTCCTTGCATACCACAGAATTAACTGGAATCCCTCAGATTCGGTAGCCTGGCATTTACTTGGTTTGCCCCACACTACAAGTACAAGGCTGTGTCATAGTAGTGCTATGAGGGTATTTAAATGTAGACTATGTGAGAGGCTTCCTGGACATTTCTCAATACCCTCAAATGGATTGATAGCCATGCAGACTCTACCCTCATTGGTAACTCAAATTTGCAGTAGATTGCTCTGATGAAAATCCTAAATGCTGGACTAGGGCAGTTACTCCTTTCTGCTTTATGCCGGGACACTCCATAATCCTTCTGTTAAAATTTTCTGTGTGAAATGCTGTTCAGCGCCTCGAGCAGGCATATAATGACTACCACAAGAAGCTAATCTTTGTGGTTAACAAGGTTTTCCTTGCTAAAAGTTTTAATAGAAGGGGATTCTCTTTTTGGCTTCATGGGTCCTGTTATTTCATTTAGAAAAAATATATTATTTGATTAAAGGGGCTAAGGCTATATACGTGCATAATAACCTCCCTTAAGAGAATATATTACTATGTTAGCTTTATTCCTAATAAGTCTTTAGTTACCAGTGAACTAGGAATGCTTTTGGTGTGTTTCTACCTGTAGTTATGAAGTTTTAAGTTCCCACCGCTGGACTGTTCTTGGTTACTAAGTCTTTAATTAGGAGTTTTCTACTGTCATGTGCAACGTTAATTGTTTTTGGGATGAAAGAGAAGAGGGCAGAGAGGTGAATAGAGTTGTAGAAGGGATCCCTGCCTGTTGATCCTAATCTGTGACGATGTTACTACTCTGCTTACCTATGTCTATGGGAAATTAGCATAGGGTGGTTGGAGGGAAGGGGAACAGTGATGTGGTGTACTGCAGAGTGCAGTTCGAAGCAATAAGGAGGGTAGGGAGGGTTGGGGACATGCTTAAATTTCAGAGGCTAGTTATTGCAGTTATATAATTAAATGTTTTGTTGGGGAGTATGGGTTGGGGAAGGGCAGAAAGCACAGAGTTGACACAGATGGAGGTACACATGATAAGTACATATGTCACAGGATTAAAGGGAATAAATTCCAGTGTTTTAGGGGTCAATTGCTAGAGACCTAAGGTTTGCTACATGGAACATTAAGGGAGCCAAACAACAGATTAAGCAATATAAAGTATTAAAACATCTGAACCTCTTAAAGGTCGATATCATATTGGTACAAGAATCACATTTACTCAATTCAGAGACTGTTAAGTTGAGGAGGCAACAGATAGGGCAAGTATTTTCTGTGGAGGGTACCACTCGGAATTGTGGAGTAATGATCTTAATAAACAGGTCTGTTCCTTTTCCCCCCAACCCAAATTATCTTTGACCCATGGGGTAGATTCCTGCTGGTCAACGGTAAACTACATACAACAGATATCTTACTGGGTAGTGTGTATGGCCCAAATGTTGATACCCCTGGATTCTTTACACAGTTAATCGATGCATTAACTCCCTTCCTGTCTATCTCAATAATTACTGGGGGGACATGAACATAACTTTTGACCCAGATATGGATTGTTCAAGAAGCTCTCATAAGGGTATTTCTCCTGCTCAAAGAGCATTTCGAGAGCTGATAGATCAAATAGGCCTCTGTGACATCTGGTGCATCCTTCACCCCAAAGATAAGGCATACACATTTATTTCTCAAGTACATGGGACCTCTTCCCAAATTGACTATGTGCTCATCTCACAATCACTTATCCCTGGGGTTTTGGATTCTTCGATTCACTCAGGACAGCCCTCTGATCATTCCCTGGTCACCTGCCAGATTTCATTTTCATTTCTTCCCAAGCAGGGAGGGTGCTGGAACATTAATAACCAGCTCTTAAAAGATCCAAGCCTTGGTTAAATATATTTTGGACCAGATCACACATTTTTTCTGTATTAATTATAATTCCACAGGTAAACCTGACATACAATGGTGTACATTAAAAGCCTATATACGGGGGATACTGATTGGGTTAGCCTCCAAGAGGAAGAAAAAACAAGAGGGCCAACTTGTGTCTCTCCTTTCTCAAATCTGGGACAAAGAAGCCAAACTTACTTCTCATTCTAATGAACAGTATAGACAGGACCAAGTGAAATTGAAAGAATTCTACTTAGAACTTCTGAGAGAAAGGACAGAATTCGCAATTTTGAAAACAAAAGCTTCATATACAGATCAGGGAGAAAAAGCAGGTTGTCTGCTTGCCCTAAGAATCAAACAACAAGAATCCTCTAGGCTAATTGCAGCTATTCATTCCCCTGATAGTGATTCTTTCAAAACCTCCCCACCTGATATTGTTGCTCAGTTTCACTGTTATTATAAAATGTTATATAGCCCCATGGTAAATCCCCAATCTGAGCAATATCTGGATGCTTATCTAGCAGAGTCCCACCTGCCTTCTCTATCAGAGCCCCAGCAGTCTTCCCTAACTTCAGCCATTTCACAGGCCGAACTAGCTAAAGTAATTAAAGATCTTCCCACCAAGAAAGTCCCTGGGCTGGATGGATTTTCCCCTAATTTCTATAAGGTCTTTGCAAAGCAACTGATTCCTGTACTCTTACCACTTTACCAACATATATTTTCAGATGCCAAATCAGACAAATCCTTGTTTGAGACTTTGATTATTCTTCTAGCCAAACCTGATGAATGTCCAGACTTAGTGACTAGTTATAGGCCAATTTCGCTTCTAAATCAGGAAATTAAAATTCTGGCCAAGCTCTTAGCTGACCAGATTAGTAAGGTTCTCCCAGATATTATAGGGCTGGAGCAAGTAGGTTTTATGAAGGGGAGGTCATGCATGGACCATTTACGCACCCTGACTCATGTTTTCTCAGTATCCAGGGATGCCATCCTTCCTGTGGCTCTGGTTTCCCTGGATGCCAAGAAAGCCTTTGATAGGGTTGATTGGAGCTACTTGCTATGTACCCTGAAAGCATTTGGTTTCCCTTCAATATTACAGAAAGGGAGATGTGCCCTTTATAAAAGCATGACTGCCCGAATATTTAGAAACAGGGCAACATCTGAACCTTTTGCTCTACATTCTGGCATGAGTCAAGGCTGTCCCTTGTTACCACTTCTTTCTAATTTGTACTTAGAGTCCCTTATATGTAGGCTGACTGAATGCCATTCTGGGCATAGATACCCAGGACCAAACGGTTAAAGTCTCCACCTATGCGGATGATCTTCTCCTTCAACTATCCCAGCTGGCTATATCAATCCCACCAATGTTAGAAATCATCAAGGAATTTAGTAAGGTATCTAACTATAAGTTAACTATTGGAAAAACAATAGTGTTCCGACTTAGCCATAAAGTCTTGAAGCATACCATCTCTGCTTTGGGGCTCTCCTGGAAATCTGACTCGCTAAGGTACCTTGGAATAGAGCTCACAAGGAGCTTAACCTACTTTAAGAAACTAAACCTAGATTCCCTAGTTCAAATCATTAGTCAAGATTTGAAGAGATGATCCCTTCTCCCACTATCCCTTTGGTGTAGAAGTAATTAAATCAAAATGAATGTTTTTCCCCGTCTTTTTTACCCACTTAATCTCCTAAATATCTGGCTTCCATTAGTATGGTTTAAAAACATCCACAGTCTCATTACATATTTTATTTGGGCCAATAAAAAGCCAAGGATAGCATTTCACAAGCTAGCTGCCCCTAAAGTTCAGGGTGGATTACGTCTACCACATGTTGGGCTCTACTATTGGGCCAGTCAAGCCAACAAATATCTCAGGTGAATATCTGCTGGTCATCCCCAGGATCCTCTTCCTTTCCTACCTGTCTTGCTCAAAATAGAGGTAGCTCTCATAAAGGCGCAGGACCTTTCCCCTTCTGCACTTTTATGGACCACTTCACAGCAATTCCGGTCCTGATTCAAAAATATCATTAGCTATGGTTTCCATGTCTGTTAAAAAATTAGTTCAAAGGCATTGGAGAGATAGAACAGAACTTACTTACATTGAGTGGCTCCAGGAATTTCTGGCAAACCTTAGAACAGAAAAGACTATTGCTAGCCTTAGTAACTGACTCACAAGGTTCAACAGAATATGGGACCCCTTACAATACCTTTATTCTCTACATCCCATTAGTAATGGTACCTCATTTTCAATTGGTTGAAGGACAACGGAGACAACTCTGTGTTGGGTAATCGAGGTGGGTGGGCATCAAGTGAGGGGGAGGTGAGCGGGGAGAATAGATCTTTTTTTGTTTTACAGTGTATATGTTGCTTGTTACATGTATGATGTAAATCTATTCCCTGTATTGTAAAATCCTTAATAAACTTTAAATTGAAAAAAAAGAAGAAGTCCTTCTATTCAGGGGTGGTATTAGGACATGCTTAAATTCACCCAGTTCTGCTGGGACTGTACCTATGGCTCTCTTTGTAGCAGTCTTCTCTCTACACGGGTACTCCCTGCTCCTTATCGGGGGTGGTGGGTGCAGGTTTGCATCCTGAGCCCCACTGGCCAGCTGGGTTATGTATATTGACAAAAAGTGCCCGACTGGTATCTTACAGTATGCTGAAGCCAAACAGGTTTCCCAGGTGTCCCTGTTTTTGTGTAGTCAGTTTGCCACAGCATAGTTTACCCTCTCAAAGCTTGTCATTTCACCAGTTCCATTACTCATTCAAAGTTGCCAGGTGCCTGCTGTTCCCTCCAGTGTCTTCGGACTACCCTCTTTGTGGTTACAAAGCAATTTTTAAAATGTTTAATTTGCTGTGTGACATGCTTGACACTGTCAATATGTAGGGAGAGACTGGTGGTGCTGACAGTGCGGTGAGAACAAGCATGACAGTGAATATTATTACATGCACAACAAACATTTTTTTGTACTTCTGTTCCACTGATTTCTTGATTGTACACTGTGAGAGACAGCTTTCACATAGTTGGCAGAATGGGTTGAAGAAGATAAAAGCTGAGTCTGTAGCTGAGTGACAAAGAAGAATGGCTGCCAAACATTGTTTTTTTTTTCTTTGACAAAGTGGTCCAGTAGTGTATTGATTTGTGATAAGGCTTTAGTAAGTTCCAGGGCTGTCAAACATTGTTTTTTAAAAGTGGCCAGTGCTGTATTGAATTGTGATAAGGCTACAGTAAGTGCCATAATGACTGTGTGGTAAGCTAAATACCGACACAATCATGTTACGGTACTCAGCCAATCATGTTTTATTTTAGGTACTCATTTATAGTGACATTCAATGCATCTCTCCATCATGGGGATTTTCTGAGCACAAGCAAAACTTGGGGAACAGTGCACAAATAAATATTAAGTATTGCCAAGTCACACAAAAGGTTTAGAAGAGACACATGTTTCCATTACTTCATGTGTGGATTGCACATGACCAGCACTGGATCCAGGGGAGACAGTTCAAAAGGAGGTGACCTGGCAATATTGGACTAGTCTTGAGGACAGATGGCTGCCATCTAACTAACCGAAAGCCCATCACGAAATTAAACTCCCAACAATGTGTAGCATGTGCTTCTGAACAACCAGTTCATTATTGCATCAAATTGATTACTATTGAGAAGACTTTGAGCATCTGTAGTTTCTTAACTTTGTTGGGACTGCAGTGAGGTGAAGGATCAAAGTAAAGGAAGTAGGTTATGTTGCTAAAAGGTTTGAAGAGGACAAGACCAAAGTAAAAGATGTATATCATAGCAACACTTTCTTTAGTGTTACACACATTGTTATAATCTTTTTTTTCATGAGTTGTGTTAAAAGGCACTTTGTTCACAAACTGTAGTAATTTGCAAGGGCTGTAATGTACATATACAGGTATTTGAAATACAATTTAGAAAGTAATTAGCTGTTCCTATCTGGGATTTGAACCCAAACCTCCCTAAAATATTTTCTCTTGCCTGCTTTTTCTGATACTCTAGAGTCTCAATCCATATTAAAATATATGCACAGTGCACCCCTTGTAAATAAAATGTAATTCTGATTTGTGTTGTCCCAGGTTTTGCTTCCAAAAAGACAAACATCTATGGGAATTGAAGTTTCCAGTAGTGACTCAACTGGTAGAGTACCAGAAGAATATTCTGAACAGGCCAGGTATCATTTCTTGGCTGTGGCTCTTAATTTCATTCTCATCTTTACACTGAGTAACTTCTATGCTAATTTGGGGCTGCTACACAGTAAACTTTAGAATGTAATTGGTTAAGATTATAGCTGTTAGAGATGCCCCTGTCATCGGAGTAAACATAAGTAAACAAGCTGTTCCACTTAAATTGACCATGTTAGCAACTGTAGGAAGCTACTAAATGAAGCAAGTTGATATATGCTTGATGGATAACTGGAACTACATGGGATACTGTTGCTGATTTTAATTTTCAATAAAGTGGAAGCCTGATTCAACTACAACTACAGTGTGGTAAGATTTCTTATGAAGTGCTAACCTGTTCTGCAATGCAGAGACTGACTGTTGTGCCAGATAATGTTTTGCCTTGGGGTTGGAAAAAGCTCAGACTTTACAGAAAAAGAGAGAAAGTATGGATTAGCAAGGGAAACGGAGCTGTGAACTTAAGGCTGAGGACCCTAAAGGAGCTGCCCAAAGTTAATAAAAGCTGAAGTATCATATAAGAGACTTAGGAGCTTTAATTCTGGTCTGGGGAAGATGAAGGCTGGTGCCCTATTGAATCTGTTTGGCAGTGCAGAGAGGGAGTTGGAGTCCAAAAGAAAGCCTCTAGCTGCCTGATGTACCAGTATATCAGTTGGGGTCACAAACATGTGCTGAGTTCCACTGTCAAAAACTGTTCTTCTTGCTCAAGGATTTCCAAGAATATTTGTTTGCCTGGGGAGCTTGGAATGAGGGCAAGGCACAGTAAACAAGCATTTGTCAATGCCGAATGTTGCTTGCTTCTATGTGCTGTTTAGGTATTTGGAATCATTGGAGTGCAACTATTGAAAATTTGCGAACTTACGAGCGTGCGTAGGAACTGCGCAACGCATGCTCGTAAAACAGTAATTTTTAGGAATTTTTTTGCCAAATTTTCAACATAGCCATTTTGAGACCTCTGCTCATGAACAGTGTCACTGTGATTTTCTTCATGTGTCCCATACAGTGATTTCGCACACCGACTGTGCCATTGCTGTGCTACATGGGCGGAAACAAGTTTTGGGCAAGATGTGAAAAATGACAGCTGTACTGCTCATAAGGAGGTGTGGTAAAATGGCAATGTTGAAAATCTGGAGTGAAAATATAAAAAATTTTCGAACTTACAAGCGTGCGTAGGAACTGTGCAACGCATGCTCGTAAAACAGTCATTTTTTAGGAATTTTTCCACAAATTTTCAACATAGGCTTTTTGAGAGCCCACCTTATGAACACTGGCAGTGTCGTTTCATTAATCGGTACAGAAAGGTGATTTCGCGCAGTGGCTGTGAAATCACCCTTCGGGCCTGAGTAACGCCATGACAGTGCAAGAATTCATGAGGAGGGGTCCCAAAAACCCCACGATGAAAATTTTGGGCCAAAATTCCCAAAAATGCCTGAGATATGCAGCAAAGTTGAAAAAACCCTATCTATCCCATTATACAGCTTACCGGCATTTCCTCAGTTCGTGGTCGGCTTTGAAGAGTGCAGACGTGTTCCCGGTCCACCGATGATCATCACTCTGAGCTCCGGAGGTAAGTATGGGGTGAGGAGGGGTGTGGGGAGGCAGGGTGCGCAGTGGGTGGGTGTGGGTTGTGGGAGGGGCAGGAGACTACGAGGGACCTTTTTATTCACAGTTTTTTTTTAAGAAGCGATCGGGGCGTTTGCCACTGCGGGGTGGACTCCCAGGCGTGACAGCAGAAAAAGCTGTTTGGGGGACGTTTGCCATGCTGGGGTGGGCTCCAGCGTGGCACCGGGAAACTTTGGGGGCGTGCAGCCTTGGAGCTGGACGAGTTAGGCACCCCGTCGGCCTGCTGATTGTTGCCACGCTGGGGTGGGCTCCCAGCGTGGCACCTGGATAATTTCTCTTTGGGGGATGTGGAGCCGACGAGGATTGGGCACCCCGTCGGCCATACAGTGTATGCGTGGGGGGGGAGCGCATCAGCACGCAATATGCGTGCTTGCGTGTGTGTGTGCGTGTGGGGGGGGAGCTCTGCTCACTGAAGCGGAGGTCTCCCTTTCAAATGTATGCCAGCTGCAGCACTCATTGGGGAACTGGGGCCATGCCTGCAAACACACTGACTGCATTGGAAGAGGGGCTGACACACCTCCGAAAACTCGGATGATGGCACTATGTTTCTTGCACATGCGTGCAAGCAACATAAAAAGGATCTGCATCAAAGCTTTGTGTAACCCCCCTACAAACTGAGGTTTTCTATAATGTCTTCCTGGGATCCTCAATGCCCACTGTCAGGCTGGTGTCTTGTCTTAAGTAGTTCCATCTATCTGTGTGAGAGTGCCCTAGTGAGCCTCCGCACCAGTATCTTTAAGAGCATAGCTAATCTGTGTTTAGAAATTAGTCTGGGCTAGGTCTGAGTGATTTAAGGCTTGTGACTGGCCAGACAGTGTGTTTTATTGCTCCATTCTGCAGTCTCTACTTGCACAGAGGGATCTCTCTAAGGAACTGTGATTTTTTATTTTTTATCTGCTGTTATAGTAAAGCTAGAGAAGTTTGTCTAAACTGCTTTTATTGCAGCTTGAACATTTGAATGGGAGCCACCATGTTAGGTCCTGGACTTCCAGTATTGGACCAATCAAACCACTGGGGACTTAAAATGGATCCTGTCCCCAGGGATCTAGTGGGAAGAAATTCTCTAATTTTGTAGTTTTTAAGTGTTGACACCCAAATGGACCGGGAGGGGGAGCCCAAGCTGTGACTGACAATTCCCTCAGCCAACTGAACCTTTTGGATTACAAGAAAATGGACAGAACTGCCTGAAGCAGTGGATCAGTTAAAGTCAGAGGTTGAGGAGTGAACAACTCAAGCTTTCAAGCAGCTGCTCCCTGAAGGAGCTTAGGGGAATTGGTGGGAAGAGGCTCTGCTGGCCTTCCTGCCATATTCTCCAGTAGTTCAAACTGCCTATTGCAGAAGTCAGACCTATCCAATTTCCAGCATTGGAACTGCAGCAGAAGAAAGAAGAAGTGTCATTGGGACTTGTGATTTGGACTGAAGACTTGATCCAGAAGTGACTGGCCCAGTTTGTGAGAGAGGTACCCTTGGATTGGAAGGTTTGTGCAGTTAAGCTGTCAGTTTGCTTCCGGACAGTATCCGAACTGTTGTGCAAAGAAGTTAGTGCTATAAATGTGCTTGATGTATTTTGTGGGTCATGATTTGGTTCCCCACAATCTGTGACGCCAGCTGGAGGCTTCCCCAGCAGAAGATCACAGACTTTTTCTGAACTGTTCATCCTGCCTGGGCCTTGCCACCTTGGCCCAGGCTGCTACTTCCACTTCAGAGACCTTCTCAGCGAAAGACAAGCTTGGGGATTCAGCCCCCTGCCCAACACCATCTAGCAGGTAGTGACCACCCAAAGGTGAGTTATGTCGGCCCTGTTTCCACCGGCCTCATTGATCAACACTACAAGGTCTACATCTCACCTTCACTGCATCCAGGTCCTGGTAGCATGAGTACAAATCAAGGTAGCTCCCTGCAACAAAAGCAAAAATCATTGTGGTACCATCTAATTGTTTGTTTTACTAAATTCTTGCAACAGACAGAGTCATCCAGCTTGGATTACAAATTGTTGGAGTGCGTGCATGCTTAACTGTTTTTCTTTCTTTAATGGCCCCAACAACAGCTGCAATGCTAGCCATTCTGGGCAATGCTTCAGGCTAGCCTGCATGACATACTGGGTACCCAGGGTTGGTAAACTGTCTAACTGGGATTTAAAGTGCATGCCAGACAATTCTGATTTGAATAAGATTGCTAATCATTCAGCTAGATTCACACCCTGCCTTTGTTCACTGACCCTAAATAAATCTGATTATCTTTCTTCACATTTAGCCTGGCTAGTGTGCATATTATTAGCTGGGTTATAGTATTAAGATTTTATTGCTGTGCTGTTAACCTTATTTTCCAGGGGGTCTCCAGGTCAGTTGCTGCAGATCCAGCACTGGTGGTAAGTGAAACGGGTGTGAGCACATTATTACTGTTACCTGCTGAATGTGAATGTACCATTGTGTTATTACTTAGGCCAGTAGAAAGGTTGGTGGGTGGTTATAGTGTCCCAGAGGGCTATACCAGAGCAGTCAAGCTACCCCAATACCATTCCTCTGGATGGAGGCACCTGATCTTAGAACTCAGGCCCCTCAACCTGTGTAGTGCCATACAGGAAGGGGTAGTAGCCCTTAGAATAGCACCACCTAGGGGTTACATGTTGTAGGCACCACTGGGACTAGTGCCCCCTAGTGGCCAAAATCCCCAATGTTAGGTAGTTAAGAGAAATTTGGCGGCAAAGGGTTTCCCACAACATGTGGTTAGTGTTTCACACTGCTGCCGCAGACCATGGATGATGTTTTCTCTGGGATTGTCCCCACCCCTAGTGAAGAAAAGGACTGGGTAACTTGGAGAGCACATGCTGCCTGGATGTTAGCCAGATGGCCCGGAACAGATGAGCAGAAGTGGTGGTTGGAGATTATAGTGACCTTGAGGGAGCCTCCTCTAGATGTTATCCGGGGGCTTCAATCCACTGGTTCTACTGCATCCACACAGCAGTCCTTGGACGCTTTGACCTCTGTTTTCGACCCTCACGAGTATATGAGTCAGCTACTATGGGAATTCATGGCTATGCATCTGCACAAGGGGGATTTGCTCTTGGCTTATCAACTAAGAGTCAAATATGTCCTGTTTAAAATATATGACTTAGGAGGGTCACACCCTAAGATTTAGGCTGGGTCAGGATGGATCATGTTTTAACCTCGGTGGAGAATCCTAGCTTCATCATGCTTTGGATACATATGCAGCAATGTGTGGAGGGTGCTCCATCCTTTATGGAACTAATGCAGGCCATGAGGAGAGCTGAACACCAAGCCGAAGGAAATGACCCTGTGGAGCCAGTCAAGGACCAACCGCAGCTAAGGAAAGTATTCCACCTGAGTGCGCTAACCAAGAGACAGAAGCACTGGAGGAACATGTCTCATGCCCCACAGGGAAGTCGAACTGAGCAAGCTGGAGGCTTGGTTCAGCCGGTTGTGTGATACAGTCATGGCCATATGTAAGTTGCAACAGAAGGTTTTTGGTGGGTCAACACAGAGAAAGCCAATAAATAAGGACATGCTGTTCTGCTATCATTGTGGGGGAAGGGGGGGCTACAGTATTAAGATTGTATTGCTGTGTTGTTAACCTTATTTTCCAGGGGGTCTCCAGGACAGTTGCTGCAGATCCAGCCCTGGTGGTAAGTGAAACGGATGTGAGCACGTTATTACTGCTATCTGCTGAATGTGAATGTACCATTGTGTTATTACTTAGGCCACTAGAAGGGTTAGTGGGTGGTTATAGTATCCCAGAGGGCTATACCAGAGCAGATAAGTTACCCCAATACCATTCCTCTGGGTGGAGGCACCCAATCTTAGAACTCAGGCCCCTCAACTTGTGTAGTGCAATACAGGCAGGGGTAATAGCCCTTAGAATAGCACAGCCTAAGAGTTACATTCACATGTATTATCTGCCTCAGTAAAATGTAACATGCAGTACTGCTTCACCATGGGCACATCTGAGAAGGAGAAAGGAACGTGTGATCATCTTTAATAAACCTCTACTGCTTGGCTAAAACATCTGGTGTGGACAATGAAGTTACTCTTTATTTAGTTAAAGTTTTCAAGGTGCCTCCACAAATTTCCTCATGCTTCTGGTCCCAAAAAAACTGCAGGAACCCTGGCCAGCCACATTCAAAGGATGAAAGGCCCCACAATAAACATTGAGCCGGTTTGCAAAGCATCGGGAATGACACATGATGCTTGCATCAAAGAGAAATGATGCAAGGGGCTAACTGCACCTTGCATCATTCCTAATTGTACTATGCAGCCTTCACCAGTTGGGGGACAACCTGCATCAGTTAAGCTTGTGCCATCCTTGTGATGGATGCACCGGTGTGCCATGGTGGAAGGGGGCTTGAACCAGGGCAGCACTATGGCATCCTTTAAAATGGGATTTTGTAATCTCCCCAAAAGCATACGGTCTGCTACAGTTAGATCAGCCTGGAGCTGGTATGAGGTAAATATAGCAACAGAATAATGTTGGAAGCAAAACCGTGAGGGAAAAACAGCGGGCAGCAAAACAGCTACAGTGTAAAAAAATTGCACATGGAAAATGTAGAAAGGGAGCGGTAGCGCTACCCCTATAGCTATTGGCCAGGACACTGGGATGCAGAGGATAAAAGCTCCACAGTTCTGAGCAGCTGCCATGGCTCAGAGGGTAAGGCCACAGGCAGTGGAGGGCAGCAGAGTGCCTGTGGACTGGAGTTTGATTCCTGGAACACTCTTTTTTTTTTTTTTTTTTTGGCGTGTTACCTTTTGACAATTCTCTCCCTTCCCCCCCCAGGTTTCTCCCCATCCCTGAGTTTCCTCCCCCCCAGGAGGTAGTTATATTAATTTGCGGTGGTTTGGGGGCGTAGTCCCCCATAATGGGTTGGGACAGTGAAGCCCTCCCCCGCAAATAGTTATTTTTGTCTGTGCATGCCTTTTTGTAGCTGCTTTAGTGCTCACTGTTTTTAAAGAGCACTACATTTGGTGTAGCTGTTTTGTCTTCACCATATTTCACTGCACTGTTTTTGTAGTTGCGGTATTGACCCCATGCCCCAGGAGCTGGCCTAATAGCCCCTGTGCCACCCCTTGAGCCATTGTCAGATGAGAGATGAAACTGTGCCCACCTGTTGGATGGTTGCCCATGGTATCCCAACCCATACAATACCCAGGCACTTGCCAGACCACAAGTGGAGTTGGTGGCAGTAACACACTGTGACAGGTACCTGCCTTCCGGGTCCCCCCAACAGCACCAGTCATGCAACTGCCCCCCTACATGAACCTGCACTGCCATTGTGGTGGCTGTGTACTGTCCCTGTCAGAGATCTGTTTCCACCTCCCTCTTCCAATCTCAACCCATCCTGCCCTCCACAATCCCTGTCTTGCCATCCACAACCCTGCCAGTCACCTGGTCAAATGGCAGTCAGGTATCCGTCACTAGCTACTGATGATCCACAACCATCCTGCAGCTTGCAGCATTCCCCTCCCATGCTCGAGGTGTTTGGTGCATGGGAGCGGTTGTGGCAACTGTGGGGAATGTGGCACTGGGACCCCTCCTGTTAGAAAATCCAGCATATGGGCCCTGGCGCACCAGCAATCAATGCATGTTGTTGTTTGCTGCAGCTTGTGATGACCTAAGGGCTGCTTTGAAAATCTGGCCCAGTGTCTTTGGGGATAGGACACAGTTGTAATTTGACAAACTGCTTATTTTACAAAATGAATTAAGGCATTTAACACAATAAATTTCTTAAAAAGAAGTAAGGATTTTGACAGACTGTATTTGTCTACACAAAGTAAAGAGTTTTACTAAATGCACTTTATCAACAGACTCAAATTACTTCATGCTGTGCCCTATTTATGAAACTGAAAGTCGAGTACCCATTACACCTTGAGTAACAATGATACATAGTGTGTTACATTGCAGAATTACTTAACCAGGATCTGTGCATTACATACAAAGACATGCGCTGACACCACTAACTGTCCTGTGTAAATGCAAGGACAACACATTTATGCACTGCTAGTGTGTGCACCCCCATCCAAATGGTGTAAGCCTCTGTTATACACATGCACAATGGTTCACCCATGACATTGCATGGGCATTGTGGGTGAGGTAACTTAGGGCACAAGGAATATGTTGCCTGGCATTAGCGCGGGTAAATTTACACCACAAATGAGTTACAGCACCCAAGGTCTGCCCACCTGCACCCCCAAATGTAAATATAACATCCTCCGGGTTGGGCATGCAGTGAAGAGCAGCAGAACTGTGGGGGCACCCAACATGGTGTGGGACATTCTAAAATCCAGATTGCCCCTGTCACTGATGACCTTGTTGCGGTGCCCACATTACAGCGCCCTAATCACACTGCCCAAACAACGGCATACCAGTACAATTCTAGTTCCATCTTAATTTGTCATCATTTTTCTGTGTTGTGGTAGCTTCATGTGAAAACCTGCCCTAGTATGTATCCTCTGGTTGTGGTGAAGAAACTGATCTCTACTGCCACTGGACAATTGCTTTTTCAGACTCCAGCTGCATTTCTTAATTTTACTTTAAGTTTATTGAAAGCTAGATGTAGCTGAGTAAAAAAATAATAGCTAGTAATGTTTATCAATCCATTTTATGTTAAAAGAACTTGTTTGAACAGTTCGCGATTATGATGAACACCTCTACGAATGGCACTTCAAAAAAATAAATATTTTTTTAGAATGATTAATATAACAGTACTGAGTGCAAAACAGAAAGGCACAAAAATCTCTTGACAAGGCTTTGGACTATAAACAGTATGTTACATATCATGACTGTCTCATAGCAGGCATGACTCCAAAACAATATACTGTAAGTTAAGAAAAATTGTTGAAGAAATATTTCCATTTAGGCAACACAGCATAAACCATTTGAATTTATTGCTATTTTATTTTTCTTTGCCATAATTTCCTGACAAAAAACTGTATTTGTAACATATATAAATCAACTGTAATTTATAACTGAGAATCTTCAATAAACCTTTCAACTGCAAAAAAAGCTTCTCATCTCACTTGATGTGAAGTGGTCTAAACTGCACAATGTTTCCCATCAAAAGGAAAAAAAGAAACGTAAGCAGTCAAATATGGTTAACAGTTTCAACCTGCACACAGTAAACCACATAAATTTGGTGCACTACGAGATACACTGAGTGTATAGACATGAAAGTACAGTTCAGTACCCACGCAGCTTTCCACTCTTAAAGATCTGTAAGAGGATGACAGATGTTATATAGAGTTGCATAAAAGGGAAACTTTAAAATATAATAATGTAATAAATTATGATCCACTCCGCCAGAAGATGTGCAATGTCATGTGTTAGAGCCCTGTTTAAAACAACATAAAGCACAACAGATTTCAAGGTACAGATTACAGAATTTATGATCTCATTCTTCTGGGAGCTACTTGTGTTCAGATTTTCTAAAG
The DNA here is from genome assembly GCA_016271365.2 of Neoceratodus forsteri. Classification (NCBI taxonomy): domain Eukaryota; kingdom Metazoa; phylum Chordata; order Ceratodontiformes; family Ceratodontidae; genus Neoceratodus; species Neoceratodus forsteri. The sequence continues at coordinate 302,274,165 of JADMNL010000023.1, read as the reverse complement.
GTAAAACTCTACAATTCAGGCCAAAAATATTTCAAACAGCAACACTAATGCAAAGAAGAAACTGCCCCAAATATTACATTTATTTTATTATTGTTAGAGGCATTGGGGCGATAGACGGGGAGGTTTTGAAAAACTTTGGGCCCGATTCTAGTACACTTATGCCTGGCATAACAGTAGTTGCACCAAGTAGAATGGCGCATGTAGCAACTTACGCCTGCAGTTGTGACATGCGCGATTCTACAATGTGGCCTGCGACATGGCACAGGCCACTTGCACTGAACAGCAGTTATGCCGGCAGTTGCACCATAAACCCCCTGCAACATGGTGCTAGGAGGTTTATGGTAGCAGTTACGCTCCATTCCAGAAGGGCAGCATCAAAGTCCCCAAGGTCGGGATCCTACAAGAAACCCCGGAGGAGAACCAGCAACATAAGTTACACCAGCATTTAGCTGGTGTCACTTACGGATGCCCCCAGGGGGTCCTGTAGACAGGCCTGCAGTCCAGTGGGCATACCACAGTTGCCCACCCCACCATGCCCAGCATACCCCAGTGGGTGCCCCCCGCCCCTGACATGTCCATTATGTGCCCTGCAGGGCTTCCCACATTAACTGTCCCCAATGTTAACTGTAAGAGCCCTGCAGGACTGCCTGCATCTCCCACTGCCCCCATATCCTACAATAACTGCCCCATGAGCTGGCCATACCATCTGCCCCTCAATCCCCATTGCAAAATGCCCCACAGGGCACTGTCATCCCCTCACCCATGTCCCAACCCAGTCGCAGCCACAAATGCGACTTTGTGTGCATGCTTATGTTGGATTACAATCAACAGTATAATAACAAGAATTGACAGTAACATAGTGAGTTTATTGTAAAACTGACATATGAGTTTATAGATATGAATGTATATGAACCGTGCTCTGTCACAGCTGGTAATGGCATTACCTTGTTCAAGTTTAGGATTTCATTTTAGTAAGCTACTAGCATTTCATTTATCCTCATAGTTGGATTATATTACTCATCTTCTTCCATGGATCACGATTGAGTTCAGTAGAGACAGAAGACGGCTCAGAAATTAATTTCTGAGAGCATTTTTTCTGCACGCATCTACCGAACCCAGTCAGTGGCTGGCCGTGGAGGTGAGTGGTGGGCTGTGCCAGTTGCTGGCTGGGGATGGATGGAGGGGTGATGGGTGGGATGGCACGGCTGGGTGGGGGGGTCACTAGACTACCAGGGCAGGGTATTTGCCACATTTGTGGCCGACGACTCGGGGATCGGGGCACTGGTGGTGGGGTTGTTTGCGCTACCCTGTGGGGCTTCTTGGAATGATGGAGTCGGGGGACAGGGGGTGTGGGCAGCCCTGCAGGGCTCTTTCTGGACATGTCAGGAAGTGGGGGTGTGGGCAGCCCTACGGGGCTCTATCTGGACACTTCAGGTGGCTGGGGTGTGGGCAGCCCTGCGGAGTGACTATTGTGGCTTGCTGGGCAGGGAGATGCACATGCGCCCTGCATTTTGTGGCTTGCGACATGCTCACCAGGTGTGCTCACAGTTCAGCATACCTGGCTGCATGTTGCAAGTCACAGGACTTAGTTGTGGAGGCCCTGCCCCTTCCAGAATAGGGTGCAGGTTCAATGTCACAGTTGTGGGTGGTGCAAGTTGCATTTGCTGGTGACTTGCACCACCCTTCTAGAATCAGGCCCTATGTCTATTTTCTGTTGTGTTCAAGTTTGGCCAAAAGAGCACATTGCATCTATGAACAATTTTCAAAGCTAGGACTAAGTTTAACCAAGTACATCCTTTACATTTAGCAATTTGCATCAGAATTGGATGTCAACTGCAATAAATCAGGGTGAAATGCTGCACATATGTCCAGACTTTGAAAATGGCTCCAATAAGAAGGACCTGGTTTGACTCTAGGCATACCAGTCAGGGATTTTCAAACTGGATCTGTCCATTTGTATTTTCACAGTGAACTACTGTCTGCACTGTTAGACCATCTAGAAGATGCTCTAGCAATTTGGATAAAATATGTGGAGCTTGTATAGTAATAAAACTGATGCATGTTTCCGTTTTTTTGACTGCATGCACCATTTGTATGGCTTCTTGGTGGACACCTGATGACGTCTTGCAGGCACTTAAAGTAGGTCTAACAGAAGGAAGTATGAATATTGCCCAGTGAACTGTGAACTACTTTTGAGTGTCCCTCCACCACTACCTGTCTGTCCCTGCATATCCCCATAGAGGTTACATGTAATAAAGATACAGTCTCTATGGATGAGCTGGTGCAATCAAAACTATTTGGGGGACTGCACTGGTGGAGGAATTGCCTCAAGTGCACCAGTGGTAGTGCTTGAAGTGTCCCCTTCTGCTGAGGGGGTCAGAGCGAATGTCTATTTCACAGGTGGTAGGGCTTGGAGTGCCCTCTTCTGATGAGAAAGACTGGCCAAATGTCCACTGTGCTAATGGCAGTGCTTGAAGCTTCTTTTTCTGCTGAGAAAGTTCAAGAGAAAGCCTGATGTGCCAGTCTCAGTGCTTAAAGTGTCCTTCATTGCTCACGGTGACTGAGAGAAGATCTGCCACACTGGTGGCAGGGCATGAAGTGCTCCCCTCTTTTTGAGGGGGACAGGGAGTTGCAAATTTTGCAAAGTTTTACTTCTTTAGACAATTGTATCAAACTTCACACTATGTGTAGGCAGAAAAACATTGGCACTTTGCTAGCATTTTGCTGTTCTAAGTATCCAAAAATTAAGAAAACATTTTTCCCTTCCCTCCACCCACTGTAGAACCAAAAAAAAACTCTCCTCCCCAGGGCCCCACCTAGAAAAATCTGACTATCTTAGTATATACCCTCTTATCCCCAACCACTCAGCATCCATTCATCTTCCTTTCTCCGTCACCCCACAGAACGATTAACACACCACTGCCTGTTGGCTGAGCACTACTGAATTTGAATATCAAAATAATAACCCCCTTCCCCACCCACTCAGAACCGACTACCCTTCACCCAACCTGCAGTGCTGTCACCAAACCCAAACAGGATTTAGAAATGGAATCATTGGTGGGCAGAGGACAGTGACTGGCACAGACCCTTCTCTAATCACATTGGCCGGCCACCATCTGAATGAATGGGAACTTGCACTTATAGTACAGTGAGATGATGTTACTCTAAGCACATGCCCCCATTCATTCAGATGGCAGCCAGCTGAGATGGTAAGAGGAGGGTCTGTGCTAGTCACCGTCCTCCACTTGCCACTTACTTTGTTTATTTTTCTTTTTTTTTTGGTCCTCATTAACAGTGCTTGATTGACAATATTGGAAACTGAAGCCCTCTGTTCATCCACTGAGCAGATACAACATGGACAAGCACAGTGAAAGCTTCCCCACACTACCTCACCAATGTACATCAACCCTCAAATTGCAAGTGTATTTATTCGGGAGCAGTCATTGAGCAAAGTTCATTCACAAAATGACCCCAGTACTCACAACCATCACAGTAGTTACATAATTAGTAGTGTCAGTGGCTCAGTAGGTAGCACACTCGCCTCTGAGGCCAGGAGATCAGAAGGCTGTGGGTTCTATCCCCACACCTGGCATTTGGGTTAATATCCCAATACTGACACTGTAGTGCAGAATGAGAGGGGGGTGCTGTATTCCTGAGGTGCTGTCTTTCAGATGAGATGTTAAACCAAGGTTCCATCTGCCTGTTCTGGTGGTAGTTCAGGTGGATGTTAAAGATCCCATGGCACTTCTCAAAAAGAGTAGGGGTATTTGCCCGGTGCCCTGGCCAAATTTTCCACCATTCACAAAAATACCACCAACAGCTTAATCTGGTTCAAGGTCAGTTGGCATTCATCTGTATCCCCCCTCCCCCAAGTCGTGCATGAAAATAGGCAGAATTTGTCTAGTGCACTTACCCGGTCAACAAAAACTAAATAAATAATACAGAAATGTATGTGTCTATTAGTGTAATACATTAAAATAGTACATGTATTCATCCAATTCAACAAGGAACCACAGTGAATATCACAAATATAAAGTGCACAGACAATAACATAAAATACATTTTCCATCAAGCAGGGATTCAAGTAATTCAAGTAATACCAGTAAGATTCGTCCTGTATCCATCCAGTTACTGTAATAGTGTTAAAAGCCAAGATTTCAATGGAGTAGAAGATGCCAGCTTCACATCCCTATCTCTAAATTTTGAAGGCAAAGAATTCCAGGTTTGAGGAATCATATAGCTAAAAAATGTGATGCCCTATGCATTTTAGCCTTAGAAACAGATAATTTCAAATGACCCAAGTTCCTCAGAGATGAATGCATTTCTTTTCAGGATTTCTGCTCTGACAAATAATCTGAAACAGTATCCTGTACACATTTGAAGGAAAATGGAATTTTGAGCGGTTAAGGACATTCTGATAATGAAGCCTATCTCAACTGGGTATACATTTCACATTGGGTTTTAAAAGGGCAATTTAATATAAGACATGTCAGCTAATGATAAAGCACATCTGATTTTGATCATTGTATTTTACACAATAATCATAAATAACATCTGTATAATCAGTTATAAGTAAGATTTGAAAGTGAACTACTTTGAGATGATTTTCAGGATCTAAACATCTTCTATGCTGGTACAAAAGGCTAACACAAGTTCCCACCCTTTTTATATATTTACTCATATGTAAATTTCTAGAGCCAGAAAGGTCCATCCAAAACCCTAAACACTTACAAGCTCAAACATGTTCTATTTTTCTAGAGTCAGTGGTATGGACAGTCAGCTAATTATTCAGAGGGTCATTTTACTTGTTCGTAGCACCAAATAACATCACCTTTGTCTTGGTGGAATTTAACTTCAAATGAGAAGACTTAAAAAGACTGAAGGCCTACAAAGGCCATCTGCAGCCAGCACTGCACTACTTCCACTGAGGCATCAGAGGTGTAGACCACCATATCATCAGCATATAAATGGCAGTTTACACTTCCAAATACTCTGCACAATTTCTCTCAAATATCGAGTATAAAGGAAGAGTCCCAAAACAGACCCCTGAAAGACCCACTTTTTTATGGTTAGTTCCCCAGAGTGTTTACCATTTACCACTGTTCTCTGTCTCCTATTATGAAGACAATTGTGAAACCAGATTAAGATCTCTATATCTAAACCAGCCTACCAAAGCTTTCTTAATAAAACTGTGTAGTCCACCATGTCAAAGGTCTTGGAGAGCTCAAAACAGATGACCCTGATTACCTTTCTAGACTCTACAGTAGTGCTGGTATCATCCAAGACTTTCGATATGGAAGAAATCATACTTTGCCTCTTACAGAAGCCTGATTGGTATTTATCCTGAAACCCTCGGACAACAAAATTCCTGAAGCTGCCTAGAAACAATTTGCTTCAGTAGCTTGGTGACCACCAGGAGATGAGATTAGCTGATAGTGATCTGATAAGTGCTGCCACCATTAAATACTTGAATAAAAGCACTAGGACAATCTTGGACAGTTTTCATCTTTGGGGGGACCCACCTGACCCTTTCACAGAAGGACCACCACAATCCTTGGCCTGTCATGTGAGCCTGCCAGAAATGGTGCCAGCTATGAAGGTAGTTTTGTGATATGGAACCCTGCCCACTCGAAACTGGATTGAGACCACAACAGCTTATTTAACATAGACAACCAAACAACCCTCAGTAGATAATGGCTTTCAGCCACTACCAACCTTGGTTTGATTTAAACCAATCACCAACAAGTGAAAGGCTCATTAACCCACTACCAAACCACTGAGCCATCCAGACTCAGTTTCTTAATCCTGTTTGGGTCAGCTGACAGGCATTGCAGGTCAAGTGCCAGATGGGGGTGGAGGGCTATTAACATTATTATAATATTCAAATTCATTGGTGGTCGGCTGACAGGACATTGTGTGTAAATTTTTCCTTGGGGTGGGGGAGGGTGTATGGGTACCAAGAGAGCTATAGGAAAAAAGGTATGTACTACTTAAATATTCTGGTCTGGGTTGGGTCCTGGGGGAAGGAACACATCACATTTCATGAAATGACACCTTGAGAAGGAAATTCCACTTCACAGAGTCTTCAACAGGCAACGTTGGCACTTTGCTTTGCACAGCACTGCGTAAAGAGGTGATACTTTGCATAGCAAAACATAAACACTTCACCTTCACCTAACTGGGAGTGGAGGCTTAATATGCAAACTGTATTATAGCAAACAACTAATGCATTACAGCCTTAAACATTAGGCTAATGCCCAAGCCAAAGTAGCCATTGTTGGGTGTATCCAACTCTTGCTTTTAATGCAAGCTGATACAAATCATGGAAACTGTTTCAAAACCTTGGAAACCTTTAAAAATAAGGCTCCCAAGTCTTGATGCACTCAGGCTGATGTAGATGCAGGCAGAAAATGCATTTGGATCTCCACCTGCCTCTTTTGAAACTTTCACCTCCCCTACCAGGGCAACTCCTGTCATGATATCAACATAACAAGGAATTATGGGGCTGGCCCACTGGTGCAGCAGCAAGACATCTGTATGCAACGCCGACATCCTGGGTTCAGGAATGGATCCGGGAGTCGGAGGGCGGCTGGAGGAAGAAGGATTGAGCACCCAAGGGGCGGCTCTCCTTCTTGGGGGGGTGGGTGAGCATATGACACAGTAGTTTCCCATGCCAGAGGCCAGAGGATCCTTGCCTACTGGTGCCTAATTCAGTTGGAGGCAGGACAGACATTGGGCTTGTATTGAGGGTGTCATTGCACGTCCCCTCTCCAAGGGTTTCCACAGCATCCACAAAATTCTGGCCCCAGCTGTGATGCCCTGCTGTCCCTCCATCTCCATTGCCCCTATTGTTGGCTGGGGGGGTTCTGCTCCTGTGGCCCCACCCTGAGGGATAAGCCAGGGCAAGATTTCATGTGACCGTTGGGAGGGGGTGCCCACCAGGTTAACCTGGGCATGGTGGGGGACGGTGTGCTGGGCAGGTGCAGAGCTGGGTCCGGGCCCCCCCCCCCCAAAATACAGTAAATAAGTAACAAGGAATTACATCAATGTTCAGGGTTTTGCAAATCCTGCACTATTGTGTAGCTATGGAAAGTTATCATTTCTCTCAGTGTAACCTCTATCTTAACTTTGAGTTATGATAATGTACTTTTACAACTTTCCTCTGAAGTAGGTTTTGACAAAGATGCAATGAAAATGCAGTATCCAGCACAGAAGCTGCCTTTTATACTTCCAGGATGTGGGGACTGAGTCACGTGACTGGTCTGGGAGCCTAGATTCTAGGGTTTTATATTTCCTGCAGTGCACTTTGAGGTTTGCATTAGAAACAGTCTGTGTTGTGACATTAGACTGTGACAACCCACTTCCACTTAATTAAAAACAAAGTACTCCAAACAGCACACAAGCATGTCCAGTGGTAGTGGCCATTTTCAGATAAGTACTAGTGCTGGGCAACATTTTAATTATGATTGTGAAATGACAGTGAGGCATTTCTAATAGGTGATGCTCAAGACAAATCCCAACACAGGTTTCATAAAGGTAGTTCATGCACCACAAATCAAATAAACATTTGCAAACCAATCAGCATAGCTTTGGACAAGATTCCAGTAGCTGATGCATACTTGAATTTGTCAAAAACCTTTGGTCCCATCCCACACAATCGGCTGATCACAATATTGGGTACATTAGGCATTAAACCAAACCTGATTGCTTGGATATACAGTTGGCTGTCTTACCACAGGCAGAGGGTGGTAATTAATGTGTACATTTCATCATGAGTAGATACAATTGGGGCTCCTCAGGGATCAGTCTTGGGCCCAGTCTTGTTTAACATCTTTGTCAGCAAAACTACAAATAACCTGGGTTCCTCATTGGTTAAAATTTGCTGATGACACAAAAATTGCTAAAACGATGAGTACAGAGGAAGATAGTGTTGCATTACAGGAAAATCCTGCATAACCTCCATAAACTGGCAAATGATAGTATGCTGTTCAAAACTGAAAAAAAAAACAAGTAAGAGTAGGAAGTAGGTAGTCAGGAGAGTCTTAGTGGTCAGGGATTCTGTGGCTGGGGCTTAGAAAGGATGGTGAGAGGAAGGAGGAAGGGTGGGCGATGATCAGGTGCCTTCCTGGAGTAACAGCTGTCCGGGACATATCTAGAATAGGAGGGATGACGTAGAGGGAGGGGGGAGCTGGGGGTGCTGGTACACTTCAGTACCAACAAGCTAGCAAACCAGCCTGTAGAGCAAGTGAAACTGAACATTCAGAGGCTCGGGCACATACTGCAGGCATGCTAAGGCACCCTGGCCTTTTCTGAGGTCCTCCCTGTCTGGAGTAAGAGGGAAGGAAAAGATAGAGTATGGAGGGAAGAGTTTGAGGAGTTAAATAGGTGGTTAAAGGGATAGTGCCTGGAGAAAGAGTAGCACTTTGTAGGGAACTGGGGAGACCTCTGGGACAAGAGGCTCTTCAAAGGTGACAACCTTCACCTGACAAGAGAGGAGACCAGTGCACTGTGGCAGAAGTTTAATATCTACATTGGACAATTAAACTGACTGTGGTGGACACTGAGGCTAGGGGAACCATGGTAAAGGGAGTGAGAAAAGGGAACTGAGCTAATGCTCCACCGTAAACAGGAGACTGGTTGCAGTAAGGTGGGTAAAAACAAGGTTGAGGTTCAAACAAGAGAAGCGGAGGAGGCTAAGGGTAAAGGCTCTAAAGGTCTGCAAGCAACAGGAAAAATAAGAAGTTAAGAAGAATGAGAAAGAGTGCAGGAGTAGGATCACAAACAGCCAAAAGGGACTTGGAGCTAGTTGGAAGTGGGTCTTAATAAAATCAGTGAGCTCCAGGCACTGGTGGCAGACACTGAGATGGACATAGTGGATATCACAGAAACTTGTACCATGGAGAGTAATAATTGGGACTTGTTAGTCCCAAGTTACACAATGTTTAGACAGACTAGTGAGAAAGGCAAAGGAAGGGCATAGCTCTATATGTCAGGGAGGGCATAAAGACTATGGAGAGGAGAGACACATCAGGGGAAGCAAAGGGGAATCTGAGTTACTGTGGGTTCACCTCACAGCACCCTCAGACAAGAAAATACAGGTGGGGTGACCTATAGGCCTCCAGGACATGGGGAAAAGAGAGAGACAGAGGACTGGGGGAAGAGCTGGCAAGTGAAGTGAAGAAGGATGAAGCGGTGGTGGGTTATCAGAACCTTTCAGATATTTAATAGGACATTCCAGTGGCCAGGCACAGCAGAAGTCAGGCCCTGTTGGATACATTGCAGGACTGCCTGCTGGTAAGGCTGGTTAAGGAACCCACTAGACAGGTGGTCATTGTTGATTTGGTGCTCACCAACTCAGAGATGGTGGGTAGAGTGAGGGTAGGAGAGCCACTGGGGAACAGTAACCATAACTCTATTTGGTTCAGGCTAGCCCTAGGGACCAGAATGCCCCTATCAAAAACTGATGTCCTAGATTTCAGAAGAGCAAACTTCAACTGGTTGACAGAGTTGGTCTAAGACAAACTGAGTGGGGTGGCTAGAATTAGAGGTGTAGTGGAAAAATCAGAGGCAATCAATTGGACCATTCTTGAGCCATTGAAGTCATGCAAGAGATTTGTTAGAAAACAAAACAGATGCAGGAGACCAATATGGTTCATGAAAAGGGTCAAGGAAGCAGTGAGGACCAAAAAAAGGCTTTCACCAGATACAAGGAAAAGGAGGGGGAGGAGGAATGGGAGGAGTATGAAATGACAACTAGGGATGCTAAGAGAATGATCAGGGATGCAAAGGCATACACAGAGCTGCATATTGCGGAGGGGATCAAGGGTGGGGAAAAATAATTGCTTAGATACATTAACCCTTGCTGTGCTGCAGACTGATGTATCAGTCCAGAATTACTATGCATTCTAATTCTGTGAACAACCTAAGGGTTAAGGAAAAAAAGGAAGCAGGAGTGGGTAATATTAGGCTACAAAAAGGGGAAGGTTATAGAGTAAGATGAACAAAAAGCAGCTATATATAATGATTATTTCTGCTGTCTTCACAATGGAAGGCCCATGCCTGAAAGTAGCATTAAGACAGTTGTCAGGGGCATTCATAAAATGAGGCAGCCAGTCTTTACCAGACAAAAGGGTTCAGAAAAGGTTAGAAGCATTAAAGGTAGGTAGATAAGGCCCCAGGGCCAAATTGGATGAACCCAAGGGTGATCAATTAATTTGCAGCAGAACTGGCTAAACATGAGAAAGGCTATTCAATAGCTCAGTTCAGAGAGAGGTAATTCTGAAAGACTGGAAGGTAGTGGACATAGTCCTACTATACATGGGGGAGGGACAAGGAGCAACTGGGTAATTTCGCTCCTGTCAGGCTTACCTCTGGAGTGGGTAAATTGATGGAATCACTGCTCAGAGAGGACCTTGTTTACTACCTAAAGAACAATGGTCTATAGCAGGGGTGTCCAAACTTTTTGGGGTCGTGAGCCACATTTAAATTTCTGAGTAAGACGTGAGCCACAATATGTGCAGCCTGTAGCATATCTAATTATTCATAGCAGCTCTGGAACTTTGGATTTGCTTGCAGGTTTAGTAAAAGTAGTTTGTTGAGCACTCAGGGCACCTTTCCACTTCTGTACTTTGACTTATCTCAAATTTAAAAGACTGTGACATACTTGACACGTAATTGACAAACCCCTCAAGAGCCAAATCAGACTGCTTCAAGAGCAACATGTGGCTCCTCAGCTACAGGTTGGCCACCCCTGGTCTATAGGATACCAAACAGCATGGGGTTTGTGGCAGGGAGGTCTTGTTGGACCAACCTGATAGTTTTCTTTGACTGGCTAACAAAAGTGGTAAATAAGGGCCATGCTGTGGATTTAGTCAACTTCGATTTAAGCAAGGCTTTCGACTCAGTACAAGACAGAAGATTATTGAGGAAGCTGGAGGGCCTTGGTGTGGCTAGGGGCAGATGAGTGGGAAACTGGTTGAAGGAGAGACAGCAGAGTCTGGTGATAAATGGGGTCAAATTGGAAGAGAGGGAGGATATGAGTGGAGTGCCACATGCATATGTCCTGCATCCTGTCCTCTTCAATATGTTCATCAGTGACACGGGAGAGGGCATCCAGGGCAAGTTGTGTCTCTTCACAGATGACACAAAGCTCTGTGGCAGGGTAGACGACAACAAAGGGGTCAGGGAGATGCAGAGGGATCTACAAAGACTAGAGAGGTGAGCTAAGATGTGATAGTTGAAATTCAACTTCAAAAAGTGCCAGGTTATGCACCTAGGGAAAAAAAAACCCAGAGCAGTGTACTGGATGATAGGATAAAACTGAGCACTGTGGCTGAAGAAAAGGAACTGGGAATAGTATTAATGATTCCTTCAAGCAATTTAGTCAGTGTAATAATGCCCATTGTAAGGCTAATAGGATGCTGGGGTGTATTGGAAGATGTACTGACAACAGGAAAAAATGAGGTACAGTATATAGGTCACTGACGAGGCTGCACCCAGAATACTGTGCTCAGTTCTATAGTTGTCACTTAAGGAAGGACAGAGACAGACTGCAGATGGTACAACGCAGGGTGACCATGATCATTCATGGCCAGCAGGGCAAATCTTATAAAGATTGTCACAACCTGAACATGTACTCGCTGGAGACCAGGTTGGGGGGGGGGATGTGATAGAGACATTCAAGTTCCTGAAGGGAATAAACAAGGTGAACTCCTGGGAACTATTTAGAAGGAGTAAAGTTTCAAGAACCCAAGGTGCTAAGTGGAAATTGGTGCAAGCAGTTGTAGAGAAATGTTAATGGCACTGTGCTACTCCCTGGTTTGGCCAAACATTGAGATGTGCAGTCAGTTTTGGGTACTTCAGAATAGAAGGGATTCAAAGAATGGCCAGCTTTGTTTTCCAAATTGTTACCCTTCTGCTTGTGTATCCAAAAGTTCACTTTCAGGGCTGGTGGGAAACAACAGCAGTAAAACAGCTAGTTTCTAAGGACAGATCAGCAACATACAACACAATATCAGTTCCATTCTGTAGAACTAGTTTATATCACTGTCAAACATCACTACCTTTAATGCGCAATGTTTGTTTGACAGTGGTGTTTTATTGAAGTGTCACAAACCATGACAGACATCAACGCTTTGAGTGTATGTGACTGTCAGTGCCAGAGGCATTGATAAGTAATCATAACAACAACAAAGGAAATACTGCTGTGTCATCAAACTTTATTTGTTATTGCTCAACAAAATAAAAATTGATTAAGTTCCCAGACCAGTGCCAAACGTCTTGTGTGATCCATGATGCAGCTGCAGCTAAGCTGAAGCCAAATCTAGGGGGGAAAACAGAGGCATAATCAAAACAAATTTGAGCAACCCAGAAAAAAGGTGCTAAGGGAACAGTAGCAAAAAGTACCTAGCATCGATGCTACTGTAAATGTTATTGAGGCAGTCCTCATGTGCCTGATGTATACCTGCCTTCTCAAACCCACTTTTGCAGTCACCAGTGTGAGTTTCCAAGGTGGCAAAGCTGTTAACCAACCACTGGGCATGTTTATTTTTCAGGGTGGTCATTCTCAGGTCAATCGAGATAGTTACACTACTGCTACCAGCCTTGATTTGCTTTGAAATATGGGTGGCATACCAGTCCGTGAACTGTTTCTTAAGCTCATCCTTGAACAGTCTATTGACGGATATGTCCAGGGGCTGCAGCAGGTCCATGTATGAGGCAGGAATGAAAATGGGGATAATGTGATTTTTTTTCAGAATGTTTGATCACATCCTCAGTGGTATGCCCCCTAAACAAATCAAGCACCAGCAGTGTTTTCTGGCCATCAGGTAGTTGTTTTGCTTTCTTGATGCCATTTATGTATGACAACAATACATTGTCTGTGAACCTGATTGTGGTTTCAGAATTGGCCCAGTGGTTTTCGATGTGGGTTATGTCCCACCTATCAAGGAAGTTGAAATTAGGGTGATACTGAGTGGTCTTTCCAGTGTAGATTACTTGAGGTGGGAGATGGCGGCCAGACAGAGAGCATGCCCGCTCCACTGTCACTTGCCTTTTGTCCCCAAGTCCAGAAACATCCACCTGCTTTTTTTTCCAACAGTGTCCATGGTCCACTCCAAGCAGGGGATGAGATTAACCCCTGTCTCATCACGCGTTAGCTCCAGGTCACTGGGGATGAGTTCTTGACTGCAAGCCTTACTAATGCGACTCAAGAACTTTGCTCATAAATTATGGAAATTGATTGGGGTTTTTCTTGCAGCCTTGGTTCCCTTCCACTTGCTAAACCCCATTCAGTTTAAAAAAAAACAGGACCACTCTCTAGAGAAGGAGAGGGTACCACCATTCTCTGCAAGCATTTATAGGTGGCTCACTTTTACAATGCTAGTGGCAACTGCAGAAAGCACTCTGCCGTTTACCACTGCCCCCCTCAGCTTGCAGGGATTTAGCAATGGACTTTGTCTCATTTTCCACATCTTCCATCAGTACAGGAGGATGTCCACAGGGTTAATGGGCAGAGTCTTCAGCGTGGTTGCTGGATCTGGGTTACACTTCACTTTGGCCAGATGGTCACACTTACAGTGCTTTCATTGATTTTGTTTTTGTATTTAGCCTCACAGAAATGCACTGCTTGTATGACTCCATGCTGACAGGAATACTGCTCAATTTCAAAATGAACCTGGGGTGCATAAACACAGTGCTCAATTTTTTTCTTTTTTGCTGGTGGTGAAGTGACTGACGAGGCAAGCTGTCGTGTGACCAATTCCGCCGTAAGCCGTGAGATACCAGAGGTCACACTGAGCACCTCGGAATCGATGTCAGCAGTCTGAAGGGCATGGAAGTCTAATTTTACAGCTTTCCTTGGAGGGGTTGCTAACCATCAAACCAGAGACATTTTGAATGCAGCACCAGGAATTAGCCAGGTATTGATGAGATGCTGCCGAGCTGTTGCTATATTTGACAGGATTGACAAACAGCTGATCAGTCAGCAGCCAGTCATGGAGCACGATATTAGATTGGCATGGCAGAGTGTTGAGTTGGGAGACTGCAATACAAAGTTGACATGGTCATTTATAGTTCTACAGTATTTTCTTCTTTTATTCTTGTCACCAAACAAAGCCCTCTAGACCTAGCCCAACACTTCACCAAGCATAGGCTTCTTCAGCAGGGAGGGTCTATGTTTAAAAGAAATTTAATATGCTTTAAGATAAGTATGACATTTTCTACAATTCTTTTTACACTTCAGTACATCACCAATCCACTATTACAGTGCTGTACCCCGATGGACTCCAAAAAGGCAGTTCAAACTGTAGTATGCTTAACACCTCACTGTGACATATAGAGGATTGTGTATGAGCAGTCATACACAACAAGGATATCCTTTTATCAAGAGGTTTCCTTGGTAATAGATGACCTCGAGAGCGCAGCTCGAGAGGTGCTCTGTTACCAAGGGAACCTTGAGATACAAAAATATCCTTGTTTGTGTATGCTCATACACAATCTTTTATAGAGTATGGGCAGTCATAGCATAGAAAATCACACAAAACCAGCTATTGAAGATGATGGGAGAATAGAAATGTTAACATTTTCTTTCTTTTTTAACTGATACAGTGTGCTACAGATGTTTCTGCAAGTTCATGTTTACAAATAAAGAGCAAATTCCAGCTTAATTGGATAGAGGAAAGCAACTATGTGGTAGCATTGCAAGTTGTTCTGCTGCAGTAGTGACATCACTACTGCAGCTGAACAACATCATGATTGCACATACCCCAATCATGCAAAGCATCATGGGAAACATATGCAAATCCTCATGAGAGAATCTGGACAGGCTTAACTTTAAGCAGAATTGCATGGTGCCAGAAGGCCTCACTTTGCAATCAGCAAAGGCTAAGAAATGCAGACACATACACATGTTTCATCCTTATTTGGACTTATCAGTGTGCCTTATCTATGTCTTAGCCCAGGGAGAGGGAGCCAGCTACCCCATAAGGGGAATGTTATTTGTTTGGACCATGGGAACCCCAAAATAGAGAAGGAAAAGAACTACAAAAGAACCCCACAGCAAATGCCCTGAGGCATGGGTTATCCTGGAGGATATTGGTTATTCAGCCACATTTTAAAGAAAACACAGTTGCACATACCCCAATAATGCAAAGCATCATGGGAAACATATGGAAATCCACATGAGAGAATTTGGACTGGCTCAACTTTAAGCAGAATTGCATGGTGCCAGAAGGCCTCACAGTGCAATCAGCAAAGGCTAAGGTCTGCTGTTCTTGGCATTGGAGCCAAGCTGCCAGATCCTGGACCACCTCCCCAGCTTTTCCAGATCTTCCTGTAGGTCCTGTATCCCTTCAGCTGTGTCTACCCTCCCACAGAACTTGGTGTCATCAGCAAATAGGCACATTTTGCCCTTAATGCCATCCCCAATGTCAATGAAGAAGATATTGAACAACAGTGGCCCCAGCACAGAGCCCTGTGGGACCCCACTGGTTACCTCTCTGGTGCCAGATAACTCTTCCCCCCCCACAACCACCCTCTGGGTTCTGTCCCTCAGCCAGTTTTCCACCCATCTGGCCATCCTTTCCCCAACTCCAAGATCCACCAACTTCCTGATCAACCTTTTGTGGGGCACAGAGTCAAAGGCCTTGTTGAAATCAAGATAGAGGATGTCTACCACTTGGCCCCTGTCTACTGTCTTAGTGACACAGTCAAAGTAGTCAGTCAGATTTGTTTGACATGATCTCTCTCCCTCCATGAACCCATGCTGCCTCTCATCCTGGAGACCATGCTCCTCTAGATATTCCACCAACCTTTCCTTTAGTATGGTCTCCATGAGCTTGCCCACAATGGAGGTCAGGCTGACTGGTCTGTAATTCCATGGATCATCCTTGGGACCGCTTTTGTGGAGGGGCACCACATGTGCTGTTCTTCAGTCCTGTGGTACCACACCTGACTCTAGTGAACTATTAAATAGGTCTGCCAGTGGCCCTGCCAGCTCCTCAGCCATTTCCTGTAGTACCCTTGGATGTACTCTGTCCAGGCCTGGTGATTTTTCCACCTTCAATGCCAACAGACCCTCCCTAATTCTATCCTCCTCTATCACTACATATGTGTTCCAGTCCCCCCCCGCTCCTCTTCCCTCCTGAAGGCACTGGTCCGTCCTTCTGCCTGGTGAAGTCAGAACAGAAGTATTCATTTAGTATCTCTGCTTTTCCCCCATTATCCTCCACCAACTGCACCCCTTTCCTAAGCCTAACAATCCCTTCCTTCTTGCCCCTTTTCTCACTTATATAGTGAAAGAAAGCCTTCTCCCTCTTCTTAATTCCTTCAGCTATCTGCAGCTCCTTCTGTGCCTTTGCTCACCGGACTTCCTTACTTGTCTCACTTGCCAACCTTAGCTAAGTTTCCCTATCCACCTCTCCCTTGGTCTTCCTGAATTTTCTATAGGCCAACCTCTTTTCCCTTACTGACTTGGCAACCCCAGAACTGAACCAGCTGGGCATGTTGGCCTTTGTGCTCTTCCCTCTGAGCCTAACGCACTCATCTGTGGCAACCAGTATTCCTTCCTGAATGACGGACCACCTTTGGTCTACCCATATCTGCTCTGATGCCCACCAGATGGCTCCTTAGCACCTTGCCAATTTTCCTGAAATCCGCCCTCCTGAAATACAAGATTTTGGTCTTAGTTGGGATCCTTTCCCTGACCATACCCAAGTGGAACCATACTGTGCAATGGTCACTTCCACCCAGTGGCTCCCTGATCATTATTTTCTGTACATGCTCCCCATTTGTGAGCACCAGATCAAGAATTGCCTCAGCTCTTGTTGGTTCAGTGACACCCTGACTCAGGGACCCACTCTGCAGTCCTTCCAGGATCGCCTGACTTTTAGCACAAACACCATGCAAAACATTAACATAGTATATAGAAACACTGAATAATTTATCTCAACTAATATGTTGTTTACATAAAACCTTAAGGGAATGCTAACATCTGTTAATCCAAAATGTGAGTTCAGTAGCAACAATACCATGAACAATACAAACCATGTCTGTGCTGGAGGGAACTATATCTCCCCTGGTTTCAACTGTGATTACAGAGGGCGCCTTGTGTATTGTGAGAGAAGGGGATGAGTCATTCCTATCTGTTTGTTGTACCTCAAAATACATACTGAGGAAAGGAGCCCAGATCTTTAAAATCTGTGAAGGTTGTCTGAGGAGATGTTTGTCATTCTTTCATACCAAGCTAATTTATATAGTGCAGCCAGCCTCTCCTGTAAAGTGGGAGAGGATTCAGTTTTCCACCTAAGGAGGAACTGCTGCTTAGCTCCTAGGGTTTCAGAGAGTATCCAGGCCTTCCCTATGTTACTGACATTGGGCATGGCTGAGGTATTCCCTAGAATCTATATGTTGGGGTCAGCCGGGATGAGTCTTCCTAAGGTTTTCTCACAGTATTGTATGACCTGGCAGCAATACCACTGAATAGATGGACTAGACCAGAGGATATGTTTTAATATACCTTGGATGCCATGGCATTGCCAGCATAGGTCTGAGTGCTTGAGATTCATCTTTTTGTAACATAACAGGGGTTCTGCACCACCTGTGCAAAATTTCCTTTTGTATTAGTTGGTCCCCCATGTCCCTAAATATATTGTGAGCATTGTTCACTAGGTGAGTCCAGTTTTCATCTGAGAGAGCTATTTGCAACTCTTTTTCTCAGTTATCTTTCTTTTTCAGAAGAAGGGTGTCTTGCCGTACAAAAATGAAGCATATAAATAGCTCCACCTAGCCTATGGAGGTGTCTCATCCAACACATAAGAGCTTCATGAAGGCTACCTTTTGGTGATTAATTGCCTTTCTGCAGCCTCTGACCAATGGCTTGCTGGACCTGTAGGTACCTCTGGAAGCCAGATCTGGGTAGCCTATACTTGTTGAAAAGATTCTGAAATATATCTATAGATCCATAAGATGGAGATAGCAGATGGTCCGCTGATATTATCCCTCCAGTTACCCAAGTATGCTAGAGTAAAAATATGCAGTCTACAGAGATATGTGAGTTGTCCCAGAGTGGGTCCCCCTCCACCAAATTATTAGTCTCCCACCTATCCCTTTTTGTTAGGGTTTTCCATGTGACTGAGGCAAATAATGCCATGAGAGACTGTCCTTTAGAATGACATGTCACACAACAGGGTATGGGTGTGCGTGTGTGTGTTGCTGGCCCACTCCAGAAGGAACCACACTAGAGAAGAGTGTGACTGGGGCAGCAACCATGGAAGAACCTGTTGAACTCCAGCAGCCTGGTAGTGTTCCCCTAGAGCCAGTGAAGGCTCCACCCACCAATCACTCCTGGGGCTCTCAGCTTTGCAAGTGGAAAGTAAGGTTTAGCTCCTTCACAGAGGGAGGAAGGAAAGGAAAAGTTTCTCAATTATTTGAACATCTTTCTGATGGGCAGGAACCAGCAGGATATTAATTTGAAAAAGGAGTTTTGGGAAGGCCATCATTTTATATGCTGAGATTTTGGCTCCAAAACTGAGGTTGAGATTTTTTCCGGTGATGGAAATCTACCTCCCATGCCATCAAAAGGGGTCTAGGTTAAGCTCCACTAGTTTCTGCAGGTCCTGTGTAATGGTCATGCCAAGATATGTGATTTGCTGCTTGGACCATCAGAGGTTCCATCTGGAAACCATAGGTTTCTGGCATCGTATATTCAGGGGTAAGACCTCAGTTTTTCCCCAGTTTACCATTATTGCTGGGATGGTGGTGAAGGAGGCTACCAGGTGCATCATAGGGGGCATGGAAGCTTCTGGGTTGGATAGGATGAAAAAAAGGTCATCTCTATATGCCAATGTCTTCAACAAGGCCCTACCTATTTGAATGCCACCAATGGCCTCCATTAGTCTAATTCTCTATTGGAGTGGTTCCATAATGAGTAGAAACAGGCGTGGACCTTTCCTGGTTCAAAACAGTACATGGCTTTATCACAAAGTTTATTTAGTCTGGTAAACAGTCTAGATTAGCCTACCACAAAATTGCTGCCCCCAAATGTAAAGGAGGTTTACATCTTCCTCACCTAGCTTTTTACCATTGGGCCAGTCACTCTGCTTAGTACATCAGGTGGTTGCCTTTGGACAACTTAGTACCTTCCACTCCATTCTCTCCAGTATGGCTTAGACTTGAATTGGCTCTTATTAAGTCTTGTGGCCTCTCCCCAAATGCACTTCTTCACATTAAAACATCTGCGCTCCCATTGAGACTACAAGGCTGTCCCATAGCAACTTTGATTCAAGTTCATATGCAGATGAGTGTTTCCCTTAAATATAAACATATCCTAGATTTAGATCAGTCCAAATGGGGTAACCCTAATTTCAAGATTGATAACAGACAAATTTCTGTTCAATGGATGCCCCTGCTGGGAGAAGCCAAACTCTCTCAATTTATAACTGAGAGGGGATCCTGGCTTTCCACTGCAGAGATCATGACGAAGTTTCGCATTCCGAACCACAATTTTTTCAACGTTTTCAAACTGAAACATCTACTGTTGAAAGTGTTTGGATCAAATCCTCCCCTACCTGCCAAGATATCTATTATTTTTTATTTATTTGAGTCTAGGATTACACAATACCTTTGAGCTGAGGCTCTTTTACAAAGGTTCCACGTCAGAGAGTCCAGTATACAGTATGAGACAGTAAATGATCATTAACATTTGAACAACATATGAATGCGGTTCGAAGGAGTACAAGAGGGTCAAGGATTGCGGAATAAGAGGGACAGAGGTAAGAAAGGTGTCAGCGTGGGGGAAGGGAGATCACAGAATTTAAATGGAAGGGGAGGAGAAAAGTGGGTAGGAAGAGCTAGGAGGGAGGCAGAAGAAGGAAGGCAGGCAGCCTGTGGGCCTTATCATGGACAGACAGGTGTAAGTGCTAGGTTAGGAAGCAGCATTTAGTTGAAAGTGCTTGATGAGAGGGCAAAGGCAGGTTGACAGGGGACTTCTTGGGTGAGCAGTCACAGAAGCTGGAAGCAAGCAGGGAGAGTCAAAGTCTGGACTTGAAGACACCAAGTGTTGGTGTGGCACATATGTCACTACTAAGTCGATTTCGCCAGTTAGGTGCCCTGTAGGCAAATGATCTTTGTCCTTGGGAAGTACGACACTGCAGGATTTTTAGGGAGTAAGGCTTGGACCTCCTTGTGTAGGAGTTGCTGGATCTAGATGTCAGAAGAACACAGACTCCAGGAGGAGCAAGACCCATCATTATTTTCTTGGCAGTGATGCAGGTTTGGTATTTTTTCGACTGTCAAGTTGCAGCCACCCAGTCCAGAAGCAGAGGTCACATGTATGAGTGAGACAGTGCAATCCTGTGATGAGTCAACAGGCTTTATTTAGGGAGATAGTTACACGTTTGAGGGAGGTGGCAGTAGCAGAGCCGTAGATAATAAGACTGTAGTCAATAATAACAACGACAGAGCTTTGGACAGCAATTGACAGTGCATCAGAGGTTAGGTGTTTCCTATGTCAGAACAGTAGGCCCAGTCGGGTATTGGCAGCCTTCGCCACATTATTAATGTGGACAGTATAGGTGAGATGGGAGTCGAGGGTGATGCCAAGGTACTTGAAGAATTGCGTTTGTTCAAGAGTGACTCCTTGCTTAGTTTTGATGGAGAGTTGGTAGTGCTTGTTTTTGTTGTGGGGGCTGCTAAAAGTCATGGATTTTGTTTTCTTCTAATTGAGGATCAGTTTATGAGATGAGAACAGGCCTCAATGGATGAGAAGCCCTGCTAGAGTTTTTCTTGCAGAGGCTTAGGGTCATGATGTGAGGCTAGAATTACCGCATCATCAGCATGGAGTATGATTTGCTCTGGACAGGAATCTGGTAGAGAGTTTAGGAATGGACTGAAGAGGAGGGGTCCCAGGATGGAACCCTGGGGGACCCCCGAGTGGACAGGTCTGGTATCAGAGAAGGTATCAGCAATTCTTACTCTCTTGGTCCAATTGTCAAGGTAGCTTTTGAACCAGCTTATAGAGTCAAGTGAAAGCCCAGCATTTTGGAGCTGGACCAGCAGGACGCAGTGGTTAATGGTGTCAAAAGCTTTTGTTAAATCAATAAAAATAGAGCCAGTTAGTTGGCCATTGTCCAGTGAGTTGTGGATGGCACCGGTGAATTCAAGAAGTGCAGAAGAGGTGCTGTGCCCTTTTCTGAACCCATGTTGTTGCCAGCACAGTACGTTGTGCTTATCCAGAAAGTCAGTAAGAAGGTTAGGTTGGAATTAGGTCCCTTGGCAGATTTCCAAGGAGCTGTGTCCAAGATATATGGAATCTTATATGATTTGGCTTATCTGAATACTTTTGGACCCACGGCTTATTGGACTCCTTTTTTTCCCAATCTGGAAGTAGACTGGCCATCCTTATGGCGAAACAGTAACAAATTCATAACCCAGGACAGGTTATGTCTTATGCAATTTCATATTCTCCATAATCTATATTATACACCTCAGAGATTAGCTAAATTTGGTCTCATTCCTTCACCACTTGGTACCAGATGCTGATTGGAGGAAGGCTCGATTTATCATGTCCTATGGACCTATTCCAAAGAAACTCCATTATGGTCCAGTACCCAGCAAAAAATGAATCCCCGTTTAGGTTTGGAGGCACTTTTCACACCTGAAATATGTCTATTTGGGGACTACTCCAAAATTACAGTGCTCAATCGCAAGTATCATATGGCCCTAATCTCCATGTCAGTTAAAAAACTGGTCTTGTGCCACTGGAAAGATGAGGATAAACTTTCTTATGCTGAGTGGCTCAATGAGCTTTTAGCCAATCTTAGAACAGAGAAAGCTATTGCTAGTCTCAATAACAAGATGAATAAATACAAGAAGATATGGGACCCTTTACATACCCTTTATTTGTTATAATTGTAATATCATGGTACCTATTCACTGGTTGTATATATTCGGATGATATGTCTGTGTGGGGAGGTGGGTGGGTAGAAAGAGGGTGGGGAGTGGGAGGTGGGAGGAAGAGAATGAATTTTTTTATGTTATTACTAACCTCTCAGGTATACATTGTAACTGTGTGATCCATTCTCTGTACTGTAAAATTAATAACATTTGAATTGCAAAAAAAAAAAAAAACAGGAGCGGGAACAGAGGGCAAGCTTGCTGTGTCCCTCTGTCAAGAGGGAAGGGTTGGGAAACCAGGTAATTTGTGAGAAGGCAAGTATACTGTAAGGATTAATATATAGTAGCCTGACTCACAGTCTGAAGTAGCTGCCAATTTCCATAGCTGTCATTGCTAGGTATAGGTAATCACATTTAAAGAAATCGATGGCCTTCTCACTATCAATGCTCAGGAGACAAGCTGGTTCCTGCTGCTGTCAGCCAATCTAGATGGCATTGAAAAGTACCCTAAGATTGTTCATTGCTGTACAGCCCTTAACAAAGTCAATCTGGTGGTGGCCTATAAGGTGTGGGATCAGGGCTTGCAGTGTGAGTGCTTGGAGTTTGGAACAAAATCTTAGCATCAGCACTAGCAGAGAAATTGGACCGTACTTGTCAAATGTTGGTTTTTCTTGCCTGTTTCTGTAGAAGTGTTAAAAAAGGTTTCAGACAAGGAAGGGAGAAGCTGACCATGCTCCCTTGCTCTGCTGAAAGACCTCCAGCAATCTGCCAATGGGTTGCTTCTTACAGAACTGGTGACACTCTGCTGGAAGCCCATCAGGACCTGGAGTGTTTCTTCTTTGGTAGGGCCTTGATAGTGGACTTGATTGCCTGGACTGTAACTGGGCTGTTTATGGACTTTGACTGGGCTTTACAGAACTTGGAAAGAATGGATGGCTCAAGGAAGGAAGACAGAGAGGGAGGAGGGAGGAGGGGAAGTCAATTGGGATGAGTACATGCTTGGTGAAGAGCTTCCAAAGGAACCGCTGATTGCAAACTAGTCTGTAATCAAGGTGCCTGACAGAGTCAGAATACAGGGAATGTGTTTGGCTGCACGTTGGGCCCTCAGTCAGTAGGCAAGCAGTTTTCGAGGCTTATCTACAGATTCCAAGTATTTATGGGCAGTGTGCTGAAATGCTTTTTGGGCTGCAGTGTAAGTAATGACATTAAGTTAGTATTTATTTATTTATTTATTCAGTCTAGGATTACAAGTATCTTTGAGTGCCAAACAGCTCATTTACAAAGGTTCCACGTCAATGGCGGGGTACAGATCCATAATGGAAAACAGACTGGTTTCACAACCAATTAAGCAATTTGTATTACAAAATACAGAATAAGAGAACAGCAAATAAATACACATTAGTTTAGCACGTGATTCAAGGCAGGGAGTGAGAAGAGGAGGGAATTAGGAGGGGAGCCAGATTAAGGAAGGGGAGAGCAACCAGGCAGCACTGTCAAGTAGCAGCTAGGATAGTAAGGGATGAAAAGTAAGGAAGACAGTGGGGGGGGAAGAGGGGGAGTTGGGAGGGCAGGGAGAGAGAGGAGAATGAGAGGGCAAGACAAGTAGAGAGAACAGTGAAAGAACGGTGTTGGGGGGGGTGAGGTCCTGGGAAGAGGGACAAGGATGTTAAGTGGTGCAATCACAGGAGTGTTCAGTTAGGATGTGCTGACGAAGTCTGAGTTTGAATTCATCGAGACTAGTAAGGTTAGCCAAACCATTGTGGAGGCCATTTAACCAGTATGGCGCTTTTATACCACTGTGACTACCAGAGTCACCATTGCGCATGGACGTGCCCCTTTTTGAGTGCTGGCCAAGATGGTTTAGAAACATAGAAACATAGAATTTGACGGCAGATAAGGACCGCTTGGCCCACCCTGTCTGCCCATTTCCCTACCTACTAGATAAGCTGCAGATCCTAGTTAACCAGCAGCCTACTTCTTCCTACCCCAACCCCCAAGAATTGCCTTATGACTATCCCAAACATGCTTGAATTCCACCACTGATTTTGACTCCACAACCTCTCCGAAGGCCGCTCCAAGAATCCACAACCCTCTGTGAAAAAATACTTCCTTAAATTACCTCTGAGCCGCCTCTATCTTCAAATTGTGCCCTCTTGTTCTTGCACACCTCTTTTTTTGAAAGATGCTACCCTCTTGGACTTTGTTGATTCCCTTGAGGTACTTGAAAGTTTCTATCATGTCCCCCCTCTCCCTCCTTTCCTTGAGACTATACATATTAAGCTCCTTAAGTCTATCTTCATATGTCTTCCGGTGCAGACCCTGCACCATTTTAGTTGCCCTCCTCTGGACAGCTTCCATCCTGTCTATGTCTTTGCGGAGATTGGGTCTCCAGAACTGCACACAGTACTCCAGATGGGGTCTCACCAGCTGTCTGTACAGAGGGATAATAACTTCCTGTTTTCTACTGGTGATGCCTCTCCCTATGCATCCCAGTATCCCCCCAGCCCTCCTTGATGCCCTCTCACATTGCTTGCCCACCTTTAGGTCATCTGATATGACTACCCCCAGGTCCCTTTCCATTTTTGTTGTTGTTAGTATCTCACCCCCCACTGTGTACTCTTCCCCTGGGTTTTGTTTCCCAGGTGCATTACCTGCACTTCTTAGCATTGAATCTAAGCTGCCATACATTTGACCATTCCTCTAACACTTGCCAAGTCCTTCTCATCCTTTCCACCCCACCCTGTGCATCGACTCTGTTGCAGATCTTAGTGACATCTGCAAAGAGATACTTTCCTTCCAGTCCTTCTGCAATGTTGCTTATAAAGACATTGAAGAGGACCGGTCCTATCTGAACCCTGCGGTACCCCACTAGTAACCCTCCTTTCTTTTGAGTGGACTCCATTTACTATTACTCTGTGTCTTATTCTCCAGCCAATTCTTTACCCAGGCTGTCATCTTGGGACCCACTCCCAGGCTGGCTAACTTGTATATTAATCTTTTGTGTGGGACTGTGTCAAATGCCTTGCTAAAGTCTAGGTAGGCCATGTCCACAGCCCCTCCCTGATCTACTACTTTGGTCCCAGTCAAAGAAATCTATCAGATTCGTCTGGCATGACCTTCCCGCTGTGAATCCATGTGGAACTGAAGCTCCTCTGTCTTGGTGCTCATAATATTGCCCCCACCCCCGTGGCCCATATTTTCAATCTGTCCCTGTCATCTGGGGTTATCCTGGACATATGGAAGGTCACCAGGGTGGTCCCTATCTTTAAACAGGGGAACCCCAGACTGATTGAAAACTACCGTCCGATAGCCATTTTGTCAGCGGTCAGCAAACTTCTTGAGAAAGTTGTGGCAGGGCAGCTCTCAGAGTATTTGCAGTCACATGACCTACAGTCACCTGTGCAGCATGGCTTTTGGAAAGGGCAAAGCATATCCTCTGCCCTTTTCACAGTCTCATCCTGGATCAGGGCGGCTATGGACCAGGGCAAACTCTTTGGGGCTATCTTTATAGATCTCTCCAAAGCCTTTGATCTTGTTGATCATGCCATGCTCTACACTCAGCTTAGGTCCTATGGTCTATCACCTGGTGTGCTCCGTTGGTTCTCCCAACTATCTACATGGCAGAAAGCAGCTTGTCACATATGGCAAGGAGCTCTCAGGCTCTACTTCTGTAACCATGGGTGTCCCCCAAGGCTCTGTCCTGGTGCCCCTGCTCTTCTCCATTTTTGTGAACAATCTTCCTGCCGCCTCTGTCCACTGTAAGCCAATCCTCTATGCGGATGACCTGGTCATCCTCACTCATTCCCCAGACATAGGGGTCATTAATTGCCAACTGAGTGATGACTTTGGGAACATTCAGTCCTGGATCTTGTCCCATAAGTTGGTTCTTAATCTTAAAAAAACCCAGGCCATGATCTTTGGGTCCCAGGCCAAGATTAAGGCCTCTCCTGCTCCGTTATGCATTACTGGTACTGATGGTGTTCTGATCCCTGTTACTGACAGCTTTAAATACCTTGGGGTGACACTTGACCCGCAGCTTGACCTTGGCCGCCATATTCAGAATGTATGTAAGACTGTCACCTGCAAACTGGGACTGGCCTACAGAGCAAAGAGCAACCTTACTCCTGCTGCCTGTCTTGCTCTTGCCAGGGGTGTGTTCCTCCCTTCGCTTTGCTATGTGCTCCTTTTGTTTGCCCACTCCTCCAAAGCTCACCTTTCTAAGTGGTCTACTGCCTACAATAATGTCTGCCACTTTGCTCTAGCTACCTCTCGTCTCACCCATCACTGTGACCTTTATAGCAAGCTAAACTGGCTCTCCCCCTCAAATCACATAGATTTTGTCCTGGGGTGTTTCACGGGCAAGGTCCTTGGCACTGACACCCCTCCGGGGCTGGCGAAATTCCTTGTCCCGGCAGTCTCCTCATCCTATTCCCTCAGGTCTCTGGGTCCAGCCATCCTTAAGATCCCTGCTACCTGGACTCTAGTGAGGGATAGAGATTTTGCTGCATGTGCTCCCAGACTGTAGAACTCATTCCCTGCCTAGGTTCGCTCCTCCCACTCACATGTGTGCCTTCGATCCTCCCTATGGAACCATCTCAAACTCTCTTCAGTCTGTGGTTGTCCCAAACCCCTGTGATCTATTCTGTTCCTTCACAGCACTCCTTTCTCTTGGTTGTGTTCTGGACAAGTATGGGTTTTTTGTTGGGTATATAGTGTACCATAAAGGGGTGTTGCTCTAACTGAGGCTCCTCTTCCTGGGGCCTTTAAGGTGTATATAGTGTTGTATGTGCTGCATCTCAACTTGTACCTATTGTACTGCTCTTAGTTTCTACATGTGTTATTTTGCTGTGTATATACTGTACAAGATATGCCTTACCTGACCTGTAATCTGTTTTAATCTGTATTATGTTGTCCTATGTACTTAAATCTGTAATTTCTGTACTCTCCCTGGTCATACCTGAAAATAGGCAATTGTCTTGTCTAGTGTACTTACCTAGTCAACAAAAGCTAAATAAATAAATCAATGTGGCAAACTCTGGGTTCTGCTAGGTACCCTGTGCTGGATTTTGGACAGCAGGGGTCCCAGCGCTAAAGTCCCCAGAATTGCCACAAGCAGAGTGGTGCATTAAACAGGCAGTGTACCGGAGGTGTTTTCAGATGGTGCTGTCAGCAGCCCTGCCTGTTGCAAAGCTGGCACAGGACTTTCCTGCTCGGGGTACAGTAGTGGAAAAAAGTGCCCTGTCCAAGTGCTGCCTCTTGACATGCCAATGTGCTGCTGAGTAGGACAGTAGCAGCAAGTGGCAGTGCCCTGACTTGGCACAGACTGGCAGACAATGGCGGCAGTATGGTTCACTCCATAAGCCCATGCTAGGCAAACCTGCTGGTACCATAACCTAATTGCTGCACATATCACTGACAACTGCATACTGTCTTTGTCCATGGTGCCCTTGTGTGGCAGAAGAGGGAGCCCCCTGGCAGATGTGAGGTGCTCTCACTGTGCAGCTACAAGTGTGCTGGCAGCATTCTTGCACACTTGCTGAACTAACCACAGCAGGTTGGTATGACACCCCTATGTTCAGGCAACATAATCATGCTGGGACAGCAGACTGACTGCTAGAAAGTCTGACAGCACCCAGAGTGGGGAAGCTTCATTGCTGTTACTGTTTGTTGCCCTTGTGTGGGACAATGCTGTGTGACAGGGATGGTGGGATGTTGACAGCCGCCCATCCATGTATCATTCAGTGACAGTCCTTGGTATTCCTAGCCAGCAGGTACCTTGCATCAGATTTAGCCATTTGAAAACCGAGCCCACCATGTTCAAAGTACACCTTTATTACATGTTCATGCCAAGGTTTGAATTGTGGATATAGTAGTAAAGGGTATTAAGGTGCCATCTGTGTGTTGGTGGCTTGTAGCTTATGCTCACTGATAGGGAGATTGCACCGTGGCCTGATATTACAATTGTCCCTCCTTCAGTGTTCTGGACTGCATGGAGCATATCAGACTCTATCAGGAAGTAATCTATTTGGCTACTTGTGCCATGTCTAGAAGAATGAAAAGTAAAGTCACTGCCAGTGCAGTTCAAGGCCCTCCAAGTTGTCCACCAATGTGAACTCAGTGATCAAATGACTTAGGGCTTTCCCGAAGTTAATGCATGCTAGAGATGTCTGCCTAAGTCTGTCCATTACAGGGTCCCACACTTCACTGAAATCCCCTCCCTAAATGGACTGTTCTTCTGGTTGGCACATGTCAGAGAGGACTTGGGCTGTTTCAGGAAAAAAAAAGTATCTGTATCCTCACTGGGGCCACACATATTCCCTAGTAGGAGTGTATCATCATCATCAATGAGTAGCCTAATACCCACTGACCTTCTTTACTGGTCCTCATGTCCAATATTTGGACAGGGTATTTTTGTGGATATGGATAGCCACCCCTCTAAATTTGATAGTATCTGAGCTACCCAGCATGTCCCACCAACTCCCGCTATAGCTTGCTGGTTTCTGAAGGAAGCAGGTGCATTTCTTGCAAAAATGATATGTCACATGGACGTTCTGTAAGGTGAAATAACACTTTTGTTTTCTTTTTACGGCAGAATTTAGACTTTGTACTTCCCAAGAGATCATATTTGCATCATATGAAACTGTAGCCATTGCAAAAGATGTGGGTAGTTAGATGGTCTACCAATTTGTGGACAGGAAGAGATACTGGGCAGTACACAACTGTTGCTAGAATAATGGAAAAAGTTATCAACAGCTGAAACCTAAAGATCTACTGTAGATAGCCTTTAGTGGTCAGGTGAGGCAATGTCCTGCCTGCTGTGTAGTTGCACCTGAGCTTTACCATCTGATGTGGAAAAGACTGGTCTTCAAACAGTAGTGCAAAAAGGAACTGAACAATTCACATAAAAGACAGTAACAATAAACATTAATACAAAGAATTGCAATTGGTGTAAAAATAAGCACACCAGTAAAGGACGGAAATAGTAAATACAATGTTACAATCCTCCACTATAGTAGTGATTTCTAGGGTAAGCCCTATTGAAGGGGGCCTGAAGTGTCTACCTAACTTGGGTGGATACCGGTAGTGCTTTATATCTGCAAGAGCCTGGACCTCTAAAGCAGCAGTTGACCAGCTCCTAAGTTTCTCTGTGTAGCACACCTTTTGCTCCTCTCAGGCCTAATAGAGAGGGCATGAATCCAGTTTCAACCATGGTAGCTGACGTTGAAATGGAAAAATCCATGCTGGAAGGTCAGGGAGTTTATGACAGTGTGAAGAGAGAGCTGAGGCTAATGAAAGTGGCCTTTATCTATACTAATTTGGTTGCCTCCACTTAATGAAGTGAGAAGAGCATTTCTCAGTTCCCTGCATGTTTTTGGGGAAAGTGTAATGGCCAGGGTGAAAAGGAGGAATAACAGCACGCAAGGGGAAAAAAAAGGGAGGGGGGTGTACAGTTAGACAAGGGTAAGAATAATTGCCAGGAGCACGAAAAGCAGAACAGATCTGGGTCTTCAGACAGTCATGGAGCTACCATAAACAATACCTAGAAATACAGTATGTGAAGAACATCACCATACAGAGGATCAGTGCAGAGGTGGGATAGAGAAGGAAGAGTTGTACTGTGCTGCTCAATACAGCCCTTAGGTGGACTTACTGAAGACGAGGGCAGAGAATGCTTCAGTCATCAAAGAGCTGTGAATGGAGACCTGCCAATATTTATATCCACAATGGCTAGTGGAATACTCCTCACTGACCCTCTTCAAATTAGGTATCCCTTTTACACTTGAGAAGGGCTAAAATAATTTTGGTCACAAGGGCCCCCTCTTCATCACACACCTTAGTTAAGTTGTAAACGTTAGCCGGGGAACGTCCGGGGTGATGTGTGTGCAGGTGGGGGGGGTGGGGATTCATCAGTCCATGGTTTCTCCCTGGTGCTCCAGTGTACTACTGCCTAGGGAGCATTGGAGATACTGCAGGTCGCTAATGGTGCCCCCATAAGAATTAAATGAGAGGGGTCAGCTAATTGGACAAAGAGTATTAATTGGCAGATCGCACATAGCAGTTAAAGATCAGGGACCCTTGTGAGAAGGGTTTTTGAATGTTCAGTAAATATACTGGCTCCCTTGTTTCATCAGGGAAAGGTGGGAGGCTGCTGCATGAAAAGGTGAATCAGCAAATTTATCATAGTAGACAAATCTGGGGCTGGAGTACAATGGAGAGACCACTTTAGAAGAAGTCCAGTCAGTGGGGGACAGAACATCTCCAACTACCTAAAAGTGAGTTTTAAGTCATCGCCCAACTGTGGATTGGCAGGCAGCATAATCTGTGAATATCTGGTCGTCTCAAACATGGGGTTACTTGGCAAGGTTGACTGGGGGGTAAGGGGAGCAAATATGCTTATTGGTTTCCAGGCCCCTGTGCAGGGGGCTACTGCATGTTAATAAGGGGACCAGGGATTTGGATGTGGGAAGAGGCAGGATAGGCATTAGTGGCTAGATGCTGTCCCTCCTGCCCATGTCTGACCTGACAAAAAATATTACAAAGGACATCACTCATACAGCATATTGCCCTAGACTATGGGAAATATTGCATAAAAAATTTCTTAATGTCAGTGCCTTAGGTATAGAGTCATTAGCAAAAGTCGATTATGTTTTGCTGCTTGTGCACTCAGTGTCTGTGCTAGTGAGGCTGATATCTGCTACACTGCTTCCTCAGGATACTCCATGGGCAACTAGACCACCTCAGCCCAGGAGTCTAGTTGCTGTAGTTGATGATTTGTCCTTCCTTGTCCAAGAAATGATTGCGGAATGTTTTGGCCATCTTTCAATAGAGACAATAGAAAGCATTCGGGGTTCTGATGAGCTTTCCACTGATGCCCCTCAAACCTCGGCTTCTACTCCTGTGCAGTGGGTGCTGTGTCAATGGTTGATAAGAGGAGGGGTCCCCAACTTTCTGTTCTTTGTTCATTTGCACTGACACTGATCCGGGGGCTATGCCCTGGTAGATGAGCAGGTGTATGGGGTGTAGTGTCCATTGAAGTAGGCTCAAAAGCAAAAGCCTGAGTGGCTTTTCTTCTGTAGGGCTGGTGGTTGGCGGGAAGGTGGGAGATCTGTACATCCACCCCACAGGAGTGTTTTCTAAAGTCCTCTGCCTCCTGAGTTCAGGTGAATTCATGGTAAACCTTGTTTCTCTTGACTTTGAAGGTAGCTGGGTATACAGTACCATGCGATATTTCACACTGACTTTCTGCAGGGCTTTCTGGACTCTTGTGAAGGCTGTTCCTTTTTGAGTTTGGCTGAGTAGTCTTGAAATAGAGAGCTGTGGTGTCCATGGCACATCAGTAGTCATTTTTTCTGGGCTAACTTGAGGAGATTTTCTTTAATTGAGTAGTGAAGAAACATGACTATAATGGGCCAAGGTCTCTCCCCAGGCTTTGAGATAGGAGCCAAGGTCCTGTGTGAGCGCTGGACCACTAGTTGTCCAGGAATTATCTTTAGTAGCCATGACAGTAGTTGCTGAAGAAATTCATTCATGTTTGGATCCTCCACTCCCTCTGGTACCCCTATTATTCTTATATTTTTCCAGCACCATGGCAGTCTAGATCGTCTATTTTATCTCATAAGATTAATGTTTCACTTTTAAACTTAATGATTTCAGTGTCCCAGGAGTCTGAGGGTATTCTCATTTTTGGTGATACAGATCTGCAATGGTCCATTTGTTGTTGTAGGGAGTCCATATTAACTTTGACTACTGTAACCTCCTCCAGGATTCTATTGAATATTTGTGACTGTGACTGTGTCAGCAGCTAGCGAGGGTCCTGAGGTAGTGATAGCCATCCCTAAATGATGCAACTTCACTTGAAGTTTATGAAGGAAAACAAACTAAAATTTTATTCTGGAAAAGAGATTTAATTCTAGGAGAATGAAATCTATCGAATTCTGATTGTGGAGTTTTCCGATCGGTGGTTTGGATTTTGAGGTTTTGTGAGGATGACGGCCCCAGATGAAGCGTTTTAGAGTAACTCAGCCATCTTGGTCATGCTCCAGCTGGAAGTTCAATCAAACACTTTTGGTATTTATTTTGTAAGATTCATAGTGATGAAGGTATTTGTTTTTGTCTTCATACCTTGTTTTGAGAAATGCATCTTGTAGATATTGTCATATAACCTTCATTTATTTTCACCTCAAGTGTAAAGCTAAGTTATCAAGAAAAGTAAAAAATATTTTATCATTATCAATCAAAATAGAGTAGCGCTCTCAGAAACATGCGATGCACCCACTTTTATTAAAAGGTATAATAAACCTTGCTTGTAGAACACATATAGTGTATCATACCTCAAACAGCAATTTTTCTGCTTTGCCATATTCTCCTTGTTAGGAGCGATTTTGTCATAACCTTTCTGTGAAACCAACAACAATGTCCACATTAGCCATCATGCTGTAGTTTGAATTTGCTTTTCTAGTTTACTGAACTTGTTGCTATGAACATATTAATATATTTTAAATAGTGGGTGGGATATTCAAAAGGGTTGCGCATGGCGCAACAGTGTTGTGCCATGCGCAACCCACTGATGTCCCCTGGTGTGATATTCAAAGGGATGTGGCGCTGCACAATTCCCAATGTGCTGGGATGCACCAGTAATGTACGCTGTGCAAGTGGGGGTGTGCCCAAGCATGTGGCATATCCCGATATTCAGCCTGGCCAGCGGTGCATATTCAGGCACAAACCCGCCTTTGCACCGACGGGGCGCAAAGATCCACCCCTGAAAAGCAGGAAAAGTCCTGCCACTCACAGGTGAGGTGCTGTATTGCAGGTGCAACACGGCATCCGCCAGCGTGTGGCCACCCCATCGCCCAGACACAGGTTGGGCATCAGGCCCCCCTGCCCGAATGTGGGCGTAATGTATCTATATCCCTGGTGATCCAGTGGACCCTACCCCCTCACCCAATTGTGGGCATAAATGTTCGTAAATACCCTGCTGGTCCAGTGGACCCCATCCTGAGCCCGATCACAGGCAAATGAATAAGTTAAGTTCCCTGGTGGTCCAGTGGACCTGATCCTGAGCCCGATCGTGGGCAAATGAATAATTTAATTTCCCTGGTGGTCCAGTGGACCTGATCCCTAGCCTGATCATGGGCAAATGAATAATTTAAGTTCCCTGGTGGTCCAGTGGACCTGATCCCCAGCCCGATCATGGGCTTCAGTTATAAATAAATGCCCAGGTGAGCCATAGGTACCCCCCTCCCCACCCACCCCTCAGACCCGCCACCCCACTCCCCTTGGTCAGCGGTGGGAGGCAGCTCTCCACTCTCAAGCCGCCCAGCCGCCCACCAACTGACAGTGTACAGTATGGCTGTGACATCCATTGGTCCACTGTGTGGCCAATGGGTGCAGACTGTACTGTACTACACGGTCCCAAAATGTGAATGGTTCATTCACATTTCTGATCAGGTAGTTAGCACAGTTCGCATGCCCATTGGCCTGGGTCATAGTGATTTCAATGCTACAGCCGCTGTATGCTGTCAGTCAGTGGCGGCCAGGCGTGTTTGCATGTGGGAGCTGCCGCCCACCACTGGACCCGGGGGGCAGTAGGGTGGCAGATCTAAGTAGGTGGGTGGGGAGGGAGTACTGATGGCCCACCCGGGCATTTATTTACAACTGAAGCCCATGATTGGGCTGGGGATTGGATCCACTGGACCACCAGGGAAATTAAATTATTCATTTGCTCATGATTGGGCTGTGGATCATTTCCACTGGACCACCAGGGATTACATTTCTTTATTTGCCCGCAGTCGGGCAGGGGAGCAGGTCCACTGGACCACCAGGGTTTCTGTATTATATGCCTACCATCGGGCGATGGGATTAGGGTCCACTGGACCACCAGGGACTTTATATTTAATCACAGCCCATAATCGGGCATTGGGCCGTGTTTCCTGCCGAGGGGCAGGGGTCGATGGTCCCCAACAGCTGCAGCCTGGCAGGGCGCCAGGCGCAAGTCACCGGGGATGGTGCCATAATGACATGTAAATGGCCCCATTTACACCTTGCATGCATAATGGCCTCATTTGCATGCCCAGCATTGAATATCGCAGTTGCTGTGCTTAGCACAGCTGCACTTGCGCTAGTGCATCCCTCTGCTCCTCACTTTCTACTTGTGCTGGTGCAGTGCCACTGTGCCATGTGCAGCGTGGGCGGCCCCAGTGCCATATTCAATTGTGCTGAGCCATGGTGCAGCACCATTTAATATCTCCTGGGCCATGCCCTGGTGCATCCGAGTTGTGGTGCGCCCAGGCTGGCACCTGTGCCTGGCGCATTTCTGAATATCCCACCCATAGTGTTTTAACTAATTCAAATTCTTTATGTTGTGTACTGAGACTCAAATAAATAAACTTTATATTACAAAATTTGTCATGAGATATAAGAATAAATTAAGCATGGAGAAGTGTGGTAAGTCTGTTTTTATGAACAGCCTTGGTGAGTGATGCCTTAATAAACTCCTTGAGCTCTACTGTTAGGGTTTATGAGGCATCACACACCCCGGGTGTGCATAAAAACCTTCTTACACACACTTCAATCAAGCATTACTCTATATATTGCATATCCCACATTTATGATACAGTACGCGTTACCATTTTACAGAGGAGAGGTAGAAAAACATGTTAAACAGAAGCCAGTCAGCATGCACAAGGAGCAAATGATCAGGTGCAGAATAGAGAAGGTAGAGAGGAAACTTACAAACACTGAGAAAGAAAAGGATAACAAAATTGAAAAGGCTTATGGAGGATCGGCAGAAAATAAGGAGAACAGTATATAAGGAGATTTAACAAGAAACTCAAAAGAGGGGGATGCTGTGTAAGGTCAGACACATATGACCTTTAAGCCACATTGAGAAGGAAAAAGAATAGCACAGAGACACTAGGGTGGGAAGCAATCCACAGAGAAAGCAACACAAGGAAGCATGCCTCTTGTCCCGCCATTGGATCCATTGGCTAAAACATCAGCTGATGCTCAGTCCCTTCCCAGTGGTGACTCAGTGAGGGAGGGTCCTACTGTACATTGGATAAGGGGATCTGCAAGACTGAAAAAAAAACAGGTGGCAATCTTCTCTGTTCTAAAGGAACATTCTCTCTTAAGCCATGTCAGTAATGTGGCTGTTAGCGTGGCTGGTTGTCTCCATTCTGGTGGTCAGACTATGCATTTCACTAGCACTCAATATTCTCTACCAATGTCAGGTATGCTAAGACAAAAGCAATAATTCTTCTTTTGTTTTAAAGGGGTTTGGGTGATTGCACTTCTTTTATCTGGCATAATTTTTTTGTCTTTGATTCTGTATGTAAGTGTTCTAATATAGTTCATTTTCTCTGTAAACAATGCCTCCACCTCAATACCTTAAAGTGATTTTGTGATCTTTTACAGATGCCTTTTCACATAGTATCTCATTGCCACCCATGCTTCAGGTGCTGAAGCTGCAATTTGTTTTATAAAAAAAAAATGTTATTGACATTTTTATTTATGTTTTATCAGCACTGTGTTCTCCAGTTTTCTGTGTGCAGTCACACCCCCAGAATGATGTCATGCAAGAGAACTGTCAATGTTTTACATACAGCACCAAGGAATTCTGAGTAAATTATCCTGTTGATATAAATGTTAGTTACTGTAAGGCATAGTCACTTATTTTGGTGGTGGTGACTGCACCTAATATGTAGATATCCATAGCAAGGAATTGTGGGTACAATCAGACATTGTTTTCCATTTCCCTTACTGTAAGGTGCAGTCTCAAATCTCTGTAGTGGCTTCAATAATAAAAGCTTGCATATGTTTATTTTCCAAACAAGGCATTGTGCATATAGTATCTAGCTGACAGGATTTCTATACTGAGAGATGTAGTCTCCTATATCGGTAGTGTAAATGTTTGCAATACCAAGACTGACCAACAGAGGTCTCTGTTTCAAAACAGTGTTTAGAAACCTTGTTTCCCTTGCATGATGTCACGCATGGGGGTTGCAGCACTGAGAAAAAAAGGGGCGGGTTATGCAAATGAAGCAGAGCACAAAAATAAAATCATTTATTTAATGGAAGACAGCACTTTTTGGCAGTTTGAATTGTAGCAGATTGAATGACAACTCCTACAGGTTATTAATCCCATTTTCTATGGCAAAGTTCACAAAACCACTTTAATACTGTTACTCCACCCTACCCTGGTTCAAGGCCTATCCGTCTGGCAGAAAGCTGTCAGTCAAACTGGAATCCTCTATCTCTTTTTCACTCCCAGTCACCCTCGGAGTCCCTCAAGGATCAACATTGGGTACCCTGCTACTTTTTGTTTCCATCAGTGACCTTCCTAGCTCCTTAATCTCCTACAATATCTGGATGCGTGCAGGTGACACTATAAACTTCTTCTCAGGAACTTTGTCCCCTATCATTGAGCAGATCTTATAACTCAATTTCCTCAATGTCCAGAATTGTTTTCTTACCAACCAGTTAACTGTGAACCTTGAGTTGACCATCTCCATACTGTTTGGCACTAACCAGTGGTTACGTAATTCCCCACCATCCCTCAAGAAACTTTCCTTGTTGGGTGGCCTTCTCAAATCCACAGCTTCTTACAAATATCTCAGGATACTGCTTAACCAACACCTTGACTGCTCAGACCATATCAAGAGTGTTGTGACCAAGTATTTTGCCAAACTTGGGACTCTATTTATATACAGTAAACAGCTGCCTCCCCATCAGCATCAGGAAACTGTAGTCAAATGTATGATCTTCCCTATATTAGACTATGACAATGTGATGTTCTCTGTTGCCTACACCACAGCTATATCTACACTCACTACCCTCTTCAATGCCCAAATTCAATTCTTTTTGGCCTGTCCAACTCAAACCCGTCACTCAACAATTTATACATATCTAAACTCTGCCTCTTCCTCAGTAAGACACTCTTTTCATGTTGCCCTATTTGGTGTGAAATGCTGGTTGGCTAAATTACCTGGATATCTAACTGGCATATTTACCTCTGTCTCCAATCCTTCTTACTCCCTTAGATCATAAAAAGGAAATAGGTTCCAATTCCCACATTTTTGTTATGCAGCCACCAGCTGTTTCACTTTCATATGTTTACTGTTGTCTAGTGTCACCCTTGTTCCTCTCTCTGTACAATGTTTTCACTAATGTAACTCAATAGCTGTGTATTACGTCACCTGACTTGGAACTTTTGTAAATGAGCCTCTGACTCAAAGATGTTAATCTGAATCTTAAATAAATAAATCCCTCACTACAGGTGCAATGTAGGCCAAGCCAACATTAGGTATAGACTTACAAACATTTGAAATAGCCTCCCCTGTACCATAACTATCTTCCACAGCTAGCACTCTGTGAAGGTTCAGATTAAGGAGTGCTATAGCAGTCCTCTGACATGCCATAGGGCCAGTGTTTTCTGGATATGGAATTCTCCCAGTTCTGGTGGTAAACATTTGCCAATCTCAAACAATTCCAGATACCATTCAGGATATGCTATAGAACTGGAAGTTTTCATTGAACAAAAATATTTTAGTTCTACAGTGAAAATTTTATTCATTTCATTTCCTGCTTTTACATGTCCAAAATGGAATCCCTGCTTGCTGAAATTCAGAGCCTTGCTGCTTGTGGCCTGAATTAAATGTTCTACTTATTGATCCCCCCCACCCCCCGAAAAGAAAACCTAACTGGTTTCATCTACTTTTCAACCTGTTGATTTTCTAATCCTAATTCCACGATTTGCTGAATTAGCACTAACAACATTGTTTTAGTAATGTCCCATAGTGTTTAAGTGTATACTCTAACTTCACCTGCTGGCTACTGCTGCACTGAGCCAAACTCAGTCAACCCCACCACCAACACCACCACCACACACAAAAGAAAACCTGATTGGATCAGGTCATTTTGTAGGCCACCAGTTCATCATGTGGTCCCTTACTGCTGAATGATGTGCTCCTGATTTCCAAATCTCAAACTTCCAGACTGTCATACTCACACTGGACCTGATTCCAAGTTGGGCTACACCAGCGTAAGGCAGGATACACCACTCTCCATGGTGTATCCCATGACTTACGCCATGCAATACACTCAGTGCCATTCCAGGAGGTGACTTGTGCCAGTGCTTCTGTGGGCTGTGACAATCGCAAGATACGACACAACTTACACCACAGTCCACAATGCCTGGCTCAACTGCAGGTTACGACATCCACATAGCCCAATTCCAGGTGGGCGGCTGTCCTAACCCGCAGTTGCAATTCCCAAAGCTGAAGTGGCATGGTGAATTTCTGACAGCTTGGAGCTGTGCTAAGTGGCATCCGCCGGCTGGCACCATTGGATCTCACCATGCAGAGCCCCAGCGACAGCACCAATAGGGACCATCTGGCCCCCTGTAGCACACCCCTGCCCCCCAACCCCCCAATCATTAGGGACCCCCAGAGGTCCAATTCTGGTGCACCCGCCTGGATGCCTGTGCCATGTGGCCTGCCCCCCAATGCCCCTTGGTGTCAGCCGAGGTGATCGGGGGCTGGGGTGGCTGTCTGTCACCTGGTGCGAGTTGCGACCTGTGGCTGCGATACACCATGCATGAGCCACCACACGCATGGCGATCTCACCTGTCACAGTGCCGGGACCCTGCCACTTCAGGAATGTGGCATAGGGTTCCTGGTGAAGGAAACTGGCATAACTCGCAACTGCATGCAAGTTACGCCAGTTGTCTTGGAATCGGCCCCCCATCCCTAACCCACCCTCACCAGCACAAATACACCAAAAATTACAGACAGACTATCATCAATACATAAATGTATCCCTCTGTATTTCTTTAATTTATATTTCTTTATTTCTGTTTTATCACACTCTGTGGAATCTGGGAGGAGAAGTCTGCTTTCATACAGGGAGGTGCTAGGTGACTCCAGGAAACTTACATGTGAGTTCCAGCTATCAAACCATTCTGGTTCAGTGAGGGACACTTCAGTAACACTTAAAATAACAAGTTAAAGCGTCCTAACTTTCTATAGCCCCCAGTTTATGTAAAATAAATATTTATGCTTTCTGAATGGCCACAATTTGGATTTGTCTCCATGGCAACTCTGTAGTGAAGCATGGTGCAGAATTTTCAGAAGACAGGTAAGCAAAAATGTCAATTTTGGATCCAGACTGCAATTTCGGCAAAACCTGCAGCAGTTTTGGTGACTGGTGGAATTCACTGGCCATAGCCATAACTGACCTTAAGGTAGCTATCAGTCATTTCCTCACGGGCATCCCCTGCATCCCCTGTTTGTTATTGTGTCATATTGTTATAGGTTTTGCATTTGTGCTGCAATATGGTTCATGTGTTCTAACCCTGCCATACAGCCTCATTTCAAATGGGTATCCATTTTCCTTAACTTAAATCAACCAGAATGAAAAATAAAAACATCCATGCAAGCATTTAGCTATCAGGAGCCATTATAGTCACGCGTTCACAGAGTTGGCAGTTAGAATTGGGTGGACCACTTTCCCAAACTGTATCACGAAAAAGTGCTTAAAATATAAGACAAATGTACAGCTTTACATATTGGGGCATTTGCAACAGTTTTGTAATTCGGTTACTACACAAAAACTAGTCACAGATAACAAGATCTTTTACTTCAAAGCTGGAAGTGTTCCTTTAAATAAAATAATTAAATAAAATCACTTCCGTAGTTTGTGTGCAGTTAAGATACAGTTTACATAGATATACCTGAGTAATACTGGGAAGAGATGTCCATCTAGATTGTCCTCCCACTACTCAGTGGTTATACCTGTGCATGTTCTTTTCTTTCATAAAATCATCTTATGTCTTTTTAAAGTTGATTCACTTAAGGATGAGACTATTTGATCTGGCAGACTATTTCATAACCTAATAGTTCTTTTTGTATAAAAATAGTTTATGACATGTCTTTTGGCAATATCATTATGTATTTCGTATTTATGCCTGGAAGGTCATGATTAAAATGCTTGAATTTCTATCCAATGTGTGACATAATATTTTCATCTATTACAGTTGTGTACAGTAGCATCAGGTCCCCACATACTGTATGCCTTTCCATTATGTACAGGCCAGTTTGCTCTAAGAGTTCCTCATATGCGGCAGCTACTAAATTTAAAATTAGTGTGGTGCCATCGTGCTTCACCCTTTCCAACATGTTTATGTCTCCTTTTAAATAGGGGCACCACACTTGCGAGCAGTAGTCTGAGTGGGGCCTCACATATGATCTATAGAGAGGGCAAATAATAGCTATTTTGTTAACAAAAGCTTTTCTTATACACCCTAACACCCTATTGGCTTTACTAGCTATTGTTTTGCATCGAGCAAGGAGTTTAAGTTTGTTATCAATTATTGTACCAAGGTCTCTTTCATTGGTTACCTTTTTGAGTTGTTTCCCATATATACAATATAGAGGATTGTGTATGAGAGGTCATACACAACAAGGCTATTTTTCTATCGAGAAGTTACCATGGTAACAAGAGACTGTGAGAGCGCAGCTTGAGAGGTCTTGTTACCATGCAAACCTCAAGATAAAAAATTAGCCTTGTTTGTGTATGATTGCCCATACACAATCTTTTATAGTGTATGAGCAACATTAGTGATAAAACTAAATCCTTACTGTGCAGTTTGTTTCGGGTACCGAACATTTCTAGGGCCAGATCTCACCATCGCAGCTACTTCCTGAAGTTTGAAGGGTTCAAGACCACGCATGCATGAAGACATTCTATGTTGTTGTGTTGCACTAGTGACATAGCTAGTGCAGCACAACAACAATGTGACATAGCCAGTGCAGCACAACAAGCGGATTTGAGTAACCGAATTCTATTAGCAATCGTGTTCCACCAAACACTATATTCTTGCAGTGGGTTATTGCTTCTGAAATGAGTGACAACACACTTATCTATGTTAAAATCCATTTTATTTTTATTGCCCATAATTCCAATTTGTGTACATTCTGGCCCAGATATTCAAAAGGGTTGCACATGGTGCAACAGTGTTGCACCATGCGCAACCCACTGATGTGCCCCGGCGTGATATCCAAAGGGGAAAAGTGCGCTGCACAAATCCCGATGCACCGGAGCACATAAGTAATGTATGCAGGTGCAGGTGGGGGGGGCATGCCCATGCATACCCTGCACAGCCCGGTATTCAGCCCGGGATGTGCAGAGCCATGTATGCGCAACCCCTACCTGCGCCAGCACAAAGTTGATCCAAAAAATTAAAAGGAACAACAGATGGCCACCCACAGGTGAGCTGCCACATTGCAGGGCACAACATGGCAGCTGCCACCTGTGGGTAGCCACCCGAGCTCCCGCTGCACCTGGCGGTGCCCCCCATGCCCGATCGTGGGCATTTGTTAAAAAAAGAACTATTCTGTCCAGTATCCCTGGTGGTCCAGTGGACCGCTGTCTGCCCGATCGCGGGCATTAGTTAAAAAAAGAACTATTCTGTCCAATATCCCTGGTGGTCCAGTGGACCACTGACTGCCCGATCACTGGCATTTGCATTAAAAAAAGAACTATGTCCAATATCCCTGGTG
Organism: Neoceratodus forsteri; assembly: GCA_016271365.2. Classification (NCBI taxonomy): domain Eukaryota; kingdom Metazoa; phylum Chordata; order Ceratodontiformes; family Ceratodontidae; genus Neoceratodus; species Neoceratodus forsteri. The sequence continues at coordinate 302,232,718 of JADMNL010000023.1, read as the reverse complement.
GTCCAGTGGACGCTGACTGTCCGATCATGGGCATTTGGATTAAAAATAACTATTCTGTCCAATATCTCATGGCCAGTGACCGCTGTCTGCCTTGGATCATGGTTATTAGTTGTGCATTATTTCGTCCAATATTCAGGTGGTCCAGTGACTGCTGACTGCCTGATCAAGCGGCATTCAGAGTTGGTGCACATTAACAGTCTCGGTGGTTTCAGGCATTCTCCACTGGCCTGCCACCGAAGCCTCACGCTTTCAGTCAGCCAGCTGGCAGCACCTCACCCACTTCGCGCCCGCGCTGTAACCACTCGACCGTCGCAGGCCACGCCCACAGTCCACAGCGTGAGCCATTGGAGCGCAGCTCGCAGAGCCTATTATTATTCCAGATATGTGAATGATTCATCTGCCATATCTGGAATGGTAGTAGGTATTTGAAGCGTACGCCCATTGGCTCACGCCAGGACCACTGGGCGACAGCCCTCACCGTGGTGTCAGTAGGCGGGCAGCGGGTGGCAGGTGGGCGGTGCTGCCGCCCACTGGCTGACTGGGGAGCGGGGTGGGGCCCAGTGGGTGGGTGGGTGGGGGGTACCTAGACCACCAGGGATATTGGTATTATTACTTTTTTAATACAAATGCCGCGATCGGCAGTCAGCAGTCCACTGGACCACAAGGGATATTGGACAGAATAGTTCTTTTTTTTAACTAATGCCTGCGATCGGGCAGTCAGCGGTCCACTGGACCACTAGGGATATTGGACAGAATAGTTCTTTTTTTAACTAATGCCTGCGACCAGGCAGTCAGTGGTCCACTGGACCACCAGGGATATTGGACAGGGGTCTTTTTTTAATACAAATGACTGAGATCGGGCTGTCAGTGGTCCACTGGACCACCAGGGATATTGGACAGAGGTCTTTTTTTAATACAAATGCCCACAATCAGGCTGTCAGCGGTCCACTGGACCACCAGGAATATTGGACATAGTTCCTATTTTGTATACAAATGCCTGCGATCAGGCTGTGGAGCACATTGCTGGCTGCAGGAGGCGTCGGCCCCCGACGGCTGCTGCCTGGCAGGGCGCCAGGCGCAAATCATCGCGGATCGGTGCACCTGCATGCAAATGGGGCTATAATGACATGCAAATGGCCCCATTTGCACCTTGCATACATTATGGCTCCATTTGCATGTCAAGTTTTGAATATCGCGGTTGCTGTGCATAGCGCAATGGAACTTGTGCTAGCGCATCCCCATGCTCCACTCTGGCCACTTGCGCTGGTGCAGTGCCACTGCGCCATGCACACTGCGGGTGGCCAGGGTGTGATATTCAACGCTGCTCAGCCATGGCGCAGCTCTGTTGAATATCGCCCAGTCCACACCCCTGTGCAGCTAAGTTGAGTTGCGCCCAAGCTTTCGCCACAGCCTGGTGCAGTTTGAATATCTGGGCCACTGTGTCATATTCTGTTGATCTCTAACACTATACTGGTCCTCCTATTTTTGTATCATCCGCAAATCTGTTAAGATTATTTACACATTCCTTTCTGAGGTCCTTAATGCATATATTAAACAATAGTGGCCCTAAGACTGATCCTTGCAGATACCTGCTTGTCACCAGGCACAAATAAGATGTTACCCCATTAATTCTGACATTTTATATTCTACCAGTCAGCCATTATTTAATCCAACTAATGTATTTCTGGTTAACTCTGTACTTCTGTAGTTTTTGTATGAGAATTTTGTGGTACCTTGTCAAAAGCTTTCTTGAAGTCCAGATAAATTATGTTGATTGATTTATTATGGTGTAAAGCATAACTTATCCCATAGAAGCTGAATAGGTTTGCTACACGGGACCTCATTTTTGTGAACCCCTTTTGGGTTGTGCCTATTTGACCACTTATTTTCAACCAGTTCATAATTTCCTCTCAAAATAAGCTTTGAGGTATTTTATATATTATACAGTTCAAACTGATTGTCCTGTAATTTTCAATATTTCCTTTGTCTCCCTCTTTAAAAATTGGGAGCACAGTTGCCATTCTCCATTCCGATGGCACGTTTCTTTCATTTACTGATTTGTTTATTATATATGATAATGTATTTGATATGTCCTTATTTAATGTTTTCAGTATTCTGAGTTGCAACTCATCTGGACCTGCCAATATTCCCACATTGAGTTCACCCAGTTTTTTCAATTTATTTCTTTACTAAATATTTTCCCAGATGTGTTCTGATGTTCCATGTTGGCATCTGTTTGGTGGTTATCATTTTTAGTTATTCCATAAGTATCAAATACTGATGCAAAATAAGTATTTCATTCATTGGCCATTTCCTTTAAGTTGTTGGTTATTCCTGTTTTAGTTTTTTGGTCCAGTTGAGCAATTGTTTCTTTTATGGGTGTTCACATAAGCATAAAAAGCCGTGGTATATCCCTTACAGAAGGCCAAACTGAGCTCTCATTTCTTTTAGCCTCTCATATACCCTTCTTAGCTGCATTTACTGCTTCCTTATATGTAAACATTTTTGGTATTAGGGTTGGTTTTGTATTTTTGAAAATATTATTTTTTTTTAGTTCTTATTAGATTCTCAACCTTTTTGAGTTAACAAGCATGACTTTTTCCCCTTGTTGTAAATCTTTATCTTTGGTATATGGCTATTTTCCAGATTGACTATTTCTAAAGTATTCCCAGCACTGATTTACTTTTTTGTTTCTCACAGGTAATTTTCAAGCACTGTTTGACAATTTTCCCATTTATTGCTCACTTTTGTGTCAAAGGTCATATCCATTTATTTTGTTCATTCCACAATATCTTTCTACCCATCTTGAATTCTTCCATAGTCTTACTACCTACCACTTCTAGAGGAAGTCTTTTCCATAAGGACACTAATATTGGAGAGAACCACATAGCCCTATTTTTGGAGTGGTTTAATTCCCCTTTCAGTTGTAGTATCTAGGATCTAGTATCATGTTGTATATTTCTTGTGTCCAGCCCTACACAATCCCATAAGTAATCATTAATAAAAGTGCCATAAACCAGACATAAGTCTCCTCTCATCCTGTGATACCTGAGTGTATGCAGCCCCAGTGTGTCTAACCTCTCTTCATACTTTAGTGTTTTTGTTCCTGCTACCATGCCAGTTGCCCTATGCTGGACCCCCTCCAAGGTTTTATCTCAGTCTTGGTATGTGGTGACCAAAACTGGGCACAATAATCCAAGTGTGGTTTCACTGGAGAGGTGTACAATGGTAAGATTACCCTTTTATCCCTACTATTTATGTATCTTCGGATACAGGCCAAAGTACTATAACATTTATTTGCAGTCAGCTGACAGTATTTTTTAAAGGTTAGATCATCGGTTAGGGTAACTTCCAGGTCCCTCCCTTCCATTATTGCTCTCAATACGTGTCTTTTTAATGCAGTAAATATAATGCTTTTCTATTATTGTTCCTGAATGCATTACTGAGCATTTTCCACAGTAAATTCTAATTTGTGTATCTGTACCCACAGATTCAGTTTAATAAGTTCCCTCTGGAGATTTTCAATTTCAGAGATGTTTTGGATCACTGAACCAACCTTGGTATCATCAGCAAATTTTGACAACCAAAGTCCCTTGTTACAAGTCATTAATCTAACATAAATGTTAAAGAAACATGGTCGAAGCGCCGATCCCTGGGGCATCCATAAGTGTTTCCATCATAACATCACCTGTTTTTCCCTATCTGTCATCCATGTCACCAGTCTATTATTTATTTCCAAGTTACTCAATTAAATCAGTATGTGGTACTGAATCGAAGGCCTTGCTATAATTTAAGACTATCACATCCACTGGATTCCCTTCCTCCAAAGCCCTGCTGTCACTATCAAAAACAGCCCATCAGATTGGTGTGGCATGATCTCCTCCTTCCTAAAGCCATGTTGTGTGGTATCACTCAGGTTATTTGTGATAATGTAATTTTCATTTTTTTTTCATTTTTTTCAACCCTTTCCCCAAAACTGACATCAGGCTCACAGGTTTATTATTTTTACATTCTGTCTTACCCCTTTTTATATAGACATATATATATATATATATATATATATATACATATATACATATATCTATATCTATATCTATATAGATATATATAGAGATAACTGTGGGCCTCCTTGAACTGGTTATCACTTCACCACTGTCCAATAAGGATTAAAAAATTCTAGTTACTGGACCTGCTATTTCATCGTTTAGCACTTTGAGGATTCTAGGGTGTAATCCATCAGGGCCAGAAGCTTAGTTTGGGTCAATCTGTTTCAACCTAGTGTTAATATTTCCTTCCTGAATTATAATTTTTGGACTATTCCCAAGTTGATGACAATGCATATGATTAATATCCTTTTTCCCAAATACAGTGCTGAAATAAATTATTCAACATTTCCGCCATATGTTTTTTGTCAGTAACCAGATTTCCTGTTGCATCAACTAGAGGTCCCAATTGCATAATACTGCTTCTCTCATAATTAATGTGATTATGAAAAGATTTGTAATTATCCTTAACCCTTATTGTTAACTTAAGCTCATATTCTCTTTTTGCTTTCCTTATAACTTTCTTATACGCCTTTCTTCTTTCCTTATGTACATCCCGGCCTTCATACGAACTGAATTTCTTTTGCCCTGTTTGTATGTTTTTCTCATCTTCCCAATCATTGTTTTAACTTTCTTGTTCAACCAACCTGGTATCCTACCATTTTTATTATACTTCAACTGTTCTGGTACATACAGTATTTGTTTATTAGATCATTTAACATCACCATCAATGTTTTCCACATCTCATTGTGATTTTTATTAGCCATGTCAGTCTTGTAGTCCCAATCCCTTAATGCTTTTTTTATCTCCTGAAAGTCTGATTTTCTAAAACATTTTATTTTTGTGTTCCCATTTAACTTACTATTCATTTCCTTAACCACACACATCATTATATCATGGTTGCTGTCACCTAGTGGCTTCAGTGTTCTACAGTTGGTTATTTGATCATCCAAACTACTTAGAACAAGGTCTAGTATATTTAGTGCCTCTAGTGCCTTATGAAATATACTGCTCTAAGTCAAGCTTATTTATGGTATCTAGAATATTTTTTCTATAGTTGTCCTGCCATCTATAGTATCCCATCTGACACCAGACATGTTAAAATCATCTAAAAGTATTATTCTATTCACTGGATTTAAGCTGTCCAGATAGTTCATCATTTTTTACTAAGTTCCATATTCTGTGCAGGTGGTCTGTAAATTAATCCCTAAATGATTGTTTTCCCAGTCATTGGGATTAGTTTGAGCCAGAGATGCTCAAAGTCATACTCATACTCATTTTCTTGGTTAATTTTTATGTTTGATGTGCTAGCAACAAAACATTTTGGGATGAGTGCCAGGGGATTTGGGAGGTATGCTGAGCCCATTGCAGTTAACAATACCAGGGGCTCAGCAGTCTACACCAGTGACCATACACTGTGGTCTGATGCAGCTCTTGGCTTTGTGGTCAGAAGCTTCTTGTACTTCAAAGGACTGAAGCCACTCGGGCTTAAGCCAAAAATACTAAGGCCATGATTTTCTCCCCACTGGTCCTCATCTCAAAAAAAAAAAACAAAAATCCAGATAAGGTTCCTCACATAAGCACCCTTTTGGGAGAAGCCCTGGAATTTGTGGAAAATTGCAAATAACTGGGGGTCTGGCTTGACTACAAATTGTCCTTCATTGATCACATCAATGAGCTCACTAAGAAACTGCATCAAAGACTTGGTATTTTCTTCAGGATCAAGCACTCACAAACCCAGGAGGCTAGAAAACTCCTAGTTCAAGCTACCTTCTTGCCTCTTCTAGACTATGCGGACTTCTATATGGCCATATTACTAGCACAGCTCTCTCCAAGCATGATACCCTATACCACAGAGCCCTTAGGTTCATTTTGGATGCCCCTTATGACACACACACCACTGCATCCTCTATTCTTCCATAGACTGGAGCCCCCTTAGCTTCAGGAGGCAAAAGAATGCTATTCCATGGACATATAAGGCAATCACTCATAAATTACCTCAGTACCTCACAAGCTGCCTAACTCCCTGCATCCCTAGTGCCTATTCTCTCAGAAGTCTTACCGTCTTATGTCTGGCTATCTCTAAAGTTAAAATTCACTTTGGCAGAGCCTCAATAAGCTTCACTCTTCCTATGCTCTGGAATAAGATCCAGAAAAACTTAAGGCTCGCTACCCCATCAGGTTCTCCCTCTTCAAATCCTTGTTCCTGAGGACCTTCTCTGAGGTCTGTCATTGTTTCAAGTCAAGGTCTTAACATCACAATTTATTACTGCTTTAAATTCTGGACTTAAACCTCAACCATTGCCTGAGGCATCATTTGAGTCCTCCCTTCTGTCATTGTCCAAATCAAGGTCCCAACATCATGATCTGACTTTGCTTCAAATATTGGACTTTAGCCCCAACTATTGCCTGTGACATCTGTCATGTTCTCCCTTCAAACAGTCCTTCCTCCCTAGGCCATAATGTTCAACCCTCTCCTATCTTGGCTGACCTTCCCTCCCCACTCCCTATACCCCCTCCCCTTCCCACCCTACTTGCCAGGCCATGCCTACAGTACTTGTCAAAGGACTCTTACATCTCAATCTTCTTCGCACTTTGATGCTAGAGGAACTGCCACTTCTGCTCACTATGACTCCTCCAATGATGTGTACTGTATAAACTTTAGCTCATTACCTTATGTCCGCATATCTGTATCCATGCAATTGTATTTAAATGGCATTACCTCCTGTTGTACCTATAGCTATGTTCCGGTGCAAGTATCTTGTCATTTGCAATGGTTATATGTTATTATGTTGTTATTATTACTATGTAATTGTTATGTATGTTCACTCAACCTGTGATGTCTTAACCCTGTTGGCAATGGTTTTGCCCCAGGTCCATCTTGTAAATTAACTTGTCTCAATGATTTTCCGCCTGGCAAAATAAAGATTTTAATTGATTGATTGATTAATTTGATAGATTGATTGATTGAAGTCCTTTGATCTGCATGAAGCCACATCAGCAAACAGCTGAGCAGCTTTCAATATCAGGAGCCAGTATTTGGATCCATGATTCTGGCATGTACATTAGCAGCCATGCTAATATGCATGCCCAAAGTCATGGAAATTCCTCTCATTCCAACAACAGAGAAAATTGCCCATTGATGTCTGTTGCTGGCACTCCATAACTGTCCTTCCCCCACCTGACCCGCCCTCTCAGCACCCACTACCCCACACACATCCCCCAACAAACATAACACTGTCACTGGGGTTGCACAATCTCCCAGTGTCAAAACCTCAAATAAAGATAACCTCTCTGTGTTGTTTTTTAAATACCCTGCAGAAAAGAAAATGGTCCATCGATGTCTGTTGCAGCCGCCACTATAACTTCAACCCCCCACCTCCTATTTTTTTTAAATACCTGTAAGAAAGAAAACAGTCCATCAATGTCTATTGCAGTGGCCACCGCCCCCCCACCCACCATTTATAATGTTGACACTGGGGGTGCCCAATCCCCCAGTGTCCACTGTTGGTATAACTGTCACCCCCACCTCACCCTTCTACTCAGTACCCAGCACCCCCCCAACAAAACACTGACACTGATGGTGCCCAGTGTCAAAATCTGAAATGAAGAAAACCTTCCCTCTGCATTTTTTCCTTTTTTATTTAAAGCCTGTAAAAAGAAAACGGTTCATCGATGTCTATTGCAGACTATTGCACCCCCTTCCTACCATTTATAACACTGACACTGTGGGTGCACAATCCCTCAGTGTCCACTGCTGGCACCCTTGTAATCCACATCCCCACCCAACCATCCACCTCAGTACCCACCACCCTGCCTCCCCAATATAATACTGATACTGGGGGTGCCCAGTCCCCTAGTGTTCACTCCTGGCACCCCTGTAATTGTCACTCCCATCTGACCCTCCCACTCAGCATCCACCACCCTCACACCCCCAAACATAACACTAACACTGGGGAGTGACAGTCCCCCAGTGTCAAAACCTGAAATAAAGAAAACCTTCCCTCAGCATTTCTTTTTTTTTATTTTTAGCCTGTAAAAAAGAAAACAGTCCATCAATGTCGGTTGCACCATTAGTTCACCCCCCACCTGACCCTCCCACTCAGCACCCCCAGCCCTTAGTTACCCACCGGGGGCCTGATGCTGTCATCTCTGGACCACAGACACATCTTCAATCTTCAACACTGGACCGTGAACTGAGGAAATCAGGTATGTGGGTTAATGTGTTTCAATAGGGGTTTGCACTAACATACTAGACACCAACAGAGTAGGCCTCATGGTCTATCTAGTCTGCTGGTGCTTCAGCACCCTGAGTGGGAACTGTAGCCATCGCCCTGGCTCCTTTCCTTGTTTCTCCATCCCTCAATCCTGGCCCCCCTGGGCTAGCCATCCTCTATTTTACCCCTTGCCTATACATGTCCCACCCTGTCCTGAACCCCTCTGCCAACTGTCTGTACTCTCCCGGGTCATGCCTGAATATAGGCAACATTGTTGTCTAGTGTACTTACCTGGTAAACAAAAACCAAATAAATAAAATAGAAGCCAGTACCAGCTCCCTGGTCAGAGCATTCCATGATTCCACCACTCTCTCAGTGAAGTATCTGCTCCTCTTTCACCACTTATCCTCTCATCCTTGAGCTTCCAACTGTGTCCTCTGGTGATTCCACCCTCCCTCAGCTGAAAGATCCCATCTCAGTTTACCCTATTGATTCCCTTGAGGTACTTGAAGTCCTCAATCATGTCCCCCAGGTCCCTCCTCTCCTCTCCTCCAGTGAGAACAGGCTGAGCTCCTCTAGTCTCTCCTCATATGTCATATCCCCCAAGCCCTGAATCATTTTGGTTGCTCTCCTTTGAACCCTTTCCAGGAGTTGGATGTCCCTTCTAAAGTGCGGCCTCCAGTACTGCACACAGTACTCAAGGTGTGGTCTAACCAGGCTGTTGTACAGCAACAAAATCACGTCCCTGTTCCTTGAGGTAATCCCCCTTGTGATGTAACCCAGAATCCTATTTGCCTTGACCGCAGCCCTCCTGCACTGCTCTGAATTATTCATGTTGACATCCACCAGGACTCCCAGGTCTTTCTCCCCTGCCGTGGCCTGCAACTCATCCCCCCCACCTCCCAGACCTCCTTGGACCACAAGCACAGTTTACAAGACCTAGCCCCCTTGCACCTCACTCTTGCACAGGACCTGGTGGCCTCCTGTAGCCCTCATTTTATAATCTCTCACCTACCTTTTACATCCATCCCTGGTGTTATCTCCTGCAAATGCCCCTTGAGAATTTCTCCCATGCTCCTAAAGTCTGCCTCCCTAAAATCCACTGTCATTGTCCTGGAACTATCCCCCCCCCACAATTTAAGTCAAAACCAGACCATGTTGTGGTCACTCCCAGCCAGGGGATCCTCCACCACAAGATCCCATACAAGATCCCATCCACAAGAACCACATCCAGGACATGACCCTCCCTCATTGGATCCATCACCTGCTGAGTGAGAAATGCATCCAGGAAACCATCCATCAGCCTCTGCTGCTTGGTCACAGGGATGTTGTAGTCCCCTAGTCAGTAGCCGGTATATTAAGGTCCTCCATCAACACCACTCCTGCCACTTCCAGACCACACTGGCCCTTTATGTTAGCCAGCAGACAATCCTCCAGATCTTACACCAACTCTGGGGGCCTATATACCACACCCATGTTGATCTTCCCTCCTGCAGGGGTAGGCATGGTGACAAATAAGGCCTCCACATTGCCCTCTGCTTCCTCTACCCTAATAATCCCGATGTTATCCCTAGTGAACATAGCTACTCCTCCCCCTCTGCTCACCTTTCTAGTCTTCTGAAGCACAGTGTACTCACTCAGATTAATATCCCAGTCATGGCCAGAGATGGCCCAAGTTTCAGTGACTGCTGCTACATCCACCCCACCCTCAGCCAGCATGGCCTGGAACTCTGGCATCTTGTTCACCCAGGCTCCTGGCGTTTGTTAACACCACCCTCCAAACATTGTCCCTATTCCCCTTTACCATATCCACCCTGGACCTTATATACATCCACCCACCATCCTCCCATAAGCTACCTTCCTCCCCTAAGTAACCATCCAACCCCTCCTTCTAGAGATTGAAGGCCAGGCCTACCTGTGAAATGTATGGCCAGGTCAGCCTCACTGTGCCCCTCCCCCTTCACAAGTTTAAACCCCATCTAGCCTAAATGAAATCTGTCATCCCCTCATTTAGAACTTCCTTCCCAACCAGATTTAGGTGACACCTATCCTGGGCATGCAGTCTCTTGTCATTCCAAACTCCCCCCCAGTCCCCCAACACCCCAATCCTCTGTGAATCTCCCCACTGCCTGAGCCAGTCATTGACCTCCCTGATCTTCTGTTTGTTCTCCACAGTGACCCTAGGCACTGGCAGTGTTTCCAAGAAGGAGACTGTGCATCCATTGTCCTGACAGACCTTGGCCAGTTCTTGGAACCTTGCCTGAATTTCCAGTGCACTATTCCCATCCATATAATTTATCCCCAGATGCACAGGAAGTCTAGTGATCCTCCACAGTCCTTTGCCAGCTCATACACCAGAAACTTTGCCCTATGTACCGTCAGACCAGAAACACCCACTACCTTAACTTGACTGGATTTTTCCTCCCCCTGCCCCTCCCAATGAAAACCCCTAATCATGGAGTCCCCCAGTAGGAGTACCTTAGTGTCCCCCTTGGCCTTTGGTTTACCTCATTTTTGGGCTCCCAATCCAACCCCCATCCCCCTCTTCCCCAAGTCCACTTCCCCCTGGCTGTCTTCTGGCCTCCCTATGAGAGAACCACTTGTCACCCTACCCTTCTTGCTGCACTTTTTATGATTGAGTTCCCTGGTGCCCCCCCTGTTTAGCCACCCCACCACTCCCACCCCAGCCACACCTTCCTCTATGACCTTCCCCAGCTCCTGCAACCCTAGTCCCTCCCTCCAACACTATGCTCCTATCTCCACCCCCCAGCCTCCTCCACAATCTTATTTCCTCCCTCCATGCCCCCATGCAGGACTTCCTTACCTCTAGACCCTTCTCTGGTATGGTCCTCCCCTTCAAGGGGCGACCATCCCTTGACTCTATTTCTCCTCCTTTCTCACTGGGCATGACCTCAGCTACCACATCTGCCCTTTGCTGGCTTCCCAATTCCCCCTGCTTGACACTTAATTTGCCTCCTCCCCCACTAGCTTGCTTTTTTGAATTACCTTTACCTATCCCCACCCCCCGATTTCCTCAATCCCTCCCTCTAGCCTCCTTAATTTGCCCCTCAACACCACTCACCTCTTCTTCCCCACCCAACTTGCGTAATTGCTCAAATTTATTGTAGCATGCAATGCCAACCTCCTGTTTTCATCCCAATTTCCTGCTGTCTGCCACTTTAGGCTGCCCCCTGTGAGCCCCAACCTTTCTGTCACCCTCCATCCTCCTATGCTTGAGATTGTTTTCTCTACTGGTTTCCTCTCTGGCAGGTGCACCCCTTGTTACAATTCCATGCTCCATAAGTTCAGCCCCCGCCTGATGAAATGTGTCCAGGTCATGCTCCATCACTGCCCACCTGCCCCCTCACAGCCCCTCCCAGACACATTTATCTTACCCCCACACATCTAGTTTCATCCTTACCCAGTTAATCTCTCTCCTGATCTGCCTTAACTGCCTACAGACTGGGCAACCTCCTTCCCTCTAGGCCCAATTTAGTACCATCATCACCCAACAGCCCGTGCACTCTATAACCCTGCCAAAAATGCCTGCCCTGGTGGCTGTAGGCCACCTACAGGGACCCTCACCAAACATTTTTGGATGCTCCCCCCTGACCAGATCTCCTCCCCCAGATGTACCCCCCACATCCCTCTCCTGGCAGCCATACTGGGGGGTGTAAAGACAGTGAAATTTAAACACAGCCCTAGAACCAAGTTACTAAACAAGGTAAAAATGAGTGAACAGAGTTTCAGCCCTGAACAGTTCCAGTCTAAAAGACTGGACAGAGTTCCAGTCCCTCACAGTTCCAGGAATAACCAGAGTCACAGCTGGAGATAGGGCCCCCCAGTATCCCCCTTCCCCAGATCCCTGAAACCCTTTATACCACCCAGCCAATCAGTGACCCACCATCACCTGGCCCTTCTCCTCTGCACATTTAATAGAGATCGGGCCAGGTGGTTGTCAGGGCTGGGGTGGTGGGCAGATGAATGTTAGCTCTCTGAAATGTTCCAGTGGTGGCTAGCTCCAATCCTTTAATGGCCCAGCTGCAAGTTCAAAAAATGGTGCCTTGGCCTTTAATTGGCTGAGTGCTCTGGTGCTGCCCAATCAGTCCTGGCCACCAATGTGGCTGTCCCCCAACTCTGGATGCCTTCAGCAGGTATTTATCTCTCCCACCACTGATGCAGCCACCACAACCCCCTGGGACCTCCATGGGCAGCCCACTAATGTGGCCTGCACAGTCTCCCTGCAGCTCTCCGAAATGTTCCAGTGGTGGCTGGGTCTGATCCTTAAATGGCCCAGCTGTAAGTTCAAAAAATGGCACCCTGGCCTTTAATTGACTGAGCTCCTTGGAGCTGCCCAATCAGTCCTAGCCACTGATGTGGCCATCCCTGACTCTGGATACCTTCAGCTAGTATTTCTCTCTCCCACTGCCGATGCAGCCATTGCAGCTCCCTGGGACCTCCTTGTCAGCCTGTTAATATGGCCTGCACAGTCTCTCTGCAGCTCTCCAAAACATAACTTAGCCATTTTTTTGATATTTGTGCCCCAAGTGTTCAACATACCTTTTTTGGGAAACCACTTCATGAACAATACAAGTGACATTAGGTAAATCTTTCCTGAATGGTGATTTTATGGTAGCTGCACATAATCATCCTCGGGGCAGGAGTTGAAAAATTGCCCTGCCCTTGTTCATGAGGTGGGGTCATAAGAAGGCTATGTTGAAAATTTGGGGCAGAAATATTTAAAAACAATAAAGCTATAAGCCTACATTGAAATTTACGAATGTAGGCTCAAAACTTTGGTAACTTTCAATAGTTTGATCCCAAATTTTAAACATAGTCGTTTCTTTATAGCACCTCATGAATGTGATAGCTGTAATTTTTTAAATCCTGGCCAAAATTAGTTTTTGTGCCCTGAAAAGTGATTTTGCAGTCCTTGCATGAAATCACCTTTCAGGCAAGAGTTGAATATTTTCTCTACACTTGTTCATGAGGTGAGATCATAAGACGGCTATGTTGAAAATTAGGGCAAAAATATTAAAAAAACAACATAGTTATGAGCCTACATTTAAATTTATGAATGCAGGGTTGTAACTTTGATAATTTTCAATATTTTGACCCCAAATTTTAAACACAGCCATTTCTTCACAGCACTACATGAATTTGACAGCTGTCCTTTTTCAGATCCTGGCCAAAATGTGTTTTTGTAACTGTGGTGTGGAATGACACTTCAGTGGTGTTGAATGGCGTTTTGGTGGGGATTTGAAAATGTTCACCTACTGGGTTCATTAGGTGGGGTAATACGAAGGTTGTGCTGAAAATCTGGTGCACAAATACAATACGATGTCTAGGTTGTGACTGAACATTACACTGTTTCAGCATTCACTCATAATTTTGTTAATTTTCAATATTTTGACTCCAACCTTTCAACATAACCATTTTTCCACATCACCTCATAAACGTGACATGTGACGTTTTTAAAATCCTGGATGAGATGTGTTTTCGCACCTCTGGTGCAAAATGACATTGCAGCCTATATACTATAAATGGTACAAGTCATGTTTATAAGGCGAATCCTAAAACAAGTACAGTATCTTCAATATTTGGACTCAAAATTGCAAAACACAAATTGTTTGCCAAGCATCAAACGATCGGCATTGACAAATGCTTGTTTCTGCTCTAATGTTATTTGACACATGTAACACCACTCATCCATCTTTTTTATCTTTCCTATCTTTACTGAACCCAGGATATTTCTCTCCCACCTATCTTCCTCCTTCCATCAGGTCTCAATAAAAGCACACAGATGTACTCATTTTACTAATATTTGTTCTAGCACCTCCTTTTTCCTGACAAGACTCCTAGCATTAGTGAGTAGGACTTTCCAATCCCTAACTGCCTTCCTTCTAAACATCTTTGTGGTTGTACCATGACCTTTTTTAGTTGTCAATACACCACCCCTTTCCCCTCCATATTTAGTGTAAACTTTTCAAAAAACGTCTATATATTCGGTTCCTAAGAACTTTTGATACATCTCTGTTCAAGTGTTAGCCATCGCATCCATACCATCTTAAATCACCAATAAATCAGTTCCAGTTTCTTTGGAACATGAGTCTTTCACCTTCATGCCATCTCCTCAGCCAGTAATTTAATTTCCTGATCTCCTGGATTTTCTTTACCTGCTCTAAGCACTGGAAGTATTTCACACATAATCATTTTGCAACCTCTGTTATTTAATGCCTTTCCAACCTCTTCAAAATCCCTCTGAATATCTAGTTCCTTTCTTCTACCAATATTGTTGGTCCTTACATATAATATTATTATGGGTCCCATTGTGCCTTTCAGTAATCCATCAATATTATTTTTAAAATCCTCTATTTTTGCCCCAGAAAGGAAACTGACTATTGTAGCTTCCTTTCTACCTTTTTTTCATTTAATATACTTTATTAAATTTTCTTCTTAAAGATAAAAAAGAACATACACATAGAAGAACAAAAAATGAACAATATAATAAAACCAGAAACAAGAAGACATCCTGCAAATACTAATAATCAAAAAACAAACTCCAAGAAGTAATCCCATGCAAATCTCCCCCCAGCCCCTCCCACACCTCACCTCCAGAGCACACATAGGCCAAAACAAAGTGAACAAGCTCTGGCAGAGCCACTACGACAGTGGACGCATTAATTAGACAAGGGTGTTTCATGGGCTTAAACATAAACATTTATTTATTTACAAAACATCAGATTTACAAACCTTTGAGTCAGAGACTCATTTACAAAGGCACCTCATCGAAACTAATACAAAGACAGCACAGTTAACAAGTCAAAAAACAATGGCGCAGAGAGCAGACAGTTATAACAATCAGTCACTGGAGATACATGGGTAGCAGTTGATAAACAGATTACATAGTTTAGGCACACAGGCACCACATCAAGAAGACCAAAGCAGTTCAAACAATATGCAATAGCTAAAGCAAATAGACATCAGGAGTCAAAGAGAAGCCCAGAGTGTTCACATGAAGGCCGCTGCATACATTAAGTGAATCAAAGTACAGTACATTGAGAAAGGGCATATTTAAGCAATAAGGCACTCCAGGGTGTGTGTTATCGTGTAATAACATCACCCCAGGAGTGATGTTATTACATGATAACACACACTGTAGAGTGCCTTATTGCAATTATACAATGGCTTGTTGTTATATACAGAATAAAAAATAAATTTTACAGGATGTTTTTGTTAGTGTGGAAAAATATTTCTTAAGACAAAATGCAAGAAATGATCCAAATCCAAAGCTACAGTGATGTTATTGTGTAATAACATCACTGTTTCAATGGGTCAGCAGCCAATCGGTTTTTTACATTTTTCCTTGCCATTGTATAATTAAAAATAATGCCACCTTCTGTATTACAGTTACCTATATGTTTTGCATTTTATTCTATGCACTGTTATAGCAATCAACTCAACAGAACCAGGCCATAATATACATGAAGGTACTGTACCCTAACTGAAAACACTGCTGAGGCAACTGTATGTTGTGACAAGGTGGAAGATAAACACAATGTTGAGACAAGTTTTTGAAGACATTAGATGTGTTTTTTTTTAGAGACTGATATACAGTTCACACACACACTTCATATAATATAAAAGTGCATATGTCCAAATGCCAATGTCAATTTGGCACATTTCATTACAAGCTGTTCTCTTGAAGGAAGATATTATTATATAAGGCCTAAAAATGGGCATCAGGTAAATGTAAATTGGGATAGATGTGTTATTGAGGGTATTGCATAGTTTATCTTTTATTGCTGCTCCACTGGATCAGCAATATTTGCACAAACTGTACCCAGTCCAGATTTCACAGCTCTGGCCTGGGTCTGGTGATCTGGGTTTTACCCATACCCCACTGAATGTGGCTTAGTGATACACTGTACAGGTGGCTACAAAATCTAACCCATTGAAGGCTGAAGTTTTAGAAAATCATTATGTTTAGATTATCAAGACTCACTCTCCCCCCCTTCATAATTAATCCTCTACCAAAGTCATGCTTAAATACTGGTGCTTCTACATCCATACCACTAAGCTTTTAATGCCAACATGCCACTTCTGTTATGAGCTCCCCCATCCATGAAGTCCTATTCCACTTGTGGCAACCCCCCACCCCCAAAACCAGGTAATTTTCCAGGGAGCAGTTCTTTACACCATATCAACTACATTTCTGCTAAACTCCTTATTTGTAAAAATTCTTTTGAGAATTTTTTGTTGTAATATATCCATGAACATGAGACATTAATTTGTAAAAGAAACCAAAATCCTCATTTATCAGTTCATTGAATCACAATAAAGCATGTTATGAACTTAGCAGATTCTATGTGTAACCTACAGTAAGTCAAACAGAAATTAGACACACAAATGCCTACGTATTTGCAAGTGAAGCAAATGTGGTTACTATCATACAGTTATAAAAACCTATAGTCACACACTACAAGTTATGAAGATTCAGTAGAATATAAACAGTAGCCCAGCCCAGAACTGCCTGACTGAGAATGAAGTTGATGTATTATTTGGAAAAAGGTAAGGTTGGGACTCTTGCTATGCAATGTCCTGCAAAGAAGCACAGTGACTGCTCTTAAGATGGTGATGCAAAATGGCTTAATGAGGTGTTGTGAGGGGCCTAGGGGAACTTTTTATCCAGAAAGTTCTGACTGCTAGAAGATAATGAGTTGATTTTCTGTGGGCTCCATTAATTCCTCAAGCCAGAGGAAAAATAGTGCTCTAAAACTTCATATATACACACACTTAGGCAGTGTAGTAATGAGGCTTCAGTGGAGGAATTTATTTTTAACACACTATATGTTGTTTGGTAGCAAAGATGAAATCAGCCCTTTTCTGAACACAATACTTTATTGCTGCTCCACTGGATCAGCAGTATTTGCACAAGCTGTGCCCAGTGCAGATTTTACAGCACTAGTCCTGGTCTGGTGATCTGGGTTTTACCCATACCACACTGCATGTGGCTTAGTGATATACTGTACAGATGGCTGCAGAGTCTAACCCATTGAAGGTTAAAGTTTCAGAAAACCATTATGCTAAAAATATCAAGACTCAGTCCCTCCCTCACCCCCCAGTCACAATTAATCCTCTACCAAAGTCATGCTTAAATACTGATGCCTCTACAACCACACCACTAAGCTTTTAATGCCAACATGCTTCTTCTACTGCTGTGAGTTCCCCCATCTCTGAAGTCCCATTCTGCTTGTGGCAGCCCCCCCCAAACCAGATAATTTTCCAGGAAGCAGCTCTTTACACCACATCAACTAAATTACTGCTAAACTCTTTATTTAAAAACATTTGTGACAGCCCCCCCCCAAAACCAGATAATTTTAGAGGGAGCAGCTCTTCACACCATATCAACTAAATTACCGCTAAACTCTTTATTTAAAAATGTGTTGTTGAGAAATATTTGTTTTAGTATATCCATGGTCAGGAAAAAATGAATTTGTAAAAGAAACCAAAATCCCCATTTATCAGTTCTTTGAATCACAATACAGCATGTTATGAATTTTTCAGATTCTATATGTAACCTACAGTAAGTCAAACAGAAATTAGACACACAAATGCATACCTATTTGCAAGTGAAGCAAATGTAGTTATTATCACTGAGTTGTAAACACTCATAGTCACAAATTGCAAGTTAAGAAGATTCAGTAGAATATAAACAGTTGCCCAGAACTGCCTGCCTGAGAATGAAGTTGTTACATTATTTGGAAAAAGGCAAGGCTGGGTCTTTTGCTATGTAATTTCCTGCAAAGTAGCACACTGACTGCTCTTAGGATGGTGGTGTCAAATGGCTTAATGAGGTGCTGTGAGGTGCCTAGGGGATAGTTGTTCCAGTCTTTCTTTTCACTAGGTGCTTTTACACACATGCTGTTATGCCGAAATGAGTGTTACCTGTGTAGCACCGATACAGCCTGTTCCACTCCACATCCTGATTACATGAGTGCCATAAAAGCACCCAGCTGTCCTTACCGGTGCAGTCCTCCTAGTGAGATTACCTGGGGTGGGTGCAAAAGGTAGCATGACCTGCACTAGTGGCCATCATGCAACAGCTAGAGCTAGGGTTGTAATGCTGGAATGGACTCTTTACACTGCACCCTGCAACGGAACATTTTGGAACAAACCACCTACACCATGGAGTGCGGTTCAGGCAATCGTTAATTTTTAGAGTGGAACAAATGGCGTTTACACAGCATTGGATAGAATAGTAAGGCCCTTCCATAATGCTTATTCCTTTGCAAGACTGCCAGTGTAAAAGTGCATACTGATATAAACTGAGCCAGGAAAAAAGTAAGTAGAAAAAAAAACAGCATTTTGTTTCTACAAGTAGTTGTTAATTGCAGCTGGTATTTTTAACATGTTCAAGTCAACTCCACTTCTCAAACTTAAAAAGAAAAATACACTTCATCACAGACTGTGTTTACCAAGTACTGTGCCCATGATTAAAATAATTTGAACCCCCTCCCCAAAAAATGTGCCCTCACATGAACCTGCATGATTTATCTGTAAAGACAATTAAAAAATGTATTTCTAAATGCATTACTAACACCAATGCTTTCAAGGTTTTGAAATTACTGAAAAGACAAACATTATATATATATATATATATATATATATATATAGATAGACTATGGTAAACAAATATTGTTCATCCCAAAAGCTGAACTTTGTTTTTAGTATATAAGTGTTTAAGAAATACCTGAAAGCTATCTATTTTGCTTGGAAGCTGAATCCTTGAAAGGAAGCTGTAGTTTCAGACACTTCTTTAGTCTTTCCTTTTGAGACACCAGGTGACTCTGATAATCATTTGTTCAAAGGGTTTTTAAGTCAGTTTGAAGGCATTAAGTATTATCTGTTTTCCTAGTCCTTAACAAAATGCAGGGACTCCACAGACTTGTTCTGTTCTTTGGTCCAGATACCAAACTAGTGAGTCTTCTTTCAACATGATAGATCCACCTCATGCCCCTCCCACATGAATAAAAAAAAGTGGGGTGGATCTTTTGGAGCTTCTTGGGTGGAGGTGGGTTGGATCTTACTTCCCCCCAAAAAACAATGCTGCCTCCCACTACTCATGTTCCAGTTCTTGTACCACCCATTTAAGAAAGAAAATAGTACCCTGCAACCATTGACTAACATGAAAGCGTATTTATTTGAGGGCAGAAAACATTTCTTGGAGGAGGGTAAGGCGGAGGAGACTATTCACACCTTCAGTCAGTTCCACGGACAGAAAACATGACTTCACTCCTTTTGTACATGCAATACTCCTGTTGGCTCCACCCACAGTTGTAAAAAGGGGGACATTTGATTAAGGAGAAAGAAGAGCCTTAAGAGGTTCCCAGTGATCCTGATACTTCTGATATTCACATTTGATAGGAAGCAATATGTTTCTTTGTAGCCAAAGTGTGAATGACTCCTTGGTGCTGTTCCCACAAAGACGGAATGCTATCATCCATCTAATGGCAGAGAATGACAGTCTTGGCATTAATTGAAATCAGAGCCATAGGCTTTCTGAGGACCAAAGAGCTCCTCCGGATAGACCCCAACCAGACAGACATGAGGAGTAAAGAAGGAGTCTAACCCAAAAATGGATCAAGGGAGTTACAAATAGCAGTACAAAAGGGGGTCATTTTCAGGCATTTCCAGAGAATGTGCAAAAGGAATCCAATACCAGAACCACAGCAAGGCTCTTTTACCCATTTTGTGCAGTCTATTGGGGGTATAATATAAGTTACATGACATAAAGAACTAGGTAAAGCAATATCTATCCTGTTTAATAAGTTTATAAAGCCCAGTCCAGAGCAATTGTCACTCCTTAGAGTTTAACTGTAAACCCAATAACTGCTGCCAATAATAACAAACCCCCAATAGACTACTAGGGTCATGAAGCTGAAAATAAGCATAACATTTAAAAATAGCATGGGTCTGTTCCACAATTCTTAGGAACTCATTTGAAATGGGAGAGGAATGTGCAGTCCAGGGGTTTGGACCCATAAAGCTAGAAAGAGCCCCAGAAAGTTGGATATGATTGAATGGATGATATGCCAGGATAATGAAACAATGCTGAATAATAGCAGGAGAGCACATTTTCCCCTCTACCACCAAAGACTCTAGGGAGGCTAGCTGAAGCTGCAGGCAGAAATTGACCAGAACTGGGTGATTAGCAAACATAGAAACATAGAAGTTGACAGTAGATAAGGACCACAAGGCCCATCCAGTCTGCCCATTATTTCTACCTCATGAATGTGCCATAGGCCTTTACTCTGTCAATGGCCTATCTAGTCATACCCATCTGTATTGCTCCCTTATGTCTATCCCATGCCTGTTTGAAGCCCTGCACTGTATTCATATCCACCACTTCCTGAGGTAGACCATTCCATGCATCCACCACCCTTTCTGTGAAAAACAACTTCCTCAAATTACCCCTTAATCGGCCTCCCTGTAATCTCATGCTGTGTCCTCTTGCCCTGCTATTTTTCTTATATTGAAACATGTTAGACTGTTTCACCTTGTTAATGCCCTTAAGAAGTTTGAATGTTTCAATCATATCACCTCTTTCCCTCCTTTGCTCTAGGGTATACATATTGAGCTCTATTAATCTGTCTTCATATGTTTTCTGATGCAGTCCCTGCACCATTTTGGTTGCCCTTCTCTGGACTGCCTCCATTTTGTTAATGTCCTTGTGCAGGTGTGGCCTCCAGTACTACATGCAGTACTCCAGATGGGGCCTAACCAGTGTCTTGTAAAGAAGGACTATTACCTCCCTCTTCTGACTTGCGATACCCCTACTAATACACCCCAACATCTCTCTAGCCTTACCTACTGCTTTAGTGATCTACTTGGATGACTTCCAGTCATCTGTGATGATAATGCCCAAGTCTCTTTCTTCCCTTGTGATTGCCAGCAACTCCCCTCTCAACTTATAGGTAGCTTCAGGGTTTCTCTTCCCAATGTGCATAATCTTGCACTTCTTTGCGTTAAACCCCAGTTGCCACTCTTCTGACTATTTTGCCATTTTTTACAGCTTTCTTCTCATTCTGCCCACCCCATCTGGATCATCTACTCTGTTGCAGATCTTGGTGTCATCTGCAAACAGACAAACCTTACCCTCCAGTCCATCTGCAATGTCACTGATGAAGATGTTGAAGAAGACTGGCCCCAGTACTGATCCTTGAGGTACCCACTTGTGACCTGCATCTCTTCTGACTGTATACCACTTACCACCACTCCCTGTTTTCTGCCTGCCAACCAGTTTTCCACCCAGTTGACCAACCTCTGACCCACCCCAAGCCTACTCAGGTTATTAATCAATCTTCTGTGTGGAACAGTATTGAAAGCTTTTCTGAAGTCAAGGTAGGTGACATCAACTGCACCCCTTTGGTCCACCACTCTGGTTACCCAGTCAAAGAAATTTATGAGATTAGTTTGACAGGAACTTCCTTTTGTAAACCCATGCTATCTTGGCTCCTGTGCCCCTATGGATTCCAGATGCTGCATTATCCTTTCCTTAAGGAGTGCCTCCATAATCTTGTCCACTACTGAGGTAAGACTGACTGTTCTGTAGTTCCCTGCCTCCTCCCTGCTGCCACTCTTGTGGAGAGGGATCACATGAGCCCTTCTCCAGTCTTCTTGGACCTCTCCTGTGCTCAGAGACTCACTAAACAGTTCTGCTAATGGCTCTGCTAGTTCCACCCTTAGCTCCTTTAGTACCCTGGGATGTACGCCATCTGGTCTCATTGCCTTGTCCAATCTGAGTTTAGCAATCTCTTGTAGGACCCTTTCTTTTGTGAAGGGACTTGTGCACACCTCCCTTCCCTCTGTGTCCATGGTGCTGAGCCATGGGCCCTGCCCTACCTTCTCCTCAGTAAATACTGAGTAGAAATATCTATTTAGAATAGATGCTTTTCCTTGGTCCTCCTTCACACACTCCCCCTTATCCCCTTTGATCTTAGCAATACCTTCTCTGGACTTTATTCTTTCACTAATGTACCATTCACTAAAATATCACCAATAGCTTAATCTGGTTCAAGGTCAGTTGGCATCCATCTGTATCCACCTGCCCTAGGTCGTGCCTGAAAATAGGCAGAATTGTCTAGTGCACTTACCTGGTCAACAAAAAATAAATAAAATTAATGAAATAAATATATAGATAAATAAATAGTGTATCTATAGAAAGTCTTGTCACCTTCTTTTACTGTTTGTGGTAGTGTTTCCTCAGTTTGGGACTTTGCCTGCTTACTGCCTTCCCTGCTTTCCTTAGGGAGGTTTGGTATGCCTCCCTATCTTTGTCCCACTGCGTTCCCTTATATTTCCTGAAGGCCAGCCTATTGGCTCTGATCTTTTCTGCTACTGTTTTTGAGAATCAAAGTGGTTTCCTCCTTCTTTTGCACTTGCTTTTCTCCCTAGCACAATGGGATGTTGCTTCAAGTATTGCATCCTTAATGCTTGCCCACTTTGCCTGTACCCCCTCACCTCGCCATGGTTAGCTTAACTCTGTTGGCCATTTTATCAGAGTTAGCTCCTCTGAAGTCCCATAATTTTGCATTGGAATGGGATGATTTAGTTCTAGTTGCCAAATTGACCCTTACCATGTGATGATCACTGGCCCCCAGGTGACCTTCTACCTGGAGATCTGTGATCCTTTCCTTGTTAGTCTGTACTAGAACCAGGATAGCGCTGTCTCTCATGTGTTGTTGCACCAATTGTTTGAAGCCCTCCCCCTGCAGGGAATCCACTATGTGTCTGGTTCTGGTGGATGTTCCTGCTGGTATTCACCAATCTGTATCTGGCATGTTGAAGTCTCCCATTAGCAGACCTCCCCTTTAGCTGTCATGTTTTGTATATCTTCTAACAGTAATGTGTCTATGTCCTCCCCCTTGGTCTGGAGGCCTGTAGACAACCCCCAGTTCATATGGTTGTCCCATTTCATGTTTCCAGGGTGACCCACAGTTCTTCTGGCTCCTTATATGTATTCTGAATTTCTGTAGCTTTGATATTTTCATTGACATAAAGGGCCACTCCACCCACCTTTCTGCACCTTGGCCACTTCTGAACAGTACATAGCTTGGTACTGAAGTCTCCCAAGTGTGGTTACTGGTGAACTATGTCTTCCTAATGGCTGCTATGTCCAGTTTAGCCTCTGTCATTGTTACCTCCAGGTCTGGGATTGTGTTTCCCAGACTGCAGACATTAGTGTACATGATTTTCCATTGGCCAGATTTTGGTGTGTTAGTTGTTGGGTGAGGTCTTGCTTTTACCCTGTGTGTCTTATGGGGGGCCAGATCTTTTCCTTATCTAGTGATGCAAATGAACTACAAACATGCTGAACTCCTGTTTGATCACTAGCCAAGGGGGAGGGGTGTTCTTCCCATTCGATGTATCAGGTACTGCACCCCCTCCCCATTTGCTAGTTGAAATATTCTGCAAAGACATCAAACTTCTGCCCCAATGCACTGACTCCCTCCTTTGTCAGATGCAGTACATCAAATTTAAAGAACCTTTGCTCATAAAACTGTTGCCAGTTACGTGCAAATTTGTGTCCTTTTTCCTGGCACCAGCCTTTGAGCCACATGTTTAGCTCTCCTATCTCCCCTTCTCTGATCTTCAGTGCCATCTCCCCCCCCTCTTCCAGACTGGCAGGATGTCAGAGAAGGCGATACCAGATTAAATGGATGACAGTTTGTCTCCCAGCCTGGTCAGGTGTTCTTTGGTCTCCACAACTGACCAGCTGATGAGATTGTTAGTCTTTATGTGTACTAGGACATCAATGTTTTCTCCTGCTTCATGCACCATTTTAGCAATGTGATCAGTGTCTCCCCATGCTGATGTACCTGGGAGACATCTGTCCATTATCACCGGCTGAAGGTAGGTATCATCTCCACGAATCATGGAGTCTTCTATGATCAGAAGTATTTTGGATTTCCTTTTTTTGTTTTGGTCCCTGCTTTGGGTGGGTTTTGTAGTGCTAGCTCCTATGCAGCACTGTCCTGCTTTGCAGTGTCCTCTGCCCCTTTGTTTGATTTTGGAGATAGAGGCAGATACCTGTTTGTAGTTTTTATATGGTTTGTGGAGTTGATACGTTGGTGAGCATTGAGTGATGGGGTACCCGATTGGCCCCTCTTAACCACTGGCCAACCTCCCAGCTACCCTCTGTGGTCAAGGTGCTTTAGTTGGTTGTTGGGGAAATGGTGGGTAGTTCCTGTAATATATTGCCTCTTGAATATGCAATTTGAGGTGCACAATCTCTGCCCATGCTGTCTTGAGCTGAGCCCTTAGATCTCCGATGGTCCAGCATGTAGGACAGTATCCTAAATCCTGTATAACTGTCCCATTGGAAAGTGTTCTGCAGTACCTGCAGTTAATAATATCCATTTCAGTTGAGTTGCTGAGTTTATAACCTGGTCAGAGTAATTAGAAGGAAAATGAAAGTAACATTTTTTTTTTATTTTTTGTTTGTTTGTTTTTGTATAACTTTTTATAACAAGTTAAATTAATTGTGCCCCTGTAAGTGCGATCACTGTGTGGATACCTCTCTGACCTTCCCCTTCCTGCTGTAGCATGGGTAGTTGGGGATGGGGGTGGGTTGTTGGTGGGTTGTTGGGCCCTTCCCCTGCTGAAAAATAAGAACCATGGATGAAAGAATCAAGGAGGTAAGAGCAGAAACAATCAACCACCAATAAATGCAGTCACTATCCCTCAGTCTGTATCATGTATGTGCTCCTGTAATTAGTCCTGAAAGCTTAGCCTCATTATAGATAAAAAAGTCACAAAACCTGTAAGCACCACCTGTAACAATTTCACAGAAGATATACCCTGCAAAAAACACTTTTCTACAGAGAAAAAATAAAGCAGTAAAAAAATAGCACCACCTGTAAGCACAATCTGCAGAACACTTTAACAGAAGATATGCCTTGCAAAAAACAAGTTGAATCAGAGAAGATTACAGCAGTAATCTGTAAGCACAAAACAGTAACAAACCTGTAGGCATAACCTGTAATAATGCAGTAGAAAGTATACCCTGCAACAACAGTTTGAATCAGAGAACAATAAAGACGTAAAATGTAAGCAAAAAATAGTAACAAAACCTATGAGTTTAGCCTAGACTTTAGCAAGGCATTTGACACAGTCCCACACAAAAGATTAATAGTCAAATTAACCAGCCTGGGAGTGGGTCCCAGGGTGGTAGCCTGGGTAAAACATTGGCTGCACAACAGGACACAGAAGGTAATTGTAAATGGAGTCCACTCTGAAGAAAGAGAGGTTACTAGTGAGGTACCGCAGGGTTCAGTATTGGGTCCAGTCCTTTTTAATGTCTTCATCAGTGACATTGCAGAGGGACTGGAAGGAAAAGTATGCCTTTTGCAGATGACACAAAGATCTGCAACAGGGTTGATACACAGGGAGGCATGGAAAGGATGAAAGGGACTTGGCAAGGTTGGAGGAATGGTCAGAAGTATGGCAGCTAGGATTCAATGCAAAGAAGTGCAAAATAATGCACCTGGGAAACAAGAACCCAGGGGAAGAATACACAATGGGTGGGAGGTAGTAACAACAACAAAAAAGGAAAGGGACCGGGGATAATCATATCAGATGACTTTATGGTTAGCAAGCAATGTGAGAAGGCAGTAGGGAGGGCTGGGGGTATACTGGGATGTATAGGGAGAGGCATCAGCAGCAGAAAACAGGAAGTTGTTATCCCTCTGGACAGACAGTTGGTGAGATCCCATCTGGAGTACTGTGTCCAGTTCTGGAGACCCCATCTCTGCAAGGACATAGACAGGATAGAGGTAGTCCAGAGGAGGGCAACTAAAATGGTGCAGGGTCTGCAAGAGAAGCCATATGAGGAGAGACTAAAGGAGCTTAATATGTATACCCTTGAGGAAAGAAGGGAGGGGGACATGATAGAAACATTTAAGTACCTCAGTGGAATCAACAAAGTCCAAGAGGTAGCATCTTTCAGAAAAGAGACTTGCAAGAACAAGGGACACAATTTAAAGATAGAAGGAGGGCGGTTCAGGGGCAATGTGAGGAAGTATTATTTCACAGAGAGGATAGTGGATGCATGGAACAGCCTTCCTGAGGAGGTTGTGGGGTCTAAAACTGTGGGAGAATTCAAGAATGCATGGGACAGACATAAGGCAATTCTTGTGCGGGGTAGGAAGAAATAGGCTGTTGGTTAACTAGGATATACGGCCTATCCTGTAGGTAGGGAAATGGGCAGACTAGATGGGCCAAGCGGTCCTTACCTGCCATCAAAGTCTATGAGCACAAAAGCAGATAGTAACACACAGTAAATCGCAAAAAGAAGCCTTAATCTTTTTCCTTGCTCTGATAATTTTGTTCCTTCCTCTGTCCTTACTAGCAAACCTAGAAGAAAAGCGCTCAGGTGAAGCTAGATGCCTTTGCCAGCAATATGAATATTGGGGTTTCCCAAAATGGGTTGGGACAAATCTTTACTCCAATCAATGTGCAAGTAAGCACTAAGTTGCATAAGTGCTTTGTGTGACCACATCAAAGGGGTTCAATGTAACTGAGAAGGCAGAGAGGAGAGGATAAGGTATAGCAGGCTACTCAGTTGCAGGCCAGATTTTCTACAGATCTGAGTTTCTCTGGAAAGCCGGAGGAGATTGTATCCCAAATTCAAAGGTGGTGACTGGGAAGGAGCCCAAGGGAACAATTTTGAACTGTGTAGGGCACAATGACCAAGAAAACGTTGGGTAGTCTGAGGCCCCCTCTGTCTCTGGCCATGGTTAGTTTGAAATATGCCTTCTGAGCCACACCTTTTTTCCATAATAAATATGAGAGAAGACTATGAAGATGAGAGAACCAAGTCTTAGGAAGAAACAGGCCTAGCATACCTAACGGATAAAGGATTTGAAGCAAAATATTCATTTTAATGGTGTTTACCCTACTCCTGAGAAAAAGAGAGAGGGACATCCATCTTTGCAAGTCCTCCCTAGTTGTCTGAAGCAGGGGAAAGAAATTTAGCTTCAGAAGATCAGAATGACAATGAGAAATACAGATCCCCAGGTAAAAGATGGCCTTGGATTCCCAATAAAGGCCCAACTCCTGAATTGACTGCTTAGAGGTATAGGCATTCGGGGGCAGAACCTGGGTCTTCCCCAAGTTCAACTTATAACCAGCAAGTGCAGAAAAAAAGGCCAATGCCTCTTAGGGCTGCAGGAATTGAGGTTCGGGAGGCCTCCACATAAAGGAGAAGGTTGAATTCACAAGCAGACAATTTGTATCTGAAATCCCCCATAAGTATACCCTGAATATCTAAATTATGTTGAATGTTATGCAAGAGGGGTTCCAGATTCAAAATGAATAAAAATGGAGAGACTGGGCACCCTTGTCTGGTGTCACATTATAATACCACTGGGGCAGAGGTAACACCATTATCCCTGATCCTAGCCATCGAGTTACAATACAAAACCCTAATTCACTTACAAAAAGCAGAAGGGAATTTAAACTTATTGAGAGTTGCAAAGAGGAAGGGCCAAGAGACCCTTTCAAAAGCTTTCTCCATGTCCAGGGAGACCAAGACCACAGGTGTGTTGCTCTCCCCTGATGTGGAAATAAGGTATAGAAGCTTCCGCACATGGTCACTGGAATACCGGCCCACCATGAAACCAACTTGTTTAGGAGAGATTAAACCCTCCCAGACCTGAAGCAGCCAGTTAGCCAGGACCTTGGACAGAATTTTAAAATCAGAATTTAGAAGGGAGACAGGGTGATAACTACAAGGGAATAGTTCATTCTTACCCAGCTTAAAGATGAGGAAGATCCAAGCCTGGGTTAGAGATGACTCAGTGAGACCAGAAGAGAGCAGGTAGTTAAAAAAGTGGGTGAGAAAGGGTGCCAAAATATCAACACAAGCGATATAAAACATGTTAAGAAAGTCATCTGGTCCCGGGGCCGTCTCCTGAGGAAGATGCGCAATTACCAGGTGAACTTCAGACAGAGTAATGGGGCCTTCAAAATCTCCAGCTGCTCACTCGATAGTCTTGGGAGGGAAAGTGAGTTCAAATGCATTTCAGTTTTCTCTGACAAAGATGGAGGGGAGGTTCCTGACTGTACAAAGTGCTATAATAATCATGAAAAGCTGCTACAATATCCCTTGGCTGAGTAAGAATATGACCTCCTGGAGTAAGTTGCAGGCTGGGGATTACTTTTAGGGAATAGCCTGGATAAAAAACTGGCTGGACAACAGGATGCAAAGGGTAATAGTAAACGGAGTCCACAGAGAAGAAAGGAGGGTAACTAGTGGGGTACCGCAGGGTTCATTACTGGGATCGGTCCTCTTTAATGTCTTTAAAAGTGACATTGGAGAGCACCTGGATGGAAAGGTATGTCTCTTTGCAGATGACACACAGATCTGCAACAGGGTTGATACACAAGGTGGGGTAGAAAGAATGAAAAGGGACTTGGCAAGGTTGGAGGAATGGTCAAATATGTGGCAGCTTGGATTCAATGCAAAGAAGTGCAAGGTAATACATCTGGGAAACAAAAACCCAGGGAAAGAGTACTCAATGGGGGGTAGGTTAATAACAACAACAAAAATTGAAAGAGACTTAGGAGTAATTGTATTAGATGATCTAAAGGTGGGCAAGCAATGTGAGAAGGCAGTAAGGAGGGCTGGGGGGATATTGAGATGCATAGGGAGAGGCATCAACAGTAGAAAACAGGAAGTTATTATCCCTCTATACAGACAGTTAGTGAGACCCCATCTGAAGTACTGCTGCAATTCTGGAGACCCAATCTCCACAAAGACATAGACAGAATGGAGGCTGTTCAGAGGAGGGCAACCAAAATGGTGCAGAGTCTGCATCAGAAGACATATGAGGAGACACTAAAGCAGCTTAATATGTATACCCTTGAGGAAAGGAGGGAGGCGGGGGACATGATAGAAACTTTCAAGTATCTCAAGGGAATTAACAAAGTACAAGAGGGTAGTATCTTTCAGAAGAAGAGATGTGCAAGAACAAGGGGGCACAATTTGAAGATAAAGGGGGACAGTTGAGATGTAATGTTAGAAAGTCTTTTTTCACAGAGAGGGTTGTGGATGCATGGAACAGCCTTCCTGAGGAGGTTGTGGAGTCAGGAACAGTGGGAGAATTCAAGAATGCATGGGACAGGCATATGGCAATTCTAGTGGGGGGGTAGGCGGAAGTAAGCTGCTGATTAACTAGAATCTGCAGCTTATCCATCAGGTAAGGAAATGGGCAGACTAGGTGGGCCAAGCGGTCCTTATCTGCCATCAAATTCTATGTTTCTATGTATAAGTGGCACAATCAGAGGGCAAAATCTTTCCTAGCCCATTCCCCAGCTTCTAAGTATTGTATCTTAATACGCTGAAAAGATAAATCCATTTTGGCTGCCAACAGCCCATAATACTCTGCTCTGAATGTATTCAGATAGGACCAGGAGGCTGCATCAGTTTGTGAGGAGAGAGTATTCAGTACTATGGATTTGCAAAAGAAGGGTATCTAGCTTCTGAGACTGGGATTTTTAGGTAATGGTGGCCAGCCTAATACACTCTCCCCTCACCGCACATTTGGCTGCCACCCAAAGCACATCCAAGGCCTCAAAAGAACCCTCATTTTCCTGCCCAAAGTTAGTAAGATAAGTCTTAATAGCTGCTAGGGAGTCCAGGTTCTAAAGAAGATGGGAATTAAGGTGGCAGGTCTTTTCCTGAGCTTCCATCCCCCATGAAGAGTGATTCAACATTACCAGAGAGTGGTCTGAAATGACCATCAGTTGAACAGAACAGGACAAAAGTCCAGCTAAACTGTCTTTACTGTTCAAAAAGAAATCAATACAGGAATAAATAGAGTGAGGAGAAGAATAAAAAGTGTAGTCATGGGTGTTAGGGAATAATGCACACCAAGGGTCAACTAAGCCCAGGGTGTTCATTAGTTCCTGTAAGCTGTGTTAACCCAGGGAGACACCCTTTCTGCATGAGCCTGAATGATATGACTCAGATTGGAAGATCAGATTCCAATCTCCTCCCAGGAAAATAGGTAAACCAGTATAAGGTTGCAGAAGGGAAAGTATCTCAAAAAAAAATTGAGGGGAGTCAGCATTGGGACCATACTGTATAGAGCGCCCAGTACCACCTCTGTAAGGCCTAAATGCCCATGCAATAATAAAAAGTGCCCATATGTGTCCCAACAGTCATGTATTAAGTTAAAGGGCATCCTTTGATCTACTAAAATTGCACCTCTCTTTTTGCTAGAACAACACGCACCATAAGGTTGCCCCACCCACTCCATGCAAAAGTACAATATATTCTGTCTCTTCATGTGGGTCTCTTGGAGGAAGACTACTCCCAGTTGAAATTGTTTTAAATGTTTAAGCACAGTAGCTCACTTCCGCTTATCTTAAACCTCCTTAATATTCCATGAAACAAACCTAAAAAAACTGCTAATAGAGAATAAAAGAGGGTAGAAATGGGGAA
The DNA here is from genome assembly GCA_016271365.2 of Neoceratodus forsteri. Classification (NCBI taxonomy): domain Eukaryota; kingdom Metazoa; phylum Chordata; order Ceratodontiformes; family Ceratodontidae; genus Neoceratodus; species Neoceratodus forsteri. Next base: position 302,201,948 of record JADMNL010000023.1, on the reverse strand, counting down.
AAAGAAAAATATACCCCCTACCCCATAGAAAATTCCCTTAACAGACTATACTCTGGGTCCACCCTGCTCCCCCCCCATAAATGAAAGTAAAACCACCCTCAAACTTAAAAATGACAAAACCAGCACCCTAGACAGAAAAGCCCTAAAAAAACAATAGTCCATCCACAGTCCTATTGACCGCACACCAAAAATATCCTGGCCCACGATGAGTAAGAACACCCCTGCCCACAAAATGCTGGCCCTGGGTCACGTGATGGCGATCTGAAAGTTGGCAGCTCTCCGAAGCGGCTCTACTCTCTCACCACCTATAATCTATAATTAAAACCTTTTATTCTCTCCAACTATCTCCGGAAAAGATAGCATATCTTCTTCTCAGCTCCGAGAGAGAGAAATAGAGTGGGAGACAATGGAAGCTTATATGAGAAAGGCACCGCCGTGTCATTCTCCACCTCCGAGTCCTGAAAAAGATAAGGCTACTATGAGCTAAACAGCAGGCCATTTGATTGCCGCAAATCCTTCTGCAGAAAAACAGCATTATCGGAAGACAAATTTCTAGAAATCATGCAACCGATACAGGAGGTAATTGCAGCAATGTCAGCGGATTTACAGCAGATTAAATCTTTGGTTGCAGCATTAATCATGCGAGTAGGGGATTCCGAGGTAAGAGTTACCTCTCTTGAAAACAAGCAAAGAAAAACAGAACAGGATATCGTGGCGACTAATAAGAGGATGAAAAAGCTAGAAGATAAATTGGAGGACTTAGAGGGACGTAGCCAGAGAAACAATTTATTAATCATTGGTATCCCAGAACATGAGGAAGGCAGTGCGCCCATACAGTTTGTTCAGAAATTTTGTGAGAAGATAGTAGGGCCCTCTCCGAATGGCCCTGCCTACATAATCGAGTGGGCGCATCATGCCTTACGGCCCCCACCAGCAGTCAGATCCCTGCCCAGGCCACTGATATTCATGTTCCTTAATTTTTTGGACAAGCAATATATCCCAGCCAAAGTAAAGGAGCTTAAGGAAATCCAATGGGATGGCAAACCAGTTAGGATAACTCAGGACCTCCCACATTCAGTGAGAGTTAAACGGCAGGAGCTACATCCAATCATAACAAAATTAATTGCTGCGGGGAAGCCTTTTCAGGTAAAGTATCCTGCTACCCCAATGGTTAAGCATAAAGAGCAGTGGATTTCTTTTTAAACCCCCGATCAAGCCAAATCAGAGCTCAAAATGTTAATTCCAGATTTGTTCAAATGAAACGGAGCAGATACCCCTATGGGAAAGACTCTGAGCTGAACTCTGTATGTTCCCTTGTCTGATTTGTCAGAAATGAACTGGCTCATCTGGTCGGGCAATAGGAGTTGAGTTTAGCACTTCTCTAGACCCTGGATGGTAGAAATACACCTAGAAGACTTGTTTCAAAAGCTGGCAGGGTTCTGCCAATGAGAAGGTCCCAAGTCTGTCAAGCGCTCGCTTTTAATTGCGATACAGGTTTTCTAGTTAGGATCCCATACCCCTAGTGGGGTGGTGAAGGAAAAAGAAAGCCTATTTGAGAAAATTGCGTGGACTGATTAGACTCTCTCAGTAGAAGCAGGCAAAGTGCCACCTTTGTATCTGACTGAAAGTTAAAAGACAGCTGTGTTTCCACGGTCCGACAGGCTTAGAAAACACTCCTACAGTAGGAGATTCGGGCAAGACACGGGATTGAGAACCACACGAGGGTGTCAAGAGCCCATCGAATCCATAGACTGGTCTTTATGTTTTCTGTGCTTCTGGCCCTTTTTTTTTTACTCAAAAGATTTATTTTCAAATAGCAAGTGTAATGCATCGCGACTAGTACAGTAGTGTTTAGCCCCAGGAAGCATGGGGATTTAAAGGGAAAGAACTAAATGTGTCCTGTGGGACTGTAATGTCTCTTCTTTAAATGCCTCATATCTTGGCGAAATACCAATGTAAGACTTTGCTATTCTTTCTGAGGGACAATGTATCCTCTTGTTAGTTATGACCTCATTAGTTTTTATGTTTATAATGCTTTACAGTTTGTTAGATGAACACACTTATTTAAAGTTAATAGTTGTGGAATTTTACACATGTTAGTAGAACATCTTTGTAGGAGTGTTCTGATGTTTATATCTTTATCCAGAGTTGGTACGAAGTGTTTTATTGAATAGGTGTTCAGTAGTTAGTTTTAGAAGTTTACGGGTAGTTGGTAATTATTTTTCAAGATGGGGGGAGGGGAGCTGCAAAAGAGTAGTGGACTTATTCAGATTTGCATTATAACATCACCTGACAGTGTGTATATGGGAGTGCAGTTGTTTAGAACTGGGGTTTTCTTGTTTTTTGGGGTTTTAGTTGGGAGTAATAGGTTTTATTTGATAACATTATTTAGAAAATGGGGGAGGGGTCGCCAAGTGCTGCAGTAATAAATATGCATAAGATTGTGCATGAGGATGGTAAGGTAAACATATTTGGTTTATACCGGTTACCTAAAAATCATAAACAGGACAAAGCATTGGGGTCCATATACTTGTGTAACATGGAATATTAAGGGGGCCTGGGATAGGTGTAAGAGGCAGGTCATTCTTAGGCATTTACATCATTTAAAAACTGACATTGCGTATCTGCAGGAGACACATGTAAAGAGGGAGGATGTCCATTTGTGGAGAAGAGCATGGGTAGGGCAGGCTTTTGGAGTGGTAGTCTCCACATCTAAAGGGGGGATAGTTATCTTGATAGCGAAGAAGGTACCTTTCAGTTTGGGGAAAGAACTTTGGGACCAGGAAGAACGTTACATCTTAGTCCACAGCACCCTTGCCACATATCCAGTTCTTATTGGAGCCATTTATGGACCTAATAAGGAATCCCCGCTTTTCTTTGCACACCTCTTGAACTTGATAGTCAACGAGCCTACAAAATTTACTCTCCTTGGGGGGGACTGGAATACCACCTTACAGCCTAATATAGACAGATCGGATTGTAAACAAGGAAGCCTAACCCCAACTCAAAGGGCTCTTAAGGGGCTGATGGACTCAACAGGATTACTTGATGTCTGGAGAGTATTAAATCCCGCCGAACGGCAATACACATTCTTCTCTCCCCCCACCGTACTTATTCCCGCATAGATTATTTTCTAATCAGTGATTTTGCCCTGACGGGGGTTTTACATGTAGATATTCAAGCCAGGGTAATCTCTGACCATTCTCCAGTGGTAATTACCTACCTATTGGGACCAGGAATTAAAAGGTATTTAATATGGCATCTGAATACCCAACTTTTGCAGAGGCCAGATTCCCTTAACCGTATAATTGATTTTATCACTTTTTTCCAGGAGACTAATAAGGGAACAATAACTAAACAGACATGATTTGGGCTGTGTTTAAATGCGCACTCCAAGGCGAATGTATTAGGTTAGCCACTATTAAAACATCTCAATATAGAGCTCAAATTATTGAGTTACTATGTTCCATTCGGGAATTAGAAAAAATTCCGGAAGCACAACTGGGGGAAGAAAACAGATCTAAACTGTATAGGTTACAAACACAATATGCGGATCTGTTGGCACAGAGAGCTGAACTATCACTACGCTGTACTAAAATTAAATATCTTGAGTCCAGTGAGAGGGCTGGAAAATTGTTAGCACTTAGAATACGGCAAGCTGAAGCTGCTCGACATATTTTGGTTCTCTGTCTTTCCAACAGTAACCAGATTTGTACAAGTCCTAAAGATATAGCCAATAGCCTGGGGATCTATTATCAAGCTCTCTATTCAGAAGACTCTAGTACATCTCCTTCTCGGGCTGCAATAAATAAATACCTGGACGAAGTCTGCCTTCCAAAAATATCACCGACACAGGGGGTCTCACTTGGGGGTTATGTTACCCAAGAGGAAATACAGCAGGCTATCAGTTAGCTGCCCACAGATAAATCACCAGGGCCTGATGGATTACCCAACAACTTATACAAATCCTGTCAAAAAGTGTTAATCCCGATATTGCAGGAGGTCTATAATTATTGGTACGACAATGGCTTCTCTGAACAGAGCTTCTCAGAAGCACTGATTACCCTTATTCCAAAACCAGGAAAAGACCCCCTGTATCCCAAGAATTACCACCCTATCTCCTTGCTAAACTCGGATCTTAAGATCCTGGCAAAGATATTAGTGAACAGGTTATCCCCCACAATGGGAGAGGCTATTAGTACCGAGCAGGTTGGGTTCATGACTGGAAGGTCTTCAGGAGATCATTTGCGTAAGTTATTGCATCTCATTTCGATTGCAAGAAACTCTGATACTCCTGTAGCCTTAATTTCTTTAGATGCTGAGAAGGCCTTCGACCGGGTTTTCTGGGATTTTCTTTTTGAAACCTTAACCCGCTTTGGTCTTCCAGATGAATATATTAAGTGGATCCGCCTATTGTATACCTTTCCAACAGCTAGAGTCTAGTGCAACGGTATCCTCTCTAACCCATTCCCTCTTAAACGTGGCACCAGACAGGGATGTCCGCTTTCTCCCCTTTTATTTATCTTTTATTTAGAACCTTTAATTCGGCGACTCTCGCTCTCACAAGACATTAAAGGAATTAAGGCTGGGGAACAGAGATTTTTGCTTTCCGCTTATGCGGATGATCTACTCTTGCATATTGAAGAACCACAACATACTATGCCCAGTATGCTACGAGAAATAGGTATTTTTTCGAAAGTATTGTACTATAAATTGAATTACTCAAAAACCAAAATTTTCCCACTGAATAGTTGGTTCACACAGGCCCAAATAGTATCCTATAATTTGTCTTGGGAGTCAAAATCGCTTACATATTTGGGCGTAAGGTTAACAAGAGATATAAATTCACTTGTGACAGAAAACTTGAGCATTTTGCTGCAAACATTGAAGGCAGATATGGAGGGATGGGGATTACTGCCACTTTCTCTTTGGGGAAGAATTATTATAGTAAAGATGAATGCTCTTTCCCGCCTTTTGTACCCTTTGGGAATGATAGGATGTTACCTTCCTAAGGTCTGGTTTAGTAAATTGCAGAAAATGCTTAATACTTTCATATGGAAAGGGAAAAAAGTTCAGAGGACATACTTTAAAGTCACAGCTCCTAAAATTCAGGGTGGACTGGCAACCCCATCCCTTTTCACCTATTATTGTGCTCAGCATGTTAGTAAGCTGGCTTTCTGGACACAAAACATATCCCTCTCAAGATCAGGTGGCTATATCCCTCTCTGGGTGGAAGTGGAGAAATATCTGACATCCAAATATTGTTACTCACTACCTGCCCTCTTGCACGTTACTCCTTCTAATATTCCGAAGTCACTTCGAAATACACCGATGGGATGGTCGCTTAGAGCAATTCATCAAATGCAGAAACACTTCTCTTTGAATTGGCATAAGGCATTTACACAGCCAATTATAGGCAACCCCCATCTTAAAATTGATAATAAACCCATTTTGCCCTCCTTCCGGGCTCCTTTGAAAACCTGTGTGTTAGCAGACTTCTTCAGGCAAGGTGAATTAGTATCATTTTCCCATTTTCAATCTCTTCACAAAGTGCAAGACTGGCACAAATTCAAGTTTATACAGATTAGTCAGGCAATTTCTGCCTTCATAGGAGAAGCGTCCTGCCAGACATCAATGGAAACAGATGTGCAGACACTAATACTGGCTGCAAGTCAACCTCACCCTGTTTCGGTGGTCTACAAAAAATTGCAAGCATGAGATCCACACTTGCCCACTGGTATTTGTTATTATTGGACACAAGAACTCCAGCTTGCAGGAGAGGTGGACACCTGGAAGAAAATTTGGCAAAACTGGTATAGATTTATAAAACAGGATAGACTTCGGTTGATTCAGTTTAATATAATGCATAATTTGTATTATATGCCAGTGAAACTTTTCAGAAGTGGTCTTATACCCTCTCCCATTTGTGCAAATTGCCAAGAGACAGAAGGCACGTTGTTTCATATGTTATGGGCCTGCTCAAAGGTTTGTCTTCTCTGGCAGGCAGTCAAAAGGGTATTGGACCCCCTTCTGGGCTTGGAGTCATTGTTTACTCCAGAAGTTTGTCTGGTACATGTGTTCCCCCAAGAGACAGCAAAAATTAGAAGGGCCCACGTTACCCTAGTGGCAGCAAATGTTAAATTAGTAATCATGTGACATTGGAAAGATGACCAAGTACCCTCGGTCATGGAATGGTATAGAGAGATGCTGTTGGTGTTGCAGGTAGAAAAACATATCGCCTTTATGCAACATAATAATCAAATCTACCTAGGTCTATGGGGCCCATTGGATGATGCTGTATTGACGTCTTGGAAACCCTAACATCTCTCTCACAATGATTTGATGCTGTACAATAAAATATTAGTATGTTTCATCTCTTAGCACTTGGCGAGGGGAGGGTGGGAGGGAGGATATAGATAGGGCATTTAGTGGTAGATTCTATTTCTTTTGTTCTTTTGTACTGTGTAAAAATGGTAAAATGCTTGAACAGGAGGCTATTGCAATTGTATTTGTTTATGTAAATCTGACTGTGTGTAATGTCACCTGTTTGAAGCGCAAATAAAGCATATTTAATTAAAAAAAAGTGCTGGCCCTTCCCCACCCTCTTAAATCCCAACTAAGATTAAGACCGCTTACTATAGAACAAACAGGAATAATAATGACTATGCTGGCTGCAAACATTATATACATATAAAGCTAGCAAACTAAAGCAAAAATCTGTAGTAAACTAAAAACTAAACATCTAACAACACTAAATATTAAAATGTGTAACCAGTAGGTTAAACAACAATATAAGCAAAACATAACGGATATGGAGATAAAGATATTGAACATGAAAAAGAAGGAAGGAAGGAAGGCCATTATATAAATAAAGGAAAAGCCTTCATAACAAGACTAAATTAACAACTTTGCCATAATAATTACAGGCACATCATAACTTAGGGATCTTCAAAAAGCCAAAGTACATAATAGATCAGTCTTAGCTACTAACAGAGGAAGAAGCATATATAGTTCTGCAGAATTCAACAGATCTTAGTCCGTAATATGATTCCCCAATATAAATGTCAGTCACCATAGATCAAAAATAAACAATGTGGTAGTGGAAATTCACTAGATTGTCTCTATTATTCCGCTATAAAGTCTTAAAGGCTACCCTATTATATAGTAGCCATTTGGGGTCTTAAAACAATATTCAACATTTGTCTAAGAAATCAATTATTTCAATAAATAAAGAAAATCCCCAAAGTCTAAACAACAGAAAGTCCACCATTTTATAATGAGTCCAAACAGCTGTCAGGTTAGCTTACAGTGTAACTCAACAATTCCATTTATAGAGAAAATCATTCAAATTATCCTGAAATTAAATTAAGGAGCAGAATTCCATCCTAATCTCACCTGGGGAGCAAAATAAACAGTCAGCTGCCATACCAAGAAAAAAAACCTAAGTTTACCATGCAGAAATTGCTTATGGTATCAAAATAACAAATCAAGTCAGTTAGAAGGAGCTTCCAAGAAGTGTCAGACACTTGAAGGAAGCGTACCAAATGGCAGCCGCTCCTTTAATAATTAACTTAAGAGCATCTCAAACTCCAGAGAGGCAGTCCAGCTAACCAAAGTCCCAGAACTTAACAAATCTTAACTTAAATTCTGTAGCTGAACAAAATAATTACATCAAAAATCCAATATGTACATCACCAAAAGACATTGGAAGTCATCAGAGCGAGAGCACTCTCAACAGGATCCAAATCAGAGCACGGAAAACAGATACTGGAAATTCCTGGGAGCTTCACCTTAGTTTTGTCCACCAAATCTTCATAAATAGTCCAGGCAGCTACCAAGTCATCCCACCATATAACTCAATGAATCCAAAACAAAAAAGAAAGGGGGGGGGAATAAAACTCAATAGTGGATTATTTCAGGCAGTCATGCCATCTCATTGAATAAAATTCTTTAAGTGAGGAGTTCAGTAAGACGAAGAGGATCAATCCAGAAAACTTAAGGGGAAATCAAAGCCGTCAGAGTAGTCCTTGTCCTCTCTAGGTGAAGCACCAAATAAGTCAACAGGGGAAGCTAATATAAGTAGATGGAAAGGTGTTAGAGCATCAGGGAAGCGGCTTCCACCACATCCAGCTGGAGAAAAGAAGAAAAAATGGCAGACCAGATCTGGAATGTAGATATGGGATACCATTGCTAGAGTCAGGCAGGTTTGAATAGATTAGGAAATATAGACTTCAGTTCCTGACCAACTTGCTCTGCGATGTCAAAGCTCCTCCAAACTCCCTGGCATTGCACCTGGAATTTAACTGGGCAGAGCACTCAAAACTGGATACTGGCTGCAATAAGTTTTACAATAAATGAAAGGAAGGCAGCTTTTTTTTGTCTTACTGTGGGTGGTAGATCTTGAATGACATTGATCTGGGTGCCCTCCCAGAGAACCTCATGAAGATCCCACACTTTGGTCAAAAGGTGCTGGTGATCAAAGTAATTCAGAAACTTAGAAATGAATGATCGGGGAGGAGCTGTAGAATCTTTCATAGGTCTAAGAGATCTGTGCGCCCACTCCACTATGTAAGCTGATTCATTCAGCGAGGGATTGGCATGTCTCTCATACAACTTTTGGGCAAAAAGGATTGAATTAGTGCCCTCAACATATTCTGGCAGACCCAGAACCACAATGTTATTCTGCAGATTTCTCCCGTACTGGTCCTCCAGATGGGTCTCTAATCAGGCAGCTTTCTGCCACAAGGAGATGACCTCTAGATCTATCTTGACTTGCCAGTCCTCTAATGAGCTTGTCCGGGCCTCGTTATCCCTAACCCCGCAGCTCAGAGAATCGACGGAGGAGCAGACAGCAGTATCTCTTTGGTGATCTTGGCAATTGCATCCCGAAGGGGACCGAACTTCTGCATGAACTTCTCTTCAGTTAAAGCTGGAGAAGGCAAGGCATTTTGAGTTGCAGTAACTGGCTGGACTTTTGATTGTTTTGCGGCCTTGTCATGCTCAGGAGTTGCTGGAGGCATATGATGTGGTGGGGCTGATTTCATCTCAGTATCTATCCTGCAAGCCAACAAGTGCTCCAATCTCACATCCAAAAAGGTAAGAGAAGATGCCACAACAAGTTGCAACAAGTGTGGTCCACAAGGTTAAGAAAAATGCAAAGAAATTAGGATGGAGAGGGAGGGAGAATTCTGGAAACGCTGCTAGCTGTAGCAAGGCATCACGTAACTCCCCTCCATTCTTCCTTTACAAATCACTTTATCCATGAATTTAATTGCTGAATCACCTATTACCATAATTTCCCTTTGAACTGGTGCATTTGCTTCTATTTTTCTCTCATTTCAAGTTTCCTGTCTGATATTACCATCTTGTTGATTAACTTCACCACTGGTAATTTTTGGTTGCTCAACTACTTGTTGCAGTTGCATCTTCTGTCCCTCTGAGTTGCTGCTTCCCACTGTTTCTGATACCTCACCAGCATCAAGTATAGAAAATCTGTTTCCTAATTCAGTGGGAATTATTTGTAATGGCTGTCTTCTCCTTTGTTTTTACTTCCTTGGACCAAACAACATTCCTCCCTTCTCAATTCATTATCATACCCAACTGTCCTGTAGTATCCCTTTTCATCTTGCCCTCCACGTTCTTATAATTTTCCATATCTGTAGATTTGCTGGGTTCTGTAATGCCTAACTCACTATCCTGTAATAGTAATCCTGTGTTTTGAATGAACTGCTCTAACTTGTACATTTCAGTCTGGAACTCCAATTGTTTTTTGAAGTTCTCTATTTTCATAACGCAGTTCAGATATATAACTACAGTACGTGTATCACAAGTGAATTCCATAATCACATCACCTTTTGTGAACATTTTGCAGCTCACTCACTGTTTTAAATCAAGCTCCATATTGTATTGCCTTTGCCTTCACTAAATTAGTATGTTTTGGCCCATTTGTCCTGGCAGTCCCTGTGGACAAGGCAGACATGCACACACCATGCTCCCTCTGCATGCATCACCTCTGCCGCGTGCTTGCCGATATTCATGAGCAAGCATGTTTAAAAGCCAGAATAATGGAACTTCCATAAGGTAGGACTTCCATTCTGATGAACCCTGCAGTTTCTAAACAGAACACTTAAAAAATGCCTTGGCAATACACTGCAAGGTCTAAAAGCTTTCCACAAGCCTTGTAAGGCTGCTTGCAACCCCATTCACTACTGTGACTGGCCTTCAAGTTTCTCCTAGTATATGAAGGACTTCAGTCATCCTTCCACAATCCCAGAATGCACCTTAGTTCCACCTGGAGAGAGATAGTACAAGACAGTACACGGATGCTATTTTGGGGAGGAATTTCTATCTACTTTTTTTCAGTTTTGTGCAGTTTCCCACACTGGCACTAAACAAATTCAGTATCCCAGTTAATCATAGATAATTCTTTCTTCATAGTTCTAAAATCTGCTTTCCTGGAATTTGGTCTTGTGGTTATGCCATTAGTGTGATTTGCCATGTGCTCAGTTAAAAAATTGTACTACATTGTGATCACTGGATCCTAATGGTTCTGTTACTTTTATGCTAGTGAAGCTGTTTGACATATTTATAATTATCAAATCTAAATTAGTTTTCCCCAGTGCCCTCTTTGACCAGTTGGTACATATTTGATCTTTGTGTCATGTTTAAAAATTCCATTTCAGATCTTTCAATCATTCCAGTTAGTCACGTGAAAACAATAAGCACAGCAAATGTGCCTCTCTCAAGGGGTGCTGTGTTTAACAACAGGAAATGAGAGCTTTCACAACTTTTCAATATTGCTAGACTTACCCCACACCTAACCGTTTCAATTTCCCAGATTTTATAGTTCTGCTTTTGGGGCTCCTGATGGTGTATTACAGTTAAGGTAAAATCAGTTGGAGATAGTGATGGATTTCCATTCTAATTTATAATGCTAATTTAAAAGAAAACACTGGAAAAACCTAATGAGCTGCTGCAGAAACACCAGATAAAGGCTTATAAAAATAAATGACTTTTTTTATTACCTGCTACATTTCTATTTCTACATTTAAAGGACTGCACCATTTGTAATGCCTGCTGAGCCACCTGTCAGCATCTAACACACCCAGGAGGCTTCCAGTGTGCAGGTTATACTAATGAAGGCTACCATCCTCATTAGCATAACCTGTGCACCAGAAGCCACCTGTGGAGCATGAGATAGCCATGGGTGGCTTGGAAGACATTACAGATGGGTCGGTTCTTTAAAGTTAAATAAAAATGCAGCAGGAAATAAAAAAAATAATTTCTATAAGCCCTAATCAGGTGTTTCTCAGTGGCTGCAGCACCCTCTGGTGTGTTCATGTAAAAAGAAATGTATTTTCAATGGCTGTATGATATTACTCAGTTACTAAATGCAGTGCAGTGCTGACTGTAGTGAACTAAAGTACTGGATGCCTACAGCACTGTCATGGCTGCAGCAGGACATACATAGAAGTGTTGCACTTATTTTGATGCTGACTGATTAATTCCACCACCTCCTGCTCGCTGTGTAAGCAGTAAGACATGATGGGTGGCCTTGTGCCTCACTATGCCCCTGACCATGCATTAAAACTGTCTTATGCACACACCTCGGAGTGTCTTATTGCATTTATAAAATGGTCCTCTGTATTTTACATGCATGAAAGAATCAAATTTTTCATGTTAAGGTAGAAAAAAAATTACAATCCTTCATGTGCTTTGTTGTAAAAAAGTTCCTTCATCTGCCATAGATTGCTTTCTTTTTGTTTTGCCTTTAGGACTTTATCCTACTGTGGCCACCATAGCTGTACTTTGTTTCCCATAGTGAAAACTGGTTGCCATGGCACCCCCCCCCTGTAGTTTTAGTTTTTTATATTTTCATAATATATATATATATATATATATATATATATATATAGTGTGTTTTATTGATTAATATGGTGCAAGGAAGATTTTCTGTGAGGTGCAAGAAGGCAGGGTGCAGCTGAGAGCATGAATTGACCAAGCAGATGGCTGAGTGAGTAAATAGCTGGGCAGGGGGGAGGAAAGAGATGTCAGCTGAGCATTGTGTTGGTAAGTGATTAACAAGCATCTGTCAATGCCGAATGTTGTATCGCTGGCATTGGCATTGGTAGTGCAGGAGTTAGAAACGCATAATAGGAATGGCAGTGAAGTACTGAAGTGACACCAACCCCACCCCCACCCTGCAGAGACCGACAGGCATTGGGGTGTGCCTTTGGGTCATCAGCTATAATGCTCATGGCATTTTACCTCACCCTACTCTGTAGACACTGCCAAGTGTTGTGGTGTGCTTTGGGGTCTGTGGGCGTTATAGCTACCCCATTCCATAAGGAAATATGCTGAGGTGGGTGCAGTATAGGAGAATGGGGTGAACTTTGTGGCCAAACACTCCAAGACACACCACAATGTCTGTCATTGGCTGCAGGGTGGAGGTGGGGATGGAACAGGGAGCATTACAGCCGATGATCCCAAGTCACACCCCTGACGCCTGTCAGTCTGCACAGGGTGGGGTGTTACAGTTGGAAACCATAACGCCATAGGCATGTGTTGGTAATTTCACTCCAAATTTTCAACATGGGGTTTTTGTGACCCCACCTCATGAAGAGCGGCTCTATCAGTTTGTTAGCTGAAAGATGGTTTTGCACAGTGGCTATGCCATTTGGCGACACAGGTCTGAAAACACATTTTGGGCAGGATGTAAAAAATGACAACTGTATTGTTCATGAGGAGGTGTGAAAAAATGGCAACGTTGAAAATCTGGAGTGAAAATATGAAAAATTGGCAAAGTCATGAGCATGCATAGAAACTGTGCAACACACGTCCATAACCCAATTATTTTTGGGATTTTTTTAACCACATTTTCAACATAGGCATTTTGGGACCTCCCCTCATGAGCAGTGGCAGTGTGATTTTGTTAATTTGTCCTAAAAGTTGATTTCCCACAATGACTACACCATTGTACGCCACAGGTGCGAAAACACATTTTGGACAGGATGTGAAAAATGACAGCTGTACTGTTCATAAGGAAGTGTGAAAAAATGCCAGTGTTGAAAACCTGGCATGAAAATATTGCAAATTTGCGAAGTTACAAGGGTGCGCGAGAACTGCACAACGCACGCTTGTAACACAGTCATTTTATAGACTTTCATCACCAAATTTTCAACATAGGCATTTTAGGACCTCTGCTCATGAACAGTTTCACCGTCATTTCCTCAAACTTTCCCCAAAACTGATTTCGTGCAGCGACCGCGCTATTCTGTGCCGGATGTGCCAAAACACATTTCAGCCAGGATATGTAAAATGACAGCTATACTTTTCATAAGGAGGTGTGAAAAAATGCCAGTTTTGAAAATCTGGAATGAGAATATTACAAATTCACGAAGTTATGAGTGTGCGTGGAAACTGCGCAATGCATGCTCGTAAAACAGCTATTTTTTGGAATTTTTCCACATAATTTGCAACATAGGCTTTTTGAGAGCCCCCCTCATGAACAGTGGCACTGTCGTTTCATTAATCAGTCCTGAAAGGTGATTCTCCACAGTGACTGTGAAGTCACCTTTCAGAACCGAATAACGCCATGACAGTGACAGAATTCATGAGGAGGGGTCCCAATAACCCCATGTTAAAAATGTTGTGTCCAAATTTCCAAAAATGCTCGAGATATACACCAAAGTTGAAAAAAACCTATTTATGCCATTATACAGCTTAATGGCATTTCTTCAGTTCACAGTTGGCTTTGAAGAGTGCAGGCGTGTTCCCAGTCCACCGAGATCGTCGTGCCAGACTCTGGAGAGGTAAGTATATGGGGTGGGGGTGGGAGGCAGGTGTGCAGAGGGTGGAGCACGGGTTCCAGGAGTGGGCAGAGAGACTGCGATGGGCCGTTTCTGTTTTACAGGTGAAAAAAAATGGAACATCACAGGATTTTTTTTTCCAGGAACATTTGGCATGCTGGGTGGGCCCCAGCATGCCACCTGATTGCTTTTGGGGGACTGTAGCCAGTGGGGATTGGGACCCCGTCAACTATACAAAGAGGGCATGAGCTGAGGGGAATGCGCCCCTTGACACACACAACAGATGGGGAAGACATTATGGTGATGGGAGTGGGCTCCCCTGACCGACCAAACTATACAGCAAAAAGGGGGACTGTAGCCAACGAGGATTTGGCCCCCCCCGTTGGCAAAGAAAGAGTGTTGGGGGAGCACATGATGCCAAGGGGGATTGGGCATTCCGTCGGCACACACTTGGGGGGGTTATTATGCTGATGGGGAGTGGGCTCCCCTGTCAACAAATGAAGTGGGTCGAGGCATGCTACAGGGGGATTGGGCACCCCTGAAGTCAGGTGGTGGCAGTCAGTGCCGTCATGTTTACCTCGGGAGGCATGTTATTGTGCTGCTGTAATGAGAAGCTTGCTTCTCATTGTAGTGGACCTTTCCTTAGATCTGGTGGCCACATTCTGTATTGCTGGTGTGGCACCTGCATGCTGCTTTATTGGGGAATGAGGGACGCACCTACTGATGCGTGCCCTGCATTCACCCACAGTGACTGCACCTCCAAATCTGCTACTACTGCAATGTGCTGACTTGTGCACAAGCGAGAGCCAACATAAAAAGGAATAACTTAGATGTTGATCCACAGTGTGTGTGTTCCTATTATTGGCAATAAATTTGAGTGAAGGGTAGATTCTTGATATTCAGGAACAGAGACATGCTCCATTTGAATGGCTTTCATAGTTACCATGACCCCCCCCTCCCACACACACACACTGATGGAGCTCACAGTTACTTTACAATGATGCTTCTTTCTTAACCCTTAGGCTGCCAACAGAAATAGAATGTGCAGGAGTTTTGGACTGATATATCAGTCCACGGCCCTGCAAGTGTTACATTTCTAGTATTTTTATTTATGTGACTCCAGTTTCTGGGATGTACAAGTGGGCAGGTGGGAAGAAAGACATGAGTGTGGGAGGAGAGACATAATCTATCTCATGGTGTGTGGTGAACTGGGTGGTGTGGGCAGACCAGTAAGCAATTTCAAAATAAATGAAAACAAAACACCTTTTTTTAACAGCCTATGTACATTTGTACATTTGTGTTTGTGATGGAGTAAGTCTGGTTGAGCAGTAGGTTAAATCAGAAGACTGCGGTGGGGGGGCTGTTGACATGGTTTACTTTTTCACTCAGTGGCTAGGGTGGGGGAAATGACGTATGTTTCATTTCTGAAAGTTCTGATGGCACAAAGATGTCAAATATGTATTGCATACTTTTTGGCTTGACTAGTTTTAGCTGTGTGTTAGATACTTCTAATGTTCTAATGCATGATTAGCAACCAACCAGATTGCTCAAAATTATGTGCCCATTTTATAATTTCCTTTAAGTATAGAGCTGCTAGCGCAATTTCTGTGTACAGTGTCTATGGATGCTACTGCTATTTGGTGGATTTCAAGTACTGATGCTTGGGAATTACTGTACTGCATATGTACCATGCTGCAGTGCACAAATTGGCAACCCACTTGAGTGGTGTGCTTGTACTACTAAAAGCTAATAACATAAAAAAACTGTTCTCTTTTTAATGTACATAAGTTAGTACAATTTTACTGTAAAAATTTGTCTAACGCTACTGCTATAAGGAGAATTTCAGTGCTGATGCCTGGGAATTCCAGCACTGCATGCATACTGTGCAGCTGCACAAGGCACAGGACCCTTTTAAAAAATATTTTTATTGAACACTTTTCAACGTACAAACCATCAAACAGGCATTATGTTATACATAACACGCACAGTCTTAAAGAATACTATATGGAAGAGAACCACATGCAACTGGCATGCATTGCAGAGGACTTCATTGTAATGCAATGAAACAAGGATGCCTTCACCTTTGTTTAGTTATGACAGAGATAACTGAGAAGTATAATAAAATCTAGAAAGGCAGACTGGTTAACTATATTAGCTAATAAATACTTTACTCAGGTCTGTAGAATAGGGATTTTTGAAAGACTGATATAGCGTATGCTCCTATTCCTTTTTTTAACTAGTGTACTTGTTCCCCTTTCAATCTGACCGGCCCCCATTGGCCCTACTTTGCATCCAGCCATCACCTGCCTTCTCAGGGATTTATCTCTCTGATTTTTCTCCCAGACCTATCCCCCAGAGCACATTTTTGGTAGAGTGCCATGGTCAGTGATGTGGGGCCTGTGATGCATGGTGGGTGTCATCCAGACTCAGTTAGAGGTGTTTTACCCATTCCTCTTCCATTTCCCTGTGACATCAGTGGCATGCCTGATGTGCACACTCATGCACCCATGCACGTTGACGTCCACCCTCCCTAAGCCTGGGGCTCTGGCTGCACTGCCACCTCTGGCCACCCATGTGGCAGTATTGTGCCAGAGACTAAACCCTCCCCCCCCTGAGGTGAAGAGGGTCCCCTTGGGATGCTCAACCCACCTCTAAAAGCTGGTCCTTCGATGTCCCAGACTCACTCTAGAACCCGGGTCATTGGCATCACAGGCAGTAGTGCTACCACTGTGCCAGTGGGCCAGCTATATATGTCCCTATTCTAACAAAACAAACAAAAAACACAGCACCAACACTTCTTTAGTAAATATTACTGTATTAAACTCATAGAAAAAAGTGAAATACAGTGGCGCCATACAAGGTGACAACAGCTCCCAGAACACAAACAGCCCGACCAGTTTCGCGTCAAAACCCTGGTATATAATGTACCTGCAATTTTTATTTTTCCTGATTGTTTTTTGCCTGTTAAGAGAAATGTTTACTAATGTAGTATTGTAATTTTGACCTATAGTAATATGTCCATTCATCATTATAAAATTTAGATTATGGGCATTAATTTTGTATTTTAGGTCATTATATGCATACTAGAATGAAGTTTATTTGGTATGAGTGATGTATTTTCTTATTTTATCACTATTGTATTAATGATATAAATATTGCACTGTCACTTTAAGTGGTATCTTCTATTTAAATGGTTATTGTAATTACCAAATTAGTCCCTGAGGAGGCACTTTTGGCGTGAAACCGGTCCGGCTGTTTGTGTTCTGGGAGCTGTTGTCACCTTGTATGGCGCCACTGTATTTCACTTTTTTCTATGTGAGTTTAATACAGTAATATTTACTAAAGAAGTGTTGGTGCTGTGTTTTTTGTTTGTTTGGCTATTAACTTACACTGGCACAACTTTAGCTGGAGCCGCTTTTCTTTGTGTTACTGCTTATTCTAACAAACACATCTAGAACCTATTTACAAACCAGTGCATACACTAGATGGGCCTAGCTATCACCTATACTGTTTGTCCTGTACCAAGGTTGGCAGAAAAAAGTGAGAGCTGTGTTATCAAGACTTGGTGTTTCCAGGTAGGTCAGTTCTCCTGTGATGAGTCTGTGGGATCAGGGTGATCTTTGACCACTCCATTGGGGGGGGGGTGGAGCACTGTGAGTACCAGAGGTATTGGTAGCTCTATCAAGGAGGTTAAGAAAGGAGGCCCATACCCTAACACTCAAGCCATTGTACAGAGGTGAAGTGGCTCATCATCTCAAACTTGGCAAGCTGTGAGAGATTGGTAATCAGGTCAGCCAGCAGGGGATTTTCACAGTTCTCCAGGACTGGAGCATGAGTCCTTTGGCTTCCACATATACCACCTGCATCCATTTCTGTTCTTTTGGTTTGAGAGCAGGGGCTGAGGTAAACGATTCTAAGAGGGCTATTTTTGGAGAACAGGTAATTTGTCAAGACAATGTGTTTTTTTTTTCATTTTCTGTTTATTTGCCTCCTTGTCGTCTCAACCGGCCTCTCCTTTGGGCCACCAGGGACACTCTCACCTCCCTCCAGAACCCCATGTCGCCAACTCCCACCTCACATAGCAGCCACTCTCAGGGTAACCCGACATATCCCTTCGTCAGATGGGACCTCTCCTTCCAGAGAGTATGTGCCTTGCGGTTTACCTTTCTTGGTCCTGGGTGCTGCTGAGGTTGGTCCCGGCTGTCCACGGGCTCCATGGTGGTGAGGGTCTGGGCGACCATGATCCAATCGGCCGAGATGCCATTTTCCGTGGTTTTCTTAGCCCCTGTGCAGTGCCACTCTGCAGTGCTCCTGGTCTCCACTGGGGGCTGCTAAAAAGTGACGCAAGCTCCCCAACCCTCCCCAGGAGAGGAGAACAGTCCTCCGGACGCTCAATCCTCTCCTTCCCCTGCCGACTCCTTGCAGCTCGACTCCTTTCCCGAATCCAGGTCACCAGTGTGGTACAATGTGTGGCGTCCAGTGCCTCAGCCCTCAGCACCACTGGGCTGGCGACAATGTGTTTTAATAAAGCTACAGACCTGGTGCATATGAGTGTAGCTGGGGATACTGCCACAGTATGTGGGGTAAAGTGCCACCTGGTTGTCCACAGAACTAGAATTGGTCATTGGAGAGCAGGGGTGCTGCATGCAGAGTGAGATGGTGCAGTACTACAAGTTTAGTACTTTTTTTTGTAGCAGTCTACTTCTAGAGTCAAGAATAGATGTGGGTGCAGCCTTCTAGCAGGAGGCCCACTTCTTTTGAGGGACGAGTTCAACTAGGAGGGCTGCCCATTTGTCTTCAGCATTGATACACTGGTCCAGGAGTGTTTTTCATATTGCCTTGTAGATCAGGCCTGCCGTATGTTTAGGAAACTTCAGCCAAACCTTCAAGAACTGATCGGGGTCCAGTGGGTGGTGTCAAAGCTGCCTTAGTAAGAGAGTCAACACATGGCAGATCTGCAAGTATTACCAGAAGTCATGTAGTCTTAGGCCAAACTTGCATTGGAGAACATGATAGGTGTCAAGGGAGTGTCGCTCTGAGTTTGGACATCAGATGAAGCCCAACTGGATCAGTTGGGCAAAGCTCATCCTACCTGGGTTTCAGGATTGCTCCATAATGGAATTACAGCTGTAAGGACCAGGATAGAAGACAGCTGAGCTTGCAGTAGGAACCAGATTTTCAGAGAATGGTCTATCGTGGGGTGTGGTCTGCTTTTTTGGGGGATTTTGGGTAAAATATCTGGTGGCGTGTGCCGCCCCCCCCCCAAGATGTTGAGCCTCAAGGGTTGTCCAGAATGGGGGAACAACTGCTTGATTTGGAAAACTGTGCATTAGCTGGGTCACGTGAAGGGCCCAATAGTGACCTTTGGACCATGGGAGGTTCCATCCCATCTTTTCCCAGTCGGTGTGAAGTCTTATGCAACTATATTAAGGTCATTTCCCTTTCCAAATCAAGTTCCTAATCTGTGCATCTCTCCTGTTGAATCACTTCTGTGCAATGGGCAGAAAAATATGCAAGAGAAGATGAAGTATTTTTTGGCAGTGACCATTTTGATAGCTTCAATCTTCCCTGCAATGGACATCTGAAGCAGTTTCCATCAGTCACAGTTGGTTTATAGTTCTTGTAACAGGGGGTTTAAGTTGAGGGTACACATTTTCTCCATGTTAGGGGAGACGTGAATGCCAAGGTAGGTGATCTGGTCAGGGGTCCAACACAGACACACACTGAGTGGGGTGCTGTTCTCCAGGGTTATGCTCTGGAGGAGGGGGGCACTGCACCATCTGTAGGACCTTTGTGGAGCTCCATGCTCATCTGGTAGCAGCGAGAGAGGAGATATCTCATCTGCAGCACTAACTCAACTGGGTTTCCTCCTCCACACACCCACTTCCCCAGAGGCCCACTGGCAGTCACAAGGGGTTTGACCAATCTCACACCATTCAGACAACAAATTGCTTTGCACCTCTGGAGGAGGCTCAGGTACCTGACTCTGTCTGGGTGGGGTACTCTAAGTCTACTGACAGAAATGGGCAGGGTGACTTGGTGGCCCTCGAGGGGGTGCACATGAGGAATTCAGCAAGGAGAATCTTCATGACTGGGGACTGAATGATTAGGAGACTAGAGAGGGTGGAGGACATAGACAGGGTAGAGGCAGTCCAGAGGATAGCAGCCAAAATGGTGTAGGGTCTGCATCACAAGCCGTATGAGGAGAGACTGAATTACCTCAATATGTGCACCTTGGAGGAAAGGAGGTAGGGGGAATATGATAGAAACATTCAGATACCTCACAGGTATAAATAAAGTTCAAGAGGGAAGCATTTTTTCAGAAAAAAAGATGCTCAAGAACAAAAAAGTTAAAGCCGGAGATCAAGTAGGGTCTACGGTGTTATAGTAGGTAGGGAAAATGGGCAGACTAGGAGGACGAAATGGTACTTATCTGCCATCAATATCTGTGCTTCAGTGTTTCTATGGTGGGTGGGTAGGGAAGGGAAGGAAGGAAGGGAAGGGAAGTAAAATGGTCAGATGCCTTCCTGGTGTAGAAGCCATTAGGGATATAGATAGAATATGGAGGATAGTGGAGAAGGGGGAGGGGGATCTGGGGTGCCAGTACACTTGGGTACCACCAGTCTGGTTAACTAGCATGTGGAGATAGTGAAGCAGAACTTTAAGAGGGTGGAGGGAAGATTAAAGGTGCAGCCGGATTCCCTGGCCTTTTCCAAGGTCCTTCCTGAATGGAATACAGGGAATGGGTATGATAGAGTAAGGAAGGAGGAGACTGAGGAGTTTAAAGGGTGGTTGAAGGGATGGTGTCAGGAGGAGGGGTACCACTTTGGGGGAGCTTGGGGGGTTCTGGAATAGTAGGCTGTGCAAGGGTAATGACCTTCATCTGACAAAAGAGGGCAGTGCTCTGATGCAGATGTTTGACATTTACACTGGAATGTTAAACTGACTATTGGGGAGACTCAGGCTATGGGAACAGCTGAAAAGGGAGAGCAGGTGGTAAACCTAGCTAGGGCTCCCCCTGAACAGGGAACCAGTAGCAGCAAGGTGGGAAACAGTAAGGTTGAAGTTCAGATTAGGTTAGGGGAAGAGACCAAAGAAGGAGGGCTAACAAAACTTATTTTAAGCATGAAAAATAAGAAGTTAAGGAGACTAGGGAAGAATAAGAGGCAAGGAATAGGAAAGAGCAAGAGGGGATCAGTAGAAAGATTGAAAGGGTCTGCCTTAGTGCCAAGAGTCTGGGAAATAAAATTATTGAACTCCAGGCAAAGGTGGCAGACACTGAGATGGATGTAGTAGCCATCACAGAAACCTGGGCCACAGAGAATAATGACTGGAATGTGACAGTCCCAAGCTACACCATGTTTAGATGGGATAGAAGAAAAGGTAAAGGAGGAGGCATAGCTCTAAATGAGTCAGTGCCAAAACAGCTCCACCAGGCAAGGAACAAGGAAGCAGCTACAAATACCAGCGTAGCCCAGGCACAGAAAAAAATCCAGCTTTAAACACCACAGACACATCCAAAGTGCAGGCAAAATACCCTCTAGTGGTTTCGATTTCACTCAGTCGTCATCAGGAGGTGGTACCAGTGAACTTCCTACTCCTTAAGTACTGAGAGATTTAAAGTGACAGTGCCTGAAGCAGTTAAATATAACTATAACATGTAACAGTGCAAACACAGTATTAATTATGCAGACATATACAAATCAATGATTAAATAAATAAGTGTATCTGTGCCAGTGTGCAAATTGGTAAAATAGTTGTGACCACATATTTATAACAATTACAGGTTGCTAAGATAGCAATGAAGCACTACATATTCCAGTCTGTATCTATTAGGTTGTTGACTTTTCAATTACATTTAAATCACCTATCTAACTCATTCAGTATTAACTAAGATATTTTTAGAATATTTTATGGCTTAAAATAAGGAAATTGCTCAGATATATAGGCAAGCGAGGTAACGCCTCATAACTGCTATATTTGAAAGAGAGAATATCAAACTCATTTATGTAGTGAATTGTGTCTGTACTCTGTTCCAGATTTCATAGTGCATAAATAGGGTACTGGAGGGTAGCATCTTTCAGAAAAGGATATATCCAGGAACGAAAGGGAATGACATGAGGTTAAAAAGGGGTAGACTAAGAGGTAGCTTGAGGAAGTATTTCTTCACAGAAAGGGTGGTGAATGCATGGAATAGACTCCCAGCACAGATGGTGGAGCAAACACAGTGGGGGAATTCAAGCATGCACAGGACAGGTATAGGGGAACCCTAGCAATAGAAACGAGCAGGTAAAGCCAGAGATCAAATAGGGTCTGAGGATTTTACAGTAGGCAGGGAAATTGGGCAGGCTAAATGGGCCTAGCGTTCCTTATCTGCCGTCAGTTTCTAGTTTTCATCTTTTTCTGTTTTATCCCACCCTGCACCCTGGCTGATCTCTACTTCAGGCCCGCACATGGACCTTCTCATCCTGGCAACTCCCGACCCCACTGCCCCACATCGCAGCCAACCCAGGTATCCCCGATGTATCCTATCATTGGGTGGGTCCCTTACCTACTTAGAGGATGAACCTTCTGGCCATACCTTCATGACCCTGGGTGTTGCTGAAGTGGCAGATGGAGGTCCAGGAGCCCAGTGATGAGGATCTGGGGAGGCTGTCATCCAATCGGCCAGGGCGCCATTTTTCTATTTTCTCCCCATGGGAGTGGCATGCCACTGACATCAGTGCAAGCGCTGACATCCACCACTCCCCAGTCATCTAGGGTCTGATGTCCTGTTGTGCCCCCGGCCTCCACCAGGGGCCAGACGCCGAGCCGCATCCCCACCCTCCCCCCGGAGAAGGTGAGCTATCATTCGATGCTCCATCCATCTTCCCCTGGCCAGCTTTCCAGTGGCCCGGGTCTGTTCCTGAACCCATGTTGCCGGCGTTGCAGATGGAAATTCAACGTCTACATTGACGGGCCAGCATATGTTTTCTTTTTAATGCACAACTACTAATACAATTTCCTTGTACAATTTTGACTGGTGCTACTGCTATATGGTGAATTTCAATTCTGATGCCTGGGAATTACAGCATTGCATGTGAACATTGCTGCAGCATATGACACAAGACCCCCGTTTTGGGTAATGTGCTTATAGTGCTATTGGCTAGCTATATAAATACATAGAAAGCAAAGGCAAAAGGGGACCATAAGATCCATCTAGTCTGCTCATGTCCCTACCCCCTCCCTTAACTGCTACTTAGTGTTATGATGCCTTTGTAATTATCCCAAGCATTCTTAAAAGCCCCAACTGTTTTTGCCTCCACCACTCCCTGTGTAAGGCTGTTCCATGCATTGACCACCCTCTCCATGAAAAATAACTTCTGTGTGTTGCTCCTGGACTTGCCCCCTCCCAGTTTTATATCATGACCTCTTATTCTTGTATAACTCTTGACCTGAAACTGGTCTTGAACCTGTGCCCTTTTTATTCCCTTCATGTATTGGAAGGTTTCAATCATGTCTCCCCTCTCTCTCATTTGTTCCAAGGAATATATGCTGCGATCCTTCAAGTGTTCCTCATATGGTTTCAGATGCAGTCCCTGTACCATCTTTGTAGCTTTCCTTTGCACTGCCTCCAATCTATCCTTGTCCTTTCTAAGATATGGGTGCCAGAACTGTACGCAGTATTCAAGGTGTGTCTTATCGGTGATATGTAGAGTGGCACCAGGACTTCCCTTTTTCTACTGGTGATTCCCCTCCATATATATCCCAGCAAACCATTTGCCTAATTGCAAAACACATGGTTTTCTTTCTAATATTAATCTGCTGGCACATGTCCCTTGGCTGGTACTGCTGTTACACTGCATATATCAGACTTGATAATTGAGAATTACAGCATGGCACACATATACCACACTGTGGCACACAACACAGAGCCCATGCTTGAGTGGTGCACCTGTACCGCCACTGGCTAATAACAGAGAAAAATACTGCTTTCCTTTTAATAGACAGATGCTAGAAGAATTTCCCTGTACAATATCAGCTGGCATCACTGCAATACAATTAATTTTACTGCTGACACATGGGAACTACAGCACTGCGTGTGTGTGTACTGCAGTGCTACACATGATGCAGGACCCCCGTATGGACTGTGCACTAAATTTTAAAGCTCCAAAAAAGCTGTTGCTTCCTTAACTACTTTGCTACGGCAAAATTTAAACTTCCTAAATAAACCCTAAAAATTAAAGGCACAGCAAAACTAGCACTAAAATCTGAATTGCTTAGTCCTATCTGGCACATTGCAAAAGAAAAATTGGACTTTCAGGTTTGTTTTTTCAAGGATTTACCTAGACTGCAGCATTGCAGGTTTAACTGCTCAGGCAGCTCTTACTCAAATTCATAGATAGCTGACCAACACTACAACATACTTTTTTTTTTTCAGTCTTTGTTAACTGGGTAAGGCCCACTAGGCACAAGTGCCTGTTTTCAGGGGCGACCTGGGAGCATTGGGTGATTAAGTGACTTGCTCAGAGTCACACAGTATACAAGTGGAGGCTGTGATAATCAAACTCAGATCTGGTCTGCTGGATGTACCAAGCTTGTTCACACCTCATTCCTCTAACCTCTAGGCTATACTGCCAGCCAATTAGTGCGAGCCAATCATGAATCATAGAAAAAAAATCCCCCACAAGAAGCACTTAACACTTGTTTTTCTGTGTGAATGTAGCACAGTTTTGAAAGTATTCATTAAAAAAAAAAAAAGAATTCTGCACAATTGTGTAATCTCAATTATTTTGCTCAGAAAGTCACATGGTGCTCTTAAGTCATCAGCTCTATCCTGAAATTACATCTGTTACCTTATTAGCACCATTAATTCTGTACAAATGAAATGAGATTGTACATTCTTTAACCCAAACATAGTGCTATGTGTGAACATTGAACCTTTAAATAATGAAAGGTGACAAAATAACAGCCCTAGAGATCTATGCTATTTGTTTCATCAACAGGCCAAGTACAGTGTAGGCAAGTATACTGAAGGATCCCTCCCCCCAAATTATGATGGATTCAGTGCAGGGGAAAGGTGAGAAGCTAATGGCACTGGAGACTGAAGCCCTCTATTTCATCCACAAGCCAGGTGCAGTGTGGGCAAGTATATCAAAGAAGCCCCCCCCCCAAAGTCATGATGAATTCAGTGCATTTGAAGTGTGGGTTACTGCTGGCACTGGAGACTGAAACCCTGAGTTTGTCTGCAGGACATGTACAGGGTCCAGCAGGTACAGTGCAGATTTTTCCATATTGTGCTAGATATAGTGCTGTTTGTGAGGTGAGGTGAGGAACTGAGAGCAATGGAGAATAAAACACTCTCTTTATCCATGTCAGTAACAATGTGTGCAGGTATTCTGCAGGCTTCCTGCACACTGTGAGGAATTCAGTGCTTATGAAAAGTGAGGGACTGATAGCACTGGCTGTGGAATCCCTCTGTTTATCCACATACCAAGATACCGGAGCCTGGATATTCAAAGGGGTTGCACATGGTACACATGGTGCAACAGGGATGCACCATGCGCATCCCACCAATGCCCCCCGGTGCGATATTGAAAGGGGCAAGTTGTGATGCGCAACTCCTGATGCACCGGGGCGCACCAGTAATGTATGCGGCACAAGTGAGGGAGGCGTGCCCATGCATATGTGGCACATCCCAATATTCAGCCCGGGATGTGTGGCACATATGCTGGAACAAACCCACCTTGCGCCACTCAGGGGGGTACAAAGATGTGCCTGGTAAAACCAGGAACAAGTCCTGGCCACCTACAGGCGAGCTGCCATATTGCAGGGCATAACACGGCAGCCACCCCGCCCACCCAGCACACTGTCCACAAGCTCCCTGCCCTGGGAAT
This sequence comes from Neoceratodus forsteri, assembly GCA_016271365.2. Classification (NCBI taxonomy): domain Eukaryota; kingdom Metazoa; phylum Chordata; order Ceratodontiformes; family Ceratodontidae; genus Neoceratodus; species Neoceratodus forsteri. Next base: position 302,176,264 of record JADMNL010000023.1, on the reverse strand, counting down.
GCTGTGCCCCCCCACCCCGTCGCCCAATCGTGGGCATATGTATACGTACTTCCTGGTGGTCCAGTGAACACTTCCCCATCACCCGATCATGGGCATAAATTGATGTTTATCCCTGCTGATCCAGTGGACACTCCCCGATCGCCCGATCATGGGCAGCACTAACTGTATATCCCTGGTGGTCCAGTGGAATCCCCTCCAGTGCCCAATCATGGGCGGACATAGTTAAAGAAGCCCTGGTGGTCCACTGGACCCCCTCTCCACCCACCCACTGAGGTCCCCCACCACCCAACACCCCCCCAGTCAGCAGTGGGTGGCAGCACCCTGCCCCAATGCCTCCTGGCTGCCTGCCAACTGACAGCGTACAGTATGGTCTGTACGCTTATTGGTCCACCACGTGGACCAATGGGCGTGCAGACCATACTGTACTACACAGGCCTGATATGTGAATGAACACGTTCATTCACATATCTGGCCTGTGTAGTACAGTATGGTCTGTATGCCCATAGGTCCTACCACCATGAGACTGCTGGGTGTCGGTCCCTGATGGCTGCAGCCTGGCATGGCACCAGGCAAAAGTTGCGGGGGATCAGTGCACCACATGCAAATGGGGCCATAATGACATGCAAATGGCCCCATGTGTGCCTTGCATGCATAATGGCCTCATTTGCATGCTCAGTGCTGAATATCACAGTTGATGCACCTAGCGCAACTGCACTTGCACTGGCGCATCCCCCTGCTCCCATCAAGCCACTTGTGCTGGCGCAGTGCCAGTGTGCCATGCGCAGTGCGTGCGCCATCAGTGCCATATTCAACAGTGCTGTGCCATGGTGCAGCAGAGTTGAATATTGCCTGGTCCATGCCCTGGCACAGCACAGTTGCGCTGCGGCTTGGCTTGCGCCCCTGCCCAGCGCAGTTTGAATATCTAGCCCCTGGTATAATAAGGGGAAGGTGCAGTGCAGGTTTCCCAACACTGTGATAGATTTAGTGTTAGTGAAAGGTGAGTAACTGGCAGCAGCGGAGACTGAAGCCCTCTGTTTATTACCAGGCCAGGAATAAAGTGGACAGGTACTCTGCAAGTGTCCCCACCCTGTGATGAAATCAGAGTTTGTGAAACTTGTGACTCATATGGGGACTGAAGATCTGTGTTTATCCACAGGTCAGGTAACATAGTGTTATGTAGGCTTCCAAAAACTGTGAATTTAATGTTAGTGAAAACTGAGAATCTGGCAACACAGGGGACTAACATCCACTGTTTCTCCATAAAGCAGTAACAGAGGGAGCATGTACAGAACAGGCTTTGCCACACTGTGATAATTAGTGAAAGTGAACATTGGAGACTCACAGCACTGGAGTGAGAAGTGGAGTGAGACCACAGGCCTGGTACACCGTGGACAAGTACAGTACAAGTTTTGCCTCAATATGCTAAAGTTAACTCTGATGAAAGAGGAGTGACTGACTACTGGAGACTGTTGCTCCCTTTTTTAAGGCTGTGGGTGGAGCCTACAGCCATTTTGGGATCATATCTACAGCTGTTTTGGGATCATAGCTCTAAAAATAGCCTTCCAAAAGTCCAATGGAGCTTGAAACCCTCTGCCATGATCAGCTGCTATGGAATAATAGCCCCACTGCCAACTCTGTACTGAGATCGGGGTCCCCAATCCCCATGTTGGCATTATGTAGCCCCCCCACTCATGTGGCACACTAGGAGCCCACCCCAGTGTGCCCAAATTTATTTTTCCCCCACCCCCCTGCCAACATTGAGGTATCTAGTCCCCATGTTGGCATCATGTACCTACCCTCCACTCATGTGGCACACTGAAAGCCCACCTCAGTGTGCCCAAATGTATGTCCCCCTCTCCCCAGTAAATAAAGAAAACCATCCCTCGATGTTTTTTTTTAATCTGTAAAAAGGAAAATGGTCCCTTGTCATCACCACAGTCCCCTCCCCCATCCCCACCCTCCCACTGAGCACCCACCTCCCTTACCCCCCACCCCATACTTACCTCTGGAGATTGGCACTGTCATCTTCTTTGGACTGGGACACATCTGCACTCTTCAAAGTCGAATCACAAACTAAAGAATCAAAGATAAGTGTGTTATAATGGCATTCAATGGGGTTTTCAACTTATGTTGCTAAATCAGCCAGTTTTGGAATTTTTGCCCAAACTTTAAACATTGGGTTCTTGGGACCCCACCTTGTGAAAACACTGACTGTCATTTCATTACTCAGTCCTGAAAGGTGATTTCTCAGTCATTGCATGGAATCACTTTTGGGACAGATTCACAAATGACAGTGAGTTCATGAGATGGGGTCCCAAAAAGCTCATGTTGCAAATTTGGTGAAAAAATTCCCCAAAATGACTGTGTTATGAGCGTGCATTGTGCAGTTTCTCTGCACGCTCCTAACTTTGCCAATTTTTATTATTTTCACTCCACATTTTCAACATTGCCATTTTTGCACACATCCTTTTTAACAGTACAGCTGTCGTTTTTCACATCTTGCCCAAAATGTGTTTTTGCACCTGTGGCACAGTATGACATGGTTGTTCTGCAAAATCACCTTTCAGAACAAGTGAACAAAATGACACTGACATGACTCAAAATGACATGAGGAGGGGTCCCAAAAAGGCCATGTTGAAGATGTGGTGCAACACCTCCAAAAATGGCCAATATACTCCCAGGCTTTCAATAATTTTCACACACACGTGTAACTTTGCTCACTTGGCAGCTCGTCACAGCCCTGTCAGCTCTGGCCAGAGTTTGTCTTTACAGGAAAGGGACAGCACAGGTACAGTGCAGGATTTTTCCCATGTTATAAGAAATTCAGTGCTGGTGAAAGACAAGAGACTAACAGCCCTGGAGACTGAAGCCCTCTGTTTATCACCAAGGCAAGGTACAGTGTGGAAAGATACAGTTCAAGCTTCTCCATACTGTGACAGAAACATAGAATTTGCTGGCAGATAAGGACCGCTTGGCCCACATAATCTGCCCATTTTTCCCTGCCCACAGTATCACTGCAGATCTACTTGATCTCTGCCCCATACTCCCACCCCTTCCTTTCCCCTAAGATTCCCTTAAACCTATTCCATGCATTCTTGAACCCCACCACCGTTTTGCCCTCACCACCACCACTGGAAGGCTTTTCCAGGAATCCACCACTCTTTCTGTGAAGAAGTTTTTCTTCACATCTCTCCTGAATCTAACCCCGCCTGCTTCATATCATGTCCTCTTCTTCTTGAGCACCTTTTTTTCTGAAAAATACTTCCCTCCTGTACCCTACTGTGATGTATTTAAAGTCTCTATCATATCCTCCCTCTCCCTCCTCTTTTCCAGGGTATGCATATTGAGATCTTTTAGTCCCTCCTCACAGTGCTTCTGATGCTGACTCTGCACCATTTTAGTTGCTGTCATCTTGACAGCCTCCACTCTGTCTACGTCCTTCTGAAGAACTGGATAAAGTACTCTAAGTGGGGTCTTAAAAACTCACTTTCCTTTGTACAAAGCCTCCTTCTCAGAAATTATGCCTTTGTGGGGCAAGGGGACTAGCAGGCAAAAGATCAGAGAAAGGGACATCGTCGAACTTAATACCTGGCTCAAAAACTGGTGTCAGAAAAAAGGTTATGGCTATGTAGGAAACTGGCAGAACTTCTGGGACAGGGAGTTCTTTAGATTTGATGGCCTACATCTTACAAAAGAAGGAATAAGTGCTCTCAGTCAAAAATTCAACATCTTCGTCAACCATTTAAACTAGAGGGAGGGAAAGGGTCATTAGCAACAATTGCATCATAATAGCTTACGAATGCCCCTCCTCCATTTAAGGAAAACCAATCAGAACCAAAACAGGGCACCACAAGCACCACGTACGTCACAACTCCACACAGTCATTCCAAACATGATAGGGATGTTCAAAACATTAGGGACACAAACCACAAGTGGAGAAATCATGCAGCAAGCAGGACAAACCAAGACTTGAAGGCAATGTGTATCAATGCCCGTAGTCTTCCAAACAAAATCATAGATCTCACAGCAATGGTGGCCGAGGCCAGCCTCAGTTAGGTTGCTGTCATGGAGATTTGGTTCACAGAGAAGCATACCTGGGATGTCACCATCCCTGGTTACTCGATCTTTAGGAGAGACCACATAGGTAAGAAGGGGGGCGGGTCACTATTTATATCAGGGAAAGGATAAATGCTACTGAGACCCATGAAACACAAGCCAAGACAGAGGCCCTATGGATAACTTTGGGAGCTGGAAACAGGAAGCCTGTCAGGGTTGGAGTTATCTATAGAAACCCAAACCAGGAGATTGAAAAGGACAAGGTTCTCCTGGAAGATATAATGAGGATGGCAAACATAGGCATGCTATTGCTAGTCAGGGACTTCAATCTACCAAATGTAGAATGATCCACCTTCACAGCCTCCTCAGAGAGGAGTACAGACTTCCTCATGGCTTTGAGGGGGGCAGGACTGAATCAAATGGTGGTTTCTCCCACCAGAGAATCAGCTATCCTGGACCTGGTACTCACTAACAGTGCCAGGAAATCAGACGTACAAGTGTGGATCGATCTGGGTACCAGTGACCACAGATCAATCTGGTTCTCCATTAGCAAGACTGAGGACTACTGCCAGTCCAGAGTCAGGGTGCTCAATTTCAGGAACACAGATTTCCTAAAAATGAGGGAAAGGATCAAGCCCCTGCTGGTAACAGATACCACATGGAATGTGGAGAACAAATGGACAAAGTTTAAAGATGCTATAGCGTCAGTCATCGTGCTATGCGTTAAACAAATTAGCAAGCCCAAAAGGGCAAGGAACCCCCTCTGGTTCTCAAAAGAGGTAGCTACTATAGTTTGGGAAAAGAGAAAAGCTTTTCGGAAGTACAAGGAGACCAAGTCTGAAAAGGATAGAGAAGCCTACAGAGACAAACTCAAGGAAGCAAGGAAAGGCCCAGCTTGAAGAAAAACTGGCTCAAGAAATGAAAAGCAGGGACAAAACATTTTATTGATGCACTCAAGAAAAAAAATGAGTAAAGGAGGAATAACACGGCTGGCAAACAAGGAAGGACACCTGGTTGAAAACAACAAAGACAAGGCAGAAGTTCTCAATAAATTCTTCTGCTCGGTCTTCATACAGGAAGACATTGGTAATAGTCCAGCACCAGCCAGGATACTTACCCATAACAGGGGAGCTGACATATCTCCCTTTACAAAAGAAAGGGTCCTTGAGGAGTTGTCTAAAATAAGGGTGGACAAGGCAATGGGCTCTGATGGAATACACCGAAGAGTTCTAAAAGAACTTAGGGATGAACTTGCTGCCCACTTGATGAACTGTTTAACAGTTCACTGAAACAGTATAGTACCATAGGACTGGAAAAGGGCCACAGTTGTGCCACTGCACAAGAGTGGTAGCAGGCCAGTAGCAGGAAACTACCGCCCAGTATATCTGACATCAGTGGTGGGTAAAATAATGGAGACACTGGTTAAGGAAAGGGTAATGAACTACCTGAATGCAAGTGGGCAACTTGACCCAAAGCAGCATGGCTTCACATCAGGACACTCATGCCAAACAAATTTGATAGAATTCTTTGACTGGGTTACAAGAGAAGTAGACCAGGGGGCAGCAGTGGGTGTGGTGTATCTGGACATTAGTAAAGTCTTTGATACAATCCAACACAGAAGACTAGCCAACAAACTGGAGCAAGCTGGCATCGGTCACAAAGCAGTTAAATGGATCACAAGCTGGCTGCAAGGCAAGACAGACTGTTATGATAAATGGCACCTTGTCTCAAGAGAGGAAGGTGTCAAGTGGTGTGCCTCAGGGGTTAGTACTAGGCCCCATCCTTTTCAACATATTCATCAGTGACATCGCTGAAGAACTGAAAGGGAAAGTCTGCCTCTTTGCATACAATACAAAACTCTGCAACAGGGTGGACACACGTGAAGGGATTGCAGAAATGGAGGCATATCTTAGGATGCTACAGGGATGTTCCAGGAAGTGGCAGTTGAGATTCAATGCCAAAAAAATAAAGTCATGCACTTGATTAGAAATAACTCATGCATGATGTATGTACTGGAGTGGCAGCTACTTGAAGAAACAAAGCTGGAACAGGATCTTGGTGTCATGATCTCAAACTATTTAAAGGTAGGGAAGCAATACAAAAAAGCAGCACCAAAGGCAGGCAGCATCCTCGGATGTATTGGTAGGGGTATTACCAGTAGGAAGTGTGCTGTAATCCTCCTTCTGTACTGGTCCCTGGTGAGACCTCACTTAGAATACTATGTGCAGTTCTGGAGGCTGCACCTAAAAAAGGGCATAGACCATCTGGAAACCGTGCTGAGACATGATGGTGCAGGACCTGCACCACGAAATGTATGAAGCTAGGCTTAGCCAGCTAAATTTATTTTTCCTCCTGCAGAGGAGGAACAGAGGAGACATGATTGAGACATTTATATTTGTTAAAGGGATCAGCGCAATACAAACCAAGAACCTCTTCCGGGAAAACAGGGCTTCATGTACTAGAGGACACAACATGTGCCTGGTGGGAAGTAAACTCAAAACAAATGTTAGGAAGTACTTTTTCACAGAGAAGGTGGTGGATCTTTGTTACAGCCTGCCACCGGAGGTAGTGGCAGCCAAGACTGAATGAATTCAAACAGGCATGGGATAGAGAGTATTGTCACCTTAGCAAGACACATTGATAGTGAGGGGTAGAAAACCTGGGCAGACTAGATGGACCACATGATCTCCTTCTGCCAGCAAATTCTTATGTTACCAGCAATCTATACAGAGGCAACACCACCTCCCTCTTTCTGGTGGCGATACCCCTCCGTAAGCATCCCAGCATCTCACAAGCCCTCCCAACTGCTCTTATCACACTGCCTGGACACCTTTAGGTCATCAGATATGATTATGCCCAGGTCCTTTTCCTACTTGGTGGTCGTCAGTACCACCCCAACCATGTTCTACTCTGCTCCTGGGTTTCTGTTCCCAAAGTGCATTATTTTGCACTTTTCACATTGAAACCCAGCTGCGATACCCTTGACCACTCCTTGAGTTTTTCAGGTCACTGCTCATCATTTTCACTCCCCACCCCCTGGAGCTTCCACCTTGTTGCAGATTATGGTGTCATCCACAAAGAGGCAGACTTTCCCTTCCAGCTTCTCTGCAATGGAAGTTTACTGGTAACAATGACTGTGGGAGTATAACTCCGAGGCACTCCACAGTCCTTACAAACTGAGTTAAATGTTCATCTGATAGACTGCAGATACACACGACTTCAAAAGTAAAACCTGAACTAGCTCCTACCCTGTTGTGCTTGGGCAGTCTTCAGTTTTGACGTCTTCTGAAGCTATGTTATGAATCTAGGAAAAAAATGTTGTTAACATGTATGAGAGTTGTGACTAAAGATGTTTAGTGACACATATTAAAATGCTTTATTGCCTACCATCTACACACTACAAGCCTCTGAATACTGCAAGACTTTTTCTTGTGTGCCTATTCACAACCTGTCTGCTTCTGGGTGGACCCTGGAGTGCCTCAGAGATATACTCTCACAATCACCTTTACAGCTGAGTAAACTACCACTGTGGGAGTAATCTCGGAGGCATTCCAGAGTCCTTACAAACTGGATAGTAAAAATCTGTACATCTATACTTTGGGCGGGGCACACTGTTCATGACTGGGTTCCAAGAGTAACACTGTGTTAAGAACCGATCAGCTGAACTTGGCTGTCAGTTCAGATAGAATGTCTAGTTGATAATATCTTGTAAATGTATATAGGGATGATCAGGTGGTGGCTGCACAAATGTTTTCTGCTGTGGACAAATTTCTTTCAGCCCTCAAGGTGGCCACTGCTTTAATTGAGTGAAGTTTCTGGTCTTTAGGTGGTATGATGGCCTTCGCTTGAATGCCTCCTGAATTACCCTGGATTTTTACACAGGCAGGCCCTTCTTCTGCCCCTGTGTGATGATGAACAGTCTGTCTCAATTTCTGAAGTCTCTCATCCTGTTGACCTATGTTGCCAGCAGTCTTTTCATTCCTAGAGTATAAAGGTTTGAGTCTGAAACTTCCTTCTGTTCCAGCAGGGTTGCAGGCAGCTCTACAGTCTGGCTCGTATGAAAGTCAGAATTGATTTTGGGCACAAATTAAGGTATTTCCCCTAGTGCCACTCTGTTCTACTGAAAGATAATAAAGGGTTCTTTACAGAAAAGTGCATATAGCTCACACGTTCTCTTTGCTGAACATATTTCCACTAGAAACGCTCCTTTGAGATTTAAACACTGTAGTCTGATTGCTTTGAAATTCAACCACTGTAGTTTGATTGAAGTGAGTGGTATGAACTGTGGTGAGGTCATAGCCTGAGGATTAAGATGAAGTCCCAGGGAGCTCTGAGGTGTTTGGTTCTGAGACGTATATTTGATGCCGCCTGTAGGAACCTTATTATGTCAGGGTGAGCACCCGGGGCTGTGATTCCCACTTGACTACATGTTGCTCCAGTGGTTGCTAGCTGTACTGACATGAATGAGGGGAATATCCCTTATCCAGTCCCTCTTGCAGGAATAGTAGAATATCTGCTATAATTGTCTGTTCCAGAGCCAATGATTTTAATTCACACCACTTGAAAATATATATATATTTTATAACTCTTATTTATACACCTCCTTCACTGGCCCCTTAGACATCTCTCCAGTGAAGTCTCTCAGTGCGGCCATGTCCTGTCCAGCCTGAGATCCCCCCCAGTCTGGCCACCACTCCCAAGAGTGCCTCCTACCACTGCCACCAACTGCCTGCCCCTGACTCTGATCCCTCCATGGTGGGACCACCCTAACTCCTCAGGCACTCTGTCTAGAATCTGGAGGGGCTGCCGAGGAGTAGAGGAGACACACAGCGACCAGCTGGGGATGGATCCATCTGAGGATGTGGAGCAGACCACTGGATCCACCTTCATCTGTCAGGGTGCCAGGGTCCATTTTCTGTATTTTCCCCCAGAGGTGCAGACATGCAATGACATCCAGAATGCAATGGGCATGCTCCTGCACCCACCTGCAAGATGTCCACCACCACCTTCAACCCTTCTGCCAGACTCCCGCTTGGTGTGCCACTCCCTGCCACCACTGGGTGCCGCAAGTGCAGCAGGATTTGTACCCACCCTCCCCCAGGAGAGTAGAGCAGTTCTTCGGACACTTGATCCTCTACTGCCCCTGCTGACCCCTGACAACCTGAGTCCTTCCCCGAACCTGGGTCACTAGCATGGCGCGAGTTGTGGCATTCAATGCCTCAACCCTTGGTGACATGGGGATGGCTGTCACTTAAAAATATTGACCACTGTTTCTTATAGGATGATGTTGCTGATGATCTCCTGGACAGCACCATTGTGTTTCTTACGGATGGGTGGTAGCCTTCTTTTAATAGTCTCTTCCTTTCAGGAGCCAGACCATCAGCTGTAGGGTGTCTGGACTGAGGTGAATTGCTGGTCCCTGGTTGAGTATGTCTGGTCTGTTGAGTAGGTGCCATGGGTGATCCAGTGCCTTGGATACCAGTGTTGCAAACCATGATTTCTGAGGTCAGTATAGCATTATCAGGATAATCGTCATTATATAGTGGCAAGAAAATTTCCTGGACTCTGATTGGTCAATGTGTACCTGAGACAGTGATGTTATTACACAATAACATCACTGTATTGCTTTTGGATGCCATTGATGATGAGCATTGGGATGCCATTGATGACCATTTGGATTCCTTAAAATCATTTATTTATTTATTTTTTTTTTTTATTTTGTATAACAACGAGCCATTGTACAGTATAATAGCAATACGGCACTCCAGGGATGTGTGTTATCGTGTAATAACGTTACTCCTGGGGTGGTGGAATCACTCCTCATGCTTCAACCCACCCCAGGAGTGACGTTATTACACGATAACACACACCCTGTTGTGCCTTATTGCTTAATTCTGGTCTGTCTTATTTTTCTGAGAATTTGCAGAATTAGTGAAAATGGTGGAAATATGTAGGCCACCATGAAGTGCCATTAGAGAGAGATAGTGAGTCCACTACTAGTGATCTGTAATCAATAAAACATGACAGGGTGTGCATTAGAAACTTCTAATGCATGGCCAGGGGCGTAGTAAGGCATGAGACCACAGGCTGAGTACCTTCTGCCCTTGACTGTGCATTAGAAGTGTCTAATGCACAACCCTGGAGTGTATTATTGCATTTATAAAATGGGACTGTGTATTGTACATGTCTTACACAATTTAAATTCACAGCTTCAGATTGTAAAACAATAACATCTTTACTGTATTTGGATGTAAAATAGTCCCTCCACCTACATTAGCTCTCCCAGTTTTTTTTTTTAGGAGCAGAAGAATTTTGAACACTTATGGTCACCATAGCATGTTAATATGCTTCCCTCCATGCACAACACAAACATAAATAAATATTTATAGTTCTCCAGTTTATACTGTGCTGGGAAGCATTTGTTTATTGTTTATTTCTTTTGCCCCAAGTATTCATTTTTGTGAGAGGTTCATTCTGTAAAAACTGTGAGCCATCAAGCAGTCAGGAAGGAGGAAAGCTGCAGAGGTGAGGGAAGCTGCTACTGGAGGAAATGCTGTGAAACAGGGCTGTGGAACTGACTGTAGTTCCAGTGGAAATGGTACAATTTGGTATGGGTGTCTCAGCTCTGAGTAACATCAGCTAAGTTTATGTTTCCTTGTACTGTAGTTTCCTCAACAGACACATATACACTTCTTCTGTTGTCTGTACTGGCTGCAAGTGAGATAGATAGAGAGAGAGAGAGAGAGAGAGAGAGAGAGAGAGAGAGAGATCTAATAGCTTCTTACCCGTTTTGTTCAAATTGGAGACTGGAGGTGTCACGCTGAACAGGGAGTAAAAGTAAAAGTCGAACATTGGAAATGGTGTGCTTTTTATTTAATGCAGTTTTGTTTTATCTATTGAGTCATGCTGGTAAGTGATCAGAAAAGTGGTTGAGTGAGCAGATGGGTGAGGGAGTGGGTGCGAGGAAAGACGCGAACACAGCGGAGTGCTGGTGAGTGATTTCAAAACTAAGAATAATTGCACCAGCTTTCGATCTGCAGCATATGTTTATTTAGCAGCCTTTTGAGCACAACTTTGTTTTAATTTAATAAAGATTCCTGCTACCGTTGTGAGCATTGCGGCATGTAAAGACTGGGGAAGGGGGAATGAGCGGACCGAATGAGCGGGTGGGTGGGAAAGAAAAGAGCACAGTATTTGGAATGCTGGTGAGTGATTTGAAAAGATAAAAGGTGTCACACCAGCTACTGATCCACATTTTCTATTTAATCGTCAGATTTTGAGCTTCACTGCCTTTGAAGCCAGACTCCATTTACGCTGTCAGCGTGTGTGTATGTGGGCACGAGATGGGACTCTCCATGGCATGATTTCGTTCAACAGACAGATTCAAATACTTCTACAAAATAAATAACAAGCCTACCTTTAAAAAAACCACAAAAGTCCGTTTGCTGCTATTTTTTTTTTTTACTGTGAAATGTTAGTGATTTCCTTCAATGTGTAGCCGCGCTGTGTGGGGAAAAATGGCCCATTTGGAAAATGAACATTCTATTAGGCTTCTTAATACAGTACATCCTTTTTTAAATGCGGCTGTGGTTACCAGAACTTGTTGCTAGCTATGCATTAGACACTTCTAATGCACAGTTAGCAATCAATCAAAATTCAGGATTTTCTCTACTCATTTTATAAGTAAGCTCTTTGAATCTGGAACAGAAGTTGGGAAATTGAGCATTGTGTTTGGTTGTCATGAGATCTATGTGCACAGGGCCCCATCTTTTGTTTATTTGTGAGAACAACTGTTGGTGCAGGCTCCATTCCACTGGGTTGATCCTCTGCCTGCTGAGCCAATCCACTGTGGTTTTTAGTTTGCTGTGGTTGGTATATGTGCCAGGTGCTTATGTATCCAGTTCAGTACCTTTGTGACCTCCCTCTGCATGGCCTTGTTCTTTGTTTCCCCTTGTTTGACAATGTAGGCCAATGTGTCTCTGTTAGTCTGACCAAACAAAGATGTTTTTCTTCACTGTGGTTGTCTTGAAATGAATTAGAGCATTGTACCAGCCTTGATTCTGACCTTGACAAGGTGCCCTGGGCTGTCTTGCAGCCTGTTGATGCCCTTATCCCTTCAGACTGGCATTGGTGTCAATTATGACATTGTGTTGTCAGTCCAGCAGGATTCCCTTGGTTAGGTTTGCTTGTTGCTTCCACCACTGCAGTGACTTTAGTAGCCATGGGATGATGTTCACCCTTGTGGTGTAGTCTCTCTGCACTCCCTGCTGTATACCTTGCAGCACAAGTGGCCTCATTCTCCATCTTGCCTATGGTACTAAGTCTATACAGGATGCCATGGTACCTGGTACTTAAGAGATGTGCTGTACAGTGGGATAACAGTTGCACTGTAGTGCTGTCACCTGTAATATCATGTTATATACTCTCTTGCCAATGGGTTTCACCACTCATGTCTCTATAGTGATGAGTGTCCCATAGTGCTCTATGCATTTTCTAGGATTGAGTTTGTGCTTTTACAGATTCACTACCCACTCATGGTTAGGATTGTCATTATCTCTATGTGTGATTGGGCTGGTGACCTCGATCTGACTAGCCTGTCCTCAAGATAAAGAATGACATGAATGCCCAGTTCTCTCATTGATGCTGCCAGCACTATGGAGACTTTCATGAATACTCTGGGTACTGATGCTACACCAAATGGGAGGGCTAGATATTGGAAGTACTCTTCTTATTATGCAGAAGTGGAGACATTTGATTGGAGATGGTCTAACTGGAATGTGAAAGCATGCATCCTTCATGTCTATGGATGTGAAATAGTCTCCTGGACAGATGTCCTTTATTGTGGTTTTGTCTGTCTCCATTCTGAATTTTTTTTGAGCCACAAACTGATTTAAGAATCTAGAACTAGTACAACAAAACACGCCCAAAACAGGAAACAAAACAAAAAAAGCAAAAAGGAAATCCAAAAATCTTCTGATCATAGGGGACTCCATCATTCGGGGAGTTGATATGTATCTCCAGCTAGGGGTAATGGTCAGATGTCTCCCAGGTACATCAGCATGGAGAGACACTGACCACATTGCTAAAATTGTTCAGGAAGCAGGAGAAAACATTGATGTCTTGGTACACATGGAGACTAACGATCTCGCCAGCCAATCAGTTATGGAGACCAAGGAGCACCTGACCAGGCTGGGGGACAAACTATCATCCATTTCGTCCGCTATCTCCTTCTCTGAGATACTGCCAGTCTGGAAAGAGGGGAACAGATGGATGGAAAGTTAAAGAAGGGGAGATAGGGGAGCTAAACATGTGGCTCAAGGGCTGGTGCCAGGAAAAAGGACACAAATGTGTAGGGAACTGGCAACAGTTTTGGGAGTGAAAGTTCTTTAAATTTGATGGACTGTATCAGACTAAGGAGGGAGTCAGTGCATTGGGGTAGAAGTTTGATGTCTTTGCAGAATATTTAAACTAGAAAATGGGGAGAGGGGTGCAGCACCTGAAACATCGAATGGGAAGAACACCCCTCCCCCCCCCAGCTAGTGGTCAAACAGGAGTTCAGCATGTTTGTAGTTCATTTGCATCACCAGGTAACGAAAAAGGTCTGGCTCCCCATGCAATGCACAGGGGAAATGCCAGACCTCGCTCAACAACTAACACACCGAAATCTGACCAATGGAAAATCATGTACACAAATGCTCGCAGTCTAGACCTGCAGGCAATAATGACAGAGGCTAAACTGGACATAGTAGCCATTAGCGAGACATGTTTTACCAGTAACCCCATTTAGGAGACTTCAGTACCTGGCTATGTACTGTTCAGAAGAGACCGAGGTGCAGAAAGGTGGGGTGGGGTGGAGTGGCCCTTTATGTCAATAAAAATATCAAAGCTACAGAAATTCAGAATACATATAAGGAGTCAGAAGAACTGTGGGTCACCCTGGAAACAGGAAATGGGACAACCATACGAACTGGGGTTGTGTACAGGCCTCCAGACCAGGGGGAGGACATAGACACATGGTGGATTCCCTGCAGGGGGAGGGCCTCAGACAACTGCTACAACAACCCACTAGAGACAGGGCTATCCTAGATCTAGTACTGGCTAACAGGGAAAGGATCATAGATCTCCAGGTAGAAGGTCAACTGGGAGCCAGTGACCATCGCATGGTATGGTTCAGTTGGGCCACTAGAACAAAATCATCCCATTCCAAGGCAAAAATATGGGACTTCAGAGGAGCTGACTTTGATAAGATGGCCAACAGAGTTAAGCTAGCCCTGGCGAAAAGAAATACAGGTGAGGGGGTACAGGCAAAGAGGGCAAGCATTAAATATGCAGTACTTGAAGCAACATCCCATTGTGTTAGTGAGAAAAGGAAGTGCAAAAGAAGGAAACTACTTTGATTCTCACACGCAGTAGCAGAAAAGGTCAGAGCCAATAGGCTGGCCTTCAGGAAATATAAGGGAATGCAACAGGATGAAGATAGGGAGGCATATCAAACTTCCCTAAGGCAAGCAGGGTTACAGCAGTAATGCAGGCAAAGGCCCAAACTGAGGAAACACTAGCACGAAGAGTAAAAGAAGATGACAAGATTTTCTATAGATACATTAGTGAAAGGAAAAAGTCCAGAGGGGGTATTGCTAAGATCAAAGGGGATAAGGGTGTGTGTGAGGAGGAGGACCATGTAAAAGCATCTATCCTAAATAGATACTTCTGCTCAGTATTTACTGAAGAGAAGGTAGGGCAGGGCCCACAGCTCTGCACCATGGACACAGGTGGGAGGGAGGTGTGCATTAGTCCCGACACAAAAGAAAGGGTCCTACAAGAGCTCAATAAGCTCAGGGTGGACAAGGCAATGGGACCTGATGGCATACATCCCAGGGTACTAAAGGAGCTAAGGGTGGAACTAGCAGAGCCATTATCAGAACTGTTTAGTGAGTCTCTGAGCACAGGAGAGGCCCCAGAAGACTGGAGAAGGGCTCATGTGATCCTGCTCCACAACAGTGGTAGCAGGGAGGAGGCAGGGAACTACAGACCAGTCAGTCTTACCTCAATAGTGGGCAAGATTATGGAGACACTCCTTAAGGAAAGGATAGTGCATCACCTGGAATCCATAGGAGCACAGGATCCAAGACAGCATGGGTTTACAAAAGGAAGGTCCTGTCAAACTAATCTCATAGATTTCTTTAACTGGGTAACCAGAGTGGTGGACCAAGGGGGAGCAGTTGATGTTGCCTACCTTGACTTCAGCAAAACTTTTGATACTGTTCCACATAGAAGCTTGATTAATAAGTTGGGTAGGCTCAGAGTGGGTCAGACGTTGGTCAACTAGGTGGCAAACTGGTTGACGGGCAGAAAACAGAGAGTGGTGATAAATGGTATACAGTCAGAAGAGATGCAAGCATCAAGTGGGGTACCTCAGGGATCAGTCCCGGGGCCATTCCTCTTCAATATCTTCATCAGTGACATTGCAGATGGACTGGAGGGTAAGGTTTGTCTGTTTGCAGATGACACCAAGATCTGCAAACAGAGTAGATGATCCAGATGGTGTGGGCAGAATGAGAAGAGATCTGGATAAACTAGCAAAATGGCCAGAAGAGTGGCAACTGGGGTTTAACACAAAAACGTGCAAGATCATGCACATAGGGAAGAGAAACCCTGAAGCCACCTATAGGCTGGGAGAGGAGTTGCTGGCAGTCACAAGGGAAGAAAGAGACTTGGGCGTCATCATCACCGATGACCTGAAATCATCCAAGCAGACCTCTAATGCAGTAGGTAAGGCTAGAGGGATGTTGGGGTGTATTAGTAGGGGTATTACAAGTTGGAAGAGGGAGGTAATAATCCCTCTTTACAAGACACTGGTTAGGCCCCATCTGGAGTACTGCGTGCAGTACTGGAGGCCATACCTTCACAAGGACATTAACCAAATTGAGGCAGTCCAGAGAAGGGCAACCAAAATGGTGCAGGGACTGCATCAGAAAACACATGAGGACAGATTAATTGAACTCAATATGTATACCCTAGAGCAAAGGAGGGAAAGAGGCAATATGATTGAAATATTCAAACACCTTAAGGGCATTAACAAGTTGAAAGAATCTAACATGTTTCAATATTAGAAAAATAGCAGGACAAGAGGACACAGCATGAGATTAGAGGGAGGTTGATTAAGGGGTAATGTGAGGAAGTTCTTTTTCACAGAAAGGGTGGTGGATGCATGGAACAGCCTACCTTAGAAAGTGGTGGATATGAATACAGTGCAGGGCTTCAAACAGGCATGGGATAGGCATAAGGGAGCAATACAGATAAGTATGACTAGATAGGCCATTTACAGAGCAAAGGCCTATGGCACTCTCATAAGGTAGAAAAGAAATGGGCAGACTGGATGGGTCTTGCGGTCCTTATCTGCTGTCAATTTCAATGTTCCTATGTTAAATCTAGTACTGTCCATTAGTCTCTTGTTTTCTTAGGAACCGTAAAGAATATTGAATATATTACCTTTCGCTGTTCATTTGACATAACTTGTGGGATTGCCTTGTTTGCAACTAGATTGTCTAACATTTGTTGGACTTGTTCTGGACTTGCTTTTCTCTTTGAGACCGGTGAAATTATTAGGTGCTCTCTTACTTGGAATTCTGTCAATTCTATTGCGTACCCCTTTTGAATGATTTCTAGTGCCCACTTGTCAAGAGTGGTCTTCTTCCACTGGTCTAAGAAATGAACTGATTGTGCTCTGATTGATAGGTATTACTGATGTTTGCCAGCTGTTATGTAGTCATTGGCTGGACTGTTGCTTGGATCTGAAGGCGTTGTTGAAACAACCCCTACTTGCATTGTTATGGCCTCTGAATCTGCTATTGTTATTTGCAGTGTATGCACATCATAAAGTTTTGTGCCTGCTGTGGTTATACTGTAGGTTTGACATATATTGAAGACGTTTCTGGACATACAAAATGTTCTCTTGAATGGCAGGTAAGTGTCTGTAGAGGCCCTCTCCTTTCCCAGTGCATTACCACCTTCCTTTGCCTTCGAATACTTGTCCAGGCCTTCACCAAAAAGGGACTGAACTTTTGAAGGGTAACTTCTGGAGCATTGTCTTTGATTCAATGTCTGTGTCCCATAATTTCAGCCACAAAGTCCTCCATGTCCTCTTGGTGACAGCAGCTGCTCTAATATTTATCTTTAGGGAGACCATTGCCATGTTGGCAAGATACCTAGTGGACTGGATACAATGTTCCATTAATTGGGCTTCTGATGGTCTGGGTGCTATCATTTTAAGGACATCCTGCATCCAAGACAACCATGCTCTTGTGGTGTAGATCACAGTCATCACTGCTCTGGCTCCTGAACCTGTCAGCTGAAATCTCTTCTTGAGCATTACCTCAGTCTTATGGTCTGTGGGTTCTTTGAGTCCTGTGGCCACCTCTGACAGCAGTACTGTCTTCTGACTGAAAGCTATAGTTTGGGGATCTACTAATGGAGCACTACACGAAATCTTCAATTTATCATCTTGAAGCAGTACATTTTATCCCATGATTGTTGCTTTGGGATCCTGATGGCTGTGCTACTTCCCATTCTTTGAATATTACCTTGCCTGTGACCTCCCAGATGGGGAATGTGTTATTGTGCTTGACTGAAGGATGAAGTGAGGGCATTAACTTAGACTCTGAAGGGGGCAGGGAGCTGCTTCAAAGCCCACTGTTATTGTGATGTTGCACACCATCTGGGGTGCCTGGTTGTGAAAATGTGTTTTGGTGGTCAGTGACTGTGGATCTTGCTCCATATCTGACTCATGATCTGATTCCTTGCTGGACTCATCACCTGATTTGGGGTCATTGTTGTCGAGATGAGGGATGGCTGGTGGTGGAGCAATTGGATTTGGCAGTGGAATGGAGTCATTTGATGGGGGGGGGGCTGGGTTGCATGGTCCCACTATCTCTGCCAGCTTTTCCATCATTGCAGTCATTTTTTTTTAATTGAAGACACTTTATTAAAGTTTATGATAAAATATCAACAAACAGCCATTACAGGGCATACAACATAAAACTTCACAATCAAATAAGAATACAATCAACTAAGAAAAGCACTGCCCCCACCAACTACCAAAAACCCCTTTCCCACCCCACAGAGAACTAAAAAATTCAGGAGTAGATGTTTAACCAAGAGAACAAAAATACTGCATAAACAAATGGGGATAAGAGTTATTCAGTCCATTAGAGGCAACAAAAAAGTAGATTAAACATTATTCTCAGTATCTACGGCAAAAAGGGAAAAAAATAGAAGTTGGTTTAGGCTATGCTCCATCACACCACTCAAGGGCCAGAAGGAAACGAAAATAGAGTATATAATTTACTCCACTTCATGGTATAAATGGGTAACTGATTGCAGAGGCTGGCTATCATCTTCTCAAGATGAAGATTAGCCAGAAGCTCATTAAGCCATTCAAGGTAAGAGATAGCCTCTTGATCTTTCCAGTGGTGAAGTATCACACGCTTAACTGACAATGAGATCATGGACATATAGTAGCTCTGCTCTTTAACCCCAATCTGTGAATAATTGCCTATGATACAAATCTCAGGGGTGAAATAATTCTTTCGACACAAAAGTGGATCCGCTTTCTGTCTGATCTTTTCCCAGAGAGGGGCAATTTTGGGACAGTCCCACAAAATGTGAAACAAAGACCCAGTATCTTGTCTACACCTGGTACACAGTGAAGAGGGTAGCTTACCCAGCACAGCTAATTTGGAAGGAATAAATAAATATTATGTAGAATACAAAACTGGGTAAGATAGAGCTTGTCATTAGCAGTATATAAATAAAGCTCATTCCAGATGCGGTCCAGATTAAAGATAGTTGTGAGGAAAGAGAATGACCAGTAGTGAAAATGCCCCATGACATCCAGGAAAAATCTAGGAAAGAGGGCAAGGACAATTTGAGATACTGGATGAGGTCGCCAGGCTTAAGAGTAGACTGTGTGATAGAAATCTTCCTGGTTATTAGACCTAAGGGTCGCACCAAACCAGCTAGTCAGCAAATGCCAAAGCTGGTAAATCTTTAAGATGGGTTTAGGTGGCAAGCTAAGTTTTGCTAATAAGTTCTGGCTGGTGCCAACTCAACCATCAGATATAAAATCAATTACTCTCTTGCCCTCCAACTAAGGGATTTCTTCAGGAGTCACTATCCACCCCCTAACTTGAAGTTAAGATTGTTACATAGCGGCTGAGAAATATCTGTTAGATTATCAAAGCACAGGGCACTACATAACTGGGCATGCACATTCAGCGAAGTAAATATGACCGAATTATGAAGTGTCTGTGGCAAGAGTTTAGGGGAAACAAAGAAAAAGGGAGAAGGCCAAATCTATAATAAGGGTTCATTCAATCTGTAGCCACATTGGGATGTAACTAGGTTCCCACTGTTATAGGGGGATGTGAACCATTTAACATATTTAGCTATGTGGCTAGCCAAGTAATATAAAATATAATTAGGTAATTTAAAGCTGCCTTGATGTTTTGGCACCCCTAGATGAGTATATGACCGCCTAGAGGGTTTGCCTTGCCAAATAAATGTAGAGATGATGCTATGGGCCTTTTTAAACCAACTAAGAGGGAGCAGAAGGTTTAGCATTTGCAGAGGATAAAACAATCTGGGAAGGATGTTCATTTTGATAACACTAATTCTCCCTTGAAGGGATAAATAAAGGGGTGACCACCTTTCCAGGTCCTGTTGTATCATACCCAAGAGATTATCAAGGTTCAACTTTTTCAGCTGGGTAGAATTTTGTGTGAGGATTATCTCATAATATTTAAATCAGTTAACCCAAGTGAGACGAAGATCTACTATACCCGACTTGAACACTTTAGAATTTAGGGGCATGACCCCCATCTTGTCCATGTTAAGTTTATAATTGGAGTATTTTCTGAAGTCCTGGATAAGAGACAACACTGCCAGGATAGAGGTAACAGATTCAGAGAGATAGAGGAGGATGTAATCCACATATGCGGAGGGCCTGAGGTCAAAGGGGCTGACCGGCATGCCTTTAATCAAAGGCAATGTGTTTTGGTGGAACAGCAAGGGCTCTAGATATAAATTAAAAATTAACGGAGAGAGCGGGCATCCTTGCTAGGTACCAGAGTACAGTGGAAATGCAGAGGACAATACCTCATTGCAAAACATTTTTGAAGTAGGTTTTGAATATAAAACCTGGACCCATCTAATAAAATCAGGGGGAAGCCAAATTTATTGAAAACTACGAACATGAAAGTCCAGTTCACCCTGTCAAAGCCTTTCTCCGCATCCAGAGATACCAGAGCCAAGGGCTGGGAGGCCTCCCTGGATGTGGAGAAAATATGGGTTAATTTGCGCAGGTGGTCCATTGAGGTATGACCCTTCACAAAGCCTACCTGTTCCTGACTAACCAGTCCCTCCAACACCTATGAAATTCTATTAGCTAAGATTTGGGCAGAGATTTTAATATCCTGATTCATGAGAGAGCTAGGACGATGGTTAATCACTCTGTCATGAGATTTACCTAGCTTTGGCAGAACCACTAATGTGACTTCCAGCAACGTAGAA
Organism: Neoceratodus forsteri; assembly: GCA_016271365.2. Classification (NCBI taxonomy): domain Eukaryota; kingdom Metazoa; phylum Chordata; order Ceratodontiformes; family Ceratodontidae; genus Neoceratodus; species Neoceratodus forsteri. The sequence goes on along the minus strand of JADMNL010000023.1, from coordinate 302,155,642 downwards.
TCTGATATCCCTGATTTACAAAAATATGACTAGAGCTGCTGGAGCAGGGGGACTAGATCATCAGCAAAAGCTTTATAAAAGTTTGATGGGAATCTGTCGGGCCCAGGGGCTTTATCTAAAGGAAGGGAACTAATTGCCTCTGAGATTTCTTGCAACATGATAGGCTTACTAAGATAACAGCGCTGGGCCGGGGTCAACTGAGGGAGAGGAATATCAGCCAGGTAAGCTCAAGTCTTCTTGATAGAAGGTGCATTGGAAGGAGGACTGTACAATTAATGGTAATAATACTCAAATTCTGGAACAATTTCCCTAGGGAAGTTTTTAGGGAATTATCCATTAGGGAAGAAAGGGCCAAGACTAGATAGGATTCCTCTGGCTTCCGCAATCATAAAGCAAAAAGACAACTTGCTTTATCTCCCTGATCAACATAGCAGGCTTGGGTTTTGAGAAGAGCATGTTCAGTTCTCTCCCTCAAGATCTATGCATATTTATTATCCCCAAGTACTACTAGGGTTGCTCAATCTTCCTCAGGAGTGTTAGCAGAGAGGTTTTGCTCTAATTCTTTAATACAATTTAAAAGAAGAGGCAAAGCAGCATCCTGCTTATGCTTCCTTGTGGTGGCCAATCGTATGAATTCCCCCCTCAGCACACATTTCAGAGTGCACCAGACTTTATCTACCTCAGAGATGGAACCGATATTATGAGTCACAAACTGGGCTATGACATCTCTGATTTGAGCCAGTATCTGATCATCTTTAAGTAGTTGAGTGTTTAACTTCCATGTTTTATCCCTGGAAATAGTAGGTAAAAAATGACACTCTAGCCATGTTGAGGAATGATCAGAAAGAACACGCGGAGCTATGCCACTACTCACAAGACTGAGCAGGACAGTCTTGGTAACCAAAAAGTAGTCAATGCGGAAGTAGGATTTATGGGATGGTGAATAAAAAGAATAATCTCTAGTGGAGGGATTCAAGAGATGCCACAGGTCAGAAAGCCCAACCACGTCTGTCATTTCGTGGAGGGACCTCTGGGCAGGACCTATCCAAAACAGGGGTAAATACCAGGTTCCAGTCATCAGCCAGTCTAATAGGGGGGTGGAGATAGGGAGCCAGTAAAGTGTATAAACTGGAGAAGAAGCCAGGGGTATCTTTATTGGGCCCATATATGCAGTCCAGCAGGACCTCAGAGTGATCCAGTACCCCTTGCAGCAAGAGATAATGCCCCTGCGGGTCTTCCACAGATTGCAGCAACTGAAATTGTACCCCTTTAGTAAATAAAATAGCCACACCCATTTGAGAGGTGGAGTTCCCCGCTGCATAAGCCTGACCAATAGTCTGCCGTTGGAAGAGAAGGCCCTCTGAGGCAAGCAGATGGTTCTCCTGAAGGAATGCTATGTGACAATGCAACAAATTAAGATGCGTAAGTATCTGGTAATCATTGCGGTCATGAACTGATGTAGCACCTGTATCAGGGTAGTTAGTGCTGTTGCTTCATTTCCATCTCCCACTGTGTCCCTGGGAGGGGGAATAACTGTGCCCTGGTTGTTGGTACTTGTGTTGACCTGTGAGCAACAGGAGGCTTTGCTGATTCTGGCTGTCACTGGGGTTTTCAGTGGGTCATCTGAATAGGTGGACTTAACTGTCCTGTGTGTGACAGGAGCAGTGAGGCCTTACAGGTACAACACAGCTTAATCTTTGCCATGATGTCTGCAGTGAGGAGACATAATGGAGCATAGTTGTTAAGTTAAGCAGCTTATATACTATGGCCATATAGCATTGTGTGCCACATTGTTTACCTGTCTTCCAGGATGGCCAGTGGAAGTGATGAAATACAAACACTTCCACTTGCTGCAAGCCCTGTAGAGGTTTCTGTATTGTATTGTTGTGGTGGTAATGTAATATGGCTGCCAGCAGTGATGCATAGCAGGTCACTTCCGGTGGCTGCAAGGCTTGTATAGCCTAAAGAGGGTGTTCAAGATGGCCGCTGGAAGTGACGCGAATTGGGTCTTTTTTGGTGGCTAGGGCAGACAGTTCAGTCTCCTGTTTGTCTCTAGGGTGAGGATTCTTCTGCTAGCCATTGTGTAGATGAGCCCATGGAGGAGGCACAACATCGAGGGCTTTTTGAGCCAACAATGCATAGAATGTGCTTGGAGCAGAATCGCTACTGCCTCCCTCACACTGGTGTGTTGGGGCTTTGCCATGCGTGATGACCCATATGGCACCTGTGTTCTGTGCATGCATGGGTGTCATTCCCTGATGTCCACAAAAGCTGGAGACAGCAGCCCAATGGAGCACACAGTTGCACTCATTTATATAAGCCTAGAGCACCTTCTCCAGCCAAAGAAGGTATGTGCATCGGTCGTGACAGGCTGCTAGCATTTGCTCATATGCAGAAGCACAAGCCAACACCCCAGCCCCCAAGGAGAAAGGTAATAAAACCAACAAACAGACTGCAGCATGGCAATGGTGATTGTGCAGTGCCAAATGCCAATATCTGATTCAGCTCAGTGTAAAAAATGCTGCCAATGTAAAACGTTGTGGCTGCTTCCAGGCATAATATAACCAGGCTGTGATAATGAAGGCATTTCTATCTTCCCCTTGCCACAGACCAGATGGAGAGAAAGTTATTAATCCTGGAACCACTAGCAGGGGCTTCAGGACATTACTTACACTACTCAGCATGCTATACGTAGAGATCAGTGAGTATTCTGCTTCCATGGGGAAGTGTCCTATTGATGATGGGCATGCAGAACATCTGGTGACTGCTTTCTGAAGGATGAAAAATATATCCTGACACATAGAGTGAACATAGGCATGCCAGATTAAACACAGATGGGATCTCTGTTTAAAATAAATGGGGCAGCATGCAGGAATGACCTGGATTTAAAGGCACAGAACTTAGTAATTTTTCAGCTAACAAACTTGACTATTCCAGTGCGGTACTGGCTCCTACTAGCACAAGAGACCTGTTAGTATAGGTAGATTTTAGAGATTAATGGAAATTAGATAGAAAAGCCTGAGTTTTCAAAATATTTGTCACAGTCTATAAAACTTATAAAATTAAATACCCGATGGTCTGCTAGGATTGCTCAAATTCAGTAAATAACAAGCAATACATGCTGTATCTCAGGAATTCTGATTCTGTGCTGTAGCCTGGATGAATGCGCATTTGAAACTGGAGACTGTCCAAGTACAACAGGGGAGGAGCTAGCTCAGGTTTCACTTCTGAAGTCAAATGTACATCTGAAGCCTATCAGGTGAACATATAACCCAGTTTGTAAGCACTGTAGAGTGCCTCTGAGATTACTTCCAACAATGTCACTTATAAAGACATTAAAGAGGACCAGACCCAGCACTTATATCTGAGGCACACCACTGGTCATCCTATCTTCCTCAGAGTTTACTCCATTTACCACCACCCTCTGTCACCTATACCCCATTCAATTACTTTCCCATTCAAATAGAAGAGAGAAAGAAGTAAGTGCCTCAGCTGGGACTTGAACCTAGGTCACCGGTAATACTATTCCAGTCATGCTAACCAGCTGCACCACCAAGGCAACTGGAACCTGGGCTGTCCTGGAACACACATTACTCTTTCTCCTATGCTGCCCCGTGTGATTGAAAATGTAGTAATTACAGTATTTGAGCAGTACCAGGCTGTGCACTGGAGAAGGAGTAATGTGTGTTCCAGGACAGCCCAGGTTCCAGTTACCTTGTTGGTGCAGTTGGTTAGCATGACCAGAACAATTTCTTACCCAGTTTATCACCTTTGGACCCAGTCTTAAGCTACCCAGCTTTCTTACTCGCCTCCTACAGTATGTGGGGCAGTGTTGAAAGCCTCATTGAAATTAAGGTATGCTATATGTCCCCCTCTCCACCCTGATCTAGTTTCTTGGTCACCCAGTAAAAGAAATCTATCAGAGTCATTTGACATGACCTCCCCCACTCCCATAAATCCATGTTGCCTTGGGTCTTGTAACCCACTGGATTCGAGATATTCAACAACCCATTCCTTCAGCAATGATTCCATTAACTTTCCTACTATCGATGTCATGCTATCTGGCCTATATTTCCCAGTGTCTGCCCATTTCCCTACCTATTGAATAAGTTGCAGATCCTCGTTAACCAACTGCCCACTTCCTCCTACCCCCATTATAATTGCCTGATGTCTGTGCCATGCATTCTTGAATTCCCCCACTGTTTTTGACTCCACGGCCTCCTCACTGAGGCCATTCCATGCATCCACCACCCTTTCTGTGAAAAATTACTTCCTCACATTGCCCCTGAGCCATTCCCCCTCTATTTTTAAATTGTACCCCTTTGTTCTTGCACATCTTTTTTTCTGAAAGATGCTACCTTCTTGGACTTTGCTGATTCCCTTGAGGTACCTGAACGTTTCTATCATGTCCCCTCTCTGCCTCCTTTCCTCGAGGGTATACATATTTAGTTTCTTTAGTTTTTCTTTGTATGGCTTCTGGTGCAGACCCTGCACAATCTTAGTTGCCCTCCTCTGGACTGCCTCCACCCTGTCTATGTCCTTGCAGAGATGGGGTTTTTAGAACTGCACGCAGTACTCCAGATGGGGTCTCACCAACTGTCTGTACAGAGGGATGACAACTTCCTGTTTTCTACTGGTAATACCTCTCCTTATGCATCCCAGTATCTCCCCAGCCCTCCTTACTGCCTTCTCACATTGCTTGCCTATATTTAGGTAATCTGATATGACTACCCCCAGGTCCCTTTCCATTTTTGTTGTTAGTACCTCCCACCCCATTGTGTACTCTTCCCTTGGGTTTTTGTTTCCAAAGTGCATTACTTTGCACTTCTTTGCATTGAATCTAAGCTGCCATACTTCTGACCATTCCTTCAACCTTGCCAAGTCCCTTCTCATCCTTTAAATCCCCCCTTGTGTATCAACCTTGTTGCAGATCTTTGTGTCATCTACAAAGAGGCATATGTTTTCTTCCAGTCCCACTGCAATGTCACTTATAAAGACATTAAAGAGGACTGGCCCCAGTACTGAACCCTACGGTACCCCACTAGCAGTGCTGGGTAAGTTATTTTTTCTATTACTTTTCTATTACATTCGGAAACTTGTTCCAGGAAGCTCTGTGCAGTCACTAGCAATGATGGAGAAGTACTAGAAAAAGTAAGACACCTTACAATTGTAGTTACTTATTTCTTTTTATACAAAAACAATACAAAAATAACAAGTAACTATAACATATTACATTTTCTGAAAGTAATAGGTTAGTAACTAGTTACTTTCAAATAAATGTAATCAGCTACAGTTAAGTATTTCTTTTGTATAAAAAGACATAAGTAATTGTAACTGTAAGGTGTATTGCTTTCTAGTACCTCATCGCTAACACAAACTTTCATTTCAAAAGTAATAGAAAGTAATAGAAAAAGTAACTTACCCAACACTGCCCACTAGTAACCCCTCTTTCTTCGGAGTAGACTCCGTTTACTATTACCCTCAATCCCCTGTTGTCCAGTCAATTATTTTACCAGGCTACCACCCTGAGACCCACTCTCAGGCTGGCTAGCTTGTTTAATAATCTTTTGTGTGGGACTTTGTCAAATGCCTTGCTAAAGTCTAGGTAGGCCATGTCCACAGCCCTTCCCTGTTCTACTACTTTGGTCACCCAGTCAAAGTAATCTATTAGACTCGTCTGACATGACCTTCCCACTGTGAATCCATGCTGCCTTGGCTCCTGTGCCCCTCTGGCCTCTAGGTACTCAACTATTCTTTCCTTCAGAAGTAATTCCATTATTTTCTCTACCACTGTGATCAAACTTTCAGGTCTGTAGTTTCCTGCCTGTGCCTTTCTCCCACTTTTGTGAAGGGGAATCACATCAGCCTTCTCCCAGTCCTCAGGTACCACACAATCCTCCCATGATTTGTTAAGTAGGGCAGTCAGTGGTGTCACTAGTTTTCCCCTTAGTACTTTTAGAATTCTGAGGTTAATCCCATTGTGCCCCATTGCCTTGTCCACCGTGAGTTTTAGGAGTTCTTTCAAGACCCTTTCTTCTGTGAATGGACTGGTATGGACCACTCTATTCAGAGTGCTTCTATTGTGTGGTTTAGGTACGTACCCTTCCTCTTCTTTTGTGAATACTGAACAAAAGTATTCATTCAGTATCTCTACCTTTTCACTGTCACTGCCCACACACCACCTTCCCCTTTATTAAGCTTCATTATTCCTCCCTTGCTCTTTCTTCACTCCCTAATGTACCTATAAAAGGTTTTAGCCCCTTCTTAACTGAGTTGGCTATCTTTTCCTTGTTTTGGACCTTTGCTATACTGACTGCCTTCCCTGTTTCCTTCTGCTTTAACTGGTACCGTTCTCTGTCCTGCTCCTTCTGTGATTCCTTATACTTTCTGAATGCTATCTTTTTCTCACTAACCTTCCCCGCCACCTCTTTTGAGAACCATAGTATTTTTTCCCCTTCATTTTGTTTTGCTTCACACAAAGGTGTGTTGCCTCTGTGATGGCAGTTTTGATTTTTCCCCATTGTTCCTCCACCCCTCCTTTCTGCCCTTTTGCTAGTGCATTCCTTAGGCACTCTCCCATTCTGCCAAAGTCAGCCCTCCGAAGGTCCGCTACCCTTGCTTTTGTATGGCTTGACTCTATGGCTAAGTTTGTTGTGAACCACACTGTCTGGTGGTCGCTTGTTTCCAAATGGCTACCCACTTCTAAATCTGAGATCCTCCTACCATCCCCATTTGAGAGTACAAGGTCTAAGACTGCTCCCACCTGAGTGGGTTCCAATACTAGCTGCCTGAGGCATGCCCCCTGTAGAGCATCGAGAATGACTCTGCTCTTGGATGTGGCTGCAGCAAATGTGCTCCAGTTAACATCTGGCATATTCAGATCTCCCATCAACAATATCTTTCATTTTTCTGCCATTCTAAGTATGCCTCCTATCATTTCCTTGTCCATTTCCTCCCCCCTGAGACAGGGGTTTGTATACAACCCCTGTACGGAATGTGGTGCCATTTCTTGTCTCCAAGGTGACCCACAGTGCCTCCTCTCTTTCCTGTTTACCCTTTAGTTCCACTGCTTTGATCTCTTCCCCTATTCCCTTACCTAGAGAGCCACTCCTCCTCCTCTTCTTCTTTTACCCTCCCTGTCCCTCCTGTAGATTGTGTATCCCGAAACGATGACATCCCAGTCATGGTTCTCTGTGTACCAGGTTTCTGTGACTGCCACGCTTTCCAGGTGTTCCTCATCCATTAAGGCCACTAGTTCAGGAAGTTTGTTACCCAGGCTATGGGCAATGGTACTCATCATCCTCAATTTTTTGATGGCCTTACCCCTTTTAGCCCTATCCCTGCACTTACTGCCTTTGCCTTTTTCTCCATTTACCCCCATGCCCTGCCCCATATTGACCTCTCTACCTTGGTGTTAACCTTGTTAACTACCCTGTTTTGTGGGGGAGGCTGGGAATTCCCTGCTTCTTTTCAGTGCCTCACCCCTTGGCTAGTTTCAAAGCTTGCCAATGAAGCATTTAAACCTAGCACCTAGAATCCTGGTTCTCCTCCTGGACAGATGCAAACCATCATGCCAGTACAGGCCTGTATCCCTCCAGGTAGATCCCCAGTCCCCATTGAAGCCAAACCCCTGTGCTCCACACCAGCTTTTCAACATTCATTGAATCCCAGGGTGCAGAGTACCCTAGCCTCACCCATGCCATAGATAGGCAGCACCTCTGAGTAGGTTACCATGTGTGCTACTTGTATAAGGCCCCTCCCCTACACCATAAACTCCTCCTGGACAGCTCTGATCCCATTCCCAGCTAGGTAATTTGTCCCCAAGTGGACAATGACATCCAGCTCCCTCTCCCGTGCAGCTGCTCCAGCGATCCTGAGGATTCACTTCCTGTTCCTCAATACCATTATGCCAGGCAGACATCTTACCTCCCTCTCCCATTTCTACCTCCCTAATGACTGAGTCCCCACCAGGAGCTGTTTCCTTCCCCTGTGGGATCCTATGGCCCCTCCTGTGGGTCTCCTTTGTGGAGATTCCAAGCATCCTCCTTGGTCTCCACTGCGAGTGCCTCCATAGAGGAACAGCGCTCTGCCAGAAAGGCATATGAATTGTGAAGAGGTACAACAGGAGTGATGTGCCTCTATTCCACCACTCTCACCCTCCCTGAGCCACCATAGTCCAACCACTCCTTACTCTTGGTAACCTCTGTGGCAGCATCAGTGGCCCTGGTGGTCCCTGGGTGAGGGAGGAGATTTCCCACTCCCCTGCCAGGTCCTGGGTGGGGGAGAATGTTTCCCTACTCCTTGCCAGGATGGCCTGGAAATGAGCAACCTCCTCCTTCAGAGAGGAGAGGTGTCTGCAAATAGGGCTGCATCACAGCCTCCAGAATGTCTCCCAGAAGACTGCCGCCCCACAGCCAGTGCATTGCACCACCTCCCATACGTCTCTTTCCCACTCTGTTAAAATTGTGTTTTGTTTTGTTTTTCTTTTGCTATTAAGGAACCTCACTTCCTCTTAGTAGCATTACCATTTTCCTAGGGACTGTGTACTAGGAACCCCAAAGTTTTTTTTTTTTTTTTTTACAATAGCAGTCACAAGAAGATATCCTCCCAGCTTATGCAACACTGCCTGGCTGCCTCCTGTGGCACACCCCATCATGTTTAGTGTCTGAGCAGGAAGTTATCACACCTTCCTGCTTAACCCCATAACGCTAGGTTAGCTGGGGAAGGGGAGGGTTTGGGCAATCCACCTGTTCTGTGCTGTGAGGACAATCTAAGCAATCCAGTGTGAACCTTCTGAGGCTCTGGCTGGCTCTAATACACAACTTGACTGACTTCAGGAATGAAAGAACACACCAGTGAAAAATTAAATGTTTGTTGCAAAAAGTCACCAAAATAATATCAAGTTACAAATAAGGCAATGTATTCACAGAAAAAGAAAAACAGAATCAGCAGTATTTTAATCCCTCTGTATGTAGCATTTAGGAAGTATAAGGAAACACAGAAGGACTAGGACAGAGAACTATACCAGTTAAGGCAGAAGGAAGAAGGCAGGGCAGTCTGACTAGCAAAGGCCAAAACTGAGGAAAAGATAGCCAACTTGGTTAAGAAGGGGGATAAAACCTTTTACAGCTATATCAGGGAATGTAGAAAGATAAAGGGAGGGGTAGTGAGGCTGAATAAAATGGACGGTGGGTGGGCAGAGAGGGATAGTGAAAAAGCAGGGATACTAAACGAATACTTCTGCTCAGTATTCACAAAAGAGGAGGAGGGGGAGTTGCCTAATCCAATTAACAGAAGCACTCTAGATAGGGGGGGTCGATCCCAGTCCTTTCACAGAAGAAAGGGTTCTGAAAGAACTCATAAAACTGAAGATGGACAAAGCAATAGGGCCTGATGGAATTCACCCCAGAATTCTGAAAGAATTAAGGAAAGAACTAGTGACACCATTGACTAGCTTTTTTAACAAATCATGGGAGGATGGTGTGGTACCTGAGGACTGGAGGAAGGCAGATGTGACTCCCCTTCACAAAAGTGGGAGCAATACAAAGCAGGAAACTACAAATCTGTCAGTTTGACCTCTGTGGTAGGAAAAGTGATGGAATCACTTCTGAAGGAAAGAATTGTTGAGTACCTAGAGGCCAGTGGGGCACAAGACCCACGGCAGCATGGGTTCACAGCAGGAAGGTCATGCCAGACAAATCTAATTGATTTCTTTGACTGGGTGACCAAAGTAGTAGACCAGGGAGGGGCTGTGGACATAGCCTACCTAGACTTTAGCAAGGCATTTGACACAGTCCCACACAAAAGATTAGTAGTCAAATTAACCAGCCTGGGAGTGGGTCCCAGGGTGGTAGCCTGGTTAAAACATTGGCTGGGCAACAGGACACAGAAGGTAATTGTAAATGGAGTCCATTCTGCCTTCGTCTTTCTTTGCTCCCTAATGTACCTATAAAAGGTTTTATTCCCCTTCTTAACCGAGTTGGCTATCTTTTCCTCGGTTTGGGCCTTTGCTATTCTAACTGCCTTCCTTGCAACCTTCTGCTTTAACTGGTACAGTTCTCTGTCCTGCTCCTTCTGTGTTTCCTTATACTTCCTGAATGCTATTTTTTCTCCCTTACCTTCCCTGCCACTTCTTTTGAGAACCATAGCGTTTTTTTCTTTCGTTTTGATTTGTTTATTTGCTTCACACAAAGGCTTGTTGCCTCTGTGATGGCAGTTTTGATGTTTCCCAATTGTTGCTCCACCCCACCTTCTTGCCTGTTTGCTAGTGCTTTTCTGGAGCACTCTCCCATTTTGGCAAAATCAGCCCTCCTGAAGTCCAGTACTTTCATTTTTGTGTGGCTTGACTCTACAGCTAAGTTTATTGTGAACCACATTGTTTGGTGGTTGCTTGTTCCCAGATGGCTACCCACTTCAAGATCAAAGATCCTCTCTCCATCCCCATTTGAGAGTACCAGGTCTAAGATTGCTCCCTCCTGAGTGGGTTCCAAAACTAGTTGTCTGAGGCATGCCCCCTGTAGGGCATTGAGAATGGCCCTGCTCTTGGATGTGGCTGCAGCAAAGGTGTTCCAGTTAACATCTGGCATATCAGGTCCCCCATAAGCAATATCTCCCCCTTCTCTGACATCCCAAGGGTGCCTTCTATCATTTCCTTGTCCATTTCCTTCCCCTGAGATGGGGGTCTGTATACAACCCCTGTGCAGATCGTGGAGACATTTCCAGTCTCCAGGGTGACCCACCGTGCCTCCTCTCTTCCCTGTTTACCCTTTAGTTCTATTGCTTTGATCTCTTCCCTTACATAGAGAGCTTCTCCTCCTCCTTTTCTTCCCTCCCTGTCCCTTCTGTAGATTGTGTACCCTGGTAAGTTGACATCCCAGTCATGGTTCTCTGTGTGCCATGTTTCTGTGACTGCCATGATATCCAGGCATCCCTCTTCCATCAAGGCCACCATTTTGGGGAGGTTTTTGCCTAGACTACGGGCATCCCTCCTTGGCTAGTTTAAATGCTTGCCAATGAAGCAGCGAGGGAGGTACAGGGACTAAACCTATGCCATCCAGAAACAATCAACTACAACTGTGACCCTCCACACTGGGGAGTGCCTTCCTTCCTTTCAGACACCTATTTCACAGAGGTTAAGTAAGAGGTCTAGTCACAAATGACTGCAAATATCTCCCAGTTACAGTTCCTCGCTGGCAAATTAAAGTTAAAACTAAGACAAGTCAACCCCAAAAACAGAATCAATACTAGTTACTTACACAGGTCCAAAAAGCATTAATTCAGTTCAGTGTAGTCTAGAAAATAACCTCCTTTATATAAGGAAGCTCTGGCTGCTTTCTCTCTCTCACTGTCTCAGCAGCCAACAGTTATACCCCCCATTAAAAAATGTACACATCCTTTCCAAATGGCACCCCCTTCCAAACAAATCAGATTGTTGTCAGATGATTCCTCTTCTCTCAAAAGAGGTTATACATGTATCAGACACTCCTCAGTGGCCTACACTAACCCAAATACAGATTAGAATGATAATATTAACAGAGTGGCTAATGGTTTGTGACAGGTACTCAACAAAACTGTACACACATGTGTACAGTGAGTATGCCTGTCTACATCCTTGCCCCCTCCAACAGGTCATCCTTGATACATTCACCCATCTTTATAAAATCTGCCTTCCTGAAGTTCAGGACCCTCACCCTTGTGTGGTTCAATTCCACAGCTGTCTTTATGTTGAACCACACTGTCCGGTGATCACCGCTGCCCAGGTGGCCTCCTGCCTTGACATTTGCAACACTGTCCCTGTTATTGAGTATCAGGTCCAGTACTGCCCCATCACAAGTGGGTTCACTGACTGAGGAACATCTCCTGTAAGGAGTCCAGGATGTCCCTGCTTCTAGCTGAAGCCACAGCTGGGAGGCTTCAAGCTACATCCCATGGATTGAAGTCCCCCACCAGCAACACCTCCCCCTTTTCTGCCATCTTGACAATGGCTTCCACCAGTACCTTATCAATCTTTTCCCCCTGTGCTGTACTCTGTAGATCACACCAGTGCAAATACTGGCTGCATTCACCATCTCTAGGGTGACTCACAGAATCTATGCCACCCCCGTAGTCCCTGTACCTCCCTCACTTTTATGCCTTCCCTCACATTAACCACCACACCCCCTCCTTTGCCTCCAGCCCTGCCCTTCCTGAAAAAAGTATAGCCTGGTATGGCTATGTCCTGGTATGGCTGTGTTCCAGTCATGGTTTTCAGTGCACCATGGCTCAGTAATGGCCACAATATCCAGACTGGCCTCTGCCATGATAGTCTCTAGGTCTGGAATCGAATTATCTAAACTTCTAGCATTCACACACATGACCTTCCAGATTTTGTTACCACACTGTTTGTTATCCGCTTCTTTCCTGTTTTCCCTCTCTCGTTCTCCACTCTCTTTTTAATGTTTCTGTTCCCATCTGCCTTCATTTGTACCACCCTGCTTCCTTTATTAATTCCCACTGTTGAGAGGAGAAGGAAGTGCATATCAGCCTCCCCAAAGGTGCACCAGCCAAATGATTAATTAACAACAAATGGAAAAGAGGCTTGCCACACACCAAAGAACTGCAGTGAAAATGTTGAACTTTATTATTACAAATGACACAGCATTTGCCTGGCTTTTAGCCAAGCTGTGTGATTTGTAATAATAAAGTTTAACATTTTCACTGCAGTTCTTTGGTGTGAGCCCAGCCTTCTTTCATTTATTGTTTATTAATTTACACCCTGGGGGATTCCAGTCCCCTCAGGTACTTCCCTACTCTCCACTTCAGCCTATGGGGGTGCAATTTTTGCCTCCCCAATTTTTCTGCCACCCCCCTCAGCTAATTTAAATGCTTATCAAAGTAACATCTAAACCATCCACTTAGCACTGAAGTTTCCCTCAAGGATGGATGCAGGCCATCACCCTGGCAATGGTCCTTATCCCTCCAAGGTGTGTCCCAGTACCAGATGTAGCCAAACCCCATCTCCCTGCACCATTCCTTCAACCATGAGTTTAAGGTCCTGACGTGGAGATCCCTCTCTTTCCCTTTCTAGTAGACAAGGAGAACCTCAGTCAAAGCCACTGAGTGTGCTACCTGTCTAAGTCCATGACCCAGCTCCCTAATGTCCCCTGTACTATCCCAGGCCCCTTTCCTAGCCAGGACATTAGTCCTCAGATGGACAATGGCATCCAGCTCTGCCTTCCATCCTGCTGCCCTAGTGATCCTCAAGATCTGCTTCACATCCCACCATGCCATGGAGCTGCATAATCACCTAACCCCCCTCTTCCTTCCCCTTCCTATTCCCAAATCTATACCCCTCATAATCAAGTCCCCAACCAGAAGTTGCATCCTCCTCCTCCTCTGGGGTCCTCCTCCACTTTTTGGGGTAGAGTCTCCACTACAGAGGACCTCCACATCCTCCCTGGCCACAACCACATGTGCCTTCTCCTGGCAGTCCCACCTCACCAGTGTGGTATAGGAATTAAATAGTGGTACCAGTTGAAGATTGTGCCTCTGACCCACCACCTAAACCCTTCCAGAGCCTACCATAGTCCAGCAATTCCTTTGCCCTGGCATGCACTGAGGTGACAGTGGTAGGCTTGGTGACCCCATGTGGAGGAAGAGGCCACCCCGAATCCTAGTCATCTCATCCTGGAGTCTAGTGAACTCCTTCACAACCCAGAGAGATACAAGCAGATGGGGCAGCACTGTAGTCTCCAGAAGGTCTCTCTGAAAACTGCTGCATGACAGGCACTGCACTGCACCAATCCCAGCATTTCCATCTTCTTTTCTTCCTGTGTAACTTGGAAATACCTATGTACCTACACCTCTGATAGTGTATTTCTAGTCTCTGTTTTCTTCTGGTGACACCTGTCAATGCCTAAGAGGTCAGTTTTATATTTGTTCCACTCATGTGCTTGGGCATAAATGTGTGTAGGACCCAGTAGGGGTGCTGCCTTTTATCCTCCTAGTCAAGACTTCCTGTCTGGCCATGACTGATCTTTATCTCCAATAGTCCCACCTTCCTGCTTCAGGACCTTTCCTACCCAATCCTGGATTCCAACCCTGCAGCAAGCTCCCAGCCAAAAAGAACCAGGTTTGCAAGTTGCTTTGTAGTTTTAAGAAAAGCTGGTCTCCCCGTTGCTGGTGCTTACTTTATTTGGAAGCGCGCCAAACATTGAGCTTTGCTGAACTTTTTAAAACTCCAGTCCCTCAGACCTGATTGGTCCTTACCTCCTACATCTTTAGTGCTGGTGAAAGATAAGGGACTGTCATCACTGGAGACTGTACCCCTTTGTTTAATGGTCAGGTACAGTGGGGGGCAGGTACAATGTGAGAATGTTCAGTGCAGTTTTCTTCATGCTATAATATATTTAGTGTCAGTGAAAGATACTGTGAGGGACTGTCACCACTAGAATATAAAAATGAGAGTGCTGCGTGTAATGGTTATAGCATCATTCTTCAGCTTCCCCAAGGTTCCTGAACAGTATCCCATGTAAAAAGTAAAGGTGGGGTGGTTGTTTTCCTTTCTAAGGAAATATATACTTCTTTAAAGAGGTTGTACTGTTTACCAAATTTTATTAAGATTCCCAATGTTTCACTCAGATTAATGCGCTTTTTCAAGGGTCAGTAATGTTGGTCTGTTAACAGAAAAAATATATACCAATTCAGTTTTTGGCAAAAGTAGCATGATTGTATCAATAATATTTTTTGTGTGTCTGTGGTGTACCTGCATTAGGTTTCTATCATGGTACAGTAACTTGACAGTGCTTAAATAAATTAGATTATCTGGCCCTTTAAATTAGCCTACAATAGAATGAAATGATACATTTGAATAACAAAAGTGTTTAGAAAAAAGTATCTCTGCTGATGATAAATTATTCTTAAATCTGCTATCTAGAGATTGTAGCCCCATAGCTGAGAGAAGCACATACCTGATGCATTCTGTATTTTGCATGTGGAGCTTGCCAAGAATGAACATCGAACATATTAGAATGTCATGGCCTCACACTAATGCAATATTTGAAACATCACAGAATACCAATAGGTCTTCATTTTAATACTAAACCTAATTTGGTTATAAACTTGGCTAAATTGATGAACAAATGTGATGGTGTTAGGAATCAGGTGAGTTGTGATTTCATGTGTGCCCTTATAGAAGTAATCGTTGAGGAAAGACAAACATAGAAAGAGAAACTCAATTAGCAGAAGATTCACTCAAACTAAAAATGGAGGAAGCTGAATTTAAGAAAAATTTGGATGACGTGAAACAAAGGTTAGAGGAATGTGAGGACAGAATAAAGCAGCAGAAAATTAAGAACTCTCAAAGACCCCACTGTGGCTCAATGAGTGCCTGGAAGTCTCACATGGAACTGCAAGCTTGCTAGCCTTTAAGTCTGAACTTAAAAAACAAATTCTCTCCAGGAACGCTTGTGACTGTCCTAGTGGCACCTTAGATGGCTCTTGCCCCACGAACACTCCCCAAAGATGTCTCTGCACTTGCCTACATCATCCACCCCTCAATTTTCACTCTACACAGCCTATATCATCCACCACTCTACCTCACCTCCCCCTGCACACCCACCACAGTCCCCCACCTCCTTACCTGTCCTTGCAGACCACACCTCATACCTTCCAGATCCCCTCCTCTCTCTCCCTTCTCCTCTTAACTTCTTGTAATCACCCATCACTTTTGGCTCCCTCCTCCTTTTGTTGTCACCTACCCTCAGGCTTTCTCCAACCTTCCTTACTGTTTCCACTTCCCACCCCTCACATTTCTGTTCTGACAAACTCTTTCTATCAGACTGCTAATCTTTCCCCTCACCTCTACCCCTCTCCTCGCTGACCATGTCTCATCCCCCTTCCCCTCTCTCCCCCCTAACTTCTTATAATCGCCCATCACCACTGGCTCCCTAACCCTTTCTGTTGCCACCTATTCTCTTGCTTTCTCCAACCTTCCCCACTGTTTCACATCCCACTCCCCACTTTCTTTTTTGACAAAGTTTTCTACCAGACTGCTAATCTTTCCCCTCACCTCTACCCCTCTCCTCCCACCTGCCCCAATATTCTCCCTTGAACCCATCTAGTCTCCTCACTGCCAAGGATCAGTGTCACCTTAACTATCTCCCTATGGTAATTGTTATTGCTGCACCTCACTGAACTCTTTGTTTATTATCATGAGCTGTATATTATGTATTTTCAACTATTTGTTTTGTTCTGTGACATGGAACCTTTGTAAAAGAGCTTCTGCTCAAAGGTTGTTTCTGAATAATAAATAAATAAATAAAGGGACACCAATAACTATAGAGACAACAGGGTGTATATATGTACAAAAGATTTAGTAAAAAGAAACGGGGTTGGAATACACAATACAACACTGACACTAGCACTGATAGCAATTATAGCTATACAATTAATACCCTTAAAAAAGCTTGATTTACTGACCCTGAATTCCCACAATGATCTGTATTATGAATCACTGGGACAAGCTTTTAAAAAGTGAAAACAGATAAATGATCTGTTATAAAATACACTTAAAAGCTGTTTTGGTATGGTGTCTGTTAATTGTATGGCTTTCAATGAAGTGTATCATACTTTGTTTTTGTCTACATCCTGCACTGTATAGAATGAAAAAGTCCAAAAATAAACTTTACAAAAAAATATGAGCAAAACATTGAGGATCTTAATACAATTTTGGTAAACAGAAGAACCTCATTGAAGAAGCATATATTTCTTTTAAAAAGGAATACAACAACCCCACCTTTATTTTTTACTTGGGATACTCTCACCGCTAGAGACTGAGGCTTTCTTTTTTAACAACAGATCATACACAGAGTGGTCAGTCAGTCTAATAGACCTCAAACTGAGGTTACTAGGGAGGTTGGTGGTCTTTATTCTGAGGTTGTTGACTAGGACAGGGATCGCCAGCATGCCATTACTGAGGTTCCTTGCAGGGGTGCAAGTCAGGCTAGGATTGCTGAGATTTGCAGTGCTACTGTTGGTTGGGTTGCAGACAAAGTCTAGCATTGTTGGGTTTGCTGGTAGGGACTAAACTCAGGCTGGGATGGCTGGTTCTGGCATTGATAGTACTGCTGTGGTTGCTAGTAAGGGTTAGATCTGAGATGGGATCACTGGGACTAGCATTGCTGGTGTTGCTGGCTAGCAATTACATCCCAGTCAGTGGCACCTCCTCCAAGTGACAAAGATTACAAAAAAAAAAATCACTGCTCAGTTTGGTTTATATGTTATGCTCTTTCTCTTGTCCTGATTACTTGATTTGCGTAAATATCTTATTTTGCACTTACAGATTCCCTAATTTAATATTTTTTTGTTTAATGCAAGGTACCATGAGTTTAACAAATAGGGTGCCATATAAATACAATTTACTATTACTGCTACTAATTCTACACAACAAATACCTACCCAAAAGGCAGGCGCTTCAGTTTGGTGGCACCAGCCATCTCTTGCTTTACAATGTTGATTGTGGTTTATTGTGGACAGGCTCATTCATTTGTTTCATGAAGATTCAGGAAAGTTCTAAGTTTCTTAAAGACAAATGACAAGCTTTTTCTAGTTACTCTTGTTTTTTGCCACCTTTCATTCCCCCAGGAGCCTAACACTTTCAGGCCCCTCATTGCACTGCTCCTCACCCACCAGGCTCACTCTCGGCAGCATTGTCCACTGTCAACTCAGTGTAATCCTCTGTAGCCTAGGTTGATTTTATCCCACCTTGTGGGTATCCCTTTGTCTACGGGGTGAAGAATGAGAGAGAAGTGTCCTGCCAAAGTTATTTCTAAGCTGAGTGATGGATATGCTGCAGATGAAGGTCAGATGGCATGGGGAGCACACAAAGAAGGCCATCATCCAAGGCTGCCATCTCTCCTCCCATCCTGCCTTTCCACTTGAAGAATGTGCTACTTCAATGCCATGGGGATGGGTCCTATCAGTATGTGATCCCATGTGCCAGCAGTGGCCCCATGCAACCTCCAGTTGCTGCTGTCTGAGTGGTTCACATCTCCCCCTTCCCCTAAGAGGAGACCGTCACTTGGCTGCTCTGTTGGCTTCCATTCCTGATGTCCCGGGATTGAGGCATGAACCTGGGTGGCAGTGTGCCTGAGCAGCTGCACAACACTCAACCCCTTGTCAATGACTCTTTTAAAAAGAATCTTGATGTGGGTTTTGTTCAACAGTTAACATTTCTTCTGAATATTGGGTTAAGGCTTCAGAAACGGAACATCCTCAAGAGTCATAGAAACATAGAAACATAGACTTTGATGGCAGATAAGGACCGCTTGGCCCATCTAGTCTGCCCATTTCCCTACCTACAGGATAGGCCGTAGATCCTAGTTAACCAACAGCCTACTTCTTCCTACCCCCCACAAGAATTGCCTTATGTCTGTCCCATGCATTCTTGAATTCTTCCACAGTTTTAGACCCCACATCCTCCTCAGGAAGGCTGTTCCATGCATCCACTACCCTCTCTGTGAAATAATACTTCCTCACATTGCCTCTGAACCGCCCTCCTTCTATCTTTAAATTGTGTCCCCTTGTTCTTGCAAGTCTCTTTTTCTGAAAGATGCTACCCTCTTGGACTTTGTTGATTCCACTGAGGTACTTAAAAGTTTCTATCATGTCCCCCCTCTCCCTTCTTTCCTCAAGGGTATACATATTAAGCTCCTTTAGTCTCTCCTCATACAGCTTCTCTTGCAGACCCTGAACCATTTTAGTTGCCCTCCTCTGGACTACCTCTATCCTGTCTATGTCCTTGCGGAGATGGGGTCTCCAGAAATGGACACAGTACTCCAGATGGGGTCTCACCAACTGTCTGTACAGAGGGATAACAACTTCCTGTTTTCTGCTGCTGATGCCTCTCCCTATACATCCCAGTATACCCCCAGCCCTCCCTACTGCCTTCTCACATTGCTTGCTAACCTTAAGGTCATCTGATATGATTACCCCCAGGTCCCTTTCCTTTTTTGTTGTTGTTACTACCTCCCCACCCATTGTGTATTCTTCCCCTGGGTTCTTGTTTCCCAGGTGCATTATTTTGCACTTCTTTGCATTGAATCCTAGCTGCCATACTTCTGACCATTCCTCCAACCTTGCCAAGTCCCTTTTCATCCTTTCCACACCTCCTTGTGTATCAACCCTGTTGCAGATCTTTGTGTCATCTGCAAAAAGGCATACTTTTCCTTCCAGTCCCTCTGCAATGTCACTGATGAAGACATTAAAAAGGACTGGACCCAATACTGAACCCTGCGGTACCTCACTAGTAACCTCTCTTTCTTCAGAATGGACTCCATTTACAATTACCTTCTGTGTCCTGTTGTGCAGCCAATGTTTTACCCAGGCTACCACCCTGGGACCCACTCCCAGGCTGGTTAATTTGACTATTAATCTTTTGTGTGGGACTGTGTCAAATGCCTTGCTAAAGTCTAGGTAGGCCATGTCCACAGCCCCTCCCTGGTCTACTACTTTGGTCACCCAGTCAAAGAAATCTATTAGATTCATCTGACATGACCTTCCCGCTGTGAATCCATGCTGCCTTGGGTTCTGTGCTCCACTGGCCTCTAGGTACTCAACTATTCTTTCCTTCAGAAGTGACTCCATCACTTTCCCTACCACAGAGGTCAGACTGACAGGTCTGTAGTTTCCTGCCTCTGTCTTGGTCCCACTTTTGTGAAGGGGAATCACATCCACCTTCCTCCAGTCCTCGGGTACCACACCATCCTCTCATGATTTATTAAAAAGAGTAGCCAGTGGTTTCACTAGTTCCTCCCTTAATTCTTTTAGAATTCTGGGGTGAATTTCATCAGGCCCCATTGCTTTGTCCACCTTCAGTTTTAGGAGTTCTTGCAGAACCCTTTCTTCTGTGAAAGGACTGGAATCGACCCCCCTATCAAGAGTGCTTCTGTTAATTGGATTAGGCACTTCCCCCTCCTCTTTTGTGAATACTGAGCAGAAATATTTGTTCAGTATCTCTGCTTTCACTGTCCCCTCTGCCCACCCACCGTTCATTCTATTCAGCCTCACTATCCCTCCCTTTGTCTTTCTCCTCTGATGTACCTATAAAGGTTTTATCCCCTTCTTAACTGAGTTGGCTATCTTTTCCTCAGTTTGGGCCTTTGCTATTCTGACTTCCTCCTGCTTCCTTCTGCCTTAACTGGTACAGCTCTCTGTCCTGCTCCTTCTGTGTTTCCTTATACTTCCGGAATGCTATCTTTTTCTTCTTGACTTTCACAGACACCTCTTTTGAGAACCATGGTGGCTTTTTCTTTCATTTTGATTTGTTTATTTGCTTCACACAGAGGCTTGTTGCCTCTGTGATGGCAGTTTTGATGATTCCCCGTTGTTTCTCCATACCTCCTTCTAGTCTGTTTGCTAGTGCTTTTCTGAGGCACTCTCCCATCTTGCCAAAGTCAGCTCTCCTAAAGTCCAGTACCCTCACTTTTGTATGACTTGACTCTGTAGCTGAGTTTAATGTGAACCACACTGTTTGATGGTCACTTGTCCCCAGATGGCAACCCACTTCTAGATCTGAGATCCTCTCCTGCCCCCATTTGAAGTACGAGGTCTAAGATTGCTCCCTCATGAGTGGGTTCTGAAACTAGCTGTCTAATGCCTGTCACCTGTAGGGCATCAAGAATGGCCCTGCTCTTGGATGTGGCTGCAGCAAATGTGTGCTCCAGTTAACTTCTGGCATATTCAGGTCTCCCATCAATAGTATCTCCCCTTTCTCTGCCATTCTAAGAATGCCTTCTATCATATCCTTGTCCATTCCCTCCCCCTGACATGGGGGTCTGTACACAACCCCTGTGCGGATTGTGGTGCCTTTTCCAGTCTCCAAGGTGACCCACAGTGCCTCCTCTCCTTCTTGTTTACTCTTTTGTTCAGTTGCTTTTATCCCTTCCTTTACATAGAGAGCTACTCCTCCCCCTCTTCTCCCCTGCCTGTCTCTGCTGTAGGTTATGTACCCTGGTATGTTAACATCCCAGGCATGGTTCTCTGTGTACCATGTTTCTGTGACTGCTACTATATCCAGGCATCCATCTTCCATCAAGGCCACCAGCTCAGGGAGCTTGTTGCCCAGACTACGGGCATTGGTACTCATTACCCTCCATTTCCTGATGGCCTTACTCCCTTTTGCCCCATCCCTGTCCTTCTTGCCTTTGTCGCTTTCTCCATTTATCCCTGCCCTTCTCCCTATCGATACCTCTATGTTGGTGTTTGCCGCTTACTACCTGTGATTATTTGGGGGCTAGGATTTCCCTGCTTCTTTCAGTGCCTCCCCTTGGCTGGTTTAAAAGCTTGCCAATGAAGCATTTAAACCTATCACCTAGGATCCTGGTTCCCTTCCCCGGACAGATGCAGCCCATCATGCCAGTATAGGCTTGCATCACTCCAGGTGGACCCCCAGTCCCCAATAAAGCCAAATCCCTAGGCTCCACACCAGTTTTCAACTACTGATTGAATCCCATGGTGTGGAACACCTAACCTCTCCTATGCCATAGATGGGCAGCACCTCCGAGAAGGTTACCGTGCGTGCTACTTGACTAAGGCCCCTCCCCAATTCCACAAACTCTTCCTGCACTTCTCTAATCCCTTTCTTAGCCAGGTCATTTGTCCCTAGGTGGACAATGACATCCAGCTCCCTCTCCTGTGCAGCTGCTCCGGCAATCCTGAGGATTCGCTCCCTGTCCCTCCAAGCCATGGCGCCAGGCAGGCACCTTACCTCCCTCTCCCCTTCCTCCCCAGTTCTACCTTCCTAACAATGGAGCCCCCACCAGGGTTGTTTCCTTCACCTGCAGGGTCCCCTGCCACCCTTCTGTGGGTCTCCTTTGTGGAGGTTCCCAACATCCTCCTTGGTCTCCTGCGGGTGCCTCCATAGAGGAAACACACTTTGCCAGAATGGCATAGGGTGTGGAGAGGTACAACTGGAGGATGTGCCTCTGTTCCACCACCCTCACCCTCCCTGAGCCCACTGTGGTCCAACCGCTCCTCTTTCTTGGCAACCTCTGAGGCAACAGCAGTGGCACTGGTGGTCCCTGGATGGAAGAAGAGTCCTACAAATCCTGGTCAACTCAGCCTGGAGATGAGCAACCTCCTCCCTCAGCCCAGAGAGGTGCCTGAAGATGGGACAACACTGCATCCTCCAGAACGTCTCCCGGAAGACTGCTGCTCCACAGCCACTGCACTGCACCACTCCAATCATGTCTTATTTCTGGCCCCTTAACTGTTTTCAATCCTTACTCTTTCCTCTGTTTTTTTTTTCTCTCTCTCTCCTTACTTTCTGCCTGTGTGCCCTTTAAGCTCCTGATTGTCCTGTTCTGAGACAAGAATATCCTATATTTCTCAGTGGACCACTTGCTTGCTCAGAGGCAGACCTCCAGCAGCTAGAGGGGGCTGGAGAGCTACTCCTGTCCTTCTAGGATGGTGGGTCTTTGGTGGTTCTGTGATTACTCACTTCCTGCTCCCAAACAGGAAGTTCCTGTTGTCAGTCAAATCCTGTGCCTATAAAAATAGAACTAGCTTTGGGTGGAGGTGCAGGGAGGAAGAGGGCAATATAGTCCCAGCAGAGAAGTCCAGTCACACAGCAGTCCTTTCTCCTGGTGTCTTCTGCCAAGATATTAGCAGAATCTTTCTAAGGCAGTCTTTAAATGTAGCTTCCTTCTAGCTAAGCCACTCCCCCTAATTACTAGATCTTTCTACCAGTAATTTAAACCTCACAGCAGTTAAGTCCTTTCAATCACCTGATATTTACACCTATAACTGTTCAGATACCCATTCAGTTCAGTTAACCCAGACAGACACACACACACTTTTTTTTTGTTTTGTATGTTAGTTTTTTTTTTTACCCTAAATTAAAGGTCCAAGTACAAAAGTTCTTCTATTTTAGTCCCAGCAGAGAAGTCCAGTCACACAGCAGTCCTTTCTCCTGGTGTCGTCTGCCAAGTCACACATGAATAATAGAACTAAGTTTGTTTTTTTTTGCACACGTTGACTTTTCTGTACCTTCTGTTTACTTAATTGTGAAGTTTGAAAGCAATGTGTGATTCGTACCTAGAAATACATCATTTTATATGTAAAAATGCAAATCATGCTTTGGTTTCTAAAACTGAAACTAATGTAAGGGGCTTGGCAAAAGGTGAAAAGGCACACTCAATACTGAGAAACAAATGGTACTAGGAGAATAGCTTTTACATGATCATGCTGTATTTCTGTTAAATCAGTACATCTTAGACCTAAAAAGAGGGAAAAATATCATCTCATAAAAATGGTTTTAGTATATGTTAAATAAGGGAACATATCTAACCATGTTTTCATGCAGTCAACCACAAAAAACATCAAGCAAACTCTAAACACCATTTATTACTAACATAAATTTTAATGAACCTAATTAAACTATGTCTGTTAATGTTGTATTGTATTTACACTGCTTAACTTAAGTTCAATATTATTTGTAAAAGGCACATAAAATGTACTGTACAGTCAGTATTAACATACACAGATGGAATGATGCAGTTTCAAGGGAATATGAAGTCATGATAAATAATACACTCAATGTTTTAGCTATACAGTTCACAAATGCACTCATTTAGACTGGTATTGCAAATTCTTACAGTATGCTGCCTGTCCACGTGCTACATGGTAAAATTGTTCATATCAAATCAGATTCATACCATCACAGTTTTCCTCTAGACTCTGCTGCTAGATTACTAGGAATGTCTGTAAAAAAAATCCACAAGAGTATAGAAAGTGATATACTGTTAGTGAAAAAGTGATAAACATTTTTCTCTGAAGTATTTAGGCCATTTCCCAACTACTGTAACTATGTGCAGCACTTGCTGCAAAAGCACTGTCAGGTATAACATGGGATAGACAATGTACAATGATGATTTGAAGTTTTGATTTAGATGCAAAAGATGTTTCAGCTTTTAAATGTTTAGCTGTCTTCACAACTGAAACTTTATTTGACAGATGGTATAGTTCAGCAGGGAACTTAACTGTGCCAGACCTCGAGCTGCAGGAGTTACAGTGGCCTATTAGGGTTCAATCTTACCTTGTGCTTTCTCCCCAGTTAAAAGGAACTGTCAGTGTTGTGTAGTCTATACTGCAGTTCTATGGGGACAAATACTGGTGAACCACCTCATAATTCTAGCACATCTTTGTCTGACTCTTATCTTGCTGAGAATATATATAAATAAAACTATAATAAAATTCACTTTCTTTCAGTCATGATGTGAAAAATCTGTTATACTTAAAGATGAGATACAGTAGGGTATATATATACTGTATATTAAATGATATATGGTAAAAGGAAATCAACCCATGGGGGTAACCAGATCACAAAAGCCAAAAGCTTGAAGGGTGGGTGGTTTTATGATTTGGTTAGTCCCCTTGATGAGTTTATTACTGACTATGATGAACTTGCCCATCTTTTATTTGTGTAATACACTTGGATGGTTAATGTTAGTTTTGTTCACAATTGCTCATACGGTGAAAGGGTATACAGGGAAATAACTGCTATCCACTTCTATGAGGAAAAGTCCCATCTATACAATATAAACCTATAGGATATATTGTCATTTAATAATATTCAGATTCAAGTATTAAACATTTCTCTGTCTTCACCCTTTTGGCATTTGGATGTGGGCTATCATTAATCTTTGTTTTACTTCAAGGATGAAGTGGGAAACAAAACAGTGCATTAAGTGAACCATACACTGTATAGTGGCTTTGCACATGCAGTTAAAGTTTATCTCCATATCAGCATGAATGTCACTGTGGTAACATTTTTGTTCTCTATAGGAACAGAAACCTTTAATTGACAGTCAACAAGTGCAGTACAGTAACCCCTGCAAACTGTCACAGTTCATGTGGATTGCAGACAGAAAAAAATAGAACCTATGTTAGGTCAGCACCATTGTTTTAAGTAGCTTGATAGATCATTCACATAGCAAACCATCTGCACTTCTTTCTTCACAAAGTTTGACATACAGTTGTCTTGAGGGATTATAGCTTTGCTACCGCCTTTAACATTTTGATAGCTCAGTGAATGGATTTGATTGCAAATATGATGGTCCACTTTCAGTTGAAAGGTGTCATTTACCTATTGTGTAAATCACCTGAAAATCAATCATATAACAAATTATCTTCTGAAATTGTCTTCCAAAACAAAGAAATACTGTTTTAAATATATTCTTGGTAATTCATAACAACTGAAATATACAGCAAGCACAATAATGTGATTAGACAGAAGAACTATTACTGTGTACTTACTAAATGGTGTATATATTTAGATGTAAAAATGTTATTTTAAAAAGGTAATGGCCAAATAGTGAGGTGTAGAAAGTACCCCGAGCAATTATTGCTTTGTCTCCAGTGAAATGCTTATACAGTAGCAAGAATGTGAAGTCTAGCAAGTAGCATTTCATTTGTGTAGAATAATTATGAAACATAAGTGACATAGTTTTCAAACGAACCAATCATATCTACTATCTAGTTGTCATTATCTTACTATGAATTGTCCCAAAATGGAAAGTATGCATAATGGGAGGTTTTACAATGAAACTACTAAAATGTTATGGTTCTTATGTTCCATAGGACACTTGTTTTTAACAAAGGGTACTGCAAGCCCATAGAGATATTTTGTAATACACACCTTTCTGAGCAGGCTACCAGTTGATCTCTGATCTCTGTGAGTACTGTTAGAACAAATAAATACTAGCTAATAAATTAAAAGTATCTTAATGTTATATGCATTTAAATTTAGTTTATGAATAATGATTATAATTATATTCTCACTAGAAGAATGCACTAGCTACAAACTCAAGTAGAGCTGTGTGGAATGAGAAAGTTCTGAAGTTGTGAAATTTCGACAGAATGCTGAGAAAGGTTGTGAAAGTTTGTGGAATTTTGTTAGAATTTCATGGAATTTTTGAAATTTATGACTTTGGACATAACTCATCAGTCAATTGAATTAGAGATCTGAAACGTAGCATGATTACTTGTAGATAGGTGCTCTAATGATGTGCTTAATATATTTACATTAGAATGCATTGTCTCAAAATTATGGGTGCTCAAATCCTGTCATTGTAATTTGTGTGGGAAATGTCATGCACAGTTTTATTTGCAGGTATGTCAGGCACCTTTTGGAGGTAGAAATCTGAAACTAGGTACATAAATAAATGTAGTGACAACCCTTATACCTACAAAATATTAATATTATTTTGACTAATGCTTCAAAAATATATTGAAAGAACTAAAATTAATATTTTTGCCAAAATGTTTCGTTACCTGTAGCACAGCTCCCTTTAATGCTTGAGAACTAAAACTTTGTGCACATACTCATGTTGCAAATTTATCATAAGTCCTGACACTGTGGAGCAATTTGGATACACATTTCTAAAACTAGATTGAAATAACTGAAAATTAAATTTTGATCAAAGTTTGGTCACCCTCAACTCATCCCCTTTTAATATAGGACTTGGAAATTTGGTACATTTATGAAAGTCATTAGTACCTGTACACCTGCCAAGTTTGGTATAATTTGGATGCATACTTTGAAAACTGGACCAGTATAAGTGAAATTTAAAATGTGACGAAATTCAGAGACATTTTTTAAATTTATTAATTTGGTCATACCTCAGCCTTTGCTTGAGTTAGAGATCTGACATTTGGCATGATTACTTGCTGACTGGAGTTCTGATGGTTGGCCAAACATCATGATATTAGGATGCATCATCTCAAAACAATAGCTGCTCAAAGTCTTATTTTTTTGTGGGAAATTTCATGAAAAGTTTTATCTGCATAAAACTGAAGCACCTTTGGAGATAGAAATCTGAAACTGGGTACATGTATACATGGGTTAATAACCTGCATACCCATAACATTTTATAGCATTTTGATGAATGCTTGCAAAATTATACTAAACGAAAAACAAGATTTTAGCAAAATATTTTGGCTATCTATAGCATAGCTCCCTTTTAAGCTTGAGACATACAACATGGTGCTCATAACTATAAAACAGTGGAGAAGTCTGGCTAAATGTTAAAACTACATGGAAAAAAATGAAAGTCAAATTTTGATTAACTTTCTGGCCACCCATAACTCAGCTCTCTTTCAGTCTAGTACTCAGACATTTAGCACACGAATGCAGTCCTCAGTACCTGTGTACCTGCTAAATTTGGTATGTTTTAATATGTACTTTAAAAACTAGACCAAAATAACTGAAATTTAAAATTTGGTGAAATTCTGCAGAAGTTTGACACAAATTCAATGAAATTCCATGGAATCAGAATAATAATTCTGTAGATATTCTGCTGGCAGAATTTTATATTCTACACAACTTTAAACTGAGGCTATCAATATCTGCTTCATTTTATGTGTGTTATATAGATTTACACGTGATCATGACTTGGAGATCTTTTTTTCCTGAAATTGGAATTATTATTTACATAAACATTTATAAATCATAAATGCAAATACGTGATGTGGTATGAAAGCACATTCTTTCCTGCAAGTAAACACATGGTCCAAAAGTCATAGAAAAAAGGTTCAGAGGTAGAACCTCATGTAGATCATAGAACACCATTCCATACTGTGTGGGAAAAGCTGTAATATAAAAATTATGCCAGAAATGCTGCAGTCTGATTGGATGTCAGCATTGCAAGACCCTTACATTAATCTCTGTTACATTGTCATGTATGGCCTGACACAATGGTAGATGAATTCTTCCTGTCAGCATTCCATCCTCTTGCACTGCTGAATGACTCGAATGATGCATTCTGATTCTGAATCAGAATTCTTAAATTATTGAAGGATGAACTATTTTATAAAAAATCTCCATTTTAGTAAGGACAACACTCAAAAGATATACTTCTAACATGTTTGGAGTATTTTTTTTTATAATAGCAGTAAGACACTCCTAGAAGTTATAGTAACAGTCAGTTAATCACCCCTTAGAGATAGTATGACATTCAACACTGCCTCATGGTACAATACACCCAGGGGGTGCTTAACAGGCTGTTAATTTAACCCTTGGCCATCTCTTATTGCTTAAATACTCCACTAATTCATATTAAGGATCTTATTTGTACCCCATGAGGTAAATAACTTGTTTCCTAATTACAAAATAAATTATTAATATTGAATGCAGGTAAATTAGCTTAGAACACCTGTTTGGTAGACAGCTCTATGTTAGGGTACAGAGAGTGACCTAATGGGGATTTCCTGCATTGGCCCACTGTATTACGTAATAACTGTGTTCATGCTCTTTATCTTTAATATGTGCCTTTTCACTTCTCCAGCAGTTGTGAATTGAATCTGTTGCCTGTTTCTGCCATAAACTGGACTTTCAGTTACTTCCTAACTATTTTTACTGGCATGTAACCCCTGAATGCTGATGCATTTTGTTGAAGTTTTGCCACATCAGAGAATCTGTCTGCCTGCAACATCACCTTTATAACAATAATTATACAATTTCTGTAATGTTACTCTTGTATTTTTTTTGGGGGGGATGGGGGGTTGTAAGCTTTTCATACAGTATTAAAGATCTGGGGCCAGATATTCAAAACATAGCGCCAGTTGCAAACCGACTGTGCCACAATTGTGTCTCATTTGTGCTGGGCCACCATATTCAAAAGTCCAAATAACACCAGTGCAACATGTTAGTGCTTGTACTAAAAGTTAATGTATGCATGGTGCAAAGTGAAGGGCAGGGACATGCATACTGGTACACTGGTATCTTCAAAACTATAGTGCCATGCAATGAGCATTAGTATGACATGTAGCACGGTATAAATTACCGCCTTTGGAAAGATACTGAACTCCTGGCAAACCACAGATGGGGGTGTGGAGACAGCATCATCATGAGCAGCATGGTACACCTGATGTAATATAACCTGGTGTTCTAATGTCCCTCTATGATCCCTATCCCTGATGTCACAATAAGAATATATAGTAAAATAAACCCTAGTGGTCTAGTGGCTGGCCCTGATCACTGTTGTCACATTAAATATATCTATTCACATGACCTGGTGGTCTAGTGGCCCTCCCTCCCTGAA
Organism: Neoceratodus forsteri; assembly: GCA_016271365.2. NCBI lineage: Eukaryota > Metazoa > Chordata > Ceratodontiformes > Ceratodontidae > Neoceratodus > Neoceratodus forsteri. The sequence goes on along the minus strand of JADMNL010000023.1, from coordinate 302,126,564 downwards.
CCCTTATGACCCCACTATCAGATTAAGAAATGCAAGCCCCTATCATTGGTGATACAGTGCCCCCCCAAACCCTGATATCTCTGTTATCAGATCAAGAAATGCAAGCCCCTATCATTGGTGATGCAGTGCTCCCTCTCCCTGAACCCAGATGTCCCCATTATCATACCAAGATATGCAAGCCCCTTTCATTGGTGGTTGAGTGGCCACACCCCCCCACTTCAGCAGCTTTTGCCCACCATGTCCCCCATGCTGAAACAGAACAGGCATCGGCACAGTGCTCCTCACACCTCTGCGGCCAGTGCTGACTGAACTGTCATTTTGTGCTGTACTGTATAGTGTAGGCATGTGCATACACAAGACAGTACAACACTGAGTGACAGTTCAGTCAGCACTGGCCAGGGAAGTGTGAGGGGAGCTGTGCTGATGCCATCTCTGTTTTGGCATGAGGAGCATGGGGTGGTGGGCACAACCTGCTGGGGGGCCACTCAACCACCAATGAAAGGGGCTTGCATATCTTGATCTGATAATGGGAACATCAGGGTTCAGGGAGGGGGGAATACTGCATCACCAATCATCCTGCAGCTGTGCCAGATGAAAGTACAAAACTCTACAGGTGCAGAAGTTTCATTCTGCGTCTGGGGTTGGGTGTCGGTACTTAGTCCCCAACCCATTTGAAAATCCAGCCCTATATTTAGAAATTGTTGTTTTTTTATGCAGCACTAGTTCCAACTCCAGAAATTATTATTCTTTGAATGCATTATTCAGTTTGCATGTTATCACATATAAAAGTCTCAAACATTGTGAAACTAGATTTTTAACTGTTTTTTTAAATCATGATTCAAATACTGTATTTTATAATAAATTTATTGTTTTAACACTAGTTAACTTTCTGTGAAGAAATCCAAAATGAACATTAACCAGCTCAGTGAACAATAAGGCAATGATTCTGATGGGACTGAAAACAATGAACTTAAGGCTTCTGATTGGTCTGGACCCCAGAGGCTTGTCAGTAAAATATGACATGATTGTTCAAATTAGACTTCTTATTTTCCATTCATCATTTTTTTTGACACCAAAAATATAGACTACATTTGTTACTGAAATTTGTGGCATGAATTAATATATAGGGGACATGAAAGTCCTACATCCAGACTGTTTCAAAGATGATCACAAAGACGTGGAATGACGGACCTTATTCTTACCCTCACAGAGAAAACAAACTACAGTATATGTGGTCTAATAACATTACAATTAAGGCAAGTTTATAAGTCTAATAACACAATCCAGTGTTTATAGATTAAGTTATGTTACCGTAACCCACTGGATGTTTCACTGGATATTTCAAGGCATGAGGCACATGGGATGTGGTGATGTAGTGTAACAAATACTCTGCCACATTTTTTTTATTTCATGAAGTCTCCCAACATCAGTTTTTCTTGTTTCATATCCTTTGTTTATCTATTACTAAACTAACACAGAATAAGACCATCAAACCTTTTATATATGAACATTATTTTTCTAAACATGGGAATAATTCTTTCTAAAGTAGGTACAAGTAAGATGACCATTTGGAAATACCCTATTTGTAATGTTAAGTCAAGTTCCAAAATAAATAAATATAAAAATACAATTTTTGTTTTGATTTTGTGGATGTATTTCCTTAAAAATTGATAAAACTCACAAAAAGAAAGACTACTGTGCTGATATTTTAAAGAAACACTTTTCATTTGAAGCAAAGGTATTTGTTAGTTACCATTCATACTGTTTGATCTGAATTTTTTTGGTTACCAGGAAAGGCACACTTTGCTGTGACAGCTTGTTTTCCTGGTGTGTCGGGGGGGGGGGGGCAGTGGTTACATGTACCTGTTTTGTTGATGGGAGGATTGCTAGACATGACACCTGGAAAACTCCCCAACTTTCCATTAATAAGTGCCATGAGATCTTTTACTTTCACCTGGACAGTGACCAAATATGATTAGAAGGGACCTCAGTTTAACTTTTATTTTTTTAATTTATACTTTATGCCCCTTGCATCTCTGGGTCAGTACTCCAGGTTCATCCTCCACAACCTGCCCCCACTGAGCCTTGGTTTACCCTCTGGGCAGGGGCAGGGGGTGGATGGCTTCACCCCATCATGCCAGTTGTTTGGCAGGCTAATGGAGGTGGCACACAGGACAGGCACTAGGGACGAGCTTATTTTCTTGTTTTTCCAGTTGGGGAGGCGTGATGTGCAATGACACCACAGTGTATGCACACAAAGCATCTGCATGCCTCTCAGCCTCAGCTGCTACTCTTGGTAAGCCATGCCCATGGTCACCCAGGGGCACTAATGGGAAGCACAGTGAGGCACAATCCCCCTCTCCTTTCCCATAGATGGAGAGCACTCAATTGCTGCTTGATCCGCTTCATCCCCTGCCAACCTTCCAGCCACCCGAGCTTGCTCCCAAACTGGTGCCACAAGTGGTAGTGCTACCGTTGCATCAGTAGGCTGGCCCCCCTCAGTTTTACTTCTCATCTGAAGGATGGCATCTCAGCAGTGCAGTACTCCCCTTGTACTGGCACTATAGTGTGAGTAGTGGGAATTACCCCAAGTACCTGGTGTGCGGCTAAAAACTACAACTTTCTGATCTTCCAGCCCGATAAGTGAGCATGCTATCTACTGAGCAACTGACACTGCTATGATATATATTTTTTTAGTAATAACATGTTTCTGACATAATTAAATTCTGCATCAGTATATTTTAGTTCTCTCTGTTTTTTAAAACTGCTTTTATTACTATTGTTATTAGTAATGGCTCAAGTCATTAAAGATGGCTGATATTCCCTCAAGGCCATTTTATAATTTTAAATGTTGGATTCATACTGTGGATGTATTATGAGGTTGCTAACATACATTCTTTTTTTTATTCAAGTTTATTGTTTTACATTTCCAGCTAACATACATTCTGATGGTAAACAGCACAACACCACACAAACATATTTAATTTATTTATTGTGGGTGTGGTCAGAAAGCCATTACCTTTAAAAGCTTCAAAGCCACATATCTCATTTCAAGAATGAAATAGAGTAAAAAGATAAATGGACATACAGTATTGATGTTTTTTCCAGAAATATACTATTACTAAAAATAATATGAGGATTAATTTCTGCTAACAAACACTGCTTCTTTAAAATGCCAGATGTCCTTTCTTGGAAACAATTAAGTATTAAATATAGATGTAGTGGTCCATTATCAGTAAGACAAGGACATGTTGGGCAATTTAGTATCTGAGGCAGAGCTGGGGGTACTAATGGCCCAGTCTGTATTCCACTATAAGGGACTAATGTAGGGTTTCTGAGTGTTATTTTAAGCCTACCAATGAAATTGTTAAGTTAAATAAATGGCTAAAAAAACATTATTTAAATGTATAAAAATAGATGTAGACCCATGCACATGTAACTGGTACCTGCATAATGATAACATTTCTGGTCCATTAACTTTGGGATTAGAACAGCTAGTCAACCAATTAGAATGAAGGATTCCATGCCTAATGCCCCATGACATTAATAGCAATAAACATTGAATATTAAACTTGTTGGTAAATTTGCAGTCTATAAAATGCAATTTTGTATTAATATTGCTGATCAGGATGAATGAATGAATGAGACATGGCACTTTTTTATAATAATAATAATTATTATTATTATTATTATTTCCTGACTAGTGAAGGTATGAGATACCATATTGTGGAAACAGTTTATATGTTCTGAGGAGAAGTGCTTAAGTTTTGTCCTCAGTAGTGCTCCAAACTATTGATTAATAACAGTTAAGCAAACTGGGCCATTCTCCATCAGAATCCTATAACATCTGCTAATTAAACTGTTGAGTGCTAAAATTTGCAGACATGATATAAACAATGTTCTTTTAAGTACCATATACATGAATGTCTTAATAAGCAGGAAAAAAGGACTAGTTGTTTTCTTTCCCTTAAAGACCACTGACTATTGTGGGATTTTGGTAACTAAGCATATCTACTAGAGAGTTAAGAGAGTAAGGTCACATCTCATGTGTACTTGGAACACTGAGTTGTTGTCCCCATCACAGTATAACAATAACATTTATAGCACAGCATTAGCAAGCTCTAAAGATGGGACATGGGTAAGCTGAATAATTATTGGTATGGTATGCAGGAGTCATGCTAACTGATATGGCAAAAATAGTCTGCAAAAGTTAAACAGGCAAGGGCATCTTGCTAGCAGACAGCAAGAACAAGCATGTAAAGTTGCACTGCATTTCAAATTTTATATTATGGTGATTCTGGCATAGCTGCATATTCACTTGCTTATGTAATTTTCATATAAAAATGTGAATATGCATAACTCTGCCTAAGTAACTTTCATATTTGCAAATACAACTATATGGATAGACTGCTGTTTCATAAGTTAATAATGAGCAGAGTGCATAAAGTAAGCACCTCTAAGGAAGAAAATTGATAAGCAGCACCCTGCCACAGAAACATTTTTGTAAAATTTATAAAGCCTCTGTTTCTGCTGACAAATATTCATCCCCCACGTTATTCCAGTTCTTAACATTACTTTGCTAGCTCCATTCTATCCCACCCTTAGTCTTCAACCTGCACTCACGGGGTTACTTCAATTGCTGAATTATTGTCATTAAAATTGTATATGTGTAAATATGAAGCATCTTGTGACTACATCGTTTAATCTTCATCTGAGACATTTTTTTTTTACCACAGTCATTACTTTTTTGCAAATTGTCACATCTTTTAAAAATAGCAGTTGGACTACTCGGATGTATTTGGGCAGATGCAGATGTAGGCACAACATGTATGTTCATCTGTGCCCACTCTTTTAAAAGTCCTGCCCAATGTTTTTAGCCTAAATTATATAAGGAGCAAGAGAGACCAAGACCTCTGAATGGTCAGACATGATCAGATGAATTTGAATTATTCTAGCACAACAGCAGAGGACAGAAATAATTAACTTATTGAACCTCATTACTCAATTTCTTTAAAATAAAATCCAGAGGTGCCATTTTATAAAGCGTGTGTATAATTGAGAGATAAGAGCACATTTTATGTGAATAAGGCCCTTGGCGTTGTCTCATGCCTCACTTCCTGTTGGTGCCATTATCCCACAACAATGCATGCACTGTCATGCCTTTTGGCTTAATTTGATTATCCTGCTGTGTTAAAGTATAAATAAAACAAATAAATATCAGTAAGAACTGACACCTAGCCCATCTCAGATTAGCAATAGCTGTAAGTGGAAGAAATAAAAATGTGTGGAATGTAATACCATTTGCTTTTACTGTTCTGTCATTTTTTTTGCTTCCACAAAGAATATACATTTTTATTCCATATAAAAAAAAATGTGATATCATGTGAACTACTTTGTAAGAAACATGATTAATGGCTTTTCACCTTAGAAACTCTTGTGGGAAAACTAGGACTGGTTTACATGTACTGGGAGGACAAACATGTAATGTCTGTCAGGAAAAAAAGTGCTTTCTCCTAACAACACTTTGCCAGACCCCTTGGGTCAAGCAAATCTGCAATGTCTTAGTGGTTAGCCCAATCACTCTTCCAACAGCTGTTCCATTAACAGAACTGTTGAATGCTTATGCATCATGTAAACAAGCCCTCAACTACAAAACAGTAATGTCAGGCACGCTCAAGATGACTGTCACAACGTAATGGTTAATTTGGGGTCTCTGTGGCTAGTGCAGGGCAACCAATTGTTAATTTTTTTTGTTGGCTGTTAGTTAATGTAGAGCTCAAAGCATACCTTTGTGAAATGAAAAACTTTAACACAGGCTTCAAATATTTAATTCCTGCAGGAAACAGTTTTACAATATTTTATCATCACAGCTTTAAAAATAATTGTGCTTTCAAAACTCTATAATACAGATGCTTTAACTCTTGCAGTAGATTCAAAGTCAAAGAAATGAACAGGTAAGGTGCAAGTTTAGAATACTTTTATAAAAAAAAGTGCTAGACAGTACAGTACACATTATTCAACCCTGGCATTCACATCTTGATTGATTATTTCCATAGGTCATGCTATGAAGCTGAATACTTTCTTGTAAATCTTGTCTTGATAGTCTCCTTTTGAACTCATCTGTAGTGAAGTAGTATATGATTGGGTCCACACATGAGTTTATACTGGCCAAGCACAAGGCTACCGGGTGAAATATTGATGTAGCCTTTTGGCTACTACAATTTAATTTGTTTGCTTTGGCCAAGAAGTCCAAAGGAAAGCTTATGTGGTAGGGTCCAAAGCACAGCAAGAAAACTATAGCACAAGTCAAAATCATCTTGAAAGCCTTCCTTTTTTCTCCATTGTCATTCAATACTGAATTTTTTTCCTGTAACGACAGTGCAGTTTTCCAAGAACAAAAAAGCACAACGATGAGGGGCAGTATGAATCCTGCTGTTTCACCCAGAGTCACCATTGCAATGACTCCAGATCTGCTAACATTCTTCAGTGGGAGGTCCACAAAGCAAGAAAGATTTGGATGAGTGTCTGTGATTCTAAGAAGTGGGAAAGGTAAACAGCAGACACCAACTACTAACCAGCCTACAAAACTCACATAAATATCCCACTTCCGTTTGCAATCATTGTATTTAAAGGGGTACATAAGGAATAAATATCGCCTTACACTGATACAAACCAAGAAGTATATGCTTGCATACATGTTGACATATTTCAGGTAAAAACAAAACATGCAGAGAAATTCTCCAAATGGCCAGGAACGGTGGAGGTAGTAAAAGATCCTTAGGGGTAAAGATAAAACTTGCAAGAGATCTGCAATAGCTAGGTTGATCATAAATATCACAGCTTTTTTGGTCTCTTTGATGTAAGCACGGAAAACCCACAGTGCTAAAACGTTTCCTATTAAACCAGGCACCAGTAGGATGGTATACGTAATTGCATACAGAGAATATCGAAATTCTGTAGATGTGTTGCACGTGTTATTAGGGAACATTGACATTGTCACTGAGAAGTTAGAAGTTTCTTGTGAATCTGAAGGAAAATTATGCCTGCAAAACAAACTGCTGTAAAAAAGTAAATCCAATTGTTAGACATGGAATAGGATGTGGAAAAGTAGATCATTGTGGTTTTAATGTTGTCACTTTATTTGTTGTCCCAGTCTTTCTTCTCAAAATGAATTATTTTGTATAGTTTCTGTAACAGAATTAACAACATTGTTATATTAAAAAGAACACTTTTCTTAATGATGAATATAGGACCAGCAGTTCCCAAACTGGGTTACTGTTGCAACTGAAACTCCAGCAATGACTTGACTTTACTGTCTCAAGTCTCTTTCCGAAGTACCATCTTAGTAGTTGGGACTTATTTTCCTGAAGTCACTTCATGAAACATTTGCACGTATAATTTCCACTGTTACTCTTTGGCAAATGTGCAGAACTCTAGCCACCCACAACTGCAGAGGGTGTGAGAAGATAAGACTTGCAGTTTCACTCTTCCCAGAGTCACTCAACAGTAGCATGGGATCCTTTTCAGAGATCAGACATCTGGACAATATCTAAAAGAGAAAGACAGCAGTGAAATGTAAACAAACTGTGATGTGTGAAATGCTTTCTCTTGCAACATGGTTGATATTTGGTTTAACCCCCTCGGCTGAATAAACTGGCAATTTCCCTGTATTTTCCATACAGTAAGTGGACAAGTCTTCTGTTTTTTGTATTGCATTTGATGTGGAGAACAATAAACATAAAGTTTAAAAAACAAATAAATTATTTTGGCTCTATTTTAAGTTAATCAAAAGACAAGCAAATCCCATCTTATTTGCATGCATTATACTAGGGCATTGCTCTATGTTTTCTCTCAAAAAGTGATCTAATGCTAAAACATTGAACACATGGAGTATTTAAAATGTTATACCTTTTGAAACATTACATTGCAGAGATACATAAAATGTTTCTTGCATGCCCATATAATGTAGGTCTTTCTTTACATTGTATACATATGTTTGTTTCTGGTGGTTATTCAGGAGATATTAGGGGTATGGGTTGACCTAGTGGCATGATTCAGTAGCTTACATGGGCACGTGGGAGACCATGGTTCACAGGTGAGCCCTAGAAACCTCTACAGGCCAGCTGGGGTAAGAAGCAGATGAGGGATGAGACGCTTGACTCCTGGGGAGGTAGGGAGGGTGCAGGCGGTCTGCCTGCCAGCCAGCCAAACATCATGGAGTGGCATAGGTGTCAGCCAGGAAGGCAGCAACTTGCCTGACCTCTACTGGCTGGAGTAAGGGTACAGCAGGGGCAGCCCTGGCTGAACACTGGGGAAAGGGGACAGAGGGAAGGGGAAACTGGCGACAAAAAGAAGAATTATAAAATGATGATAGGAAATGGAGCACTTGGATTGGTTGACAACTTTCTAAAAGGCTTATGTTAATGGCTACAAACACTTATGTACAATAAAAGTATAAGAATATTGACAATTAAAACAGTCAGTTGAAAAAAATGAAAACATTGTAATTTAATAATGGAATTAAGGCACTCCAGGGGTTGGGTTATTTTTGTTAATCTAATCCAAGGGGCCTAAAACACTCAGATTTACCACGTGTCTCATGGCCCACCCTGCTCTGGTTAGATTTACATATAGAAATCCAACCCCTGATTGTGTCTTAATGCTTAAGAATGAAACAATTAGTAGATGTGCTGCTCAACATTCCAACAATGAATAAAGTAGGCTGTGCATTTGTCATTGACTATATGTGGTGCTGTAGGCACATACTAGTTTATTTGACCACTTATGAAGTAGCTGTTAGCCACAAAGCACCTGGGTGATGGGGTATGTGGCTGCCTGGCTTTTCAATGAAATTAAATGCCTGCCTTAGCAATTCTAACTCCTCTGTTTGTTTTTTTCTTAGTTTTTTTCATGTTCTGCTGTTTCCAGTTTAGACAGCACAGCACTGGCTCCTAAGCTGCTGCTTGGTCTCATCATCATCTGTACTGTTTGGACATACTAGTTTGTGCCTGCATGCAATCATTTTGCTGACAGTATCCATATCATTGCTATTGAAGCACTTTGAAATGCAATGATCATGAAAGACTATCTGTAAATTCAAATTCTATTCAACCCAAGGCTCAGTCTGGTTTCATTTTGGCTTGAATGGTCATTCCCAGATAATACAGGTACAGTAGGTCAGACAACCTCAGACATCCTGTAGATAATGTCAGGGCCTCCACAAGACTTGTTCATTGACAGTCTACCCTTCTCTGTTTTTATAAATGACCAACACACCTTCTGCAGTAAATGTGAACTACAGTACAGACTGTATGTATTGTGATGATACTGTAGTTTTTAGTAGCGGAACAAATACTGGTGAACTTGAAACAAAAATGCAAGAGGACTTATCTCTTATGGGGCACTAGCTCAGGTATAGTCTGCTGTCCTTAACTGAAAAAAAAGGTTTATGGTCTGGATTTTCAAATCCCTGACCATCTCAGAAGTGGCCCAACTGTCGAGTACAGTTTACTAACTGTGGAGTACAGCTGACTAAATGTGGTGTACAGCTGACTAAATGTGGAGTACAGTTGACTAAATGTGGAGTACAGCTGCCACAATTCAGAGACACTAAAAATCACATGAGTCATGTTTTTTAAACTTGCCATTTATGCTCCCTTCTGACTTCTAGCACCTGCTTCCGTAAGGAGCACCAAAGGACCACCCACCAATGACACTCCCACCTGGTGGTACCATCCTCCATCAAGCCTTGGCTCTATCCACCCCCAAACAGTGGACAGAAAACAGGATGGGATTCACCCTGAGTCTTTATTCATCATCAGGAGGTGGTAATGGTGTTGGGCCCAGGTGCACTCGGGTCCATTTTCTGCCATGTTGGAGCCCTTTCCTGCCTTTCTACCCAACTGTTTGATGTCGGCAATCATAGGGCTCAATATGGGGTTACACACAATGGCAAGCAAGATGTGTGCTCAGTTGATGTCCAATCTCCTATTTTGTCTTCAACTATGCTACCATCCATGGTCATCCAGGTGGCAGCACTACAGTGGAGGCAGTGATCATCCTCCTAGAAGAGTAGAGCATCTGCTGGGATGCTCCATCCTCTTCCTCAGACAACCCTTCATTAGCCAAGGTTTGTTCTGGACCAAGGCTACTGGTGTTGCATTTCTTTACTGTTGCACCAATGGGCCAGCATGAGTCTTTTTTCATATGTAAGGTGCCACAGATCATGGAAATTGTCACAAACGCATCAAAATGTTTGAAAATAGCATTCAAACATTTTGACACATCTTGGAAGATGCAGGTGTAGGCCAGAACTGGGAATAGTGCCTGCATCCTCCCCTTTGAAAATATCACCTTATGTCTGTGGTATTTGGCTGAAGTTCTGTAGGTCAGACATTTTGCGAGTGCATAAAAAGGTCTCAGTAATATTTTTACAATCAAACAAGGCATGTGCTCTGGAGAATGACCAGTTCTGCAGTTCAAGTCTAGTACAATCAGTCTTGCTATCAACATATTGCCTGCATCACCTGAGGACTACTGGAATAAATTACAGGCCCAGAAAGAGATCATAATGGGTGCTGAAATCCCTTTAGGTTTTTTGGAAGCTGAGTTAGGAAACAGGGCAGTGGTCCTAGGTGCCACAGTTTAAAAGGTCTGCACTGTGAGTGGAGATGAGCGGAGACACAGTCAATGTGGCAGAAGTGTTTGGAGAATGTTCGAGGGAGGCATTCATGGAGACAAGCCAGGGCCTGTGTCAATATTATTCTGTTCTATGAGGAGTAGCAATTAAGGTATGGAGATGGAGGCTGTGAGGATGATAAGGCAAGAGAAGGGTGGCAGTTATGTGTGAGGAGTGACAGAAGTATGCAGTTTTTGGCTGAGCAGGTAGTGCAGCAGTAGCATTTCTGCTGATTATTCCAACCTGGGTTCAGGAATGGACTTGGGTAGCTGGGGGCCAGTAAGAATAAAGCAGGATGAGCATACCATCGGCAGCTCTCCTCCTTTTGGGAGGAGGAAATGCATCCTCCACTATTAGTCTGCCAGTTGTCAGACGCCACGTAGCACAGTTGAGACACACATTAGAGAGGGCCAGCTGCCAGATGCCAATAGCATGCCCACATACCAATGCATGCATGTGGTACAGCACTGCATACCAGCAACCCTTGATGGGGAGAAAAGGAACAAAAACCCTGACAGGTGGGATAGCATCCTGCCCCTTGCAGGCCATGTATTGCAGCCTAAGCATCTGCTTCTGTAACAGATCCTGCCCCTTTGAGGAAATTGCACTCTCTGGGGACATTGCCATGGAGCATACCATGGGGGAATAGTAGGCTGGAGTAAATGCCCAGGGAAGGTGGATATCGGGACTTGCATATGGGGGAAGGTCAGAGGTGAAGTGAATAAAAATGGTTAAAAATGAAAAAGAAGTATGCAGTTTTTAAGGACATTAGCTATGCAAAACTCTTCATATGCACTCAATGTATCCTTGAACAGCACCTTGGAGAAAGGGAGGGAAGGAATTCCTGAAGTCAAGTGCTCCTGTCTTCAGACTCAGGGAGGGCACAAACAGTGGGCTCTATGCACAAAAGTGTGGGTTATACATACAAGAGGCACATATACTGTCCATATAGCTACGCAGCCCTTGACAGGCACAGGATGCATGGTATTCAAGACCGCAAACACCTCCAGGGCACCTGTCAGCGGCCACTCCCCCCTAGCATGCAGGATCATGGAGGGGTGCAGACAGGTGCAGAGCAGTGGACCCATGCAGGCATCCAATTAGATGCTCATCCTGGGTATCAGAGTGGATCCCCTGCTCCGTGGGAACAGGGAACTGTGGGAAGGTGCGGGTGTCAGAATTTAAGAAAGTATGGGCACTCACTCAGATGGCTGCCCCCAGCCCACCCCACCTGCACAGTGGGCTGGGGCATCATGGAGGGATGACTTCCAGTCCTGTCATGACCAGCGGGTGTCATCCATCAGGGCACACACTGGATATGGCAGGGTCCCTACTGCCATATCCTGCATTCCCTGTGCCTGGCATTACACATCTTTGTGCATGGTGAGTAGTGCAGGCATGCCCCCAACATTTCCCCTGAACCCCCTGTTGGGCATAGCTGTCCAGGTGGCTTGGGGATCTAGTGCACAACTAGCTGGTGCACTGAATATAAATGCCACTGGGGGTCCACTGGACCCCTGCTGTGTGGCATTCACACTTAGGGTAGCCTATGCACCTTAGATATGCATCACATAAGCTTCACACATAGAGCCCAGTATGCAGGACAATCTACAATGTAGCTGAGTGACATCCCTCTGCCGTGTCCACAAAAGGTCTTCAGGAGCCTGATCTGCCATAGACAAAACACTGCCCCATCTCTTCTTCAATGCACAGAGGGTCAGGAGGGGGTAATGACCAACAATCAGTCAGGTGTAGAAAATGGTCTTCACATTGTAGGGGATATGGCAGTCTTTGGTGCACTACTGGTTCCCATGAACCCATCCTCCCATGAAGTAGGTAACCAATTAGAGAGCTAGCTCAGGGTTCCAATTGGAAGGTGTATGCCAAGCTCCACCCTCTTCACAATCCCCTGTTGCAGCACAGAGCTCCACACCAGTGGCTTAGGCAGCAAAGAGGTATGAATATTGCCCATAAGGGAGCAGCAGGGACCAGCTCGGCACAAATCTTTCATACAGTATGCCTGTTTCGGATTGAGCCCTTACACAGACACAAAATCTAATTAGAATTGCAGTACAAATAATTACACATATCGTACAAAGAGTTAAGTACAAACGCTTTAAAGTTTGTTGGCAGGTTTATGAAACACACATCTAAACATTGTAATCATCTTCTGGCTCTGCCTAATGTTTGTGCTTAAGAATCCTGTCCCAAATTACTTCAATAGATTAAGCACAAGACAAATCAGTGCTGAATTAATTAGACTCTGGTAAAGTAAATCCCTGTCTCCAGATTGGTTGGACATTTACATCTGATTTATCATTTAAATTAGCAGCTGGGCTTCTTTAAAATGAGAACAAGAAAGCAGTAACTGTAAGGAAATGTTCATGATTTAAAACATTTGTATCTAAAAATATTCCCATACTTTTCAAACTCAAATCTGGTTTGCAGGTGAGCAATATACCCCTGTGTTTTTTATAAAAAGGACACCAGTAAGGTAAAGCAGGTCTAGAATCTCTGAGGAGGTTCCTGCTTGTGCCAATATCTCTTCTGTAATCCCTACCACAGCAGCCCCTCCCCCGTGGCACCCTGATACAGGCTGAGCCATGGGGAAATGTCCATTGTGGTCTCATTTGCTTTTGGTGTTTATTATTTAGATTTTGTTAACCAGGTCAGCACGCAAGACAGTCAAGTGCCTATTTTCAGGTGTGACCCAGGAGAATTACAAGGTACAGGCAATAACAATTTCAGAGACAGACAAGGTACAGCAATCAGCAAGGTACATTCAGTTACAGGCAGCAACAAAATACAATGGAGACTACAGAGTTAAGGCATGGCAAACATGAGGCAGTTAAAGAAGCAAACATATATCAACAGGATATATTCAAGTCAGAAACATATCCTGAAGCTGGTCAGAATTAAAAATTACCTTCAGAAATTAGGATCAAGGAGCTGAATATTTCCAGCTATAAGTCAGAAAACCCATACCCATTGCAGTCTGGCTTCTGACCATATCATAGCACTATTTCAGCAGTCTCCAAAGTTACTTGTGATTGGCTCGAGGCTATGGATAAAAAGCAAATCATTGGGGCAGTTTTTCTGGACCTAAGCAAGGCCTTCAATACTGTGGATCACTCCCTTCTGCTTAAATGCCTTACAGTTCTAGAATTTAATGCTATCACCATAAGATGGTTTTCCAGCTATCTGGAAAATAGGCAACAAAGAATCAAGATAAATGAAACCCTTTCCTCACTGCTTCCCCTCTTAAGGGGAGTCCCACAGGGCTCCATCTTGGGCCCCTTGTTGTTCCTCATATATGTCAACAACTTGAGCAAAAACATTATCGACTCCATAATACGTCTCTTTGCAGATGCCACTATCCTGTATACCTTTAAGTCATCACTCGAACAAGTCTGCTCTACACTTCAAACTGATTTCAACAAACTACAGTGCAATCTACTTTTGTCCAAACTATTACTGAATGCCAAAAAGACCAAGGCCATGTTCTTTTATCCAACTACTAGCACCATACCCACTCCTCCTAAGCCTATTGTCACACTCCTAGGAGACACTCTAGAGGTGGTAGGCAAGTTCATACTGTATATCTAGGCTTCATTCTTTTTTTTTAAATTAGTCTTTATTTCCATTTTTTCACCACACAGTTACAGAGAAAAGGGTTAGTACAATTATCTGTAGAACCATTTGTCGCCATTCAGTACTGGTCAGTCAGGATAGGCTTAAAGTTTATGAGGGTATAATGACTTTACATTTATTTCCAGTAACAAACAATTGATTAAATGTCGTTAATAAAGGTCCAGGTCCATCTCCATGGTACCCCCACTCTTAATATAATTTACCTTTTTGGAAGCTAAGCCCCCTCCCCTCTGCATCCAATATACTAGGCCTAGTTAACACATTCAGTGCATCCAAGGTATAGGCTTCATTCTTGACTCACATTTGTCCTTCTCTGCCCATATCAAAATGCTGTCAAAAAAGCTAAAAATTAGATTAGGCTTCTTCTTCTGGAACAAATCACTCTTCTTGCGGGACTCTAGAACTAGGCTGGTCCAGGCAACCTTCATGCCCCTCCTGGATTATGCTGATATCATTTATAATAGTTGTGCTAGCTCAAATCTCCACATATTGGATACCCTGTTCCACCGTGCCATATGATTCATTACAAATGCTCCAGCTAGAACTCACCATTGTTCATTGTACAAGAAGGGGAACTGGATTTCCCTGACCACCAGGAGACTAACTCATCTTTATATCTGAACATATAAAGCTCTTTTAAATAAATTACCCTCCTATATTACATCCACCCTCCATCACCTATACAGTGCTTACGGACTTAGAAACTGTACTTATATCTCCTTGGGAAGTTCCAAATCTGCACTCTTGTCTTGGCAGAGCAGCCATAAGCTATGTTCTCCTCACAGTCTGGAATAAGCTCCAATCCCTGCTTAAGCTCCAGAATTTAGTCCTGCTGACCACATTCAAAAATATCATTCATAATATCACCTCTGAATCCTGCCATTGTTTCTCACCCCCCCCCCCCCGGGAGCTACCTTAATATCCTGCACTTTTCTTGTCCCTTTTCTTGGATGGTCCATGTGGACACCAGTGCTTATTCCTAGCATTCCGTATCTCCTTTTTATCTACTTCATTACCTTGCTACCCTACCTTGTTGTGCTTCTTTGTGTCCTTACAAAGTTAATCAGAATTAGTGTAGTACAAGCTATGTTCTTATATGTACTGCTGTTATACTGTAATTCTTATTGCTATTGTGTATTTTGTTGCTTGTGATGTATGTTGTATAAGGGGACATCCTTGCAAATGAGCTTGCTTAATGGATACTTATCCCTTCAAAATAAACTGAACTGAACCGAACAGTGTGTGTAGGCTTCTGGTTCCACAAATTATAGGTTAATGGACACAGACGTCCTCCACATCCACCCCATCTTCCTCTGCCTTTCATGCAGCTGGAAGTGTAGAAGAGTCATCATCCATAAACCTTGGCAAGTAGGTCTTTTGACTGGGGCAGGTTAAATTTAAAAAAGTGAGCATCGCTAAATTTCAGGTCAAAAGGTTTCCTTTTCTTGTTGTGACTATATTGCCTACAGCATTGAAAAGTCTCCTTGAGTATGCACTTTCAAGTGGGCAACTGTGTTGATCAGCAGTTACCGCTGTCAAAGAGGGCCAACTGGTCCTTTTTATACCACTATAATGGAGGCTCATCTCCTTCTGCTAGTGCCACATTTTCATCCAGGTAATCCTGCACCATCTTGTTTACTGGCATTTTAAGCTCCACTGTGTTTGATGGTAACTGCCATGTAATCGGTGGTCTAACCACTAATCCACATGTCAGTGTTTATGTGACCTGCTGGCACAAATGATGCATTCAGGGCATGTGACACATTCTTGTAGCTTTAGGATCCAAATCTGACAGAACCACTGTGGAAAGTATGTATTGCTGGGACCTTGGTACATTGGTACTGCAACTTGCATTAGCAGCAGAAAACCTGCATTGCAGAGAATGGAGAATGGCAGCAAAACAGTGCCTAACACTTCCACAATTGCTTTTGTTAACTTCTTGGCCCCAGTCTGTCAGCTTTGTATTCCTGGCTGTTTTCAAAGACTCCAGCAAAGACAAGTTAATGTTTTTCACAGGAGGAACCTTACAGCTGGCTCCTACTTTTGCTACCCCTGGAAGTGGAAGTGGATGGAAATTCACAGCCTTTCAGGGGTGTGGGAGTCAGTGGGCTAAAGAACAATGATGCTGGAGTGTACTGACTGCCACGTGAATGATTTCCATCTTTTGTTCTCTACCCTTAACATTTACCTCCCACTGTCTATCTTCATCATCATCATTGTCATCAGCTTCACTGACTAATAGTAGTGCTGCTGATGCCGTGCATTGGCACCCATTCTCATACTGAGATCCGTGGAACTTTAGCAAATGCCTTTTCATGTTAGATGTTCCCAGTCTTGTTCCCGCCTTACCCTGACTCAGTTTATGCTTATGTACAGTGGAGCCCACCAGAATTTCTGCTAGAAACAAGGCAGTTTCAATGGTAGTTAATTTCTTTTGTCATGCAAGTGACTGTGACACTGCTTTGCATCCTGGTAGTGTTCAATTTATATGGTATGTATATACATCTGTGATTCTTTGACAACTCAGAAGAAATCCCACACCACTGACGACACCAGTTTAATCTTTCCCAGCGGCACTTTCTGCTGTTGGCTACCATGGCCTTCTCCTTCGACATCTACGTGCCTCCCCCCACCAGTTCATCAGTTTCAGGGAACAAGTTTTGTTCTGTCTCCACCATGTGTTCTTTTTGCCCCAGTATATTTTGTCTTTTGCTGTGTCTTTCTCTGCTGTTTTTAAAAGAGAACTGCAATGAACTTGAAAGCCATTTTTCAGATTGAAGCTGTTTTTATGTTTGCTTGTGCGCATGTGCAAGAAACATTATGCGGCAGCTGAGGAGAGAAGCGGGTTATGGAGGTGCAGCAGTGTGGTGGCCAATGCCAGCACTGTATTTGTGGGCTTGGCTGTGTGCACCCAATGCAGGCACAGTGTCCTGATGATACTGGTTCTGCAGAAGTGCTGCCAACTTGAAACGATTTGGCTGCTGCAATGAGGGACTGCCTAATCATTGCAGTGTCAGCAATTCTGCTGCAATGAGGGAGTGACCTGTCATTGCAGGGCAGTATCTTGCTTGGTCTAACATTTCTGTGAACATGGTGGTGGCTATGCCACCACCTCACAGTCCCATGTAAGCCGACAGGGGTGCTCAGTCCCTCTGTTGGCGTGCCAATGACCCAATTCATTTGCTGATGGGGGAGCCTACTCCTTGTTGGCATAATGTCCCCTCCTTTTATTGTGTGCCTAGGGGGTGCCCAATCTCCCTCAGCATCATGCCCCCCAAACAGTCATCATTTGCCAATGGAGGGACCAATCCCCATTGGATTAAATCCCCCCTTCCCCAAAATGCAGGTGGCACACTGGGAGCCCACCCCAGTGTGCACAAATGAAACCTGAAAAAAAAAAACCTTCCCGCAATGTCCTTTTTATTATTTTTGTCCCTGAAATAAAGAAAACAGTCCCTTGCAGTCTGTCATGCCCCCTCTCACAACCCATACCCACCCTTTGCACTCCCCACCTCCCCACTCCCCTCCTCACCCCATACTTACCTCTGGAGCCTGGCGTGATGATCTTCGGTGGACTGGGAACATGTCTGCACTCTTCAAAGCCAACCATGAACTGAAGAAATGCTGGCAAGCTGTATAATGGCATAAATAGGGTTTTTTCAACTTATGTGGATATCTCGGCCATGTATGGGACTTTTGCCACCAGATTTTTAACAGGGGGTTATTGGAACCCCTCCTCATGAATACAGTCACTGTCATGGCATTATTCAGTCCCGAAAGGTGATTTTACAGTCACTGCGTGGAATCACTTTTCAGGACTGATTAATGAAATGACAGTGCCACTGTTCATGAGGTGGTCTCTCAAAAAGCCCATGTTGCAAATTTGGTGAAAAATCAAAAAAATTAGGAGCGTGTGTTGAGCAGTTTCCACGATCCCTTGGTACTTTGCGAATTTATAATATTTTCACTCCAGATTTTCAACAGTGCCATTTTTTCACACCTCCTTATGAACAGTATAGCTGTCATTTTTCACATCCTGGTAGAAATGTGTTTTTGCACTTCCGGTGCAGAATAGCACGGTCGCTGCAGGAATTCAGTGTTCAGGACACATTACAAAAATCACAGTGACACTGTTCATGAGCAGAGGTCCTAAAATGCCTATGTTGAAAATTTGGTGACAAATGTCCATAAACTGTGTTACGAGCGTGCGTTGCACAGTTTCCATGCACACTCGTAACTTTGCAAATTTGTAGTATTTTCACTCCAGATTTTCAACAGTGCCATTTTTTCACACCTCCTTATGAACAGTATAGCTGTCATTTTTCACATCCTGGCCAAAATGTGTTTTTGCACTTCTGGCACACAATAGTGCGGTCTCTGTGGGAAATCAGTGTTCGGGACAGATTAAGCAACTCACAGTAACACTGTTCATGAGCAGAGGTGCTAAAATGCCTATGTTGAAAATTTAAGGACAAAAGTCCATGAAATTACTGTGTTACGAGTGTACGTTGTGCAGTTTCCATGCACCCTCGTAATTTTGTACATTTGGAATATTTTCACGCCAGATTTTCAACATTGGCATCTTTTCACACCTCCTTATGAACAGTACAGCTGTCATTTTTCATATCCTGCCTGAAATATGTGTTTACACATCTGGCCCAGAATAGCACGGTCGCTGTGGGAAATTAATGTTCGGGGCAGATTAAGAAAATCATAGTGACAGTGTTCATGAGCAGAGGTCACAAACTACCTATGTTGAAAATCTGGTGAAATAATTCCACTAAATGACTGTGTTATGTGCATGCGCTGCACAGTTTCCACATACGTTCAGAAGTTCAAGCATTTTTAATATTTTCACTACAGATTTTCAACATAGCCATCTCTTCATACCTTCCTATGAGTGGTACAGCTGTCATTCTTCACATCCTGCCCAATCTGTGTTTTTGTACATCTGGCGCAGAATGACATGGTCACTGTGGGAACTCAAAGTTTGGGACACATTAACAAAATCATAGTGGCACTGTTCATGAGTAGAGGTCCCAAATTCTTTCATGAGGTGTGGGTCACAAAAAACGCCATGCTGAAAATGTGTAGTGCAAATACCAACAAACGCCTGGGGTGATAGGGTTTCTAAC
The DNA here is from genome assembly GCA_016271365.2 of Neoceratodus forsteri. Classification (NCBI taxonomy): domain Eukaryota; kingdom Metazoa; phylum Chordata; order Ceratodontiformes; family Ceratodontidae; genus Neoceratodus; species Neoceratodus forsteri. The sequence continues at coordinate 302,107,100 of JADMNL010000023.1, read as the reverse complement.
CATAACATCCCACCCTGTACAGACTGACAGGCATCAGGGGTGTGCCTTTGGACTGCCAACTGTAATGCTCATGCCATTCCACCCCCACCCTGCAGCCAGTGACAGGCATTGAGGTGTGCCTTGGACTCTTTGGCCCCAGAGTTCACCCCATTCTCCTATACTGCATCCATTTCAATGTATGTCCTTCTGGAATGGTGTGACTGTAAAGCCAAGGCACACGTCAACACTTGTCAGTGTCTGCAGGATAGGGTGAGGTGAAATGGCATGAACGTTATGGGTGACGACCCTAACGCATACCCCAATGCCTGCCCCTCTCTGCAGGGTGGAGGTGGAGTTGGCGGTGAAGTTCAATACTTCATTGCCATTCCTATTCTGCATCTAACTCCTGTATTTCTAATGCTAATATCAGCAAGCAAACATTCAGCATTGACAAATGCTTTTTCTAAATACTGGTTCCACTTCTGTTATTGTTCCATGTACTGCATACTGGCCTATCAATAAAACTCAGTGGGGTTTATTTTTTAATTTTTTTATGATTTACACTGTGGTGTGAAGTGCCATATTAGAACTGTAAGATGTAATTTATGTTCCCCTTAGTTACAGAGTTATATAATATTATAACAACAATGAAAGAATTGAGCAAGGGACACAACTAGAGTACTAAAATGGCATTTACTATCTGTGTATAAATCAGAAACATCCACAAGGATAATTAAAATGCCTATAAAGATGAACAGAAACAGAATAGGAACCAATATTTAAAAAAAAATCAGCTTCTGCAGACAGAAATTACTTACAGGTTCAATGCAGTTCTCCTCTAAATACTTATTTTCCCTATGCTGTTTTGGGGCCACTTTCACTTCTTTCTTTTGAAAACCACTATTTTTTTGATTTCTTACATGCCCCTGCTTTAAATCTGACTCCCACCAATTTCATCCTCTCCTCTCCTCTCCTTGTACTGTTATCAGTTTTATTATGTACTGTACTTAATCATGATCTGTCTCTCTGTCCCCAGACTCCCTCCAAATCACTTTGCTCCTCCTCTACTGCCTGTGCAATACCTGCTGCATCCATTTCTTTTTGCTTTTCTCTACAATTATTGCTCGAGTCAGCATCTGTACAGTGTGACTGCATGTGGCTCCAGCAGTATGTGACCCACTATACTTACAGTTCCCAATGATGCTGAGGGGCTCAGGCCAACCTGACTCCACTTTGGTATTCCTTTGCTGCTTCTGGGTGATCCCACGGAGCTCCCATTTCCCTGATCTCCCTGGTGCTCCTTTGCCTAAAACAGGTACCCAAACAAAATACTCTGTTTTTATATTTTTTAACTTTTATATTATAATTTATGTTGTTGACACCACAATGGCCAAGCACTAGTAGACTGCCAGCTGACACCCAGTTTCTGCCAACTGCCCAGATCACACTACAGTAGCATTGCTCCGAAGGACAAACACAGTGCTACATGAGGAACCCCAGGATGTCAGGAGCATGGAGATCAGAAAATAAAAATGTTGTTTTTTTTATCTTTGCTATGATGCCATAAAATTAACAACTATCAGTAGCTGGACACTGGCAAGCAGCCAGCTGACACCCACTTACTGCCAACTACTCAGATCATACTGCACTAGCACAGCTCAGGAGTTCACACACAGTGCTACAGGAAGATCCCCAGGAAGTTGGGAGTGTGAAGACTTGAAGGAAAAAACATGTTTTCTTTTTTTTCTGATATGATGCCACAGAAGTGACAAAAAACAGCAGACAGACACCAACTATCTGTCAGCAGACATCCGCTTGATGCACACTGCGTAGATCACATTACTCTAGCACAGATCAGCATGACAAACAGAAGGCTACAGTAGGAACTACATAAAGCTGGGATCACGAAGAGTGGAAGACAAAAAATACGTTGTCTTTATTTTTGATAGGATGCCTCAAAGTGTCAAATAGCAGCAACTGGGTATCCGTGTAATGCACTTATTGTGGGTTTAATAAACATTTGGATAACAAACTAAATCTTCAGGAGTTCATCTTCTGTATCATTTGCTGGCTGCTACTTGTCTGAATTGCACTCCCACCATTTTCCAGTGGGTGTGAGTACCTGTATTTCTTTTGCCAGTTAACACCCACTTGCTGAACACTGTCCTTACTGCACATCTTAGGGACATCTGCTGTACTATGCACAAATATTAATCTTAACAAATTGCAGTCACTGAAAAATAAGCAGCAGTCCTCCTTATTCATCTAGTTTAAAAGAAGAAAAACTTTCTTTTGTTATGGGCACATGGGCACTGCCAGTCTGCTAACACATACCCACTGCCCAGTAAGTCTCTAATCTAGCCTTAAGGGTTTCTCTACCATGCCTTGCTTATTCTTTTTTTTTTTACTTTCTGTTTATCCACCTTCTCACCCCAGAGCTACGCTTCTTCAGGAGACACCAACCACCACCCCCGTGACTTGTCTTACCTGATTTCCCCAGGAGTTCTCCCACATGGAGCCATGGCTATACCCCCCCCAGGCAGGTACAGGATGGGACCCGAACATCCTGATGCTTCAATGTCTCATTGGGGTTGCCCAGTGGTCAGGCAGGCAGTCGCCATTAGGGTCGGTGTTCATGGTGCTCCGTCTACCCATGCTCCGGTGGTGTTTTTTCCCCTTTTCTGAGGAAGTGGCTGGTGCCCTGATGTCAAGGCATTGCGCCAGCGAGCGCCACTCCCAGCTCTCTCTTGTATGTGCTTCTGTGCTTGCTGTTCCTCTGACCTCCGCCAGAGGCCAGCCAAGCACCCGGCGAATGCTCCTTCCCTCCCAGGAGAGGAGAGCTGTCTCTCGGATGCGCAATCCTCTCCCTCCCCTGCCAACCCCTGATGACCCAGGCTCATTCCCGAACCTGGGTCACCAGCATGATGTGAGGTGTGGTGTCCAGCGCCTCAACCATCAGCATCACCAGGCTGGCCGCCTTGCTTATTCTGACAAAAATACAATCAATGCCAAAAAAAAATTCTAGTCCAGTCTATGTGATCTTGTAAAAAATAAATAAAATTGTTGTTTTGGGCAACTGAACACTGACAGACTGCCACCACCTCACTCCCCAGATGCCCACTGCCCTTGCACACTCCCTCTCCTCCCAGTTTCCACTCCAGTCAAACTCCCTGTCCCAGAGGCCTACTGTGTTTCAGTGCACTGCTCAGCCTGATGGAGGTTTTTGTGTCTCTTTTGCTTTTCTTCCTGCTAAAGGATTGAGAAATATCCCCTGCAGTATCCATTTGGTTGCAGGCTTTTCTTTGGGTAATTTGCTGAAGACTTTAAGTGCAGATTTTTAAAGGTTTCTTTCCTCAGTAATCTAAGTAAAGTCTCTTGAAAGCCCTGTCTATGGTATGTTACCTATCAGTTGAACGTCAAGGGTGAGAGTGAGCTTTTTCACTGTGCTGTGGCACTGAGCCAAGTGTGACATGAAAACAAGGCTAGCACTCATACTGTCTAGTTAGCTATTTAAAGTGTTGACAGCTATTCACTTCTCAGCTGATTTAATAGGTCCTCACCATGTGAACCAGTGGGAACCTCAAACCAAAAATCAGCAATGCGTTGCCAGAGTCTGTAATACTCGAACACCTGAAGTTTGAAAAGTTAGATTCTTTGGTAGGACCAAACATGTAGCTCTAATTTTAACACCCATTTGATGATGTCAGTGGGGCTTTCTCAGCCAATTTCAGAATGTTTTTAAACAATTATAATAGCTCTTTGTCTTTCATTTATTTATTTATTGGCAATGTTTGACCAAGAACGGCATACTAAGCTGTAGCACCCATTTCCATGTGCCAGGGAGTGAGTTACATTGACCTGTTTTATTTTCAGATGTAATGCTGGCAATGACACTGAGTAAAATCCCCATTCTTTTTTTGCAGTTAATTATTGTTATTTTATTAAAACATATACATACAGATAATGCATTAAGAACATTATATGTATACTGTCAAAAATATACAATATCTGCAGATACAAGTAAGCATTAATGTCTGACGAACGAGGCTTCTACTGGGGAATTAATGCATGGTTGGGGGGGAGTTGTGGTATGAGGGCAAAGGCCGAGTGCCTACAACCACCCAACCATGCATTAATTCCCCAGTAGAAGCCGACTCCGGAGGGCATTAATGTGCTTGTAATATGAGCATAAATGTGTTCAATAATGTGTGGTATTTTTATATACAGTATATTAAGGATTAAGAGGGTGGTTTTGTGTTTATAATACTGTTTATTTAATGTGGTGTGGACAAGATACCTGGTTATATGATTGTGTGCAGAGTGTTTCAATGTTTGAAGTAAACTTTAATACAGTCAGATACACAAACGATATGTCGTTATGGTGTTACATTCTGTGCCCTGGAATTGTGCTGATTATTGCTGTGGGGTTTGGTAATGTTTACATTTTTCGTTAGAGTTCTGTTATTTCTGCGTGTCGTTCATATCCGGTTGGTAGGTCCCGTAGGTATTGAAATTCACAGTTCAGTGCATCATGAAGGCGTTGAAGTTGTATGGGGTGTTGCACATTGGCTGTGGTGTAGCTATTATTGGGTATGTCATTTTTGTGCTCTTAGTGGCTGGATCAGAGCTGGTCAGTGTCTTCTGGTCTTCTGTGTTGCTTGTGCCGAGTGGTATTTTGTCATTTAACTGCTTGGTTTGTGTATTGGTTGTGTATGTAGTGCTTGTGCTACTACTGGGGTGTTTGGTATAGGTGATGTCAGTTTGGCACTGTTTCTGTATAGGTGATGTCAGTTTGGCACTGTTTCTTATTACCAGGTTCATCACAGTTTGGTTTGGATGTTGTCAGTGGTGGATTTGGAGTTTGATATTGCTGTTGTTAGTGGTTATACAGCTCTGTCAGTCTTTTTTTAGATGCAGCACTGTGTTTGTCTTTTCCAACATTGCTGTTGTAGGTGTTTGCATTCCACATTGATTGCACAGCTGTTGGTTGTGATCTCTGACATGGATGTTTATCTTGTTGTGCAGTGCTGGACTCCTGTAATTGGTTCCCTGCTAATATTGTTGACCACTTTTGCCTATCTGTGTCACGGAGACCAGTAATTTCAGAGACTGGTCTCGCATCTATGTCCAGTGAATAACATAATTTCTCTTGATGCGAGACCAGCCTCTGATAACATACGTATGGCTGTGCTCCTTATAGAATGGTTTGTGTATCTTGTTGTTAGAGCAGCATCAGTAGATATGTTTGGCATTAGTTGTCCTAAGTAATTCTTCCTCATTGGTTGTTTGCTGTACCAGATCATTTTGTTGTTTAATATGTGTTGCAGGAATCTGAGAGGGTGTAGGTAAATGCTGTTGTGTTGTCTGGGCAATGAGATTTGTGTTCTTTGAAAAGTGTTACCTAGCAATTGGGTGAGTCTTTCTGGGAATACAGAACTCCTCGTAGTGCTTGTTTGTGTGGTTCTGTTACTGCGTTGTGTTTTTTTGTGATTTCGTTGAAAGTCATAGAAATAAATTCCTTGCCATTGCTATCTTTTTCAATTATGAATGAGTCTTGCTGCAGCTTTCTGAGACTCCCTCTTCCTCGCCTTGCTAAACTGAGCTGCATTTCAAACCATAAACGGCTTACTAAGCCATATGCTGTTTCAGGGTTTAATTTGTCACAGTGTCTAATATGATGTAAATCAGAATTGGATATTTTTGGATAGTGAGTTGCAGTGTCTTTTCCTGATCTTTTGTATTGTTTCATGACTGCGACGAAGACGTTGTTTGCTGCAATAAATTCTGAGTCATTAGTTATATTTATGTTTCTGTTTACCTCTAGGCTGTTAAAGTATCTATTCAGCCCCGCTGTTATACCTATGAAGGAGCTGATACTGTACTGTGAGCCATCTTCAGCTCGTACAGCTCCATAGAAGTGCTGCAATAGTCCAGCCAGTGTTGTTACTGGGATAATATTTACATCAACTGTTAGTTGATTTTAAGTTAGCCAGTTTGAAAAAATGCGACATACCCACTGTGTATTCTTTTGGGTGTTTATTTCCGATTTTTGTCTCTCAAGGTTATCCAGTTCTTCACTTGTTAGTACTGCATATCTACTAGTAGTAGGTGTGATATCTGGTTTGTTCAATAATGGTTCTACATGTTTTTGTTTTTATTTTATTTTTTTAGGTTTGTCAGCAAGGTTTGCAGCAATGTTTTCTGGATTTCTTTCTTCCGAGTTTGCCTGCCTTATCATCAATTGTGCTGCACTCCAGGAAGTTGTGTCAACCCATCATATAATTCCATTGGGTCCACATATATCAAAGGTTAGTTTGTTTTTCTCCATTCTTAGTTTTTCTTTTGTAGTTTGTGAAACGCTATATTTTGTATGACTGTGTCGCTTGAACTGTGTTTCAGTGCATGTGTTTAGTGTTTCTTTTTTATAGCTGCAGTGTTACATTGTTTCTTTGTTCAAGGGCATTATTTGATGTGTTTTGTTATGGTACTATAAGTTGACCTGCTGACCCAGTGATTAATTCTTAGTTGGAGTGGTCCTTACTAGGGAATTAATCACCGCTCCAGCTCTGATCGTGTGTTGTATTTCATCCAATGGCATTTCTTTATTTGTGGTTTCTGTTTGACGCCATGTTACAATAGCAATTAATTAGAGTTTAAAAGGTTTGTTTTACAGCAATATCTCATTTATGAACAGTTCATATGTGTTAGCAAATAAATTGTAATAGCCCAATTTGAAATGGAAGAACTTGCAGTCATCTAATGATATAATCCTTAGACCAGAAGATTACAGGGTCTAAAGATCAAATGGCTCACACATCCCCTCCTGTCACTCATGAAAGAAAGAGATGAATGCTGGGCCTTCTTCAAAGCTTCCAGCTCCCACACTGACTGGACCACTTACAGAGCCTTAAGAAATAAGTGCAAGCTAAATGGCAGAGACAAAGCAGTTATTATAGGACTACCTTGGCCTCCTCGGGTAAAAACCCTCACCAATTTTGGAGTGACCTCAAACAAGCCCTTGGATACTCCAACCCTTCTATCATGTCCAACTTAGAAATTGATGGGGTCAGTTGTAATAACCCCCTTACCATTTCAGATGCTATCAATAAACTATTCACTGATCTCTTCCCAACCCTCGAGGCACTAAATACGCATATAGGTGGTCCGTTCCCTCCACCAACACCTCCTGCAGCACGTCACTCCTCTCTTTCCTCTTTAAATAGGTTATCATCAAGGGGGTACTTAAACAACTCAGGCTGATCACGGAATCCAAATCAGCTGGTCTAGGTGGTCTAGAGCCCAAATTAATTAAACTTGCAGCCTACAGTATGTCCTTGCTGCCCCTATAACCAGAATCTTTAACCTCTCCCTCTCTACCACAACTGTCCCCACAGTTTGGAAACAAGCAAACATCGTACCAGTTTACAAAAACGGAAACAACAAAAACATACCCGACTATAGACCCATTGCCATTTTACTGTCTCTAAGCAAAAGACTTGAGAAAATTATTGCCACCCAACTCACTGCATACCTGGATAGTTACAGACTACTCTGCTCTGTGCAACACAGCTACTGTAAATACCACAGCACTACCACTATGCTACTCACCTTAACAAACAACATCTACACCACCTTTGACAATGGTGAATATGCCGGTGCAGTATTCATTGACCTGATGAAGGCCTTTGACATGGTCAGTCACCAGATGCCCCTTCACAAGTTAAACTCGCTGGGGATCTCTGAACATGCTTTACCCTGATTTGCCAGTTACTGCTCTATAAGGACACAGTGGGTTAAAATTAGCTTCTCCTTCTCTGAGTATCTCTCTACCAACCTTGGCATCACTCAAGGCTTGATTCTTGGACCACTGCTGTTCTCCCTGTGCATGAACTCTATCTATCACTGTTTCAAGCATAGCACCCCTCTCCTCTATGCAGAAGATCTTGTGTTTATTAACCATGCCCTCGACGTAGTCAACATCAACAAAGCTCCATCCTCTTATCTCAAGGTAGTCTAATCCTGGCTTAATGCAAATAAACTCCTAATGAACCTCTCCAAATCCCAAGCATTGCTCTTTGCTATGCCTTCTAAGCTACAAAATTTAACCACTCCTCTTTGGTGGTCTGCATTAATGGCTCTCCTCTGGACACAGTCACATCTTTCAAGTACTTAGGGATCACCCTGGACCCCTCCCTGGACTTTACTCTGCACATCTCATCTGCATGTAAGGCTGCCAGTTCTAGTCTTAGTATAGCCCACCGTGCCAGCACCAGACTTTCCCTACTGCTAGGATACACATAGCGCACATGCTACTACTTCCTAAACTTACCTATGGCGTTTCTGTATTTGCTAATGCTCCTAGCACCCTGATGCACAAATGGACAGTGGGGTATAACAATATCTGACGCTTTGCTCTTGTATGCATTCGACTCACACACCACTGCCTCCTGTACAGCAAATTAGGCTGGCCCTCCCCTCCAGCCCTAATGGACCTTACACTAACATACTCATCTCTGATCATATGTCAGTAGCTGAATGGTTTAACACCCAATTTACTACTTGTACCTCTGGTCTTTTAGCTTCCATCCCTCCAACTACACCCTGCTCCCCTTCCTCCTCCAATGACGACCCCTTCTCCATCTCATCCTTCTCCTCCTCCTCCTTTTCTTTCTCTCCAATTACTTCCGTTGACACCCTAAATGCTCTCTTTGTGATCGACCCCTCCAAGGGCAGCTCTCTCGATGGCCTTGTTCCTAAGCTGCTCTGCCTCTCAGCTCCTGCCATTTCATACCCCTGTCTGTCCTCTGAAATCTGTGTTTCATAACTACTACAGTCCCTTCAACCTGCAAGCATGCCACTGTCCTTCCCCGACCCAAGGGTGGCGACTATACTTCCACAGGCAACCATCATCTTATTTCCTTGCTCCCAACCCTGGCCAAGTTGCAGGTACACCTTGTCCTGTCTCCACTCTCCTCCTTTAGAAACATAGAAACATAGAAGTTGACAGCAGATAAGGACCACAAGGCCATCTAGTCTGCCCATTTTTTTCTACCCCATGAATGTGTCATAGGCATTTACTCTGTCAATGGCCTATCTATTCATACTCATCTGTATTGCTCCCTTATGCCTATCCCATGCCTGTTTGAAGCCCTGCACTGTATTAGCATCCACCACTTCCTGAAGTAGGCCATTCCATACATCCACCACTCTTTCTGTGAAAAATAACTTCCTCACAATACTCCTTTCTTGATGACTCTTCCTTCGCCACTCCTTTCCAGTCTGGTTTTAGGAAAAACTGCTCTACTGCCACCTCCCTACTGAGGTTCACTGACTACATCACCTCTGGAATGGATAGTGGTCAGGTCACATCTGCAATATTTGTCAACTTAGCAAAAGCTTTCGACACAGTCTCCCACACCCTCCTGCTGATTAGTCTTTTCTCAGCTTGCCTCACTCCCGCTGCCACTTATTGGTTCAAGTCCTATCTGACTGGCAGGTTGCAATCAGTTTGCATAGCTGACTCCATCTCCTCTCCTCTCCTCTCCCCATCAGCACTGGAGTCCCACAGGGATCAGTGCTTGACCACATCCTTTTCTCTATTTTTCTGAACGACCTCCCAAAGGTTTGTTTGCCTGCATGCATACATATGTATGTGGATGATACTGTTATATACACTTCTGGCAAATCTATTAGTGACGTGTCCACCAGACTCCAACAAGACTGCAGTAAGATCCAGTTCTGGTTTAAATCACACCAGCTTTTTCTGAATGCCAAGAAGACTGTCTCCATGACCTTTGGCACTAGGCAGAGACTCTCAAGGCTAACTGTCATGCCCACTTTCCACATCCTTGAGGGGACTACTCTTGAGGACACCTCCTCATTTCTATACCTTGGGGTATGGCTGGACCAACACCTCAACTTCTCTGTTCATATGGATGCCATTCTGAAAAAAACTGCACCCCAAGCTAGGTGCATTGTACAGACACTGTAAGTGCATCCCACTTACGGCAAGGCGTGAGATTATACAGAAGATGATCCTCCTTATTTTTGACTGCTGTGACATAGTCTATAGTGCTGTTCCATTGTCCACCCTAACCAGACTGGACACCCTCTTTAACTCGTTCTGTCGCTTCGCTCTTGACTCTCCCTCTCTCACTCACCACTGTGACCTTTATCATGCCTTGTCCTTTCCCTCACTTACTAACAGGCGTACCCTCCATTGTGAAAATTCACCTCTATATTCTGGCTTGGTTCTCCTCCTCCCTCCCTACCTAGCTACCACTCTATCTATTGCTCACCCTCCCCCCTATTCTCTCAGATCAGGTGACACAAAATCCCTTAAAATTCCTCGCTGTAATACTAAAGTGGGACAAAATGGCTTCTCCCACCGCCTCCGTAAGCTGTGGAACTCACCCATCCCAGATTCATCACTCATCCTCCACATCATCCCTAACTGCCGCCCTCCACAACTTCCTATGTATCAACTGCTCTTAATAGTGTCACCATGAATACTGGCTATCTAGCTGCCTCACCCTTCCTTCTGCCCTATTTTCTTTTCTTGACTCAGTTGTTGTGGTTTTATCCTTCAATTACTTAGGCTCTTATGTTACTGTAGTACATGAAGCATAGACTACTTGCATCCAACCTGCACTTGTACTATTAAATCGCACTTGCTATAAATAGCCTATGTATACCTATAAATGTCTCTCCTAGTTTCATTGCTGTAATTGTCAATGTTTGCTATGCTGTACTGTACTATGTTCCCCTGTAATAGCCTTTGGATACCTGTAATTGCCTGTTCATTTATCACATTGAAGAACTCACTAAGAAACTGTGACAAAGGTTCGGTATTTTCTTCAGGATCAAGCACTCACTAGCCCAGGAGGCTAGAAAACTCTTAATCCAAGCTACCATCTTGCCTCTTCTAGATTATGCAGGCTTCCTATATGGCCATAGTACTAGCACAGCTTTCTCCAAGCTTGATACCCTATACCACAGAGCCCTTTGGTTCATTTCAGATGCCCCTTATGACATGCACCACTGCATCCTCTATTCTTCCATAGGCTGGAGCTCCCTTAGCTTCAGGAGGCAAAAGAATTCTATTCTATGGACATATACTCTAAGGCAATCGCTCATAAATTACCTCAGTACCTCACAAGCTGCCTAACTCCCTGCATCCCTAGTGCCTATTCTTGCAGAAATCTTACCATCTTATCTCTGGCTATCCCTAAAGTTAAAACACACTTTGGTAGAGCCTCAGTAAGCTTCACTCTTCCTACGCTCTGAAATAAGATCCAGAAAACCTTAAAGCTTGCTACCCCATCACGTTCTCCCTCTTCAAATCCTTGTTCCTGAGTACCTTCTTCGAGGTATGTCATTGCTTCAAGTCAAGGTCTTAACATCACAGTTTGTTACTGATTCTGGACTTAAACCTCAACCATCGCGTGAGGCGTCATTTGAGTCCTCCCTTCTGTCATTGTCCAAATCAAGGTTCCAACATCATGATCTGTCTTTGCTTCAGATATTGGACTTAAATCCCAACCATTGCCTATGGCATCTGTCATGTTTCTCCCTTAGAACAGTCCTTCCTCCCTAGGCCATCATGTCCAACCCTCTCCTATCTCATCTGACCTTCCTTCCCCACTCCCTCTACCCCTTCCCCTTCCTTCCCCACTTGCCAGACCATGCCTACAGTACTTATCAAAGGACTCTTACATCTCAATTTTCTTTGCACTTTAGCGGTAGAGGAACTGCCACTCCTGCTTACTATGACTCCTCCAGTGATGTTTACTGTATAAACTTTAACTCATTACCTTACATCCATATATACGTATATATGCAATTGTATTTAAATGGCACTACCTCTTGTTGAACCTATTGCTATGTTCTGGTGGAAGTATCTTGTTATATGTGATGGTTATATGTTATTATGTTGTTATTATTACTACTATGTAATTGTTCTGTACGTTCACCCAACCTGTTATATCTTAACCCTGTTGGCAATTGTTCTGCCCCAGGTACATCTTGTAAATTAGCTTGCCTCAATGATGTTCTGCCTGGCAAAATAAAGATTTTGATTGATTGATTGTTTAAGTTTCATTGCTGTAACTGTCACTGACTGTATGCTTACATGTCTATATTTCCTATCTGTACTCCCTCCCCCAGGACATTCTGTGAGACAAGCAACTTGTTGCTCAGTGTACTTTTCTTGGTGAAACATTTCAATAAATAAACTAGGGAAAATTGTCCACAGTATACTACAGAACCAAACACCCCACCCCCTTTGCCTCATACCTTGTGCCCTGCACCAGCTGCTACACTCTTAGATCCTCAGGTACCGAACAACTGACAATTCCCAGGTCGCGAACTAGATATGGTAAAATGTCCTTCTCATCTGTAGCTGCCAAACTTTAGAACAGCATTCCTCCACCATTGCAGCAACATCAATTAGCCGACACCTTTAGCAGCCATCTTCACTACTACTTGATTTTACGCTCCCAATGTGCCTGCCCCATCCTGCCATATCCCTGTAATACCCTCCTCTTTCTCACCCCAGATAAACAGATGCACTTACTTGCACCTGCCCATAGATCTCTGAGTCAAGTGTCCTTTGTCTGCCCTAGTGTCTTTAGTAGGCAACACACTCTGCTATGTACTAATTTGTTACTGCTCATTGTACTACCTGTACCCTTTGTTACCGAGCCATATTTGAAAGAATTTATTGTGATACTTATCTTTGGTTTACCTTCACTGAGTCCTGTACAATATATAAATATGCTTTTATTCACTGTTATTCACCTGTATCTATCTACTATTGTACACCCTTGCCATACCTAGTGTTTGCTGCTATTCTCAATGAGTCTTGTAAACATTTGTCTTGCATGTTGATATGTTGTATTATCCTGCTTTGTAACCTCCTGGGTCATGCCTAAAAACAGGCAAGTGTCTGCCTAGTGCACCCTACCTGGACAACAAAAAAACAAAATAAATAAATATTATCTTGGAATGATCTTCCATATATGGCGGAAGTCATCCTACAGTATGTGTGGAGACTGAAATAAAGTATTTAAATTAGGTACATTTAGAAGGATTTCCAATACCTATTTCAGGATGACATTAGGATAATTTCAGAATAATTGCAGGATGGCATCAGGATGATTCCAGGATGGCAGCGGGATTGATCCCTGATGACCCTATATAAATTATGCACCTTGTTTGGCACACTAGACCATATTTATGCAACCCTCCCATCAGGCGGCATAGCTACTAACTTGCATTGCTGTCCAGGATGGGAGTGGACATGGCCCAGGCTACCGTCTTGTCTAGGGATATAGATGTTATGTTTGCTGAGAGCCCCCTGCACTCAAAATTTATTGGTTCACATCCTCCTGTAGAAGATGCTGGATATGGACATCTTTCATGGATGAACAGAACATATGGACAAACAGCATTTCAAACACAATCTTTACTAGGGTGTATGTCAAATTCATGTTTCTCAGCCAAGCATTACTATCATTGAGATTATATACAGTTCATTTATCATTGCCATACTTCTAAAATCTTGTCCTGAGCAACACCACGATGGCAGTAAACATCCATTCTGATCCCTGAGGCTTATACTTCAAAATAGTTCCTTGGTTCATCCTGTCATTTTACCAGGGGGTGGGCATCACAGTACCTGAGGACTCCCTGTCCCAACCTTCACTAATTATTGATCTGTTAATTTCATGTAATTCACCAATACTCTTTTCCATTGGATTTTCACTGCAGGGTTTGCTACTGGCATACTGGGGTGGTACCCACACTTCAGAGGATACTTTTACCTTGGAGAGTACTGCCTCACTGTGCCTCATCACCCTACTTCTTTATGAAGCAAAAGCTGCTTGGCTGGGCCCGTCCCAGACTACTACATCACGATGTGGCAGGTGCTACATGGCCTGCTCCCTCTTGGTTATATTCCATCAGACAGGCCACCAGTGCTGCTTTTACACTTTAAGGGATTCTCCTTCAGAATTTCTTCCCTTCTCCATCTTCCCAAAAGGAGGGAGAGAATGACAGAATGAAAATGTACCACCTCTGACCAGCTCAGTGGCACTGGGTGGTGGTGTACTGTACCACCATGTGGGAACCCCAGGCTCAGCCAACCCTCCCATACACCATGGAATGCCACTGTGGCCCCATTCCCTGCCTGGCTGTTCTTTGGTACACAGCAAAGTGCAGGCTGGTTGGCAGGGCCGTGCTGGGGAAGGGGGGGGACCCTAGGGTAATAGATACAGGCACTAGGAGTGCATCAGATGGTATGTAGGTGTATGTGGAGGTGACTGAGGTCTCTGATTGTAATGCAAAGATAAGTGAAATAATAAATTAACTTAAAAAAAATGACAGATCCTGGCACTCTACCAGGAGTTAATACCATCAGTTAACAAAACGCTATTTTTAATAATAGGCCGGCTCCCCACTCCATGCCATGATTGTGGGATGACAAAAGTAAGTAAACCTTCCTTGAAAAGTCACTCCCCTGCCCCATGCAGTACACTATTCTTTCAGTCACTGTCCATCACTAATACAGCACAAGTGTGTGGAACTAGGAGGGAGTGGTAGAATAGTGTGCATTACTGATGAAACAAAAAGATCTACCCTATCCAGGTTTCTTGCACCTTAGTGCTGTATCATTGACTTCCACAGACTAAAAGGGATGGCGTGCTGGGGAGGATGAATGGCAAGCTGGAGTTTCTCACTGTTGGCATACCATATAATGTACAGGGTGCCAGGAGGGGCCCAGGAATATAATAATAGGATTTTGGGGGTTTAGAGGATTGGGCTAGGGAGTAAGAAGGTGTTTAATGACAATTTTATTTTAGAAACCTCTCTCTCTGAGCCATCCTACCAGTGCAGCGGTAGTGATGAGAACCCAATTTCTGGAGCATGTTCAGTGTGTTGAAGGGTCTCTGGGCAGGAGGAGGAGGATTGTCCATTTGTCAGACTGCTTTCCTCCTCTTGAGAGGGAGGGTTGCAGCACTTGGCACCTGCCTGGCCCCTAGCAGTAGCTGGGGGGGTGCAGGAAGCCTGGGACTGCTAATTGGGGGCAGAGGAGCAGTGTCTGTCAACATGCTTTGTGTAGGAGCATGCACAGTGACATCATGACAGCAAGGAATGCCTGCTTCTCCCAGGGAAGAACAAGAGGTAAATCTCTGGTCCTGCAGGATGACAGATCAGTCCCTCACAAATCTTAGCAGTGATTATCCCCTCCTTCAGCTTCAGATCTATTATAGGGAGGGTGATGGGGGAGCCCCATTTCCCCCACCATGGGGGGACCATAGGGAAGCCACAGTGGAGCTAAGCCCTTGGGAAATGGGGTGAGGAGACTGGGGAGGAAATGCAGAAGGTTCAGGTTCAGGTTTGGTAGTAGGAAGATAAAGAAACTAATAAAACAAAACACAAAAACTTCTCATTCTCTCTCTCTCACTCTCTCCCTTTCAGGATGAGGAAGTGAAATGGAGGGTGGAAAATGTAGTGCTTGGAGTGGGTGGCCATGGGACTAGCTCTGGCTGCCTGGGGAGGAATATAGCTATTTATTTAATTCTTTTAAATGTCCTGAATATTTTCCTTTGAGTACGTGTGAACTTGGAAACTACTGAACACTTGGATCCAAGTAATACCCAATCATTTATGTTCTATCTGGAAATTAATATTCATTCAATGAGCTTACACAGCTTAGTGAGGAGTTATGCCCGTGCAACATTTTTAATAGTCTGAAGGTATTTGAATGAATGTGTTGTTGATTGTCGTAGGTGATTACTGTTCCACGGGGAACTACCAACATGCTGAGCCACTGTGAAGACAAAGGAACCCTCTGAGAAGGGTTCCAACCCTAGACATATCAAGGGAACACATTCCTTAAGGTTAAAGGTACCATAGGATGGAGCCCCCAAGGAGAGAGGAGTGCCACTGGAGGAGAGGGGAGGATGATGGGGCAAAGAAACAGTGCTTCTGAGTGAGGCAGGAGGGAGCTAACTTCAATAGCTCAGGCAGGGGGTGTGGCTAGTTGCTCAGACCCACTGAATTGCAGGCATAGCCTTTGAATTCAATGGGCTGATTCAACTTAGTGAGGAGTTATGCTTGTGCAACTTTGTTGATAGTCTAAAGGTATTTGAATGAATGTGTTATTGATTGTTGTAGGTGAATACTTTGACCATTCACACTCTCTGTTCCATGGGGAACAACCACCCTGTCAGGGTACCGTGAAGGAAAAGGAGCCCTCTGAGGAGGGTTCCACCCCTAGAGGTGCGTTGGGAACAAATTCCTTTATGCTAATGGTACCTTAGAAAGGAGCCCCAAAAAAGTAGTGAGCGGCAAGTAGTGACCACCAAGTTTACATGAGGATGGAGTGACAGCAACATATGATGACTGGAAACAGACAGAGATTGAATGAGCAGCCAATGACTGACATATAGTGGAACTTAAGTAGAAGAGGCATGACTTCCATAAGGAGAGAGATAATGACAAATGGAAGGAGGCCACTATCTAACCCCAACTCACAGCGGAAAACTATCTGTTGTAAAGACTACCTAATTTTATGACCTTTGGCATTGAAAAGGAGAAAAAAAAAACATCAGGGGGAAACCTCTGGGATCCAAGGCCTTGATCGCTTCCCTCCAGGCTTGGGATAAAGTGTGATGGCCCAGCTACTGCAATTTAAAGACCCAATTCAGGGGAATGATTTTTAGATGAAAGGCTCTCACTCTATTCCTCTAACAGGAAAGCTGTGGGGGAGCCACAAATGAACCCTGCAGCTAAGGGAGGCTCCTGGCTAAGGAAGCCCAATCTCCAAGGTGGAAGGAGGACAGCAGCAACTGCTGAAAGGCACTCACCTGACCTCCATGAGGGGAGGCTATAGAGGTAGCCAAACCCCTGATGGGTAAGACATAGGAGTTGAGCCCTTGAGGTGTGGGGACTTGGAGTTGTAAAATCTTCACCCTTGAGGGGCAGAGGAAGGGAAGGAAGTGGAGACCAGGTGAACCATAGGTGGCTGAAGGGAGAATAGCTTTTGAAGGTGCTGCTGATGTGATTTGTACAGCTAAAGGAGCCCCCTTGGACTTATGGGCCCCACCTGCTGCAGCTGAAGTCTTAAATACTACATCAAGAGGTGCTGTCAAGTCAATCTACATAGAAAGCTTCCACTGGAGCATAGGACATTTTCATCCAAAGGACAGTAAAGGATCCCACTCTCACGATGTGGACTTCAAGGGTGCAGAGTGAGACTGTTGGCTTAAGGCAGATCACTGGAGCCATACTGTGGTAGTGGCGGTCATGCATCTGAATGCAGGAGTAGTGGGAGGCTGTGGTGAAGCCTGGTGACCAGAAGCACATGGGTAAGGCTGAATGGCTGTTTTTTATCTGAATGCAGGAGTAGTTGTAGGCCATGGCAAAGCCAGATGGCCAAGATCACAGAAAAAAATTTAGTTAAGGCTGAACAGCTGATTGAGACATCAAATAACAAATAGGACATTAATGATACTGAATGTTACAAGATTGGACTGAATGAGGAATACATGCCAGCCAGTTTCATAAGGTAGATGTTACAGCATCACAAGTAGCAGTGCTGCTGCTGTGCCAATGGGTCAGCTGTGACCACCACTTTTAACAACTTCTATTTTTTGCATATAATTACAGAAAAAACTAAAGGAAAATAAAATAGAATAGAACAGTCTATACAGCACTTCACCCATCACCTAGTTTTACACTGTCAGGGGTAAACTGAAAGAAACAAAAATACTGAAAGTACAGTGAGCAATGGCAAATAAAGATGTTCAATGGGTGTACCCAACTTAGTGAGGAGTTATGCTTGTGCAACGTTGTTGATAGTCGGATCATGTTTGAATGAATGTGTTGTTGACTGTCATATGTGGATACTTTGGCTGTTGGCACTGTCTGTCCCATTGGGGAACTACTACCCTGACAGGGTACCATGAAGCCAAAGGAATTCTTTTGAGGAGGATTCTACCCCTAGAGGTGCTAAAGGAACATAGATCCTTTTGGCTAAAGGTACCTTAGGAAGGAGCCCCAAAGTACTGTGCAGCAGGTGGTGAACACAGAGACTGAGTGAGGACAGACTGACAGCAACAACTGGTGACTTATAACAGAAACTGATATGAGCAATGACTGACAGTAATTGGTAACCAATAGCACACAGAGACATGATTTCCATGAGGAGAGAGGGAATGGCAGGATGGATAACAAGGCCGCCATCCAACCCCAACTCACAGGGAAACCTACTAGGGTAAATGCTGTACTGATATAGATATTCTACATAATAGACCATGTCCTGTGGACAATACCTAACTTTTTATGACTTCTGGCATGGAGGAGAGGAAAAAAAACTTATGAGAAGGAAACCATCTGCAGATCCAAGGCCTTGGTTGTCTTCTCTCTACACTAGGGATAAAATTAGTGATGGCTTGGCTACTGCAATTTAGAGACCCAATTCAAGGGGGAATTTTAGAGGAAGGGCTCTCACTCTATGCCTCTAATGGTAACACCATGGTGGTGCCACAAGATGATCTCTGCAGCAAAATGTGGTTTCCCCTGAAGGAGACTCACCCCATAAGGAAGAAGGAGAGCAATTGCTGCTGAAAGGCACTCACCTGGCCTCCACCAAATGGAGGCCTAGAGAGGAAGCCAAACCATTAAGGAGTAATGCATAGGAGTTGGGCCCTTGAGGGGCCAGTATATGTATAACTGTATGATCTTCACATTGGGGAACAGACAAAGGAAAGTAAGTGGAGACTAGGTGATCCTTAGGCAGCTGTAGGGGGGGAATAGCTTTAAAAGGTGCTGCCAACATGGTCTGCACAGCTAAAGGAACCTCCTGTGGACTTAGAGGCCCCATTCTCAGGCAGTTGAAGCCTTAAATGCTAAATAAAGAGATGTCACTCAGATGATCTGCTTGGCCAAAGCTTCCCCTGAGCATTGGACATTGTTACATGAAGGGCAGAAAGAGAATGACCCCACCCAAGTTAAGAACCCACCCTCAAGATGTGGACTTCAAGGGAGCAGGGCAAGACTGTTGGAGCCCTAGAAACTATGTTATGGTCTTGGCTGGCATGCATCTGAGTGCAAGAGTAGTGGGAGATTGATGGCAGAGTCTAATGGCCATATACACAAAATGGAAATAAAACATAGGCATGGCTGAACAACTGATTGAGACATCAAATGACAACTAAGACATGGCATGAGACTGAATGATACCTGCTTGGACTGAATGGTGAACACATACCGACCAATTCCATATGGGAGATTAGTGTTAGTTCCTGAGGCACTGCAGGCCCAGTAGGCTGAGGTAGTAGAAAACAACAGATGAAACTTCTGGGGGATACAGGAGCATATGAGAACTGAAAACTAGCAAGCAGCATGCTGCTGGACTGAGTAAGGTAATTAAACCACCAGAACACAAATGGGAGTGGTTGCCTTGCTAGGAAGCCAGGTAAGGAAAACAGTTAAAGATTTTTGTTGAACTGGAAGATTGTAAATTGACTGGAAGAAAGAGCAAAATGGGAAGCCTGAACAAGTCAAAACAAAGAATGACAAAGGCAGGACAATGTGAAAACTAGTAGGCACACAAGAACCAATACAGATAGAAATGTAGGAGTTACATGAGAACAGGAGTGCAGCATGAGTAGTTAACTGAGAGAAGCACAAACTGCAGACAGGAAGGTCAAAAAGCAAGATACTGTGCTAGAAAGTTGCTGGAGGCACAAACCAAGCAGAAAGCACAAAAGCACAAAGAGAAAACTGGAGAGAAATCTGGGGAGAAAGGAGGGGGGAGGCAGAGCCTCTAACTGCAGCCAAAGAAATAGTGCTTCTTCGTGAGTCTGGAGAAATCTGGCTTAAGTAACCTCTGGAAAGGGGTGTTACCCATGAGCATTCAAAGTGCCCCTTTGCTTGAACAAACTACATTTTTTATCTTGCGCCCTTTTGAACTTCAGCACCCCCACTTTTCTTCGTGTTCCAGCACCCATGGTGTGGCTGATAGCTCCCACCCGACAAACTACAGGCAAGCCTTTAAATAAGAAAGATTTCCAAAAACAATTTAAAAAATTTCTCTTACAGCATATCAGTATGATGTTGGTAATTCAACTATTAATAGACATAACTGAAAATGTGCCATCTAGTTTGAGAAAAAGCAGCTTGCATAAACTAGAAAACAAAAACAGCTAAACATGAAAACTGCAGGCAGGCACGTACTTTCCCTCTCTATTCAACAGTTAGAGGAGACATGTATTGTGAATCACATGATCATACTGTTCAACAAGAAAGAGTAACCACACATTACTTTTCAACAACATTTAGAATGCCATTTTGTATACTTTTTTATTTTTATTTATTTCTTTTGTTAACTGGGTAAACATATGAGCCAAGGCCCTTTTTCCTATGCTACCCAAGACTATAAAATAGTTACAAGATGTTATACAAAAAGATAACTTTTACATTCACTTAATACAGGAATATAAATACATGACATATAAGACAAACAATATAATACAAATTATTTAAAATAGCAGTGACATTGCAAACTACTCAATAAATGATGCTTCAATTTCTTTTTGAATAAATTATGACTACTCATGGTTCTCAATTCAATTGGAAGATCATTCTAGTATTTTGCTGCTTGGATAGAAAAAGCTTGAGCACCCATTTTAGTTTTAGTGACTTTCAAATTTAAACAAGAAAGACAATTTGATCTCAAGTGTCTTGGAGCTGCCCTTACAGATATCAGAGAATACAAGGGAGAGAGAATTTTTTGTCTCTATACATTATCCGTTTTACAACAAAAAGAGTAAATGGAGCTCAAGTTAGGTGGTAGAAACACTGAAACTTGATATAAAGTACAAAGATGTGTACTATAAGGCAATCTATAAACAAATCTACAAATACTATGAAAAGTCATTGTTAAGTTATTTAACACATGTTTAGACAAACTAGTAAACAAAAATTAATTATAATTCAGTTGAGAAAGTAGTACACTTTAGGCTATATGTTTCCTGGCTTGTAACCTTAAACCCCTAATTTTTGATTTACTGATTTTGTTAAAGTCAATATATGATTTGAAAATGTTAAATTTGAGTCCAAATTCATTCCCAAATATCTAAAACATTGCACCTGTTCCAAATAAGTTGCATTTTTACCAAAAATATTCAGTTTCCCTAATTTAACCAACTTTTATTTAGAGGCAAATATCATACTCTTGGTTTTTGAAATATTCAATGATAATTTTAAGTCCAACAAACAATTTTCTAGACTCTGAAAATCTACAGTCAAATCTTGGGCAATTTTATCTAATGAATTAGAGCTATTATATAATATTATATCATCAGCATATAACATTGCTGATAATATAATGTGTCCCTTGGCTCACATTTTAACATTCTAGAGCATTTCCCACTATTTTAAGTTACCGTATCCCCTTATAAATCAGGTTTTCAGTACCTCTAATAAACTTGTCTGGTTCTTTCATACTGCTTCTGTCCAGCAATCTGCTTTGAATTTAAAAGGATTTTGTCAGCTGAACAGGAAACATAAAGAAGTCAGAAATCAGAAATCATCAAGACAGATGATTCTAGGCTGAGCTCAGAAGAATTGTAGGGATATTATTTATGTACCCTGGCACTATATGCCAGTGGGCTACACCCCCTTGTTGACTGTCTCTGATACCCAGCAAGGGTCCTGGGTCCTGCTACAGTGACTAGTGGGGATTTGTTCCCAGAAAAAGTGAAAATAGCACAGTGCCTCTGCCCAGAGTAGTGTCAGTGGGTCAGATATCCACTTGGCACAGCCCCCTGGGATGCTGTACCTACCTACCTCCCCTACCAACCACTCTGCACACTATGTCCCCCAGTATCTTGTCCCACCATAAACCATATATTTCAATGATAAGTGCATGCAATGAGTTTCACTAACACACCAAATCCAAACAACAAATTCACAGCTTTATTTGGGGGGTAAGGCATAGGGAAAGGGATACCTAGATGTGGGATTGCTGTGAAGGCAAAAAACATAAGTGAAATATGCAATTTTCAATCCTGTGAGCCCCCAGGCCAAACCCTCTGCACTGGTACCAGTGCCTCCTGAATTGTTCCTAGGGGTACCCACTAGTTGCTGGCCTGTTTGGTGCCATGGGGTGTCCAGCTATTGGGGCCCTGAAGTGATGAAGCCTGGATCTTTAAACAGAGCAAACCCCTTGACCCTTCCCAGGAACCAGGTCCTGGGTACTCATAGTTAGCTGAACTCTGCACCCAGGGAAAGTGGAGCTCCTCGATTTCCAGTGCAGTAACACAGAAACAGGCTGGCCAGGATCCCTTCATCCAGATGGAACTTGCTCGAGAAGCTTCCAGCTGGTTACCTTGATTGCAGTTCTGGCTGCTTGTCACCTTCAGCCACTTCTGGCCTGGTGCAGAGCACTGTGGAAGGACAACACCAGCCCCAAAAGGCCCAGACCTGTGAGTGGCTCCACAGCATGACTCTGAGATCAGAGTGCCATAGTACTTGAGTGAAAGACCCGTGACCTCCTGAGACAGTGAGTCTCACTTGGGAGGGGTTAGCGAGTTCCTCCCGACTCTGGGTGAGGACTCCCAAATGGTGAGGGTGCTCTTGCAGTCCCTGCACTGAGCTCTCACCAAGAAGACTTATAAGCAGTCACTCAACTGAAGTCCAATTTTAGCAGGTGCTGGCCTCTGATTCAGACAGTGTCAGTGCAATTCAACAGAGGGGAATTCAGCAACAACAGCCCCCATGCACACTAGTCCACACTTTCAGTTTAACAGTGTCCAGCTCTTTTACTAGGCTGTAGCAAGTCCACCAATCTCAGCCCCTTTGGCCAGTTCCCTCTGGACACACACACTTTCAGGCTACCACTCCACAACCTGATATGTTTTGACTCCTTCAAGAAAATGCAGTTGCAGTCCACACAGACAAGTGACCTCTCAGCAGCAACTGTAAAACTCAAATAATCTGCTTAGACTTTTCGGTTAACTCACTTCCTAGTGCAGTGTATCTGCCACCTTTAGTTTCTCCCAACACTCATTCAGCAACTTCTCAGTAACTGGGAAAACAGTAGCTCAGCTAAATCTCTCTTTCTCTGTTTTCCCCTTCGCAATCCAGTCCTGCTCTCAGCACCTGAGGAATTCTTCAGCAAACACACACTTCGGAATAGGGCCTGGGTAAGCCCCTGGAGTCCACAGCCTGCTCTCACACAGTTCTGACTTGTACAGAGCCCAGCAACAGACTCAAGAAATCCCAGTAAGTCTTCTCTGTATCAGCCAAAATCTCAGGTCTCTGATTGGCTGTTGAAGACTTTCAATAATGAAAATACATAGTGATCAACTTCCTACTTGTTTATTGGGGCATGATCTAGGCACCATAATTAGTCCCCTCCTTTTCCCAGGAGTCTCTCTGTCTCAGATTTGGATGCCTAGATCACTGATTGGCTAAGGAGCAAGGGGTTAAGCTGGCTCAGTGGGGTGGACCTTCTGCCATGCAGGCGACCCATGTTCGCAGTTCAAGCTGGTCGCTGGGAGTTGGTTGTGGGAGGGAGAGGATCGAGTGTCCAGGGGACAGTTCTCCATTCCCGGGAAGGGTGGGTAACATGGAATGACATTTGCCTGACACCTAGCAGAGGCTAGGCGTTACCATGCTGAGTCCCATACATTGGAGGGCCTAGGAGGAGCGGCCTACCAATGGGCAGAGTGCGGACACATGTGCTGCATACCACTGTTGGCATTGCACGCTCCACCTCTGCAAGAAAAGCAGAAAACAACAGGTCTTGGCTGCATGGTATGAATACTGTCCACCTCAGGCACCACCCCCAAAATGACACCTCCCTGGTTGGATCCATTTCTGGTGTGTTGAGTTGCTTCCTACCACACTTCCATGAAAGGTAAGTCATGGTGGCATAATGGAGGGGATCTGAATCTTGGAGGATGGTGCTGGGGAGACAGAAGGAAGGAATGAGCCAGCCAGGACCACGGGGAGAAAAAGTGTAACAAAAAAAAAAGCTAGGGATTAGGGATCACAAACATGTCAGCTCCCATTCAGATTAATGGAGTCCATTCCTGTTTATACAGTTTCTCTCTTCTAACCTCTGGTGCAGCCCAGTGCTTCAGTTAATGTAGCCAATCCCCCAACAGATTGTAGCCCAGACAGCCCTCTATTGAATGAGCCCACACGGAGGGCTGTAACCCCAACCGTTCGGCTGTCATTGCCACCGTAACTCTGTCCCCCAAGGTGGCAGGCAGCACACTCACTGATATGCAGGGGACCGCTCATTAATATTCATGAGCTCCTGAGCAGCCCCACTGTAATAATCCTGCTGTATTTTTACTGGCTTCTGCCTGATCTCTTTCTGATCTCTGGTCCCTGAGGACATGGAAAGGGCACCGGGACCAAGGGCAAACTCCCCGCTTCTACATGAGTGCTGTGCAAAACAACCTGCTGGCAGCTCTCATCCAATGGATCATGCCCCCAGGGGCAGAAGACAGCCCACCAACAGCTGGAAATGGGGAAAATGCAGGTAAGCCCCCTCAGGAGGGTTACATTTAAGCCATCTTGGGATCTTTGTGCAGTCCTCAGGTTATTTGTTCCAACATTTTTTAATGACTTCTTGTTTTAATGATGCTTGATAACACTGTAATGAATTCAAAAGTTATTCAGTGATCATCAGATTATTCTGTGATGGCTTCTAATGTAATCTGGTTTGTCATGGGTGATTACACTTAAGGTAATCAAAGGCAAAACAAACAAAACACTATGGCCTTGACATTCAAAAGTTAGCACTCGCTTCCCCACACTCTTGAAGGCAGGGTGGCTGTACTGCAGCTGCCTGCCCTGTGCCAAGCTGCCCCTTCCCATCACACAGTATATTTGATGTGAACCTTGTGGTCAAGTGTCTTCCCACCACAACTCCCAATACATGTTTGATGTGAAATCTTAGGCGTCAAGTGGTACCTCCACCCTGATCTCCCAGTACACATTTGACATAAAATCCCTGAGAGTCAAGTGATTCCTGCACCATCAATCTCCAGCCAGTATATGTTTGAAGAGAAATTCTACAAAACAACTGTTTCTACAATACACGGGCTCATTTACAGCTCATACAACAGCTGGCTGTGGAGGGGAAAGGAGGGCTGTGCCAGTCACCATACTCCTGTAAGTAAGCACTAGATACCAGGGTGAGGGGGGGTGAAGGAAGGCTGTATGTGAGTGGGTGGATCGGGAGAGGTGTGAGACTGTTTGGGAAAGGGAGACCACTGGACTGCTAGGGTATTCACCTTAAATATGTACTGGGTGATTGGGGTTGGAGGAACCACTTGACCACCAGGGATTTCACATGATGTCAAACATGTGCTGGGAGATTGGGGGTGGGGGGAAGCATTGGACCTCCAAGTATTTAAAGAATAGGGATGTACTGGGATATCAGTTATGTGGGTGGAATCACTGGACCACTAGGGAGTGCATTTACTATTGACAGGGGCGCTAAGAGGCTGCTGCACCCCATGCAAATCAACCCATAACGGGCATAAATGGCCCCTAAGCAACTTGTATGTGCAATAGGCTGATTTGCATAGTCAGACTGAACATGGCCCATAGTGGACCTGGTGCTATCCTGTTTTGATGGCACTATCCTCTGTGGGTCATACACAGCCCTGGTCCATGTTGGGGCAGTGCAGATTCACTTAGCACTGCACTTACATGGACATATATTGTCAGACAGTACTGCTTGTCAGCAAATGCTATCCGTCTGAATATTACCATGGCTGGGGAGAGTGCAAGGGCCAGTGTAGCACAAATGGCTGTGGTGTGCTTGCCCCATTCTTTCAATATCAGGGCTGGGTCTCTATTATAAATTACAGATTGTGCATATGAAACAGTATACATTCATTCCAGCTTGTCACAGCTTTGTTCACCCACTATCTTAAGTGATAGTGCCAGAAAATGAAAAGAAAAGAGGAAGGGGAAAATGGGGGGGGGGAGGCATCATGGAGCTATTAAGGAGGAAAGACTAGCAACCTGGTCAGGGGACAATACAGTAGCTTGAACAACACAGTGACCACCCATGGGGTAGGGTCAAGACTGTTTGAAAGGGGGAGGACTGCCTGCTGCTGCCATTTGTTTTTAGTAATGGAGGACTCTTAAAGGGTACCACTGGGGGGAATGGCTTTTTTGGCACTTATTAAGAATGGGTAGTCATGGGAGATGTACTGTTAAAATGATAGAATGGATCAAAGGGCTTTAGTTGATCCTTGCCTTTCTCTGGTAGTTGGGAAAGGTCCTAACTGCCATTAATAAAGGGGCTCCTGATTTCTTGTTAATTGTTATGTGGCCATAGTGTGGTGAACAAAGTGAAACATTCTAGCCATTGAAGCCAGAGTGTGTATAGGCTCTTATCATTCTGTAAAAGTTGGAATATTTGTGGAGCACAACCTTCAAAGCATGAGGTGTTTAGCCTAAAGTAGTCTGACTGCTAGCAGTCATTGGAAGGATGCTGGTTTTAGTTGAAACCCCTGTTCAGGAATTCCACAAATAAAGAAATAGGGGAGAAGGCAAGATGGGTATTTAAGAATTCTGGAGCATTCCTGATCAATGGCTGTCCAGAACTGATGTAGGGGATGACAGCTCCATAGAATATGGATGAGGTCAGCTTGTAAGGCTTCACATCTTATTTATTTATTTATGTATGTATATATGTACGTACTATATGTATTTATTTATTTATGAAGTTCAGATAATATCTTTGAGCCAGAGTACAGTAGCTCATTTACAAAAGTTCCTCGTTAACAGTAGTTTACAGCACATTACACAATAGTACTTAGATTATATGACATAACTAAGTTTACAAGAGAATACAGAGATAAGCACTCCATTACAATCAAGGCAACACATGTTTGCACTTGTCAAGGTAAGGTAAAGACCAAGATTCCACAGCATCAGAGGATTACAGCAATTTCACATACAAAGGCAGTGCACTAGCAGCATTGTCAGGGTTCAGATCAAGTACTCTCAAGTATGTGTGTGTGTGGGGGGAGGCAGTATTAGCTAGGAGATGTACTGTATCTCCAGAATATATTATTAGAAAGGAGCCCTAAGGACTCTAGTTGTGTATCTGTGTGGCACCAAAGATTTTATTTTGAATCTGAAGACTGCATCTATCAACGCAACTGTTACACAACAGTTTCCAGCACCTGAACCAGTCATCCTCTGAGATTTGCACTTGCAGGGAGAATTACCATTTTTGTCTGACTTTAACTGTAGGGTCAACTACAGCATCTTCAATCAATTTGTATATAACCCAAGCTCTTCCTTTCTTTATCTTACACCAGGATGAAAGTGATGATTAACATGAGGCATGATTTGGTAATATTTGAACAATAGTGTGAGTCAAATCCCATTTGAGCTGAGAAACAGCCAGATTGAGAATTTGGAGGTATCACCAAAAGTCTTACAGTGGCAATGAAAATCATGCCTTAAGAGCATCAAAGGAGTCTAGGTGATGCATGCCAGGAGAAAGCAGGTTTGCAATTGTGTAAACTCCTTTAGATGCCTAGAAAGGCTAATTAATGGGTCATCTATCATTGTGGAAAACTGTGTTGCTCCACAAGGAGGCCTACGTCACAGGAGTAACCTTTAATTTGGTAAGCCTTCTAAGGTTTTTCCATGAGCATATAGAAATTAAAATTATGGTCCTTGCCAGTGGCAGGCTGGAAGTGGAGTATGCAAATAAACTGCCAGAGAGATTCCTGCTAACATAACGGTTTCTCTGGAGACCAATAGTGGTGCAGAGTCAGGGGTCAGAGACCATTTAGTGGTAAATGATTTGGGCTACTCTGAATGCCAGATAGTAAGCATAAAACCATGGGAGATTCCAACCCCCAACTTTCCAGTGAGATCTGAGTTTTACAGTTTCACTCTACTTTAATGGGGGGTTCTTCTATAAGCATCCACTCATAGAAACATAGAAGATGACGGCAGATAAGGACCGCAGGGCCCATCCAGTCTGCCCATTTATTTTTCTGCCTTATGAATGTGCCATCGGCCTTTGCTCTGTCAATGGCCTATCTATTCAAATTCATCTGTATTGCTGCCTTATGCCTATCCCGTGCCTGTCTGAAGCCCTGCACTGTATTCATATCCACCACTTCCTGAGGTAGGCCATTCCATGCATCTACCACCCTTTCTGTGAAAAATAACTTCCTCACATTACCCCTTAATCGGCCTCCCTCTAATCTCATGCTGTGTCCTCTTGTCCTGTTATTTTTCTTATATTGAAACATGTTAGACTTTTTCATCTTGTTAATGCCCTTAAGGTGTTTGAATGTTTCAATCATATCACCTCTCTCCCTCCTTTGCTCTAGGGTATACATATTGAGCTCTGTTAATCTGTCCTCATATGTTTTCTGATGCAGTCCCTGCACCATTTTGGTTGCCCTTCTCTGGACTGCCTCAATTTGGTTAATGTCATTTTGAAGGTGTGGCCTCCAGTACTGCATGCAGTACTCTAGATGAGGCCTAACTAGTGTCTTGTAAAGAGGGATTGTTACCTCCCTCTTCTGACTTGTGATACCCCTACTAATACACCCCAACATCCCTCTAGCCTTACTTACTGCTTTAGTGGTCTGCTTGGATGATTTCAGGTCATTGGTGATGATGACACCAATGTCTCTTTCTTCCCTTTTGACTGCCAGCAACTCCCCTCCCAGCCTTTATGTGGCTTCAGGGTTTCTCTTCCCTATGTGCATGATCTTGCACTTCTTTGTGTTAAACTCCAGTTGCCACTCTTCCGACCATTTTGCTAGTTTATCCAGATCTTTTCTCATTCTGCCCACCCCATCTGGATCATCTACTCTGTTGCAGATCTTGGTGTCATCTGCAAACAGATAAACCTTACCCTCCAGTCCATCTACAATGTTACTGATGAAGATATTGAAGAGGACTGGCCCCAGGACTGATCCCTGATGTACCCCACTTGTGACTTGCATCTCTCCTGACTGTATACCATTTACCACCACTCTCTGTTTTCTGCCCATCAACCAGTTTGCCACCCAGTTGACCAACTTCTGACCCACCCCGAGCCTACCCAACTTATTAATCAATCTTCTGTGTGGAACAATATCAAAAGCTTTGCTGAAGTCAAGGTAGGTGACATCAACTGCTCCCCCTTGGTCCACCACTCTGGTTACCCAGTCAAAGAAATCTATGAGATTAGTTTGACAGGACCTTCCTTTTGTAAACTCATGCTGTCTTGGATCCTGTACTCCTATGGATTCCAGGTGTTGCACTATCCTTTTCTTAAGGAGTGTCTCCATAATCTTGCCTACTACTGAGGTAAGACTGACTGGTCTGTAGTTCCATGCCTCCTCCCTGCTACCACTCTTGTGGAGCGGGATCACATGAGCCCTACTCCAGTCTTCTAGGACCTCTCCTGTGCTCAGAGATTCACTAAACAGTTCTGATAATGGCACTGCTAGTTCCACCCTTAGCTCCTTTAGTACTCTAGGATGTATGCCACACAGCATTAGTTTTCAAAAACCATAGGAATGTAAATCAGAAGGTATGAGAGACCACATATTAGTTTGCCAGACATTACCTTTTTTGCAAAGCTATTTTCATTGCTAGAGAGAGAGATGGATGAGTTTCCATCTATCACATTCTACTTTACACTTAAAAAGGAGGTGTGTCAGATTTGACTGACAGATTTAAGAGTTGTCGGCCATTACAATGATCCCTAGGTATTTTATCAAGACTGGGGACTAGGTGAGACCCAGAGAGGTAATATCCTTTGTGTTATATTGTTTATTTAATAGTAAGACCACCATCCCATTTTATTCTCATTAAGTTTTAATCCAGAGAGCCTCTCTAAGTTATTAACAAGAGTTAAGAGAGAGAGAAAGGAAATATAATTGTGGCCATATCCCGGAAGTGCCAGTCATCTGTGTCAGGTTTGGTCCTGTACTCAGTGGTGCCCACCCATATGCCTACCAAGCTAGGAAAGTGTTGTTTTACCATGACCAGTGGCTCAATAACTAGGAAGAATAAAGAGGAGAAAAGGGGCACCCTTACCATGTACCCAGTTCAAGCTGAAAGGGAGTTAGAAGATTTGAGTTGGTTAGTACATTGGCTGTGGAGTTCTTATACGCAGTGCTAATCTGTGCCCTAAAGAGGGACCCAAATTGCATGTGCATTAGCACAGCTTGGAGAGACTCTGACTTCACTGAGTTGAATGCTTTTTCAAAGCTTGCAATCCGCAAAAAGGACACAAGAAAGCAGAGGTGGTCAATGTTAATTTGGCCTTTTACAAAGGTCACCTGGAATTTATCTAGTGGAGTGGGGAAGATGTTCTTCAACCTTCTGACCAGGGCCATTGCTAATATCTTAGCATATCACAGCATATTTATTAATGTGAGAAATCATCCCAAGCTAGATGGGCTCATAGGGTCCTTTCCTTCTTTAAAAAGGATTCTTCTTTAGGGAGAATAGTAACTGTGGCTTATCTTATGGTTGGGGAACAGAGTTCCTAAGGTGGGCTTCTATGTACATCCTATGAAGGGGGACATACCTCTTAAGTATCGATAAATGTCCACCAGGTAACCATCTCCACCTAGGACCATTTGGATTTGTGAGAAGCCAAGGTTTGCTTAATCTCTGTGAGTGATGGGGGTTCTAAAAGGCACTTTTGCACTTCACTAAATTTAGGGAGAATTCATTAAGATTCAAACTGCTTGCATTCCTTTGAGTCAAAGTGGTCTCTGGTTCTGTAATGGGATTGTGAATATCGTTTATGATGTTTATCTCTAACAGGTTAGATTTGAGGATTGCTGTCTGGTTTGTTAGTGCAGCTACAGTATATATCATTCTGCCTATTTTCTCAGTCTATATACCAGTAGCCAGGTAGCTCTCCCCTCGCTGTCCTATATGTGTGATGTCTTTGAGTGATGGCCAGCTCAGCTTTCAGTAATGAACTGAGTTACATTCTTAGTTTAAAGATTTCCATTAATAGACCATAATATTATAGTTTGGAGGAGTCTGTCTTATAAGCATCCTTCTTTTCCTTAAGGGCTGTTTCTAATTTATGGCCTTCAACTTCCCTAAGTATCCTTCTATGGGTGACTTAGCCTATCATTTTTCAAACCCTCAGTAAAGGCAAGGCACCTGAGAATGATGGTTTCCCTATTGACTATTATGAGATGATATGTGATGGGGTCTGTCCTCTCCTGCTAGAGGTTTACCATGCCTCACTGAACTTCATCTCCCTACCACCCACCATGGGCAAGGCTGTTATTACAGCACTGCCCAAAACAGGCAGAGAAAGTACAGTTCCTGGGAACTACAGACCCATCTTCCTTATAAACTATGACATCAAAGTGCTGGCCAAGATCCTAGATACCAACCTTGAACTGGTCCTGCAGAGTCTGATATGCCTGGCTCAAGTAGGGTTCATGAAAGGCAGACAATATTCTGATCACCTATGCACTCTCCTGAGCCTGCTTCATGGGGTGTGTGTCTCTACCTCACCAGCTGCTGCTTTTTTGGTGAATTTTGAAAAATATTTTAATTTGGTAGAATGGAAATTCCTGAGATGCACCATGGACAGGATGGGGATCAGACCGATATTTCTCAGGTAGGTCAGACCCCTGTACAGTTCTGTCCATTCTAGTGTCCTCGCCAATGGGTTCCACTCTCCACTTTCCCCATACAGAAAGGTACTCGGCATGGCTGCCCACTGTCACCACTCCTGTTTTTTTGGCAATTGAGCCTCTAGCGATCACCATCAGAAACTACCCAAATCTTAATCAGTTGTGAAGACAAGGAATATAGAGCACCCCTGTATGCTAATGACCTCTTGATACTGCATGCTGATGGTCCTGCTTCCCTGCCACCACTTCTCCAGCTTCTCCACAAGTTTGCAGCCATTTTCAGACCCAGAATCAACTCAGTCAAGACTGTGGTCCTTCCTCTTCATCCATCCTGTGTAGCTGAATATTTCACTGCACAGAACATCAAATGGACCAAGAATTACCTACATATCTGGCAATTCCCATTCCTATGTATGGCTAAAAAATGGCTCATCTAAACCTTACACCCATACTGGAAATGGCCAGAATTGAACTGCACAGATTGCATCACCTTAACCTCTCACTGGCTGGTAAACTGAAGGCATTCAAAATAATGATGGCCCTGTGGATAACTAACACACTGGTCCATCTACCAATCAGGATTGCCCCAAAATGGTTCACTACATTAGGCAAAGTCATAGGGGTTTCCTTTGAGAAGGCAAGCTCCCCAGATGTAGCTGTGTGAAGCTCTATAGCCACTGGTCTCAGGGAGGATGTGGGATTCCATGGCTTGAGGGATATGATTTTGTTTCTGTAGCTGCTCAAACAAAACATTGTTTCTCCCAAGGGCAATCTTCAGTCACCACAATGGCTCCACATGGAGCAAGATGCTTTAGAGAACACGTTACCAGCCACATATATATGTCATCCGATCCCAGGCACACTAAAAGACCAACCGTCCATCTCATTTTTGGGATGGGCTTGGTTTTAGCCACAGAAACTCTTGGGAAGGAATCCCACCCTTCCCCTGTTGGAAACCCGGTGGGGGAATGCTACCATATTCATAAGACATTCCCCTCCAAAATGGACTTTGTGGACCCAAAGAGACATCCTACAAGTCAAAGAATTTCTTACACAGAATGGTAAAACACATAGAGGTGTTTAGTTCACTTTCACACAGGTATGAGCTTCCTAAGTAGGATTTCTGGAAATATCTCCAGATCCAGTCTGATCAGCCAAAGAGTGGTGGGTCCTCCAGCAGAAGATGTGACTACCACCATGATGATGATCACTAAATGCAGTAAGCTCTTGATGGTGAAAACTAGACTGATCCACAGACAACTGCAGGATGCCCAGCCTGACCAATTACTATCTTCTAAGCAAGAATTGTAGGCAGAGCTAAGCATTTCCATCAGGAAGAGAGAATGGTCGACCTACCTATATAGGGCACATGCAGCATGCCATGATGGATGAAACATTTCATGATCATCCAAAATCAAGTCTTGTGCTGGTATCACATACTGGCAGTCCTCATCAAGCCAGGACTGCTCCCAGACCATAGATGTTAGAGGTGACAACAATTCGGAGCAACCCTCTTGCACATCTTATGGGACTGACTCAGTAGCTCATGTTACTAGGAGGGAAGAGCTTGCACACCTATTCTGGGTCTAGTAGTGCACATGTATGGGCCTCTCCTCCTGCTGGTGATGTCCAGTTCCCCCAACCCAGGCACTTTCTGATCCTGCGTTGGACTGAAGCCATCAGTATGATAGCAAAGAGACTGCTCCTATGCAAATGGAGATCCCAGAGGTCCCATCAGTGGCCGAATGACTCCTTGCCATAGGACAGCTTGCCTTGCTTGAAAAACTATCTAATAGGAATGCAGGCAACCTCATCACTTACCACCAAATATGGCATATGACATATGGTATAACTATCCTCAGCCTACTGTACTAATCAGTAATCCCAGTGCAACATCTCTACAGGACTAATCCACCATAGTTTGGTAATGGCAGGCAGACCCTATCCTATCCCACTGCCTGAATACATCCTCCTAAACTAGACTATATTTTTTTTGATTTTATGAAATTAAACTGCATGATGGGAACTTTCTCTGTGAGGGAGAAAGGTGAGTAATATTGGAATCTCACCACCTGTACCTTACTTGGTCATAATCCTTTGGTATCTCCCTGTGTGACAGGAACACAGTAATTATCTCTGTCCTTTGAATTTATTCATGACCTGTTACCTTTGCCTTTGTTATACATTTTTAATAAAAAGATTAACTGGAAAAAAAAGGCTACCTAGAGAATAGTCTCAGAGATGGCTTTAAGGTCATTGAGAGTAAAGAAAAATGTTGCTTTTTTTATATTACTATTTAGCTCCTGTTGTCCCTGGTACTGGTGGTGCCCAACCCCAGCACCACCACTGACCCATCTTGTTGACTTATGAGTTAACCAGCACTTACTCTGAACCATGTAATACAGGTGCCCTGCCATGAAGGGTCATATGGAACCTGATTTCCTGTTTTGCCCACCAGGAACTGTGTATGATATAACCAGTTGGGTTGCATCATCACATCTTCTGCTCACTTCTGCCAATCCTGCTGTGCTGCCACTCAGCCTTTGCTGTGTGACAGGCAAGTAGGACTCAATGTCCTCCTCCTGTTACAGGGAGATCTTGCCACTCTTGAGGACTGACCTTTTTTTAAATCTGTTGCAGTAGTTCTTCTATTTCTTAGCCTAATCTGTCCTTTAAAATTTATAGTTTATAAGATTGGCCACCTATGGGCATCCCCTCTCCATTCTTGACTATGCTATAGTGTCCTCATTAATTTTCCTTTTCCCTCTCAGGTCCTCATACAGGGAGGTTATTGTGGTAACCTCTGAGCTGATGTAAAACAACAGGCTGTGTTGCTCATTGTTGGATTTAGTATGCAATAGCACTATGTCATAAAATACCTTGATGTATATGTCTTCTGTATATGAAACCTAAAATGTTGAAAATACCATGGCACTATGTGTTTTTGATAAAGGTAAAAGTTACTAGAGGCCCATACATGTGCACTACTAGACTCAGAATAGGTGTGCAGGCTCTTCCCTCCTAGTAACATGAGATACTGAGTCAGTCCCATAAGATGTGCAAGAGGGTAGCTCCGAATTGTTGTCACCTCTAACATCTATGGTGGCCACATCACTGCCGCCATCTTTATCGACCTGGCAAAGGCTTTCGATATGGTGACTCACTCTCTCCTCCTGACAAAACTTGCTAAGGCTGGCCTATCTGGCTGGGCCACATCTTGGTTCCACTCCTACCTCACTGGTAGATCCCAAGCTGTCCGTATCAGAGCGTCCATGTTGGGCCCCCTCCCAATAACGTCAGGAGTGCCTCAAGGATCTGTCCTAGGCCCCCTCCTATTCTCGGTCTTTCTAAATGATCTGCCCTCCACCTGCACACATTCCGCCATCCATAAGTACGCAGACGACACGGTGCTATACTCATCCGGCCCCTCACTTTCTGAAGTTGCATCCAGACTTCAGCATGACTTCATCACAGTCCAGCACTGGCTCTGCTCAAATAACCTCCTCCTAAATGCTAGCAAAACAGTCTCCTTAACCTTTGAGATGAGGCAGAAAATTTCTAGGCTCCCTTCACCATTAGTTTTTCACACGCTGGAAGGGTCCCCACTGGAGTCCTGCACCACCTTCAGATACCTCAGTGTCTGGCTTGACCAGCACCTCAACTTTTCCTCACATATTGACTCCTTACTTAAGAAGCTGCAACCAAGGCTTAGTGCACTTTACCAGAATCGTGACAATATACTCCTTCCAGCCAGGAAGGTCATTATAAATAAAATGATCCTTCCAGTCCTTGACTATGGGGACATAGTCTACAGTGCCGGCCCAAAGACCACATTAGCTAGGCTGGACCCTCTCTTCCACTCTTTTTGCCACTTTGCCCTAAACAGCCCCTACTCCACACACCACTGTGCTCTATATCAAGCAATGAACCTCACCTCACTTGACTATCGCAGGCTAACTCACTGCGCAAAAATTAGGGCCAAGCATTGGTCTCAGTGGCTCCCGTCCTACCTCTCTGACATCTTAACAAACCCTAGGGCACAATCATACACACTCAGAAACTCAGACTTCGGGTCCCTAGCTGTCCCATACCGATCTACCTCCACTGGGCAATCAGGATTCAGCTACTGCATTCCCTCACTATGGAACTCCCTCCCAGCTAACATTCGTTGCTTCACCTCCCTGCCACACCTAAACTCCATGCTCCAAGATCATTTCGTCCCTACCTGTGCTTGTGTCTAGGAGCCTACCAACTACTAGGCAACTCTCTGGGAATGTTGGCACTTAGCAAATTTGTAATTCATCAGTATCTAACTATTGTCCACTCACCTTATACTGTATCTCGTATGGCTCAAAACTTAATTTTGTTGTACACTTGCTGTATGTAACTGTGCTACCAACTGCCACACTCAATCCTGTATGTAGTGGTTTCTGAACCCAATGTTAGTGATCTTCCACAATGTATTCCCTTGTCAATCCTGACTTCAAGTGCTTTCTCATACCGTATGTACTGTGGTTACCAATTTGTCTCTCTCAAGCTACTACTGACATGTAACCAGATCCTAATGTTAATATTTCTGTCACTATGTGTTTTCTTGTCTGTACTGTGTAAACTGTTCTCCTATGTTCTCCCTTCCCCCAGGATGCATCTGTAATCGAGCAGTACTCTGCTCAGTATGCGTTCCTGGTAAAATGCTTAAATAAATAAATAAATAAATAAACTAGGGGACTATATTATAAAAATTAAGTTACCTGGGTAGAGATATCAGAAAATCTCTGTTGTGTTATTTAAAATGCATGTAAATTACAGACTGTTTGAGAGGCCCATTGGCATCATGCATTCCTGCTTTAAACTGAATCAGCCTAAAATTTCATGGTGATATGCATATACATCCCATGATGCTTTGTATTATGGGTGTATGTGTGATATTGTGCTTCTTTGAAACTTGGCTTCATTGTCAATGCCCTTTGGGGTAATCCCTGCTTCAGTGCTTTTGCACTGAGGGTCTTTGTCATTGGCTTGTTTTGGGGGTTTTCTTTTTTTGAGCTGCCCATCACCCAAACACACAAGACCAACATAGGGACTTGAAATAATTTTCACTAAAGATGGAGATCAGTAGATCAGTGGGTCAGTAGTTGCTAAGTGCAGATGAAGGACATGCATAGTTTGTGGCTGCAAACTTGAGTATTGAAGAAGGGATATGCCATTACTTAAGGTTATCCCCTGTGTTTTAAACAAACATAACACAGAGATTGTGTGTTGAACCTGAAGTTCTGTTTCTGGTACATCTGTTATCTCACAACCCCTCCACACCTCCCGAAGGAAGGATAGCTATCTTTGGGATGCTTAAGCCTCCTTCTCTTGTCCAGCCTCTGAGCAATCTGCAACCTGTGTCTATTCCCTTAACCTGGTTCACCGACATGAGTGGAGATAAGGCATCTAGCACCTGGACCCTCCATGCCCACAGTCTGATTCTTTGTTTATATTTTGACTACTTGCATAAACTCTGAGTCCTTAAGCAATAAAGGATCCAGATGCCAAGAGGAGGATTTAAGTGAGGCTAGGCCCCACATTAATATTAATAGTACTGTGGCATAATCCAAAAGATAGAGGGGGGCACTGGTTGATGGTATTGTTGTTTGTGTGAGTTTAAAAGTGTTAAGCCAGAAATCAAGCCTGCTGGCCATCATGTAGGAATTAGAGAAATAAGAAAAATCTTTATCTGTGGGGTGCAGTAGCTTCCACACATCTGAGATGGTCATCTCTTGAATCAAAGTTTTAAGCTTTAAGACAGATTTGGGATAGAGGTCCAGAGGTCCATTGGACCAGTCCATACAGGCTTTAAGTGTCAGGTTAAAATACCCTCCTATTATGAGTGCATCTTTGTCGTCACTAAAATTGAATACTGTTTGGTCAAAGCTTTTAAAAGAGGCATGCAAGACACCTGCTGGGAAGGATAGAAGAAAACTTGATGGACATGAGGCCTAATTCACTGTAGCAAGGAAAAGGGCAGAGAAATAAGAAAAAAAGATAAATTGTAGCCATTTTCTGTCCTTCTCTTTCTCTGTGATGCTTGCTTGCTGGCCCTCCTTGTTCCCTGGCTCTTACAGCTAGCTTTGTTTCTTTGGTATCTAGGACTGAACTAAATTTAACTTTCACTTGTGGAATTCTGGCAATATTACAATTTCATTTCCATGAAATTTTGTGAAATTTCCAAAAATATTTTGGAAATGTTGTGAAAATTGTAATTTATTTCCACCTGATTTGAAAAGTATTTCTCCTCATGAAATGTGAAATTATTTCTTTACCCACCCCATGAAGAAGTGTACCAGGTTTCAGATCTCTGTCGTTATAGGTGACTGAGTTATCCTTAAAATGTTCAGGCATTTTTAAATTACATGTCACAAGTATGTAAATTGCAGAATTTTAAGCCCCTATAATGTTAAAACTAGGGAATGAAATATCGCCAACTTTGTTAGCTTCATTGACCCTAAAATGAAGTTGTGGTGTGGTGTGTGTGAATTATATAATCTCATGCTCAAAGGTTGGTCACATTATGCACAGCCAAAGATGGCAGAACAACACTGGTACTTAAAGCTAAATCTCATGAGTTTGTGTAAACATTGAGGAATTTTGTGATACTCGTGTGGAAGCCATATCCATACATTTTGCCCAACCTCACACTTCAGCTGACATCGTGAAGTACAGAAAAGGCTAGGTAGAGTTGCAAAATGCATACAAATTGTTTATTTGGTTGCCTTCCTTGAGAAAGCAAGTGACTGTCGCTGTTTGCGATGGTAGCTGTAACGCTGGTCACCCTTTTCACATTGGGTGCTGTTTCCTTCCCTCTTTGTGGTCAGCACTGTAAAAAACTCACTATTATCACATAAAACCCCATGGTGCTAATGCAGGTAAGGTAATTTACCTGCCTGTACTACAAGTCAAATAAATGTGATCAGTAGCCAACCCAAGATAGACTGATGTTCTACAAAGTGGGTGAGGGTATGGTCATATCAATGGATACGGAAGTCAAGGGGATTTGACCTATATGATAGGGGTGGTAGCTAGATCAGGGATTACAAGTGGCAGGAGTTAGATGCATGTGCTCACCAATGTAAGGCAGTTGGGGTAAATAGCAAAAGAATAGTAGACCACCACTTGGTGCAAGAAAGCACAGAGGGACAATTCTCCCTTGAAAGAAGAACATATGAGAACCACACCTCACAAAATTAACTGGTCTGAGCACCAAATACTCTTGGAAGTCCACAACTTAAAGGAACTCACAGAGAACTGGTGGGAGAGGAAAATGACTTGGGAAGCAAGAAAGAGAAATTATGGTTATTCCAAAGGGACAGATACTACAGGAAAAGGAGTAGGTGGCTCTTTTTGAAGACAGCTTGTCTTTTACAAAAAAAGAGGAAATCAGTGTGACAAGCAGGTCCATAGACTGTTGAGATTGTTTCTGTCTGTCTCCCACTTCTTGGTTGTTACTGCATCTTAAATAAAGGTTTTGCACTGGATACTGACCTTGTATCGGTGTTTTATGCCTGGTGTGGTGAGTGTGTGGGTTTTCTGTTTCCGCATTAAGTCTGTTTACAAGCAGCACAGCTGATTACCATACAATAGCTCTTTCTTTTTGGTTTGTTTCAAAATAGTCAGTTTTTGGATGGATTTTAAAAGTTTTTTTGCTCAAACAATTAGCGACTGACTTTTCTCCAACTCTCTCTCTTCAGAAGACTGTACTCAACACAGTCTCCTCATGACATAAAGCTCTTTTCAGTACCACATGATCTCTAGTCTCATAGTACATAATGAACTTCATCAGTGGGCCCCAGTTCACTGGTGAACAGGGGTGCCATTTGGGGGGGCAGTCCCCCTTGCATTGCAGGCCATTGTTGTTTTCTTTGTTTTTCAGCACCTGGATCTACCCCCACAGCCCCTCTGACCAGTTGTTGCCCCCCTGTCGAAAGCTGAAATGGCCCCACTGCTGGTGAAGTTATCAAATTAGCAATTCATGAAGTTATTCCTATACTGTAAATTGGCACTTCATAAGGCAGATTAACTTTGTGAATTGTGGTAATTTCACAAAATCTTAAAGTTAATTTTTCCATCTTTGCATACCACTAATTATAGGGTTACCTGGATTGTTTAGAAATAAACTGTTCTGATTAGGCTGATAAATTTAGGCATGACTGAAAATTGCACTATAATATCTAGTTACCTGGTCACAGATAATTTACTCTGAATATACTCAATGTATTTTGAACTTTCTGGATTGTACCGAATAGTTATTATGCTACTGTTATATTCTACTTATACCGTGTACTCTGTATTATCCAGCTTGTTTCTGAAAACAGGCATTCATTGCTGAGTGTACTTACCTGGTAAACAAAAAACTAAGGAAAGAAAGAAAGAAGGAAGGAAGGAAGGAAGGAAGAAAGAAAAAAAGAAAGATACATTTCAGATCCTATTCTGATTTATTCATTTATTCAAGTGTTTCACCAGGAAAGCATACTGAGCAGAAGGGCTTGTTTCCAGATGAGTCCTGGGGGAAGGGGTATTGGGAGTACAACATTAAATAGTACAAGAATAACAGTGAAGACAAGTAATCAAATGGACAGTGTACAATACAGATCCAACTAACAGTAGCATTGCAGTAAAGTGCATTGTGTCGGGTACATACAAAAATGTACAGTATAACAACATGGTGATAATTAATAAGATTGGGGGCAGCTGGTAAAAATGGCCAGTAAACATAGTGGAACCTGTTACAGCAATCAAAGCAGCTAGTACATGGTGTCGGGTACATCTAATAAAATGTAAATAGTATACTTCTTGAGTATATATGACTTGAGCACATCTGTAAGTACACAGGAGAAGTAAACAGACTAAGAGGGCTGGGTAAACAGTCAACAAGAAATAGAAGGGCATAACTGCATGGGGCTAAGATTGAGTAGTTCAACTGGACCATGGCTAGGGGAAACCAAGGCATAGGGCAAAGGATTAGTGTGTGTGTATGTGGGGGGGCAGGGTCAGTGTAATGTGGGGAGACTAAAGGCTTTGACATGAGCACATGTGGGTTGTTAAATCGCGTAGGAGGGAAGAGAGGGATATGAGGTATGTGGCATTGTGGATGGAGGAGGGGAGAACATTCCATAATTCATAATTTAGGACTCTGGAAAAAGAAGGCAGATTGGCCAGTAGTAGTGGAATGGCAGGAGATCCTATACTTCAATATAATATGGTTATGATGTAAAAATTCTGCAATTTAGGATTCTGATGAAATATTACTATGTAATAAGAGTTTTGGAATCGTTACACAATAAATGTTAGGTTGTCTTTTTCTTTACAGAATATTCCTTACCCTCTATGCACTCCCTTTGCCCCCACAACATCAGGACCAAAACGCCCTCACCAAATTCCTTCACTGTAAAACAGCACTCAATCCTGTCATAGCTGTAATCTGATTCTTATAAACTTTAAATGGTGACCCCCCCCCAAACTTCAGTTGCATAATACAGTTTATGTGCTTTTATCTCCACTGTCAATCCTTGCTGAGGAAACAGTAGCTCCACAATATATTCTACATAGTGGTAGACTGGAGCAAAATGAGGCACAGGGTAGGGCTGCACTAAGAACGAGAGGATAAGTGAGGAGAAACGGCATGATCGCCACATAAGTTAAGTGATTTTCCAGTTTCTTAGATAAACTATGTAGCTGGCATTTGTAGAACTCAATTCTCATAACATTCTAATAAAATCTAAATTTTAGGACGTTTCATAATTTGTTGCAAAATGCATTTGCATGAAGACAGGCCCTTTGCTCCTTAGACCTCATCTATACCTGTTACATTTCCCACCCTGAAGTAATAATTTTGAACTGTGAATTATTTGACACATGAATGTCTTGGCTGAAAACTCAAATATTTCCTTAAAGAGCAGCTGACACCTTCAGGAAAACTTTGGAAAACATAATATTTAGACTCAATTCAGTATTTTTTTCATATATCTTTCATTGATTTCTCCTCTTCAACATCTATTACTAAAGAATTTCCCACAAAAACAAGATCTTTAACCCTCTGAGTTTATCGGCCTTTAAATTCTATTC
Source organism: Neoceratodus forsteri (assembly GCA_016271365.2). Classification (NCBI taxonomy): domain Eukaryota; kingdom Metazoa; phylum Chordata; order Ceratodontiformes; family Ceratodontidae; genus Neoceratodus; species Neoceratodus forsteri. The sequence continues at coordinate 302,065,332 of JADMNL010000023.1, read as the reverse complement.
CCCGCTTGAAATTATAATGCTGTGTTGTGACATCACATTCTATATGATCTGTTGTGACATCTCATTCTGTTGCCATGGGAATAACTGATGTCACAAGCAGGGAATTACAACACCAAGTAGGGAAGAAGCAATGGGATCTGATTAATCATCAACGAACAACTATCCTATGTTTATGTATACAGCATAACCTCAGTAATAAACAATGGGGCTAAGAAATAGAGTTCATGAGAAATGTAAGCTGCTTTGTGTCCAAATATTATGTTTTTCAAAATTTTTCACATGGTGTTAATGACACTTTAATCACATTTTCAGACCACTGTGGGTCCAAGGTCATAGAGCAGGGTAGAGAATTTGGTAGGAGTGTGATTATAGTGTTGATCTGGAGGGGACAGGAAGTAGGGTGAGAAAGCTAAAAAAAATAAACGTAAAAACATAGTAATGTGATGTAGGAAGGAACTTAAGGCCCACTTGTAAGCCCCTCCTGCCTCACGACAATAACTATTCCCAGTTTAAATACGGACACACATTCAAGCTTTACAGCTAGGATGTTACACTCACTCATGCAGTGTATCCGTCAATGCCCTTCTTTCTCAGGAAAAGTTCTAATTATGCTTTGAAAGCCTGCAAGTATTATCTTCCATGACTTCATTGGGAAGGGTATTCTGCCTGACAACCACACTCTATATGACATAATGTATTATAATGTTTTCCCTTATTTTGCCTCTATGTTTGAGGGCATACACTTTAGTTCTGCTTGTACTCATCAGTTCAAACAACTGTGCATACTCCACCTTGTCTGTCTCCTTTGTAGTCACAAAACTATAACAATGTCCTCTTTCAGCCTTATCTTTTTTAAGCAGAGCATTTTGTGTGCCCAATTCCTACTCTTAGCTGTTGCCATCTAAGTTACAAATAGATTTGGTGGCCAATGCTGGATCCTCTTAATCTCTTCAATTTACTTTCTGTACTGCAGTGATCAGACCTAAATTCAGTATTCCAGGAGTGGTCAAGCCAATGTCTTGTGTAGGGGGAACATCACCTCCCTTGACCTGTTTGTAACCCTCCTATAATGCTTTCCAGCCTCTTGACTGCAGCAGCAGCACACTGTCTGTCTCACTTCAGCTTAATGTCTACAATTCCCCCTAGATATCTTTTCTGTGTCCTGCTTTCTACTGTTCCACCACACAGGGTATGTGATTAAGCAAAGTCTGCCTGCATGCGCCACAGGAGGGGAAAAAGGATTTTGTTTTTTGGAGACAACATAGGTGGGGTAAGTTGTGGTAAAACTTGTGTGGATTGGTGCATTTATTACTGAGTGAGGGGTAAATTTGAGACCAGCCATAGTAGCCCACATTTAGTGGCCATATTATAAGAACTGCATCTAGCCATACTGCAGTGCTTCAGTGCCAGTGACATGGTGGATAATAGAGGTAGAATAACATGAGAAAGATATGGCCTGTACACCAGAAAGTGCTGGCAGATGGTGGATAGAGAGGGTGGTGAATAATAGAGGGAATTTCCATAAAGAGAGAACGGCACAGGAGGTCATGCTATCGGACATGGAGGTTGTGGATAATAGAGGGGTGGATAATAGAGGGTACACTGTACTTTTGTTCAGTGTTCACACAGGAAGGAGCCACACAAACGTATCAGGTACATTGGAGAGAGGTATTTTTTTCAGAGGAGAGAATCCTGAAGGGACTAGCAAATCTGAAAGTGGACAAAAAGAGGGGGCCAGACAGTGCATTCAAGGGTATTGAGGGGCATGGGGGGTACTAGCTGCACCTCTAACAGTCCTATTTAACAGCTCATGGAAGGAAGAGTGGTTCTGGAGGACTGGAGAAGGGCATGTTTTATTGAGGACCAGGATACACCTGGTCCTCAATAAAGCATGCCACTTTGTTTGCAATGCGGACAGACTAACACACACCTTCTCCCTGTACTCCCAAACTGGATGGCTCCCACTCAGTTAAAGGCTAAAATTCCAGATAAGCCTTCTGGCAAAAAAAGCCCAGATCGGCCTCACCCCATCAGCCATCAGTGACCTTCTTTTCCTGGTTACTAATAACTAGTCAACCAGGAGTATGACTAGACAAGCCCTCGAAGTTCGCTACTGTAGAACAAGCCTAGGGAAATGGTCATTTGCTACCCAAGCTGCTTACTGGATGAATGATCTCCCAGAACCCATACGGGGCCTACCCAAGATTTTGTAATTTAAGTCATCCCTGAAAAAATAACTCATAAAGATGGCAGCATGCTGCTGCTGCCCATGATAACTATGGTGAGTGTCAATTACCTGCTGCCCACTGCCTCCTGAGGGCTACCCCAAAACAGTAAAGCCTTAAAATCCCTGCTGCCCCATAGACATAGCCACACTCGGGCTAATAATATATTCCCATAATATATCAGTTATCAGAGTATCTACTAACTACGATAGCATATTTACCAGACTAGGCCCAATCTGGGCCATCACTGAAACTGCCCTTGTCTCTTGAATGTTATCATTTGACCAAGCTTCCCTGAGCTAGGCTATGTGCCTCAATGTAATGCAACTGATGTGGAACCTTTGGAAAAGAGCACTTGCTGCTCAAAGGCGTATCTCCAAAAATCAAATAAATAAATAAATGTAGTCATGCTTCAGAAAAGTGGTAGCAGGGAGGGGGCTGTCAATTATAGGCCAGTCAACCTGACTTTGGTTATGGGGAACTTAATGGAGACACTGCTTAAAGAAAAGATTGTGGACTGTCTTGAATCCAATGACATAAGGCTGCATGGATTCATGGGGGGAGGTCATGTCAATCAAATCTGATAGATTTCTTTGACTGGGTGACCAGGGAACTAGATCAGGATGCAGCAGTGGAAATGACCTACCTAGATTTCAGTAAGGGTTTAACACTGCTCCACAAAGGAGTCTCTTGAGGAAACTAGGCTACTTAAGGGGTGGTCCAAATGTGGTAAAATAGGTAAGAAATTAGTTAAGAGATAGGCAATAGAGGGTGGTAGTAAATGGAGCTCATTCCAGGGAAGGGAGGGTGACCAGTGGGGTGCCGCAGGCTCAGTACAGGGACTTGTCCTCTTTAAAGTCTTTATAAGTGACACTGTAGATGGGCTGGAAGGGAAGGTCTGTCTATTCGCAGATGACACCAAAATCTGCAATACGGTAGACACAACGGTGTGTGTGTGTGTGTGTATAAAGAATGTGCAGAGATCTAAAAAAACTCAAGGAGTGGTATCTGGGTCTCAATGTGAAAAAGTGCAAAATCATGCACTTAGAGCACAGAAACTCAGATGTGGAGTACAAAATGGGAGGAGAGGTACTGTTGATCAACAAACAGGAAAGAGACCTAGGGGTAATCATCTCTGATGACCTAAATGTGGCAAGATAGTGCAACAAGGCAGTTGGGATGGCCAGTGGGATGTTGGGGTGCATAGTGAGGGGTATCACCAGTGGAAGTAGAGAACTGGTGTTGCCTCTGTATAGATCACTAGTGAGACCCAACAAAGAGTACTGTGTCAAGTTCTGGAGACCACCTCTCTGGAAGGATATAGACAGAGTGGAGGCTGTCTAGAAGAGGGCAACTAAAATGGTGCAGGATCTACATCAGAAGCACTATGAAGAGAAACTAAAGGACCTTAATATGTACAACCTGGGGAAGATGAGGGAGAAGGGGGAATATGATAGAGACCTTTAAATTCATCTCTGGAGTAAATAAGGTACAGAAGGGGAGTGTTTTATAGAAATAAAGATGCTCAAGAACAATGGGACAAGCAATGAAGCTGTAGGGGGGGTAAGTTCAGGAGATAATTTGAATTTACCCCTCCTGCTTCAGATTGCCTCTTTGATTGAGCTCAGTTCAGGAGAGAATTTGAATTTACCTCTTTCCAACTGCAGATTGCCTCTTTGATCGAGCTCCATACCTCATTTTACACCCCATGCATTATTATTCTACATGCGCTGCCAATGTAAGATGAAGGCTGGGGAGAGTCACAAGATGCAGCTCTGCTAGTGCAGATGTGTGGTCCTGAGTTCTGAGGGGTCTCACTTAAACTAAAGGGAAAAACTATATTTTAAACCTAACCAGGTCTTTTCATTTGGGCTACTTGATTTCTTACCATTCTGGTACTGAACTGGAGGACTTTGCTGTAGTTGAATGGCTCCTAACATGCAAGAAATGGAGAAAGAAAATGTCACCGGGATGGCTTATCCTCCACAGTTCTGCACACTGCCCCTACTCTTGGAACAATCACAGGTGAGACTTCCAGTGCAGCAGCTGATGGCAGCAGTTGCAGGAAGGTAAGCTCCATAGTCACAACCAACTTTGGCCACAGCATTGCTGACCCCACTTCATTTCACACCCAATTTTGTGTTTCTGTGACTGCACTTACAGTTGGATGTTGTTTGGTTCTTTTTTGTGGTCCCTACGATAACGGAGCAAGTGCTACCTGTGGATAAGCTGCAGATCCTAGTTAACCAACAGCATACTTTTTCCTACCCCTCTCCCAGAATTGCCTTATGTCTGTCCCATGCATTCTTGAATTCCCCCATTGTTTTTGACCCCACAACCTCCTCAGGAAGGCCGTACCATGCGTCCACCACCCTCTCCATGAAAAAAATACTTCCTCACATTACCCTTGAGCCATCCCCCCCTCTATCTTCAAATTGTGCCCCCTTGTTCTTGCACATCTCTTTTTCTGACAGATACTACCCTCCTGGACTTTGCTGATTCCCTTGAGGTACTTGAAAGTTTCTATCATGTCCCCCCTCTCCCTCCTTTCCTTGAGGGTATACATATTAAGCTTCTTTTGTCTCTCTTCAAATAGCTTCTAGTGCAGTCCCTGCACCACTTTAGATGCCCTCCTCTGGACTGCCTCCATCCTGTACATGTCCTTGCAGAGATGGGGTCTCAAGAACTGCATGCAGTACTCCAGATGGGGTCTCATCAACTGTCTGTACAGAGGGATAACAACTTCTTGTTTTCTACTGGTGTTGCCTCTTCCTATACATCCCAGTATCACCCAAGCCCTCCTTACTGCCTTCTCACATTGCTTGTTTACCTTTAGGTGATCTTATATGTGTACCATCAGGTTCCTTTCCATTTTTGTTGTTGTTAGTACCTCCCCCCCCCCCCATTGTGTACTCTTCCCCTGGTTTTTTGTTTCCCAGGTGCATTACTTTGCATTGAATCTAAACTGCCATACTTTTGATCATTCTTCCAACCTTGCCAAGTCCGTTCTCATCCTTTCCACCCCCCAAGCCCGTTCTCATCCTTTCCACCCCCCCTTGTGTATCAACCCTGTTGCAGATCTTTGTGTCGTTTGCAAAGAGGCATCCTTTTCCTTCCAGTCCCTCTGCAATTTTATTTATTTATTTAGCTTTTGTTTACCGGGTAAGTACACTAGACAAGTATTATGCCTATTTTCAGGAACGACCCGGGAGAATACAACATGAGGAACAACAGTCAAGGAGACGTGGCAAAGAGAGTACAGTTTTTTGTCACAGTAAACAAACATGTGGGAAATACATCATTTGACGTTAGGGGAAACATACAGTAGTAAGCACATTTCAGATTATGCACTCTAGACTAGCTAGTTCAACTGACAGATATATACAGGTCATCATACATAGGAGTGGAGAATAGCTCAAGGATTGGATTGGTCATAATATAACTTATAACATTGTCATATACACCTCCTAGGCTAGTTGGATCGCGGACAGGTATATACAGCTCATCACATTTTTCTAAATATGCACATGTTAGACAGAAACAGAAACACTTGGTAGTACAAGTTTCTACCAAGTGACCAAGGTGCAATATGTCATGGTTGGCCTATGACTGTGGAGCAATAATGGGTGTAAAAAATGCCCAAGGCTTTTTAGGCAGGAGTAGTCAGAAGTCATTGATCAGTGGGGAAAATATCTCCAGGAATTCAATGGAGACACCCTGGGGAGGTTCAGACAAAACAATTTGACACTTTACTCTAGGGAGCTTTGGGGCACTCACACTCTGATGCTACTTTTAGGAAACCCCACAGGGAATTTCGAAAACTCAGATAGGAGGGGGCAGCTCGGATATCCACAGGCAGCGAATTCCAGAGTCTGGGCACAGTTATGGCAAAGTCCCAATCCCCCATGAGGGTCCGGGTAGGAGGTACTTTGAGCATCCCTGATGTGAGAGACCTAAGTTGGTAGGGGGTGGGATTCAGTTTAGGCAGAAGCCGGGCCAGCCCTTGGGGGGTGCTAGTTCTGATCACTTTCCCAGAGAGACATCCCAAAAGAAAATCAAGGTATCTAGCTGGTGAGAGCCAGCAGAGTTTCTCATATAGCTCACAACGGAGGGTGAGTCGGGGGCAGCCAAGGCAAAATGACAAATGTTATTGTAAGCAGTGTACCACCGGGTGAGATGTGTCTTTGAAGAGCGAGCAAATAGGTGCAGCCCATAGCTGAGGGAGGGAAGGAGCACACCTTTTGCTAGGGCAAGACTGGCTGCCAGTGTAAGGTTATACTTGGCCCTATAGGCCAGACCCAGTTTGCAGTTTGCCGCCCTGCAGATGTTAAGGATATGATTACCCGTGTCAAGTTGGGGGTCAAGTGTTACCCCCAGATATTTGATGGAGCTCACTATGGGTAGTGAGGATCCATCTCACTTATAAAGACGTTAAAAAGGACTGGACCCAGTACTAAACCCTGCAGTATCCTGCTAGTAACCCCCCTTTCTTTGAAGTGGACTCTGTTTACTATTACCCTCTGTGTCCTGTTGTCCAGCCTGTTTTTTACCCAGGTTACCACCCTGGGACCCACTCCCAGGCTGCTTAATTTGCTAATTAATCTTTTGTGTGGGACTGTGTCAAATGCCTTGCTAAAGTCCAGGTAGGCCATGTCCACAGCCCCTCCCTGGTATACTACTTTGGTCACCTAGTCAAAGAAATCTATTAGATTCATCAGACATGACCTTCCTGTTGTGAATCCATGCTGCCTTGGGTCCTGTGCCCCACTGGCCTCTATCAATAGAAGCACTCTGGATAGGGGGTTCAATACCAGTCAGTGAATAGACTGGTATTGACCCCCCCTATCCAGAGTGCTTCTATTGATTGGATTAGGTACCTCCCCCTCCTTTTTATTGTGAATACTGAGGAGAAGTATCTGCTTGATGTCCTTCTTATCACTGTCATCCTCTGCCCACCCACCTCTCCCTTTATTAAGCCTCACTATCCCTCCCTTGGTCTTTCTTCACTCCCTAATGTACCTATAAAAGGTGTTATTCCCTTCTTAACCATGTTGGCTATCTTTTCCTCAGTTTGGGCCTTTGCTATTCTGACTGCCTTCTCCACTTCCTTCTGCTTTTACTGGTACAGTTCTCTCTCCTGCTCCTTCTGTGTTTCCTTATACTTCCTGAATGCTATAGTTTTCTCCCTAACCTTCCCTGCCATCTCTTTTGAGAACCATAGTAGCTTTTTCCTTAATTTTGATTTGTTTATTTGCTTCACACAAAGGCTTGTTGCCTCTGTGATTGCAGTTTTGATATCTCCCCATTGTTCCTTCACCCCTCCTTCTTGCCCACTTGCTAGTGCTTTTTTGAGACACTCTCCCATTTTGACAAATTCAGCCCTCGTAAAATCCAGTACCCTCACTTTTGTGTGACTTAACTCTATGGCTATTCTACTCTACATAAAGCTATTTCACATTTCATATGGTGGGTAAAGCAGTGGGGTGAGCATACTGCAAACTGATATCCCTTAGGGAAGAAGGGGCACTGAGGCTCCCAGACTGCTCCATGTATTATCTGGCACACCAAAGCAACAAATATCTGCAATGACATGGGACCCACAGAGAAGAAGGCCAGCCCTTCCATACCCCATAGTGGCTGAACATTGAACAACATATTTGTTCGAACCATGTGATATCACCTAAAACATAAGTAGTAGTAGTAGTAGTGGTAACATCTTTATTTTTACTCTGGATCAGTTGTCAGAAAATACCATTTGGACAAGTCCTGTTTTAAAGGCACTCCTGATTTTAAACATAGTGTTCTAAAATTCACAGTTGCTTAACTGTAGCACATACACTCACACCACAGAAGGACAAAAATACAAGTTTCATTATTACATACACATAGTCAAGTAAACTTTTGGTGAGAAAAATCCTGGATTCAACTGAAATGAGTACATCTCAACAGTTCTTGTCTTAGACCTGTATTAAATATCTTTTGGACTATCATAAATATTTTTGGTCTGGATTTTTACCTCATTCCATGTTTTTGTGGCAAAAAATGAGAAGGTTGTTCCTCCATCGTCTGGTGTTTGGTGTATGAATTTGATAATCTCCGGGTACTTTGTTTTTCCTCATGTTGTGTGAGTGGTTAACTTTTTTCATTTTATTCCAAATAAGTTGGACGTTTTCTCAGTAATCATTATCTTCCTAACTTGGTTTATCCAAAATATTTTTTGTTTATTTCTGGCAGTGAGCCAGTTTAAGTCTTCAAAAAGTTTACAGTGATGAGTCCATTTATTTGTTTACAGAGCATGTACAGGTACCTGCTAAAAAACTGCCATGAAACCTGAAGGGTATACCTATAGAAGCCTCAGTAAGGATACATTTACAAAGGTGCAGGCTCCTGAAACTTGACCCCTATAAGGACACATCACAGCTACTGTTGTACAACCCCAATTTCAAAATAGAGGGCAGAACTATTAATTCAAAGTTCTGTTACAAAACAAATCCAGCAGTTGATCAGCTAGTACTGAATGGGAAATTGATATCTCATGCTACCTCTCAACAGAAATATAACACACATAACAAATATTGTTTCACATTCTATTCAGTTTGCTCATTTGCTGGTTAAGCATTTTGGGCTGCAGAACTAGTCTATGGAATATGGTTTGAAAATACTACCATTGACTAAATGGACTAACATGTTATATTCGATCCTGTACACACAGATACTGTATATAAGTTGACAATAAAGCAGACGGCATTGCCCTCTATTGGGATTGGGCCATCCCTAAACCTGATGGCTCATATAACTAGCCTAGAATCTGTAAAGAAATTTTAAAATGCAATAGATATATGCTGATACAACTAAAGATTTTAAACAACATGTACTATACAGTGCCAAAACTAAGTAAAATGGGCAAGCTGCCCACTGACACTTGCTCTCTATGTGACAAATAGCTTGATAAACTAGTTCATATCCTATAAAAATGCAAGAAAGCCCACCCATTGTGGACTACAGTACAAAATAAACTGGACCCTTTGCTGGGCCAGGAACAAGTATTTCAACCAGCCATATGTCTTATTGGTGAATTAAGAATAAACTATTTGGGGGAAATAAGTTATGTCCTTAGTAGCAGCATGTGCCAAAAAGACTTTTCTTAGGCACTAGATGGAGAAGGACATTCCATCATATGTAGACTGGCACAAGAAGATATTATTTGCACTCCAAGTGGAGAAGATGATTGCTAGCATGAACAATAAATTACAAATGTACAGGAATAGATGGGAGAAGCTACATGTTTTATTATAACTGCCTGACTGAGTATAACATGTATAAGTAATGAAGTTTATTTGTTCACCGTATCACATCCATGTGGGAAAGCTAGAAATGGACATGAACTAGGATGTGTGTATGGGAAGGGGGGGGAATGGGACATTTGTATGTAATATTGTTATCGCAATGTTATATGTGATGTTTGTATGTGTTTCTGAAAATCAGTAAAGTATACAAATTAAAAAAAGAAAGGTGAAGCTTTCTGTCAGACACTGATGCTAGCTTATTTCACAGGAAAGTCTACGAGGCTGTTGTGCTGGCTTTCATCAAACACTCCTTTAAAGAACCCCATGACCATGACTCATGTCTATTTGTTGACTGAACTTTATAGCCATCTTTGATTTTGTGTGAAACATCTCTGATAGGTTTACATTTCAGAGGAAAAGCACACAGTATCATTGTTCCAGCAGGGTAAATAGCAAGAGACTCATAATCATTTTCCTTATGACACATAGGTATGTCATCGAACAACACCGCAAAAAAACCCACCCAGCCTACCACCCATTCAAGTTTCAAACTTGCTACTTGACTACCCCAAAACGTAATTCTGTATCTCTACCTCAGCAGGAGGGAATCACCAACAAGCAATTATATATATATATATATATATATCTACAGTATCTGTCTATCTACACACACACACAAATATATGGACAGACAGATAAATAAATAAATATTCATTACTAAAAACTGCATTAATGCATCAGTTAGGGTTCAACTTACCACCACAAAAGTAGGGAACTGAGGCTTCATGGTTTACAACCTTAACACCCCACCCGCCCAATCAGCAAAATAACAAGACCACACAAACAACCACAGACCAACATCATCAGGTAAGACAAACAACATGCAACTGTTTCTAGATGACAGAAATGCAGTAGCACTGATGTGCTCCCTTTGTTGATTTCTATCTGTGGTATGCACATCGCAAGGTGAACAAACTCATGTCTTGCTGCAGATACAAATCCACGATACTCAAATCACAACAGTACTTCTGTGTGCAGAAGCACAGGCCCTTGCGGCCACAGATACAAATCAATAAACTCCAAATTACAAGAGTTCTTTTATCTGCAGGAGCACTGGACCCTATGGGACCAGCACATCCATAGCCACAGGTACTCATCCACACTGTAAGATATACACACAATTCTTTCTGCAGATGTGCAGCTCCCTGAGGGTCTGCACTTCTGCAGTCTCAGGTGTGAGACATATATACCAACCTCTGGCTGCAGAAGTGCAGGTGCCACGAAATCTATGATACCAAAAGTGCAACAGCACTTCTGTCTACAGAAGTGCAGGCTCCTGAAGGGTCTGTGACTCTTCAGTCACAGGTGTAAGACGTACACAAAAACTTCTGGCTGTAGAAGTGGGGTCTGCAGTTATGAAGCTGCATATAGAAATCCATGAAACCCACATTGCAACAGTACCCTTGTCTGCAGAAGTGCAGACCCCTATGGGGCCTGCACTTTTGCAGCCACAGCTACTCATGCACACTATAAGACATACACACACAGTTGTGGCTGAAAAAGTACAGGCCCCTGTAAGGCTTGTACTCTTTCAGATGCAGATACTAATCCACATGCTGTAGGTAGCACATCAGTGCTACTGCATTTGTGTCATCTGGAAACAGTTGTATGTTGTTTGTCTTACTGATGATGGCTATCTGTGGTTGCTTGTGCAGTCTTGTCCTTTTTGTTGCTTGGCAGAGGGGAGGGGGATGGACAATTAAGGTTGGAAACCCTAACACCTCATTTTCCTACTTTTCTGGTGGTAGGCTGAACCCCTAACTGGTGCCTTACCACAGTTTTCTGCAATTAATTTCCTTTCTGTTGGAGATAGCAAAATCAATCCTCATTCACACAGGTCCCTTAGGGACTTGCATGAGCAGATGCAAACATGCAGGGCCCTCTGGGCCCTGCACCAAGGAAAGAGTCTATCTGCTTGCGGCACTACAGGTACTCTGGGCACCACACTTCCATGCAGCAACAGATGTCAAGTATTTGTGGGGCTGCCTGGTGGGCTGAAGATGTGCAGGCTCTCTGGTCTATGCACTTCCATGCAGCAACTGATACAGATGTGGAGGGCAAAGAGTCCAACTGTCAGCTGAAGCGCATGTCCCTCTGGCAGCCACATGTACAGAGGTGCAGAGTCCATGCTAAGTGAAGAGTTCTCTTCACTGCATGGTTCTTGGGCCCATGCAGGCAAAGTTGCACCCTCCCTTCAAAGGCTGGGGGGGACATGCCACATGAGTGCACCATCCCCCCAGCTCAGTCAATCTTGCTTGCTCACTGAGCTCACCCCCAAACTCAGCTTACTGACACAGGGTCACAAAATGGTATCCGCTAGGCCAAAGGCTGGCACTGCAGAGGTTTCTTAATTTTTTTTAATTTTGCCCCCAACCTAGCAACATATATGTTTAATGACTCCACCTTATAAACATAACATGTGGCATATATAGAATACTGGGCAAAATGTAATTTCATGGCACAAGTGTGAAAACATGCTTTGATCAGGAGATGAAAAGCAACACCTTTAACGTTTATGAAGAGGTGTGACAAAATGCTAAGTTAAAGGTTTGGAGTGAAAATATTGAAAATTACCAAAGTTATGAGCAAGCATGGGAAAATTACAACATACATTCATAATGTTGTTGTTATTTAATATTTTAACACTGAAATTTGAACATAGGACTCAATCTTCAAAAGGGCTAGACCGACACAAGGGACTTGCATCAAAAGATTTTGGCACAAGGGGTGACTTGCGTCACTACTTATGGCATTCACAATTTTCAAATGCAGCCTATGTCAGTCCTGATGCATCTGTGCCAAAGCCCCCTTGCATCATGGTTCCATAAAAAAATCCTATGTGGCAGGTCACGAGGGGGCTTGAGCCATGACAGGGCTGCAACATCCCCTTTTTTGGTATTTTGCAAGTCCCACCATGGACACAACAAAGGGTACAACTTAGACCAGCCAGGAAGTGGTCTATGTGGCATGCACCAGTGGGATAGGGCCTGACACTGGGCTGCTGGGTGCAGAAAGGGCACAGCAGGTGGCATGGGGGAGTCAGAGGAACAGTTGGGCATCAATGGGAATGCTGTGGCACCTGATAGGGTGTGTTTGCTGTTGTATGTGTTTTTGTATTTTGTATTAATACCTCTTAGAGTACTGCAACTACTGTACCTCTGCAGTGTCAGTGGCTCAGCAGGTAGCACACTCATCTCTGAGGCCGAGAGATCAGAAAGCTGTCAGAGGGCTGTGGGTTCATTTCCAACACCTGGCACTTGGGTTAATATCCCAGTACTGACACTGTAGTGCAGCATGGGGGGATGCTGCACTTCTGAAGTGCTGTCTTTTGGATGAGACATTAAACCGAGGTCCCATCTACTGATTCTGGTAGTAGTTCGGGTGGATGTTAAAGAGCCCATGGCACTCATTGAAAAGAGTAGAAGAATTTCCCCAGTGTCCTGGTCAAATTTCCCCCACTGATTGGAAATATCACCAACAGCTTAATCTGGTTCAAGGTCAGTTGGCACTCATCTGTGTGTGTGTGTCAAGAGGGGAGGGAAGGGGCAGCTGCAAGTGGGGTGCTAGCTGCACACTCGAGCAGACTTGATAGACCATGTGGTCTGTTTCTGCTAGCAAGTAGTAAGTTAGCAAGTAAGTACCTATGTATTATACTGTATGGGAGTGGCCCAGGGTCAGACAGTGCAGGTGCCAGGGCTGTACCCACCTGGTGCCATGGCACATTCTGTCCCTGGAACTCCCCGATATAGTATAATTCATAGGTACAGTAGTTGCAGTACCATAGGTATTAATATAAAATATGGGAATACATACAAAAGCAAATGTACCCCATCGGGTGCTACAGCACTCCCATTAATGTCCAGCTGTCCCCTCCAACTCCCCCATGATGCCTCCCATGCCCCTACTTCCTCCCCTGCCCAGCATATTCACCACCACCCCATTCATTCCTGCCTCTCTAGTTTTGTGCCTGGCAGGGGGAGCCATATCCCTGCTGCAATTCCTACAGGTGTGCCAATTGTTTGGCACAGCTGTCAGCTTGCAGCAAACCTGGGGAGTTTGGCAGTGAGGCCCTGATTTTTGTAAAATCTGGCGCAGGGTCCTTAGCTCACCAGGTAAGTGAAAATGTTAAAATCCCACCCAAAATGTGATTTCACAGAATGATTGTGATATCACCTTTAGGTCCATATTTGAAAAAAAAATCACCTGTCTTGTTGATGAGGTTAGGCTCCAAAATGGCCATGTTTAAAGTTTGGTGGAAAAATATTGAAAATTAGTGAAGTTATGCATGAACACTGAAATATTTCACCATTGACTCATAACTTGGTAATTTTACCATATTTTTCCACCACATTTTCAATATAGTCTTCTTATAACCCCACCTCATGAACCCAGTAGGTGAAAATGTTCAAACGCTGACTGAAAGTTGATTTTGCAGAGTGATTGTGAAATCAGCTTTCAGGACAAATTTGACGTATTTCACCTACCATGTTCATGAGGTGGAGTGCCAAAAAGGCCATGTTGAAAATTTGGTGAACATTTTTAAAAACAACAAAATTATCAGTAAAAGTAACATAAATGCATAATCAAACATACCTTATTTTCTAATATTGCAGTCTCAGTTCCAGGAGGAGGACGTATTTCCGATTGGAAAGTGACTCTACAGCAAGGACCATCTTTAGGTGAGCAAATGTGTGTGGGTGTGTGGGGTGCTGGGTGCTGAGAAGGGGGGTTGTGGTGTGATGAGGGGGTTTGGGGGAGGACAGATAGACAAGTGACTGTTTTCTTCTTTACTGGTCTAACCCCCACCCAAAAAAACAATGAAGGACAGCTTTATTTTTTTAAAGGGATTGGGCCCTACACTGGGCCTTGCACACCTCAGTGTCACCATTTACTGTTTGTTGTCAGCAGGGGTGGGCACCCCACTGTTGGCACCTACTGAATGTATTGGGGCAGGTGATCCTGGGAGTGTAGTATGAAGCAGTATCGGGGTAGACACCCCAGTCTGCCTAAAGATCCAGATTCCACCACAGTTGGAAAGGAGAAGGGCCCACACAGCTCCATCCTTGAGCCAATATTTTTCAGCATTTTCTTAAATGATCTGCCCAATTTTATCTTTTTATCTTTTCATCAAAAATACTTATGTACATTGATAATATCATCCTTACCAGTACTGGGTTCTGTTTTGATGATGTGGCTAATATGGTACAGAGGGATTTTGTACCTGTACATATATAGTTGTTACAAAATGGGTTACTTATAAATGTATCCAAAACCAAGTATATGAAATTCAGTACAAGGCATAGGTTGTTGAGGCCATCCGATCTGTGGGGAAGGTGATACTGTTAACGAGACAGTGGACTATTTAATCAGACCCTCTTCTGTTGTTCTCATAGTGATGCAATGCCCAAAACAGTTCACAAAAGATTGGGCTAGCTCTACAGGGTAAGAGGCTCTTTGATTCACTAAAAGAATCTTAGCACAGTCCATTTTGTTGTCAGTTTTCAAGTTATGTAGTAGTAAATCATTAACTTAATCATGAATTGTAACAAGTGTAAATCTCTGCTGTGAGAAGAGATTTATACTTGTTACAATTCATGATTAAGGTTTGGTATGGGGAAGTACCTAAATATGTAATTGACCTCTTTGAAGTTAGGAAAACAAAGGAATGTCTGAGAGCCTCTGATGGAATTCAATTTGTTTCAACTAAATATAACCTGAGTATTGGAAGATCTTCTGTACCTGCTAGAGGAATAAGATTATGGAATAATTCTCCCCCAGAATTGAGAAAAAATAGAACTAGATATAATAAAAGTGAACTGAGGAATTGGTGTATTACTGTATTACAAAATAATACTAGGTGCATTAATTGTTAGTGTTTTATGTATGTTATTGTGCAATGTGATTGTCTTTTATATTAATTTTTATTTATCGGTGTATTGTGATTGTTGTTAATTATATGTGGTTTTAGTGATTTGATGTTATGTTTTTTTTTTTGATGTGGAAACTTATTATTTGTGACATGGAACTTCATTGAAAATGAGCTCTGCTCAATTGAATGTATCCTTTTATTCATTGTGAATAAAAATGATTTGCTACTACTACTACTACTATAATGTTTCTATTTTGTTCTGATAAGTTTCTGATGTTTTCATTTAGTAAGGTGAAATTTTCATTCATGGACCTAATTTCTGTTTTTCTTCAATAGTTCATTCTATAAGGTTATTTAATGGACATTCTATCACATTAATTTTGTTTCTAACTTTTATAGGGAAAAAAGATCCTTTATGTTCAGAGCATCGAAGGTACAGTAGCTGGAGTTTTCTAAAAATTCTGGCATGTGTTGGCAGCAGATCAGGACCTTGGGAGGAGTCTAGAATTGCCCATGAGTGGTATACAGTAAAAATAAGAGCATCTAAGACATAGCAGGGAATAGTTACTATGAACTACAGGTTTAGCTCACCATTTAACTCTTTAGGTCTTAACCCTCTTTCTTCTATATCTGCCAGATCTAGTAATCAAAGCCCTCCCCAACCCCGTGGAGAGAAGGAATGCTTTATAAATATTTGTTTTGATTATGAGGATTCTTATGAGGATTCTTCTGGTTAACAGTTATGTAACATGACAATCATGTGAAAATCAGAGTGTAAAACTGAAAGTGAGTAACCTTCATTTTGATACAGCACAAACTTTGGTCAAGGTATCAAAACATTTACTAGACCTCACTGAAAATAGCAAGACATAATCAGGGGTTTGATTCTGAATTACAACTGCATTGGAGCAAAACAGTTGCCTTGCATTCATTCAGTTTTTATGTTGTGTTGCCACCCAGTTGTGTACTACACAGCCTGGTCTTGGTCTCGGTATGACACAGGGGCCATTAACGATGAAATTGGAGCTATTAATAGCTCCATATATGGTAAAACACTATACATTCTCTTATGGCTGACCCCAGCTCTGATGACATCTATGTGAGGTCCTGGGATGTGCCTCAAGTGACATTTGTAATGAAATATCAACATGAAGGACAGTGGGATCAACCAGAAAAATGTACATTACTAAACAATCCTTTAAGATAAAATGTTTATTTTTAGGCTAAATACCTTATTGGGGGTTGCCCCACACTTTTGTGTGGTGCATTTTGAAGTGGATGTTTCCCTTTAATATGCTGCTCTTGCATGGTGCCAATACATTAATACTAAACTTGTGGGCCAGATGACTATTGGCCATGGAGGTGAGCAGCAGGTTATTCTGGTTGCTGTCCAAGAATGGGCAGGTGGTGGGAGTGGGGCTCCTTCAGGACCAATGGACATGAGGAAGGGTGTTTGTATAGGCACTGTCATTATGGGAATTGGATAGGGGGTGTTCACTAGATTACCAGGGACATGGCTCATATTAAGGGATCAGGGATTGGGCAAGGGTGGGTTCACCAGAGTAGCAGTTAGATTGCTAATGTTAAGGGTGCAGGTATCGGGCAAGAGGGGTTCCACTAAACTACCAGGAACACTGCTAATATTGAGGGTGTAGGGATTGAATGGAAGGAGGGGGTTACCTGGTGGAGTTTTCTTTATGTAACTGATACTAGCATCAGTGCTGCCAATGTGGGGTGGCGGGACAATGCAAAACTTTGCACATTTGAAAGACTAATTTTGTGAAGGGGTTAACTAGCATGGCACTAAAAGCTGGTCAACATCTCTGCAATCATTGGATTTACCAGGCCGCAAGCATGCAAGGCTCAGATGTCTGATTTGCATAGGATCCTGACCTGATTTAATGTTTATACCGTATTCAGTTTCAGTCTGTTTATTTATTATTCTGTTTGCAAGACTTTCATGACATTACAAAACAACTATATATATATATATATATATATATATATATATATAATAATGTAACATTTTTACACACAACATTTGCTGACCAGCTCCATAAAGCAATTTCAGAATCGAGAAAGAGCTGTATAAAATGCATAAATGCATCAAGATTTGACAAAGCATATTTACAATTCTCATTCTTTAAGTCCAAAGCATTTTACAGGTTCAGAAATCTGACAAGCTATGATGACTTTAGCAACTATGTCCCATGTGGCTAAATTTGTGCATTCACAAATAGCCAAATTTCTTTGACTATAAAATCCAGCACATCAGTGTTTGGGTCTGGTTACCTACACTCCCATGATATCACATGGGTAATGACAAAAACAAATGAGGCACCTGAAAAGGTGCCATAAAATACAAATATATGGCCATACAGGATTATCTTATATTTAATGCTGACAGGAAAGTAATAACTTTTTTGATAATTGTTTCATCATTTGAAGAAAACAATGAAAGTATCATTTCTTCTTAGAGTATATACTTATGATGATGCAGATCCTAACAAAAAATGTCAAAAACTTTATAAAGGACAATGATGGAACTAGTGTTTTAAATCATCAGCATCCCCTGTGGCACATATACAAAGGAGTGGAACACCCTTCTCTCGTTTGTTTAAAGTAAGGGTCATTACTTTGAAAGAGTCTAAATCTAGTAAACAGATCTGCAACATGCTTATCCTTAACTCAGTCAGCTCTAGAATGGAATCTTGAGTGAGTGCTGTATTCCTGTGTTAAAATGGCTGTTTTCCTGAGCAGTTAGAATGTTTGGAAGTTCGGAACTAAAATGGTAACACTCCAACTTGAAGTATAAATAACTAAAAAAAATATAACTCCTATCGCAAAACTTACAGCACGAAGTTTGCTCACAATAAAAAAATCTTTAAAATGAGGGGACACACATGTTAGTAGCATTAACGTTTATTTTTTTACAGAGTATGTAACGATGAAAATTTACATTTTTTTCTTAAAAAAAAAAAAAACCTGGAAAAAAATACCTTAGAAGTGGCAAATGTCTGTTGTATGATGGCTTTCCATCACACCAACATCTGTGTATTACACTGCCACAGTTTAGAGTATTTATGAGCTGTTTTACATAATAAAACAGATCATAAACTAAGGCATGTGCCAACACAATGCCAGTAAACCAACTGAATTCAGAATAATGCTCTGTACAACTGCCCACATGGTGCACAAATCGCGGTAACTGAAAAAGTATGCTTCCTAGCCCCTAGACACCTGCACGGAAAATATTCACAATAACAAGAACTTTAAAATGATGGGTCACTCATGTTAGTGGCATTTGTAGATTTTTTTTACAGTTCCTTAAATTATAAAAAAAGAGTATTTTTTTACATTTTGTTCCCAAATTAAAACCTACATGATAAAATGTACACCTCCTAGACCCCAGACACCAGCATGATAATTGTCCACATTAGAGATACCTTTCAAATGATGGGTCACACACGTTTCTAGCATTTACAGTTTTTTTTAACAGTACCTGAAATGGAGGAAAATCACATTTTTACACTTTTTTTATCCCCAAAAAACTAAAACCAAAAAGTACACCTCCTAGCTCCCAGACACCAGCATACTAATTTTTCACAGTGAAAAGCGCTTTCAAATCAGGGATCACATGTTTCTAGTAATGGAGAAAAAATAGCATTTTCTTCTCTTTTTAACCCAAATTAAAACCTAAAAAAAAAGTAATTTACTCTATTTAACTCAATGGTGACCTCTATCTTAAAGTCGGTATTCTGGTAGGTAGGAATGTTTCCTACTGACCTACACCTTCCAGTAACCTTATCCCTTATTGGCTGATCCAAAAAAGTGCATGAGAAGTGCAGAACTCATATATGCACTCTGGGGATGAGATGAAGTGAATACCTTATGCACATATGGGCTATGGGGACTAGAGAAATGTTCCTGATGACACACATATGCACTATGGGGCTGAGTGAGTTAATGGAGTCTATTCACAAAAGGCTATGTGCTGCATATGTGTAGCACATAGGCATGCCTGTGACTCAATGCCACACAGCAGGGTCCAGTGGAACCCCAACAGCATTTATTACAGGCACGATAGCACCTTGCACATTGGATCACCTGCCTGCCTGTGCAGCTATGTACAATGGGTGGTCTGGGGGCATGCCATGGGGTGTGCCTACATTCTGTGCCATTCATTAAGGCACAGAGTACTGGGCCGAAGGGCAAAAGTTATACAATGGGGGACCCTACTATAACTTCTGTGAATCCCCCGAATGGATACCCACCAGGCACAGTGGCAATGGGAACTCCCTGTACACTGCTTCCACAGCCCACCAGGCTGCCTGGGAGGGCTGGAGGTAGCCATTTGGGCATTTGCCTATCAGGGTCTGCTCACCAGCATCCATGTATTCCCACGATCCTCTGCATGTGAGCAACAGGAAATCCACTTCAGGACCCTGGACAGGCATTCTATTGGATGCCCGCCTGTGTCCCATGCTCCACCCCTGTGCAGCTGTGATCCACCACCATGTAGCTACTTGCTGGGGGGGGCAGGGGTGTGGACATGTGGCTTACAATCATGAGTACCGGCCAGTGCACATCTGTCTCAGGTTGTTAAGTTGCACAGGCCCTGTACATGCAAATCGCATGTGCATCCCACACTTTTCTGAATAGGGCCCAATATGACTAAGATAATATTCTCTCCCAAATGTTTTTTTAGGGTTTTATATGTGATATTAATTTTTGAATCCATTATTTTGTTAAACCAGTTTGTGCTGCCATATTTCTACAACTTTGTTTTATAGAGATCAGTTCTTCCTTTGGTATGCTAAAGATATCTATTAGCACATATCCCAGGCCCACTGGATGTATTTTATTTTTTATGAAATCCAAATATGGAAATGTAAATCCTTTATTTGAATATTGACTTCTTCTTCCATGTATATCCATGGGATCCTGACATTTGACATGCACTGTAGTTCATAATCATCATCATCATCATCATCACTTTATTTGAAGGTAAATTGAGAGAAACTCTCATTTACAATTGCGTCCATAGGAAAATTACAAAAAGTTACAATGCACACTACAAGACAATGATGAAGACAAACATGTCACATAGTATCCTATTGTAAAAAACAATGTGATAAAAGAGCACTTCTATTCAGCCAAAACATTCGCATTGATTCTGTAAAGACCTTGTAAAAATACATTTAAATTGGGAGATAGGGATCAAGACACTGAGTTTAAATTTGTTCTTAAGTTCTTCCCAAGTTTTTGAAACTGATACAGATAAGTTATGAGTTTAAATGTAGGATGAATATCCAATATAATTCCCAAATACCTATAGTTAGAAGTCCTTGGTATTTCAGTACCATTACTCAACATTAGTTTTAAGTGAGAAGTATCTTCAGGTTGTTTTTTTTTTTAATCAACCATTTTTTTTTCCATTTAATAGTAACCTCAAATCCAATATTGCTCCCCCTTTTGTGCACCGGTCACAAAAAAAGGTAAAAAACTTGTTGAGAGGGTCCAAAGAAAGGTAACTAAACAAATTAAGGAAATGAATTGCCTAGAATACGAGCCAAGACTTCAAGTATTGGGCCTCTTCTCTCTGGAATACAGACAATTACAAGGTGATCTCTGCTTGATATATAAAGCAACTCAAGACTCGCTTCTTTTTGAAACTCTGGGCCTAAAGAGGAACTACTCCCAGACTCTTACTCGAACAAACAGCCTTAAACTAAGAGGGTACAATTGTAAAACCCATAAAAGAAGAAATTGGTTAACCCAGAGGGTGGTGACTCAGTGGAATGTCCTCCCAAGAGAAACAGTAGAGAGTGATAACATGGATTTACTTAAAAGACAATTAGATATTTATATGGGCAGCAAGAAAACTTCTTACCTATTATAACATTTTAATTCCACCATATTGGTGGCAAGCTGTATAAGGGCATATTGCCTCCTGAGTCTGTTACATCCTATGAATCCTATGAATAATGCCACCTGTCTTTTATTAAAATATTGCTGTCATTTTTTTTTAAATATAAGTTTATTAAGCTTTTATGATATGAACAGACATGACATACAACATATACAGATATGAGAGGGTAAAAAAATATATATAACAACAAAAGACCATCCAGGATTACAAACTCAGGTTGATGTGAGGGAAATTGATTACAAAATAAGGACAAAATATTCCATCCATAAATCTCTAGATAATGAACAGAAATGCCCTGTTTAGCTGATAGCAAAGACATAGAAGAAAACAGGAAATGAAATGGAGAGGAGAAGAAAAGGAAAGGAAGGGAGCAGAAAAGGTAAATCATTGAAGGGGGAAGGG
Organism: Neoceratodus forsteri; assembly: GCA_016271365.2. Taxonomy (NCBI): domain Eukaryota; kingdom Metazoa; phylum Chordata; order Ceratodontiformes; family Ceratodontidae; genus Neoceratodus; species Neoceratodus forsteri. The sequence continues at coordinate 302,043,558 of JADMNL010000023.1, read as the reverse complement.
GAGGGGACGAGATGGCATCCAAAAGTGGAAAGGAATCCTAGAAGGAGTTCAGATAGAAACATACATAGAAACATAGAATTTGACGGCAGATAAGGACTGCTTGGCCCACCCAGTCTGCCCATTTCCCTACCTAATGGATAAGCTGCAGATCCTAGTTAACCAGCAGCCTACTTCTTCCTACCCCCATCCCCTAGAATTGCCTTATGACTGTCCCATGCATGCTTGAATTCCACCACTGTTTTTGACTCCATAACCTCCTCTGGAAGGCCGTTCCATGCATCCACAACCCTCTCAGTGAAAAAATACTTCCTTAAATTACCTCTGAGCCGCTATAAGGGAGCTATGTCCCCATCCAGAATCTGTGGCTAGACAAGGGGGCCCCCCGGGGGCAAAAGCTTGAAGGAGGTAACAACTATCTCTCATTGCTTAACTAACATACTTTGCCATAACCTACAGGATGGATTTCTGTTCCTTATCTGTGATATAATGAAAAAAAGGCAACCATTTCCCTTTAAATTTATCCATAGACAATCTCAGTTTAGCCGTGAGGAATTCCATTTCTAAGATTTTGAGACACATTCTATACCATAGATCTAGTGTGGGGGGTTTGGGGGAAAGCTAACAAGATGTTATACTCTTTAGTGCTGCTGCTACACAGATATGGAAGAGGTATCTAAATGCTTGGGATTTTAGTGGATCCATATGGAGTCCAAATAACGAAAACTGAGGGTCCTGAGGAAGGGGTGTGCTGAAAATACTCTCTACTTCTGAGTGCACTGTTTTCCAAAAAAATTCTAACACTTTACAGTCCCAAAATATGTGAGAATAGGTGCCCTGCAACTGTCAGCTTCTCCAACAAAGGTCTGAAGTATGAGTGCCTAGATGTTTTGAGATGACTGGGTGTGACAAGGTGTACTATGGCAGCTGGAGAGGCAACACTCTGGGTTTAAAGTTCACAAAAGAAAATGTAATGTCATTGCTCCAAATGTAAGTTATTGGTCCAGAAAAGCATAACCAGTCAGTTCAACGTCTCCAGCCTGGTCAGGAAACATAAAGGTTAATACAAAACAGTTCTTTCAGGCTGACTTGACAAAAGGAGTCTTTGAACCACCTATGTGGGCCAGCAGTTTCTGAATATACAGTCTCAAACAAAACATAAACAGTTTGTGGGCCAGCAGTTTTTGAATGCACAGTCTTAAATAAAACACGGTTTCCCTTTAGCCTTATTTGTAGGTTATTATTAGTAATACATTCCACTCACTGTTTCTGGTGCAGCTGACTAGGCTTATCTTTTACCTTAGGATTCTCTGCTCTAGAAATGGTCTTTTTCTCAGCAGCAGGTTTCAACTTTTTCCCCAAATGCCCTCTCCAGCAATTAACCCTTCTCCTTGGCTTTCTGCTCTGGTTCCTGTCTTACATTCCACTCTCCATCTTGCAGGGTTCTCTGCCTAGGAGTATCTCCTCCCTGTAGCAATTTCCAGCTTCCAACTGACTCCATGCTGGATTCTCTCTCTCTCTCTGCCTTTCAGCAATCCCTCTAATCAGCAACACCTGAGGAGGCACCCACCCTTGCCTGTTCGTTTTGCATTCCCTGCATTTCCTCAACCTCAGCCTAGATGCTAACCACTTGTTTCTCAGTGTAGTGTTTACACTGTCACATACCCCTTTGTGTGAAGGCACAGTTGGTCGGTCCCTGACCATTCCCCTCCCGGGACAGAAAGTCCATGTTTCCATTCTGGGTCCCAGCCCAGTGGTGCACCATAAAGGAAAATGGCTGGAGGGCCAAGTACCACCTGGTGATGTGGGGATTGTCATCCTTCATCACCTGTAGCCACCTCAGAGGGACATGATCTGTTACCAGGATAAACTGCCGGCCATGCAGGTAGTAGCAGAGGGCATCCACAGCCCACTTGACAGCAAGACACTTTTTCTCTATCACTGCATAGTTTTTCTCCTGGGGAAAGAGTTTCCAACTGAGGTAGAGGATAAGATGTTCCTCCCCCTCAAACTCCTAGGAGAGTATGGCTCCTAGCTCAATTTCAGAGGCATCCATCTGCAGGATAAAGGTCCTGCTGAAATCAGGACTGCGTAACACTGTCTCTCTGCACAGTGTCACTTTGAGTTGTGTGAAGGCCTGGTCACACTCCTCTGACCAGTGGACCTTACTGGGGGCAGATTTCCAGGTGAGGTCTGTAAGGGGGCTGGCAAGGGTGGAGAAGTGTGGTATGAACCTGCGGTAATACCCTGTCTATCTTAAGAAGGCCCTAACCTGGGTTTTTGTGGTGGGTATCATGCACTCGGCCATGGCTTGGACCTTACTGACCAAGGGTCTCACCTGTCCATTACCTATACAGTTCCTTAAGTACTTCATTTTGGCTTTTGCCAAAGCACACTTTGCTGGATTGGCCATCAGCCCAGCTTCTCATAAGGACTGTAGTACCGCTGCCACCTTGGATATATGGGACTCCCAATCAGTGCTGTGGATCACCACATCATCTAGGTAACCAGCTGCATAGTGGGCATGAGGTTGCAGCAAGCAATTCATGAGCCTTTGAAAGGTTGCAAGTGCCCCATGTAAGCAGAAAGGCATGGTACGGAACTGGTATAGCCAAAAGGGGGTAGCAAATGCTGTCTTTTCCCAAGACTCTGGTGTCAAAGGGTTTTGCCAGTACCCTTTTGTTAGATCCCAAGTCGTGATGTAGTTGGCTTCCCCATGTCTATCCAACAGTTCATCTACCCGGGGCATGCAGTAGGCATCAAACTTTGAGATGGCATAGACCCTGTGAAAATCAATAGAGAAGCAGGTAGCCCCACCTTATTTTGGTACTAACACTATAGGGCTACACCAATCACAGCTGGATTCCTCAATCACCCCCAACTCAAGCACGTCCTGTAACTCCTTCTTAACAGTGTCTCATACGGCTTCTGGCAAGCGATACGGTAGCTGCTGTACCTTCTCTCCTGGCTCTGTTTCTATATGATGAGCTATCATATGGGTTGTCCCCAGGAGTAAGGAGAAAACTTCTAAAACTGGCTTACCAACTCTCCTAGTTGCTGCTTCTGTTTGTGAGACAGCTGTTCTCCCATTGGGACTTGTATCCCCGGATTCTCATCCGGCACTTGGGGTCCCAGATCCACTATGTCTGGTTCAAGGGAAATCAATAGGCTATCCCTCTGGTTCCAGAATTTCAGCAAACTGACATGGTAGATCTAGATCTCTTTTCATCTCTTGAGCTGGGAAACTTCATAGCCAACTGGACCCACCCTCCAGGTAACTTCGTAAGGCCCCTTCCATTTGGCTAGAAGCTTATTCTGGCTGCTCAGCAGCAAAGCTAGTACCTGATCCCCTGGTTTATATTCCCTCAACCTGATTATAGTAGTACTCTTGTCTTTGTTGAGCCTTCACCAGATTCTCTCGGGCAAATTTCCCTTCCCGCTCTAATCTTTCCCTCAATTGCAGGATATATTGCACCACATTTTCAGTTTTGGGGTCAGGTTTCTCCCACATCTCCTTTACTACATCCAGAACACCTCGTAGGTGGTGTCCATAGACGAGTTCAAAAGGAGCAAACCCTGTAGACGCTTAAGGGACCTCCCTCATTGCGAACATCAGTAAGGGAAGTAACTGGTCCCTGTCCCTGACCTCAGTGGTTATGAACTTTTGAAGCATCATTTTAACGGTTTTGTTGAATCAGTCCACGAGGCCATCTGTCTGGGGATGGTAGATCGAGGTCCTTATGGAGCTGACTCCCAATAAAGTACAAACCTCCTGAGTCAGGCGGGACATGAAGTTAGTTCCCTGGTCAGCCAACATTTCCTTCGGTATTCCCATATGACTAAAGATCTTTAATAGTTCCCAGGCTACAATTTTGGCTGAAATGGTTCACAATGGGATGGCCTCGGGGTACCGGGTAGCATAGTCTACAATCACCAGAATGTATTGGTACCCCACTGCACTCTTTTCAAGGGGCCCCACTATATCAACCCCAATTCAGTCAAATGGTGCCTCCATAACAGGCAAGGGCACTAAAGGGGCCCTTGGACTGTTCTTTGTAGCTACTAACTGGCACTCAGGACAAGATGCACAATAACATGTTGATAGATGCCCGGCCAAATGAATCGGGGTAACAGTCGGGCTAGTGTATTCTCTACCCCACAGTGCTCTGCCACAGAAATAGAGTGGGTGAGGTGTAGTAATTCCCCCTGAAAGACTTGAGGGATTAGCAAATGATGCTGGAAATCCCCAGTCTGGACCTCCTTACTAACTTGATACAGGATACCCCCTTGTAACTCAAAATGAGGGTAGTGTGCCACCTGATTTTTATCTACCACTTCCCCTTCCCTGACAGTCAACTGGGTGTATACTCGGCTGAGTATACCATCGGCCCGTTGTTCTTTGGCAATGTCTGGCCAGTGCTTTAACACATCTTGCTCTGATAAGGACGGCCCTCCAGAACTTTGGTTAAGTGGGTCAGTGTTAGGGTTGGGCTGTGGGTCTCAACCCACTTTTGCCTTTGCTTCACCTCCCTCCTGTGCACCTGCCCCTTTGGGACCCCTTTCCTTTGCTGCCCTACATTCTTGCTTAGATTTGTGGGTTCTCATCTGGGGGTTAAAAATCCCTGGGTCTGGGAGGGGAAAAAACTTTCCCCAGCTGCAGATGAATGCTCCCCCTCCCTTCACAACCCTGAGACCAGGTAATTACCAAAGATAAGTCTGCTTTCCATATGTCATCAAACCATTTTCAATCTCTCCCCAGTAACACCGGATAGGGTAACCCCGGAGCAACCCCCACCTTTATAGTCTCTGTTTGGCCCCCCAGAATAAGTGTAACCATAGTGCCAGGGTAAGCCTTTACATCCCAATGCACACATTGGATAGGGACAGGGGTTCTAGTCCTGCCAGCGTTGGGAGTTCACAAGGGCTGCCCTGACTAGGGTCTGGTGGCTTCCTGAGTCCACCACAAACTCTGTCTCTATCTGTTCTACCTCAACAGGGATCACAAAATATCATGATTCAGAGCCCCCACTGTACAGTGAATACACATCTGCAAATGTGCAGTCTATGAAGGTACAGTCCATGTGGGGGCAGTTCTTTGCAAAGTGACCCTTCTGTCCACATGAGAAACATGCTCCTGTGTCTCGGCTATGGGGTGAAACTCCGGGTTTAGGCAGCGGGTCCTCAAAAAATGTCTCCCTGGTTTGCTGGGTTGCTGTCTTTCCCAGAGTCTGGCCCTTATTTGGCCCATAACCCCTCCCCTACATGCCCAAGGTCCCTTCACAGTTCCAGACAATACTCCTTCAGTCTGGCTCCTGGGATGAATCCCCATCTTCCTAGGTGGCCTCATAAGCTGGGTCATAGGGCGGAAGGAGAGTTCAGCATCCAACACGTGATCTGAGATCTGCATGGCCTCTGCTAGCATGGTGATCTTCTGTTTGCAGACCCAGCTCTGAATTCCTCGGGGCAGGATGTTCAGAAATTGTTCCAAAATGATTAACTTGGCCACCTCGGGGCCACTGCATCCTTCAGATTTTAGTCAACACCAACACAGGTCCCGCAATTGTTGTCCCACTGCTCTAGGTCATGCACCTGTTGCAAATTTGAAGCTCCAGAACCTCCGTCGGTAACTTTCTGAGTTGATGCCTAAGTGGTCCAGGATTGCCACTTTCACCATTGTGTACTCCCCGGCTATGGTACTGTCCATAGCTCGATAGGCTGCTTGGGCTTCCCCAGTCAGACAGGGCAAGGTGGACAGCCCACTGGGGTCTGGGCCATCCAGCAGCTTCCGCCACTTGCTCAAACGTCACCAGGAAGGGTTTGGGATCATCCTCAGACATCATTTTGGTTAGCATGGTGTTCATCCTAGGAACCCCTGACCCCACGATAGCCAGATCAGCCTCACCAGTAGGATCTTGTTGTGGTTGTTGCACCAGGGACTGCAGGAGCTGCTGTTGTTGTTGCCCCAGCTGAATAAGAAACTGCTGTTATGCCTCCTGTTGCACTTGTTGTGCCCATTGTTGTGCCTCCTGTTGGGCTTGCTGTGCTTGTTGGGTCTGTTGTTGCATCTCCTGCTGCTGCTGAGCCACCTGGGTGAGAACCTGTTGTTGCTGAGTCTGTTGTGCTTGTTGTGCCCACTGTTGCACCTCCTGCTGCTGCTGTGCCAGCTGCCTGAAAACCTGTTGTTGTTCAATGAGGAACTTCAGCAATTTCTCCATATCCATTTTTCCAGAATGTAACTAGTCCTGCTCACTCCAGTAGGGGTTCAAATCCCACTTCTAATACCATGTGTGACAAGCTGGCCTATGGTAGCTGGAGAGGCAACACGCTGGGTTTAAAGTTCACAGAAGAAAATGTAATTTTATTGCTCCAAATGTAAGTTATTGCTCCAGAAAAGCATAACCAGTCAGTTTAACTTCTCTAGCCTGGTCAGGAAACATAAAGGTTAATTCCAAACATTTCTTTCAGGCTGACTTGACAAAAGGAGTCTTTGAACCACCTATGTTGGCCAGCAGTTTCTGAATATACAGTCTCAAACAAAACAAAAACAGTTTGTGGGCCAGCAGTTTTTGAATGCACAGTCTCAAATAAAACACAAACAGTTTTCCCTTTAGCCTTATTTGTATGCTATTATTAGCAGTACATTCCACTCACTGTTTTGGCCCAGCTGATTAGGCTGATCCTTTACCTCAGGATTCTGTGCTCTAGAAATGGTCTTTTTTCTCAGCGGCAGGTTTCAACTTTTTCCTCAAATGCTCTCTCCAGCAATTAACCCTTCTCCTTGGCTTTCTGCTCTGGTTCCTGTCTTACAATCCACTCTCCATTTTGCAGGGTTATCTGCCTAGGAGTATCTCCTCCCTGCAGCAGTTTCCAGCTTCCAGCTGACTCCTTGCTGGATTCTCTCTGCCTTTCAACAATCCCTCTAATCAGCAACACCTGGGGAGGCACCCCCCCTTGCCATTTCATGTTGCATTTCCTCAACCTCAGCCAAGATGTTAACCTCTTGTTTCCCAGTGTAGTGTCTACACTGTCACATTGAGGGTCAGAAAAAATGAAATATTATGTTCCACTGAAATTCCCTTCACATTAGGGAGGCAGTGGTCTTGTGGACCCCCTCCAAACCCTCAACCAATCTTTCTCAGGCATTGTGATTTCCGGTTCCAACAGCTATTTCTCCTTAAGGGCTGTGAAGTGATCATCTTTGGTATCGCTCATGGCTTGTACCAGTGAAGAAATAACATGCTGTTGGACCTTAGAGTTTAGTAAGAAAATAAAGGTCTGTTGGAGTGGGTTAGTCCAGCGTGCTGAGAAAGAATGAAAATTTATAGAGGAGAAATAATGCTGTAGTTGCAAGTACCTATAAAAGTCTGACTGTCATAGGTTAAATTCTGTCTTTAGTCACTGGAATGATTTGAGATGAGCTCTCAAGAAGCAGTGCCCCAGGTTGCATAGCCCCTGTCTGGTCCAACGGCTAAATGCATGGTCCCAGGTGACAGGTGGGAAGTCCAGGCAGCTGATGATTGTGGCTGAACAGCTCAGTTCAAGCAGAAGGTGTAAGGCTACACAGGCCTCCCGCCATGCCATCCCATATATTTCTGTGAGGGAATTGTGAAAGGATAGTTTTTTAAGTCTTGGCAAATCCAGAAACACCATATCAGCCATGTGTTTCAGTGGAGTAGAGACCAATTCAATTTCTACCCAGTGAAGTGGTGTGCTCAACATAAGAAAGAGGAGTCCTCTCATCGGAGCCACCCAAATATAAACTTGTAGGTCTGGAACCCCCATCCCACTTTTTGCCTGGGTGACGTCATTACCTTCCACCTAACTGTTTTTTTTCCCAGACCAAATAAATTTGGACAGGGAAATTCTCAGCCCATTCCAATAAGCCCTAGGGGGCTTGATTGGGATGGAGGAAAAAATGAATAATAATCTGGGGAGGATATTCATACGCACTACCTCAGTTCTACCCACCAAGGAGAGAGGGAGCTCTTTCCTACGGTTGCAATCAGATCTTATCTCTTGTAATATCTTCAGATAATTCACCTGAAACAATTTAGTAATAATGTCTGTTGGAATCCAAACCCCTGGGTATCTAAACCCAGTTTTAGACCAATTTGGCTCAATTAGATCGGGCAGTGATGATCTGGGGGGTACTCCCATGGGGAGAATTTCTGATTTTCCAGGGTTAATTTTGTACCCTGAGAGTTCTCCAAACTCTGAGAGGAGCTCCAGGATTTTGGGTAGGGCAGTAACCGGATCAGAGATATACAAGAGTATATCATCCACATACACAGAAACCCTAATCTCTATATCCTGAACTTTAATTCCCTTGAAAATCTCCCCCTGTCTAATATGAGCAGCCAGAGGTTCAAGGCTTAAAGCAAATAAAAGAGGAGAGAGAGGGCAGCCCTGTCTTGTACCTCTACTAATTGAAAAGTATGAGGAAATCACCCCGTTGGAACAGATGGCACAGGGTCAATACTGCGCATAGCAGAATGTCGTGCAGCATAAGCATGTTGTGCTCTTCAATGGTAACTTTTCTTCTGTGGAGACTCTGCCCACCCCATTATGGGGCTGCACCCCTGGACCCCCCACTAAGGATTCTAACTCCGGGGGTCCAGTACGGAGAGCACACAGGTCTGGGATTCGGCATAATGTCATGCATTATTATGCATATGACATTATGACCCAGTACGGCATGGATCCTTGCTCTGGGATTAGTATAAAGATTACTTACCCAACCCCTGAATTTCCCTCAAAGCTGAAATGCCCCAAGATGTAATCCAAAAAATTCCAATCTAGCCAATCAAAGGCATTTTCAGCATCCAAAGAGAGGACTGCTTGTAATGGTTCTCCGGGAAGGGGGGGGACTGGCCGAAGAAAAAATGTTCAGCAGGAGGCATATATTGTCTTGGATGTGCTTGCCTGGGATGAAGCCCGCCTGATCTGGATGGATCAAACCAGGGATCACCTTCATGAGTTTCTGACTAATTGCTTTTGCAAAAATTTAACATCTTGATTCAGCAAAGAGATTGGTCTATAACTTGAGCATTTGGAGGTGTCCTTCCCAGGTTTAGGGATTACCAAAATGAGGGCATCACCCCAGGAACAGGGGAGGACATTAGATTCATGGGCAGCATTACAGATCCATGTGAGAAGAGGGCTAATTTTTTCCCTGAAACACTGATAAAATTCTGTGGAAAAGCCATCTGAGCCTGGAGATTTGCTGAATTTAAGGGGATTAATTGTGTGCTTAATCTCCTCAGCTTAGAAGGGGGTTTCTGGTTCTTTGCTTTGAGAAGGGGACAATTCAGGAAGATTTATTTTAGAAAAAAACTCAGCCAATTTAAAATTTTGCATAGGGTCCCTTTCTTGGTGATAAAGCACACTATAAAACTGCAAAAGTTCTTCAACTATCTGTGAGGGTTGTGTTTTGGGTTCAGAGTTGGGAGCGTCGGGACAGATTTTAGGGATATCTCTTTCAGCAGCTTGTTTCCTCAATCTCTGGGCCAAGAGCTTGCCCACCCTCTCTCTCCCCTCTCATAATACCTCTGGTTTGTATATCTTAGAGAGTTTTCAATACGTCTCAGCATTAGGGAGTCATACGATTCCCGAGCCTTCCTAAGCTGTTTCCAAATCCACTTAGAACTGGTGTGCCTATGTTGGATTTCTAACTGTTTAATGTTTTCCAGAGCCTCTCTCAGTCTATCCTGATGGAGTTTATTTTTATGGGTGGAGTATGAAATGGTGTGCCACCTTAGTATAGCCTTTAAAGCATCCCAAAGGGAGCTAAGGGAAGGGGCAGTCTTGGTGTTGTCTTGGAGGTAGTGCTGGATCACCTTTTTTGTGGATTCCACATAACGCTTATCATTAATTAAGCTGGGATTGAATCTCCAGCATCCTGCTTTCATTGAAGTGACCCACCCCAATCGAGCCCTGACCATGGCATGGTCAGAAATTGGCATGGGAAGGATGGTAATATCCTTAAAGGTGTGGACCAGGTTCTTTGGTGTGTAAAAATGGTTTAGTCTTGAATGAGAGTTTGCTGCGGGGGAAAAAAGTATAATCCCTCAGTGAAAGATTAAAGTGTCTCCAGGGGTCAATCATTCCAGCTTCATTTAGCAGATTCTGTAGCAACTAGGAACATGCCTTGGAGGCCTTGGCTCCAGTGGAACTCCTATCATATGCCACGTGTTTGACACAGTTCCAGTCCCCAGCACATATAATTTGCCTAGGGGAGAGACTGGCAAGGGTATCAAATAAGGAACAGAAATATTGGCTCATTGGGGGGGGCGTATACTGCTACAATGTACAAAGGGTGACCACCATAAATTCCTGAAACAACTAACAAGTGTCCCAAGCTTGCTTTCAAAACATTTTAAACTTGAAATGGTAAACCTCTACGTATAAGAGCTGCCACTCCAGCCTTTTTAGTATCAGGGTGCTCATCTGAATAAACTTGCCCAACCCAAGCTCTGCACAATTTCAGATGTTCTAGTATGGAAATCTTAGTTTCCTGGAGACAAGCTATGTCGCAGCTTTTCCTCCTTAACTCTGCCAGAATTTTAGATCTATTGATTACATTATTAACACCTTTGACATTCAAAGAAAAAACAGTTAACTTAGCCACAGTCATTGTATAAGAGCCACCACATAGTCTTTTTTGCTGTTACATATTTAAAAGAAATGCTCACTACAAACCTCTCATTGTCTCCATCTAGATACAGCAGAAGGGGTGGGATAGATAGAAAATGGGGGGGGGAGAATCATATTAAACAAGGGGAGAAGAAAGGGGGTTTCCACATAGCATACACAAAGAACCAATTTACAATAATTAACCAGCCATTGCCTAAGAGCCTCGCAATAGGCAAGGGGAGTTTTGGCAGGTCAATTAGAGCAGATGTTTAGCAAAGATCTACTCTGAGGACAGTGGATGTGAGAATAGGGGTGAAAGATTCCGCCCCACAAAAGACTCAAACCCCTCCTGGGAGGGGGGTTTGGCAGTACCTCCGCAAGGGGGAACTGCACAGCCAGTGTCCTAATAGATAAAGTTCCGGGGTCAATGGGGGGCCTAGTCAGGTCAGACCACCTTGGGTGTGTCTGACAAGATCTGGGGTTATATATAATTCAATTTTATAAGTGCTTATACCTCCTCTTAATAAAGAGACGATGAAAAGTGTTACTATAAAACCCCAAATGAATAGTATTATCTCGCCTAGAGATTACTACTGTAGTGCCTAAGATAACAAAGTAATTAAAATAATAGCATGGGTATATTTTAAGTGAGTAAAGGATGAAGTCCAGTTTTGACAAAATTCCCTGAAAAAGGAAAACAGCCCCATATACCAAAATATCAGACAGATGTTATCCTTATTGAACATGAAGGAGGAAAATCATTGTTAATTAAGGATTTGCACTTGACCCCACAATCGGATTGCATATATAGTATATAGTACAGCAATCAGGTATACCAAGTCCGTTATGAAGCCTAAATAGGTAAATGAAATCAAAGTAAGAATAATGGTCTTAGCTTAGGTCCTCACTGTCCAAGATCTTTAGTGAACAGGAATCAGTAAAGTTCCTGAGGCCTTGCTGCAATCTTCTGTACCACCACGCATGTAGAGAGCACTTCCATTCAGGGTAGGGGGGCTCCAAATAGTACCGGACCACCTTGGTGTCACTAATAAGGAAGTCCAGAACAGAAACTGAAGTCCCGGTTGAAATGTTCCAGGCACAGTCCCACCTTGTATAGTTCTTATAGCTCAGAAAAGTCGAAAAAACACTGCAACGTCCAACAACAGAACTTTGTCACTGAATCCAAAGAACAAGGAGTGCAATGGGACCAGGAATATGGGAGAGTTCATTCCAGAACGCACAGACCTTCCAGGTTAGTTAGGTCATTTATCAGAGAGAAAAAAAAATAAAACGATCTGTCCTCAATCAAGCGAGTCCAGGATCCATAATTAAATGTAGTGTCCAGCACGATCAGAACTCAGATCACTTGTTGGTATTTAGCAATCTTGTCATATCAGCATGTAGAGGCAATAGGGCATCCACTCTAGAACTGCTTGCAGGGCATTTTCCTGGGGCAAGGGACCACATAAGTGCTTCAATGTCCCGGTCCGCTTTCTCTTCCTTGAGATCAGGGAGAGCGATTTGCAGATCTTCCAGAATGAGCAGACCTCTAAGAGTGAATCAAAACTTTTGGGGCCATCTGTAGTATCCACCCATAATTTAGCAGGGTATCTTAACTGAGCTTTGCAACCCTTCTCCCATAACTGTTTGACCACATAGAGGACTTTTCTTCTTTTAGCCATCATTGCCGGGGATGTCATGGTCTGCATAAACTCTGGTGCCATTGAGGTTTAGATCTTTTTTGGCCCACGCCATCTGCAACAGCTTTTCCTTGACTGGCTATTTAAGAAATTTTATCAAAATGGCCCTCGGGGGCACACCTGGTTTAGGTTTGGGGGCTATAACCCTATGAGCACACTCAATATCCAGTGCAAAATCTTCTCCCAGCTGCAGTTCGGTTTTGAACCAGCATTCGAGGAAGCCCTCCATATCTTGCTGCTCAACCCCTTCAGGGGCAAATAGATGGATAGTATTTTGTCTGGAGCGAGCTTCGGCATCTTCAGCCCTCAGGGTTAATGCATGCTCTCTTTTGTGCAGATAGGCCAGAGGTTTACTGAAGGCCATATATTCATTCTGGATAGTCTCTGCATGGGACTGTACCACTGTAGTGCAAGCTTCAAGCTTCCTGAAGTCTTTCTATATGTCAGAAACTTTACTATCAATTCATTGTAGTAGCTTTAGTATCTTGTGGGAGTCAATCTGGGAGCATGAAGAGCCTGAGTCAGAACCAGAGTCTTTGTTCTGTGAGCCTGAGATCAGGGACGAGCATGAGGGCTGACGGCTAAGGCGTAGAGGGAGTGAAGGTTTCAGGTTTGGAGTACGTGGCTGGGAGCCCAATGCAAGTTTTTTTTTCCTGGTGTGACCCATAACAGCAGACTAAGTAGTATAAAAGGCACTAGAAAGGGGCTGTTAAATAATGCTGATTAATAGGCCATGGTGACTGATTTTACACCCAAGGCACAGAAGTCTGAACTAGGCAGCCATTTCAGCGGGTGACATCACCAGAACCTTGCTGTAATTTTTTAACTGCAATGTTTAAATCTTTATGACTTGTATACAGCATAGTGTCATCTGCACATTGATAAATGTTAGTCGATACGGAACAATATTTTGGAGTCTTGTTAACATAAATCAAGAATAAAAGGGGTCTGAGGACTGAGCCCTGTGGAGCCCCTCAATTTACCTTTAACATTTTTGATTTAAAGTCACCTGCCTTTATGTGATGTTGATGAGAAAATAAGTAAGACTGGAACCATGTGAGTGCAGAAAGTTCTAGTTCCAGAAAATAATGTATCACCCATTCATCAATCATTGTAGCTAATGATCATTGTCCTATTTCAACATGAAGTATATATAGATACACAACTTGGGGTGCTCAGTAGAAAACTGTACAGTTTGTTCAAAATTATTTCAAGGGTAGAGATGTCTACCATGTCCTATATTTAGTGTATATAAAGAAACTCCATTTTAATTTTTGTTTTTAAGACAATATGTGAACCATCCACTGAGTATCCACTATATTTGTTTATGAATCTCTTGATTCCACTTCATTAATCTTGTTAAATTTTCAAAGTGCCTATTCAACTTCATGTTATTATGTGTTATTATTATTATGCATAAAAAAGGCAGTAGGAGGATGCTAGCAACTACAGGCCAGTCAGTCTCACATCAGTGGTCAGGAAGTTAATGGAGACACTACTGAAGGAGAGGCTCGTGAAGCAACTGGAGGCAAAGGAGCTTCAGGACCACTGGTAGGCATGGCTTCACAGGAGGGTGGTCATGTCAAACTAATTTAATAGATTTCTTTTACTGGGTTACCAGGGAGGTGGATCGAGGGATGGCAGTGGATGTGGCCTATCTGGACTTCAGTAAGGCTTTCAACACTGTGCTGCACAGAAGGCTAGTTAAGAAACTAAGCAGCCTGTGGGTGGGAGAGAAAGTGACAAGCTGGATATCAGATTGGTTAAGAGATAGTAGACAAAGGGTGGCAGTAAATGGTAGCCACATAGGTGATAGGAGAGTGACTTGGATGCCACAGGGTTCGGTGCTGGGACCATTCAATGTCTGCATTAGCAACATTGCAGAGGAGCTTGAGGTTAAGGTGTCTCTTTGCGGATGATACAAAAATCTGCAACAAGGTTGACACTCAGGAAGTGGTGGAGAGAATGCAAAGGGGTCTAAGGAAACTAGAAGATTGGTCTAGAGGATGGCAGCTAGGCTTTAATGCCAAAAAGTGCAAGATTATGCACTTAGTGCTATAGAACCCAGGGGCCATGTATAAGATGGGAAAGTGGATCTTATAGTCACCAATTAAGAAACTGAACTAGAGGCCATCATATCTGATGAACTCAGGGCAGCTGGGCAGTGTGACAAAGCAATGGTAAAGGCTAGCAGAATGCTGGGGTGCACTGGGAGGGTCACCCACTTCAGGGTAAACCATTCTGAGTGCCACTAAACAGAACTCATGCAAAATGCTGACAGTAACAATGGAGACAGACGATCTGGCTGCAACACAGGAAGGAGGCATACCCACTCAATCAAGAACCTGTAAACACACAAATAAAACAGCAGACACATCACTGAACAGTGCATCAGGTGTATCATATGCACTTGATCTTTCCAGTATGAGCCTCCCGCACCTTCTTAAATATATATAATCACCTCTACCCACCCTGTATTGGAGAGGAGAAGACATGGGGTCATAATGTTGCATGGCAGAGTGCCATGTGGCACAAGCGTGTTGCACGATTTGGGCTTATTTTCTTTTCTGTAGGGGTCTCCACCACCCACACCCCCCTGTTATGGGGTGCTGCACCCCACAGACCCCCCCACTTGGGATTCTAACTCCAGGGGGGGTCCAACTCAGAGAGCGCACAGGTCTGGGTTGCGCCATAATGCTGTACGCTATTAAGTGTACGACATGATGACCCGGTACAAGAGGAGAACACAAAAGCATTGTCTGGAGAAACAGTGAGAAGCAGTCAAAAGGAGGAGTGGCAGCAAGAGCTACTGAGTATGTTACAAACAGAATTAAGTCCTACGATGAGTGGCTGAGGAAATGGTGTTTGTCACAGGAAATAAAATGCCTTACGCATCGGGAATATTTTGTAGACAACCCTTCTCTCTTCTGTTGGGATGGGCTCCACTTGAGCAGGAGAGGTAGTTCCATCTTAAGCAGGAGAATTCTCTCTCACATTAGCAGCTATTTAAAGTGACATCAAGGGGGGAATTTGGGGTGACACCCAAGTCTTTAGCAAATAAGCCTCCAACATCTAAGGTTTGCAAAATATTATCTCTTAGTGCAAGGTCCTTAAACTTGTTAAAAATCTCCGAGCTTGAAACCAAAATTCGCTTACTGGATATTGACATAATTTCAGTAACAGAGACATGGTGGGACCCAGATTCAACCTGGATGAAAGACATCCTGGGCTTTAAATTATACCAAAAAGATATATTTCACAAAAAAAAGGAGGTGGTGTATGTCTTTATATTGAAGTCACAATTCGTTCACATGAATACCCACATACTTCAGCAACAGAAAGTATATGGGTAGCCATTCAGTTTCAGAGACACCCACAACTAATTTTGGGTACATGTTATTGCCCACCATCCTCTGATTCAGAGTATACAAACATTAATACAGGACATCAGCCACATCACAAATAAAGGTGATATCCTAATCCTGGAAGACTTTAACATGCCGTCCATAAATTGGTTTACTACTAACGGCACAACAGCTGTTGAAAAAACTTTGATTTCAACAATCAATGAATTAGGGCTTGAGCAAATTGTTCAAGAACCCACTAGAGGGTGCAATATATTAGATCTTGTGATTACCAATATTGAGGACAAAGTCTTAAATCTTTCAATATCAGACCCACTAGGGAATAGTGACCACCATACCATTGTATTTGATCTACAGTATGAATCTAGCATAATAGTTAATAATGCTCAGGTGTGTAACTACCACAAAGCCAGCTTTGAGGCAATAAACAACAGCCTAATAAATACCCCATGGGAAAACATTTTATCACCTTTAGCCCTGGAAGACTCTTGGGTATTTGTTAAAAACAAGATAATAGACCTAGAAAAAGCTTAGATTCCAGCCCGGATAAAATATAACAATAAAGGTAAAATTCCTCTGTGGTTAAATAATGATAATCATAGGAAAATCAAACAGAAGAAAAAATTATTTACTCATTTAAAAAAGGCACAACAGACACAAAAGAACTCATACTGGGACAATACAGAACTGCCATTAAAGAACTAAAAAGGACTATCAGGAAGGCAAAATGCAACCTCGAGTTCCGCATAGCCCATTCCAAAGATAATCACAAATCCCTATTTTCTTATCTCAATAGTAAAAAAGGCAATAACAGACACGTTGGGCCATTGACCAATGACACAAACACCATTACATCTGATAGAGAGACAGCCAACACATTTAACACCTATTTTGCATCAGTATTCTCAAATCATACAGTCATAATTAATACAAATACTATCATATCAAGTTCTACTGAAAATAAACACACCATAACTATTTCTGAATAGTTTCCTTGTTAAAAAATGTAAAACCAAATACTAGCTGTGGACCAGACTTAATTAATCCTAGATTTTTGGTTGAAACAGCTGAAAATATTGCCACACCACTTTCCATTATTTTTAATAAATCATTAGCGGAAAGATCCGCTCCATCTGATTGGATAGCTTCTACAGTTGTGCCTATACTTAACAAGCATTTGTCAATGCGGAACGTTCACTTGCAGGTATTTGCAGTGGTGTTTGGCATGCATGGTGCTTTACCCTAATGCCCTGTGCGATTGCTGGTATTTGCACAATAAATTGTCAGCATGACCTTTTTGTTACCCCCATTGTGCGCTACATAGGCGGAAACACGTTTTGGGCTGGATGTGAAAAATGACAGCTGTACTGCTCATAAGGAAGTATGGTAAAATGCCAATATTGAAAATCTGGAGTGGAAATATTGAAAATTTGCAAACCTATGAGCATGCGTGGGAACTGTGCAACGCACGCTCGTGAAACATTCATTTTAAGGAATTTTTTCACCAAATTTTCAACATTGCCATTTTAAAACCTCTGCTAATGATCAGTGTCACTGTGATTTTCTTAATGTGTCCCATACATTGAGTTCGCACACCGACTCGCCATTGTGTGCTACATGGGCAGAAACACATTTTGGGCAAGATGTGAAAATGACAGCTGCAGTGCTCATAAGGAGGTGTGGTAAAATGGCAATGTTGAAAACTGGAGGAAAATATTGAAAATTGCAAACTTACAAGCGTAGTAGGAACTGCTAATGCAGACTCATAAAACAGTCATTTTTAGAATTTTTCACCAAATTTTCAGCACAGCCATTTAAGACCTCTGCTCATGATCAGTGTCACTGTGATTTTCTTAATGTGTCCCATACATTGAGTTCGCAGACACCGACCGCGCCATTGTGCTTTTGGCGGGCAGAAACACATTTTGGGGCAGGATGTGAAAATGACAGCTGTACTGCTCATGAGGAGGTGTGGTAAAATGGCAATGTTGAAAATCTGGAGTGCAAATATTGAAAATTAAGCGTATAGCGTGCATAGGAACTTCATAACACCGCTAAATAAAATGATCATTTTAGAATTTTTCACCAAATTTTCAACATAGCCATTTTAAGACCTGTGCTCATGAACAGTGTCATTATGATTTTCTAATGTGTTCCATACATTGATTTCGCACACCAACTGTGCCATTGTGTGCTACATGGGCGGAAACATGTTTTGGGTGAGATGTGAAAAATGACAGCTGTACAGCTCATAAGAAGGTGTGATAAAATGGCAATGTTGAAAATCTGGAGTGAAAATATTGAAAATTAGAACCACGAACCCTCTTTGTGGAACTGCGCGCGCACACTCATAAACGAGTCATTTTTGGAATTTCTGCACCAAAGTTTCAACATGGGGTTTTTGGGACCCCTTCTCATGATTGATGTCACTGTCATGGCATTATTTGAGGCTGAAGTGTGATTTCGCGTGGTGACTGCGCAGTGCCTGCAAAATCACCCTTCAGGCCTGAATAATGCCATGACGTGACATCATTCATGAAGGAAAACCATGTTGAAAATGGTTAAAATTCCAAAAAGACTGAATATGCAATAAAGTTGAAACCCCTATCTCAGCCCATTATACAGCTTACCGCCATTTTCTCCAGTTAGGTGTCGACTTTGAAGAGTGCAGATTTGTTCCCGGTCCATCAAGATCGCTGCGCTGGAGTCCGGAGGTAAGTATGGGGTGAGAGGGTGTAGGGAGGCAAGTGCGCAGTGGGTGGGTGCGGGTTGTGGGAGGGGTCTGGGAGACTGCTGCGGGGACCGTTTTATTTTAAAGGTTTAAAAAAAAAAGGACGACGTGGGACATTGCCACACTGGGTGGGCTCCAGCATGGCAGAAGATGTGTGGGGAGCCAAGAAGCCGGCGGAGGATTGGGCACCCGTCGGCAAACTACAGCGGGGGCCGAGGAGCCGATGGGGATTGGGCCCGTCGGCAAAACAATCGAACGTTTGCCACACTGGGGTGGGCTCCCAGCGTGGCAGCAGGATGGCTTGGGGCCGTGGAGCTGATGGGGGATTGGGCACCCCATCGGCAAACAACGTTGCCACGCTGGGTGGGCTCCCAGTGTGGCCACGAAAGCTTTGGGGGGGCGTGACGCGCTGGGGGAGCACGGTGAAGGGGGATGGCGGCAGCGCTCAGTATGGCAGCGGTGCTTTCCTTTGAAGCAGAGGAACACCGCTGTCATACTGAGCTCCTGCACCCATTGGTGCAGGACCGCCACGCCTGCTCAGGAGAGCAGTGCATTGGATGGGAGAGGCACACCTCCAAGTGTGCTACTCTCCCAAAACGTTCCTTGTGCATGCGCGCATGCGAACGTAAAGAGGGTAACTGTTCCATAGTGAGTAATTACTGCCCCATCAGCCTTACTTCCATCCCATGTAAAGTAATGGAAAAAATTATTAAAGGCATATTAGAGGCAGAAATGCAAACTCTAGGCATTATTGACCACTCACAACATGGGTTCAAGCAAGACTTTTCTTGCACTACCAATTTAATAGCCTTTTACAATCCTGTCAGCCAAGAACTAGACAATAAGATTCCCATGGATGTCATCCTCCTGGATTATAGCAAAGCATTTGATAAGGTTACGCACAATATTCTCCTAGCAAAGCTATCAGACCTAGGTTTTTCTTGTAACATAATAAAATGGATCAATTGCTGGTTAACCAACAGGATGCAGCATGTTAGGATCACTGGTGCCTATTCCAGTAATATGGCTGTGACCAGTGGTGTGCCGCAGGGATCAGTTCTGGGCCCAGTACTATTCAATATTTTCATCTCAGACATGCAGATTAGCTCCAGAAACATACTTTCGAAATTTGCAGATGATACAAAGTTAGGTGATAGGGTGGATTCCGGTTATAATATGGACTTATTAGTAAATGACCTCTCAGTATTAGAGCATTGGGCACAGAAAAACAAAATGACATTCAATACAGACAGATGTTCTGTTCTCCACTTAGGTTACAATAATCCCAAACAAACTTATACACTATATAGTATTATCATTAAATTGTCAATATGTGAAAGAGACTTGGGCATCCTGATAGATGACAAAGTATCCTCCTCCAGTCACTGTAATCATGTAGCTAAAACCACTAATTCACTACTTAGGCACATTAACCATACGTTTATATCTAAGACAAAGGAATGTATTATCCCATAGTTTAAAGCATACATCAGACCATATACAGATTATGAGTCACCAGTGTGGAGTCCATACATGGTCAGGGACATTCAAGTGATTGAAGGAGTTCAGAGAAGGGCATCAAAAATGGTGCCCCATTTAGCATCACTACCATATCCAGAGAGGCTTCAAAAAACAAGCCTACATTCACTGGAGTTTAGGCGCTCCTGAGGTGATCTTCTGTTCTTACATAAAATTCTCAAATCACCTTCTCTGATGGACAAATGTGGTATTGTTAAAACACAAAGAAAAATAGTAACTAGACTTCACAATCAACAACTAATGGTGTGTAAAACAAAAAAAACAGGAGGCTTCATTTCTTCTCAGCAAGAACACCAAGGCTCTGGAACCAACTATCACAAGAGCTAGTAGACTGTAATATCTTTGAATCCTTTAAAAAGGGTGTAGATCATTGGCTCTCCAAAAACTACAACAAAGTGTAATTTCCCACACATGTAGGGGACAATCAAGATAGGCTTCATGGCTTCCTTTTGTCCTCACTTACCTAGTAAACCTAGTAAGGAGCTACAAGCACTCTTTATTGGAAACCAACATAAACTACAGTAGTGAGAAAATTAAAGTAGTAGCTATCCCTTTGTGAATCCTCTGAACAGTCTGCATTAGGTAGTTCACAGAGGGAAGTTTCCCACCCACCACAGGGGAAACTCCACAGCTGCACACTGCCACAACCTGCTACAACAACTCAGATTATGTGAGAGCCTTCCACTTAATGTCACTAATAATCTGCCGCACAGATATATCCCCTCGATCAGGTACATGGTTGTGTGCTTGAACAACCTTAATGACCTCATCTGCTAGTGTATGGACCCTTGCCATGCACCTCCACCTGCGATACTCAACACACTTCCAATATATCTTCTCCTCATGGACCTGCTCCTTATGGAACACAGATCCATCATACAGAGGATGCCAATTTCCCCAGTAACTATCCACAAACTCCAAACACATTATCACACATCCACCTGCACAATACAACACAACAACAACACACCAGATGGCCACTGCTTAGAGCACTCCAGCACATCTAAAAACCCTACATCAGAACAACACAGAACCATACACCTGCACAAGACATCCACAACCTTAAACACCTGCAGCATAATTAACCACTCAGACATCCCACCCCACATCCACACATGCCTCATTCACATCTGTGACATACTCAGCCCATCAACACACTAATAGTACACCACATTGGCAAATCTCTTGTGCTCACACTAGTAGCACACTATTCACTGTGCCCCATTCACTGTGTCCTCTTTCTATTGCTCTATTAATGGTATCCCCACTGGGAGAGGGGTTTTCTAGCAGGAGAAGGGAGGTGGAATTGACATTGTAATGCTCACTGGTGAGGCCCCACTTGGAGTACTGTGTCGGTTCTGGAGGCTGCACCTCTGCAAGGACATTGAAAGAGTGGAAGCAATACAGAGGAGGGCAACCAAAATGGTGAGGGAGTTGCAAGGGAAGCCATACAAAGAAAGGCAGCAGGAACTCTACATGTACTCCCTGGAAGAGAGGTGAGCAAGAGGGGTCATGATTGAAACCTACAAGTAACTCACAGGAGTGAACAAGGTGCAAGTGGAGGGTCTAGTTCGGAGAAAGGAAAGCATTAGAACAAGGTGACTTTTAATGAAGCTTAGAGGGGGGAAGTTTAAGAGAGATGTGTGGAAATACTTCTTCACTGAAAGGGTGCTAGAGGACTAGAACAGCCTGCCAGAGGAGGTAGTAGGGGCAATGACTGGAGGCACTTCAAGCATGGGAGGAATAGGCATAGGGGCATATTAGGTAGAGGAACAGGGGAGGGAGTGACACCTACAGCCAACTAGGGTCAGTGGTGATGGACCAGACAGTGACAGGGGGCAGACTAGATGGGCCTTAAGGTCCTTTTCTGCTAACAGAACCTATGTTTCTATGTTATTAGCAATTTGTAAATCTGGATAATCATAAGATTTTACTGTTTGCAAAGACTCCCAATTATATTTGTCCTTGTTAGAACTACCAAAAACTAAAAACTGTTTTATTTTTAATGTTAAGATATTTTCCTTGACACAATTTTGCAGATTTGTTTACTTTATGCTGAGGACCCAAGAGTGATGTCACAGTGAGAACTACATTAGTGACTGAAATTCAGAATTATAAAGATAAGTTATAATGTCATTGAAGTATAAATTGAAAAACAGTGGGGCTGTGAGGTAGCGTTGATGGACACCCAGATTAAATCAGCCTGGTCATTATACTGTACCTTAGACCATGTGTTTTCATGCAGTCTTATTATAATACCTAATAAACAAGCATTTGTCAATGCCGAATGTTGTGCTGGTATTAGCTTTGGTAGTGCAGTACGGAAACACATTTTGGGCAGGATGTGAAAAATGACAGCTGTACTGTTGATAAGGAGGTGTAAAAAAATGGCAGTGTTGAAAATGTGGCATGTAAATATTGCAAATTTACGAAGTTGCAAGGGTGCATGGGAAATGTGCAACGCCCGCTTGTAACACAGTTATTTTATGGACTTTTGTTACCAAATTTTTAACATAGGCATTTTAGCACCTCTGCTCATGTACAGTGTGACTGTCATTTCCTCAAACTGTCCCAAAAGTGATTTCACAAGCGACCATGCTATTCTCGCGGACGTGCAAAAACACATTTCAGGCAGGATATGTAAAATGACAGCTGTACTGTTCATCAAGAGGTGTGGAAAAATGGCAATGGTGAAAATCCAGAGTGAAAATATTACAAATGCACGTTACAAACGTGCGTACAAACTGCGCAACACACTCTCGTAACAAAGTCATTTTATGGAGTATCGTCACCAAATCTTCAACATAGGCATTTTATGACCTCTGCTCATGAACAGTGTCACTGTCATTTTTGTAATCTGCCCCAAACACTGATTTCCTGCAACGACCGCGAAATTGTGCGCCGGAAGTGTGGAAACACATTTCAGCCAGGTTGCATGGGAAATGTGCAACGCACGCTTGTAACACAGTTATTTTATGGACTTTTGTTACCAAATTTTTAACATAGGCATTTTAGCACCTCTGCTCATGTACAGTGTGACTGTCATTTCCTCAAACTGTCCCAAAAAGTGATTTCACACAGCGACCATGCTAATCTGCGCCGGACATGCGAAAACACATTTCAGGCAGGATATGTAAAATGACAGCTGTACTGTTCACAAGGAGGTGTAGAAAAATGACAATGTCGAAAATCTGGCATGAAAATATTGTGAATTTGTGAAGTTATGAGAGTGCGTAGCAACTGCACAACACACACTTGTAAAACAGACATTGTTTTGATTTCTTCCACCAGATTTGCAACATAGGCTTTTTAAGAGCCCACCTCATGAACACTGCCACTATCCTTGCATTAATCGGTCCCGAAAGGTGATTCCATGCAGTGAAAACAAAATCACCTTCCGGGACTGATTAACGTCATAACAGTGACAGAATTCATGAGAAGGGGTCCCAAAAACCCCATGTTGAAAATCTGGTGCAAAAATTCCAAAAAATGCCCGAGATATGCATCAAAGCTGAAAAAACCCTATTTATTACATTATACAGCTTACCGGCATTTCCTCAGTTCGCGGTCGGCTTTGAAGAGTGCAGACGTGTTCCTGGTCCACCGAAGATCATCGCACTGGACTCCGGAGGTAAGTATGGAGTGAGCGGGGGTGTGGGAATGCAGGGTGTGCAGTGGGTGGGTGCTGGTGATGGGTAGGGAGACTACGAGGGACCGTTTTTGTGTTACATTGCGAAAGAAAAAAAAAACATTGTGGGACAGTTTTTTTTTTACAGGGTATTTGGCAAGTTGAGGTGGGCTCCCAAATTGTCACCTAACTCTTTGGGAGGGGTTGCTGCAGCCAACGGGGGATTGGGTACCCTCATCAGCACACAACACAAGGGGGTAATTTATGCCGATGGAGATTGGGCACCCCTGTTGGCACACAAGGAAAGCGGGGGGGGGAGATAGCCAAGGGGGATTGGGCACCCCCTCGGCATATAACAAATGGGGGGAGAGTGCTTTATGCTGACCACATACATTGGGCCATGGGAAGCCAGCAGGGGGATTTGGCACTCCCAAAGTCGGCAGTTGAGCAGCCGCCACATACACAATGTCAGCAAGCACGTCCAGGGAAGGTCTGCTGTGTCTGACAAGCTTTGCTTGGATTGCAGTGAACCTTTTCTCAGATGTGCTCACCACATTATGTATGTCTGGTGTGGCACTAGCATGCAGGCTGATTGGGGAATGAGGAACACACCTACTGGTGCATGCCCTGCATTCGCCCAACAGCGACTGCACCTCCAAAGTTGCACGACTCACAAGATGTTGGCTGCGCAAGTGCACCAACATAAAAATGGCCTATACCTACCTTGTAAAGTGTATGCCATCATATTCTAAAACTGATACTGTCAAAGGCCACTTTCAGATATATTTAAGTAATAGAACAATTTACTTTTTTTTTAAACTTCAAATGTTTATTTGATTTTAAGCATATGACAATATTTTATACATAGTAGTCAGGTCGTTAGATAAATTAAAATGAGAAATCCATGCCATCAAGGAAAAACTGATTAACTTACCAATACAGTGTTTTTCTCTCTTCCAGGTACAACTGATTATGTACTTCCACTTGATAATCTGCTGTGGATAATACATTTTAATAAGAGCTTATTAACTTTAAAATAAAATCCATCTTGCAGTTTTATATCCCATTGTATCAGCATATGCTCCAAAAGTAGTTATAAACGGAAATAAAATTTTAACTTTAAAACTCTGATGCTTGACTGTTGACTTTCTTATTAAATATAATCCTTAGGGTTGAGAGATGGAGGGATGGGAAAAACCACCCTCTCAAAATCAACAACCACCAGTTCAACAAGTTCTTATAGTGATAAGAATGCAGTGGGTGGAAAGATGAGGCCAGAGTGGGGGGATAGTAAAAGGGAGGAAGGAAACACGGACCAAACCTCAAGTCCATTGACTCTCAGTCACTTCTCCTGGGCCCCTTCTGGGATGGGAGTTCTAAACCCTTCAGTACCCTTCAGTACCCCAGTGCTTGTTGCTCTAGGACTGATATGTCCTGTAGGACTTCAACCAGGTGCATGAAGGGTAACCATGTCTGAAAATATTTGTCTTTCTGCAAACGTAGCTCTGCTGTTATTCTCTCAGCCCTTGAGATTTCCTTAACAATGGTAATCCAATCATCCACTGTCGGTACTGGTTGGGTGAGCCAGAGTCTGGTGATAGCTTTAGCAGCTGCCACCAGTAGAATATTTATGAATGACCTTTGGCTATTGGATCTTCTACCCTTGGGTAAGAGACCAAGAATCAGAGTTTGAAAGTCAGGCACCTGATTTGTATTTAATATTTCTCCCATGTGTTTACCAGCCTCTGTCCAAAATGGCCTTAACCTGGGACAGTCCCAGAAAATGTGAAAATGTGATCCCTTGCCCCCACAATTTCTCCAACACAAGTCAGTGTTCCCTTTTTTGAAATATTTTGTTCTGGTAGGTGTGTTGAAATATCTAGATACTATTTTCCATCTAAATTCTTTCCAGTTATTAGATGCCAATGTGCATCTGACCCCCCTCCCAAATCTCCCCCAACCCCTCTCATCAATCTGAATGTTTGTTTCCATTTCCCACTCTGTTTGACACAGGGGTGGTGGTAATTCCTTTGATATTCTATATGTTGTAATCAACCTTGAAATCAGTTTCTTTTCTCCCAGTCCTAGTACTGATTCCCATATAATTTGTGTCATCAAATGAGGAGATTGTTGTACGTCTGTAAGGTTAACACCTGTGTTAAGAAAGGAAGCCACCTGGAGGTACCGTAAAAAAATGTGAGTTGGGAAGCTGGAATTCCTGCTGTAACATCTGGAAGGTTTTGGTATGCCTAGAGTTGATAAGTTGACTAAAATATCTAAGACCCTTTCTCTTCCATAAGGAAAAGGCATGCTCTATCCTGGGAGGGGAGAACAGAGTACAGTGTGTGATCTCAGACTTGTTATTTAACAATCGAGAATTCCCTTTTTATCTCCCCCCATATTCTGTATGTTTGCTTGGTCCATGGGTTTGAAATCTCCTTTTTAATTAGGTAAGATGGAGATCCATTAAAATCCAATAGTGGGTTGAGTCCTGGTTCACCCTGGACTTCCTAAGAAACCCAGGTACTACTGGGATCATTTGTTAAATAATTCACCCATGTACCCACTTGTGCTAATTGGTATTATGTTTGCAGGTTGGGGAGCCCAAGGCCTCCCCTTTCTTTTACTCTTTGCAAGGTTTCCCATGCAATACTGGCCCGTCACCATCTCCACACAAACTGATGCAGTGCTTTAGTAATTTTTTCCATTCTGAGCCGGGAATCCATAGGGGGAGAGTGCTAAATAAAACCAAAAAACGGGGAAGTATATTCATCTTGATAGATTCAATTCTTCCCAATAGATTCGGGGGAGGGTGTTCCATCTTTTCAAGTCAGTCAGGACCTCAAGAACCAGCTTATCATAGTTAACATGATATAATTGTGATAAATCCAAGGGAATATGTACCCCTAAATACCTGATCTATGTTGTGGCCCATTTGAAAGGAACCAGCTGTTCCAATTCTTTCGTAAATGGTCCACTCACTAATATTATCTCTGTTTTGTCCTTATTTAATTTGAATCCGGAAACCTGGCTGTAGTCTATTGAGATCTGAAACAGTATGGGGAAAGCTTGTATTGGGTTTCTTAAATATAACATAGTATCGTCTGCATATAGAGAAATTCTGTTTTCTTCCCCAACCACTATAATCCCGGTTATATCTTGATGTGATCTAATAAGTTGGGCTAGTGGTTCCATACCTAATGCAAAAAGAGTCAGGGAGAGGGGGCATCCCTGTCTGGTACCTCTCTTAATTTTTTAAGGGGGTTAATATGGTACCGTTCACCTTGACCTGAGCAGTAGGGTCATTGTAAATTGCTCCAATCCACTCTCGAAATTGGTTTCCAAACCCAAATTTAGCCAGTACTTCTGTTAAGAAGTCCCAACGTAGGCGGTCAAATGCCTTCTCTGCATCAATGGCTATAGCAATTTGTTGTTCTTTCCCTTATGTAGAATGTTTAAACATCATCTTATGTTATCTTTAAGGTATCTGCCATGTACAAAACCAGCTTGGTCTGGGTGGACCAAGCTTGGGAGAATTGTGTTAACCCTGTTGGCTAAGATTTTCATGAAAATCTTAGAATCGACATTCAAAAGTGAAATAGGTCTGTAGAAACTACATACCTCGGGGGCCTTCCCCTCCTTAGGAATCACTGTTATATAAGCTTCCTTCCATGAACTGGGCAATCCACCCTCCTCTTTATGCTTATTAAAAATCCACTCCAATATGGGGGCCAAGATCTTACTGAATTTCTGAAAAAACTAAGCATTAAACCCATCCAGGCCTGGTGACTTATTACCCTTCAGGTTGTGGATTACCTGAACTATTTCTGTGGATGTTATTGGGGAGTCCAATTGTGTTTTAATCTCTTCTGTAAGTTTAGGGAGAGTGACCCTGTCCAAAAATCTTCGGATAGATATTCCGGGGTCCAGGTCCTGTGGGTTCAAATCATGTAGGGCTTTATAATAGTCTTTAAATGCCTCTGCTATTGCAGCTGGAGTATAAATCTGGGAGGGGAGGTCTGTCTTATTGCTTCTTAGTGTCTTCACATACCTCTCGGCTTGAGGTCCCTCCAAACATCCACCAACGCCAGTTCCTGCATACCTGTCCTTACTGCCTTGCTCATATTTCTGTTTGTACCTATGTTTTGACAGGAGAGGTCAAACTGTGGATTAGGAACACAAATGAAATCACCTCCCATTAGGATCATACCTTCACCCGATTGTGCTATTTGTGCAAATAATTTAACAAAAAAAGTAGGGTTGTCCCCATTAGGTGCGTATAGATTTATAATGTGAAACATATAATTAAATATTTTCTCTGTAACCATAATCTCCCTTCTGGTCTCCAGGATAACTTAAATACAATCTCGAAAGGCAGATCTCGTTTGACAAGAATGGCAACCCCCGCCCGCTTCCCCGAGGGGTGTGAGGTGTAATGCACCCTGCCTACCCAGCTTTGTTTTAGTTTTGTGTGCTCAATGTCCGAGAGTTTGGTTTCATGAATGAGGTTGATGTCAGCTTTAGTCTGCTTCAAATAATGAAGTATTTTGGTCCGCTTAACTGGGTAGTTAATGCCCTGAACATTCGGGGATGTTATCTTAAGAGTAC
Organism: Neoceratodus forsteri; assembly: GCA_016271365.2. Taxonomy (NCBI): domain Eukaryota; kingdom Metazoa; phylum Chordata; order Ceratodontiformes; family Ceratodontidae; genus Neoceratodus; species Neoceratodus forsteri. The sequence goes on along the minus strand of JADMNL010000023.1, from coordinate 302,015,358 downwards.
CCATATTTAAGACAAAGTAGTCTTCCCAACAGCCCACTCCCTTTTTCTATGTGTTCGGTTCTCCTTCCCATTCCCCCCTCCAAGGCCCCCCCCAGCCCATCAACCCAACCCCCCCCACTAATCTCGTCACAGCATCAGAACTCATTTTAACAAAATGGGTAAACGATTTCCCATTAAACATTTGAAAACCAAAACTGTCAAACATTAAACTGTAAACATTGCTAAATAATATATCGTTCACTTCCTAGGATAAAAAAATGTTACAAAAGGACCCCGCCTCTGCGGGGGTGTAGAGTCTTGGCTCAAGCTCTTACTATGAGTAGGCCTAACTCCGTAGAGTCGGGTAAGAGAAAGAAATGTCACCGCCCCAATTGAGATGTCAAAGTGGAACACTGAGCTCAATCAAGCTCTTTGTTCTTCTTGGTGGCCGACCTATAACGTCCTTCAGGGCTGTCCATATCTACAGAATTAAGTGGAAATGAGGGACTAGATGAGAAGGAAAAAGAAAAAATAAGACTCATTCTTGTCCCTAACCAGCAGCAGAAGATCTTAGTTTGGGTTAGAGTCTAAATCCCGACTGTCAAATTCCCGACAGTTTAAATCCCATTTTTTATCCCAAAATTAATAATACCGACGCACTGTAAAGCCCGAACGTCAGCATCCCGACAGTATAACACTGGCTTCTAGTTACTAAGGCACCAGCCGTACAGCCTAATAGGCTGTTTGTTTTAGCCACAAAGTAGAACAGTCAATTCAAACAAATTAAGTAGATTATAAATAAGAAGGACAGTAGAAGCAATATTATAACAATAAATAAAGTGGTATATTTTCCATTACACAGCACAAAAAAAGTGACAAAAAAATCTGTCGGATTGTGACAGTTTTAATGTTGTGCCTTTACTCAAAAAGTATCAGCAAAGTGTACCTAACAGGAAAATCTAGAATGCTTCCCTTTCTAGGATCTTATTTTGCAATGTAAGCTCCTAAAACAGACTTACCTTGGGAGCTCTTGTTCTGTGTCTCCCTTTGGTGTCGGGTTGGATCAGTGGCCCTGGTGAGATCATGACCTGGGGTCTGTGGGCGGTCCTGAGGCTCTGTGCCGCCTGATGTGGTGTGTCCCACTTGGCAGGTTGGCCGTGCTCCGCTTCTTTGCTTCCGTGACTCTGGGTGCATATTTGTTCACGGTTTCAGTCGGGGGGGTTGTACAGGCAACAGGACCATGTGTTTGTGAATGCAGATGGTGGCTGCACCTTGGGGTGCATTCACAGCCACCAGTTCTAAAAAATCTGTTTCGGAGCAGAACCATTGATCAGGTAAATAGTTTGTGGTCCACGCTGGGGATCATGTGTGTGTGTGTGTGTGTGTGTGTGTGTGTGTGTGTGGGGGATGTGTGGCTGCTCCTGTAGTTTTGGCACTGGCTGGTGCCCCTCAGACTTAATGTTAATAGTTAATAGTTAACAGATCCCATAGGTCTGTTCGAGTTCTGTTGGGATTTGCTCCAGGATTGGACCTCAGTTTTGGCAGGGAATAAAGGGTGCTGTTTGGTGCCAACTGGGGAGATCGAGGAGGAGAGGGGTTGACTGCCAAAAGTAATACATTGCACATTCTGTGTACATCTACCCACACTGACCATCTGCAAGCTACTAGTCGGTATTTCGGTAATTCAATACTCGGTGTTATTTCAGTCGGGCTTTCCATACAATCGGGATTTCAGTTACGGGATATTTTCTGTCGGGCTTTGGGACATTGGGATTTTGTACAGATCCCTTTAGTTTCACATATATATCCTTTCTAGGCAACAGGGTAACTACCGGAATGGAATTATTTGCCTCCCTTCACCTGTAATTACATTTTTAAGTTTACATGAGTAACCCTTTATGGTTTGGTAAGGAATTATGCCAAAAACTAGTGAAATGTATACATCACCTCATACCGAGATTCCCCTATGCCCTTCCCCCATTCCCAAGCACCCTCCGTGGTAATCCGTCTTTCACCCTTATTTTTGATTATTACTAGAACAATCTCTTTGGCTCTATTTCATGTATATGGAGGGGGAGATGAAAGCTGCACCTTTCCAATGGCTGAGTGACCAGGAATCAATGTTCTAGCACCCTCAAAATGCGGAAGAAGCCCCTTAAGTCTGATAAACAGTCATTTTAAACCAAAGTTAACAATAGTGAAGGGGCCCTTCAGTGATCCGGGGGCCAGTACTCAGTAAGCCATCTGAGATAGGAACTTCTTCAATAAAAAACCTGAATCTGTCCCGTACCTATTCTTCAAGTGGAAATCCAGCTCTTCGATTGATCCCGATGAGCAATTTCTGATGTCAAAGCTTTGCTTTCTTTTCTTAAAATCTCCCTTACGTCCTGGCTGAGATGAGAGGGCCATGAGTCAGTTGATGAGTGTGCTCGTCTGGGTCTGCCCGCCGTCCACCATGCCAAGTGTGAAATTTCGGATTCCAGCAGATCTGCCTGTAAGTCGGGGCAGCGTAGGCCCAGTTGTTTGAGTACTGATTGAGCGTCTCAGAGCGTATCAAATAAAATTGGGCCTTTTCAGTGCATATACACAATTTTGCTGAGTAATATAGCTGAATATGGATGTTTTTCTCCTTAGCATGCTTAATTACCTCCTGGACTTGTTTTCTTTTTTCATTTAGATAATCAGAGAAATCCTGGTCAAAAAACAGCCTGTGGGTGTCCAGTTTAATTTCTTTTACTTTCCAAGCAGTTTGTAACACTCACTGGCAGTCTTGATAATTTAACATGCGTGCTATAATTGAGTGTGGCCTTGCTGTTTGATCTTTGGGCTTAGGTGCCAGGGAGCGGTGTGCTCTCTCGATAGGGAGGGGAGTGTCTTCGGGTATTTTCAGGATGTCTCTCAAAATATGGAATACAAATTCCTCCATTGAACTGAAAGATTTCTCCATATCTTCCAGGATGCCATATATCCTAAAATTATTTCATCAAGCACGATTTTCTTGGTCGTCTAGGTTACGTTGTAATTCCCTTTCTCTGGTAAGCAAATAGAGAATAGCTTGATCATGTTGTCCGGATGAGTCGGTCAAATCCCCCACACATTCCTCTACAGCTGTAATTCTTTTATCCATTACTTTTAGATCAGCTTTAAGGTCAGCTCCACTCTGTGGATGGCTTTAATTATGCCATCTAGTTTTGTTAAGATGACCCCCTGGTCACGCGACTCAAGGTTATCCTGCGAGTCTGCTATGCTGCTCACCGTGGAGGCCAAGCACGTGTCCCTAGGATGGCTGGTATTTTTCTCCACATCCATCAGCATTTTGAGCTTTGCAGCATGTGAGTTTCTGTGCCTAGATCTGTTTGAAGTCATTGCCCCTAGTTATATTTTTTATAAAAATGTTCACTTTTTGGCTACAGATTATCGCTGGTTATTTCAATTTTCTTTAGAACAGCCTCGGAGCTTTTCAGCTAAATAGCCATTGAGACAGTGACATCACCGGAAGTCACAATTTACTTTTCTTAATCTTGACATACTAGAGATGTTGCAAAGTGATAATTCGCTGCCGAAGTTCAGACGAAGTTGCCAGATTCGTCTTCGCAGATCATTTCTCAAAGTTTTTCTATTTAATAGGGCATTCACTGTTGGTAACTTCACCTTGTAACTTCACCTGTAACTTCTCCTTGAGGTACACAAAGACGAAGCTGGGTCAAAATGACTTTCACCAGCTACACCTTTTGGGGGATTAGGCATAACTCTTTCATATTTTGTCCAATTTGTCTGCAACTTGGTATGGTTGTAGTGCAAGAGGAGTAGCATATTTTGTACATTTTGATAATTATCGACTTAAATTTTGGATTTTGCACCATGGTCAAATTGGGAGGTGATTTTGGGGTGTTGTACATCCCATGGATTTTTTCAAGGCTTATTACAGTATGTGTTACTATTGTAGTACACATTGAGACCCTTGTTTGGATGTACAGAGTGTCCCTTAACTTTAAGACTGATGGAGTTATGGCTTGTTAAAGTTGCAGTGTTATCCTATTGGACATTAGGGTTAGGGTTAGGGTTAGTGTGGTCACTTGCAATCTATGTAATAAACATGTCCCCTGGGTTGTTTACTGCTGCTTCTCTTGTCACCTCTCACATCACCCACCAGCACGGCTGCCACACATGTGGCAGAGAAATATTTGGCTACACTAATGCCACCACTGCCAACTATTCCTTCATTACTACCTGACCCACAGCCCACAGAACAAGCTGCCACATACATAGTTTTTCTAACTGTAGCACTATTTTGCCCAACTGATTTTGAACATTTCTTTGCTGCCTCCCCAGCACCTCTCCCTTTAGTAGAGCATCTTGTCCCAGTCATTCCTGTGTTTGGGATGAAAAATTACAAAATAAAAAAAAAACCTGCAGTACAAATAAGTACCAGGAGCAGATAACATCTCCCCCTAGGGAATAAGGGGTCAGCTGTGTGATCTGAAAAACTAATACTAAAAACAACAAAAAAAGTAATTTTTTTGTTAGAACAGGGATTAAAACAACAGGGGTAATGGGTAATTTAATATTTAGTATAACAAAAAGTGATTGAACACCATCATTTTAAGAAAATTAGAACTACAAAATCACTAAAACTGCTACAGAAGGAAACTGGCAAAATTCTTTCATTAAACACACCAAACTAAACTACAGAAATAAAAAATAGAAATTACTACAGACAAAAAAATGATGAATAAGAAAGAGTGAGAAAATCAAGATGTAACACAGATCTCCTGTTTACGTGAAAAGGCTCCAGATCTTTCTGGCCTGTCTTGCCTTACATAGTACACCTACCCTCCCCCACCCCACTGCTTCACAGACTGTCAAAACAGAAACCACTACTTTAAAGTAAATAATCACAAAAAAATAAACAAATAAAACACAAATCTAGCAGCACAAGACCCTCTAGAATAATTTGTGAGCATATTTGATTCAAAAAGCTTGGTTTTCAGGTGTATTTTAAAAGTTGTTTTCCTCAGACAAACACACAGACTTTTATCCCAGCCTGTCTTCAGAACAGTACACTGAAGACAACCTCCTGTGCAATACAGCTTTTTTCAGCAACATGTGACCTCCACTCCCATTGTACTTTGCAAAATTCACCTCTGCATCAAACTTTGACGGTTAAGGTACCAACTTCACATGTTGTGACTTATCCTCTGTGGCAGACTCCACCAGAGGAGTTGCCAACTTCGTATTTCACAGAGTTAATGGTTTTCTGCAAATTAAGACTTCACACAGTGGATTAACTCCACGAATTGAGACGAATTCATGAATTAATCTGTGGAGTGAAGTTTTCCAACTTAAACATTCCTGTGGCAAGCTACAATAGAGAAAACATCCTGCAAGAGTAGGATGACAAATGACTCTCCCACAGGCCTGTCACTACAAATTGGGAACTACACTAGATCCTTCCTCAGGTGGGCAAGGACAAGTCCCCCAACCCTGCCATGAGCCAGTTAAGGCCCAGAGAAGCTGAGTGACTGCACTTTGGAGGGCCATCTAGATGGGGGATGACAGGGCAGAAGATGCTAAATAACAACTAAAAATTGAGAAACTCTTTCATGAATAACATGGTGAAACAAAACTCTTATATCTCCAGAAAAGTGCTTCATGAATATAGACCAATATGTTAAAAAACAAACAAAGAAAGAAACCAAGATGAAGGAATGAACTCCAAGGCCTCCAAAGATGCTGCATGTAATACAGATAAACAGAAGTCCAGAAAGACAGAGACACACTCACCAAAGACTGCAGGATAGATCATTTATTCAGGATGCCATGCAAGGCAGACTAACACCCCTACGTAGAAACTCTGGCTGAATACTTCATCATGAGTGTCCTCTGATGAAGAATGAAAGTACATTAACTCAAAGCACCAGTGCTTTTAAAAGCATTTTGCTACAACAAACTTTGTACTTTCTGGAATTGATGTGCACTGTACTTCTTTACTTCTTGACTGAATAAATGATTTACTGTGCAGTCTTTGATGAGTGCACCCGTTTCTTTCTGAACATATTTAAAAATCATAAAATAACATCACTATGAGACATACCTCTTTTGCTGTAATTTTATCAGTTATAGCAGCATAACATTTCCTAACCTTAAAACTTGTGTTCCTTTAAGAAACGTTTCCTCCAGACTTCTCTTTTTAGCTTGTATAGCTGCACTCTTGTTGTAGTTCACAGCTCTGTTTTAACTTCACTTGACAGTTTGTCACATTGTGGTCTGAGTCACTGACTCTCCCCTTTTTTTCACTCTTAACAGGAAAGAGAGCTCAGTGCTACCGTGTTTTTAAGGGGCTTTTCCATAGTGCTTATTATTCAGACTATACTGTCTGACAAATACACCAATAACCTGGCACTGGAGCTTCTAAGCAGTACTATAGAAATTAGGAATTAGTTGGAAGGAAGAGAGACAGCTATGATTTGAATCAAGAGCTGGTCCAATACTTAGAACTTGACCATAAGAGCTCTGAGGAGCATATCTCAGCTAATGAATGTCCATTTGGCTTAGTCCTCATGCTCTCTCCAGTTAAGCCAGCATTTAGAACAAAAATGCAATAAGCAGTAGTGTTCATTAACACTGGATGCTAGTGTCTGTGTTTATAGATACAGAGGAAATCTAATTTTCTGTGATATATATTGGGTCAGGAAACCATGCTGAATGAATATTAATATTCAGTTACCATTGGTGTTCTTGTTGCATGCACAATTAGAATGTATTTTATATAGAGAACTGAATAAGATGTTCAATTTTAATTTGACAGGGATCCCCCAAAATCTTACACATGGCAACCCATTGGATATGAAATTATCTGAAAATAAATTTAATTTTAAACATGCTGAGCAGGATTTTGAAAACAATCCCACAAACATCCACATGACCCATGATTTAACAACCAGCTTCCATCCTCATCCATCTGGTCATTCTAGATTATCTTATAGAAGATACAGTATAACGTGTATAACTTGCCCATGCATCCGTCTGACTTGTGGCTGAAGATGCATGAACAAATTGCTACAGATAGAATTTGAGACCTTTTTGATGCAAACTGACTTTTTGTTGCAAACGAATACTTCTTTTGAAAATCATGAGGGAGCCTGACAGACTTATTCAGGAGGTCACAAATGCAGGAGGATGGTGGTGCAGTGGGTGGGAAACTGGCTGGAATGCAGGCCACAGAGGGTGGTGGTTAATGGCTATCACTCCACAGAGGGAAGGGTAACTAATGGGGTGCTATTGAGATCAGTGCTGGGTCCAGTCTTCTTTACCATCTTTTCAGCAACATTACAGAAAACCTAGACAGGAGAATTTGTCTGTTCGCTGATGACACAAAGCTCTGTAACAGGATGGATACACAGGAGGGTGTGAGTAGAATGAGGAGAGGTCTTCAGAAACTGGAGGACTGGTCAAGGGAACGGCAGTTGACATTTAATGCAAAGAAATGTAAGGTAATGCACATGGTGCACAAACACCCTGGAACAACATATCAGCTGGGAGGAAGGGGGAGGGGGAGGACACAGAATGCTCCAAGCAGGAAAGGGACTTGGAGGTCATTATCTCTGAAGACCTCAAGGTAGGAAGTCAGTGTGACATGGCAGCAAGAAAAGCAAACAGGATGCTGGGATGCTTAGGCAGGGTATCACCAGCAGTAAAAGGGAGGTTATAATTCTTCTATATGGGACAATAAAACCACACCTCGAGCACAGTATCCAGTTCTGAGGCCTTACCTATGTAAAGACACAGACAGGGTTGAGGCAGTTCAGAGGAGGGCAACCAAGATGGTGCAAGGATTACATCATAAAACCTGTGAGGACAGGCTGAAAGAATTAAATATGTACTCGGGGGACATGATTGAGACATATAAGTACCTAATTGGGAGAAACAAGATGCAGAAAAACACAATTTTACATCAAAAAAGAGGTTGCAGGACTATGGGACATGGAATAAACTGGAGGTAGGGAGATTCAGAGGGAATGTGAGGAGGTATTTCTTTACGGAGAGGGTGGTGGACAAATGGAATATCATGCCAGAGGAGGTAGTGGGGGCTGAAACAATTACAGTATTTAAGAATGCATGGGATAGTCATAGGAGGACCTGGTAGTCAGGGGAAGGGGACAACCCAGTTCTAAAGAAGCTAAGTTACATGCACAAATGGGCAGACTAGCTGGGTCGTAGGCCCTTATCTGCTGTCAACATCTATGTAGCTATGTATCTGTGATTACAGTTAAAAGTTTGGGCTGCTGTGTTTCATTATTTTGTGTCATTTTTAATATATGATCATTGTAATACAGTAGTTTACATTTTTTTTTTTACCACTACATTTTTTCCTCCTTGCCTATGAACATATGAACATATGACATTTGCCAGCAGATAAAGGCCTAGAGGTCTATCAAGTCTGCTCAAATGTGCCTTGTAAAGGCTGGGGATCCCTTCTGCCCTGCCCTGCTAACCCTCACCTCCCAGGACTTTTTTTTGCTGGTATTTTTCTCCCCTGGTTCCAACCGGCCCTATATCCTGCCTTCCTCCCAGCCCTGTCCTCTGACCTTCAGGCTACCTATCCTTCTTCTCCCAAGGTGTACCCTTCATGGCAGGGTGGCGAGGAGCCCCCAACCTGACCTGCCCGGACCAGATCCAGTTCAGGGAGATGCCTTCTCGGGGGCAGTGCCTGTGGAGGACGGACATCATGCTGCTTGATCCGGACTGTTTATTTTTTCACTTTTCTGCAGAGGGGAGCATGCAGTGCTAAGAATGGCTGAGCTGTGCACACATCCACATGCAGCATGCCAGTTGGCTGCTCCTCCTCCTCCATGCCCCAACATACAGGACATGGCATGCCAACACCTAGCCTCTGCTAGGTGTCAGGGAGGTACCTGTCTCTGTTCCCCACCCTCCCCAGGAAAGGAGACCTGTCCTCTGGATGCTCGATCCTCTCCTACCCTGGTTGCCCTCTGATGACCAGCTCACACTGAGAAGGTGGGTCACCAGTGTGGCAGGAGGTAAGGCATGAACTTACCAGATGGCCTGAATACTCCTGTGGATTCCCCCATGGAAGGATCAGGAGGGAGGGAGAGGGCCATCCTGCTCCTTGAGGACACAACCTGCCATGGCCTGCTGGGGTTCTGGCAATGAGGTGGGTGAGGGACCAGCTGGTAGGGCATCATGAAAGCCTACCCCACCACCATTTTACACCAGTTTTTCACCCGCTCCCTTCGTTGTTGCACACATATCAGCGTACGCATGTGGTGTCACACACACACTGTGGTGTTCCACAGCACTACCTGCTTTCTACTGCTCTTCAACCCGCACTACCACTAAGCATCCACCTGGTGGAAGTCACCCAGTGGAGCTAGCAGTCCTCTCTCCCCGGAAGAGGAGAACAATCCCTTGGATTCTCAATCCTCCCCCTCTGTCAACTCGTGCTCATTCCTGAACACAGGTTGCTGGGATGGAGCAAGGTGTGGCATCTCACACCTCAACCCTTAGCACTACTGGGTGTTTTTTAATAATTTTGTTATTGGTTGATATTTTAATGTATGTGTGTATGTATGTATATATGTGCCTGCCATATTGTACCACAACTCAACTGTGAAAAAGCATGTATTAACTATCTATGTTAAAAAGGTTCAGGAAACTGTAATCCAAACTAATATGAGAAATAGCTTCTTGAACTTTGAAAATAAGCTGCTCAGCAGTAGAGAATTCAACAATTTGTAGAACAATTTTTCACTGTAGACTTTAAAGTTAAGCTAGGTTGTCTTTTCAGACAGAGACCAACAGAAAGGTTATGTGAGAATGTCAATGCAAGTATACAGTATGATGTTGATAATCCAGGAAGATGAATCTAAGGGAAAGGGAACATTGTTTACCCAGGAAAGCCAGACTAAGCCAAAGCTTGTTTCCAGGTATGAACTGAGAGCACAAGGAAGTTAAGTGACTTACCTAGGGTCACACAGTATGCGAATGGAGGCTAATGAGATTCAAACCCACATCTCTAGGTTTGCAGCTCGGTGCCCTTAACCACTACACTATACTGCCTCCTAGTAGAAAACTGCAGCATAGAATCTTTCAAATGCTCAGATTTTAGTATACAAATTGTTTACTTCTTAGTGTTCCCATTATTTAATTGAATGTTGGTCTCATAACAGCATACTAAATCCCTGATTATCCCATTAGTGAATTAGTATCAGTAACAGGGTCTTAATTGCAGAATCTGAACTAATCTGAAACTAGGCCGAACCACTTTTCTGACATGGAAGATGGAAACTATTTGAATGTCCTTTCTTATTCATTCAAGTAACAGTAAGAATTTGGGCGCCATGTTGACCCATTCCTGAAGTGTCCTAATCTAAGACAGAGAAAAAACTTACCTCCAGTTAATTGTGTTTTGAAAATCAGGTCCAGATTGTTTTATTTACTTATCTATTAAATGTTTTTACAAAATGGGTAAAACAGTCTGACACTTCTGACTGGCCAAGAGACTTGTTTAGGTGGGCATTTATAAGACAAGAATGCCCACCTAAAACAAATCCCTCTGTCAACTGCCCCATTATCCACTGAAATCACTCTACCACCTCAGAAATGCTTCCTCATTGGAGAAGGCACTCAGCACACACTTTCAAAGTGCCACCATTTTTTTTATCGCTTAGTGAGCGAGAAACAACTTGACTGTAGACTCTACAATATACAACAAAACAAAGGCATTTTACAACAAAGAACAGTTTTTACCCAACTACCTCTTTCTTTAAAAAAAAAACTGCTGTACAGTCCACCTCGCTCACATGTTCGAGCCACAGCCTTTTTCTCTGCTCTGCCCTGCTCCTGCATGCCCATGCAGCCGCTCATTACAAAAAATGAACCAGCTGCTCCAACAGTTTTTTTACCCTTTTTAAATACCTCATATTATAATCATTAATGCCACTAAAACTATCCCACTGTGGTCTTCTGTTCTCCTGACAGCTCCCTGACCATGACCCACCTCATCACGAGAAATGCCATCTCTTACACAGCACACCAGCTCCTCACTGAAGTCCTGGCTCTGAACACTGCCTTTCCGTAGAGCACATCGCTTTCACTCTCGCAGTATCACAACCCCTCTTAAGATTTAAAAATCAAACAAACAACCAGAAAGTCACAGAGAAAATGAGGCAAGGAGACAGAAAAACCAAAGGAAGACACAAGCAATCTATCTGTCAAGCACATCAAGGTTCAGAAAAAAGGTATTTAAAAACAAAAGCACCCACTACTGGCAGCTGTACCAGCAGCCGAGGGACCATTTTACACCAAAATAATGTATATTATTCTATACTACTTTTTTAAGTAAAATTGTGATATTTGTATATTATTTTATTTAAAAATGTCACAAATACATTTTCTAAGTGCAATAATACCCTCCAGGGTGGGCAGTATTGGGTTATACCCACCCTTCCAGGGGATATAAGGCCCTCTGCCTGCAGCATCGGGCTTCATTACACCCCTAGTTGGGTGGGTATAGCCCAGTACTGGCCACCCTGTCGGGTATTATTGCTTGCTGAGCAGTCACTTTAAATGTGACTGTTCATGCTCTCGTATACAAGAATTTGATGGGCACAGTCATGTGAGTCATTGCCAATTACAGAAGCAGAACCCATAACTTCACCTGGCATGTCTTTTGGAAAGGATTAAATTCTCTAGTATTTTGTTGACATTTACTACATAAAAAACTAACCCTAACCATCATTTGCAAATTTCCAGAGGTGTTAGTATTTTATAATTTGTTTGCTCTTTTAGATTCAGGACATTGCATGAAAGTGTTTGTGTAGTGGATGTTAAGTCTGATTTGAATCTGTAGGCCCAAAAACTTTTTAAAAGTGCTTGAAACATGTAGTCTTTTGAATAAAATCACTCCAAAAAGTGTTTAGTATGCCTTGTGCCTCTGGATTAGCAATTATATTTGGTACTTTTTCAGATTTTTTTTACTTTACTTTTTCATTTTGTGCAGTGAAGCAGTGCAATGGAGGAGAGGAGCTGTGTTAGCCAGCTACTGTAGCAGCAAGCAAGGCAGCCCTGTCCATGTGATCACCACTAGTGCTGTTTTCCACAGTGTTTCATCTTCATTTTTTTTCTGTTTTTTGTGATTTGTAATTTTAGTTCTGTAGAATAGTTGGGTGTGTTTTATTGAATTATTTTTGTCAGTGTGGTTTGACAATATTGATTTCAGTTATTTTGTTTAGTTATTGAAGTTATGGTTTTACTGTAGTAGTGACAGTAACATCTTTATAATTACCACAGGTTTTGTGTGTCTTCTTTTTTCTGTATTCCTTGTTGTGCATTGTTTGTGTAAAAAAAAAAAAGATTTAGTTGTTTTTACATTCTATAATGATACTGATTGTTAATGCAGTTAAGTGTTGTGTTATGTTCCAAAATCTACATGTAAAAATGCCCATAAAGAAATGCCGTAGTAAAGTTGGAGTTATTCACAGCACCGATGTTGTCCAGAAGAGCACAGGTTATGTGGTTCAGGAGGGTACTGTATATCTAAAACAAGTAATTCTGTCACCGGTTCATCAGGGGCTGTTAGTAGTAGTAGTAGTAATTGAAAAGGAGTAGTTGGTGCAAGAGGTGGGGACATTAGAGTGGCCAAATTTATTTCTGCCATATCTGTGACATTAATGCTTGGATTGCTGGTGCTGGCACTGCTGGCAGTGGAGGCAGCAACAACAGGAGCAGTCCAAGAATCCTCAAAATTGTCTCACTCTGGAAATGGGGTTGAGGACAATGAGGCTGTTGATGTTATTCCCAAAACTGGTATTCATGAGCTTGAGCTGGACTCACAGTCTGATGTGGGAGAGCTTACTGTTTCATGTAGGGAATCAGATGCTGAGAAAGAAATAGAGGGTGGAGAAAGTGAGGATGAGGATGAGGAGGGCAGGCCTCAAGAGGAGGTTATCACATTAGGTGGGGGGGATGAGGATGGGTTTGATGATCTGAATGCTCTGTGGAAACCTAAAAAAAAAGCAAGAGCCATGCTGCTAAGCCTGTGGTGCTGTGTAAACCACAATTTCAGGAAATTACTAAAGCACCCTCCAGACCTCCAAATGTTTTTGCTGTTAACACTGTTGAGTCAATAATAACAGAGCATGAGCCACCTACTGTTGCAGCAGTGCATAAATCATCCCCCAAAACATCCATTTCCACCCCTCCAATGTCCCAGTACCTGGTCCTCCGCCACATAAAAACAAGGGCTACAGAATCCCTAGTTTGGGATTTTTACATTCTGTATCCAGCTGACAAAACAGTGGCTATCTGCTGGCTATGCCAAGCATGTGTTAGGCATGGGGAAAAGGGGCAGCCACCTAGGCACTGGTGGTCGACAAACACACTACAAGTTCAAGCACCTGTTTTGCTAGACTCAGCATGAAAGGGAAACTGGTGCAGGGAGACCTTCTCCCTTATCATCCTCATTGTGCAAGGCATCCAGAAGAGGCATGGATACAGTACCTGTGGAGTCAGAAGTGACCACGGAGGACTACTACAGACATGATGAGGAGTCTGTGGTATTTTCTAGTAGTGGCCAGTGTAGCAGTGGCAGTTTGACTAGTAGCAGCCAGAGTCACCAAAGCATGTCAGCCACAGTCCATTAAACACAAAAAATCTTGTCATTCATTCTTTCAACATCTGTGATCCCCACTGAGTTAAAAGCTACCCCTCCAGCCATGTCACCAATGCACAGAGTCCAGCTGTTTGGCATCCCAAATGCAACATCCCAATAGGTGCAGCCCATGCTGCATAGCACATTTGAGCATCTTACCAAATACATACCCAATCATGTTGTTGCATCTGAACTTAATGCAGCAGCTGCTGAAATGCTGGCAGTTGATCTACTGCCATTCTGTTTTGTGGTGAATATAGGATTCCAAAGGTTAATGGTGCATACCTGTCCAAAATGTCAGATTCTGTCACAAACCTGTTTCTCCACCCCTGCTATTCTGAAATGTTATAGGACCGTCACACACACAGCAATGCGTGCCCTTCAGCATTCAACATCACCACACATGCATCTTAGCATGGATACGTGGACCAGTGGCCAAATAGCTGGTAGCTCTTATCTATGCAATGCAGCCCATTGGTCACAGGTACCTTGGGTAGTATTTGACACTGGAATGGAGAAAAATTTTACAAAGCCCAACTGTGGTGGTAGCAACATTCTGGGCATTCACCAGCATGCCACAATGTCAATGAAGAGTGCAGCAGGCTCACACATGGGTCAGAAAATGTTAGAATTGCTCCTGACTGAAATTGATGAATGGCTGCACTCACATTCCTTAAGACCACATTTCATTGCAAGTGATAATGACTCTAATGTGGTTGAATGCATTAGTGATGGTGGGTTTCTCTGGGTTCCATGCTTGGCACATTGTCTTAATCCGGTAGTACAAGAGTTTCTATCATATCCTGAAATCAAATCAATGTTTACTGTGGCCTTCCACATCTCTTCCCACTTTGCTCATTCCAAAAAAGCACATGACCATCTTAAGCAGCTGCAGAGCCAGAACAAGCACTGTCTGAAGCTGGAAGTTGTCCTCAGATGGAACTTAACACTCAACGTTATCAAGTACTCGTACAAGCAGTACAAAGTCATCTCTGAATAGCTGCTGCTGTGCACAAGTCATCACAGTTCCAGAATATCAGTGTCTCTCACAACAGATCACTGGTGACCAATGGATAATCATGATTCTGAAGCTGTTTGAACATCCCACACATGCAGTGAGTGGGAATACTGCCTGTATCAGTCAGGCCATCCAACTTCTAAGGGTGCTGTAGCAGATATTGTTAAATGTACAGCAGGTGCAAGAGGCAGGAGGAGATAGGAAAGTTGTGCCTTAATGGAACACATGTTGGAAGTGTTTGAAATACCCATTTTTTCCAGCATTTTGCTGCAAGCAAATGTTGGTATTGCCACCATGCTGGACCCACAAAATAAAAGGGACATGTCATCTATACTTGAAGGTGGGCATGAGCAGGTACAAAATCTTATCGATCAGCTAGTAAGATGGGTTCATGGGGCACATATTTTATGGGCACAGTCATGTATGGCACATCTGCGTTCATACCCCATGATTGCAGTGGTGATGAAGAAGAACCAGATCAGCATGATGGTATCAGCATTGGCAAATTGCTTTCCAGTGAGATAGACGATGCAGTAATGAAGAAAGAATTTGCAAGTGGGTATGACTCCAGTCTGGAAGACTGTGAGGGTTGCTCCCTTGATGATGATTGTAGTAGCACATAAACAGAAAAGTGTTAAATCCCTCCTGCCCTCCTTATCAGTTTGATCTTTTCCTTTATGATTCAATTTTGTTTTCCTATGAATGTGTTTCTAAAAGTTGTGCCTTGATTGTGTAAATCCATCTAATTAATGCCTTCTGCCCTCTTAAATGTAATGTTCACAGACACAGTATAAAATCTTTGAAGACTACATCAGCCAGCCAGCCCACCAGCCAGCCTGCCAGCCATCCCACCAGCCAGCCTGCCAGCCATCCCACCAGCCAGCACACCAGCCAGACTGCCAGCCATCTCACCAGCCAGCCCACCAGCCAACCATCCCACCAGCCAGCCTGCCAGCCATCCCACCAGCCATCTCACCAGCCAGCCATCCCACCAGCCATCTCACCAGCCATCCCACCAGCCAGCCCACCAGCCAGCCTACCAGCCAGCCTGCCAGCCATCCCACCAGCCAGCCCACCAGCCAGCCCACCAGACCTCAAGCCAAGCCTCCAGCCACCCAACAAATCTATCAAGGCAGCAATACCAGAAACATAGCACAGACTGACATTGTCTGCTGTGATGGTAAGTTACTTTCATTGTTTTTCACAGTACTGATCCTGACTGTTGGCGGTGAATCCATCATCACACAGGAGGGACCTCCACCTTGCTTCCAAGCCATTAAAATGTGTTTCTTTCTTTCTTTCCTCTTGTCTCCCTCTCACTTCAGAGAGCACACCAGAAGCCACAGGCTAAAGATGCATCTTCCAGCACCACCACTTTCTGTGACACCATTGTGTCAGTACACAGCATGGCCATCACTAATTTGATGGTAAATATCTGACATTATTTTTTTCTGTTTTTAAGTGTTATTGTTATCTTTTTCCTTTCACAGGTGTATAGTGACACAGAGCTCAGGTCAAGTCAGCCTAAATAATTTCTCTTTTTTTCTTTACAGATGAGGGGCACAGAATGAGTGAGACTGAACAATGGATCTATTGTGCAGCCACAATGGTAGCAATTTTTTCTTCACAGGTGAAAGGTACAGAATGAGTGAGATTGCACAATGGATCTACTATACAGTCACAACAGTAGAAAGTCAGGCTAATTGATGTTTTTTCTTCACATGTGACAGGTACAGAATGAATGAGATTGGACAATGGATCTATCATGCTATGACAGCAGTGGCAAAGTCAGGCTAAATGATTTTTTTTTTCTTTAAAGGAGACACGCATAGTAAAGACTTAGCGTGGATAATGCATATACTGCTGGTGTGGCTAGTCACCCACAGTGGCCACTTTAATAAGGTCTACATAATTTCTCCTTGTCTTCACAGGTTTCTTTCTCCTGTCCTGCTCTGTTCTCATCCTGGAAGCAAGACTTCTCATCCTCCGCCTCCTCTGTCTGAGGAACCTTTGTTCCATTTCATGGGTGGGCTATCACCAAGGTGCAGAAGGTATCCTTTCAAAAATGTATTTTCCCTTCTAATGTTTTAATTTTGTTATCCTTTCACATGTGTTCTGTAACCCAGTATGGAGTGTACTATAGTCTAAATTATTTTTATCTTGTCTTCACATCAGGTATTTGATGCAGTCTGCCATCAAAATAAATTGCTCATCCTTCTTCAGCAAACAAGCTATTGCCATCTTCTGATTTCCACAAACTCATTGATGTGGGCAACCTTGCTGACTTATGCTCGGACCGTGTCTTCCAGCACTGCATATGGTGTAATTACAGTCAACATGTCATCTATATCAAGCATATATAACAGTTTTCCAACTGATGCTGCTGCCTCATTGTACAATTTAAAATTGTCACACATTGGAAAAACACATGAAACAACATAAATAGGAGGAGACAACAGTTATATAGTGACATACAGCTACAGATATGATTTAAGAAAAAAAAAGAAATGAAAAATAAATATTTACTTTCCATGGTACGAAATGGTCTGAAATAAAATAGGTATCTCTGGGCAAAACTCATGCAGCAACATGGTTAAACAACCTAAGTGATAAACACCTGTAATGAGAGAAACAGTGACAAAAGATGATTAGAAATAAAATGGTTTTCCCACTCCATTCCCACAACCCCCAAAAAACAACACTTTGACTTGCTGGTTGGTCACCACAAAATAAAGTGATAGTCAGGTACAGGATCATCATCCCAGATCCAGCTTTTGTAGACTACATTCACAAAGTACAGCAGCAGCATATACGATTTCTGGCAGTATGTCTCATTTCTGGGCATCCGGAGAATTTTTCCAGCCATGAGAATTCACTTCTATTTTCAGGGCACTAATGTGCATCTTGACAGGAGCTGTGCAGACTTGCACAACACAGCAGCACCAGCTAGCAAAAACAGCATAGAAGATTTCTGGGAGAACATCTCATTACTGGGCATTCTGAGAATCTTTCCAGCCATGAGAATTCATTTTTATTTTCTGGACACCAATGTGTATTTTGACAGTTGCTGTGGAGACTCGCAAAGCACAGAAGCCAACTAGCAACAGCAGCAGCATACAACATTTCTGGGAGTACATCTCAGATCTAGGCATCCTGAGAAATTTTCCAGCCATGAGAACTCTCTTTTATTTTCTGGGCACCTTGTGCATCTTGGCAGTTGCTGTGGAGACTCGCATGGCACAGCAGTACCAGCTAGCAGCAGCATATAAGATTTATTGATACACATCTCATTTCAGGGTGTCCTGGGAGTTTTTTCAGCCATGAGAATTCATTTTTATTTTCTGGGCACTAATATGAATCTTGACAGTGGCTGTGGTGACTCACACAGCACTGCAACACCAGCTAGGAGCAGCATATAAGATTTCTGGGAGCACATCTAATTTCTGGGCATCCTGAGAATTGCTCTAGCCATGATAATTCACTTTTAAATTCTGGGCTCTGATGTGCATCTTGACAGTAGGTGTGGAGACTTGCACAGCAGTTTATCACCAACAAACAGTGGCAGCAGCATACAAGATTTGTGGGAGAACACTTCATTTCTGCATGCCCTGAGAATTTTTCCAGCCATGAGAATTTACTTTTATTTTTAAGGCAAAAACATGCATTTTGACAGTAGCTGTGGAGACTCGCACTGCACAACATCACCAGCTAGCAGCAGCAGCATATAAAATGTCTGAGAGCACATCTCATTTCTGGGCATCCTGAGAATTTTTCCATCTATGCATCTTGACAATTGCTGTGGATAGTCACACAGCACAGCAGCACCAACTAGCAGCAGCAGCATATACGATTTCTGGGAGTGAATGTCATTTCTTAGTGTCCTGAGAATTTTTCCAACCATAAGAATTCACTTTTGTTTTCTGGACAGTAATGCACATCTTGAAAGTTACTGTAGAGACTCACACAGCAAAGATGCACCAGCTAGCAGCAGCAGCAGCATATAACATTTCTGGGAGCACATCTCATTTCAGGGCATCCGGAGAAATTTTTACAGTCATGAGAATTCACTTTTGTTTTTCCGAGAACTAATGTGCATCTTGACAGGTACTGTGGAGACTTGCATGGCACAGCAGTACCACCTAGTGCAGCAGCAGCATATAAGATTTCGAGAAGCACATTTCATATCCGGGCATCCTGAGAAGTTTTCCAACCATGATAATTCACTGCTAATTTTCCAGACACTAATGTGGATTGTGACAGTTGCTGTGGACACTTGCACAGCACAGCAGCACCATCTAGCAGTAGTAGCAGCAGCATATTAGATTTCTGGGAGCACATCCCAGGAACTATAGCGCAGCATGCAGTCAAATTGTTTGGCACATTTGGGAAAAACTCTGCGACAAGATAATTTATGTAAATTGTGATTCTTGCAAAGTTATCACCAAGTGAGTCACAACAACAGTGTTAGGGGTAGTAAAAACACACAGCATAGTACTACGTCGCACTAACTGTACCAGCCTGACATATTTATTGTTGTAGTTGAGAAAACTTCTGGGAACATGTACTTTTCTCACATTTTCCACTACTGTATTGGACTTTTCTCACACTTTTCCCTAAGGTGTTGTGCATTTCTGGCACTTTCCCCACAAGTGCATCACAAGAAATGTGGCGCGAGGGGAAAGGAATCACGGTGCTCAACCTTGCACCAGGAGGCAGCAGCATGAGATATTTATTCAGGTAGTTGAGAAAAATTCTGAGAAAGGAAGACAGTGATAGGTGTAAGGAGTGTACAGTTGCTCAAGAAAAACTAAACAATACAGAGCGGAGATAAGAACTTCTTTCTTTTGTTAAGCAGCAGGAGGAGGAGGAGAATAGCTGACAGAATATTTTAGATATATAGATGGGAGTAAACAGTGGCAGAAATCAGGAAAGAGAGTAATTATGATATACAAAATTTGGATTTTTTTTTATTTTATAACAGGTGAAGATTAGAATAAATGAGACAGTAAGACAGATAACATAACTGAAATAAAGGAGAATAAAGAATGATAGAATTAGTCTATGGCCTGGAAACAGGGGGTACAGGGCCACCATGAAGCTCTGCAGGACCCTCAGAATGTTCCATTGGTTTTGGAGCTACACCTCAGTGCTTTGTTTCATGGCAGCAGCTTTCCAGAACAGCTCCCCTCTCTCCCCATGCAATTGCATCAATTCCATATGGGCAAAGTAGGAGGAGGATATGAGGCCAGTCTCTTGGGTGATCTCCACAGCACCCAAGTCTGCCTGCAGCTCCCTCTCTTACTCCCCTCCATCCCCTCTGTTTCCCTGTCTGGGACCTGTCCACCATGTGATGACCTGCCACGATGAAAAAGTAATAAATCCCCATCCACGGAAGGTACAACATTGTGAATGGAAATGTAATGCCTTTAATTTATTGTCTTTAAATTTGTCTTTATGTGTTTTTTGGGGGGGGAGGTAAGATATTTGGAAATCTATGGGGGCCAAAGAGAATATAACAATTGGCATGGAGGTAAAACAGAGACTATGGGGATATATGCCTGGAGCTTAGCAATGAATATTAAAAATTACTGGGGCTCAGCACTGGGCTACAGCAGTCTTAGTGGATTTCAAACTCCATCACAACACCACAAACAGCAGTGCACTGCAGTGGTATTCAAACACCACTTGCCACAAGTATGCTGCAGCAATAAGTATTTCCCAAAGGTGTTTACCCCTATTATTTGTAGTCTGCATTACACTATGTCAATAACTGGATTGGGAGCCAAAATGGTGTGGCGAAATTGTCAAAGCTATACCAGATTCATAGGCCCCAACTTAAAGCCAAACTAAGGTTGTTACCTCTGGACCACTTCTCTCAACTTGGAGTGGATAGCAGATTATCCATTGTGAGTGCCGTCCACCAGATAGTATCCATATTGTACAGTACTGTAGCTTATGAGAAATTTGGACAGGATAGGACAGGATGGGGGCAGCACTGGACAGAACAGGACAGGATAGGATAGGGATCTCTAACCAACTGTTAAACTTTCTCCCTATTTGTGTGATTATGATGTAGTATTAACTTCGTAGTCTTACCCTTGATAGTGATTAATACTGTTGGTGAGCTTTTTCTGTTTGGACTGTCTCCATGTGTTATGTGGCTCTGCTTTTGTCTTATGCTGTATTTAACCTCATAAATGAATTAACTTGGGTTAACTTTAACTGGGGTACAGTATTGCTGGTGTTGTAATTTCTTTGCATTCAACCAACTAGTTCACCGAATAGAGCAAACTTTTACTTTGAGTGACTTTTTTCCTTTTTTACACTGAATAACATCAAAATTGTTATTAGATTAACTTTACTGAGCAGTACAGTGTTTGAGAGAAGATTGGAATGCTGTGGAGAACACTGCACTATATCTTACTTTTTGTTTACTTTGCTTTCTACTATGAGCAGAGCCTATTTCCTGACAACATTAGCAGAAGAAGCAAGCAAAAAAAGGGAAAGCAGGGGGATTTCAGCTCATTTTGGCATGTTACAATTTAAAGTGCAGTTACCAAACCAATGAGGGGGTCACCTTGCCATCAGTGGTCAGGCTAATCATGATTTGGCCAAATGATGAGACCAGGAACCCCATTGAAATGATTGAATGAAGGAAAGGCAAAAAAAATAAATAAAAATAAAATAAAAAAATGAACTAACTTGCATGAATTGCAGGCTTTAAACTGCTTTTTTTGGGGGGTGGGGGAACTGGTACATTTAATTCTGATTTTGGCCACACACCAGGAACACCCTTGTGAAACTTAAGAAAAATGTAAAAGAAATGTGATAAAAACTCTGTTTATTATTTATCTAAAAATGTGTTAACAGGGTAAGCAAAGACCATCAGAAGTTCATTTTCGAGGAGGACCTGAGATGTACAATAAAAGACATAACAATATAAAAGATCAAAGAGAATCAGTATCGTTACTGTACACAGACAACATGAGAGATTCCTATAATACTGCTTAAGCTGTTTCTTAAAGACAAACATGGAGCTAAAAGATTGCAATGAGTCAGGCAATGCATTACATAGCTTGATGACACAACAGCAAAAAAAAAAACCTCTGTCCTAAGGATGTTTTATATAAAGGAGGATGTACAAAATGTGTTTGTGCAACTCTAGCACCGTGTTGATGTGAGCTTTTAGGTAAATCAGACATAAAAGAATATTGTACTGCAGAACTATAAAACCTTTTAAATGTAATTAGGTTGAGATCATTGTTTCTCTGCTTTAAAGGAAACCACTCCAAATTACTATATAAAACATAGTGATAAGTAATGTGATGAGCAGGACTAGTGAAAAAACAGAGTGATATGAAACTTTGACCCTCTGAAGCACCCGTGGGGTGGCTGATGAATATATTGGGAGACCATAATCAATTACACATAGAAGTAATAATCAGGGCAAAACATTCCTGGATTGGAGGGACAAACAATTTTTTAATAGATGCAATTGTCCCAAAAGAGTATGTACAGATGCGACTAGATGATATGTGTGATCCCTATATGTCAAAGACTCATCCAAAATGAACCCTAGATACCGAAAAGTTTTAACTTATTCAATTTATCCCCCAGCTAGATCACACAGTGGAAATGCAGAGTCAAACTGTTTTAACTTTTGTTGAGACTCAAAAAGTAAAAATGTTGTTTTAGTAGTAGTCAAGACCATATCATTATTTAGTAGCTAATTCTGTAACATGTTAAATTCCCTTTGAAGATGAGTATCAGTATCAGAGGGATTTTTACCTGAATTGTAATGAGCAATATCATCAGCATACATAGTGATGTATGTGTCTAAGCCCTGGACGACACAGAGGTAGTGAACTCAAAAAAATACAGAAAGGTTTGGGGCACAGGATACAGCTCAGGGGAACACCTATTTTAATGTCAGTCAGGGGAGACAACACAGTACCAAGTAGAACTCATTGTCTTCTATCAGAAAGATAATGCTGAAACCAAATAACAGTTGCAGAATAATTAAAATTCAAGAGTCTGGTAAGCAGGCAATGATGGTTTACAAGATCAAAAGCCTTTGACAAATCAAGAAATAAAGCTCACACTAAGCTACCATTGTATTAGTTAGGGTTGAACTTACTAAACCTTTAACACTGACAAGGCATCCTTTGGGGAGCAGTGACAGACTCGGTGGCCCCTGACCCTGGATGGGGTAGACGTTCCTGTGTACTTTTACTAGTTTGGCCAGGAGTCCAGCCACCTCTGCCAGTGATTACAAATGGGGTAGCACCTCAGTCTCCAGAATGTGCACCGGAAGAATGCAGCCCCACACCTGTTGTACTGCACCCATGATCTTTCCTTTCACTATTTGCCTGTTTAAACTTTCTTGCTCCCTACTGCCTCCTTTCTACTCCAGTTGTATTCCTGCCTCTTCCTTTGGCCAGCCTGAAACTAATTTAGTATCCTACCTAGATAGGGTGTTTTCCCTTTTCTGACAAACCTACCTGTGCTTAACTTGCCCTGGGTGTCTACTACCCTTATCCACTTGCTGGATCTTTATTTCTTAATCTATCTTTTGCTTGCTTGTAACTTATTTTTACCCTACTCTGGACAGGGTGCCTCATAGTTTCCCTTTTCTAACCCTTTTACCTGTATGTTCCTCATCCTTTTCCTACCAACTAGTAGCTACCTTACCTGTTGCTGGTTGTTCCAGTACACTTTAAACACTAATGAGTTTTCTCCTACCTTGGTCTTTTGCAGACTATCTGCAGATGCATTAAGACAGATGCTTCACTCCTGCTCTTCCCTACTCTGGCCACCTGCTGACACCCTAAAACAGATGCTCCACTCCTACTCTGTCCTACTCATGTGATAGGACATGAGCATGATGAGAAATGCTGGGTGAGTGCTCTAATATATTTAGCTTCCTGGTAAGCCCTGCCAGCAAGCCAAAACCAACCTGCAGTCAGAAATGTGACTCAGTCCCACTTCCAATTATCAACTAGCTAAGGCCCCTGGCCAGACAATTATCACCCATCCCCCAAACTACAGGGCAAGACAGTTCATTAATATCTTTGATATGGCTCTTAAATGTGAACTAATATGGCTGGTCTCAGATTTACCCTATCGTTAATAATAAACACACCTATTCAAACAAGCTTCACCACAACTTACCCCCACCTATGTTTTCTCAAAAAACAAAACCAAGTCCTTCTCCACCCCGTGACAAAAACAGGCAGGATCATAAGAAGGCTGTGACACAAATTTGGTGGAAAAATATGTAACCCACCCCCAAATGGTGGGCTTACCTTAATTTAGTTCCCTGGACCTTGCAAGATTCTTTTGCCCAAAATAACAAGGATTTGTCAATGCCGAATGTTGTCTTGCTGGTGTTGGCATTGGTAGTGCAGGAGTTAAGAGAGATGCATAATAGGAACAGCAGTGAAGTATAGAGCTGACATCAACCCCACCCCACCCTGCAGAGAGTGACAGGCATTGGGGTGTGCGTTTGGGTCGCTGGTCATAATGCTCATGCTATTTCACCTCACCCTACCCTGCAGAGTCTGACACGTGTCACGTTGTGTCTTGGGGTTATCTGGCCTTATGCTCACCCCATTTCATAAGTATGTATGTTGAGAAGGGTGCAGCATAGGAGAATAGGTTGAAATTTGGGGCTGAAGAGTTCAAGGCACACCTTGATGCCTGTCAGTGGCTGCAGTGTGGGGGTGGAGGACCAATGGCATGAGCAGTACAGCAGACAATCCAAAGACACACCCCTGATGCCTGTTAGTCTGTACAGGGTGGGACGTAATGGTTAGAAACCATAACACCCTGGGCATGTGTTGGTATTTGCACTCTAAATTTTAAAACATGGCCTTTTTGTGACCCCACCTCATGAAAGCATTTGGGACCTCTGCTCATGAACAGTGTCCCCATGATTTTGTTAATCTGTCTCGAACATTGATTTCCCATGGTGACCGCGCCATTCTGCACCACATTAACATGTCAGCTACACCATTGATAAGGAGGTGTGAAGAGATGGCAATGTTAAAAATCTGGAGTGAAAATATTAAACATCCTCGAAGTTACGAGCATGTGTGAAAACTGCACATCGCATGCTCGTAACACTGTCATTTAGTGGAATTATTTCACCAAATTTTTAACATAGCCATTTTGGGACCTTTGCTCATGAACAGGGGAACTATGATTATCTTAATCTGCCCTGAACGTTGATTTACCACAGTGACCGCGTGATTGTGCACCACATGTGTGAAACTACATTTCAGGCAGGATGTGACAAATGACAGCTATACTGTTCATAAGAAGGTGTGCAAAAATGACAATGTTGAAAATCTGGAGTGAAAATATTACAAATTCTCGAAGTTACGACTGTGCACGGACACTGCGCAACACACACTTGTAACATAGTCATTTTATGGAATTTTTTCACCAAATTTTCAACATAGGCATTTTGCGACCTCTGCTCATGAACAGTGTTACTGTGATTTTCTTATTCTGTTCTGAACATTGTTTTCCTACAGCGACTGTGCCACTGCACGCCGGATGTGCGAAAATACATTTTGGGTAAGATGTGGAAAATGAAAGCTGTACTGTTCATAAGGAGGAGTGAAAAAATGGCAATGGTGAAAAGCTGTAGTAAAAATATTAAAAATTATCTAAGTTATGAGCATGCATGGAATTTGCACAATGCACGCTTGTAACAAAGTCATTTTAAGGACGTTTGTCACCTAATTTTCAACATAGGCATTTTAGGACCTCTGCTCATGAACAGAGTCACTGTGATTTTCTTAATCTGTCCCAAACACTGATTTCCCACAGCAACCGTGCTATTCAGCATGGGAAGTGCGAAAACACAACTCATCCAGGATGTGAAAAATGACAGCTGTTCTGTTCATAAGGATGTGTGAAAAAATGCCAATGTTGAAAATCTGGAGTGAAAATATTACAAATTTGCGAAGTTATGAGGGTGCATGGAAACTGCACAATGCATGCTCATAGCACAGTCATTTAATGGACTTTCATCACCAAATTTTCAACATAGGCATTTTAGGACCTCTGCTCACGAACAGTGTCATTGTGACTTTCTTAATCTGTCCCAAACACTGATTTCCCACAGCGACCATGTTATTCTGCACTGGAAGTGCAAAAACACATTTTGGACAGGATGTGAAAAATGACAGCTGTAATGTTCATAAGGAGGTGTGAAAAAATGCCAGTGTTGAAAATCTGGAGGGAAAATATAACAGATTTTCAGAGTTACGAGCTTGCATGGAAACTGTGCAATGCACTCGCGTAAAACAGTCATTTTTTTGATTTTTTCACCAAATTTGCAACATAGGCTTTTTGAGAGCCCACCTCATGAACAGTGACACTGTCATTTCACTAATCATTCCTGAAAGGTGATTTCACGCAATGACCGTAAAATCACCTTTTGGGACTGCATAACACCATGACAGTGACTGAATTCATGAGGAGGGTTCCCAATAATCCCATGTTGAAGATTTGGTGCCAAAATTCCCCAAAATGCCTGAGCTATGCACCAAAGTTGAAAAAAAAACCTATTTATGCCATTATACAGCTTAACCGGTATTTCTTCAGTTTGCGGTTGGTTTTGAGACTGCAGATGTGTTCCTTGTCCACCGAAGATTGTTGCACCAGGCTCTGGAGTTAAGAATAGGATGATGGGGTGTGTGGGGAGGTGGGGTACACAGTGGGTGGGCGCAGGTTGAGGGAGGTGGCAGCAGACAGAAAGGGACCATTTTCTACTTTACAAGGTTAAAAAAAATAATATCGAGGGAAGGTTTTTTGTTTCATCAGGTACTATTGGCACACTGGGGTGGGCTTCCAGGGTGCCACCTGTGGGATTTGGGATGGGTGGACTGGAGCCAATGGGGATTGGGCACCCCTGTCAGCAAACAAAAGGTGTTTGGGAGGGATGATGCCGAGGGAGACTGGGCACCCCCCTCGGCAAACAACTGGCATGAGACATGATGCTGACGGGGATTGGGCTCCCCATCAGCAAATTAACTCAGGAGGGGGGCATGATGATGATGCCGACAGGCAGATTGGGCACCCCTGATGTCTGCTTTTCTGAGGACTGGGCGAGGCGGATGGCACAGCCGATGCCGTGTCTGATTGAAATGTTACACCAGGAAGGGCACGCCCTGCAATGAGGCGGAGCTCCTTCATTGCAGCAGCTAAAACATTTTAAGTTGGTGGCATGCTTTTGCACTGCTGTCATAGACAGCATGCAATCTAATTCATGCCATGGAGCCCAGCCCCAAAAAAGTAGTGACGCCACTGGCCACAACACGACCGCGCCTCCAAAATCTGCTATTCTAAAGTTACCTCAACATGTTTCTTGCACATGCACAAGACAACATAAAAAGGATCCCAGCTGGTGCTCTGCTGCAAGAGCTTGGAGTGCCCAGTCCTGTAAATATGCTTCAGTGTAATGTACTGTTGTAGTCCTTGTTCCTGCGTGAGTGTGTGAATGGGTGCTGCTGCGCTGCCACTTTAAGAGGTTTAGCCTGCCATTGCAGTGGATAGCTTGTGCTGGGTCTGGGAATTCCAAAGCCTGCGATCAGCCAGGCAGTACCCTGATAAGTTTCATTATGTAGTCAATTACTTGTGTGGGTGCTCGCTATTGAATGTTGTGATTATTTGTTGCTCAGTCCAAACTGTTATGTTTAAAATGAACTATACATGTGGACTGTTTACTTTCCTGGCAAGGGAGCCACCATGTTTGGTCTGGGACTCAACATTTGGCCAAGTCAGAACTTCAGGGGTCTGAAGCGGTCCTTGTTACAGTGATTTCTGGGAGAAACTGTGGACTTTTCTCTTGGCGCCCAATTTATCCAGTTGGAGCTCCAGACGGAATGCAGAAATCCTGGTCTTCACTGGAACTATGTTTAAACAGGTTCAGTTTAGCTCAACTTCTGGTAGAGTTGGGAGCCTGTGTAGCTCAGCTGTGAGTCATAGGGAAGAAGCCTGCTTTGCCTGTCTGTGAGTGACCTATTATCTTGTGTGAAGTGCTAGTTTTGGGACTGCCTCAAAGCAGAAAGAGAATGTTCCTCCAATTCTAGAGCTGCCAAGTACAGTGTTTTGCCGAAAGAAGTGTTTTTTGCTAAACTGTCTCAGAGTGTGAGAGATTGTTGCAAGGAGATTGTTCCAGAGACTCCTGTGTGAAAGAGGAGCCTGCAAATGCCGAAGGTGACTCTTGTCACCTATCAAAAGGAGGGCAGCTGGTCAAGTTATTTTCTGCCTTCTGCAGCAAGGACTTTCAGTACCAGAATTTTTAAGCTGTGTGTGCCATTTGAACTGCTCCAGAGACCAAACTGCATGTGCTGGACCTGTGTTCCAGAAGGCCCTAAAGAATGTTGCTGTGAGTTGCCATCCATCCTGTCTAAAGACCAGCTCGGGGAGTCAGCCCCTACATAGAAATGAATCACAGGTTGCGGCCACCTTGAAGGGAAAGGCCATGAAATGGAAGGTGAATCATGTCTGCCCTAGTACCCATGTTCATGCCTGGCAAAAATAAAACCAGCCTGACTATAGCCATCAGTTCCATTGGTCCTGGTACCATGAGTTACCTCAGGGTCCTATCCCTGCAACAACAATTAAAGCATTTGTGGTCAGCTGATTTGCTTTCTGAGTTTACCTTGGTGTTTAACTTTGATTGCCAGCCATCAGGCTGTGGATTACAATTGTTTTATTGTTTAAAAGGGTTCAATTTAACAAAATCAAGTTTCTTTCCTTTAAGGGCCCTAACTAGCTGCAATGCCAGCCTACGAGCGGCAATGCCTCAGGCCTGCACCTAAATTCCAAACTGGGTACCCAGAAGCAAAAGACTGTGTCATACAGGGTCAAATGTAATGTTTGCATACTGCTACAAATACAAACATAGAGCCTTAATCTTTCATCTACATTCTTGCCCCATTGCTTGTTCAACTCCCCTGAATAAATCAGATTTGTTGTTGTAGTTCAATCTAACCTAGAAGTATATTTTTACTCAGCTTCAAGTTATTGTGCCAGCCAAAAGGTGCATTGTTGTTGCTGGTAATTATTCCTTGCAGGTTCCCAGGGGGTGTCCTTAAAAGCCATAACCCTGGTGGTAAGTGTGGTGTCCATGAGCATATTATTAGCATTCACCAATAATTGTCATTGTAT
Organism: Neoceratodus forsteri; assembly: GCA_016271365.2. Taxonomy (NCBI): domain Eukaryota; kingdom Metazoa; phylum Chordata; order Ceratodontiformes; family Ceratodontidae; genus Neoceratodus; species Neoceratodus forsteri. The sequence goes on along the minus strand of JADMNL010000023.1, from coordinate 301,986,502 downwards.
GTCAAGTGAAGTGTTTGGTATAACATGGCAAGGCAAGGCAAGGTGCATTTTATTTAAAAGATGCCCATCCCAGAGGCTCTGGGCACCGCACATATTAAAAAGTTCCATACACATACAAAATACTCTGAATAAATAAATAACACACTAATAAACAATAGTACACTCCAGGTGTGTGTCCACTGATGGGGGCTGTGGGCAGGTACAACTTCTCAGAGGGTTGTGCTAGCTTAAGATCTAACCCACTTAAAATTACTTTGGGTGGAGGCACTGTATTAACGCATTACTGTTAAAGCCCAGGCCCCTCAATCTGCAGTTAGGGAAGCAGGCAGGGCTAGTAGCCCATTGGGAGATGGCACCTGGGTCACATCTTTGGAGGTACCCCTGGGATCAGTGCCCCCCCTAGTCACTGAACCCCCAAATACCAGTCAGACCACACATGGCATCTGGTCCAAAAAGATACAATGTTACCAGTATTGGGTTTGAATTTTTTGATAGCAGAATGGCTGTGAATCATTTAATGAGCTGGTGTGAGGATGAGGAGGTAGACCACCACCAACATAGAAACATAGAAACATAGAAGTTGACGGCAGATAAGGACCGCAAGGACCATCCAGTCTGCCCATTTCTTTTTCTACCTTATAAATGTGCCATTGGCCATTGCTCTGTCAATGGCCTATCTATTCATACTCATCTGTATTGCTCCCTTATGCCTAACCCATGCCTGTTTGAAGCCCGGCACTGTATTCATATCCACCACCTCCTGAGGTAGGCCGTTCCATGCATCCACCACCCTTTCTGTGAAAAAGAACTTCCTCACATTACCCCTTAATTGGCCTCCCTCTAATTTCATGCTGTGTCCTCTTGTCCTGCTAGTTTTCTTATATTGAAACATGTTAGACTCTTTCACCTTGTTTATGCCCTTAAGGTGTTTGAATGTTTTGATCATATCACCTCTCTCCCTCCTTTGCTCTAGGGTATACATATTGAGCTCCATTAATCTGTCCTCATATGCTTTCTGATGCAGTCCCTGCACCATTTTGGTTGCCCTTCTCTGGACTGCCCAATTTGGTTAATGTCCTTGTGAAGGTGTGGCCTCCAGTACTGCATGCAGTACTCCAGATGAGGCCTAACCAGAGTCTTGTAAAGAGGAATTATTACCTCCCTCTTCCGACTTGTGGTACCCCTGCTGATACACCCTAACATCCCCCTAGCCTTACCTACTGCTTTAGTGGTCTGCTTGGATGATTTCAGGCCATCGGTGATGATGATGCCCAAGTCTCTTTCTTCCTTGTGACTGCACAGTCAACTCCCCTCCCAGCCTATAGGTGGCTTCAGGGTTTCTCTTCCCTATGTGCATGATTTTGCACTTCTTTGCATTAAACCCCAGTTGCCACTCTTCCGATCATTTTGCTAGTTTATCCAGATCTCTTCTCATTCTGCCCACCCCATATGGATCATCTACTCTGTTGCAGATCTTGGTGTCATCTGCAGACAGACAAACCTTACACTCCAGTCCATCTGCAATGTCACTGATGAAGATATTGAAGAGGACTGGCCCCAGAACTGATCCCTGAGGTACCCCACTTGTGACTTGCATCTCTTCTAACTGTATACCATTTACCACCACTCTGTTTTCTGCCCGTCAACCAGTTTGCCACCCAGTTGACCAACTTCTGACCCACCCGAGCCTACCCAGCTTATTAATCAATCTTTTATGTGGAACAGTATCGAAAGCTTTGCTGAAGTCAAGGTAGGCAACATCAACAGCTCTCCCTTGGTCCACCACTCTGGTTACCCAGTCAAAGAAATCTATGAGATTAGTTTGACAGGACCTTCCTTTTGTAAACCCATGCTGTCTTGGATCCTGTGCTTCTATGGATTCCAGGTGTTGCACTATCCTTTCCTTAAGGAATGCCTCCATAATCTTGCCCACTACTGAGGTAAGACTGACTGGTCTGTAGTTCCCTGCCTCCTCCCTGCTACCACTCTTGTGGAGTGGGATCACATGAGCCCTTCTCCAGTCTTCTGGGACCTCTGCTGTGCTCAGAGACTCACTAAACAGTTCTGATAAGAGTTTTATTTCTCATAGACACACCGGTAGGGACAGACAAGGGTGCCATTGAAGGAACTCTGGCAAAAGTTAAATGTTTGGGTTGAGCCACTGTAAAGGGTTGCATGGCTGATTTGCTCACCCAGACCATTATGGCACTTGTTGAATGTAATAACCCTATAGGTACTGAAAGGGTGCCCAGTGCCATTCTTCCAGATGAGACCTCAGGGGCTTGGAAAATAATCACCATATATAGTACCTCATTCACCCTCAGGGGGTTCCCCTAGAACAGAAGGTTGAAAGGAAAACTGGTAAAGTTATTGCTTGCTGAGGGACAAACATTTGAGGACTTAAAGAGAGTGTTGGAGTCTTCCAAAGGTATTCCCTCCTCAGGGCCTGTCCCCGCTCTGGGACCCAACTCAGCTCCAACCCCTGCCTCTGTGCCTGCATCTTCCCCAGCACTAGTGCCTGTGACCTCAGTTAATCTTGACTCATACCACAGGCTGTGGGTATTTTCTGGCACTCTCCCTACACATAATGGGGATGATGACTTAGAGACCTGGATGGACTATGCTTCACCCCTTGTCCAAAAGTGGCAGTGTGCTGACGGAGAAAAAAGAAATAGACTCATGGAGAGTTTAAGGGGTCCTGCACTAGAAGCAATTCAGTTCATAAAGTCCACTAACCCTGACACTTCTGCACAAGAATATTTGTCTGCTTTAGAACTTGTTTTTGGCAGTACTAAACCTGGGGAAGATTTCATGTGGAAGTTCAAGTCAAAATCAAACAGTGGAAGGGTGAGTCATTGTCTGCCTTTGTTACCTATCTAGAAAGGGAGGGCCTCGCAGAGGCCTCATAGAAAAGGTGGAGTGCTGACTAGTGACTTAAATTGGGTGGAGTTGGACCATATTTTAAAGTCTGCCAGATTTTCCAATGTGTTAATGCTGAAGTTAAAGTTTCAAGATAGAAGGGAGGACCCACCTGCTTATTGTTGGCTCATGAAAGAAATCAGGGAGGCTGAAAATGAGGAGGAAGTATGGAACCCTTATGCAGACACAGCCCAAGTAGCCCCAGCACCTGAAAAGCCCGGTTAAAAAGAAACTGTAATTGATCCACAACATCTCAAAGACTTGTTAAAAGAGTTAAGTGATGTAAAGGCCAGTGCCAAAAGTGCAGTAGAGTTGGTAAAGGGCCATATGGCTCGAATGCATGCTACTGAGGCAGCTAGCAAACTTCAGACCACAGTAAAGGGTGCAAGTGCTCAAGTTTCCAAAGGGGAAATCAATGATGAAATGTTGAAGGAAATTAGAGAATTGAGAGCATTAGTGGCTGACCTTGCTAAGTCATCCCATCCAAATTTGCCTTGAAGAAGGCCTAATGAAATTGAGAGTGCCTACAGGTCCAACGATTAACCTAAGTCCTGTCTGTACAGTAGTGGTAAGCCAGTCAGGGTGCCCACTCAAACCCCAAATCAAAGGCCTACTGTTTTCTGCTAACATTGTGGTGAGGATGGCCACACAAAAAGGGTGTGTCAATCTCCAGAAGATCTGCGAAAGGTAACCATCAAGTTGCTTAATCATGTCCAACAAAAAAATTTCAAATATTCCTCCAAGCCCCCTACTAGTCTTATGTAGCCAAATCTACAGTTCAGTCCTCTGATAATTCTACTCCTGACTGGGCTTAGCTGGTAGGTCCATCTATGGAAACCACTGTTCATGTTGAAGGGATCCCTGCTATGGCAGAGCTTGATAGCGGATCTCAAGTAACTATAATCTTCAAGGACTGGTATACCAGCATCTATCTGACCATCCACTACTACCTGTTGATAGATTAAATGTTTGGGGCCTGAGTGAAAAGTCTTTTCCATACTTGGGTCATCTTAAAGTGTGGCTTTCGTTCCCATTGTCTGTGGCTCGTGTAGGAGATCTGGTAGAGATACTAGCTTTTGTCTGATCATTTTCCAGCCTGTATGATGGCGAACCAGTACTAATAGGCACAAATGCCCTATGTTTGGTCAGCTTGCTCAAATATGTCAGGAAAAGCAGCAGAGAAAAAACTGGTCAAACTCTACACATCCATGCTATGGTAAAGAAAGCTTATGAACTGCAATTACATCTCAGAGATGGAGTTAAAGACAAGCCTGTGGGTATTGTATGGAGAAAGGATCCTACTATTATTACGCTGCCCCCAAATGCCGAATGTAGCGTTAGCAGTGAGGTTCACTGGAGAAAGGATGTCACTAATCAGATATTAATGCTAGATGCTCTGAAGATGGAAAGCTGCCCAATGGACTAATAGTCAAGCCAAGTGTACTTCCTGTCTGAGCTCCCACTTATGCCTGGTGAGTGGTGGTCCAAGTTCAGAATGTCACCAACAGGGATGTTGTGGTCCACAGAGGTTGCACCCTGGCCAAGGTCTACTGCGTGGACAGTGCTGTGTTTCCTGCCAAGCAAAAGGATAAAGGAGATTGCGAGGTGTTTGTGGATATGTTTGATTTTGGAGACTCCCCTATTCCAGATGGTTGGAAGACATGAATCAGCCAGAAGCTGGCTCAGAGAACTAAAGTGTTTTCTCTCAAGGAATGGGATGTTGAATGTGTTACTGGTGCTGAGCACCACATTCGTCTGCATGGTGACAGGCCTTTCTGTGAAAGATCCTGAAGATTGGCCCCAGCTGACACAGATGATGTGAGGTGCCATCTGCAGAGATGCTTGTTGATGGCATAATTCAGGAGTACCGCAGTCCATATGCCTCTCTGATTGTGGTAGTTTGCAAGAAAAATTGTTCTGTTTGAATGTGTGTTGATTCAGAAAACTAAATAGATGCACTGTGCCCAACTAGTACACCTAGCCATGTATCCAGGATCCATTGGACTGTTTAAATGGAAGCAAGTGGTTTTCTGTCCTTGATCTGTGCAGTGGATACTATCAAATTCCAATGGCCCTTGAAGAGAGGGAGAAAAATACATTTATTTGTCTTTTAAGCTTTTACGAATTTCCCCAAATGCCCCAGGGGATCTCGGGTGTGCCCTCCACTTTTCAGAAACTTATGGAATGTGCAGTGGGAGATATGAACCTTCTTGAGTGCCTGGTCTACCTCAATGATGTGACTGTATTCAGGAAGACTCTTGAGGAACATGAAACCTGTTTGTTCAAAGTACTTGACCAATTAGCAGAGTTCGGCCTTAAACTGTCAATAAACAAATGTCAGTTTTTCCAAAGTTCTGTAAAATATGTGGGCCACATTGTGTCTTCCTTGGGTGTGCAAACCAACCCCAGCAAGGTAGAAGCCTTAACAGACTGGCCTAAGCTGAATAATTTGAAAGAGTTGCAAAAATTCCTTGGCTTCTGTGGTTACTACCATCGAATCATTAAAGATTGCACCAAAGTGGTATAACCATTGCTAAACTTAACTGAAGGGTACCCACCTACTCACAAAAGGTTCAAAAAATGTTCAGCCAAGAGACTGTAAAGACATATTTTATACCCTATGAACCTTTTGGTCCAAGAGGGACACCTGATTGTGATACTGCTTTTGAGGAGATCATCTACTGATTGACTCATTCTGCTGTACTGGCCTATGCCAATCCTACAAAACCCTATGTATTACATATGGATGCTAGCCTAAGTGGCTTAGGGTCCATGCTTTACCAAGAATACTTTGAGGGGTAACGTCTTATGGCTTTTGCTAGTAGGAGTCTGTCATCTACTGAAAAAAACTACCTAGCCCATGAGCTGGAGTTTTCCACCCTCAAATGGGCAATAGTAAAACAATTCCATGAGTATTTATATGGTGCAATGATCTTGGTAAAGACCAATAACCATCCACTAACGTATGTTCAGATCTCTGCTAAATTGGATGCCACAGGGCACCGGTGGCTTTTTACCCTGTCAGCTTATGATTATGCGGGGGAGTATCGGCCTGGTTTGAATCACACCAATGCTGATGCCCTCTCATGCAGACCTACAGCAGATTAACAATGGACACATCTCTCTGAGCAAACAGTAAAAGCCTTATGTTATAAGTCTGACAAAGACAAGTCAGCAGCCATTGACATTGTCGACCAAATGGTGGATAGCCCGGGATCTCCAGACACCTGTGTATCTCTGGCCTACTGTAGTTTTGCTGCATTGGACTGGAGTATCCTGCTTCAATTAACCAAGACTGATCTGCACCTAGAGTAGCAATGTGATCCCATGTTGAAACAAGTTATCTCTATTTTGAAATGGGAAGGAAATGCATCTGCTATATGTTCTGTTGACCATGATACTAGTTTTCTGTTATGTGAGGGGCCTCAGCTAAAACAAAAAGAAAGTTTACTGTACCAGGAGACCCCTAGTACTTCAGATGACCTGGCCCAAAGCCATCTGGTACTGCCTGCTAAGTTCAAGTCTAATTTGTTAAAAGCACTGCATGATGATATGGGGCATCTGGAAACTGAAAGAACTCTAGATCTGGTTTGGTCACAGTTTTATTGGCCTTAGATGGGTGATGATATTAAAAGATATTGTAAAACTGTGCCAGATGCATTCAGAGAAAGGCCCAACCTCAGTGAGCTGTCCCAATGGTCAACATAACTAACAGCGCCTCAATGGAGCTTGTGCACTGGCATTCCCCAGGATGAAATCCACTTTTTAAGCACTCTGCAGTTTGCTGCAGCAGACCTACTGAATAAAGCAATGTAATTTCAATGGCAATGAGTCCCTTTTGTCATGCAGGAAACTGTGGCATTGACTTCATCCTGACAGTGTCACATTTTCCTGCATGACAAAAGGGACTAATTGCCATTGAAATTACATTGCTTTATTCAATGGGTCTGCTGCAGAATTCTGCAGAGTGCTGCAAAATCATGCAGAATTGGGTTTCATCCTGGGGGATGCCACTGTATGTATAGACTTTCTAAGTTTGGAGCCCGATTCACAAAATATCGCCAATGTGTTGGTAGTGATTGATCACGTCACAAGGTATGCGCAAGTCTACCCCATCAAAGACAGAAAGGCATCAATAGTGGCTGAAGTTCTGGTGAAGTTTTTCATACACTATGGTGCTCCGCAACGCATTCATTCAGACCACAGCAGATATTTTGAGAGTCAGTTAATCAAAGAGTTGTTATCAGTTTGGGATGTGCGAAAATCCAGAACTACTCCATATCACCCTCAAGGAGATACCCAGCCAAAGTAATTCAGTTACACCATATTGGATATGCTAGGCACATTGGACCCCCGAGACAAGCCCAAATGGAGTCAGCAGATTAGTGATCTTGTACATGCATATAATTGCACAAAAAAAATGATGTCACTGGGTTTTCCCCATATGGCTTAATCTTTGGCAGAGAAGCTAATCTCCCTGTGGACATGTGTTTTGTAGTTTCTTCAGATGGAACCAGGTCAGAAACCTATCTTCAGTATGTTAAGAAACTCAAAGAGAACTTAACTATTTGTACCAGCTTGCTTACACTACGGCTGCAAAAAAAAATTTGGCCAATAAAACTCATCATGACAGATGTGTCAAAGCTCGTGACCTTCAGCCAGGTGACCGAGTGTTAATCCAAAATCTTGGCTTCCAGGGAAAACATAAAATAGCTGATCGGTGGGGACACACTCCATATATAGTAATCTCTAAACTAAATGACCTACCAGTATACAAAGTGTGACCAGAAGGGGACGTAGAATTACCAAAGCATATCATAGAAATCACCTGTTACCTGCTGGCCAAATAATACTCAATGAAATTCCAGATCCTGAAGCTTCAAAAGGCCCTGTAACCAGGTCTGCTACTCATAAAAGACAAGCTTGTCAGCCATCTTCTATCAAACCACCAGCTCTGTCTACAAAAATAGTGCATTTGTGAATGACAGCAACTCAAAAAGTGATAGTGATGAGTTCTGCCCTGCCTACTATCCTACCAATGAACTTGCCAAGCTATTTCAAGATCTACCTTCTGCTGCCACTAATAACACCCCTACAGGCTCTGTAGTGCATAGTATTCAAAATTTGTCAGTAGTGCCTGAATCTTCAGACAGTGATGTCAGAAGTATAAGTTCCAAGGTCCAAGATGCCCATTGCATGGTAGAGCTGTCTGGCATCAGCAAACTGCCCAGTGGACAAGTCAGCAGAGTGGAAAGTACAACTGCTTTGAGCAGATGAAATGAGTTGTTTTGTTCAAAAGAAAGTATTGTTTTCTTAGAGAATGCTAGCTATGTTCTGAATGATCCTAATTTTGTGCACATACCCCTCACCGATAAAGATGAGCCTAAAGAAATTGAAAGTGATGATAAATGTTCAGGACACAGAACCTAACAATACCAATAATGAGCAGGAAAATGCACGGGTATTCATTTCCTCAGATGCTGTTCCATTGGTGGACAATGAACCAAGAGTTGTGAACCCGAATGTTGATGCAGAAGTGCCAGTGTCAGAACCAACACCTAGCCTGCCACATTGCTCAGAAAGACCTGTAAAACTCATCCTAAGGCTCACTTGCAACACTCCAGAAAAGCCTGTCGATTTACCCAAGAATGTTGTCCACAAAGGGTTGTACATCACAGCTAATTATTTGCCCCAAACAGTGTTCTCTGCCCTCCACCAAAAGCAAAGCCTTTTCCCAGCCTGATAGGAGGTACTCCAGCAGAAAAAGGGGGATTGTGTGAAGCATACTGGTAAAATATCTAGAAAATCCATGTCTGTATGTTGAAAATTCTGAGCATATTCAATCTTTGTTGAAAATTCTGAGCATATTCAATCTAATGTCATGTAAGTTTAAAGGGGAACTGTCATCAACAGGGTTTCTTAATGTTTGAAAGACCATAAACAGCTAATCTGAGTGAGCCATTGTGCTTATCTGTGAGTCTTTGCAGTCCAGAGTTATTCATAAGTAAATCAGCCTGCAATTAAGGGCAGGGGCAGCCATATGTTTTAGACTCCTGACAGGAAATTATGTCACTGAGGATCTTGGCCCCTCTATTGACTGTAGGTAAAATATGAAATTGTCTGTTTTATTAAATGTGTTTTAAGGTGTTAATGACAACACTGTCTACATTTATAATACTTGTTTTGTATGTATATTGAAACTAGTGAGTTATCACATTTACTTTCAAAACTATTAGTAACAATAATCCATCTTTAGGGTTGCTTTAATTTCTAGGCTATACTGCCAGCTGAGCATCAAAAACTACACATCTCAAAGCTGGCTCTGTGGTGCCAACAGGTATTGGGGGCCAATATCAGGATTTCTAAATTCTGTCTCTGTTCATGTCAGTACAGATTTCTGGGGGTGCCACAGTACCAACTTCTATCTTTTTCCATTCCCTCTCTTACAGCCTTTTCTTTTACAATTTCAGGTGTGAGCTCAGGTCTACAAGATGCAAATGTGGCTACATAACTACTGGCTAGCCATCATGGGGCCAGCCTTGAAATGTGAAGTTTTTGATTATCAGCTGGCAGTACATCCTAGAGGTCAAAGCAAAGAGCTGTGAACAAGCATTGTTCATCCAGCAAAATGGATTTTGATTCTATCATGCTCGACTTGAATATTATGTGACCAGAGCAAGTCACGTAACCTCCCTGTGCTCCCCAAACACACTCAGGAACAAGCTGTAGATGTGTGCCTTTCCTGGACAAAGACAGTAAAAACAATCTGAGCATGTGTTATGATTCTGAAAATATTATGTTCTTTCTAGCCAGATTTTACTTGAAAAGAAAATAATAGAACACCATTACTTGTTTATTAATTGCAAAAACACATAGATGGATAACACAGTTAAAACATGCATATCCTGAAATCCAAGGGGGTCATAAGTGGGGTCCCACAGGGATCGGTTTTGGGTCCACTCCTATTTAATGCCTATATCTCTGCTATCAGGGTGTTATCAGGTGCAAAATGAGTCTCTTTGAGGACGACTCCAAGCTTGCGGCAGTAGTGGAGGGGGAGGAGGCTAGAATTTGCCCTGCAGGGGGATCTGGATACTCTAGAGGGGTGGTCACGCACCTGGAAGCTGAAATTTAACTCCAATAAATGCAAGGTGCTTCACCTAGGGCATAGGCACCCAGATCATGTGTACACCCTAGGGGGGACGTTCTACAGGCCTCAGCTGGGGAAAAAGACCTCGGAGTTCTGGTGGATGTCAAAATGAATAATTCTGAGCAATGCAGGAGGGCCACAGCCAAGGCCAATAGAATGCTAGGCTGTATCACCAGCAGGGATCACCCCAAGAAGCAGGGAGGTGATTCTGCTGCTGTACAACAGCCTTGTTAGACCACACCTCGAGTACTGCATGCAGTTTTGGTGACTGCACCTAAGGAAGGACATCTTTTGCCACCAGCCTGGCTGCTCTCACCCCACCCTCCCCTCCTCCATATCCTTACCTTACCCCCCTCCTCTCCTTTCCCTCATTTTCTTACCTCCTGCTTTCTGCCCTTCCCCTTTCATTCTACCACCCCCTTTTCACCTTTTTTGGCCTCTTCTTTCCATTTTTCCCTCACCCTTGTCTGTTCGAATTTAACTTGTGATCCTAGACCCTATGTACGAAACAAATGTCTATTGTTACGTGATACCAATGTCTTGACGTGGAACCTTTGTAAAAGAGCCCTGGGCTCAAAGGTAACTTGTAATCCTATAATTTAAATAAATAAATAAATAAAAATCTTGCTACAGAAGCAGGTCCAGAGGAGGGCTACTAGGATGATCTGGGAGCTGGGGGATAGGACATATGAGGAGCAACTTGGGGAGCTCAACCTTTTCTCGCTGGAGGAGAGGAGGGACGGGGGGGATATGATTGAGGTCTTCAGGTACCTGAAGGGAGTGAATAAGGTAAGCCTAAATAGTTTCCTTCAGAGGAAGGAGTCAGCAGGGGGCACAACTGGAGGGGGGAAGACTTTGGGGGGAAAGGAGGAGGCAGTACTTCACTGAAAGAGTGGTGGAACCATGGAATGCACTACCTGAAGAGCTGGTGGAGGTATCTATGGTGGAAGGGTTCAAGAGGGACTGGGACGAGTATAGGTGGGGGGGAAGTGGAGGAATACTTCCCACTCCACCTTGTTTATGCCCTTAAGGTACTTCAATGTTTCTATCATGTTTCCCATCTCCCTCCTCTCCTCCAGCGAGTACATATTGAGGTCCTTTAATCTTTCCTCATCTGTTTTCTGGTGCAAGCTCTGTACTGTCTTAGCTGCCCTTCTCTGGACTGCCTCCACTCAGTCAATGTCCTTACAAAGGTGCGGATTCCATAATTGCACATAGTACTCAAGGTGAGGCCTCACACCCTCTGTTTGCCATCCCACTTCAGCTTGCAGCTCAAAAAAAAATAGCTTGAAAGGTTAGCCATTTGAAAATGTGTGGTATGAGCAGGGAACACAATGGCTTGATGCAAAAGGTGCCATTTATCTTCAATTGTAATTTGACAGAACCTTTGTAACTCACTTGTGAATTTGTTCCTCATAAATAATGGTCCTGCCCCTCTCTCATAACAAAGAATGCCACATTCTAAGTCTGGCCTTTGCTTAAATGTCCCCTATATATGCACTTATACCTAACTACAAGTTAGAAACTGTGGCTTTTGCCATTTGCATTTGAATGACACATAATGCTTTCTTATGTTTCCAGAGCACTTCATTTCTTTCATTTGCTTAGTGCTGTCGACCACTGCCCTCCATTTCCCCATCCCCGCAACCAGCATCCAATTACACCCTCCCGCTCTGTCCCTCTGCATGCTGTCCTCCCCGCACCCTCTGTTCCCCCTCCTGGCATCCAATTAAACCCTCCCAATCCCTCCCTCTGCATCCTGTCCACCCTGTGGCCTCTGTACTCACATCCAATTAAACCTTCCTGCATCTTCTCTCTGTGTGCTGTCCACTCCACACCCTCAATTACCCATCCCCCTCTAACACGATACACCCGCTACATATACCATGCAGGGAAACATTCAGCATTGACAAATGCTTGTTATGAATGTGGCTTGTTGCTGTCTGATAGGCCTCACTTCATTTTGGTGTCACCCCCTCCTTTTTTCAGTACAAGGCCCCAGTCTCTTGCTTTCAGACCACTTGCATAGACAAACCATCTGTGTTGCATGCTGGGAGCCATGGCAAAGCTGAATAGTACAGTTGCATGCCTGTAGCACCAGACACCCAACAGTAGCCTGGAATTCTGCCCCCTCAGCCTGTGGAGCCAGGTTAGCAGATGGTGATCTGTAACCAATGTGCGCTCCCTTACTTATAAATATATCTGTACCTTTTCATGTACTCAGACTGTACCCAGACATCCTTTTTCAATTGCAACATAATCTTTCACCCTGATTAGTTTCTAGCTGAGGCATGTAATTAGGTGTTCATCCCCCATGGGTGCAGCCTAGCTAAGAACAGTATACAGTCTGTGGTCAGAAGCATACACATGCATGACTAGCACAGGTGCCTTCATAGTCCATCTGTCAGCTGTCCAAATGCTACCTAACAGCACTCAGTATACAGAATCTTACCCCCCCCTTTCAACATATGCCATGGTACAGCTTTACAAATTGGCAGCTCCTGCCACTGTACACTCCCCGGTCTTCAGTCTTCTGACATCCCCACGACCATTTCACAAGCCAAGATTCAGCTTCCATTTGCAGCACCCGCCACTCTGTCTCCTCGCTCTGTCTCTCACTTCAACCCCTCCTCCCCCCAGGCTTTGCATTTACAGCTCCTCTTGGTTCTCACTAATGCCACAGATGCAGCTCCACATAAAGACAGCTTCTTTTCCCCCTGGCTGCCTTTTTTAAAAAAAGAGTCCCATACCCCCTCTTTCAACATATGCCGCAGTGTGGCTTAATACAAATAATGTTAACAAAACAGCAACAGACATCACAACTGGGTACCACTGCAAACTTTACAAGTAACTGTTGGATACCTGGTATATTCACAGAGTGGAGACAGGGTTTCGTGCCCTTTATATTTGGACAGATTTGACTCATTCTTCCCAAATTAAAAGGGCACCCAATTTTTGCTCTGCTAATACCTGAATGACATAAGAATTATACTGCATAAACTGCCGAGTACTGAAGTAACGGTTCAATAAAAGCCCCAAAACTCACCACAGAGCATCTAAATCCCTATAGCTACACCCAGCCTTTAAATGCCAATAGGTGGGTGGTTCATCATCGGGACATAGAGGTTGATGGCAGAGAAGGAGACCATGTAGGATCTGCATCTTTATATCAGGCAGGGAAAATAGGAAGACTGGATCGGCCAGGCAGTCCCTAAAAATGATGTTTCCCTGCTTAATATAAGCCCCCTTCCATGGCATGTGTCTGTATAGTCAGCCAGTTGTCCTTGACCACCATGCCCTGACCCCCCATTTTGCCATTGGCCAGTCACATTCTCCAACACCCATGATTTCAGGGGAAAAACTCATTTTTCCCCCTGGAGTAAGGGGTAGGTAGGAAAAACATAAAAAGAAGTTTGTTTTGAGTAAAACTAAAGCCCCCAAAACTCACCACAGAACATCTACAACCCTAGAGCTTCTGGGGCCTTGTAGCCCGCAGACCCCCAGACTTTACATGATAATGGGTGGGTTGGTTCGTCACAACATTGTTGGTCAGTCCAGACACTTGACCTTGGCCCCTGACCCCCCATTGGCCAGTCAGATTCTCCCACACCCATGACATCAGGGGACAATTTGTTTACCTCTGGAATCAGGCATAGGAAAGACATACCAAAAGTGCATTTTCTCTTCAACAAAAGCACCAAAACTCACCATGGAGCATCTAAAACCCCTAGAGCTTAGGGGGGCCTTGTGGTCCCCAACCCCCCACCCCAATATTGATCAGATGACTAGATTTTTTGTACTTGGGAGCTGGCAACCCTGCTTTCCATTTGCAGCACCCATAACTCTGTCTCCTCACTTTGTCTTTGTGTCTTTGTGTGTGTGTGTGTCTGTCTGTCTGTCTGTCTGTCTGTCTGTCTGTCTGTCTGTCTGTCTGTCTGTCTGTCTCTCTCTCTCTCTCTCTCTCGCTCACCTTCCCCCCAGGCTTTGCATTTACAGCCACTCTAGGCTCTCACTAATGCTGCAGGTGAGGTTCCATGTAAAGGCAGCTCCTCGCTACTTCTCTTCCCACTGGCTGCCTTCTTTAAAAAAAGAGCCTCGTAGGGCATAAATAATTTAAAATAACTGCCACTGGCTTCTTTTCCTCCCCTGTCTCCCACCCATACAGAGTAAGCCGCAGCCTAAGCTCTATGCAGGCTGGGAGTTTGGAGCAACCATAGCCACTCTCACTGTAGCACGGTTGAACTGTCGGCCTGGCCACACTGCAGCCCCACTTGCCACCAATTGCAGCTGCCCCAGCAATTCTCAGAGCTCAGGAAGCCCCCATTACACCCCAAGAAAGGGTTAAAATATTTATTTATTTATTTAAGAGTTTCACCAGGAAGGCATACTGAGCGGAGTACCGCTTGATTCCAGATGCATCCTGGGGGAAGGGGAAGAGGACAAGTACAGCAATTGAGACACAAGGATTACAGTGCAGATAATTTACAGTGCAGAATATAACAGGATTTTACAGTACAGTAACAGAGTTATAAAAACAAAGCTGGCCTAGCCACCTCAGGAGCTAGCCCACTAGACCACCAGGGCTATTATTAACATTGTGGCCCCCTGGGTACTTTCTAACCCCTCTGACTAACAATAACTACTTTATTTTTAACAAAAGGGCTACTAGCCCCCCTCCAAAGCCTTCACTAGCCATCCTGGGCTACTACATAAGTTACTGGCCATTTGGCTACCACTAAGGGCAAAGGTTTTGTTTAGCAAAGCCTCCCTTCCCAAATCACACTTCCTTTCCTCTGCATCTTCTCTTTAATTGTTTTCCTTCTATCTAACCTATTTTTTCTTTTTATTTCTACAGGTCTGACAGGATGAGGACTCCTAGCATAACAGATAAGTGTAACTTTATTGCTATCCTATTCCTTACGACCTGTGGGATCCCCTAAGAGCTGTGGAGCCTTTGTGACCCCTTTTTCTATCTTTATTTTACAGGTACATTGGCATCACCTCTTTGGATGCCTACCCTGGTCCCTGTGGCAGGTAAGGCCCTATATTTTACACTATTTTTGGTGCATTGACAGTAATGGGTGTAATGTGTTCTCCATTACAGACACCCTGAGAAATTATTTATATTGTTCCCTTTTTTGTTGAGTAAAAGTGGATTAATCACGATTAAAAAAAAAAATGCAGGTTTTCATTCTTCACATCTTTCACGTAGAGGCAACGCGGTCTACCGCTTAAAGCCCTGGCAGATTGGAAATTGAACCTTGCTTGAGACAAATACTTACTGTGTTACCTTTAGCAGGTCACTTAAACTCTTTGTGATCTAATACATCAAGCTGCAGAAATGAGTAGAAGCAGGTTGCCACTAGAAACAAGCAATTGTCAATGCCAAATGTCTTGCTGGCATTGGCATTGGTAGTGTAGGAGTTACAGAGCTGCATAATAGGAATGGCAGTGAAGTATTGAACTTGAAGCCAACCCCACCACACCATGCGGATACTGACAGGCATTGGGGTGTGCCTTTGGGTCATCAGGCATAATGGCCACGCCATTTCACCACACCCTACCCTGCAGACACCGACAAGTGTCACGGTGTGCCTTGGGATCTTTGGCCATTATGTTCACCCCATTCCATCAGGAAATACGGTGAGATGGGTGCTGTATAGGAAAATGGGGTGAACTTTGGGGGTGAAGAGTCCAAGACACACCTCGATGCCTCTCACTGGCTGCAAGGTGTGGGTGGGGGTGGAATGGTATGAGCATTACAGGCAACAATCCTAAGTCACACCCCTGATGCATGTCAGTCTCTACAGGTTGGGGTGTTATGGTCGGAAACCCTAATGCCTCAGGTGTTCGTTGGTATTTTCACTCCAAATTTTCAACATGGTTTTTTTGTGACCCCCACCTAATGAACAGTGGCAGTATCACTTTGTTAGCCAAAAGCTGATTTTGCACAGTGACTACGCCATTTGGCACCACAGGTGCGAAAACACATTTCGAACAGGATGTGAAAAATTACAGCTGTACTGTTCATGGAGAGGTGTAAAAATGGCAATGTTGAAAATCAGCAGTGAAAATATTAAAATAACTGGTGAAGTCACGAGTATGCATAGAAACTGTGCAAAGCACACCCATAATGTAATTAGTGTGGGGATTTTTTACAGCAGATTGTCAACACAGGCATTTTGGGACCTCCGCTCATGAACAGTGTCACTGTGATTTTCTGAATCTGTCCCAAACAGTGATTTCCCACAGCGACCACGCATTTCTGCGCTGAAAGTACAAAAACACATTTTGGCCATGGTGTGAAAAATGATAGCTGTACTGTTCATAAGGAAGTGTGAAAAAATGCCAGTGGTGAAAATCTGGACTGAAAATACTACAAATTCATGAACTTACGAGGGTGCGTGGAAATTACGCAATGCTCGCTCATAACACAGTCATTTTATGGGCTTTTGTCACCAAATTTTTAACATAGCCATTTGAAGACATCTGCTCATGAACAGTGTCACTGTGATTTTCTTACTCTGTCCCAAACATTGATTTCGCACACCGACTGCGCCATTGTGCGCTACATGCACAGAAACACATTTTGGGTGAGATGTGAAAAATGACAGCTATACTGCTCATAAGGAGGTGTGGTAAAATGGCAATGTTGAGAATCTGGAGTGAAAATATTAAACATTTGCGAACTTACGAGCGTGCATAGGAACTGCGCAACGCACACTCGTAAATTAGTAATTTTTGGGAATTTTTTCACCAAAGTTTCAACATAGGGTTTTTGGGGGCCTACCTCATGAACTGTGACACTGTCGGTTCATAAATTGGTCCCAAAAGGTGGTTCCGCGGAGTGACTGTGAAATCACCTTCCGGGGCAGATTAACACCATGACGGTGCCAGAATTCATAAGGAGGGGTCCCAAAAACCCAATGTTGAGAATTTGGTGCCAAAATTCCAAAACATGCCTAAGCTATGCATCAAAGTTGAAACCCCCCTATTTATTCCATTATACAGCTTGTCAGCATTTCCTCAGTTCGTGGCCAGCTTTGAAGAGTGCAGACGTGTTCCCGGTCCACCAAAGATCATCACGCCAGACTCCGGAGGTAAGTATGGGGTGGGGTGAGGTGGGGGTGTGGGGAGGTAGGGTGCACAGAGGGTGAGTGCAGGTGCGGGAAGGGGGCAAGACAAGCAACGAGGGACAGTTTTTTTGTGTTTAGGTCTTTTCTTCTTTTAGGAAGACGACGCAGGACTTTTGCCACGTTGGGGTGGGCTCCCAGCGTGGCAGCTGGAACTTTGGTTTTTGGGAGGCAGTGGAGCTGAGGGGGGATTGGACACCCCCATCAGCCATACAGCTCCCAGCGTGGGCTCCCAGCGTGGCACCTGGAAGTGTGTTTGCGGTGCCAGCAGACGGACATTTGTCACACTGGGGTGGGCTCCCAGTGTGGCACCTGGAAGTGTGTTGGGTGGGGCGCTGAGCCAACAGTGGATTCAGCACCCTCGTCAGTCGTAGTTCACTTCAAACTGAATTTATGTTCCAGGAAGAGAAAGCAGAGATGTATACAAGCAGGATTGCCGGCAATATGCTAATCAACACTATCTTATCACTGCTGACTGAAGCAGTCTCTCCCTTTCAACTCTATGCCACTGCATTTTCAACTGCTGTTATAGTCAGCTGCAGCATTCATTGGTGAACTGTGGCTGCGCCTGCAAACACACTGACTGAATTGGAAGACAGGGTGCCATACCTACAAAAACACGGATGATGGCACTATGTTTCTTGCACATGCATGCAAGCAAACATAAAAAGCTGTTGCATCTTAGCTGAGCTGTCATGGGTAAGTATTGTAAAAAAGTGTTTTTTTTATTCCATGCTACAAACCATACTTTTTGCTTTATCAATTTGCCAAAGCTCATAACTGTCATGGTCACTGATCTTCAAAATGTTTTCAGTCAGCTTTGGCCATTTGCTTTGTCTACCTTTCCTTGTCTCAAAGATGAATCCTATAGTAGACATGTGACCAACTTTTATTTATTCATTTGAAAACTGGTAACAGGGAAAGGTGCACTGAGCTAGGAGTCATTTCCAGGCACAACACGGGGGGGGGGGGTGTTCAAAGGTATTAACAGTTACAGATATGTAGAGGTAATCTCATGAGAACCAGATGGCATATTTCATTTTTGTGTGTTCACTTGTGCTTCTGCAAGGAATGTCTTGGGACTATAGGGCATTTAAGAGGAGTGTCACTGCCAAGCCAATTATAGTTGAAACTGCAACGGGCTTGGCAGTGTACACCAATGACCAGCCACTCTGGTCATGACACTAGTTCAGCTTTGCTGTCATGGCACATCCTCTAGTTAAAAGAAATTAACCGCTCCAATGAGAACGATTCATTTCTCTCTGTTGCTGTAACTCTGGCCATGCACATTACAGTGCACACTAATGCACCTGGCTGAAGTTAAGGCCATTGTACTTTCTGTCCCTGTCTTCAGTCCTCTGAACCTCCCCCCCAAAAGCTTCAGCATTAGCTGTGGTGCAGCTTTCTCACCTGGTCCTCGCTCCTCTGCCCCATCCCCCGCTTCAACATTAGCTACAGTGTGGCTTTCTCCCCTGGTTCTCACTCCTCTGCCCCCCACCCCAAGGCTTCAACATTAGCCACAGTGTGGCTTTCTCTCCCAGTGCTAATGTATCTGGATCCCCTGTATTAGCTGTGCTGTCTCCTTGCACTTATACCTCTGCTTCAGCATGGTCAGAATCCCGACCTGTGGAATTAGAGTGGGAACTCGACGATTTATTCCAGTCTGGCATGGCAACTGTATATGATCGCAAAGCAGTAAGCTGAGCTGGGAACAATGTGCACCTTGTTAGTGGGGTATAAACCTTAGGAAACAACCCAGGCAGAACCTGGCAGTTGTTTGACCCACAGTGAGCGGGTGATGTACTCTCTCAAACTCCATGGCTGGTACTGCAGCGGAGGACTGCAAAATGGACAAGGACCGAGAACCTGGACAGGGACAGGTAACCCGAGAGGATGGTGCGGAATTGTTTACATGCACTGCCGGGCACCACTATTGCATCCCTGCAGATCCAACACCTTCCTTCCTTTCCACCCGCAGCCCAGCATGGCACCACATTGCAAGTTTCTGTGTATAATATTATTCGGAGTCATGAGATGACAGCCCTCCACTGCAGGGTCGGACACACCACCGTGGTTCCTCCTCAAAGCCAAAATACAAAGTTAGGAGTTGCAGCTCACACCGGGCTGGTTCCCCTGCTCTTGGAACACACCCTGAAGAAACCTTGCTGTCCGAGACCCCGCCCACCAGCTCAGCATGCATTACATCACTCCACGAAACAAGTATGTTCAAAATGCAGGATCAACAAATTGTTTAACAAGCATCAAATGTTCGGCATTGATAAATGCTTGTTTATTCACTTAATTGGTGATTCCAGTACTCCTTGAGTTGTTTGGCTCAGCCAGGACCTCAAATCCTCACCTGTCCTACCACACATATCCAAGGGCAGCAGTCATATAATATGCAGGTGAAAAATGAAAAATAGAAAAGCATAAGAAAACAGAGAATTAATAACATCAAAGTGTGAGGGACAAGCTCATTCACACACCTACTGAGTACAGTGATATCACTGGGCATGAGAGTGAAGCTTCACTAATCTCAGAGTACCCACGAAGTGTGTGAACCAGAGAATTTTTCTCAGTCTGATGTTCCCTTATTTTTTGTAATGTGTCAGATAGCATGATTTTACCAGTTACCTTAACCAGGAATGCAGAACTGGAGAACAGTGTTTAAAGGTCCACACATGAAATGAAACTTCAACCAAAAATCATTAAAAAAGGTAATGGTTTAAAGCAAGCAGTTTCAAAACATAAAAGTATTGCAGTTTTTGTTTTCTTTGCTCCAGTTATTAAATATGTTTTTTTTTTTTCTGCAACTACATTTTATTCTTACTTTTTTTTAAACTCTTATCTGTCAGGCTTACTCTGAGTCTGAGTACATGACAGACCTATGCTTTAGTGGCTTGCTTTAGTTGTAGTTTACAATGATGAAGTTAACCCTGCTATTGTAAATATAGTTCAAGACAAAGATTATCTGGAGAGACATTGAGCCAGTAGCTGTCCAAAAGGTACTGGTGGTGACCTGATTAGTCAAAATCAATTGCTTCTCTTCCTGTTGGTGTTGCTCTGTGATGATGAACACTGAGGGCTGGGTTATCAAAGGGATGCATGATTGCAGCTCAAAGGCTTGCACTAAACTTGTACTAGCACCAGGCTTGGTGACTGCTACATTCATTCAGACTAAAGGAGAAACAGTGGGCTAGCACCAGGACTCAGCATTGGTGCTCTATTAAACCAAATACACAAAAACGAAACAAAAATAAGCACCCAAGACAAAAATGGACTGCACCAATGAGATATCAAAAGTCAGCTCACCTTTTTTTATTCAGTGCTCAGAGTGAAAAAGAACACAGCTATGAACATGGTCATTCGGCACTTCAGCTCATTGTCAATGACTAGTGAGGGCAGCAGTGTGACAAAACGGCGTCTTTATACCATATGTGCACCACTGACAGCTCCTATGGTGGCTGGCTAAGAAGGTGAAAGGAGGGCAGTGCCGGTCACCATATCAGGATTCACTGGACATCCTCACACACTTTGGTAAGAGGGGGTGTGATGGGTGGTGGTCTGTGTGCAGGTGGAGTGGGTGGAAGGATGCTGGAGCACTAATGCTTACCTTTAAATATGTCAATGGGCATTTAGGTGTGGGAGAAGCTAGCCACTGGACACCAGGGAGTTCTGTATCATTGTACACAGGTGCCCGTGGGGCTGGGAGTGTCACTAAATGCCATGGATATTGAATAGTACATGGTATGGGTGATCGGGGGGGTGCAGGGTGCCAGGCTGCCTGTAGACACCAGGGACAGCATGTTTGACAATATGATGGGTGACTGGGGGTGGGTGCTGCAGTACAGCCACCCTGTCCTTTGGCAGAACAGGGGCTCAGACTTAGGCCCAATTAAGTCATGGTTTTTGGCGGTGGTAAATAGTGCCACTTTGGAGGCTGTTTACCACTGTTGCAAACCGTTGAAAATGCTGCTGTGCCTGTATGCAGGAGAGGACACCCTTATTTACATGGGAATAGTGGTATTTTACTGCCTGGGTGCAGCCAGGTTTAGGGTTCCGTATTTGGGCCTTTGAATACAGCTCCACCCCAAATGCAAGCTGCCAACCCAGTAGCACCAGTACAGTACACAGTAGCACTGGGGCTAATGTTTGAATATCAGGCTTCAGATGTCTGTCCATGCTCTATTATTGCTCACAGATGGGCACACACATAGCATTCAAAAGGGGTTTTCATGTTCTCCAAAAACTTCCCAATGGTTTTATGTTAGGAACACCTTTAAGAAAACAGTGAAAAAAATACTAGTCATTTATTATAAAAGTATAGTATTTTTCTTCTCCTTGTCATGTTTTAAAGGGCACAGATTAACTAGATAGTTTACTCAGACAGTAGCTGAAAGCTAGTCAGTCTTGTTTCTGAAAATCACATAAAGTCTAAGTGACTAGCACTTGTTCCTATGAAGAAACTCCCACACTCCCAAAGCTAGTGCTCTGCAGATACAGTGGTATCTACCATATATGAATTGGGGAACCATGCCTTGCTGACTCAGTTTCTATTTTTAAAAGGGTCAGATTTCCATAAACAACTGCTAATAATCTCCTTTCTGTGGTATGAATACTAGCTAATCAGTAG
This sequence comes from Neoceratodus forsteri, assembly GCA_016271365.2. Lineage (NCBI taxonomy): Eukaryota > Metazoa > Chordata > Ceratodontiformes > Ceratodontidae > Neoceratodus > Neoceratodus forsteri. Next base: position 301,964,667 of record JADMNL010000023.1, on the reverse strand, counting down.
TCTGCACCTGACTAAAAATGCATACTGGAGACGTGACACAGATTCAGTCTCCAGCAAGGCTATAAACAGCATCATATATCATGCACTATTGAGGAACTACTATAAAAGCTTTTACAAAGGCTTACAGAGATTTTCTGTTTTTTGGCAGCAAATTCTTAGTTGGTATCAGCAGGACTCAGTTACACAAGCATTCTCAAAAATGTTTAATTTTTAGCCCTTCTGTATTTTATTAATTAAGATATTTTCATTAAAGGCTTGTGATTTCTGAGCAGGATAACAGTAGGAACAAGCATTTGTCAATGCCGAATGTTGATTGCGTTGGTCTGTTGAGCTCGCGCAGTGGGCTTCTGTCACTGGCTCAGTCTGTTTGTACCAGTGCTGCAGGCTGCTCTTTTGTACTGGGCTGCTGCGTGCATTGGCACCTTGTTCTGCCGAGGAAGAAATACGCAGCTGTCCCGACAGAGCTCCATTGAGGTGGCTCACTCCCCGTCTCACTCGCTCATTCTGTTTCTCCTGGCGCTGCAGGCTGCCCTTTTGTACTGGGCTCCTGCCTGTGTTGGTGGCTTTTTCTACCCACAAAGAAATCCACAGCTGTTCTGACAGAACTCCGTTGAGGTCGCTCACTCCGCCTGTCTCACTCACTCATTCTGGTTCTCCTGGTGCTGCAGGCTGCCCTTTTGTACTGGGCTCCTGCCTCTGTTGGTGCCTTTTTCTGCCCACAAAGAAATCTGCAGCGGTCCTGACAAAGATCCATTGAGCTCGCTCACTCCTCTTCTCTCACTCGCTCATTCTGTTCTGGCAGCACTGCAGGCTGCCCTTTCTCTGGGCTTCTGCCTGCGTTGCTGCCTTCTTATGCACATAAAGAAATTTGCAGCAGTTACAATATAGCTCTGTTGAGCTCACTCACTCACTCATTCTGGTTTTCCTGCCACTGCAGGCTGCCATTTTGTACTGGGCCCCTGCATGCATTGCTGCTTTTTTCTGCCCACAAACAAATCTGCAGCAGTTCCAACAAAGCCCCGTTGAGCTCACTGACTCCCCTTCCCTCACTCGCTCGTTCTGTGTCTCCTGGCACTGCATGCTGCCCTTTTGTACTGGGCTCCTGCCTGCATTGGCGGCTTTTTGTGACCAGAAAGAAATCTGAAGCAGTCCCAACGCAGCTCCACTGAGCTCGCTCACTGCCCGTCTGTCACTCTTGCATTCCGTTTCTGCTGGCGCTGCAAGCTGGCCTTTTGTACTGGGCTCCTGCCTGCATTGCCGCATTTTCTGCCCACAAAGAAATCTGCAGCAGTCACATTAGAGATCCGTTGACCTTGCTCACTACCACTCTGTCACTCACTCATTCTGTTTGTCTTGGCGCCGCAGACTGTGCTTTTGTATGGGGCTCCTGGCTGCGTTGGCACCTTTGTCTGTCCACAAAGAAATCTGCAGCTGTCCTGAAAGAGCTCCATTGAGGTTGCTCAGTCTCCCTCTCTCATCGCTCATTCTGTTTGTCCTGGCGCTACAAGTTGCCCTTTTGTACGGGGCTCCTGCCTGCATTGGCCCCTTTTTCTGCCCACAAGGTAATCCCAGCAGTCCTGACAGAGCTCTGTTGAGCTCACTAAATCCCCTTGTCTCACTCGCTCATACTGTTTGTCCCACCGCTGCAGGCTGCCCTTTTGTACTGGGCCCCTGCCTGTATTGATGCATTTTTCTGCCCACAAAGAAATCTGCAGCAGTCCTGACAGCACTCGTGAGTTCGCCATCCCTTCCCTCACCTCGCTCTCGTCTGTTTCTCCCAGTGCTGCAGGCTGCCCTTTGTACTGGGCTTTTGTGTTGGGGCCTTTGTATGCCCATAAACAAATCTGCAGCAGACCCAACAGAGCTCAGTTGAGCTCAGTCACTCCCCCTTCTCACTCGGTCGATCTTAATCTGTCCCAAACACTGACTTCCCAGAGTGACCGTGCTATTGTCCGGCAGGAGTGCAAAAACATATTTTAGCCAGGATGTGAAAAATGACAGCTGCAGTGTTCATAAGGAGTTGTGAAAAAATGCCACTGTTGAAAATGTGGCATGACAGTATTACAAATTTGCGAAATTACAAGGGTGCGTGGAAACAGTTCAACACACGCTTGTAACACAGTCATGTTATGGCAGTCCCAACAAAGCTCTGTTGAGCTCGCTCACTCCCCTTCTCTCACTCGCTCATTCTGTTGTGCCGGCACTGCAGGCTGCCCTTTTCTACTGGGCTTCTGCCTGCGTTGCTGCCTTCTTATGCCTACAAAGAAATTTGCAGCAGTTACAATACAGCTCTGTTGAGCTCACTCACTCACTCATTCTGGTTTTCCTGCCACTGCAGGCTGCCCTTTTGTACTGGGCTTTGCCTGCATTGGTGGCTTTTTCTGGCCAGTAGGAAATCTGAAGCAGTCCCGACACAACTCCACTGAGCTCGCTCACTTCCTGTCTGTCACTCTCGCATTCCGTTTCTGTCAGCGCTGCAAGCTGGCCTTTTGTACTGGGCTTCTGCCTGCATTGCCACATTTTCTGCCCACAAAGAAATCTGCAGCAGTCACACTAGAGCTCTGTTGAGCTCACTCACTACCGCTCTGTCACTCACTCGTTCTGTTTCTCTTGGCACCGCAGACTGCACTTTTGCATGGAGCTCCTGGCTGTGTTGGCAACTTTGTCTGTCCACAATGAAATCCACAGCTGTCCCGACAGAGCTCCCTTGAGGTAGCTCAGTCTCCCTCTCTCATCACTCATTCTGTTTGTCCTGGCGCTGCAAGCTGCCCTTTTGTACGGGGCTTCTGCCTGCATTGGCGCCTTTTTCTGCCCACAAAGAAATCCCAGCAGTCCTGACAGAGCTCCATTGAGCTCACTAAGTCCCCTTGTCTCACTCGCTCGTACTGTTTCTCCCACTGCTGCAGGCTGGCCTTTTGTACTGGGCCCCATGCCTGTAGTAACGCCTTTTTCTGCCAACAAAGAAATCCGCAGCAGTCCTGACAGCGCTTCAGTGAGTTTGCTCACTCCCCCTCCCTCACTCGCTCTCTCGTTCTGTTTCTCCCAGTGCTGCAGGCTGCCCTTTTGTACTGGACTCTTGTGTTGGGGCCTTTGTCTGCCACAAACAAATCCACAGCAGTCCCAACAGAGCTCAGTTGAGCTCGGTCACTCCCCCCGTCTCACTCGGTTGCTCTTAATCTGTCCCAAATACTGATTTCCCAGAGTGACCGTGCTATTGTCCGCAGGAGAGCAAAAACATATTTTAGCCAGGATGTGAAAAATGACAGCTTTAGTGTTCATAAGTAGTTGTGAAAAAATGCCACTGTTGAAAATGTGGCGTGACAGTATTACAAATTTGCGGAGTTACAAGGGTGCATGAAACAGTTCAACGCAAGCTTGTAACACAGTCATGTTATGGAGTTTCATCACCAAATTTTCAACATAGGATTTTAGGACCTCTGCTCAGGAACAGTGCCACTGTCATTTTCTTAATCTGTCCCGAACACTGATTTCCCACAGTGACCCACGTTATTCTGCGCCAGAACTGTGAAAACACATTTCGGTCAGGATGTGAAAAATGACAGCTGTACTGCTTATAAGGAGGTGTGAAAAAATGGCACTGTTGAAAATCTGGTGTGACAGTATTACAAATCTAAGACGTTACAAGGGTGCATGGAAAGTGCGAAACGCACACATGTAACACAGTCAATTGACGGGCTATCATCACCAAATTTTCAACATAGGCATATTAGGACTTCTACTCATGAACAGTGTCACTGTCATTTTCTTAATCTGTCTTGAACACTGATTTTCCACAGCGACCATGCTATTCTGCACCAGAAGTGCGAAAACACATTTTGGCCAGGATGTGAACAATGACAGCTGTACTGCTCACAAGGAGATGTGACAAAATGCCAATGTTGAAAATCTGGCATGAAAATATTGTAATTTAGTAAGTTACGAACGCATATAGCAACTGCTAATGCACGTCAGAAACAGTACTTGATTTTTCCACTAAATTTGCAACATAGGCTTTTTAGAGCCCACCTCATGAACACTGGCACTGTCATTTCATTAATCGGCCCAAAGGGTTATTCTGCGCAGTGACCGCGAAACCACCTTCCGGGGCTGATTAACGCCTTGACAGTTCAAGAATTCATGAGGAGGGGTCCCAAAAACTCCATGTTGAAAAATCTGGTGTAAAAATTCCCAAAAATGCCCAAGATATGCAATAAAGTTGAAAAAACCCTATTTATTACATTATACAGCTTACCGGCCTTTCTTCAGTTTGTGGTCAGCTTTGAAGAGTGCAGCGTGTTTCCGGTCTGGCGAAGATCATTGCGCCATGCTCCGGAGGATATAGGGTATGGGGGGTGGGGAGGCAGGGTGCGAGTGGTGGGTGCGGGTTGTGGGGGCCAGAGAGACTACGAGGACCATTTTTTTTCAGGTACAAAACCCAAAAAGACTTTGAGGACGTTTTTCATTTACAGGGCATGTGGCATGCTGGGTGGGCTCCCAGCATGCCACCAGACTCTTGTTTTGGGGGTAGCTGTAACCGACGGGGATTGGGCTACCCCATCAGCAAACAATAAAGGAGCATGTGGCATGCTGGGTGGCCCAGCATGCCACCAGAGTTGTTTTGGAGGGACCAGCCATAGCCGATGGGGACTGGGTACCCCATTGGCAAACAACAAAGGGTGTGAGAATTCATTTCTGCCGATGGGGATTGGGCACCCGTTGGCAGGCAATAAACTGGGGTTACATTATGCCGACGGGATTGAGCCTCCTGCCGACAAATAAACATGAGGTATATTGTTTGTGAATATGGCAGCAAGCCACCCCAGTGTTCACAAACAATATCACAGATCCTACATCCTGCCCTGCAATGATGGAGTTCGTCCTCATTGCAGCGATGACTGACGCTGTATCGATGAGGCAGCCCCAGATTGCAGTGGCTGATTTTTAGAAAGTTGTGGCACGCTGGCTGAACTAGTGTCAGCAGCAGCATGCCATGACATTGGGGGATGGGGGACAATCCTTTGCAGGCTGTGGGGGCATTGGGCACAACAGTGCCGTGCCTCCACAACCTGCTTGTGGAGAAAGCTGACACAACATGTTTCTTGTACATGCATGCAATCAACATAACAAATGAAGTCTAAGGGGCTCTGGTAATTGCCAGAATTGCTGGAATTGTGCATTGGTAAAATCCAGAACAGCTGGATAGGCTGGCTTGGTGAAACAGGAGCAAAGTTGGTCATTTTGGCAGTTCCAGAGTTTACCATTTGCAATTGCACATGATAAGGGTAAAATCCAAAACTGAGCCAGAAAAGCCACCCTAACTAATGTAAAAGCACTGCACTGGCTGGAACAGTTGTCCTGGCTCCTAGAATCACCCCACCAACCTGAATGTATATCCTGACCTCCAGCAATAACCCTCACCTGCTAGCATGCCCCCTTAAGTAAAGGACTAGTCACCCAAAGCACATAATGACCACCCTAGGACTGAAATGCCCACCATGTAGGTCAGGGCATTAATGCCCCCTGTGTGCCAAAATGCCCACACCAAGGCTGCAGTGCCATCCCTGAGGCTGAAATACACTCTATGTGGCCTCATTGCCCACCCTAGGGCCAGAATGTCCACATTGTGTGCCAGGGTCATAATGCCTACCCTACAGTCTATAATGCCCATCCAGTGTGCTACAGTGCCCCCTCATGCAGCAGTGTCCACCCAAGGGCTGGAATACCTACCCAAGGAGCAGGAATGTCTACCCTAAGTGACACAGTGCTCACCCTAGAGCCTAAATGACCACACTGGTGCTTGAAAGTTTGTCCTACACTATAGCCAAAATGCCCGTATACTGTGCCTCAGTGCCAAACCTAGGGCTGGAATGCTCATCCAGGTGACTAGAATTTCTGCACTGAGCCCATCCAAGGGCTGCAATTCCCACACTAAAGTCAGAACAGCCAGCTTGGTTAAAGTAAAAAAAAATGACCCTCACTCTTCAGAATGACTGCCCCGACCCCCAGAATGATCCCACCCACCAAATTACTCCCCACCTGCTAAAACTGGCTGCTTAAAGTCCAGAGTTTCCACCTTAATAATGAAATTGTCTTCCATGAAAAGCATTGCAACTACCATTGGGCCAGAGGGTGGAATGCCCACCTGAGGCTGGAATGCCCACCCTTTATGCCTGAACATACACACAAAGGCTAGAAAGAACATTATGTTCAGAATGGCCACCCTGTGTGCCACTGCCCAAATGCCTGGCCTATGAGCTGGAATGTCCATCCCAGGGCAGAATGTACATTCCTTGTGCTTGAATGTACTTATGGGGTGATGGAATTGCCATCCTGGTGATAGAAGCCCACCCTGGACGCATGACTACTCACCCAGTGTGTCTCAGTGCCCCACTAGGGCTGGAGTATCCACTCTAGGGCTGAAATATCCACCCAAGTACATGAATGTCCATGCTAGGGCTGAAGTGGCCACCTTGGGTGCTAGAATGATGACTTGCTGTGCTCAATGGCCACACTAGGGCCAAAATGGCAATGCTGGAGATCAGAAGGTCTACTCCATGGCCAGAAGGCATCCAGCAGATTAAAGTCCCCCATAATCACTACTTCCCCCATGCTTATCATTCCGCAGATTTTCTACCCAAAACCCTGTCAACTCCTCCCCCTATGTTGTTTGTCTATCACCAGACTGTTTGGATCCTAAGGTGGGTATTTCCACCCTTGGGTGGGCACAATCTCAGTACCCTCAGTGCAGGCATTCAGCTCACCAGGGTGAGCATTCCAGTCCATTGGTGGGCACTGAGGACAGCCTAGGTTCACTGGGGCTTCAATAACTAGCCTAGGGCTGGAATGGCCCCCAAGGGGATGAAATGCTCTTCCTAGGGACACAATGTCCAACCTGGGCTGAAACCTAACCCTCTGTGCTTCAGTGCTTACTTTGGGGCTAGAATACCCACCTTGTGTACTTCAGTGCTTACCTTGTGTCCAGAATGCCCACCCTTGGTGCTTTAATGCTTACCCTGCCACCAGAATGCCCACCCTTTGTTCCCAAATGATCACCGTAGGGCCTAATTACCCACAATGTGTACCTGAATGACTACCCTAGGGCTCAAAATACCCACCGTTTTGGTGGAAATGACCAACCAATGGTTGAAATGCTCACCCTGGGGACCAGAATGCCCTACTTGGGGGATGGAATGACCACTCTAGGGCTGGAATGACCACTCTCTGTACCTCAGGGCCAAAACCCAAACCCTAGTTTCTAGAATAACCACTCTGTACCTGTATGACCACCGTGGTGCCAGAATGTCCACACTAGGTGCCAGAATGACCAATCATTGGGCATCAGTGCCCACCCTAAGGCTGGAATATCCACCTTGATGGTTGAAATTACCACCCTTTGTGCCTCAGTGCCCACATTGGTGCTGGAATACCCACTCTGGAAGCTGTACTGACCATCCACTGTGCTTTGGTACCCACCCTGGGACTGGAATGCCCATCTTGGGGGCTGAAAATACCACCATGGGAGCCAGAATGACCCACCTTGTGCCTCAGTGACCACCCTGGGGTCAGGATGCCCACACTGGTATCCAATATTACCACCTATTGTACATTAGTTCCCTCACTGGTGATGAAATGAGCACCCTGGTGTTTTATTTATTTATTTATTTACAGTCTCAGAATACAAGTACCTATGAGTCTAAAGACTCTTGTACATAGGTTCCAGGTCATTCAACCAAAAACCATAATACAAACACCTTAAATATTCAAACAAACTGAAAACACAAATGATGCATTGAAGTGTCAAAGACTGTTAAATGGAATACAATCAAAAGGCAAAAAGCTAAACAATAAACATAAACCTACATCAAGTGGGCTAAAATGGGCAGGAGGCAGTATAGCGCAGTGGTCTAAGGCTCTAAGCTGCAAATTTGGTGATATCCAGCAGACCAGATCTGGGTTTGAATCCCACAGCTTCCACTTGCATACTGTGTGATCCTGAGCAAGTCACTTAACCTCCTTGTGCTCCCAGGTTGCTCCTGTAAAAAAGCTTTCAGCTTAGTGTGCTATACCTGGTTAAAAAACAACTAAATAAAAAAAATAAAATTATGTGAATCATAACAAGGACTACAGTCAGGAAGCAGACAGAAATGACTTTGTCAGTTAGGGTGATAGTCAGCCTAAGACAGACTTTTTCCATGAGGGAGCTGAGAGGAAGCTCTGGTGAGGAGTGGAGGAGAGTGTGAGATTATATGGGGACACTCACATTGACTGTGCGTAACAAGGCGCAATCTCAGGAGGTGCTTAAAGGGGCCCAGCCTTGGTGTGTCAAGGGTACCAGTTGGAAGCCCATTTAGCCAACTGGGAGCCCTATAAGTGAAAGATCGTGCGGCCTGATTTGTTCACCAAAAGGGGATTTGGAAGGCATGACTTGATACATTTCTGGTGGTACGAGGGTGAGCTCCACGGGTAAGCAAGAGCTGGGAGTTTGGGGTAAGACCTAAACTAATTTTCTTCCCATATAAGCAGGTGTGGTACCTAGTCCTGTCACTAAGGTTAAACCAGTTTGTCATGGAGTATAGGTATGCTCCATAGTATACAGTATAGGAGTATAGGTGTGGGAATGGCCACTCTAGATGATGGAACGTCCACCCATGGGACAGAATTCCTAGCTAAGAGCTTGAATTACAGTACCAGCCCAGGGCTGCAATGCCCAACCAGGGTGCTAAAATGACTAGACTAGGGCCAGATTGCCCACCCTGGGTCGGGAATGATAACCCTCTGTTCTTCAGTGTTTGCCGTGAAGCTGGAAAGTCTACCCAAGTGCTGGCATGCCCTCTCTACTTCAGAAACACTCACCTCTGTGCCTGAATGACCACCATAAGGCTGTAATGCCTACCCTGGGGATAGAATGACCACTCTTTGTGCCTCAGTACCCACACTAGGACTAGAATGCCCATCCTGTGGGGCTGTAATGCCCATCCTGGGGTCAGTAATGATCAGAGCAGGGACCCTAGGGATGTAATTACAAGCCTAAGGCTAGAATGACCTCCTTTGGGCTAGAATGCCCACCCTGAGCCTGGAAACTAATCCTCTGTGCTCCAACACTTGCCTTGGGGCGGGAATGCACACCTTTCTGCCTGAATGGCCACATCGGAGCCTAAATTCCCACCCTCATCTGAAAGACTACACTAGGGCTTGGAATACCCAAGCTTGGGTGGGAATACCCACCCTAGGGGCTAGGATAACCACTCTAGGGATGAAATAACAATCCTCTGTGCCTCAGGGCCAGAACACAAACTCTGGTTGCTAGAATAGCCATCCTCTATGCCTTTATGCCTACCCTGGTGCCAGAATGTTCATGATGGGTACTGAATTGACCAACCGCTATGCATCTATGCCTAGCCTGGTGGTTGAAATGACCACCCTTTGTGTCTCAGTATCCAGACTGGTGCCAGAATCCCTACCCCAGAGGCTGGAATGACCACCCATTGTGTCTCAGTACCCACCCTGGGGCTAGAATGCCCACCTCAGGGACTGGAAACACCTTCCTAAGGCTGAAATGTCCACCCTGGGACCTTAATATCATCCATGTGTGCCTGAATGCCTACCTTGGGACTGGAATAACTACTCTAAGGCTGGAAAGCACACACTGGTGGCCATAATAACCATCCTCTCTTCTTCAGTGCCCCCACAAGAGCTGGAATGGCCACCCCAGGGGTGGAATGCCCTCCCTGTGGCCTGACATGACTACATTAGTTTCATAGTTTTTAAGAGTTCAGATATGCGTTAGCCTTTGGTGGAACTCATCACTAGGTTCTAGTGATGGTATGACCATTTTTTATCACCCATGTAATTATCCAGTTCTTTTTTTAAACAAAGTCATCATTTTGCTGTTTTCAACTTGTTGGGGCTGAGTATCCCAAGCTGTTACAATTCTTTGTGTAAATCATCTGCTTCTTTTAACAGTATTATTATTTTCTCCTAACAGTTTCATATTATTTGTACACATGATTTTGTTAGTATTGTTTAACCAATCCAATTGTCTCTAACATAGTTTCATATTTCACTGCTTTAAAAGTAAGGCATAAGTTCCCTTAAAGTCTCCTATATTCCAGTGAGTACATTCCCAATTTTCGTAATCTGTCTTCATAATTATAGTTCTGCATACTTTTCATTTTCTTTGTGGCCCTTCGCTGCACTCCCTCCAACTGTTTATTCCCTCTAATGTTATTAGGAGCACAAAACGGAGAACAGTACTCAGGGTGTGGTCAAATCAAGCCTGAGTACAATGGTACGACAACTTTTGGATCACTGCTTTTAATGTTTTTATGGATACAGCCCTACAATCTGTTACATTTTTTGGCTGTTGCCTTAGTATGACTGTTAAATGTCAGGTTGTCAGAGACAAGTACTCCCAGATCTCTTTCATTTGTCAGTGATTACAAAGTCACATTAATTAATTTGTAATTGTATTTGGCATTGTCATGGCCCAAGTGCATTACTTTACACTTTGCCTCATTAAAACACATTTTGTTCTCTATTGCCCAACCCTCCAGTCTGTATATATTTTCTTGACATTTTTCAGAAGTAGCCTTATCTATTACAATTCCTCTAATTTTGCAATCATCTGCATATTTGCAGATCCATGCATCTTTGGATGTTTGCATTGTAGATATTAGTATGCTAAATAATGTTGGGCCCAAAACAGAGCCCTGAGGGACTCCACTTGTTATGTGTCCCCAATCACTCAGATTGATGTCCCCTCACTGCTACACGCTGTGATCTATCAAGCCATGAGTTAATCCAGCAAATTATGTTAGATGAATCTGTATCTTGACCAATTATTCAACAGTATTCTATGTGATACCATGTCAAATGCTTTAGAGTAATCCAGAAACACGTGTCTTCCAGAAAACCTTTGACAATAGCTGCACTGACAGGTTAGGGCCAGCATGCCCACCATGGGGCTGGAATAATAATCCTCTCTACTTCATTACTTGCCCTGGAGTTGGAATGACTACTCTATGACTGGAATGCCCATTCTAGGGTCAAAATGACCTTTCTAGGTTTGGAATGACTATCCTGGGAGACAAAATGACCCCCTTACATGCCTCCATGTCTGCCATTGGGCCAGAATGATCACACTCTGTGCCTCAATGGCCATCCTGTGGCCAGAATGCCCATACTGATATCCAGAATTACCCCCAATTGTGCCTCAATGAACACTTTTTAACAGAAATGCCCATCCTAAGGGCTAGAATGTCCACCATGGGGGCCACAATGACCATCCTAATGCCAGAAGGCTGTGGGAATGGAATGACACCTGTAGGGCTGAAATGACCATGATAGACAAGGAAAGACTACCCTCTGTGCCTCAGTGACTACCCTTTGGCAAGAATGCCCTCTCTTTCTGCCTGAAAATGCACCCTGTCTGCCTGAATACACACCCTAAGGGCTGTTATGGACACCCACTGTCTCTAACACCCACCCTGCCAAATTAATTGGCTCTTGCCCCCACATAACAGCCACCATACCCCCAGAATATTCTTTTACCTCACAAAAGGTCCACCTTGCACTGTGGAAAGTACCCCAAAAGTCCTTGTCAGGGGATAGGAGAGGAGTACCAATAAACACCCAGGGATTGCTTGGCATATATTGATGGAGGACACGGGTTCCACTGTGCACTAGCAACTGCTTGTACAGACTGAGAGGGTGCCACTAGTTGCAAGTGACTGCTTAATACAGGCATGGTGCAATAGGCACAAGAGACTGCTTGGCATTCACAGGTAGAGGAAGGGGTGCCAGCAGACACTAGTGAGTGCTTGCATTGATTGTATAGAGGGTGGGGTGCCACTGGGTGCCAGAAAGTACTTGGCTTAAATAAGTAGGCAGCAAGCTACCACTAGACACAAGGGAGTGCTTGGCATGGAATGGGGTTAGAGAGGGCTGCCACTGGATACCAGCACTTGCATGCTATGGTACAGGAAGAATGAATGGGTTCCACTGGACACCAGGGAATGGTGAACATGGGAAAGTGAGGTGGTGCTACTGTGCATCAGGCACTGCTTGGCACTGGATATGTAGAGGGGAAGAGGTGTCAGTGGATACCACTGACTGCTGGATATGGAATAGTGTGTGAAGTAGAGGTTCCACTGAGCACTTGGGACTTGGCATGGGAGGAGATGAAAGGGGAATTCCACCAGATATCATGGAGTACTTGGCATGGGATGGGATAAGTGGGGGAGTACCAGTTGACAACAGGGACTACTGCTGGGCAAAATGTGCCCATTTCAGTCATGCAAATGTTTTACAATATACTGTTGTCTGCAGTATTATGCCTAATATTGTCTTTTCCCACATGAGAATCAACTTTGACCTCAGAAGTTATGTAAACCATTGGAAGAAATCCATGGTTTACACTGAACAGCCTTGAAAACTGTGGGTAGAAAGACATTATTAAGTCATTTACTGTACACATCCATGGAAAATAACTCATGGTTTACCCTGAAAAATAGAAAACGTTTCTGAACTGTATTAAAAGTGTGGTGTGGTGTTTCCATTGGGGAGCACATCCATGGTGCTGGCAATCATCCTCCCCCAGTTCTAACTTCTGCACCTGGCTATATATACACACATATATAACACAGTAATTTAAGGTTTGAAGAAACACTAGGTTCATCATGTACACCCACTGCTTTATAAGCAGATATGAATAAGTATGATGTCTAAACATATACTGACTTAAAGTGGTTCACTCCATACTCTATTACCCAGGGTATCTAGTGATTTCTTTGGTGGTCAGAAATGTTCTAGGTTTATCTTAAAGGCCTGTACTGTTTTATCTCCACTGTCTCCACTGGTAGGCGGTTCTACAGATGCATCAGTCTTGGGAAGATGAAGTGCCTCCTGACTTTATCTCTAAATTTGCAACCTTTGATCTTCAGAGCATGGCCTCATGTCCTGCTGGAGGACACTAGCTGCAAAAACTAAGATCAGGTCCACTTTGCTTATTTTTTTCTCCACCGTGATTATGTTAAGAACCACCAGCCACTCAGAAGGTCATAATTGTGTTCTGTACCACTGATCATTTTGGTGGTCCTGCATTCCACCCTTTTGACTGCTTCCATATCCTTTTTATGTTTACTTGCACATGCATAAAGCAAACATCTCGGCAGTGTATCAGCACTGTGCAGCTCTTGCAAATGTGATTGTGCTGTGATCAATGCAGCTGAGCATTGTGGAGATTGCACTGTAAGCAGCATATTACAAGCAGGCTGGGGATGATGCTAGCCAGCTTTGTGAGGGGTAAAAATGTCTTACATAGGAAAGCAGGAAGCTGCTCCTATCCTAAGGAGTTTTTGTCCATTAGCATACCAACTGATGTGAACATCCTATCCTGCCTCTCATTGCTGGTTCCACTACCAGTCTCCCCCATCATGCCCAATCCAGCTTTTAATATCTAACTGGTGGTGGGTGCTCATTCAACCCCATGCCAGTATACCCCCTTCCAGCTAGACCTACTATTTAAATTACACTGGCAGTGGATGCCCAAAACCACTGCCAGTATCCCCTCTTCCACCTGACCTGGCATTTTTTCCCCTGCAACTCTTTCAATATCACCAACAGCAGGTGCCCAAACATCCTGCTTGTATCACCTGTCCTTCCCAACCCAGCATCCCCCGCAATTATAATTTCACTAGCAGTGGGTGCCTGTGATAGGGGCATGGGAGGTGAAAGGAGGACACATGTTTGCACTTAAAAACACAGTTGTGTAATTTTATCTCCAGGTCGAAGTTAAAAAAAAAACAGTTTTTTTCATATAGCAGGATTTCACAGCCATTTCTTCACTTTCTTCGAATGTGCAAATTCAAAGTTCATTTCACTTACAGTCATTTGGCAACTGGAATGGTAACTCAGTCGCAGGTGTTACTAGCAAGACACTTTATACACCCTGGCACAACAGACACAACAAGCTGGCTTATATACACCTGGGATGGAGTCACATGATCAGACCAGTTTACTAATTATACAAATATTTCTAAAATTACACTACTTTTAAACACTGGGGCAAATCCATTTTTCATGGACACTTGCAATAATCAATCACCCTTCCTTTATTTACACATTTACAACTTTGTACATCATCATATTCTCCAGAAAAACTTTAATGAGTTGTGTTCCACCCTCGGGCTATCCCTTAACTCCATCCCTTAGGTGTTACCCTTCTTTTACAAACATATACATATAGTGAAAACATGACTACTGCCTCCCTATAGATTGGGAAATCAATCCATGGGGCTGTAACTTTTGTTTGGTGAGTTTGCACTTTTATAAGTTATTTAACCTTTTTTGTGTTTTAAACCAAAGGTTCTAAATGCTTATGAAAAAGTAATTGTGTTTTATTAACTTAAAGGAGAAGACTTCTGTATATTTATGATTTGGATATGTCTGACGTATTTATTATACATTACATCAAGTACTGTACATATGTCAATAAGATATCAGCCATTTCTTCTGTTGCAACACATATCTAGAGTTTGAGGCTCTGACACAAGGTAGTAAAATGTCAAGCTAGCCTCCATTTACATGCAAATGAGTCACTTGTAATACAGACCCTCCCATTCCTTGATGTCACTCAGTAGCAGTGTAGAACAAAACATAAGGGTATCAGTGCTGTCTATCCTGATTTTAGTTTAAGTTTACAATGGCTTAAGACAGTTCTATCATGCAACTCATACAGGGAGTGGTACTTGTATCCTTAATACTGCAGGAGTAGAGCAAATAATACATCAAATAGTATTTCATTCACAGGAAACAAAAGCTGTTCCTGTGTACTGCTCATTTCTCTCTGTGAGACAGTTGTAACATGTTGTGGAAAGCAGTAGACTGAATCAGTTAATCAACCAATCAACCAACCAATCAATCAATCGAGCAGTCAATCAGTCACTCTGTAGTGAACCAGGTGAACACCCTTGAGAGGATTCATTTACAAGGTAGGCTTGTGTAGTTTCCCAAAGGATCACACAAGACTGAACTCCTCCTTTGCACAGATTATACACCCCCCTTTCAGCTGCCTGAAAGTGGAGAGCTAGATCACTTACTTTATAAAGTGTATTGTTTTAGATTTCAAATGTTCCTTACATCTGGGTTCTGACTGGAAATACCAAGGCACAGAATGCATATGGCATGGGAGGAGTGAGCTAAGCAAATACAGAGTACTACAAACACTGAGACTGATTAGTTTCTTTACCTACAACAGCTGAAGTGTAGCATCTGATTTGTGAGGGACATCCTACTTCAAATGCTAGCATTACAAAGGGGGGGGGCTGCAACAGCTTGTTTTCAGTACCTTCAAAATGAAGTGCTGTAGCTCTCACATCACTGCTAGTGATTTATAATGGGAATAGGGGCACTGTTAAAGTTATGGACCTGAGGGGCCATCACAGTTCCCAAGGAGGTTAGGGGAACTTGTTAAGGATTAGAGAGTAAGGGACTTTAGTAGGATTTGAACCAGAGTTTCCCAGTTCTTGTGCCTGTGCTTTAACCACTAGATTATCCTTCTTCCATATGCTGCAGCTGATGTCCTGGTAACCTATTCCTTGTTATAGCCGAACTCTTTATTGCCTTACGTCAGCCATCCAATCACTGACTGCCTAGTTACAAAGGGAAAGGGGCATTTTTACAAGATTGCATCTCACTGCTGGTGTCAATCAAAACAGAGAATGTTAACGCACACAGAACATAATACAACAGCTATATAATACCACTTAAGACTCTTGTTGCACCCAGAGTCATTTATTGGGTAAACTGCTTTTGCTAACAGAAACATTAACACAACACATACAGGCACTTCCTTATAGGCATACTGTATATACATGTCAAATCAGTGCTGAAACACACTCATATGGTCCTAGTCCCTATTAGACCTGCACTTCAGGATATGCACAACACTTAAAGAGTTCCCCCATTACTCAAGTGGGGGACCAAACATTGTGGGTTCTGTTTACTGGTGGAACAGCATTTAGTGCAGCACCATTATCTGTTGCTCTGATGACATCATCCTCCAGCATCATTGATGGTAAAATGGAGGACAAACACATTGATAACTTCTGGGGGCTGTATATTTTTATTTATAATCTAGATTTGGACAGCAATAGGACTGCTGGCAACTAGAGGAGGAACACAGCAGTTACACATAAGGAGTTGGGAAAATAAGGGTGTGAAACTATGGGAGACTTCCCCTTTAACAAGCTCATTTGAAGGCCAAAAGCCTGTAAACAGAAACAGGAAACAAGCCAGGTAGTCCATGTGCTTTTAAAGCATTATTACCTCTAAGGACAGCCTGCACTGTTAACTCAATGTTTGCTGTACTCTTCTTTTTACAAAACTTTTCATGCAAGAGTAAGAAGATAATACAGAAACTTAAGACATCAGGTGCTTTTGACTTTGCTTTGCAAACCTAGGAGGACAGGAACTGGGGGGGGGGGGAGATAAAAGCATTCTGTCCATTCTTCTAAATTATTATTCCATTTGAGTGCTTAATGTTCATTTATTTTACATTAGCCCCCAACTCAGTTCTATTTTATTTAAAACGGATTTCACTCCCACAAAGCTGTCTGTATTAGGCAGCAGTTTCTCACTGGAACAACATAGGAGCACACAGGTAAAGATGACTCATCCTGCTCTCAGTGCTGCTTGGAGCTGGAAAGAACAAATGTTTTGGAGCAGCCCCTGACCCAACATGTATTTTTATTTAAACTGACAATCTCCCTTGGAGCTGACTGCTAGCTATCAGATAAGTTTGGGGGGGGGCAGGGATAGAAGATGGAAAGGCGTTTTTGTAACTGACTGGCTGAGTCAGTAAATACAGGAAAATACTCATTTTCTCTTTTAATACTGGAGGTAGAACTAGAAAGTAGGAGGCGTTAACCTCCTGAGTAATGCCTGTTGAGCTATACAGCTACAAAGGCAGTGAGGCAATTCTCTATAATATACCTGGCCCTGAAATAGAGGAGAGAGAGGAAAAAAGGTGAAACTGTGGATGACTAACCCACAGGGAGACAAAGAAACAGGACAGCTAATGTGAAGAAAGAATGTAGACACAGGTAAGTGAATTTTTTAAATTAATTTCTTCTGGTCACTAGCAAGTATGCCAATACTTGGATGAAACAACCCAGAAGGAGCCTTTAAGGCCCAAGGCCTAGCTCCATAAGTGGTGCGGGGAGAACCCTTCCCTAACCAGTGATGGGGCACTACCTGACCCCATGACAGTGCCCAGTCCCAATGCCAGTATTTTTATTTTTATTTATTGAGATATTCAGAAAGACCTTTGAGTCAAAGTCTCATTTACAAAGATTCCACGTCAAACATAGCGAGGTACAGGGATAACATTGCTTACAGACTGCGGACATTACATTACATCACAGTGCGGGATACATACATGGTACAGGGAGTGACTGATAGACAGGGATCACATGAAATACAGTATTCTAGCACAGCCATATAAAGAAGCAGTGAGGCTGTTTGTCAAATTAGCAAACTTGGTGGAATTCAGTCTGGCGACTGGTGAGTAGCTGGCCTAGGTCATCGGGGAGGGAAGGGGTCAGGGGCAGTCATCCCCCATCCAACCCAACTTTCTGCTTGTTTTCCCCCCTGCACAGTTCAAGACACTGTGGTGCCTACCCCAGGTGTTATTTAACTCTACAAATCATGATTTGACACCAGAGTTCCCACCCCAAGTGCCACCAACAAATAGGTTTTGACCTCAAAAGAAGAAAACAGTCAATTATCATCTGTTACCCTGACCCTCCAGACAGTTCACCTCCTCCCCACTCTCAGAAACCATGACCCCCCCCCCAATACCCCTCACTTACCTATCAGGTCTTTCTCCTCCGTTCGGCACATCCTAACACCAAATGGAAACTTTTTAATGATTTTTTGAACTGTTACTCATAACTTTGTCATTAACATTTTCATACCACATTTTCAGGATAGCATTTCTGAGACCACTCTTCTTGAATAAAGTAGGTGGAATTTTTCAAAATTCCCTGAAACATGTTTTAGCAGTTGCTCTATAAAATCACTATTTGGACAGGATTTAAAAAATTCCACTTGTCTTGCTCATAACGTGGGGTCATAAAAAGACAGTGTTGACAATTTGGGGTAAAAATGTCAAAAAAAAACAAAGAAGAAGCCCCTCTGAAACATGTTTTCATAGTCACTCCATGAAATCACCTTTTGGGCAGGATTTAAAAAATTCCACCTGTCTTGATCAAAGGTGGAGTCATAAAAAGACAGTGTTGGCAATTTGGGGGTTAAATTTCGAAAAACTATGACATTTTCAGGAAACATTGCATTTTTTCAACATTTACTCATAACTTTGTGATTTTTGCAGATTTTGGCGCTAGATGTGTAACATAGCCCTTTTGTTACCCCACTTGATGAACATGACAGGTTTCACTTTATAAACCCTCTCAAACATGTTTTCACAGTTGCTCTGCAAAATCACATTTTGGACAGGATTTAAAAAAATTCCACCTGTCTTTATCATAAGGTGGGTTCATAAAAAGATTTTGTTGTAAATTTGGGATCAAAATGTAACAAAAAAATGAAGTGATGAAACCTTGAATTTCCTCACTGTTTACTCAAATCTTTATTATGATTTGAACAGTTCACCCCCAAATGTTCAACATAACACTCTTGTTTTCCCACCTCAGAAACATGACAGGTGCCTTTTTTCAAATCCCCTCTGAAACATGTTTTTGCACTCACTTCACCAAATTACCATTCTGATGGGATTTAAAAATGCCCATCTGTCTTGATCATAGCATGGGGTCATACAAAAAGGCTATGATAAAAATGGGAGGGGGTCAAAATGTGAAAAAAAAAACTAAATTGTGAAGAAACATTGAATTTCTCTAATGTTTTCTCATAACGTTATTGCTGCAGATTTTGGAAATTTAGGAACACAATTTCAGAGCCCTCTGTAAATGAGGTATTGACTCTCAGCTAACCTATTCTGGGTAAATGCAGTGTAAAAATGGGTAAAGGCTGGTCCCCAACTGAAAACATGAAACTGCATTCCTAGTATGCTATTAAGGGTAAATGCAATGTAAAAATGTTGAAAGGCAGGATTCCATTGAAAATGAGGTATTGCATCTCAACTGGCCTATCCTGTGAAAATGCATTTTAAATATGGATAAAAGCAAAACCTCAAGCCAGCCTGGTAGCACAGCACTAGTGCTACAGCTTGCTATGTCAGCTATGTGCATTCATAAATGAACACAGGCTATCGGGGGTGGGCTAGGGGAGCAATTACTGAGCATCCATGGGACAGCTCTTCTTCCTTAGGGAGGAAAGGCTGCTGTTCCCACTGCATGACTGACAACTGGTGGAGACCAGATAGCAGCAGAAGGGGAGAAGTTACCATTGGATGCCTATCATGCATGCATGTCAATGCATGTATGCTCGATCACCTCATTGCATGTCGCCACCCCAGGGAGAACATCAAGTGGCATGGGAAAAGAGCTGGCTGTCCAAGTTGGCACCTCTGCAGGCTCTTGCACAACCGACATGGATGGCAATCCACTATGGATAGGCAGAGTCCTGTTTGCTAGGTTACTTCATGAAACGATCTACTGTATATGTATAGTCTTGTGCTGGAGCCTGCCTCTAGAAATTTTTACAAAATTTAAACATTGAGGTGAGTGATTCTTAAGTAATATTCAAAAACTTTCATTTCTTTCTGATTCATCAGATTTGATTGCCCATGTCCCAACGTTTTGCCCCATTTTAATGGTTTTTCTGGGGACTTTACCATGGGTATTACAAAAAATAATACAGAAATTAAAACTGCATTTTAAGACACATCTTAAGTTCAAGGTCCCCCCAAATTTTGAAATTATTAATCACAGCCATTTTATAACTCTTCATGTGTACAGACCTATCACATCTCGATATGGTCACATTCTTTTCTTAATAAATTCTTTTATCATTCTATATTATTTCCATAAAAAGGTTCAGAAAAAAATTAATACCTTTCTTGATTAAATAATATATAACTCATCTGTATGATCACAATAGCTGTGATTCCCAGAACCCGAAACATCTAGGGCCTGATTCATAAAGCTGAAAATGTGATGCAAGGTGCCTGTATTGATTGGATTTGACATAAGGGGCACCTTGCAACAAAAATTGTACTGCCCATTATTCAGGAAAGCAAACTGCGGCAATCTCAGGACAACCTGTGGGAAACGGGGCCTGCACCTGCCCTGCACCTGATCCACAGGCCTGCAGCATTGCTAGGGGGAGTTGCAGCAGAGACACAGTGCAATATTCCCTTTTGTGGGATTCAGGAATCCACTCCCACAGGGCATATGGGCCATGACAGTTAGACCAGTCTGGAGGCCCTGTCTAACAGCCTGTGCACCACCCTGGGAGCAGTCACTGAGTGGAAGAGAACCTGTGCCACCACCCGCCCACATTATCCCCGGCCACCACAGCATATGGAGCTGTCACTGGTGTGTTGCTTGCAGAGTCCCCGCCATGGTGCCAGGTATGTGGCAGCCACTCCTCCATGGACAGCATAGACATGGCAGCACCCTGTAATGTCACCATTGGGGACCTGTTGCCACCCCCACACACACCTATCTGTGCCCTACCTGCCCTCCTTGTTCTCCAACCAATCTTGCATGACGCTGACAGCTTCCAGGCTGGTCTTCATCACTGGGCACCAATGCTGCCCGACCACCACTTGGCTTGTGGTAAACCTCTCCCATACACTTTGTCTTTGGCACATGGCAACATTTGCCGCCAGCTGCAGGGCTTTGGTGCTGGGACCCCACCCATTCATGAATCAGGTGCAGAGTCCCTGGTGCACCACTGATTGGTGCAAGCTTTTGTTAGCCACAGCCTGCACCAATCAGACTAGGGCTTTGTAAATTGGGCCCCCAGTGTGAACTACTGTACTGAAGGGAATTAGTCCCTAAACCCAGTAACATATAGGATTATCACTTACTACCTTGTCTGCATGCTCAGGACTATGAAGTTAGTTTCAAATGCTTCTCATAGGACTGCTAATTCATCCCTGCCAATAATATATGCAGCGCTTACACAGTTTTGTTTTATATAATCTTATGACACTCTGTTATATTCTGTGAGCCAGCCAATTCTCTTGTAATGGCATCCTGTCTCAGTGTTCAGCAAGAGTTAACCATTTTTTAGACAACTTTGCCTAAAATCTATGTTCTCAGGACAAGAAGAAAAAGATAAATCTCAAATAGAAATTAAATGGCCAGCCTGCTGGCACAGCAGTAGCTCTTCCGCTAGTCTGTTAGTGGCCTTTTGTGTAACCCCAGAGTGACTCTTTTACCTTACTTTTCCAGATAGGGCAGGGAACAGATATGGAATTGGGCAGTATTATAGAGGAAATGGTGCTTAAGGGGCTGAAGGGGTTGAAGATTAATAAGCCCCCATGACTGGATGGTTGTACCCACTGGCATACCCAGGGAGTTAGGGTAGACATGGCAGAACTCCTGGCAGGTCTATTCAGCTGTTCAGTTGAGACAGGCATAGCCCACAGAAAATGGAGGGTATAAGACATCATCTCCTTGGCCAAGAGTGGGGTCTGGGGGAACCCAGGGAATTAGAGACCAGTTCATCTGACTTCTGTTGTC
This sequence comes from Neoceratodus forsteri, assembly GCA_016271365.2. NCBI lineage: Eukaryota > Metazoa > Chordata > Ceratodontiformes > Ceratodontidae > Neoceratodus > Neoceratodus forsteri. The sequence goes on along the minus strand of JADMNL010000023.1, from coordinate 301,942,996 downwards.
AGGAAGCTCCTTGAGACTATTATCATGGAGCAGTTGGTCCACTTGCTGAAGTCCTACAGACTCTAGAATAGCAAACAGCAGGACTTTGTGAATTAGAGGTCCTGTCAGACTAACCTTGTGGATTTCTTTAATACTGTGTCACAAGTGTTATAACAGCCAAGCACTGGGCATTCTTTACCTGGACTGTAGCAGGGACTTTGACTGTACTTCACAAGAGGCAGGTAAAGAAATTGGAGGACTTAAGTGTTGGGGAGAAGATCAATAGATGAATGGGGAAATCCCTAGGGGGAAGAACCCAAAGGGTGGTACTAAATGGTGCATATTTTGAAATCAAAGTGGTTTGGAGCAAGGTCACACAGGCGTCAGTCCAGGGCCCCATGCCATATGCTCTTCTGTGTATTCATTTGCAACATTGGAGAAGGATTCCAGGGCAAAATGTGTCTATTTGCAGATGACCAAATCAATTTGTGGAAGAGTGAATAAAAGAATCCTGGGAAAATTAGAAAAAGTGTCCAGGGTTTGGCAACTGAAATTCAGTGCTAAATAGGGTAAAGTTTTCCAGTTGGGAACGGGACATCCAAGAACCGAATACTGTATGGGAGTTAGAACTGGAGCACACCTTAGAAGAGAAAAATTTGGGGTTATCAATATCATTAATGGCAGTTTCAAGACCTCAGCCCAGTTTAACAAGGTATATGGGAAAGCTAGCAGGACAGATGCATAGGCAGAACTGTTGCAAGTCAAGCAGCAGATGAAAGGAAGTGATCCTACTCCTGTACAGGCCCATGGTGAGGCTGCAGCTGAAATACTGTGCACAGTTCTGGAACCACCACCTGAAAAAGGACAAGGACTACCTAGAGCAATTCCAAAGGAGACCAACTAAAATGATTCATAGCCTGCTGGTGAGGAATACTCAGAAAAGACTGACCTCAAAATGTATTCACTGGAGGACAGGAGAAAGACATTGTTGAAACCTGCAAGTTCCTGAATGTTATAAACAGGGTGGACAGTAGGAGTGGCCAAATACCTTATTTCAAATATTCAGCTGACTATCCACTTTGAGGCCTGAAATATTTGGTAATTCTGTCTTTATTATTGTGTACCTGTGGGGGGGGGGTAAAAAATCAACCCTTCCACACTTCTCCACAGCCTAATTACATTAAAAACTGCCCCCCTGCACTCCCTACTCTCTGCAACAAGTTGACTGCCACCCTCCTCCCCCCACCAGCATCCACAATTTTAGCTTTCATTAAATAAAACTACCATGATGTGTTACCAGCACAACCCTCTTGCCTCCACGGCCAGCTGTCATATTCTCTGACCATTTTTTAATTTAATAAGTCATCCCTCTTCCCCCACCCCATGCTTGCAGTTGCACTAAAGTCCCGCCCTCCTCCCCCAGCAACCACATTTCAGAAAATTAACTGTCCCCAGGTGCGAGAAGGTGACCAATACAGCCTTCCCTCCTCGATGACCAGCCACCTTCTTGTGGATGACTTTCCTGCATTTGTTGTCATAGTAAAACAGTTGATTATGTGATAATGGGACTGGAAAATCTATAAAAGCTGTAAAAAAAAAAAAACCACAAGCTAAATTCTGCCTAAATCTTATGTTTTTCAAATTTTCCCAGAACTGTCGACAGGTATTGAAACTTATGAATAATTACAACTACAGTATGTCACAGCTGTGCAGTACACGCATTGAAGCATTTCTTTTTGGCAACAAACATTAAGCACTGAACTACGAATGTACTGTACATTTTACTTTGCTGCAGGTATAGTGCTGAGTAACAGATACATATTTCCTGTAAAATGTTTTACACTTCTAAGTAAAATCATTTGCAGAAGACATAATATAAAGGTAAGGGGCAGAATTTTAAAACGATTATGATACTGACGCAGATGTTACTTTTACATCCAAGAGCATAATTCCATAGAAACATAGACTCTGACAGCAGATAAGGACCGCTTGGCTCACCTAGTCTGCCCATTTCCCTACCTAACGGATAAGCTGCAGATCCTAGTTAACCAACAGCCTACTTCCTCCTACCCCCACCACTAGAATTGCCTTATGTATGTCCCATACATTGCTGAATTCCCCTACTGTTTTTGACCCCATGACCTCCTCATGAAGGCTGTTCCGTGCGTCCACCACTTTCTCTGTGAAAAAATACTTCCTTACATTGCCCCTGAGCCATCCCCCCTTTATCTTCAGATTATGCCCCTTTGTTCTTGTACATCTCTTTTTCTGAAAGATGCTACCCTCTTGGACTTTTTTGATTCCCTTGAGGTACTTGAAAGTTTCTAACATGTCGCCCCTCTCCCTCCTTTCCTCCAGGGTATGCATATTAAGTTCCTTTAGTCTCTCTTTGTATGACTTCTAGTACAGACTCTGCACCATTTTTGTTGCCCTCCTCTGGACTGCCTTCATCCTGTCTATGTCCTTGTGGAGATGGGGTCTCCGGAACTGCATGCAGTACTCCAGATGGGGTCTCACCAACTGTCTATACAGAGGGATAACAACTTCTTGTTTTCTACTGGTGATGTCTCTCCTTATGCATCCTAGTATCCTCCCCAGCCCTCCTTACTGCCTTCTCACATTGCCTGCCTACCTTCAGGTCATCTGATATAACTACTGTCGAGTCCCTTTCCATTTTTGTTGTTGTTAGTACCTCCCTCCACTGTGTATTCTTCCCCTGGGTTTTTGGTTCCCAGGTGTATTACTTTGCACTTCTTTGCATTGAATCCAAGCTGCCATACATTTGACCATTTCTACAGACTTGCCAAGTCCCTTCTGATCCTTTCCATCCCCCCTTATGTATCAACCCTGTTGCAGATCTTTGTGTTGTGTGCAAAGAGGCATACTTTTCCTTTCAATCCCTCAGCAATGTCACCTGCTGTATAAAGGTATTAAAGAGGCCTGGTCTCAGTACTGAACCCTGCTAGTAACCCCACTTTCTCTGTAGTAAACTCTGTTTACTATTACTGTCTGCATCCTGTTTTCCAGCCAATTTTAACCCCGGCTACCACACTTGGACCCAGTCCCAGGCTGATTAACTTGTTTGTAAATTTTTTGTGTGGGACTGTCTAGGTAGGCCATGTCCAAAGCCCTTCCCTGGTCTACTACTTTGGTCACCGACTCAAATAAATCTATTAGATTCATCTGACATGACCTTCCCGCTGTGAATCCATGCTGCCTTGGGTACTGTGCCCCGCTGGCCTCTAGGTGATCAACAATTTTTTCTTTCAGAAGTGATTTCATCATTTTCCCTACCACTGAGGTCAAACTAACAGGTCTATAGTTTCCTGCCTCTGCCTTGCTCCCACTGTTGTGAAGGGGAATCACATCAGCCCTCCTCCAGTACTCAGGTACCACACCATCCTCCCATGATTTGTTAAAAAGAGTAGTCAGTGGTGCCACTAGTACTCCCCTTAGTTATTTTAGAATTCTGGAGTGAATCCCTTCAGGCCCCACTGCTTTGTCCACCTTCAGTTTTAGGAGTTCTTTCAGGACCGTCTCTTCTGTGAATGGAATGGTGTGGATTCCCCCATCCAGAGTGCTTCTATTTTTTGATTTAGGTACCCCCTCCTCATCTTTTGTGAATACTTCTATAGGAAACTATAGACCTGTTAGTTTGACCTCAGTGGTAGGGAAAATGATGAAATCACTTCTGAAAGAAAAGGAAGCTGGGAAGGCAGTCAGAACGGCAAAGGCCCAAACCGAGGAAAAGATAGCCAACTCAGTTAAGAAGGGGGATAAAACCTTTTATAGGTACATCAGGGAGCGAAGGAAGACCAAGGGAGAGATAGTGAGGCTTAATAAAGGGAGGAGGGTGGGCAGAGGTGACTGTGAAAAGGCAGAGATACTAAAGAAATATTTTGCTCAGTATTTACAAATGAAGAGGGAAGGTACCTAAAACAAACAGTAGAAACACTCTGGATACAGAAGTTGATACCAGCCCATTTACAGAAGAAAGGGTTCTGAAAGAACTCTTAAAACTGAAGGTGGACAAAGCAATGGGGCCTGATGGGATTCATCCCAGAATTCTAAAAGAACTAAGAGAAGAACTAGTGACACCACTGACTACCCTCTTTAACAAACCATGGGAGGATGGGGTGGTACCCGAGGACTGGAGGAGGGCAGATGTGATTCCCCTTCACAAAAGTGGGAGCAAGGCAGAAGCAGGAAACTACAGATCTGTTAGTTTAACCTCAGTGATAGGAAAATGATGGAATCACTTGAAGGAAAGAATTGTCGAGTATCTAGAGGCCAGAGGGCACTGGACCCAAGGCAGCATGGATTCACAGTGGGAAGGTCATGCCCGGCGAATCTGATAGATTTCTTTGACTGGGTGACCAAGTAGTAGATCAGGGAGGGCTGTGGACATGGCCTACCTAGACTTTACAAGGCATTTGACACAGTCCCACACAAAGATTAATATACAAGTTAGCCAGCCTGGGAGTGGGTCCCAAGATGACAGCCTGGGTAAAGAATTGGCTGGAGAATAGGACACATAGAGTAAATGGAGTCCACTCTGAAGAAAGGGGGGTTACTAGTGGGGTACTGCAGGGTTCAGTATTAGGACCGGTCCTCTTCAATGTCTTTATAAGCGACATTGCAGAGGGACTGGAAGGAAAAGTATGTCTCTTTGCAGATGACACAAAGATCTGCAACAGAGTTGATGCACAAGGTGGGGTGGAAAGGATGAGAAGGGACTTGGCAAGGTTAGAGGAATGGTCAAATGTATGGCAGCTTAGATTCAATGCTAAGAAGTGCAAGGTAATGCACCTGGGAAACAAAAACCCAGGGGAAGAGTACACAATGGGGGGTGAGATACTAACAACAAAAATGGAAAGAGAACTGGGAATAGTCATATCAGAGGACCTAAAGGTGGGCAAGCAATGTGAGAGGACAGCAAGGAGGGCTGGGGGGATACTGGGATGCATAGGGAGAGGCATCACCAGTAGAAAACAGGAAGTTATTATCCCTCTGTACAGACAGCTGGTCAGACCCCATCTGGAGTACTGGGTGCAGTTCTGGAGGCCCAATCTCCACAAAGACATAGACAGGATGGAAGCTGTCCAGAGGAGGGCAACTAAAATGGTGCAGGGTCTGCACTGGAAGACATATGAAGAGAGACTTAAGGAGCTTAATATGTATAGCCTCGAGGAAAGGAGGGAGAGGGGGGACATGATAGAAACTTTCAAGTACCTCAAGGGAATCAACAAAGTCCAAGAGGGTAGCATCTTTCAAAAAAATGAGGTGTGCAAGAACAAGGGACACAATTTGAAGATAGAGGGAGGCGTCTCAGAGGTAATTTAAGGAAGTATTTTTTCTCAGAGAGGGTTGTGGATGCATGGAACGGCCTTTCGGAGGAGGTTGTGGGGTCAAAAACAGTGGTGGAATTCAAGCATGCATGGGACAGTCATAAGGCAATTCTAGGGGGTGGGGGTAGGAAGAAGTAGGCTGCTGGTTAACTAGGATCTGCAGCTTATCCATTAGGTAGGGAAATGGGCAGACTGGGTGGGCCAAGAGGTCCCTATCTTCCATCAGATTCTATGTTTATGTGTTACTGAGCAGAAGTATTCATTCAGTAGTATCCCTGCTTTTTCATTGTCACCCTCAAATGTGTCCTAAGTCTTGTGCCCAGTTTTCAAAGGCCCACGTGTTTTACAACAGTTTATGTAATTTGCATCAGTTTATTTCATAACCCAGTGATACAAGCAGCATTTCTTTCACTGTAAATTATGGCAACTGTGACCAAACATTGGATCACTTCAGATGTGGTCTAACATTTGGGCACTGCTGTTCAAGTTGTACCCTAAAGGAGCTGTTCTTTAATATGGGGGGCTTTGAAAATCCTGCCCAAGGTATTTAAAATACAGTATCTAGATAGCTAGCTAGATATGGGTGGGTAGGTAGGTAGGTAGATAGCTAGATAGATAGATAGATAGATAGATAGATAGATAGATAGGTAGATAGAGAGACAGACATATTTAGTAAAGACAGCATTAATTAGGCCTGCTACACAGACCATAAAAGTAACACAATTAAAAACAGTGGTTCAGATCAGAAGCCATCAACATCTGACTAGAACATGTATAGAATGGTGTTTCTGTGTTTAAAATCGTTAGACTTAAAGGGGGAGAGTCAGCACTCAGAGCTCCACACCCAAGTGTGGGACTGACCCCAATTTGCACGTTGTGTGCAAAAACATTTTCTTTTACTGTACTTAGTGTTTACTGTAGTATAGTAGATTATATCAGACTAATTTTTGGTTATTTCTAGGCTATCTTCTGTAACTTCAAATCCCAGAACCCCCTGCAGCCAACATCAGTGCAGTACTGCAGCAGTGGGAGATTCACTAGTCTGCAGAGCATGTTAGAGTTTTGATAAACTCTGATCAGATGTTTTCTGGTCCTCCTTTTCTCTTGGGTCTAAGTACAGTTCTGTGTGACTGTACGTAGCCCAGAGAGGACAATGGGACCAACAAAGGATCAGAGCTTATATACCCTCTAACATGCACGACAGACTATTGAATCTCACACTGTTGCAGTCCTGCTCTGATGTTAGCTTCAGGGGGATTTGGGGATTTGTAGTTACAGAGGATGTTAGCCTGGAAATAAGCAAGATTAGTCTGATACAGTCAACCACAGTACAGTAAACAGCAAGTAAAAAAAATGATTTTGCACATGTAGTGCAAATTGGGACCAGCTCCACACTTGGGTGAGGAGCTTTTAGTGCCAAATGTTCCCCTTTAAGTAAGGACTCAATGTGTAACCCTCTTGCGAAGAAAGGTAATAGAGTTCATAGCATGTAGTTAAATGTTCATGGGGTGAAAGAGGGAGTGTAAAGATAGGTAATGCTATGGCTTTAACCTAAGAAACTCCACAGGACACTCAACAAAGCACTGTGGTCTTTGTTTAAAAAATACTGCTGTGTTTTCTTTTTCTGAATTTGAGTAGTAACCTTGACAGAGAGTGCCTTAACATAGTTTCCGAAATTAATGTTTAGTGGTAGTGTTTTCTGTACCTACTATAATTTATTTGACAAAATCAGTATTAAATTGGCAACTGCACTCTATGGATGCTACTTTGAAGAACAGACATTAATGGATTGATAGCAACCTGAGACCACTATACTCAGTCAAAAAACAATTAATACATTTCACACACACACATAATCAACAAATGAAGCAATTAAAGCAGTGACTATGTGCTGTTGTGATAAATTATCGGAATGATTAATGAATTGACAACAGCAGCCAGAGGAGACAGTCGCTACTAACCTCTTTAGCTAATCCTTCTTTTTCCATTATACAACTGAGTCTGAGATTACTGTACCCAGATTGGTCAGCTGATACTTTATGCCATGTAGTAATTTCTGCACAACCACCATGTAAATTACCAGTCAACCACACACAGAAAGTAAAAGAAAAACAAATCACTACACCCACCTGAGCGTTCCAAAACAAAACTGTAAACATCATTGTCTTTGTTCCTGCTAACCAGAATGCTAAAAGACAAATGCTGGCCAGAGCCAATATGGCTGCAAAATGACATTACTGATGATGGAAATTATTATTATTATGGAAATATTTACTTTTACAGTATCACCTCAGTCTCTGTAAGGTGATAAAAAACAAGAGCATTGTTTTTATGAATACCATACACCTCAAACAAATGAAGTCTTGCATGTTGGCTTCCAAGATTCTTTTTCAAGGGTTCTTATATGCATTCAGTGGCTACATATCTCTCTGTGGCCAGACGTGGGATGTGACTGTGCCCAGCACACCTCTTAGTGTCTTAGTTATGGCTTTGCTCTTGGGGGCTATATTCACACAAGTTTTTAAGGCACTGACACTTTGCTGAAAACTTGTTTGACTATGGCAATTTTAGGGCATTTTAGTAATTAGCACTCAGGATAGGTACTTTGCAAGGAGCAGACTGACAGCTTTGAATATGCGGGTCATATCTAAGTATGTGGGCTGCAATTACCTCTCAGAAAGAACTCAGGTGGTCTGCACAAGAGGGATCACCTCCAACACATTTGGTGTCAAAAGTGAGGTCCCTCAAGGATCAATAGTAGGGCCAATTCTGTTATTATTTGTAAACTCCCTCTCTAAGGAATGTAAGAGTTACTTCATGATTGTTTTTGCCGACAACTGATTCTTTATCACAGCGCCAAGACTCCATCTGAAGTATCCTCTACCCTCACAGAGGAGTTCAGTGCCACTGGGGGGAGGGGGTTCTTGCCAACAGACTGCTACTATAGTCAATGCCAAGAAGACTAAGGCTATGCTGTCTGTGTCCAAACCCAGATTCAGGAAATGGCTGAAGGACACTGATGCGTTAAACAGAACAAATAACTGCCTTTAAATACCTAGGGGGTCACACTTGGCCCCTCCATGACTTTTTCAGATCATACTGGGCTCATGATTACACACGTGAATAAGAAACTTGGTGTGGGCTACCAGCCAAAGTACCTTATAACTGCAGAAGTGAAGTTGGCTATTGCTCAGGGTATACTACTCCCCCGTCTGAACTTACTGCTCCCATGTTTGTACCTGAGTCTCATCTTCCAAACTGCACAGAATTAACACAACTTATAAAAATATATATAGGTTTGCTTTGATGGCACCCTATTAAACACATCACTGTTTCTTTTACCAGGCCATTGGCTGGTTCTCTCTGCAAGTTTGCCTTGAATACCTACTAAGCTGCCTCACTGACCAATCCCTTTTATATAGAGAGTCTTCCCCACCCTCATTTCATCTGTAGCACCCCTTTGGGAGTTACTGTGTATGTTCCTTTACGAAGGCTCTTGCTTTCTTTTGTTATGCCAGTCTGTGCCTTTGGTTTGACCTGGCAGCAGAACTGCCTGAACATTCCAAAGGGGAGGGGCTGGAGCTCTCAGTTTAAAAGAATCGAGCATTCTAGTTCAGTTGGAATGAGTCTTCAGCCTAGCATGGAGTGCTTTGCTCCTTCTGTGTAAACCCTCTTGTTCATGGAGTTGGCATTGGTATAAACAGTTCCCACATGGTGGCTGCTATTGCCCAAGATCCCTAAAAGTGGGGTGCCCCTCTCCAGAAGAAGAAATTCCAGTTATGGAGTTTCTATGGGGATGAACTGTGGCCGAGAACTGCTGAGAGACTGAGGTGATATTTTGCCTTATTCTTAGAGGAGAAATGGCAAAGCTTCTGAGTTGTAAATGCCCAGTGCTGCTTTCTGGATTTTGAAGAAAAGTTTCCTGTCAAAAAGGGAAAGGAAAGATTTCTGTCAGAGAGTGACTGTCTGAAAAAAGGAGGCTGTCATGTCTCTTTTTGAAAATGGGTTAGAGTGCTAGAAAAGGCACTAGTTATACCTTTTCTAGGGCACCAAAGGCTGTGGGTGTTTCCACTGTGAAGATGTGCTGAGGAAAAATGACAAATTAATGCTGTTTATCTCTGACAGTAAAATGTGACAGTTTACACAAGCCTGTGTGTGACTCTGCCCGTGTCACACAAATTGAGAGACTGTTTACTTGCCCTGTTGCTAGTATGTGAGGTGTGCCCTGTAAAGTTTCAGTGAAATTCTGCCAGCTGATGTGGACTTTGGGACCATCTCCTCATGGGGGAAGCACTTGAGTAAGGGTGGAGGTAGATGTCTGTGTCACCTCGGATCCCCAGTGGATGCTCTGCCCCCATTGCCCCTAAATTATAGCCCTGTGGGGTTGTCCTCAAATGTGGTCTTGGACTCTTCTCTCACGGGGGTCAGGTCTTGAGGGAAGACTGGGAGGCTTGGTTCATGCCACCTCGACCCCAAGGGGACTGCAGCCTCTCCCTGTTGTTTAAATTCTGGGCTGGGAAATAAAGAAAAGTGCAGAGCCTGCTTTGTGTGTTCCCTGAAGGCAGAAAGAGAAAGTCAAGTTAAATAAATCCCCAGGGTGTAACACCTAGCCCGTAGGGTGATAAGCCAGAAATGTGGTGAATAATTGAACTGTCCCCCTGCAGGATTACAACTGATGACCACCCTGTCGTCTGTCCTAGCCAGTTGTTATATAACATCTGCTTCCATGGATAAACTGTTTTTAAATAAAAGGATCCTGTTTTGGATGAGTTAACCTTTACTATTCCATTTGGACATTAGGTTATTGAAATATTTATTGCATCATTTAAAGCTATGAATAATCAGTTTAAATCTGCAGCCTTGCCAGTGCGCCGGTGCCATGGGATGCCTGGAGGTCACCTGATTCGACGGAGGTCAAGTAAGTACATTCTATATTTGTGCTTGCCCCTCTGAAACTGTTGGCCCCCCCCCCCCTTAATTTCCAAGGGATTAGGGGTTACATATCTAAAGTCCAAACTGGGTCACCAGAGCCTTACAGTATGTGCTCCTCACATTTTATAGCAGAGTATCACCAGGCTGTCACCTACATGGGAGAAAAGGCCTTCTCCCTTGCTACTCCTAGACACAAGAACAGCTTGTCAATTTCCCTACACTCTCTAGACATTAACTCCTTTTTCAAACTGTACTGTAGGACTGCCCTCATAGCTGTCTGTCTCTGCCTGTACAGCCCCCACCCCCCCGCAACACTGCGATCCAGATATTTCATAGTCTAGCTTTTAACATGGCCTGCTGGGCTCTTCTCCTTTTTTGTGTCCGTGCTTTTTATTGTTTCTGCATATTTTGTAAATTGTAAGCATTCTCATTACTTACTGCAGGATCTCTCTCTCTCTCTCTCTTCTCTCTCTCTCTCTCTCTCTCTCTCTTAGCCTTGGTGCAGAGATTGCAGTCTGTACTCTTATTTCTGTATTTATTGTCTGATGACTTTTGTATTCATTAACTGAGTTAAATGACTGTATTGTACCTGGCTAATAATTCTGGAAATGTACAGTATATGTTTTTTATTGTTTACTATTATGTGCCATCTTGATGGCCTGGGTTGTGCCTGAAAATAGTCCCTCAGACCAGTGCACCTACCCAGTTAACAAATAAATAAATATTTTTATTTATTTATTTTATTTAAACAGCAGTTTGGAAAACCTTTGAGCCATAGGCTCATTTACAAAGGTACCTTGTCACAGTAAGACAAACGAAAATACACAGTATAACAGTACAACACATAAGTATAACAGTAACTTAAGACATAGATACAAACAAGCTGGTACAGGTAGGATTGATGCAAACAATACCAGAGTTATGTTGTCCTTAGCAGCTTAGTAATAAGCTTTGTCATAAGTATTGAGTACGAGCTTTGACTAGTGGCAATTACAGCATGGGTGTTAATAAGGTGGTTACGTAATGAAGTTTTGAAGCACGATATGGTTGGAGCTCGGAGATGGAGGGCAGTGTGTTGAACCAGGAAGGGCCCTAAAGCTGAAGGCTCTTTGGCGTGAGAGGTCCTAGCTCTAGGGATAACAAGAGAGGTTTTCCCAGAGGTCCGAGTATGAACTAGTGGGACAGGCGGCTATGATGGTGGTCAATCCTGGTGGGGATAGCCCAAGGAGGTCTTTTTGTAAGGTACAGGTCAGATATTTGAGGCGCCGTCAAGATCAAGTACCAGCGCTTTTAGCGTACAGGCAGACAGGTGTGTGTCAGCCTAGGTGCTACAGTAATTAACCTGCAGGCCTTATTCAGAGAAAAGCGAATTTTATGGAGTGCGGTCCGATCAGCAGCACCATACACCGGCAGTCCATAGTCCACTAGGGACAGGATAGGGAGGTGATCATGAGTCGGAAGAGCTCCGGAGGAGGCAGTGTTTATACCGTGCAAGATGCCCAATCGGATATTAGTGGCAGTGGCTAGGGCAGCATGTGTGTCCATGGAAGGAGAGGGAGGGTCAAAATGGATCCCTAGGTATTTATAGGAGCAAACTTGTTGAGTGGGAAAGAGGACCCAGAGTGAATGAGGAGTTTGAAGTTGCAGGACTTGTTTTGGGATGAGTGAAGAACATGGTTTTGTTTTTAAGATTTATCACCAATCTATGTTCCTTGAACCAGCCCTCAGCTTCAGTGAAGGACTTCTGCAGCGAGTCCTGGAGGGCAATAGGGTTATGACTTGAGGCAAAGATGACTGCATCATCAGCGTACAATAGAATGTTCCCCGAGCAAGAGCATGGAAGGGTGTTAAGGTAAAGGGAGAATAGTAAGGGGCCCAGAATGGAGCCCTGGGGAACCCCACAAAAGATGGGACAGATGTCTGAGTAGGTCCCATTAATTTTTACACGCTATGAGCGGTCAGATAGATAACTGGTGCACCAGGAGATAGGCCCAGCAGCAAAACCAGAGAGACTAAGGGCATCAAGAAGGAGGGTGGGAGACAGTGTCGAAAGCTTTCGAGGTCAATGAAGACAGCACCAGCCAGAGAACCAGTGTCTAAGGAGGAGTGGAGAAAGTTGGAGAACTCTAGGAGGTGTGTTGATACTGTGGCCCGCTTGGAAGCCATGCTGCTCAGGACAAAGGACATTGTAGGTGGAGAGGTAGTCAGAGATTTGAGAGGCCACCACTTTTCCAAGGCCTTGAGAGAGGAGAGAATGGAGATCGGTCGATGGTTTCCAGCCACAGTCCTATCACCACCTTTAAAGATAGGGGTGACAGTGGTGACTTTCAGGCAGTTGGAACCTTCCCAGGCAAGAGAGTGGTTGATGAGGCATGTGATCGGGTAAGGACTGTCTAAGACCAGCTGTAGGATACATGGATCCAGGGTGTCACTGCCTGTACTATTACTCTTGAGGGCAGTGACAAGGTGTGGCCTAAGTTCTTGGGCAGAAACACGGCGGAGGAGAAAATAAGGGCAAGAAAGATTTACGGCAGGTGCTGGGGGAGGAGGTCAAAAAATTTGTAGGGAGGATAGGGCTAAGGTCAGTGAATGAGGTGTTGAGGTGGTTGGCTATGAGGGCTGGGTCTGAGGAGATCACACCATTAATGTTGATCTGGGTGGGTGGAGGGGAGTGTGCAGTCCCATTTAACTGTTTAATGTTATCCCAGAAGGTTCTGGGGTTCCCCCATGAGGCAGTGAGTGAGGACAGATAGTGCTCAGACTTGGCCTTTCTGATGGCCTGAGTGCACTTGTTTCGGGCGGCAGCATATAACCGCCTGTCATTGGGCCGGCCAGTCTCAATGGCACAGTGCCATAATTTGTCCCTATGTTTGAGCTGTGGATCAAAGCTGGGGTTACCAAGGGGGCATTCTGCCTTTTAGAACGGCAGGTCAACATTGGGGCAAAGATATCACAGGCATTATTAAAAGTTTGGGTAAAGAAGGAGAGCTGTGTCGATGTCAGGAGTTGCCTGTATAGGAGACCAGTCAACTTGGGACAGAAGTTCCTTAAGTTTTATCAGTCCACTAGGTATTAGACGCTGCCGGCATGTGGACTGTGCTATGGGTTTGGGGACTGAGGATGACCAGTGGAATAGAATGGGGGAGTGATCACTGAGAGAGTCTGGGAGGACTTGTACATTGGGGATCCGATTAGGGCGGTTGGTGAGTATCACATCAAGCAGGGTACTGGAGCCTCTCTTGGAGTTAGTCCTGGTAGGGTGGGTAACTAGTTGCGTTAGGTCTATTGCAGAAAGGAGTCTCGGTAGGGAGGAGGAGGGGCTGAGCCAGTTGACATTTAAGTCACCCACCAGAATTTGATCACCGGAAGGAGGTAGAGAGGTAAGGTATTCTGTAAGAGAGGCAATGGCCTGCGTTTGGTCCCTGGGAGGCACGTATGCAGTAGTCAGATAAAGGGGTCACTTTAAAGGGTCAGGGGTTAGTTTCAGCATAAGAGCCTGGGCCCTGGAGTCAAGGATGGGAGCGGGCAGGGCTAGTACGGGGAGAGATTCCTTGACATAAATAGCACAGCTGCCGCCTGTCTCCCAACACGGTCAGACCGGAAAAGGGTGAAACCAGGAAGGGAGACTAGGGAGTCAGGGGAGGATTTCGACAGCCAAGTCTCAACCAGGGTGATGACATCAGGGTTAATTGATGTGACCAGGCATTGTAGTGAGTCAAACTTTTTGAGGAGGCTACAGATATTCATGGAGACCATGCATAGGCCTGTGGTGCGAGTTGAGGAGCTCCTGGCAAACCGGGCCAGGGTTTGGAGGAATGTTCCCCGACAGGAGTAGTAGCATGACTAACACCCTGGCTGGGAGATGGTGAAGGTTTTCCTCACGATTGACATGGGGAGGGAGGTTAAGGGAGCAGGGGGTGGGCAGGGAGGTACAGGAAGGGAAAGCAAGAATAAGAAGACACCCAGATGTGCCTGAGGTGAATAGAAAGCTAGGGGGAGGGCAGGGAGGATGGGGACAGACAGAGGTCCCAAGGGGCAGGAGAGCAGGTTCAGGAACAAGGGAAGGGAGGGGTGCCAGGGCACAGTGCAGACTAGCAGATGGGTAAGTGGGTAAGTGCACTGCTAGTGGGGATAGGCACAGGCAGAGCATGAGGCAGGGCCAATACATTGTGGTGAGCAAGATCCTAGGGAAGTAGTGCTCTACAGGAAGGAGTAGGAAGCAGTGAGGGAGCATAGGTACCTCTAGTGGCCAGCAGGTATAACCTGCAAATGAGAAAGTGGGGAGATAGGTTCTGGGCAACAGGACGTGATGTCACCGGATGTGATGTCACGGGGTGGATCCTTAAATTGACAGCCGCCCCTCGGTGGGAGGGTGGTTGGGGCGGGTGGGGAAGATGGTGCAAAGCGCCGTCAGGCTAGCACCCCTCAGCAGGTGTCCAGATGAAGAGAAGAGGCTCTCCTTACCACGAAAGTTATCAGGCTGGAGATTCGGCTCCCTCAGCTACTCAGGTGAGCTGCTTGTGTTGCTTCAGTTGCTTGATTGTCCCGAGTGCCTAGCTTGGGGAGCTGCCTATGTAGTGGAGAAAACACAGCCTCTCATTACTATGCAGCGGGAGAATATGTTGTGACTTAAACAAAGGAGCTCCACTCTAAGCAAACAAGGCTATTCCAAAATGAGGACACACTAGGACCCAGCTAACCTAATGCCTTCAGTTACAAGCACAATTAGCTCCAATACCACCATATTAAACAAGTCTGCTCTATATTAGCTGCTTGGTATATCTGGCTTTAAGGTGTAATAAGCAATTAGCTCCAAATACCACCATATTAAAGAAGACTGCTCTATATTAGCTGCTTGGTATACCTGGCTTTAAGGTGTAATCAGCAAGACAACTCTAGGGAAACCAGTGAGTCCCTAGCTTTACACTTCAGCCATAGTAGCACAAAGAGAAGCAAATAACAAGCCCACCCAGTGGTGAACAGGGAACAAAGTTCATAAAATATAAGTGTTCATCAGGTAGCACCCCTCTGCAGGCGTCCAGATGAAGAGAAGAGGATCTCTTTATTTCGAAAGTTATCAGGCTGGAGATTCGGCTTCCTCAGCTACTCAGGTGAGCTGCTTGTTATGCTTCTTGTTGATTGTCCGAGTGCCTAGCTAGGGGGAGCTGCCCATGTAGTGGACAAAAACACGCCTCTCATTACAGTGCAGCGGCAGAATATGTTGTGACTTAAACAAAGGAGCTCCACTCTAAGCAAACAGGGCTATTCCAAAATGAGGTCACACTAGGACCCAGCTAACCTAATGCCTTCAGTTACAAGCACAATTAGCTCCAATACCACCATATTAAACAAGTCTGCTCTATATTAGCTGCTTGGTATATCTGGCTTTAAGGTGTAATCAGCAATTAGCTCCAAATACCACCATATTAAACAAGTCTGCTCTATATTAGCTGCTTGGTATACCTGGCTTTAAGGTGTAATCAGCAAGACAACTCTAGGGAAACCAGTGAGTCTCTAGCTTTACACTTCAGTCTTAGTAGCACAAAGAGAAGCAAATAACAAGCCCACCCAGTGGTGAACAGGGAACAAAGTTCATAAAATAAAAGTGTTCATCAGGTTGCACCCCTCTGCAGGCATCCAGACGAAGAGAAGAGGCTCTCTTTACTGCGAAAGTTATCAGGCTGGAGATTCGGCTTCCTCAGCTACTCAGGTGAGCTGCTTGTGTTGCTTCAGTTGCTTGATTGTCCCGAGTGCCTAGCTTGGGGGGGGAGCTGCCTATGTAGTGGAGAAAACACAGCCTCGCATTACTATGCAGCGGGAGAGTATGTTGTGACTTAAACAAAGGAGCTCCACTCTAAGCAAACAGGGCTATTCCAAAATGAGGACACAGTAGGACCCAGCTAACCTAATGCCTTCAGTTACAAGCACAATTAGCTCCAATACCACCATATTAAACAAGTCTGCTCTATATTAGCTGCTTGGTATATCTGGCTTTAAGGTGTAATCAGCAATTAGCTTCAAATACCACCATATTAAACAACTCTGCTCTATATTAGCTGCTTGGTATATCTGGCTTTAAGGTGTAATTAGCAAGGCAACTCTAGGGAAACCAGTGAGTCCCTAGCTTTACACTTCAGCCTTAGTAGCATAAAGAGAAGCAAATAACAAGCCCACTCAGTGGTGAACAGGGAACAAAGTTCATAAAATATAAGTGTTCATCAGGTAGCACCCCTCTGCAGGCGTCCAGATGAAGAGAAGAGGCTCTCTTTACCTCGAAAGTTATCAGGCTGGAGATTCGGCTTCCTCAGCTACTCAGGTGAGCTGCTTGTGTTGCTTCAGTTGCTCAATTGTCCCGAGTGCATAGCTTGGGGGGGGAGCTGCCTATGTAGTGGAGAAAACACAGCCTCACATTACTATGCAGCGGGAGAATATGTTGTGACTTAAACAAAGGAGCTCCACTCTAAGCAAACAGGGCTATTCCAAAATGAGGTCACACTAGGACCCAGCTAACCTAATGCCTTCAGTTACAAGCACAATTAGCTCCAATACCACCATATTAAACAAGTCTGCTCTATATTAGCTGCTGGGTATATCTGGCATTAAGGTGTAATCAGCAATTAGCTCCAAATACCATCATATTAAACAAGTCTGCTCTATATTAGCTGCTTGGTATATCTGGCTTAAAGGTGTAATCAGCAAGACAACTCTAGGAAAACCAGTGAGTCCCTAGCTTTACACTTCAGTCTTAGTAGCACAAAGAGAAGCAAATAACAAGCCCACCCAGTGGTGAACAGGGAACAAGGTTCATAAAATATAAGTGTTCATCAGGTAGCACCTCTCTGCAGGTGTCCAGACGAAGAGAAGAGGTCCTCTTTACCGCGAAAGTTATCAGGCTGGAGATTCAGCTTTCTCAGCTACTCAGTTGAGCTGCTTGTGTTGCTTCAGTTGCTTGTTTGTCACGAGTGACTAGCTTGGGGAGTGGGGGAGCTGCCTATGTAGTGAAGAAAACACAGCCTCTCATTACTATGCAGCGGGAGAGCATGTTGTGACTTAAACAAAGGAGATCCACTCTAAGCAAACAGGGCTATTCCAAAATGAGGTCACACTAGGACCCAGCTAACCTAATGCCTTCAGTTACAAGCACAATTAGCTCCAATACCACCATATTAAACAAGTCAGCTCTATATTAGCTGCATGGTATATCTGGCTTTAAGGTGTAATAAGCAATTAGCTCCAAATACCACCATATTAAAGAAGTCTGCTCTATATTAGCTGCTTGGTATACCTGGCTTTAAGGTGTAATCAGCAAGGCAACTCTAAGGAAACCAGTGAGTCAATAGCTTTACACTTCAGCCTTAGTAGCACAAAGAGAAGCAAATAACAAGCCCACCCAGTGGTGAACAGGGAACAAAGTTCATAAAATATAAGTGTTCATCAGGAAGCACCCCTCTGCAGGCGTCCAGATGAAGAGAAGAGGCTCTCTTTAGTTCGAAAGTTATCAGGCTGGAGATTCGGCTTCCTCAGCTACTCAGTTGAGCTGCTTGTGTTGCATCAGTTGCTTGATTGTCCCGAGTGCCTAGCTTGGTGGGGGGGGAGCTGCCTATGTAGTGGAGAAAACACAGCCTCTCATTACTATGCAGCGGGAGAATATGTTGTGACTTAAACAAAGGAGCTCCACTCTATGCAAACAGGGCTATTCCAAAATGAGGTCACACTAGGACCCAGCTAACCTAATGCCTTCAGTTACAAGCACAATTAGCTCCAATACCACCATATTAAACAAGTCTGCTCTATATTAGCTGCTGGGTATATCTGGCATTAAGGTGTAATCAGCAATTAGCTCCAAATACCACCATATTAAACAAGTCTGCTCTATATTAGCTGCTTGGTATATCTGGCTTAAAGGTGTAATCAGCAAGACAACTCTAGGAAAACCAGTGAGTCCCTAGCTTTACACTTCAGTCTTAGTAGCACAAAGAGAAGCAAATAACAAGCCCACCCAGTGGTGAACAGGGAACAAGGTTCATAAAATATAAGTGTTCATCAGGTAGTACCCCTCTGCAGGTGTCCAGACGAAGAGAAGAGGCCCTCTTTAACGCGAAAGTTATCAGGCTGGAGATTCAGCTTTCTCAGCTACTCAGTTGAGCTGCTTGTGTTGCTTCAGTTGCTTGTTTGTCACGAGTGACTAGCTTGGGGAGTGGGGGAGCTGCCTATGTAGTGAAGAAAACACAGCCTCTCATTACTATGCAGCGGGAGAGCATGTTGTGACTTAAACAAAGGAGATCCACTCTAAGCAAACAGGGCTATTCCAAAATGAGGTCACACTAGGACCCAGCTAACCTAATGCCTTCAGTTACAAGCACAATTAGCTCCAATACCACCATATTAAACAAGTCTGGTCTATATTAGCTGCATGGTATATCTGGCTTTAAGGTGTCATAAGCAATTAGCTCCAAATACCACCATATTAAAGAAGTCTGCTCTATATTAGCTGCTTGGTATACCTGGCTTTAAGGTGTAATCAGCAAGGCAACTCTAAGGAAACCAGTGAGTCAATAGCTTTACACTTCAGCCTTAGTAGCACAAAGAGAAGCAAATAACAAGCCCACCCAGTGGTGAACAGGGAACAAAGTTCATAAAATAAAAGTGTTCATCAGGTTGCACCCCTCTGCAGTCATCCAGACGAAGAGAAGAGGCTCTCTTTACCTCGAAAGTTATCAGGCTGGAGATTCGGCTTCCTCAGCTACTCAGGTGAGCTGCTTGTGTTGCTTCAGTTGCTTGATTGTCCCGAGTGCCTAGCATGGGGGGGGGGAGCTGCCTATGTAGTGGAGAAAACACAGCCTCTCATTACTATGCAGCGGGAGAGTAAGTTGTGACTTTAACAAAGGAGCTCCACTCTAAGCAAACAGGGCTATTCCAAAATGAGGACACAGTAGGACCCAGCTAACCTAATGCCTTCAGTTACAAGCACAATTAGCTCAAATACCACCATATTAAAGAAGACTGCTCTATATTAGCTGCTTGGTATATCAGGCTTTAAGGTGTAATCAGCAAGGCATCTCTAGGGAAACCAGTGAGTCCCTAGCTTTACACTTCAGCCTTAGTAGCACAAAGAGAAGCAAATAACAAGCCCACCCAGTGGTGAACAGGGAACAAAGTTCATAAAATATAAGTGTTCATCAAGTAGCACCCCTCAGCAGGCATCCAGATGAAGAGAAGAGGCTCTCTTTATTTCAAAAGTTATCAGGCTCGAGATTCGGCATCCTCAGCTTCTCAGGTGAGATGCTTGTGTTGCTTCAGTTGCTTGATTGTCCCGAGTGCCTAGCTTGGGGGGGGAGCTGCCTATGTAGTGGAGAAAACACAGCCTCTCATTACTGTGCAGCGGCAGAATATGTTGTGACTTAAACAAAGGAGCTCCACTCTAAGCAAACGAGGCTATTCAAAATGAGGTCACACTAGGACCCAGCTAACCTAATGCCTTTAGTTACAAGCACAATTAGCTCCAATACCACCATATTAAACAAGTCTGCTCTATATTAGCTGCTTGGTATATCTGGATTTAAGATGTAATCAGCAAGACAACTCTTGGGAAACCAGTGAGTCCCTAGCTTTACACTTCAGCCTTAGTAGCACAAAGAGAAGCAAATAACAAGCCCACCCAGTGGTGAACAGGGAACAAAGTTCATAAAATAAAAGTGTTCATCAGGTTGCACCCCTCTGCAGGCATCCAGACGAAGTGAAGAGGCTCTCTTTACCTCGAAAGTTATCAGGCTGGAGATTCGGCTTCCTCAGCTACTCAGGTGAGCTGCTTGTGTTGCTTCATTTGCTTGATTGTCCCAAGTGCCTAGCTTGGGGGGGGAGCTGCCTATGCAGTGGAGAAAACACAGCCTCTCATTACTATGCAGCGGGAGAGTATGTTATGACTTAAACAAAGGAGCTCCACTCTAAGCAAACAGGGCTATTCCAAAATGAGGACACAGTAGGACCCAGCTAACCTAATGCCTTCAGTTACAAGCACAATTAGCTCCAATACCACCATATTAAACAAGTCTGCTCTATATTAGCTGCTTGGTATATCTGGCTTTAAGGTGTAATCAGCAATTAGCTTCAGATACCACCATATTAAACAACTCTGCTCTATATTAGCTGCTTGGTATATTTGGCTTTAAGGTGTAATTAGCAAGGCAACTCTAGGGAAACCAGTGAGTCCCTAGATTTACACTTCAGCCTTAGTAGCACAAAGAGAAGCAAATAACAAGCCCACTCAGTGGTGAACAGGGAACAAAGTTCATAAAATATAAGTGTTCATCAGGTAGCACCCATCTGCAGGCGTCCAGATGAAGAGAAGAGGCTCTCTTTACCTCGAAAGTTATCAGGCTGGAGATTCGGCTTCCTCAGCTACTCAGGTGAGCTGCTTGTGTTGCTTCAGTTGCTTGATTGTCCCGAGTGCCTAGCTTGGGGGGGGAGCTGCCTATGTAGTGGACAAAACACAGCCTCTCATTACTGTGCAGCGGCAGAATATGTTGTGACTTAAACAAAGGAGCTCCACTCTAAGCAAACAGGGCTATTCCAAAATGAGGTCACACTAGGACCCAGCTAACCTAATGCCTTCAGTTACAAGCACAATTAGCTCCAATACCACCATATTATTAAACAAGTCTATATATTAGCTGCTTGGTATATCTGGCTTTAAAGTTAATAATCAATAATTAGCTCAAATACCACCATATTAAACAAGTCTACTCTATATTAGCTGCTTGGTATACCTGGCTTTAAGGTGTAATCAACAAGACAACTCTAGAAACCAGTGAGTCCTACAGCTTTTACACTTCAGTCTTGTAGTAGCTGAAAGCAAATAACAAAACCCCACCCAGTGGTGAACAGGGAACAAAGTTCATAAATATAAAGTGCTTCATCAGGTTGCACCCTCTGCAGGCATCCAGGCGAAGAAGAGGCTCTCTTTTACTTGAAGTTATCAGGCTGAGATCTGGCTTCTCAGCTACTCAGGTGAGCTGCTTCAGTTGCTTCAGTTGTTTGATTGTCCCGAGTGCCTGGTACTTGGGGACGCCTATGTAGTGGAGAAACACAGCCTCGCATTACTATGCAGCGGGAGAGTATGTTGACTGACTTAAACAAAGGAGCTCCACTCTAAGCAAAAACAGGGCTATTCAAAATGAGGACACAGTAGGACCCATAGCTAACCTAATGCCTTCAGATTACAAGCACTATTAGCTCAATACCACCATATTAAACAAGTCTGCTCTATATTAGCTGCTTGGTATATCTAGCTTCAAGGATAATCAGCAATTAGCTTCAAATACCACCATATTAAACAACTCTGCTCTATATTAGCTGCTTGGTATATCTGGCTTTAAGGTGTAATCAGCAAAGGCTCTGAAACCAGTGAGTCTAACTGCACTTCAGCCTTGGTAGCACAAGAGAAGCAAATAACAAGCCCACTCAGTGGTAGAAGGCTAGGAACAAAGTTCATAAAAATATAAGTGTTCATCAGGTAGCACCCCTCTGCAGGCGTCAGATGAAGAAGAGCTCTCTTACCTTGAAAGTTATCAGGCTGGAGATTGGCTTCTCAGCTACTCAAGGTGGAAGCTGCTAATGTTGCTTCAGTTGCTCAATTGTCCCGAGTGCATAGCTTGGGGGCTACTTATGTAGTGAGAGAAAACAGCCTCACATGTACTATGCGGCGGGAGAATGTTGTGACTTAAACAAAAGGAGCTCCACTCTAAGCAAACAGGCTATTCAAAATGAGGTCACACTGGGACCCAGCTAACTTAATGCCTTCAGTTACAAGCACAATTAGCTCAACACTACCCATATTAAACAAGTCTAGCTCTATATTAGCTGCTGGGTATATCTGGCATTAAGGTGTAATCAGCAAATAGCTCCAAATACCACCATATTAAACAAGTCTGCTCTATATTAGCTGCTTGGTATATCTGGCAAAGGTGTAATCAGCAAGACAACTCTGGGAAAACCAGTGAGTCCCTAGCTTTACACTTCAGTCTTAGTAGCACAAGAGAACAAATAATAAGCCCACCCAGTGGTGAACAGAACAAGGTTCTCGTCTTAGTGTGTTCATCATTGGCACCTCTGCAGGTGTCCAGGCGAAGAGGAGTCCTCTTTACCCATGAAGTTATCAGGCTGGAATTCAGCTTTCTCAGCTACTCAGTTGAGCTGCTTGTGTTGCTTCAGTTGCTTGTTTGTCACGGTGACTAGCTTGGGGAGTGGGGAGCTGCCTGTGTAGTGAAGAAACACAGCCTCTCATTACTATCACAGGCAGGAGGCATGTGTGATTAAACAAGGAGATCCATCTAAGCAAACAGGGGCTATTCCAAAATGAGGTCACACTAGGACCCAGCTAACCTAATGCCTTCAGTTACAAGCACAATTAGCTCCAATACCACCATATTAAACAAGTCAGCTCTATATTAGCTGCATGGTATATCAGCTTTAAGGTGTAATAATTGCTCAAATACCACCAGTAAAGAAGGCTGCTTATATTAGCTGCTTGCATACCTGGCTTTAAGGTAAAAATTGTAAGGCAAACTCTAAGGAAACCAGGAGTCAATAGCTTTACACTTCAGCATTAGTAGCACAAAGAGAAACAAATAACAAGCCCACTCAGTGGTGAAACAGGGAACAAAGTTCATAAACATAAGTGTTCATCAGGAAGCACCTCTGCAGGCCCAGATGAAGAGAAGGGCTCTCTTTAGTTCGAAATTATCAGGCTGGAATTGGCTTCTCAACTACTCAGTTGAGCTCTTGTGTTGCATCAATTGTGGTGTCAGTGCCTAGCTTGGTGAAGGCTGCCTATCTAGTGGAGAAAACACAGCCTCTCATTACTATGCAGCAGGAGAATTGTTGTGACTTAAACAAGGGCTCACTTTAGCAACAGGCTATTCAAAATGAGGTCCACTGGCCCAGCTAACCTAATACCTTCAGTTGCAACACAATTAGCTCCATACCACCATATTAAACAAGTCTGCTCTATAGTAGCTGCTTGGTATATCTAGCTTTAAGATTGTAATCAGCAATTGGCTCAAATAAGACCATATTAAACAAGTCTGCTCTATATTAACAGCATTTCAACTTTAAAATGTATCAACAAGACAACTCTAGGAAAACCAGTGGTCCTAACTTTAACTTCAGCCTTGTGGCACAAAACAAGCAAATAACAAGCCCCGCAGTAGACAGGGCCAAGTTCATAAAATATAAAGTGTTCATCGGACACCCTCTGGGCGTCCAGATGAAGAAGAGCTCTCTCCTCCGAAAGTTATCAGGCTGGAATTCGGCTTCCTCAGCTACTCCAGGCTGCTTATGTTGCTAGTTGCTCAGTGTCCAGGTGCATAACTTGGGAGAGCTGCCTATGTAGAGAAAACACAGCCTCATTACTATGGCCGGAGAATATATTGTGACAAACAAAGGGCTCACTCTAAGCAAACAGGGCTATTCAAAATGGTCCTAGGACCCAGCTAACCTAATGCCAGCAGTTACAAGCACAGGTGGCTCAATACCATATTAAACAGAAGTCTGCTCTATATTAGCTTCTGGGTATATCTGGCATTAAAGGTGTAATCAGCAATTGGCTCCAAATACCACCATAGTAAAAGTCTGCTCTATATTAGCTGCTTGGTATATCTGGCGTAAAGTGTAATCAACAAGACAACTCTAGGAAAACCAGTGGTCCCATTTACACTTCAGTCTTAGTAGCACAAAGAGAAGCAAATAACAAGCCCGCAGTGGTGAACAGGAATAAGGTTCGTAAAATATAAGTGTTCATCAGGTAGTACCCTCTCAGGTGTCAGATGAAGAAAAGAATCTTTAGCAGTTATCGACTGGAGACAGCTTTCTCAGCTACTCAGTTGAGCTGCTTGTTACTTCAGTTGCTTGTTGTCACGAGTGACTAGCTTGAGAGTGGGGAGCTGCCTATGATGAAGAAAACAGCCTCATTACTATGCAGGGAGGCATGTTGTAGACTTAGACGAGATCCTCTAAGCAAACAGAGGCTATTCAAAATGGGGTCACACTAGGACCAGCTAACCTAATGCCTTCGTTACAAGCCAAAAATTAGCTCAATACCACCATATTAAACAAGTCTGGTCTATATTAGCTGCGTATATCTGGCTTTAGTGTCATAAACTTAACTATTAAATACCACCATATTAAAAAGTCTATATAATAGCTCTTGGTATACCTGTTTAAAGTGTAATCAACAAAGCAACAAAACCAGTGAGTCAATAACTTTACTTCAGCCTATGTGCTAAAAGAGAAGCAAATAACAAAGCCCACCCAGTGGTGAACAGGGAACAAAGTTCATAAGGCAAGTGTTCATCCAGGTTGCACCCCTCTGCAGTCATCAGGCAGAGAAGGGCTCTCTTTACCTCGAAGTTATCAGGCTGAAATTCGACTTCCTCAGCTACTCAGGTGAGCTGCGTGTTGACTGGTTGTGATTGTCGAGTGCCTGGCAGGGAGGCTACCTATAGTGGAGAAAACAGCCTGCATTACTAGGCGGGAAGTATGTTGTGACTTAAACAAGGAGCCCCTATAACCAAACAGAACTGTTCAAAATGGGACAGTAGGCCAGCTACCTAATGCCTTCAGTTACAAGCACAATTAGCTCCAATACCACCATAATAAACAAGTCTGCTCTATAGTAGCTTAGGGTATATCCCGCTTTAGGTGTAATCAACGTTGCTTCAAATACCACCATATTAAACATCTGCTCTATATTGGCTGCTTGGTATGTCTGGCTACAAATTGTAATTAACCTGAAGGCAACTCTAGAAACGGTGGTCCCAGCTTTACACTTCAGCCTTAGTAGCATAAAGAAGCAAATAACAAGCCCACTCCATGGTGAACAGAACAAAGTTCACAAAAAGAAGTGTTCATCAGGTAGCACCCCTCTGGGCGTCAGATGAAGAAGACGCTCTTACCTCGAAAGTTATCAGGCTGGAATTCAGCTTCCTCAGCTACTCAAGTGAGCCTTGTGTTGCTTCAGTTGCTCAGTGTCAGTGCATGGCTTGGGGGCTGCCTATGTAGTGGAAAACACAACCTCATTACTATGCAGCGGGAGAATATGTGTGACTTAAACAGGCTCCCTCTAAGCGACAGGGCCTATTCAAAATGAGGTCACACTAGGACCCAGCTAACCTAATGCCTTCAGTTACAAGCACAATTATCCAGACACCAGAGCCAACAAAGTCTGCTATATTAGCTGCAGGTATATCTGGCATTAAGGTGTAATCAACAATTAGCTCAAATACCATCATATTAAACAAGTCTGCTCTATAATACAGTGAGTATATCGCAAAAAGGTGTAATCAAGACAACTCTAGGAAAACCAGTGAGTCCCTAGCTTTACACTTCAGTCTTAGCAGCACAAAGAAGCAAATAAAAACCCCACCAGTGGTGAACGGGAACAAGGTTCAAAATATAAGTGTTCATCGGTAGCACCTCCTGCAGGTGTCCAGGCGAAGAAAGGTCCTCTTGCAGTTATCAGGCTGGAGATTCACTTTCTCCTTAATTGACTGCTTGTTACTTCAGTTGCTTGTTGTCACGGTGACTAGCTTGAAAGTGGGGGCTACTATGTGAGAAAACACAGCCTCATTACTATACATGGAGGCATGTTAACTTAAACAAAGGAGATCCACTCTAAGCAAACAGGGCTATTCAAAATGAGGTCACACTAGGACCTACAACCTAATGCCTTCAGTACAAGCACATTAGCTCCAAAACCACATATTAAACAAGTCAGCTCTATTAGCTGCATGGTATATCTGACACAAGGTGTAATAAGCAATTAGCTCAAATACCACCACCATATAAAGAGAAGTCTGCTCTATATTAGCTAGCAGTATACCTGGCTTTAAATTAACCAATCCTTTAGGGCAACTCTAAAAACCAGAGTCAATAGCACACTTCAGCCTTAGTAGCACAAGAGAAGCAAATAAAAAACCCCACAGTGGTGAACAGAACAAAAGTTCATAAAATATAAGTGTTCATCAGGAAGCACACCTCTGCAGGCGTCAGATGAAGAAGCTCTCTTTAATTCGAAGTTATCAGCTAGAATTGACTTCCTCTACTCAATTGAGCTGCTTGTGTTGCATCAGTTGCTTGATTGTCCCGGTCCTAACTTGGTGAGGGGCTGCCTATAGTGGAAAACACAGCCTCACGGCCTATACAACGAGAATATGTCAACAAACAAAGAACTCCACTCTAAGCAAACAGAGCTGTTAAAATGAGGTCACACTAGGACCCAGCTAACTAATGCCTTCAGTTACAAGCAGATGCTCCAATACCATATTAAACAAGTCTGCTCTAATAGCTACTGGGTATATCTGGCATTAAGATGCAATCAACAATTAGCTCAAATACCACCATATTAAACAAGTCTGCTCTATATTAGCTGCTTGGTATATCTGACTTAAAGTGTAATCAGCAAGACAACTCTGGAAAACCAGTGAGTCTAACTACACTTCAATCTTAGTAGCACAAAGAAACAAATAACAAGCCACCCAGTGGTGAACAGAGACAAGGTTCATAAATACAAGTGTTCATCAGGTAGTACCCTCTGCAGGTGTCAGGCAGAGAAGGAGGCCCTCTTTGTATCAGGCTGGAGATTCAGCTTTCTCAGCTACTCAATTGAGCTGTATGTTACTTCAGTTACTTGTTTGTCACGGTGACTAACAGAAAGTGAGAACCGCCTGTGTAGTGAAAACACAGCCTCTCATTACTAGACGGCGGAGGCATATTGTGACAAACAAGGAGATCCCTAAGCAAACGGAGCTGTTCAAAATAAGTCACACTAGGACCAGCAACCTAATACCTTCAATTACAAGCAATTAGCTCAATACCATATTAAACAAGTCTGGTCTATATTATGCAGGTATATCTGGCTTTAGGTGTCATAAAAAGTAGCTCAAATACCAACATATTAAAGTCCCTCTATATTAGCCTTGGTATCCAGCTTTAAGGTGTAATCAGCAAAAGCAACTCTAAGGAAACAGTGATCAACCACACTTCAGCCTTGGCACAAAGAAAGCAAATAACAAGCCCCCAGTGGTGAACACAAAAGTTCACAAAATAAAAGTGTTCATCAGGTTGCACCCTCTGCAGTCATCCAGGCGAAGAAGGGCTCTCTTACCTCGAAAGTTATCAGGCTGGATCAAACTTCCTCCAGCTACTCCAGGTGAGCTGTATGTTGCTTCAATTGGCGGTGTCGAGTGCCACAACGCAGGAGCTACCTATGTGGAGAAAACACAGCCTCATTACTATGCAACAGCAGAAGTAAGTGTGACTTTAACAAGACTCCTCTAGCAAACAGGGCTATTCAAAACCAGGACACAGGGACCAGCCAACCTAATACCTGGTTCAACACAATTAGTAAATACCACCATATTGAAGATACACTATACTGGCCAGGTATATCAGGCTTAAGTGTAATCAACAAAACATCTCTAGGAAACAGTGAGTCCCTAGCTTACTTCAGCCTTAGTAGCACAAGAAGCAAATAACAAGCCACCAGTGGTGAACCAGAACAAAGTTCATAAAATATAGTGTTCATCAATAGCACCCCTCAGGGCATCCAGATGAAGAGAAACTCTCTTCACAAAAAGTTATGGGCTTGAATTACATCCTCAGCTTCTCAGGTGAGATACATGTTACCTCAGTTGTGATTGTCCCAGTGCCTAGCTTGGGGGCCACCTATGTGGAGAAAACACAGCCTCTCATACTGTGCATGACAGAATATGTTGTGACTTAAACAAGGGCTCCACTCTAACCAAACAGGGCTGTTCAAAAATGAGGTCACACTAGGACCCAGCTAACCTAATGCAACTAGTTACAAGCACAATTAGCTCCAATACACCATATTAAACAAGTCTATATATTAGCTGCTTGGTACATATCGCTTTAGATGTAATCAACAAGACAACTCTTGGGAACCAGTGAGTCCCAACACACTTCAATTAGTAGCACAAAGAAGCAAATAACAACACAGTGGTGAACAGAGACAAAGTTCATAAAATAAAAGTGTTCATCAGTTACACCACTCTGCAGGCATCAGGCCAGTGAAGGCTCTCTTACCTCGAAGTTATCGGGCTGAGTTGACTACACAACTACTCGGTGAGCTGTGTGTTGCTTCATTTGTGATTGTCCCAAGTGCCTAGCTTGGAGACTTCCTATGCAGTGGAGAAAACGACTCTCATTACTATGCAGCGGGAGTATGACGGCTTAACAAGGCTCCTCTAAACAAACAGACTATTCAAATGAGACACATAGGACAGCTAACCTAATGCAACCAGTTCAACCACAATTAGCTCAATACCACCATATTAAACAAGTCTGCTCCTATTAACAGCAGTATGTCTGGCTTTAAGTGTAATCAACAATTGGCTTCAGATACCTATACAAACAACTCTATCTATATTGGCTGCTTGGTATATTTGGCTTTGGTGTAATTAACAAGGCAATCTAGGAAACCAGTAGTCCCTAGTTACACTTCAGCCTTAGTAGCACAAGAAGCAAATAACAAACCCACTCAGTGGTGAACAGGGAAAAAGTTCATAAAATATAAGTGTTCATGGTAGCACATCTAAGAAGTCAGATGAAGAGGCTCTCTTTTCGGGTATTAGGCTGGAATTGACTACTCAACTACTCAGGTGAGCTGCTTGTGTTGCTTCAGTTGCTTGGTGTCCAGTGCCTAGCTTAGGGGGTAGGGGCTGCCTATAGTGGACAAACACAGCCTCTCATTACTGTGCAGCAGAATATGTTGTGACTTAAACAAAGACTCCTCTAAGCAAGCTGAGGCTATTTAAATGAGGTCTGCCACAGGATTTAATAGCCTAATGCCCAACTTCAATTACAAGCACAATTAGCTCAATACCACCATATTAAACAAGTCTGTCTACAATAGCTGCTTGGTATATCTGACTTTAAGGTGTAATCAACAGTGTCCAAATACCACCATATTAACAAGTCTACTCTATATTATTAGCAGGTATACCTGACTTTAGGTGTAATCAACAAGACAACTCAGAGGAAACCAGTGGTCTCTGGCACTTCAGTCTTAGTAACACAAAGAAAGCAAATAACAAACCCACCCAGTGGTGAACAGGAACAAGTTCATAAAATAAAGTGTTCATCAGTTTGCACCCTCTGCAGGCATCAGAGAGGCTCTCTTTACTTAAGTTGTCAGGCTGGAATTAAGCTTCCTCAGCTACTCAGGTGAGCTGCTTGTGTTGTCAATTGTGATTGTCCCAGTGCCTGGCAGGGGGAGCTGCCTATGTAGTGGAGAAAAACAGCCTGGCTACTATGCGGGAGAGAGCTGTGACTTAAACAAGGCTCCTCTAAACAAACAGGGCTATTCAAAATGAGGACACAGTAGGACAGCTAACCAATGTGCCTTCAGTTACAAGCACAATTAGCTCCAAGCCACCATATTAAACAAGTCTGCTCTATATTAGCTGCTTGGTATATCTAGCTTTAGGTGTAATCAACAATTAGCTTAAATACCACCTGATAAACAACTCTGCTCTATATTAGCTACTTGGTATATCTGACTTTAAGCTGTAATCATAAGAACTCTAGAAACCAGTAGGTCCTAACTTTACTTCAACTGAGTAACAAAAGAAGCAAATAACAAGCCACTCAGTGGTGAACAGGAACAAAGTTCATAAAATATAAGTGTTCATCAGGTAGCACCCTCTGCAGGCGTCAGATGAAGAAGAAGCTCTCTTTACCTTGAAGTTATCAGGCTGGAATTCGACTTCTCAGCTACTCAAAGTGAGCTGCTTGTGTTACTTCAATTCTCAATTATCCGGTGCATAGCTTGGAGAGCTGTATAGTGGAGAAAACCAGCCTCACATTACTATACAGCGGGAGAATATGTTGTGACAACAAAGGAACCACTCTAGCAAACGCTATTCCAAAATGAGGTCACCTAGGACCCAGCTAACCTAATGCCTGATTACAAGCACAATTAGCTCAAACACCTGTAAACAAATCTGATCTATATTAGCTACTGGGTATCTGGCATTAAGGTGTAATCAACAGTAGCTCAAATACCTATAAACAAGTCTGCTCTATATTAGCTACTTGGTATATCTAAAGGTGTAATCAACAGAACAACTCTAGGAAAGGAAGCAAAAGGTCCTAACTTTACACTTCCAGTCTTAGTAGCACAAGAAAGCAAATAACCGGCCCATGATGGTGAACAGAACAAGGTTCATAAAATATTATGTTCATCAGGTAGCACCTCTCTGCAGGTGTCAGGCGAAAGGGTCCTCTTTACATGAAATTATCGGCTGGAATTCAGCTTTCTCAGCTACTCAGTTGACTGCTTGTGTTGCTTCAGTTGCTTGTTGTCACAGTGACTAGCTTGAAAGTGAGGCTGCCTATGTAGTGAAGAAAACACAGCCTCATTACTATGCAGCGGAAGCATGTTGTGATTAAACAAGGAGATCCTCTAAACAAACAGGGCTATTCCAAATGAGGTCACATAGGACCCTAACCTAATGCCTTCAATTACAAGCCAATTAGCTCCAATACCACCATATTAAAAAATCAGCTCTATATTAGCTGCATGGTATATCTGGCTTTAAAGTGTAATAAATTGCTCAAATACCACCATATTAAAGTCTGCTCTATTAGCTACTTGGTATAACTGGCTTTAAGTGTAATCAAAAGGCAACTCTAAAACCAGTGAGTCAATAACACACACTTCAGCCTTAGTAGCACAAGAAGCAAATAACAAGCCCACTCGGTGATGAACAGGAACAATTCATAAAACAGAAGTGTTCATCAGGCACCCCTCTGCAGGCGTCCAGATGAAGAGAGGCTCTCTTTAGTTCGAAAGTTATCAGGCTGGAATTGACTTCCTCAGCTACTCAGTTGAGCTGCTTGTGCATCAGTTGCAATTGTCCCGGTGCCTAGCGGGTGGAGGCTACTATGTAGTGGAGAAAACACAACCTCTCATTACTATGCAGCGGAGAATATGTTGTGAGAAAACAAAGAGCTCCACTTCAAGCAAACAGGGCTATTCAAAGTAGTCACTAGGACCAGCTAACCTAATGCCTTCAGTTGCAAGCACAATTCCTCAAATACCACCATAAAACAGTCTGCTCTATATTAACTGCTTGGTATATCTAGCTTTAGGTGTAATCAACAATTAGCTCAAATAAGACCATATTAAACAAGTCTGCTCTAAGTAGCTGCTTGGTATACCCAGCTGAGTGTAATCAACAAGACAACTCTAGGAAAACCAGTGAGTCTAGCACAAACTTCAGCCTTAATGCAGAAACGAAATAACAAGCCCACCAGTGGTGAACAGGAACAAAATTCATAAAATATAATGTTCATCAAGTGCACCCTCTGCAGGCGTCAGATGAAGAAGAAGCTCTCTTACCCCGAAAGTTATCAGGCTGGAGATTCGGCACTCAACTACTCAGGTGAGCTGCTTGTATTGGCAGTTGCTCAATGTCAAGTGCATAACGGGGGCTGCCATGTAGTGGAAAACAGCCTCACATTACTATGCAGGGAGAATATACTGTGACTTGAGCTCCTCTAAACAAACAGGGCTATTCCAAAAGAAGTACACTAGGACCCAGCAACCTAATGCCTAATTACAAGCACAATTAGCTCCAATACCACCATAATAAACAGATACTCTATATTAGCTGCTGGGTATATCTGGCATTAAGGTGTATCAGCAATAGCTCAAATACCACCATATTAAACAAGTCTGCTCTATAATAGCTGTCGGGCATATCTAGCGTAAAAGTATAATCAACAGAACAACTCTAGAAACTAGTGAGTCCTAGCTTTACCTTCAGTCTTAGTAGCACAAAGAGAAGCAAATAAAAGCCCACACGTGGTGAACAAGACAAGGTTCATAAAATATAGTGTTCATCAGTAGTACCCTCTGCAGGTGTCAGATGAAGAAGAGGCCCTCTTAGCGAAAGTTATCAGGCTGGAGTTAGCTTTCTCAACTACTCAGTTGAGCACTTGTGTCGCTTCAGTTGTTTGTCACGGTACTAGCTTGAAAAGTAAGGACCTATGTATG
The DNA here is from genome assembly GCA_016271365.2 of Neoceratodus forsteri. Taxonomy (NCBI): domain Eukaryota; kingdom Metazoa; phylum Chordata; order Ceratodontiformes; family Ceratodontidae; genus Neoceratodus; species Neoceratodus forsteri. Next base: position 301,910,659 of record JADMNL010000023.1, on the reverse strand, counting down.
GAAAACACAGCCTCATTACTATGCAGCGGGAGAGCATGTTGTGACTTAAACAAGAGATCCACTCTAAGCAAACAGAATATTCAAAATGAGGTCACACTAGGACCCAGCTAACTAATGCAACAATTACAAACACAAGTGTCAAACACACATATTAACAAGTCTAGTCTATATTAGCTGCATGGTATATCTAGCTTTAGGTGTCACAACAGTGCCTCAAATACCACCATATTAAAGAAGTCTGCTCTATAGCTATAGTATACCTAGCTTTAAAATTAATCAACAAAACTCTAGGAAACCAGTAGTCAATAGCTTTACACTTCAGCCTTAGTAACAAAAGAAGCAAATAAGCCACCCAGTGAACAGGGAACAAGTTCACAAAATAAAAGTGTTCATCAGTTGCACCTCTGCAGTCATCCAGCCGAAGAGAGGCTCTCTTTACCTCGAAAGTTATCAGGCTGGAATTGACACCTCAGCTACTCAGGTGAGCTACTTGTGCTTCAGTTGTGATTGTCCAGTGCCTAGCATGGAGCTCACCTGTAGTGGAGAAAGCACAGCCTCTCACATTGCCCTATGCTGGCCGGAGAATAAGTTGTGAAAGCTTGGCACCAAAGGAAGCTCCACTCTAAGCAAACGGGCTATTCAAAATGAGGACACAGTAGGACAACTAACCTAATGCCGCAGTTACAAGCACAATTAGCTCAAATACCATATTAAAGACTGCTCTATATTACTTGGTATATCAGGCTTTAAGGTGCAATCAGCAAGGCATCTGAAACCAGTGAGTCCTAACTGCACTTCAGCCTTAGTAGCACAAAGAAGCAAATAACAACACACCAGTGAAAACAGGAACAAAGTTCATAAAATATAGTGTTCATCAGTAGCACCCCTCAGCAGGCATCCAGATGAAGAGAAGGCTCTCTTTATTTCAAAGTTATCAGGCTCATTCGGCATCCTCAGCTTCTCGGTGAGATGCTTGTGTTACTTCAGTTGCGGTGTCCGTGCCTAGCTTGGGGGCAGCTGCCTATGTGTGGAGAAAACACAGCCTCTATTACTGTGCAGCGGCAGAATATGTTGTAACCCAAACAAAGGGCTCCATAAGCAAACAGGGCTATTCCAAAATGAGGCACACTAGGACAGCCAACCTAATGCCTTTAATTACAAGCACAATTGCTCCAAGACCACCATAATAACAGTCTGCTCTATAATACTACTTAGTATATCAGCTTTAAGATGTAATCAACAAGACAACTCTTGGGAAACAGTGGTCCAATAACTACACTTCAGCCTTAGTAGCACAAAAAACAAATAAAAGCCCACCCAGTGAACGGGAACAAAGTTCATAAATAAAAGTGTTCATCAGGTTGCACCCCTATGAGCATCCAGGCCAGTAGAAAGCTCTCTTACCTCAGTTATCAGGCGCAAATTGACACTCAACTATAATTGAACTGTAATGTTACTTCAATTGCTTGATTGTCCAGTGCCTAACTTGGAAAGTGGGAACTGCCTATGATGGACAAAACAGCCTCTCATTACTGTGCAGCGGCAGAATATGTTGGCTTAAACAGGAGCTCCACTCTAAGCAAACAGAACTATTCAAAAAGGTCACACTAGGACCAGCTAACTAATGCAACTCAGTAAGCACAATTAGCTCAGACCACCATATTAAACAAGTCTGCTCTATAATAGCTGCTTGGTATATCTGAAAATAAGGTATAATCACAATTGTCCAAATACCACCATAATAAGTCTACTCTATATTAGCTTGGTATACACAAGCTTCAGGTGTAATCAAGACAACTCTAGGAAACCAGTGATCTCTAGCTTTACCTTCAGTGTGCACAAAGAAGCAAATAAAAGCCCACAGTAGTGAACAGAACAAAGTTCAGAAAAAATAAAGTGTTCATCGGTTGCACCCCTCTGCAGGCATCAGACGAAGAAGAGGCTCTCTTTACTTGAAAGTTATCAGGCTGGAATTCGGCTTCCTCAACTACTCAGGTGAGCCTTGTGTTGCTTCAGTTGTGGTGTCAGTGCTAACAGGGAGGCTACCTATGATGGAGAAACACAGCTCGCATTACTATGCAGCAGGAGAGTATGTTGTGACTTAACAAAGGCTCCTCTAAGCAAACAGGGCTATTCAAAATGAGGACACAGTAGGACCAGCTAACCTAATGCAACTGATTACAAGCACATTAAGCTCCAATACCACCATATTAAACAAGTCACTCTATATTGTATCTTGGTATCTGGCTTTAAGGTGTAATCAACAGTGCTTCAAACACCACCTGTTAAACAACTCTGCTCTATATTAGCTGCTTGGTATATCTGGCTTTAGGGTGTAATCAGCAAGGCAACTCTAAAACCAGTGAGTCCCTAGCTTTACACTTCAGCCTTAGTAGCACAAAAGCAAATAACAAGCCCACTCAGTGAGTGAACGAAGACAAGTTCATAAAATATAGTATTCATCAGGTAGCACCCTCTGCAGGCGTCAGATGAAGAAGAGAACTCTCTTTACTCGGTTACCAGGCCAGAATTAAAACTACTCAGCTACTCAGGCAGCTCTTGTGTTGCTTCAGTTATAATTGTCGAGTGCAACGGGGGCTGCCTATGTAGTGGAGAAAACATAGCCTCACATTACTATGCGGGGGAGATATGTGTGACTTAACAAGGCTCCACTCTAAGCAAAAGGGCTATTCAAATGAGGTCACCTCGGACCCAGCTAACTAATGCCTTCGTTACAGCACAATTAGCTCAATACCACCATAAACAAGTCTGGTCTATATTAGCTGCGCCTTATCTGGCATTAAGGTGTAATCAACAATTAGCTCCAAATACCACCATATTAAACAAGTCTGCTCTATGTTAGCTTGGTATGTCTGAAAACTTCAAAAGGTGTAATCAACAAGACAACTCTAGAACAGTGGGTCTAACACACTTAGTCTTGTACGCAAAAGAAGCAAATAACAAGCCCCCAGTGGTGAACAGGAACAAGGTTCATAAATATTAGTATTAATCAGGTAGCACTCTCTGGGTGTCCAGAAGAAAGTCCTCTTCACCGAAAGTTATCAGGCTGGAGATTCAGCTTTCTCAGCTACTCAGTTGAACTGCTTGTGTTGCTAAAGTTGCTTGTTTGTCACGAAGTGACTAACAGAAAGTGGGGGCACCCTATGTAGTGAAAACACAGCCTCTCATTACTATGCAGCGGAGAGCATGTGTGACCTAAACAAGGAGATCCTCTAAGCAAACAGGGCTATTCAAAATGAGGTCACACTGGGACCTAACTAATGCCTTCCATCAAAAGCACAATTAGCTCAAATACCATATTAAACAATTCAACCTATATTAGCTATGGTATATCTATTTGAGTGTAATAAGAATTAATAAATACCATATTAAAAGTCTGCTCTATATTAGCTGCTTAGTAGACCTGGCTTTAGGTGTAATAAACAGGCAACTCTAGAAACCAGTGGTCAATATTTACACTTCACTTAGTAGCACAAAGAAGCAAATAACAAGCCTCAGTGGTGAACGGGGAACAAAGTTCACAAAATATAAGTGTTCATAGGAACCCTCTGCAGCGTCCAGATGAGAAGACTCTCTTTAGTTCGAAAGTTATCAGGCTCGATTAGGCCTCAACTACTCAGTTGAGCTGCTTGTGTTATCGTTGCTTGATTGTCGATGCCTAGCTTGGTGGAGACTGCTATGTAGTGGAAAAACAGCCTCATTCTATGCAGCGGAGATATGTTGTGACAACAAAGGAGCTCACTCTAAGCAAACAGGAGCTATTAAAAAAGAGTGCACTAGGACCCACAACTAATGCCTTCAATTGCAAGCACAATTAGCTCAATACCACCATAGTAAACAAGTCTGCTCTATATTAGCTACTTGGAATATCTAGCTTTAGTGTAATCAACAATGGCTCAAATAGACCACATTAAACAAGTCTGCTCTATATTAGCTGCTTGGTATACCAGCTTTAAGGTGTAATCAACAGACAACACAAGAAACCAGTAAGTCCTAACTTTACCTTCAACCTTAGTGTATATTAGCTGCTTGGTATACCTGGCTTTAAGGTGTAATCAGTAAGACAACTCTGGGAAACCGGTGGGTCTAGCTTTACACTTCAGCCTTAGTAGCACAAGAGAAGCAATGTAAGCCCGCAGTGGTGAACGGAACAAAGTTCATAAAATAAACTGTTCATCAGGGTTGCACCCTCTGCAGGCATCCAGACGTTGAGAAGAGGCCTTTACCTAAAGTTATCAGGCTTGAGTTTGGCTTCCCCAGCTACTCAGGTGGGCGCGTTTTTCAGTTGTGATTGTGCCCAGTGCTAGCTTGGGGAGCTGCCTATGTAGTGGAGAAAACACAGCCTTTCATTACTATGCAGGGGAGAGTATGTTGTGACTAAACAAGACTCCACTCTAAGCAAACAGGGCATTTCCAAATGAGGACACAGTAGGACCCATTAACTCACCTTCAGTTACAAGCACAATTGGTCTAATACCACCATATTAAACAAGTCTGCTCTATATTAGCTGTGGTAAATCTGGCTTTAGAGTAATCAGCGGTTGCAAATGCCACCATGTTAAACAACTCTGCTCTATATTAGCTGCTTGGCATATCTGGTTTTAATTAGTTGCAAGGGCAACTCTGGGAAACCAGTGAGTCCCTAGCTTTACACTTCCACCTTAGTAGCACAAAAGCAAATAACAGGCCCACTCAGTGGTGAACAGGAACAAGTTCTTAAAATAAAGTGTTCATCAGGTAGCACCCTCTGCGTGCCCAGATGAAGAAGAGTCTCTTACTCAAAGTTATCAGGCTGAGATTCGGCTTCCTGCTACTCAGGTGGGCTTCTTGGTTTGGTTCAGTTGCTCAATTGTCCAGAGTGCATAGCTTGGGGGCTGCCTATGTAGAGGAGAAAACACAGCCTCACCTTACTATGGTGGAGAATAAGTTGTGACTTTAACAAGGGAGCTCCTCTAAGCAAACAGGGCTATTCCAAAGTGAGGTCACACTGGACCCAGCTAACCTAATGCCTTCAGTTACAAGCACAATTAGCTCAATACCACCATATAAACAGTCTGCTCTATATTGGCTGGTATATCTGGCATTAAGGTGTAATAAGCAATAGCTCCAATACCACCATATTAACATGTCTGCTCTAAATTAGCTTGGTATATCTGGCTTAAAGGTGTAATCGTCAAGGCAACTCAGGAAAACCAGTGAGTCCTAGCTTTGCACTTCAGTCTTAGTAGCACAAGAGAAGCAATAACAAGCCCTCCCAGTGGTGAACGGGGTAAGGGTTCATAAAATATAAGTGTTCTCAGGTAGCACCCCTCTGCAGGTGTCAGGTTAAGAGAGAGTCCTCTTTACTCAAAAAAGTTATCAGCTGGAATTAGCTTTCTCAGCTACTCAGTTGAGCTGTTTGTTTCTTCAGTTGTTTGATTGTCGGAGTGCCTAGCTGGGTGGGAGCTGCCTATGTAGTGAAAACACAGCCTCTCATTAGTGTGCAGCGGAGAATATGTTCTGACTTAAACAAAGGGCTCCCTCTAAGCAATAGGGCTACTGAAATGAGGTCACACTGGACCCAGCTAACTAATGCCTTCAGTTACAAGCTGATTGCTCAATACCACCATATTAAACAAGTCTGTATATTAGCCTTGAAATATCTGGCTTTAGGTGTAATCAGCAAGACAACTCTAGAAAACCTGAGTCCCTAGCTTTACACTTCAGCCTTAGTAGCACAAAGAGAAGAAAATAACAAGCCCACCCAGTGGTGAACAGGGAACAAAGTAAATAAAATATAAGTATCAGGTAGACCTCTGCAGGCGTCCAGCCGGCGAGAAAGGCTCTCTTTACCTCAGATTATCGGGCTGGAGATGTCGCTTCCTCAGCTCCTCAAGTGAGCTGCTTGTGTTTTGCTCAGTTGCCTGATTGTCCCGATTGCCTGGCGGGGGAGCTGCTATGTAGTGGAGAAACACAGCCTCTCATACCATGCAGTGGAGAATATGTTGTGGCTTAAAGGGCTCCACTCTGGGCTAACAGGGCTGTTCAAATGAGGTCACACTAGGACCCAGCTAACTAATGCCTTCAGTTGAAGCACAATTAGCTCCATATCACCATATTAAACAAGTCTGCTCTATATTAGCTGATTGGAATATCTGGCTTTAAGGTGTAATCAGCAATTGGCTCAAATACAACTATATTAAACAAGTCTGCTCTTGTTAGCTGCTAGTATACCTGCTTTAAGTTGCACTCAGCAAGGCGCTCTAGAAGCAGTAGTCCCTAGCTTTACACTTCAGCCATAGTAGCACAAGAGATAAGCAAATAACAAGCCGCAGTGGTGAACAGGGAACAAAGTTCATAAATATAAGTGTTCATCAGGTAGCCCCTCAGCAGGCGCCCAGAGATGAAGAGAGAAGAGGCTCTCTTTACCGAAAAGTTATCAGGCTGGAGATTCGGCCTCAGCTACTCAGGTGAGCTGCTGGAAGGTTTCCGTTGCTTGATTGTCGAGTGCATAGCTGGGGCTGCCTATGTAGAGGAGAAAACACAGCCTCATACATGCGCGGGAAAATGTTGTGACTTATTAAGGGCTCCACCATGCAAACAGGGCTATTCCAAAATGAGTCACACTTGGACCCAGCTAACCTAATGCCTTCAGATACAAGCACAATTAGCTTCTACCACCATATTAAACAAGTCTGCTCTATATTGGCTGCTTGGTATATCTGGCATTAAGGTGTAATCGGCAGTTAGCTCAAATACCATATTAAACAAGTCTGCTCTATATTAGCTGTTGGTGTATCTGCTTAAAGGTGTAATCAGCAAGACAACTCTAGGAAAACCAGTGAGTCCTAATTTATACCAGCCTTAGTAGCACAAAGTAAATAACAAGTCCATGATGGTGAACAGGGAACAGGTTCATAGTATATATGTTCATCAGGTAGCACCCTCTGCAGGTGTCCAGACGAAGAGGTTTCTCCTACTGAAAGTTATCAGGCTGGAGATTCTTCTCAGCTACTCAGCTGACTTCTTGTCTGGCTTCAGTTGCTTGTTGTCAGTGCCTGGCTTGGGAGGAGCTGCCATGTAGTGAAAACACAAACTCTCATTACTACAGTGGAGGCATGTTGTGACTTAAACAAAGAGATCACTCTAAGCAAACAGGGCTATTCAAAATGAGTCACCTGGGTCCTAGCTAACTTATTGCTTCAGTTACAACACAATTAGCTCCAATACTAATATTAAACAAGTCTGCTCAAATTAGTTGCATGGTAGATCTGGCTTTGGTGTAATCGGCAATTGGCTCCAAATACCACCATATTAAAGTCTGCTCTATATTAGCTGCTTGATATACCTGGCTTAAAGGTAATCAGCAAGGCAACTCTGGGAAGCCAGTGAGTCCTAGCTTACACTTCAGCCTTTAGCACAAATAGAAGCAAATAACAAGCCCACCCAGTGGTGAACGGGAACAAAGTTCATAAATATGGGTGTTCATCGGAAGCACCCTCTTCAGGCCCAGATGAGAGAAGAGGCTCTCTTTTTCAAAAGTTATCAGGCTGGAGATTGGCTCCTCAGCTCTCAGTTGGCTGCTTGTGTGCTTCAGTTGCTTGATTGTCCGGTGCCTGGCTGGGAGCTCCTGTGGTGGAAAACACGGCCTCTCATTACTATGCAGCGGGAGAATATGTTGTGACTAAACAAAGGAGATCCACTCTAAGCAAACAGGGCTATTCAAATGAGTCACACTGGGACCCAGCTAACCTAATGCCTTCAGTTACAAGCACAATTAGCTCCAATACCACCATATTAAACAAGTTGCTCATATTAGCTGCTTGGTATATCTGGCTTTAAGGTGTAATCAGCAAGACAACTCTAGAAACCAGTGAGTCCCTGGGTTTACACTTGAGCCTTAGTACAAAAGAGGCTAAATACAAGCCCACCCAGTTGTGAACAGGAACAAGTCAATAAAATACAAGTGTTCTGGTTAGCACCCTCTGCATGCGTCCAGATGAAGAAGAGCTCTCTTTTAGCTGAAAGTTATTAGGGCTGGATTCGCTTCTCAGCTGCTCAGTTGAGCTGTGTTGCTTCAGTTGCTGATTGTCACGAGTGCCTAGCTTGGTGGGGAGCTGCCTGTGTATTAGAAAACACAGCATCTCATTACTATGCAGCGGGGAATATGTTGACTTAAACAAAGGAGATCCATTCTAGCCATGAGGCTGTTCAAAATGAGGTCACACTAGGACCCAGCTAACCTAATGCCTTCATTTCATGGTTGCTCCAATACAGCTATATTGAACAAGACTTCTCTATTAGCTGCTTGGTATATCTGGTTTTAAGGTGTAATCAGCAATTAGCTCCAAATACCAACTATTAAATAAGTTCATATTTGCTGCTTGGTATATCTGGCTTTAGGTGTAATCAGCAAGGCATCTGGGGAAACCGGTGAGTCCCTAGCTTTACCGTCAGCCTTAGTAGCTCAAGAGAAGTAAATAACGCTTGATCAGTGAACAGGGAACAAAGTTCATAAAATATAGTGTTCATCATGTAGCACCCTGCAGGTGTCGAACTAAGAAGAGGTCTCTTTATCCTGGGTGTTATCAGGCTGGAGATCGTTTTCCAGCTATTCAGGTGAGCTGTTTGTGTTACTTCAGTTGCTTGATTGTCCCTATGCCTAGCTTGGGGGTGCTTAGCTGTCTGTGTTGAGGAAAACACAGCCTCTGATTAGTATGCAGCAGGAGAATATGTTGTGGTTTAAACCAAGGGCCCTCTAAGCAAACAGGGCTGTTCAAAGTGAGTCCCTGGGTCCCAGCTAACTGTGCCTTCAGTTACAGCACAATTGGTCTAATACCATATTAAACAGTCTGTTCTGTAGCTGCTTGAAATATCTGGCTTTAAGGTGTAATCAGCAATTGGCTCAAAATAACACCGTATTAAACAAGTCTGCTCATATTAGCTGCTTGGTATATCTGGCTTTAAGGTGTAATCAGCAAGACAATTCTAGAAACTAGTGAGTCCTAGCTTTACTTCAGCCTTAGTAGCACAAAGAGAAGCAAATAACAAGCCCGTCCGGTGGTGAACGGGAAGAAAGTTCATAAAATATATGTTCATCAGGTTGCACCCCCTGTGCATGCCCGATGAAGAAGAGCTCTCTTTACCTCGAAGGTTATCAGGCTGGAATTCGCTTCCTCAGCTACTCAGGTGAGCTGCTTGTTTTTCAGTTGTGATTGTCCCGAAGTGCCCAGCTTTGAACTGCCTTGTAGTGGAAAACACAGCCTCTCATTACTGTGCAGCGCAGAATATGTTGTGACAAACAAAGGCTCCTCTAAGCAAACAGGGCTATTCAAATGAGTCATACTGGACCCAGCTAACCTAATGCCTTTCAGTTACAAGCACACTTAGCTTCAATACCACCATATTAAACAAGTCTGCTTCTATATTAATGCTTGGTATATCTGGCTTAAAGGTGTAATCAGCAAGACAACTCTAGGAAACCAGTGAGTCCCTAGATTTACACTTCAGCCTTAGTAGCACAAAGAGAAGCAAATAACAAGTCCACCCAGTGGTGAACAGGGAACAAGGTTCATAAAATATAAGTGTTCATCAGGTAGCACCCCTCTGCAGGTGTCCAGACGAAGAGAAGAGGTTCTCCTTACCTCGAAAGTTATCAGGCTGGAGATTCGGCTTTCTCAGCTACTCAGCTGAGCTGCTTGTCTGGCTTCAGTTGCTTGATTGTCCCGAGTGCCTAGCTTGGGGAGGGGGGGAGCTGCCCATGTAGTGAAGAAAACACGAACTCTCATTACTATGCAGTGGGAGAGCATGTTGTGACTTAAACAAAGGAGATCCACTCTAAGCAAACAGGGCTATTCAAAAATGAGGTCACACTAGGTCCCAGCTAACCTAATGCCTTCAGTTACAAGCACAATTAGCTCCAATACCACCATATTAAACAAGTCTGCTCTAAATTAGCTGCATGGTAGATCTGGCTTTAAGGTATAATCAGCAATTAGCTCCAAATACCACCATATTAAAGAAGTCTGCTCTATATTAGCTGCTTGATATACCTGGCTTAAAGGTGTAATCAGCAAGGCAACTCTAGGGAAACCAGTGAGTCCCTAGCTTTACACTTCAGCCTTTGTAGCACAAATAGAAGCAAATAACAAGCCCACCCAGTGGTGAACAGGGAACAAAGTTCATAAAATATAAGTGTTCATCAGGAAGCACCCCTCTGCAGGCGTCCAGATGAAGAGAAGAGGCTCTCTTTATTTCAAAAGTTATCAGGCTGGAGATTCGGCTCCCTCAGCTACTCAGTTGAGCTGCTTGTGTTGCTTCAGTTGCTTGATTGTCCCGAGTGCCTAGCTTGGGGGGGGGAGCTCCCTATGTAGTGGAGAAAACACAGCCTCTCATTACTATGCAGCGGGAGAATATGTTGAGATTCTAACACAAAGCGAGATCCACTTAAGCAAACAGGGCTATTCCAAAATGAAGTCACACTAGGTCTTACTAACCTAATGCCTTCAGTTACAAGCACAATTAGCTCCAATACCACCATATTAAACAAGTCTGCTCTATATTAGCTGCTTGGTATATCTGGCTTTAAGGTGTAATCAGCAAGACAACTCTAGGGAAACCAGTGAGTCCCTAGCTTTACACTTGAGCCTTAGTAGCACAAAGAGAAGCAAATAACAAGCCCAGCCAGTTGTGAACAGGGAACAAAGTAAATAAAATACAAGTGTTCATAAGTTAGCACCCCTCTGCAGGCGTCCAGATGAAGAGAAGAGGCTCTCTTTACCTTGAAAGTTATTAGGCTGGAGATTCGGCTTCCTCAGCTACTCAGTTGAGCTGCTTGTGTTGCTTCAGTTGCTTGATTGTCACGAGTGCCTAGCTTGGTGGAGGGGGAGCTGCCTATGTAGTAGAGAAAACACAGCCTCTCATTACTATGCAGCGGGGGAATATGTTGTGACTTAAACAAAGGAGATCCATTCTAAGCAAACAGGGCTATTCCAAAATGAGGTCACACTAGGACCCAGCTAACCTAATGCCTTCCATTTCACGCACAATTAGCTCCAATACAACCATATTGAACAAGACTGCTCTATATTAGCTGCTTGGTATATCTGGCTTTAAGGTGTAATCAGCAATTAGCTCCAAATACCAACTATTAAATAAGTCTGCTCTATATTTGCTGCTTGGTATATCTGGCTTTAAGGTGTAATCAGCAAGGCAACTCTAGGGAAACCAGTGAGTCCCTAGCTTTACACGTCAGCCTTAGTAGCTCAAAGAGAAGCAAATAACAAGCCCACCCAGTGGTGAACAGGGAACAAAGTTCATAAAATATAAGTGTTCATCATGTAGCACCCCTCTGCAGGTGTCCAGACGAAGAGAAGAGGCTCTCTTTACCTCGAAAGTTATCAGGCTGGAGATGCGGCCTTTTCAGCTACTCAGGTGAGCTGTTTGTGTTGCTTCAGTTGCTTGATTGTCCCGAGTGCCTAGCTTGGGGGGTGCTTAGCTGTCTATGTTGAGGAGAAAACACAGCCTCTCATTAGTATGCAGCAGGAGAATATGTTGAGTCTTAAACCAAGGAGCCCCACTCTAAGCAAACAGGACTATTCCAAAATGAGGTCACACTAGGTCCCAGCTAACCTAATGCTTTCAGTTACAAGCACAATTAGCTCCAATACCACCATATTAAACAAGTCTGCTCTATATTAGCTGCTTGAAATATCTGGCTTTAAGGTGTAATCAGCAATTAGCTCAAAATAACACCATATTAAACAAGTCTGCTCTATATTAGCTGCTTGGTATATCTGGCTTTAAGGTGTAATCAGCAAGACAATTCTAGGGAAACCAGTGAGTCCCTAGCTTTACACTTCAGCCTTAGTAGCACAAAGAGAAGCAAATAACAAGCCCATCCAGTGGTGAACAGGGAAGAAAGTTCATAAAATATAAGTGTTCATCAGGTTGCACCCCTCTGCAGGCGTCCAGATGAAGAGAAGAGGCTCTCTTTACCTCGAAGGTTATCAGGCTGGAGATTCGGCTTCCTCAGCTACTCAGGTGAGCTGCTTGTGTTTCTTCAGTTGCTTGATTGTCCCGAGTGCCTAGCTTGGGGGGGGAACTGCCTATGTAGTGGAGAAAACACAGCCTCTCATTACTGTGCAGCTGCAGAATATGTTGTGACTTAAACAAAGGAGCTCCACTCTAAGCAAACAGGGCTATTCCAAAATGAGGTCATCTAGGACCCAGCTAACCTAATGCCTTCAGTTACAAGCACAATTAGCTCCAATACCACCATATTAAACAAGTCTGCTCTAAATTAGCTGCTTGGAATATCTGGCTTTAAGGTGTAATCAGCAATTAGCTCCAAATACAACCATATTAAATAAGTCTGCTCTATATTAGCTGCCTGGTATACCTGGCTTTAAGGTGTAATCAGCAAGGCAACTATAGGGAATCCAGTGAGTTCCTAGCTTTACACTTCAGCCTTAGTAGCACAAAGAGAAGCAAATACCAAGCCCACCCAGTGGTGAACAGGGAACAAAGTTCATAAAATATAAGGGTTCTTCAGGTAGCACCCCTCTGCAGGCGTCCAGACGAAGAGAAGAGGCTCTCTTTACCTCAAAAGTTATCAGGCTTTAGATTCAGCTTCCTCAGCTACTCAGGTGAGCTGCTTGTGTTGCTTCAGTTGCTTGATTGTCCCGAGTGTATAGCTTGGGGGAGGGGGAGCTGTCTATGTAGTGAAGAAAACACAGCCTCACATTACTATGCAGCGGGAGAATATGTTGTGACTTAAACAAAGGAGCTCCACTCTAAGCAAACTGTGCTATTCCAAAATGAGGTCATACTAGGACCCAGCTAACCTAATGCCTTCAGTTACAAGCACAATTAGCTCCAATACCACCATATTAATCAAGTCTGCTCTACCTTAGCTGCTTGGTACATCTGGCTTTAAGGTATAATCAGCAATTAGCTCCAAATACCACCATATTAAACAAGTCTGCTCGATATTAGCTGCTTGGTATATCTGGCTTTAAGGTGTAATCAGCAAGACAACTCTAGGGAAACCAGTGAGTCCCTAGCTTTACACTTCAGCCTTTGTAGCACAAAGAGAAGCAAATAACAAGCCCACCCAGTGGTGAACAGGGAACAAAGTAAATAAAATGTAAGCGTTCATCAGTTAGCACCCCTCTGCAGGTGTCCAGATGAAGAAAAGAGGCTCTCTTTACCTTGAAAGTTATCAGGCTGGAGATTCGACTTCCTCAGCTACTCAGGTGAGCTGCTTGTGTTGCGTCAGTTGCTTGATTGTCCCGAGTGCCTAGCTTGGGGGGGGGGTAGCTGCCTATGTTGAGGAGAAAACACAGCCTCTCATTACTATGCAGCGGGAGAAAATGTTGTGACTTAAACAAAGGAGCTCCACTCTAAGCAAACAGGGCTATTCCAAAATGAGGTCACACTAGGACCCAGCTAACCTAATGCCTTCAGTTACAAGCACAATTAGCTCCAATACCACCATATTAAACAAGTCTGCTCTATATTAGCTGCTTGGTATATCTGGCTTTAAGGTGTAATCAGCAATTTGATCCAAATACCACCATATTAAACTAGTCTGCTCTATATTAGCTGCTTGATATATCTGGCTTTAAGGTGTAATCAGCAAGACAACTCTAGGAATACCAGTGAGTCCCTAGCTTTACACTTCAGCCTTAGTAGCACAAATAGAAGCAAATAACAAGTCCTCCCAGTGGTGAACAGGGAACAAAGTTCATAAAATAAAAGTGTTCATCAGGTAGCACCCCTCTGCAGGTGTCCAGATGAAGAGAAGAGGCTCTCTTTACCTCTAGAGTTATCAGGCTGGAGATTCGGCTTCCTCAGCTACTCAGGTGAGCTGCTTGTGTTGTTTCAGTTGCTTGATTGTCCCGAAAGTGCCTAGCTTGGGGCTGCCTATGTAGTGGAGAAAACACAGCCTCTCATTACTATGCAGCAGGAGTATATGTTGTGACTTAAACAAAGGAGTTCCACACTAAGCCAAAAGGGCTATTGCAAAATGAGGTCACACTAGGACCGAGCTAACCTAATGCCTTCAGTTACAAGCACAATTAGCTCCAATACCACCATATTAAACAAGTCTGCTCTATATTAGCTGCATGGTATATCTGGCTTTAAGGTGTAATTAGCAATTAGCTCCAAATACCACCATATTAAAGAAGTCTGCTCTATATTAGCTGCTTGGTATATCTGGCTTTAAGGTGTAATCAGTAAGGCAACTCTAGGGAAACCAGTGAGTCCCTAGCTTTACACTTCAGCCTTAGTAGCACAAAGAAAAGCAAATAACAAGCCTACTCATTGGTGAACAGGGAACAAAGTTCATAAAATATAAGTGTTCATCAGGTAACACCCCCTCTGCAGGCATCCAGACAAAGAGAAGAGGCTCTCTTTACCTCGAAAGTTATCAGGCTGGAGATTCAGCTTCCTCAGCTACTCAGGTGAGCTGCTTGTGTTTCTTCAGTTGCTTGATTGTCCCGAGTGCCTAGCTTGGGGGGGGAGCTGCCTTCATAGTGGAGAAAACACAGCCTCTCATTACTATGCAGCGGGAGAATATGTTGTGACTTAAACAAAGGAGCTCTACTCTAAGCAAACAGGGCTATTCCCAAAATGAGGACACAGTAGGACCCAGCTAACCTAATGCCTTCAGTTACAAGCACAATTAGCTCCAATACCACCATATTAAACAAGTCTGCTCTATATTAGCTGCACGGTATATCTGGCATTAAGGTGTAATCAGCAATTAGCTCCAAATACCACCATATTAAACAAGTCTGCTCTACATTAGCTGCTTGGTATATCTGGCTTTAAGTTGTAATCAGCAAGGCCACTCTAGGGAAACGAGTGAGTCCCAAGCTTTACACTTCAGCCTTAGTAGCACAAAGAGAAGCAAATAACAAGCCCACCCAGTGGTGAACAGGGAACAAAGTTCATAAAACATAAGTGTTCATCAGGTAGCACCCCTCTGCAGGCGTCCAGACGAAGAGAAGAGGCTCTCTTTACCTCGAAAGTTATCAGGCTGGAGATTCGGCTTCCTCAGCTACTCAGGTGAGCTGCTTGTGTTGCTTCAGTTGCTTGGTTGTCCCGAGTGCCTAGCTTGGGGTGCTGCCTATATAGTGGAGAAAACACAGCCTGTCATTACTATGCAGCAGGAGAATTTGTTGTGACTTAAACAAAGGAGCTCCACTCTAAGCAAACAGGGCTATTCCAAAATGAGGTCACACTAGGACCCAGCTAACCTAATGCCTTCAGTTACAAGCACAATTAGCTCCAATACCACCATATTAAACAAGTCTGCTCTATATTAGCTGCTTGGTATATCTGGCTTTAAGGTGTAATCAGCAATTTGCTCCAAATACCACCATATTAAACAAGTCTGCTCTCTATTAGCTGCTTGGTATACCTGGCTTTAAGGTGTAATCAGCACGGCAACTCTAGGGAAACCAGTGAGTCCCTAGCTTTACACTTCAGCCTTAGTAGCACAAAGAGAAGCAAATAACAAGCCCACCCAGTGGTGAACAGGGAACAAAGTTCATAAAATGTAAGTGTTCATCAGGTAGCACCCTCTGCAGGCATCCAGACGAAGAGAAGAGGCTCTCTTTACCTCGAAAGTTATCAGGCTGGAGATACGGCTTCCTCAGCTACTCAGGTGAGCTGCTTGTGTTGCTTCAGTTGCTTGATTGTCCCGAGTGCCTAGCTTGGGGGGTAGCTGCCATAGTGGAGAAAACACAGCCTCTCATTACTATGCAGCGGGAGAATATGTTGTGACTTAAACAAAGGAGCTCCACTCTAAGCAAACAGGGCTATTCCAAAATGAGGTCACACTAGGACCCAGCTAACTTAATGCCTTCAGTTACAAGCACAATTAGCTCCAATACCACCATATTAAACAAGTCTGCTCTATATTAGCTGCTTGGTATATCTGGCATTAAGGTGTAATCAGCAATTAGCTCCAAATTCCACCATATTAAACAAGTCTGCTCTATATTAGCTGCTTGGTATATCTGGCTTTAAGGTGTAATCAGCAAGGCAACTCTAGGGAAACCAGTGAGTCCCTAGCTTTACACTTCAGCTTTAGTAGCACAAAGAGAAGCAAATAACAAGCCCACCCACTGGTGAACAGGGAACAAAGTTCATAAAATGTAAGTGTTCATCAGGTAGCACCCCTCTGCAGGCATCCAGACGAAGAGAAGAGGCTCTCTTTACCTCGAAAGTTATCAGGCTGGAGATTCGGCTTCCTCAGCTACTCAGGTTAGCTGCTTGTGTTGCTTCAGTTGCTTGATTGTCCCGAGTGCCTAGCTTGGGGAGCTGCCTATGTAGTGGAGAAAACACAGCCTCTCATTACTATGCAGTGGGAGAATATGTTGTGACTTAAACAAAGGAGCTCCACTCTAAGCAAACAGGGCTATTCCAAAATGAGGTCACACTAGGACCCAGCTAACCTAATGCCTTCAGTTACAAGCACAATTAGCTCCAATACCACCATATTAAACAAGTCTGCTCTATATTAACTGCTTGGTATATCTGGCTTTAAGGTGTAATCAGCAATTAGCTCCAAATACCACCATATTAAACGATTCTGCTCTATATTAGCTGCTTGTTTATCTGGCTTTAAGGTGTAATCAGCAAGACAACTCTAGGGAAACCATTGAGTCCCTAGCTTTACACTTCAGCCTTAGTAGCACAAAGAGAAGCAAATAACAAGCCCACCCAGTGGTGAACAGGGAACAAAGTTCATAAAATATAAGTATTCATCAGGTAGCACCCATCTGCAGGTGTCCAGACGAAGAGAAGAGGCTCTCTTTGCCTCGAAAGTTATCAGGCTGGAGATTTGGCTTCCTCAGCTACTCAGGTGAGCTGCTTGTGTTGCTTCAGTTGCTTGATTGTCCCGAGTGCCTAGCTTGGGGTGGGGGAGCTGCCTCGAAAGTTATCAGGCTGGAGATTTGGCTTCCTCAGCTACTCAGGTGAGCTGCTTGTGTTGCTTCAGTTGCTTGATTGTCCCAAGTGCCTCGCTTGGGGGGGGGGAGCTACCCAGTGGTGAACTGGGAACAAAGTTCATAAAATATATGTGTTCATCAGGTAGCACCCCTCTGCAGGCGTCCAGACGAAGTATATAGTTTTCAAATCATTCAACAAAAATATGGCTCTGAATGGGTGGTGGCACTGATGGGGGGGGGTGTCACCTCTTTGGCCTGCCACTCATTTCTTCTGTGTTCTACGGTTTTACAATGGAAGTATACCCTGCAAAAAAGTCACAATGTAAACATGCTGATGAAATGTTAATGGCATAGCATCAGTTGTATGGTGCTGCATCATGTTTAGTTGATATGACTATTGGCAGAACCACCTGAAAGTGCCCTCCAACCCACTCACCCACCACCATACATTTAAGTACCATGCATTCCTGGCATCATAACCCCCTAAGCCAAGCCCCACTGTTATACAGTCTGACAGACCATAGCCCATACTGTAGCACCACCCCAACTAATGATTAGTTCCCATTTGCTCTTTTGCAACTCCCACTTGCTGCCTCTTCCAATAGACAGTCAGTGATGACTCAGCACTGTTTAAAAACTATATATGGCATAATACTGAGGTTTGTAATTTTATATGACAAGCATTTTCTG
Organism: Neoceratodus forsteri; assembly: GCA_016271365.2. Lineage (NCBI taxonomy): Eukaryota > Metazoa > Chordata > Ceratodontiformes > Ceratodontidae > Neoceratodus > Neoceratodus forsteri. The sequence continues at coordinate 301,893,005 of JADMNL010000023.1, read as the reverse complement.
TTGCATTATTATACAAAACTCTGCTAAATGGTTCCACATTTTTAATGACATTTTTTGCTAATCAAAATGATATAACCTTCTCAGTTGGCTACCCTGTTTGAATCTGTCTCAGGAACCTCCAAGCTTGACAACCCCTCACTGTAAAAAAATATATAGATTATCTGTCTAGTTGGTTGCCTCCACAGTCGTATCAGATCAGAAGTGTGCTAAACTGTTTCTGCATTGATTATATAGAGAATAATGTATGGATAACCATACACAACAAGGCCGTGTTTCCATCGAGGGGTTGAGATGACAGCATATGAACCTCAACAACGAAGCTTGAGATGTCCACCCTGTCTTCTCAACCCCAAGATGAGCACACATGCTGAGTTGTGTTTGGTTGACCATATTTTAATTTTTATAGTATATGGTTTTTACACTAGAGTGACAGACCCCTACTGAAGTGAAAACAAAAAAAATCTTGCCATTTCTTTATTCTACTCACATATCAAAATCAAATGTCCAGACTTTTGAAAGGTAAAAGCTATGACATTGGTCACTGGGTGGTTAGTAAGTAGCTAGGTGTAGAATTAATGAGAAATTTAAAATTGTATGACCTTTGAACTGTGCATAACAACTGTTTGGAATGCGTTTAACAACACTTTAGAATGTGCATAACAGTTTAGAATGTGCTTAAGTATTTTGAGCAGACTGATTTTTATACATAACAAAGGGTAACCGTATGCTATATGTGTACTGTGAATAGTCATGATGTATTTACCATTTTTTGGATGCAGTTTTCTGGATGTATTTATGCCGTAAAGTGCAGTAAAAATAAAGCTTAAGTACTATTAGGAATTTTAAATTGTAACTGGCAGCAACTGGCGTGATAATAAAATACCAGTAGAAGCAAGTTTAAGATAGAAGTATTGTGTACAGCTAACATCTATAATAATGGCCAGAGTTTGTGTGAGAGCTTCCATGGTGAGCATGTGGATCAAACATAAACATGGACCTTGTCACATGCACAGTCCTGTGTTATACATTATATGGAGGGCAACTGACAGTTCAGATTTGATCATAGAGATTTATTGTTTTGATACTACAGCAGATTCAGAAACCAAACCAGTCATATGCTACAGAATGAAAAACAGTTGATCAGAGTCAAGGGTGGGAATAATGAACATTCTGACTACTCAGAGAAATGGTAGATCTTTTGAACATTCTTTGTTTTTTAGACTAAAGAAGTTTTATTGAACATAGGTCAAGCTGTACAAGGAAAAAGGAAACACTTCAATAGAGAAAGTTAACAATATATCAAGAATATACATACTGAAATAGATAAAAAGACTGAACAAGTACAATATCACAATGTATCAAGGCTTTTTATACTAACCAAAACAACACAATCCTCCCAAATCCCCACCCACCTAACACTTCCCCACCCATCACCAGAGAATGCATAACCTATAGGTACCAGAAAGATAGATTATTACAGGTTATAGTTGTGAAGGATCAGTTAAAGGAGTGCTCAGCTGTCTGGTACATGAGTACTTTACAAACTAGAGTAACACCACTATACCAAATACTCAAGTTGTCAGCAAGAAATATATTGCTTTCCAAATTTTCTTATGTCTGGTGAACCTATCTATCATACTAGCTACAAGCTATTCCACTTGTATAGCAAAAAGTATTTCCCTATATCATTCAATAAATTGAGGTATACTCTGGTCAAGACTTTCTTGGTGCAGGCCGAAATTAAGGTCATGTGCGGTCTTTGGTTACCAATCAACTTGTTCTTGTAGTCCCCAAAAAGACATACCTCTGGGAGAAATGCTTCCTTTAATCTGAGCATGGGATCCAGATGTGACTGGATGGACTCTCAAAAGGGTATCACTTTATTACAAGACCAGAAAATACGGAACAGTGTACTGTGTTCCCTATTACATCTGGAGTAGGTATCTGAAGGGAGTTGATCAATTTTGTACAGCTTTACTGGGGTACAGTAGAGATTAAGGAGGACCTGGAACTACATAAAGTGATATCTGTCCAATTTTATTTATTTGTATAACTGTTTCCAGATACAAGACCAATTTCTAGGGAAATTATTCTCAGGTAAGACCTGGTCCCAATAATAATTTTTTTGTTTTTATTTAGTATACTTTATTCTGCTGGGTCACTGGAAACTCTGCCCTTGGTCATGACCCCTCTGCACCCCCACCTCTGGCAATCACCGGGCTTCTCCACAGTCAGCCCTGGCTTGCCCCCCAGAGGATGGGGTTGCAGAGCTGCTTCCCCCTTACCAGCTCCACACTACAGGTATCTGGTCAGGAGATCCTGGTACCGGAGGCTAATTGGGTCCCCAGAGGGAAGGGTGTCATGGAGGCAACCCAGCAGCTATTCTCCTCCTTGTAAGCAGGGTGGGATGTGCAATGACAGCCAGCGTCTGCCCCACCATGAGTCTTGTTGGCATTTGTGCATTGTGGTGAACCCAGCCTCCACTGGGTGCTACTTCTGTGCCGAACACACAACCCCCCTCCCTTCTGGAGAAGGAGAGCAGTCCTAGGGATGCTCAATCCTTCTCCCTCAGCTGGCCCTCCTATGACCTGGGTCCATTCCTGAACCCGGGCCACTGGTGTTGCAAGCAGAAATCCAACCACTGCGTTGATGGGCCGGCTAGTCCCAATAATAAAATGTCGGGCATCCTTTACTAGCTAGGAGCTCATGTAAACTAATAACAAATAAGAAGATATAACGTGAGAGGTGGATGCATTCAGAGCACAGGGAGGACAAAGAGTCCCATAGGGGTTGTCCCACAGGCCGGCATCAAAATGGTGAAAAAGCATGTGTGTCAACTGGAAATACTTGAAGCTTAATGAAACAGGCCAGCGATATTTTACTTGAGCCTCCTGGAAGGTAAGAAGCTTCCAGTCTTGTAGGAGGCTATCCACTGTGTCAACCTCGGTGTAAGGCCAGAAAGATTTAGTGAGCAACTGCCCAGCAATCTTAAAATTGGTGTTCCCTAGCAAAGGTTCCGTAGTGGCCTTATGTGGTAATACCTTAACCAAGGAACATCATTTCAGGTTAACCTGAAGGGACGCTTCCAACGGAGTGCCCTTAAGTGGGTGAGATAGTTTCTTGCAGGGAATAAAAAAGGAGTGTCCGGATGTCAAGACTGAGGTGTAAGCATAAGAATCATTCTATGTCTGACCATTGCAGTACATAGGGCCTGGTGTTATCCATAGTATTCAATCTGAACCATTGAAAAAATCTGGCACAGTGAATGGCTAAGTAGTACAGGAAAAGATTAGGAGCTGGAAGACCTCACCTGACCTTGGAGTGTATCAATTTGATTAGGGCTTGGGGGGGCTTTATCGTACCACAGAAAAGAAGAAATCACTCTGTTCACTTGAGTGAACCAGGATTGTGGTAAAGCATAGTTAAACATCTGAAATGGGTACAAAAGACGAAGGACCACGTTCATTTCTATAATATGCATGCTTCCCCACATGGAAAGAGACAATAGGGACCACCGCTCCAAGTCAATTTTAATACTGTCAGCCATGAAATCTAGATTGTACTGTTTCATTTTGTTGGGTGAGACACTTAGATAGAGGTACCCAAGTATTTCAATTTATCCCAGACCCAGAGAAGACCTAGGTATTCCATCTCAACCATTAGGGTTGTACTATTAAGCGGCAACACTTCAGTTTTTGAGATGTTCAATTTGTAATTAGAAACATGGCCAAACTGAGTAATAACATCCAGAGCAGCAGACAAGGATATTGCAGAGAAAGTGACACATTACAGGATGTCATCCAGATTGACTGCTAATTTATATTGACATGGCCCCAGAGGGATACTGAGAACCTGTTGGGAGGCATTAACTTTCCTGATCTGGAGCTCTAAAAATAAGTAAAACAGGAAAGGTGAGAGTGGACATCCTTGCCTGATGCCCTGCCATGAGGGGAATTTATTCAAAAGGACTCTGTTACAGAGGATACGAGCTGAAGGGTGGGAAAAGAGCACCCTTACTCATTGGATAAAGGATGGAGGAGTCCGATATGTGTATAACAAATTAAAAAAGTAATCCCAAGAAACCCTGTTGAAAGCTTTCTCTGCATCCAGGGACACCAACACCACTGGAATATCAGAATCCCCGGATGCAGAAATAAGGTAAGAAAGCATACACAGGTGGTCAGCAGAGAGCTGCCCAGGCACAAAGCCCACCTTTTCCCTACTTATAAGGGGATCCCAAATCTGGCCCAACCTACAGACCAATACTTTACCTAGAATTTTGAGATCAACATTTAAAATAGAAACTGGCTTATAGCTTGAGACCAGCAAGGGTTCCCTACCAGGTTTCTGTAGGGCCACTGTTATGGTCTCAGTAAAAAAGGGATCTGAGAGGCCTTCATTAAAGATACCATTAAAAGTATTTAAAAGTATGGGAGCTAACAAAACCTTGAAAGTTTATAAAAGTTGACAGTGTAAGCATCAAGGCCTGGGGACTTGTCCGATGACAGAATCAATGGCCTGATAAATTCTGGTAATAGTTATGGGGAGCCTACAATATTTTAGAATATGGCTCAACCAAATGGTGTAGGTCTGTGTCATGAAGGAAGGCTTCCAATTCAGTGGGTCAGGAGGGTGAAATAGGTGGAGTATACGGGTCATGATAATAAGCCTGAAAATAAACAACAATATCTAAGGGAGAGGTGAGACATTGGCCAGAATCTGTATGGATAGAAGACACTATCCTATCCATGGCTTGGGAATGTAGATGTAAAGCCAAGAGTTTCCCAGCTTTCTCAACCTGATTGAAATATTTTGCTTTTGAGATCAACAATAAAAGCTCTGCCTTCTCCCCAAGAGAGAGTATTAAACCTGGACCAGAGACATTCCATCTGTTCCCATCCTGATGAAGGCGAAATTGGTGAGATGTGCCTCTCCAAGGACCTAATATGATCCAGGAGGGCAGTCATCTTCCTCGAAGTCACCCTCTAATGCTTAGTAGCCCAGCGAATTGGCTCTCCCCAATGGCACATTTCAAGGCCCCCCTATAGCAGGTCAAATTTGGCCACTGAGGGAGAGTTGAGTTCTAAGAAGGACTCTACAAAATGTTGGATATGCTCCATCAGACTATTAGACTTAAGCAGTTGATTGTTAAATCTCCATACCTTATCTCATTCCAGAGATGGAGAAAGACATATCTGTAGCAGGGTGGGGTGATGATCAGAAATGATCGTAGCTGCATAATGACAGGAGGGTATCCTGAACATTCTGGCCAATCAGTACTAAGGACAGGGAAAAATATGCATGTAACCAATTGTGAGCTTTGTCTATACTTAATCCATGACATCATAGTTCCCCTGCAACTATGTTTAGTTAACTAACAGAAGGTATAGAGCTTTTTGTTTTCTTGTGTAAAAAATATAGTACAAATGAAGCAGACAGCTGAGAAATCCACCAGCCTCCCATTATCTGGAATACCAGCAACCAAAAACAGCTCATCACTTAGACTCCATGCAAAAACACTCTAGTTATTGGAGGAGTGAAGAAACATTGTTACCAGCCTGGCATTGTGGCTCTGTGGGAGATCATCTGCTACCAGAAATCCACTGAGTTGCTAATCTGCAAGCTGTCCTTCTAGTAGCAGCAAAAGAGTTATCACTTTGGATTTCAAGATGGACCTGCAATTCCAGAGTTCAGCTGTTATGGCACTGCAGCAGGCCAGTATGGTTTACCTGATGAGGCTTTTTGAAGACACCACCCTTTAGGCTATGTACACCAACAGAGTCTCCATCAGCACCAAAGACATGCAAGTGGTGCACTCCATCCCTGGGGAGAAAACCTACACCTGCTCTCAACTAAACATAATATTAAGCAAGGCATGGCAGTTTATTTGTTTGGCACCCATCCAAAGCTCTGATACAATACAGAATAATAATTTAATTTTGTTTCAAATAAGCACAAACATAAAATAATAAATACAGACTAAAAACAGGTAAGGTTAGACAAAGAGCTTAAGAACACATCACTGAGAGTTTAGGTGGTCACAAAGGCTAAAATAAACAAATAGGTTTTCAACAACCCTTTAAAACATTCCAGTGATGGAGCACTCCTAATATGAACCATCAGCAAGTTCCACAGTATAGAGAAAGCAACACTAAAGGTGCTATCACCTAAGGATTTAAGGCAGGAGTGTGGAACCATGAGGAGCCCCACCTCACAGGAACAAAGGGGTCAGATGGGAGTAGAGTAGAGCTGGGCGCGGAAGTTGAGAATTGCACTTTCAAAACATTTTTGTGAAATTTCATGAATTTCGCAAAATTTTCCAAACTTCCACCTTTAGTGAAATCGGAATGTTATAAATATATTTGGCAAATTTTTGTCCTGTTTCATGGAATTTTCTGACTGAATTGTGGAATAATATACATAAACTACAGAATGACAATTCTGAGGAATTCCATTCTGCAGTTTAATGCATTAATCTGCATTACATGTAATTATTTCACAGTTCAGTGATCAGTTCTGTGGAATTTCTTTCTGCAGTTTAATACATTAATCCGCAATTCATAGTTTTCATTCTGCACTTCAGTGACTCACTGAACTGTGGAATGAATGTACGAATTGTAGGTTAATGTATTAACCTGTGGAATGAAATTCTGCAGAATTGACCAATGACAGTGATCAGATCTGTGGAATTTCGTTTAATACAATAATCCATAATTGATAAATTCATTCCACTGTTCTAAGATGGAATTTGTGTGAAAGTTGCCAGAGTGCATTCCAAAATTTTGTGAAAGCACAATTCTGACTTTTGCCAAAATTCTGCCAGTGGAAGTTTAATTTCACACAGCCTTAGATGGGAGTGTATTCAGTCAGATGGTCTTTCAGGAACAGTAGCCAGGCCCCAAATCATGCACAGGGCTTTGCAAATGAACCAACTTTTCTTGAAGTTGATGTGTCCCCTCACTGGCAACCAATGCAGTTCCCACAGAACTAGCATGATATGCCCTGACTGTGAGATCCCATCAATCAGTCAGGCTGATGGGTTCTGCACCAGCTGCAAGTGATGCACTAGCTCCACAGATAACCCCAGATACAGAGCATTATAATAATCCAGTCTGGAGGTAACAAATGCATGAACCAGTGTTTCCAAGTCAGAGGACTCCAAATAAGTTAACATTTGCGTGATGTTATGTGGATGGTAAAAGTCACTGCAGACAGATAGCACCTGGGGCCTGATTTTAAAATGATCGGGGCTGGTGCAAGGGATTTGTGTCAGGGAGAAATGGTGCAAAGAGATCCTTGCACCACATCATGTACCAATCAAATTTTGTAAGGCATCCTGTGCCACTGGAGGGACTGCCTGCACCAACCAGGCTTATGCCATCCTTGCAATGGCCACACCAGTGCACCATGAAATGGTATTGTGCCAAGGCAGAGCTGCAATATCCTCTAATGTTGGATTTTGCAAGCCCCCCAAGTGCATGCATGGACCCTGCCATTAAGCCAGCCTGGATTTGATCTAACATACAAAGTGCCACTGCTAGGGCCCTCACTGGGGGGGGGGACCTTGTGCCCTCAGCAAAGGTGCTCCTATAGCCCCCCAAACCTGCCAAACTACCTCTGGAGCAGCTAGTGGTCCATGGCAGATATGAGCCCTCTCTCCCCTATGGTGGCACTGCTGCATCGGCCCCCCCACATGGACCAACACTGCCAGTGTGCTCACCCTGTTGGGGCCAGTTGCCACCCCCTGCCCCAAGCCTGACCCATCCTACTCACCCCCCATGCAAGCAGGACATGCCTAGGATGACCCACCAGCCTCCAAGGTGACTGGCTGGTGGGTCACCATTGCTGGTCGCTGCTGCCGCCGGCCTGTCCAATGGCTTGTGGCATTCCCCTCTGCTTCATCTTTTCTTTGGCACAACTGTCAGCTTGTGGCAAACCTGGGGACTTTGGCTACAGGACCCCACTTTTTGGAAAATCAGGTACAGGGTCAGTGGCATCCTGGGTTTGCCACAGGTGGCAGTTTTGTGCACCATGCACCAATCTAGCAGGGCATTTTAAAAGCTAGACCCTGGTGTTCTAGAGTCAATTCACTCTCCACAATGACATCTAAATTTCATAACCTATCCACAGCTCATAATGTAGTGCCATATAAGGATGGTAACAGGGCACTATCCCTATCCACTGCTACCCCTACATGACTTGGTTTCACCAGTACCACCTCTTTCTTCAATGAGTTCACTTTGAGCCTGATTGAAGTCATCCAGTCTTGGATTTCCACAGACACTCATCTAACACTGTTACAGCATGAAACCTGTCTGGTACACACAACAGGTTGATCTGGGTATCATCTACTTAGCAGCAAAAACCCAAACCTTACTACCTGATGATCTCCCCCAGTGGCAGCATGTACACAGCAAAATAATGGTCTAAAACTGAACACTTGAAACACTCCACAGCAGAGTGCAGATGCCGCCAAAATGTTGCCTCTCAACACCACCTGTTGCTCCCTATCAGACAAATAGGACATAAACCACCATATCACTGTTCCAGTGAGTCCTACATAGTGCTTCAGATGGGCCAACAACACTGCATGATCCACCATGTCAAATGCCATGGAAAGATTCAGTAGAACCAGAATGCAACCATGACCACTGTCTCTTGCCAGAAGAAGATCACTGAACACCATTGCTAGTGCTGTCCTAGTGTTATACTGAGAGAAAAACACAAACACACTTTTAAAAGCCACCAGTCACACAGAAAAAAGCTGAATGCACTGTGCTAGAAGCCTGCAAAGGTTTTGTAAGCCATGTATGGGGGGAGGGGCTGAGTTTGATTGGTGATGATAACTATCATTGTTCACCATCATGGACTAGGAGTCAGAAGGGGCTAGGGGTGTTGAAATAAAGAGATGTGGAGGCCATGGGGTGGGGTTGGGCTAGGGAAGGGATAATAACTTTAAACGCAACATTGGGTCTTGGCAGAAAGAACAGAGATGGCAAAGACAGTTTTTTAAATGTGTATAAATAGGGGGACCACTGAGTTAGTCTGGTGGTAATAACTGTGATTGTCCTCCCTGACCTGAGTGATGGATTGTGGGTCAAAGGGGGATACTATAACATGATTGCATGTTGGTGACTTTGGGTGGTCGGGCTAGGGAGTACACATTTACTTTAAAGAGTGTGCCATCTCCTAGCATACTGGTAGGAGCCACCAATATTTTATTTCTTATTCTGGTTATTGGGGTGGGGGGCCATGGGGGCAATTTTGATTCCCTAGCTTCTTTGGAAAACCAAGAAAATTATAAATGTTTTCATGTAACAGTTAGTAAGGTCAAAATTTGTTTTTTGTCTCTTCTGATTGCTATGTAAAGACATTCACAACCACACTGAGCTTTAAAAAGCCTTGATGTTGCAGAGTTAGATGACTCCATCAGCCCTGGATCTCTGCTGATGTTATCAAGTCTTTGCAAATCCCACTACCATGCCGGGGTATGTCACAAATCCTCTCCCTTCCCCGCTAATCTGTGCCACTATTGCTGTCTTAGAAATGCTTGTACTAATGCTATTAGAGCTGCTAAAGCACAGTTCTTCATGTCCACCTTGCAGCAAAACCTTGACTCCCCTATAAATTCTGAAAGGCCCTTACCTCCCTCTTTAAACCCCCTCCCAAGTCCTCCTCCCCTTTTCTGCTTTTCAATGACAAGCTTATCTTTGTATCCGTCCTCTGTCACCTTGATCCTCAAAACATTTTTCACCACACATGCCCTCCCTTCCAGACCTGCTAATTGTGCGCATCTTCCCACTACCAGGCACACTTCTGAAGGTTTTCATTTCTCCCCTATCTCATCCCAGGAGGTTCTCCATGCCCTCTTGTCCCTGCCTCCATGCAAACCAAGCCCAGACTGCCTTGACCTACTTATTCTTCTTTGAATCTCTGCCCCTGCCATTGCCCACCCTCTCTCATGCTTGTCAAATCTTTCTTTCACTCTTAGCACTGTCTCCTAGTCCTGGAAAGCTATGAAGGTGATTCCCCTGCACAAAGGGGGTGATCAGTCCTCATCTGGCAATTATCATCCCCTTTCCCTTCTTCTCTCTCTCTGGCCAAGCTTCAGGAATGCCTTTCTCCTCGATAGACTCTCCAACTTCCTTTCCTCCTCTGCCTTCTTCTCTCTGTCTTCAATCTGGTTTCAGAAAAGACCATTCCACTGTGACATCACTGCTTTGAGCCACAGATGCCATCTTGATAGGCATGGACCGGGGGCTTATCACTGTGACCATTTTCATCGACCATGCAAAGGCTTTCAATTCTGTCTCTCATCCCCTCCTTCTCAACAAACTCTTCTCTGTTGGCCTTTCTTCCCCTGTGGTGGATTGGTTTATATCTTACCTAATTGGAAGTACTGTGTGTCCTTGCTGCAGATGTCCTCTCCCCACTCCCATCCTAGCTGGTGTCCTCCATGGTTCTATATTTGGCCCTATCCTCTTCTCCATATTCATAAATGAGCTTCCTTCTGCCTGCGCCTCCACTCAGATTCATCTGTATGCTGACAATACCATCCTCTATACCTCCGGTCCATCTACCACTGTGGTTGAGTCCCAACTTCAGATTGACTTCACGTGGGTCTAACTTTGGTTTCAGGATAATCAGCTTAAGCTCAATATGAAGAACACAGTATCCATGACCTTTGGTACCTCACATAAACTCTCTAAATTTTCCTGTCTACCTTCCTTCTCCACCCTTGATGGTACCCTCCTAGACGCAGTCCTCTCCTATAAGTATCTGGGCATTTGGCATGACAGGTGTCTTGATGTTTTGAGCCACATAGATCACATCCACTATCATTAATATAATTTCAGAACCTGATGATCAGTGCAAGATTTCAAGAAATGAGTCCCTGCATTTGAAAATTCTTTTTTCTCTTTTAGTTCTAGTGGTAGCACATTCACTATAGTGTGTGTGTGTGTGTGTGTAGGGCTAATTGTCAGATTGCTGTCACTGAAACTTGTCAACACACAGCAATTAAATTAAACTGTGTATGCCAAATTACACCATTAATTGTTTTCAGTTTAACTCATTTGTTTACCCACTAACCACGACACAGATCCTTCTGAGCAACAGAATGTTAGAGGCATAGCTCCATCTCTGGTGATGGTCTTGACCACCAATCTTTGATTGAGCAAAAAAAAAAAAAAGTCAGACAGCATGATCAATGTCGATGATAAGAAAGTCAGAGGTGGCATGTGGGAGAAAAAAAAGAGAGAGACTCAATGGAAGAAAATCAAAATAGATGCACACTACTACGCAAAGTCAGTCATTTCCACAGCAGTCTATGTAAATAGCATAGTCTGTCACTGAAAAGTCTGTTGTCATGACTACCTACAATGGTCATTCATTGAACAGTCCTCATGGGACATCTGTAAACGGTGAATGGATTATTTTTGGAATAGCAATTTATCATGTACAGATTTTTTGACATTGTCCAATTTTGATAACAGCAATAAGACATGCTTAGGGGTTATGTTAAGAGTCAGTTAATCATCCCCCCAGAGGTATGTGGCATTTGGCTGCACATTGTACCACATTATGCCTCCAAGGGGTGAATATAAGTCCATAAACATAAACTTGGTCATGCCTTATTGCTTTAGAGGATGTATCTTGCAAACAGCTCTACAATTCTGAAGTTCTTGAATTCAGCTGACATAGTCCATTTTCCCCAGAATAGATTCTCTAAGATTGTGTAAAGTAAAAAAATTGAATTCAGGTTGCATTGTTTGAAAAAATAAAGGTCTTTAACATGATTTATGATATGCATTATATAGAGTTGCTGCATATCTTGTGATAATTATTAATAATCTCTCTCGGGTGCCTGTCCACTGTAGCACCACCCTGTATTCTGATGACTTGGTACTCCTAGTCAGCTCCAAAAACACTGAAATTATTCATTTTCAGATTAATACTGACTTTCATAGTACCCAGTCCTGGCTTCTTGACAATAGACTTGGCCTAAATGTGGAAAAGACCCAGGCCATGCTTTTTGCATCTTTGGCTAAGACTAGAGCCAGTCATGAATCCTTACCTATAGCCTGTGCCAATGGCTTTCGCATCACTACTGTCCAAACCTTCAGATATGATGGCTGCATGCTGAACTTCCAGTTAGACTTCTCTAACTAGATCTAAACCCCTCCAGTTAGGGAATTTGGGGCAGACAAGGTGGACCAAGTGGTTCTTATCTACCAGCAATTAATATGTATAGGACAGTAACCAATAAACTTGGCGTGGATAACAGAGTCAAGCATATCCTCACCACAGCTGCATGACTTGCCCTTGACAGAAGTGTGACACTCTACAGTTTCAACTATGAGTTTATTCCATTCATGTTTAATGGAAAAACATATCTTGGCTAAATGGGCTCTTACATATTGATGTATCATATTATTTAGTTATATATTTCAAAGGTTTCAACTGGAAAGACACACTGAGCCTATAACAGCTTGTTTCCAGATGCATCCCGTGGGGAAAGGGGAAGGGGAGTATAGAATACATGATAATATATAATGTAAGGTGCAGTAGTAATAAGGAAAATACAGTGAAACAAAGGTAAAAGTAAACAAGCATTTGTCAATGCCAAATGTTGTCGCGCTGGCATTGGCTTTGGTAGTGCAGTGCGGAAACACATTTTTGGCAGGATGTGAAAAATGACAGCTGTACTGTTCATAAGGAGGTGTAAAAAAATGGCAGTGGTGAAAATGTGGCATATAAGTATTGCAAATTTGTGAAGTTACAAGGGTGCGTGGGAAATGCGCAATGCACATTTGTAACACAGTCATAGTATGGAGTTTCGGCACCATATTTTCAACATAGGCATTTTAGCACCTCTGCTCATGTACAGTGTCACTGTCATTTCCTCAAACTGTCCCAAAAAGTGATTTCACACAGCGACCACGCTATTCTGCGCCGGACATGCGAAAACTCATTTTGGACAGGATATGTAAAATGAGAGCTGCACATTCATCAAGAGGTATGGAAAAATGCCAATGATGAAAATCCAGAGTGAAAATATTACAAATGCATAACGTTACAAGCGTCCGTGCAAACTGCACAACACACGCTTGTAACACAGTCATTTTATGGAGTATCGTCACCAGATTTTCAACATAGGCATTTTAGGACCTCTGCTCACAAACAGTGTCACTGTCACTTTCATAATCTGCCCTGAACACTGATTTCCCACAGTGACCATGGTATTGTGTGCTGGAAGTGCGGAAACATATTTTGGCCAGGATATGAAAAGTGACAGCTGTATTATTCACAAGGAGGTGTAGAAAAATGACAATGTTGAAAATCTGGCATGAAAATAATGCAAATTCACGAAGTTATGGGCATGCATAGCATCTGTGCAATGCACACTCATAAAACAGCCATTTTTTGGATATTTTCTACCAAATTTGCAACATAGGCTTTTTGAGAGCCCACCTCATGAACACTGCCACTGTCCTTGCGTTAATCGGTTGAGAAAGGTGATTCCACACAGTGACTGCGAAATCACCTCTCGGGACAAATTAATGTCATAACTGTGATAGAATTCATGAGGAGGGGTCCCAAAAACCCCATGTTGAAAATTTGGTGCAAAAATTCCAAAGGACGCCTGAGATATGCATCAAAGTTGAAAAACCCCTCTTTATTCCATTATACAGCTTACCGGCATTTCCTCAGTTCGCAGTTGGCTTTGAAGAGTGCAGACATGTTCCCCATCCACTGAAGATCATTGTGCCAAGCTCCGGAGGAAAGTATGGGGTGAGGGGGTTGTGGGGAGGCAGGGTATGCAGTTGGTGGGTGCGGGTGGTGGGTAGGGAGACTATGAGGGACTGTTTTCAGTTTACAGGTACTAAAAAAACAACATCACGGACGGTTTTCTTTTTTACAGGTGGATTCTTTTCTGGGGGTACAGTAGCTGATGGGGGATTGGGCACCCCCATTGGCACAGAAGAAGGGGGGACATAATGCCGACAAGGAGTGGGCTCCCCTGTCAGCACATTAAAGTGGGAAAGGGCGGAACGGATGCCGACGGGGATTGGGCACCCCCTCGGCAAACAACAAAAGCGGGGGGGACACATTCTGCCAACGCGGAGTGAGCTCCCCCATTGGCACATACTTTGAGGGGCAGGGTAAGCTGACCAGGGGATTGGGAACCCCTGAAATTGGCAGTTTAGTGGCCACTGTGCCGCCATGTTACCAACTGGTGAGCATGTAGGAAGGGTCCACTGGATGTGACGAGCTTTGCTCGCATTGCAGCGGACCTTTCCTTAGATGTGCTCACCACATTAGTATGCATGGTGTGGCGTGGACATGCAGGCCGATTGGGGAATGAAGGAAGCACCTACTGGTGCATGCCCTGCATTCGCATAACAGCGAACGCAGCTCCAAATCTACACTACCGCAAGATGTCGGCTGCACAAGCGCGCCAACATAAAAGCAGTGCACCGTCATGTTTTACAGGCAGAACCTTCAGAGCAACACTAAATAGATTAGTTATGAAGCAAATGAAAGTACAAGTGCTATACAGTACAGGGAGCAATGCCAGATAGTGTCATATTACCACCACCAGATTGCTAAGGTGAGAGCTAACAATGTCAATGCAGGAGGAAGGCACAGGAGCAGAATATTCCTGGATGAGATAACTGATTAAGGTGAGTTACCTTGGGGTTGGAGTTGTTGTTCACAGCTTGGGGGAAAGGGAGCATCAGCAACATGGGAGGAGTGAAAACAAGGGTCAGAGATCAGGAACAGTTGCAGAAGGGGGTGACAAGGTCATGAATAAGGGATATGAGGGAAGAGAAGGATGAAACTGAGAAGATAGACAGAGGGAGTGAAGACCAGAGATTAGGAAAACAATGCAGAAGTTTGCCGGGGGGGGGATGGGAAGCAGAGTTCTGAAGGTAGTAGTAGGAGGAGGTGGGGGTGCAGAAAGGAGGGTAGAGAGATGGAGGAGAGAGCCAAACCAGAATTTGGAGGTGAAGGTGGCATGGTGTGTGAGTTATCAGGCATCTAGGGAAATGAGGAGTAGAAAGAACAGTGGTGTGTATGAGGGGTGCAGTCTAGGGTAAAGCAACAGAAAGAATGAAAGAGAGGGTCTAATCTGGCAAGGGTAGACTTGGGAGCATTGCCATAGACAATGTCGCTGTAGTCAAAGATAGGAAGGATCACCTACATGACTAGCTCCCTGCAAGCATCGAGGGGAATACCAGCTTTGTTTCTGTACATCACACACAGTTTGCTGTGAAATTGAGATGAATAGCATCAATCTACACAGAGAAGTCAAGGTGCTGGTCCAGCCAGACTCCAAGGTACTTAAAAAAAGGAGATATCCTCCAATGCAGTACCATCTAAGGTGTGGAAGGAGGGAGGGTAAAGAGTCTGCAGGGAGCCAGAGGTCATAGAGACAGTTTACTTGGCACTGAGGGACAGAAGGTTTGAACAGAACTAATGCAGAATGCTGTCAAAATCTTTGAGATGGACAGCAAAGTCAGCAGCTGAGGAGCCAAAGGAAAACAGCACATCTGCATACATGCGGATGGATGCAAAGGAACAGGAAGAGGGGAGGACATATAGGAATATGGAGATGAGTATGGGGCCCAGAACAGATGCTTGGGGGACAACTGAACAGTTAGGGAGTGGAGGGGAAAGGAAGTCTCACAGACAGCTTGTGACCTGCCCTCTAGGTAGAAGTGGAACCAGCTGATTGATGTGACAGAGTCCCACTGCCTTAAGTTTATCCAGGAAAAGGAAGTGTGACACTGCATTGAAGGCCAGACCAAGTCAACAAGGATAGTGGAAGTAATTTTACTCTGGTCCATGCCGGATTGGATGGAGTCAGTGACCTTAAGGTGGGAGGGAGATATGGAGTAGGACTTTCAGAAACCAGACTGGAAAGGGGTGATAAAGTAGGAGGAATCACGGAATGGAGTGAGTTGTGAGAGGACATATGCTCCTGGAACTTGACCAGAGTGGGGAGGAGAGATATGGGTTTCACTACGGTGTCACCAGGGAGCGTGAAGATAACAATGTAGCAAAACCAGAAGTAGTTGGTGAGGTTCTACCAGTGCTTCCCCAGTTTTTTGGGTAAGAGGTCTGCACACTACCTGATGATTTAAACTATCATTGTTTTGATCCATATTGAATCTCTGTAGTGTTCTTTATGCATTGATGGCGCTGGAGTGTTGGTCTACTAATCTTGAAGAACTGTCATATCTCAGTTGGGACCATGATTTCTTTGCCAATAGCACCAGCCAGTGACAGAATGTTCCCCAGCAATCCTTGCATGTACAGAGGTCTGGGGGCAGGTGGAGGGGGTGGATCATGCCACAAGGAACATCTTAAAACCAGGTAGAGGGAGACACATTAGCACTATGACAGCCCCTCAGGCCATGTAGCATGCACCCCTTCTTCTGGTTCTTCATGCTGCAGAGACACTTTTGTGACTTGGGTGCTCTCATATGCTTGGCTTGTCCAGTAATGTAACTGTGCACATAGCACTGGATTGGGTGCTGTTGGGGGTGTCAGCATGGGCATGGATGTCTCTGCATGTGCAGAGTTGAACCTTTGCACATCACCAAACCATAAAGGCACCTCTTCACAGGTGCGTATCTCTGTGTAGATTAGGTCTAAAGTACATGAGTACTATGTGAGTAAAAATATCTACATATCAAAGTTCCATCTTCCCCAGGATCATCCTTTCTCACTCCCTACACAATGTAGACCTTCTCTCCCTACTTGCTGACATTTCCAAAACAAACTGATTCCCATCTACAAAGCTCAAAACATTGATGAGGCTTTAGACTACTTCTTCAGCAACTTTTATTAGGTATGGGAAAGACCTCTCCCAAACCATAGTGAAGGGCTGCCATCTCCCCCAGGGTCTCGGTTAACCTTGCTGCACTTGGTAATGTCCTTGATGGAACCTGGTCACCTACAACACTCTGGGCTCCCCAACAGATCTTTTAAAATGAAGGCAACTCTGTAATGCTTGCATGAACCAGCTGCATGAAGCCAACGTTAACACTTTTTTTAATGAAATATTACAGCACATTTGCATTCTGTTGTGTTAACCCAATGTACCCCTTTCTTGGAAGAATCTGACTATTAGGTGTTTGAAGCTCAGCATGCCCTCTGCTTCTCTCCTAGAAAAAAATGTTCAGATGAATAAATACAGTAAATATATGAACTATTGATGGAAATGCAGATTATCCTCTTCCCTGAAATACTCACTCCTGTTTCATATAATTAAAACTAACCACTTAACGCACTTACTGTAAAACTTAGATGAATGCAAGTAAAATGGGAATTTAGAAAGTTCTTGTTTATTATTATCACTTTCAGTGTTGGTGGTAGTTACTGCAACTTGTCTATTAATAATATTCTGTAAATCATATGATGCTTGCCATGCTTTATACTGCAAAATCCCCAGCATCTGCTTCTAACTGACACAATATTGTCATATACTGTGTATATATATATATATATATATATATTTGGAACAGCTCTCAACCTATATTCAGTTGCAGGTAAGTATTTTTAATTAATCCAAATGACAACTTCATAAAGAAATCAAGAGTTCTCACATTTTCTTACTATAAGACAGGTCTTTTCTCCAACCTGTTCTGGAAGCATGAAACATGATTCAAACAGTAGAACTGCTAAGACACTGCAGACACTAAACATACTCTTATTGTCTGTATTTAAAACTAAAATAAAAACAAAGGGGGAAGGGAAAAGTGACCCAGTGTCCATGTAACAATTGCCAGTGAATTTTTAAGTGCCAAATAGTCAATTATATTTATAGATTACTCATCTGCCTACAATATTTTGTTTTCACTGCCCTTTCACTGTTAATGAGCCACTCGGCACCTCTGCATGTACTGTCATAGCCATGATGTTTCGGCTATAACAATTTACTAGAGAATACATTTTTTTTAATTTCAGAGTTCCTTTATGTGGATTATAACATGTTTTGATAGTCTATCCAAAAGCCTGTATAAATCAAATTATTCAATGGCAAGAAAAAATCCTTGACTCTGATTGGTCAGTCTTTGGCTGGACCCGTGATGTTATCCCAGCACATCACAGGTCTAGTCTCAGCCTTACTGTGAACCTGCAGATGATCTTGAGCATCTAGAGCTTGATTGTTTCATCCGCTCTTAAAAAAACCAAAATATTTTTCCACACAAAAACATCTTTAAAATGATTTTTTTTAATTCTGTATAACAACGAGCCAATGTATAGAACAATAATGCCCTCAGGGTGTGTGTCATTTGGATAACTTCATGCCTCGAGTTGTTGGATGCACTGCCCCCAACCACCTGAGGCATGACGTTATCCCAGCATGACACACACCCTGTCGGGCATTATTGCTTAAGTGGCCTATACCCTATTAAACTCACAGTGCTTTTGTTTATGACATCAGTATATTCACCAT
The DNA here is from genome assembly GCA_016271365.2 of Neoceratodus forsteri. Taxonomy (NCBI): domain Eukaryota; kingdom Metazoa; phylum Chordata; order Ceratodontiformes; family Ceratodontidae; genus Neoceratodus; species Neoceratodus forsteri. Next base: position 301,874,533 of record JADMNL010000023.1, on the reverse strand, counting down.
GGAAACTGACTGTGATATCACACACAGCAGTTGTCAGGTCAATTGGAAACAGTAAGATGATTTGTGAAAGTCTCTGTGAAATATAAACTGCATTATCTGAACTATTTGGCAGATCAGAAACAAAAGAAGTACAAGAAAACTAGAAAACACTAAAATCGAACTTCATTGTTAGAAATCGAATAGTTTTAAGATTTTTATTTTAGTAGAGAGCAGCTCTTTAAGTATGAAAATTTTGCTACTGGTCAGGCCTTTATTCAAACAGACTTGACCACAGGATTAGGGTCTGCCGAGTGCACTACTATGAGGAGGGGGTGACCTTGTGCAAGTGTTACACCCTCACCATTACTGTACTAGTGCGGGTTGTGGTGCACATCATGAGAGTCATATATCAGAGGCTGATATTAACTGTTGATACTCTGGTGGTGGCATTCCTCTATTATGAAGGGAAACTCCATTTTTCCAATTCCAAAAATTATTAATTTATGTGAAGGAAACATAGTTACAAACAGTGCCGAGATGATAAAAAAAATATGTAAATCCTTTCACAGTTAGGTTCTAAAGCTGGTAAACTGTTTTTGTATTGTGGGTTATAATGCTCAGTACTGTAACATATTTCCATTTTAGTTTTTAGTGACATAACAAATATTTTATCTTTTACATCGAAAAAAACAACTCATCCCACCCTGCACTACAATTAGCATTTAAACTGAACATTCAATCTGCTGCACCACTGTAGTTCCTATTAAATTACTGCACGTTTGCCTAGCCTTCTTTAATGTGTACTGTATTCTGTTGGATATATAGGGCCTGATTTTCAGAGGGCCACTAGATTGGCACATGCTGTACTGATCCATGGCTGTGGCAAACTCTGGGTACATCAGGGACGCTGCACTTGATTTCAGTACAATGGAATGTGCCAAAGTCTCCAGAGTTGCTGCAGTTGGAGTGTTGCAGCAAACATTTGGTGCACCAGAGGGGCTTGATGGACAGTCCTGTAAAGCCCCCCCTGCTGTTGTGGGGGGGGGTCCTGCATGGTACACTGCAGACAAACCAGTGGTGGTGCCAGTGATGGGCAGCATGAGCACGGCCAGGTATGGAAGGGTACATTGGTGGCACCATGGCAGTCATGCCCTGGACTGTGTAACAGAGTCATGGACTGGGTAATGGTAAGTATGCTGGCACAGACCATGTCCTGGACCAGCTTTCCCTCATCATGCAACCTCCCCAACAGGGGGTTACAGTCCATGGCAAAATGGTATAAGGTGCTGCAGTTGGAGAAGGATGTACCTTGGGCAGTGCCACCTGCACTGATGCACAGCTCTCTGTGTGCTGGCAAGCTGATGCTACAGATGCCATAATAGTTACTGCAGGTGGGAAGGGTACCCTACTTGGCAGTTCCCCTAATGAGGTATGGCAGATGACATGTAGAAACACAGAAGTTGACAGCAGGTAAGGACCGCAAGGCCCATCCAGTCTACTCATTTTTTTACCTTATGAATGTGCCATCGGCCTTTACTCTGTCAGTGGCTTATTTATTCATATTCATCTGTATTGCTCCCTTATGTCAGGGAGTTTGCATGATGTGGAACATCTGACAAGGCTTGCAGCATCAGGGAGGGCTGGGACATGGTTTGTGCTGGCATATCCCCCTTTACCCAGTCCATGGCTCTGTGGCATTGTGCAGGGCATGACTGCCCCATGCCACCAGTGTACCATCCCACACCCTGCTGTGCCCATGCCCAAAAATACTGGCACCCCTGATCCATCAGCAGTGTACCATGCAGGCTCTCCACCCCCCCATGTGGCACACTCCATAGCTTCAGCGCAAGGGCTGTTGGACCAGCTCACAGTTGGTCTAACCTCAGCCCCAGCTTGGGGCCATGGTGGGGCTTCCAAAATCCCAAATAGGTGGATGCTGCAGCTATGCAGTGGTGCAAGCCCCCTTATGATCTGGCACACCACCACTTCTGGTACAAGGGTGGTATAGGGCTTGTGCCGCACATGACTCCCTGATTTTGTTGCAGTCTGCATTCACAAATCAGACCTGCTACAACATTTGGTGAAAGGTGCCACTTGCATAAATTCTTTTTGGCACAGGCACATTGCATGAAATTTCACTGTTTGAAAAGTGTACCCAAAATATCTTATGGTATATAATCTTATAGAATATGCTATATCATACAGTACAATATGAGATATATATATATATATATATATATATATATATATATATATATATATATATATATATTGTTGTATCAGTACTTGTCTTCTAATATATTTTTCAATATACTAGAAGATATAGAAAATATGAGGATTATTTTTAATTAGTACAGTACTTATTTTTCTACTTACTTAGAATAGAGATGGTATCTACATGGACATGTAAATACAACATTTCCAAGGAGGCCTCAATCAATGGGACTTAACATATATCAATATTTAACAAACACCTTTACTACAATTCGATACAATATTTAGCACCTATATCTTTAGGTATATTGGATGAGTGCTGAAAATACAGTACAGTATATAAAGAATATGGTTTATAATAGCATACAAAAAACAGTTACTAAGGAGTAACGCTAATGTTATGTTACTTGCAATGGATTATTCTACAATGATTTTTGCTGCACAAAATAACCCTGGCCTATTCAGTCAATTTTTTACTTATTATAATCACAGTCATGGTTCTTTTCCCTCTCAAAAATTCTAGAGGAACCATTTTCAGTCACTAGGGAGTAGAGGCACAACATGGTGGTAAAACATTTTGCTCCATTATGCTGCCTCCCACTAATGCTATACGCAATGGAAGGCCACTGCTGCAAAGTAAGAAGTACCAGTGGTACAGTACTAATCACCTACTGTACCTGCCAACATGCTGGTTAGCACCCGCTAACACATGTATTAGCAACTGTGATTAGTTACAGCCTGACATTTCATCAGGTGTATGATGCAATTCCATGCTGCTAACCTGCAGAGAGCAGGCATCCTGCCCAGTAGTCTCCACTCCTACTTAAGCCCACTGGGCCATTAGGGCTCATGTGGGCCAGTACTTTCTTCCTCTGTGGCCAAATGTCCAGTTTTGTGGTGGTCCACATGCCCCCAATTTTTCTGTGTTGTGTACTTTCCCTGGCTTCAAAGTGAACCCCCTTACCAGCCCCAATGTGTCACCCGACCTTTTCTTGGAGAAGTCCATCCTTACTCCATCCCTTCTCATCTGCCCTATCATCTTGTTGCAGCACTGCTACACTCCTCACCATCTACTTTTTAAAATTCTCAGATCTCATGGATCTCAGTAGGTTGTGACCAGTCTTAAAAGGGCCACATGCATTTGAGAATAGTCCTGTGTGTCATTTATATGGCACTCCTTGCCTTTTTACTGCACGGTTGCAATGCAGTTTGAGCTGTGCCCCAGTTTAGCACAGTTTGAAAGGGTCACAATTTCACCAGTGGCAGTAAACATTCACAGCCACCGCTTAGCAACACCATTCGTTACAGTGAATGAGAGTCTAGCAGTCTTCAGAAATATAGCCCAAATGCTTAATTTACTGACTCTGGTCACAAAGGGTAGTAAAATAAACAAGTTATCTAGAGTTATAACAGATATTCCATCCTGACTGCTAAAATTAATCAGTCCTTATCAGAGAAGATCATTTGAACACTGCTAAAAGTAGATTGTCTAAGGAAGTCCTTCCCACCTAAACTGATTGAAAACAAAATAACAGTTAACAAATCCCCCACCCTCCAAAAAAACTAAATGCTTTAGCCTTAAATTTATAATTGGAAACTATACTGTCATGTTTTCCACTTGTGTGCATTATTCTTCTTTCCCTTTTTTCTTGTTGAATATCATATATGGTCCACCATGAATGATCTGTGCAGTTAGGAAAGAATGCTTTTTGAAGTGACCTAAAGGCCCAATCAAAACTGACATGTGACATGAAGAACTGTGGAGTATAAATGTTCTGTATGTTTATTCTAAGATTATACACAAATCTGATGTCCATAATCTATGGAACTCTGTGTAATGAACTGATCTGTTGCCCAAAATAACTAAAATATTGAATTCTCAAGTTGTATAACAGCACTATGTTCTCACAAAGTGTTTTATTGGAAAGTGTAACTGTAACATCAGCATGTGACACTGTGCACAGTGAATCTACCAATCTTAAGACAGAGTCTACACTACATCTCACTCATAAGGTTATATACTACAGTATATAGTGATGAGGTATTTAAGGACTTTTGTAATTGTTAATTCAGAGTATCCTGACTTGAGAAAATGCTGTTTCTGAAAATGGTTATAGATTACTGTTCACAGTCTTACTACAGAAAACTATTGCATGACACAAAATACACTTTATTAATCCACAGATTTTTTGAAGAAGTGCTCACTTGTCAATTGGAGTCTCAGCATTTTCAAAAAATAAATGTATTAATATTTATAGACATCCAAGTTGGTGAATAGTCAAAGTTGCTTCTAAACATTTTCCATAGGAAACCCAAAAGGTATGAATATGGTACACGTTACTACTACACTTGACTGTAACATCAATTTCTTAAGTTTCACAGCATATATTACCACCCTTATGCTGATTTTCTCTACTGCCATTGTTCAAGTCATCTCTTACATAAGCTGGACACCCTGTATCACAGGTCCATAAGATTTATTACTGACCTTCCCTCCGACACCCATCATTGCTCCCTTTATATGGCAGTCAACTGGACATCATTGCAACACAGAAGAAATAGGAATGCTGTTATCTGGATACTCAAAGCGTTAACAGGCAAACTACCGACCTATATCACTGATTGCTTTACCCAAATTACAACCAGGCCATACACCTTAAGGATCAGTAAACTCATCACATTAAAGGTCCCCAATGCCTGCACCGGTATGGGAGGGTTGCTTTCAGTTATTCCTTAGCAGCTGCATGGAACTCTCTCCAAAATCCATGAAGCTAGATAGCCTACTACCTCTGGCATCCTTCAAAAGATTGTTCTCCACCTTTTTCCAGAGCTCTGCAATTGCTTTTATAAAGCATAATCCCCCACCTATCTGACCCAACTATACCTCCTTTTTCTATCCATTATATTAACTCAATTTCTTTCTTCCGAATCACCTATTATATTCACTTAAAAACTAGTTTAGACCATATAACTTATATTTTAGGACTGCTATATCCTTTGTCCTCTTTTTTTCCTACAGGCTAAATGGTTCTATTGTTACTTGTATATATGTAAATTGTTGTATATAATCATTTCATGCCATTGTATTGCTATTTATTCTATTCTTGTCTATGTAATAATACTTGTATCCTCATTTGTATGACCACTCAGGTCCATCTTGTAAATGAGCTTTGCTCAATGATGTTCGCCTGAATAAATAAAGATTTTGATTGATTGATTGATTAATATATTACCACCCACCCAAAAAAGATTAGTATCAATCCAATGCAGTTATTTTAACAGTACTTGGTGAGAGAATAACATTGAATAGACTTACCTTTTTAGCTTGCCTTGAGTGGAATTCAAAATAATTTTGTTAACATTGTCTCCGAAAGGGATTAAAACAAAGGAGAGCTCTACTCATAGTTCCATTGTAACAGCTACTAAAATGACATCAGACCTAGCACAGGCCCCTCAGCCTATGCAAAAAGTGTGGTTTAGCTGTAGAGTGAACTCTGAAAATGGTTCACGTATGCTGTATATTCTACACTTCCTTTTTCCACCGTGCAGCCTTCTGCGTAGTTATTCATGTAAACCCACAACAACAGAAATTATAGATGAGAAAAACTAATACCTCTGACCTCCTTAAGACAGAAAGAGAGAGTTTCTATTTATAGCCGCAGTCCAACAGTTGATTACTCAGAGTCCTGCTCACAAATGCTGATTTAGGTTCCCATCCCAAACTGCTTTTTTATAGAGCAGTTGTGTCTTTCTGTTAGCAGGAAATACAACTTATGAGGAAGTTTTCTTCAGTTACAGTTAGCAGTAACTCACTGTCTGCAGCAGTTTGCAACACGTGCTCCATGTCTGAAGTTTAAAAAAAAACTGCATTTGTGTATCTATGTACATTCTTGCCTAGGACAGACTCTGCTGAGCCACCATCTAGGGCCTCTGCCGCATGCATAAACCACAGAGAGGATACCACAATAGTAACTCGTGGAGGTTTATGTTTGGCATGGAATGGCTGAACCCAGGGGCTGAACAGTTTCCCTGGAGCCTTTAAATAATACATAATTTATCCCTTCTGCTATGCTACCTTCCTCTCTCTTTTGCATCACAGATATTACCATAACTGTGCTGTTGATGCTGCTACAAATGCAGCCTGCAGGGAGTGCTCACAAGTCGGGACACAACACATCTCCAGAGACAATTCACACTGCATCAATGAAGTTATTCAATGTAATGTTACTCCTAGTCCTACCTGAGGTAGAACTCAAGTCTGAATGTTTGGTGAGAGCCTGAGCTTACTGCTTGGCATCATAAAACAGTAATTCAGCCCCATCAGACTGATGAAGAGTTTGCAAAAGCTCAAGGTTTAAAATGAAACAATCATGTTTTACTGTGCTATGCTGAATTAGCAATGCAAGCAAACTTGAGCTTAATAACATGTTGAGAACTAAAATGAATACAATTATTACAATATAATACATCTATTTCCTGTTTCCTATTCTATAAACTTCATTTTTGCTTTATCTCTGCTCCATTGTCTTGGTAGCCCCCACAGCATTTTTAAGCTAATTCCATCTTGGGGAGCATAAGGAGAAATATCAGGAGTAGGTATGGGAGTGTTATGCTGCCAATGTATACATCCCTGGTGATACCGGGTCTGAAGTACTGTGCACAGTTTTGGTTCACAAGTAATAAAGCTGAAATAAAGACTCTAGAGAGGGTTCAGCACAGAGCAACCAAAAATGATAAATACTTTGCACCATCTGAGTAATGAAGAAAGAGTAAATGCACTGGGATTGTACTCCTTAGAGTACAAAAGATTAAGGTGGGACCTATGCCTGATTTACAAGGCTTTCACTAACAGTGATCGCTAGGACTGCAGAGATTTAATGTTATAAGAACCCAGATACAATACCAGAGCATACATTTTGCAGTTAAAGGGTGAAACTTGCAATGCCAGGAAGAGGGCATCATGGTTTAGCCAAAGGGTGGTCAGCCTTTGGAACGCTTTACCAATCAAGGTGGTGGGTAGTTAGAGCATGGAAATATTCAAGAGAAGTCTAGAAGATTACTGTAATAGGAGAAAGATAATGGGCTATTCTTTTTAATGGGTGAGCTGTTACAGGCATTGCCTGTTTGGCTCAAATAAACCTATGAAACCTATAAGCTAGTTGAGATATTGTACATCTGCCTATTCATTTACAGTAAATAGCCTTACTCTGTTAGAAGTAGTGTGTGGATGAACTGGAGGTCTAGGTTCACCAACTGAGAGAGTGGGAGTACCTATATATGTTTAATTTTCATTGAAAAAAAACTGTGGTGCAGCTTTTCTCAGGGCTTAAATGATTGCTTGGAGCAGTGTTGGCTTTAGATTAACTTCGGCGCCCTCTCTTAAACAACTAGTATTTAGTAAATTTATGCACCTTGAAAGAAAGATCCAAAGTTAGGGTAATGCCAACACTGCTTTGAATAACTGTTCAAACACTGAGGAATACCACACCACACTACACAATTATAAAGATTCCAGGAACCTTTTCTCCTAACTTCATATTCCCCATCTTTTGTGGCTTTGTGTTGCAGCCCTAACTGATGCCTAATTGTTTTTTTGCTGTTTTTTTCTTGTTATTATTTTAAAATACAGTATATGACAACAACTCTTGTAATCACACACACACACACACAACCTGTACAGTTTAATCACACACACACAACCTGTACAGTTCCATAGTGATACAGCAGAAAATCAATAACAAGCACAGACTGTCAACATCTGAGGCAGTGGAGTAAGCAATGCAGAATGCGTATACCATCTGGCGTATAGAACTAGATTGACAAGGTGACATATCTGTAATCCTGGAAGGTCACATGGGGGAAGAATTGTGATAGAGGGAGGAAGGGTGAGAGAAAACAGGGCACATAAGCAGGTTAGAGTGGAAAGGTTTATCCAATGATCCCACTCTCTTGAGTAGGTGGTCAATAGCCCACCTGCTTGGAGAAAGTATCCATTACAGAGTAGGTACAGACCAAAAATGGTGGCCAGATGACATAGCAGAGAATTATGGTCTTCCTTGCAAAATGAGAGAGTACAGCCATATTTACCAGATCTCTAGATGCTGAAAGCCATTGAGTGCAAGTAGGGGATGTCTACTGTCCTCCACCATTGTAGGACCAGCCTCTTGGCCTACAAGTCCACCACTATAATCCAGTGCAGTTAAGGAGTTGTAATATGGTTGGGGGCGGGGGTTAGGAGATAATCCTAGTAGGTACAAGGAGGGGACCCGGGGGATAGGACAGACCAAGGATAATGGCTCAGCAGCTATGAACCTGATGCCAGAAGGGCTGTATTTTGCTGCATGACCAAAGGATGTATAGCACATTGGTCCCTGGTCAGTGGCACCTCCAACATGTGTCATTAAGCAAAGGACCAACTTATAGGGCATGCATGCAATACCAGTAATGCATTATCTTGATCTGAATAAGAAACCCCCTGGCATCTGGGCTAGGCTTATGGGCCAGCACCCATAACTAGCCCCATCTACTCTCAGTGATCGTAAGGGTCAAAGCCTGTTCCTATCTACCTCTATCCTTATCTGACAGTGTCAGTGACTCAGTAGGTAGCACACTCGCCTCAGAGGCTGGAAGATCAGAGGACTGTGGGTTCAGTTCCCACATCTGGCACTTGGGTTAATATCCCAGTACTGACACTGTAGTGCAGCATGAGAGGGGTGCTGCACTTTGGAGGTGCCGTCTTTCGGATGAGACGTTAAACCGAGGTCCCATCTGCCTGGATTGGTGGTAGTTCAGGTGGATGTTAAAGATCCCATGGCACTTATCGAAAAGAGTAGGGGAATTTCCTCGGTGTCCTGGCCAAATTTCCCTCATTCACTAAAAATACCACCAACAGCTTAATCTGGTTCAAGGTCACTTGGCATTCATCTGTATCCCCCTCCCCCGGGTCGTGCCTGAAAATAGGCAGGATTTGTCTAGCGCACTTACCCGGTCAACAAAAAACTAAATAAAAAAAAATATCTGATGGATTGGGAAGGGAGTTCAGAATAATTTTGTAGATCCTACCTGCTTCCCCATATATACTATAAAGCTAGCCAAGAACTGACCATGGGAGGTGAGGTCAGGGTGGTATGTGTGGGCAGTTGCCTTGAGAGTGTAGTTAGGGCATTGCCGATCTGAAGATATTTCCAGAAGTTGGTATTGGACAGGTTATAATGCTGCCTTACATTTTTAAATGAGTCCAAGTGCTTGCATCCTGTCCGTAGAAGGTTCTGCGGAGTGTAGATAGCCCTCCCTTCCCATGATTGCCAGTGGACTGTGCATTTCCCTATATGGGTCAGTGGACCGCATGTAAGTGGGGAAGTTCCTGTGAGTTCAGACTGGTACATAACCAGGACTCAGGTTTCCTCCATGTCATAACCAAAGAGTGCAGTGTGGGGTTAACCCTCAAAAGCTTGAAAGAGAGGACTATAAGAGATCAGATGTTGTATCCCACAGAACAGTTCCCTCTCACTCTCCATCCACTGAGGTGAGGAGGGTGGGAGGGCCAACCACTGTACTGTCTGTGACCCTCAAAATGCCACCATCTAGGCCTGGAATCATGTCATTCCCCAGCCACCTTTGCTCCAATGTGCTCGGAGCTCCATCCAGGGGGTGAGGGTTTTCCTTCTCAGAGGAAGTCACTAACCAGCTTATCCATTTTAGTAAACCATGCAGTGGGAAAATCAACCACTAGAATTGGCAGACAATGCAGTATTTTTGGGACTATGATCATTCTGAGGGCACATAACTTCCCTACCAGGGATAGATATAGATGTCACCATCTGTTGCAGTCATCCTGGAGGTTTTTGAGCAATGGGGAGAGATTGCCAGTGATCATGCCTGCCAGAGCTTGGGAACTTGAATCCCCAAGTATTTAGTACTCCTGGGAGACCGCTGCAGGCCATAGGTAGCCACAAAACCTGGTGTGCATGGCAGACTGAGAGGAATTATTTCAGTCTCGCTGGGATTGGTTTTCAATCCAGAAATGTCATGGATTATGGCCTATAGGTGGAGAAGCACGGGGACACTCTGGGAAGTATCCCTGAGCAGAACCAGGCACTTGCCCACTTAGAGCAGAGTGTGGTAATCTGTCTGTCCTACTACAATGCCCTGTAATGCAGAATTTGATCTTATGGCAGCTGCTAAGGACTCAATTACCAACACAAATAGGAGGGGCATAGGAAGCACCCCTGATGGGTGCCTCTGTGAAGGGGCATGGGAAATAAGGGTCTGTTTTAGTCAGAATTCTTGCCACGGATAGGGTGTAGACAGCCTGCAACCATCTCCTAAAAACAGGCTGAAGTCAGTTCTTTCTGTGATGGCATACAAACAGCCCCACTTCATCAAATCAAATGCCTTCTCAATGTCGATGGCTACCGTTGCAGTTGGAGTGGGTTTTCTTGGCCACTGACGTAAGGGAGAGGAAGGTTCTATGGTGGATGGAGCTCAGTTGCCCTTCCACAAAACCCACTTGCAAATGGTGAATAGGGGACAGGTGGAGGGACTTGAGTCTGGAGGCTATGGCATTCACCATTACTTTGGCTATAGCATTTATTTATGAAATAGGTTTATAACTCACCAGGGAACAAGTGTATTTTCCATCTTTGGGGAAAACTGTAATTACTGCTTCTTTCAGAAACTATTTTGCTGGAGGAGATGTAAGAAGCTGAGAAATATTAGACATCTAGATCTGAGGGGTGTTGTAAGATCCAGATATCTGACAAAGATATCATGCCCTTCGTGTTCTGCCAGGCTACTAGTGTCTTCATATGAGGTTCAAGTTTGCCCAAACTCCAATCCAGGAGGGCATCCAGAGTATGCTAAAATCATCTTCTAGATAAAGAGGAGAGGCATCTTCCATGCCCAACGGGGTGCTGACCAAATCACTAAAGATATCTTGGCAGTCTTGACTGTGACCATACACAGTGGCATGGATCAAGATGCCCTCAGGGTATAAACTTTGATCATTACCCATCTTATCATCCTTAGTTAGCAAGATATTCCTGACAAGTTTCTTGTGAATTAAAATAGCTACACCTGCCTTGGCAGAGGAGGCACAGCTATGCACCTCAATGCCAACTCACTCCCAGCAGAGCATGATATCCTCAATCGCAGTAAGCATTGTTTCTTATTAGAAAGCGACTGCTGCTTTCATATTTTTAAACCTGGTTAGTGCTCTTTCTCTTTACTGGTGAATTTTCCCCCACACATTCCAGGAAACAAAATTTAAAGTTGCTATATTGTGGAGTGAAAAAAAAGTATGGCAATAACTAAGGTCTAAAGGCTGGTAACCAGAGGGCAAGAAAATAGGGGGCTGGCATGCCCACTCATACCGCAGAGCTCCTGCCTCAATGTGTCATACACAGAGAACCTCCAATCCATGCAGAAACAAAAGGGGCAGTGTTCACAAAGGTATGAGCAGCTGGTACTTCCTAGAATAGCTAATCCAGACTAGAAGTAAAATCAATGTTGAAGCCCTTGTAGGACACACTGGTAATGCCACAAAACAGCAAAATTTACCGGTGCATAAAGAGGACACTGACCAGCAGCCCCAGCACTTTGACCAAAAGGTTCTTTCTCAGGGATGTGTCAGGTATGAAATAGTACAACCTAAAGAAATGGGGCCCAATTCCAGAAGGCATTATGCCTGGCACAAGGCGATTTATGCCAAACCCGATGGCACAAATCACACCTTGCACCAGGCATAACGCAAGTCACAATTCCAAGTCACAGGTTGTGCTATGCCATATGTGGGTTGCGCCAAAGGTGGGATATGCCATCCACTATGCTTGCAACCCACGACGGCATGGCGCAAGGGTGGGTTACGGCAGCAACTGCGCCCTATTCCAGAAGGGCGGCTGCTGTAACCCACTTACGCCATTCCAGAAGAGGCAATGGCTAGTGGGGTTAGACCAGCTAGGAGGTAGCCTAAAGGGTATCTGTCCTGGCACAGTGATGGATGCCCCACCACAGCACCACAAAAAGTACATGTGTGTGCCCCCTCTGCCCCCCTTCACTGTCATGCCCCCACCCCCCTGAACTTTGGGGAACCCCTGGGTTTGAAATCTGTTGTGCCCCCAATCATCAGTGTCAACCGGCCATCCACTCCCAGTGCCTCCAGGTGCATTCAGGTAAATTATGGGGTGGGGGGACTCCAGGGAGGCAGTTGATTGCATGTCACAACTTGCTGCACCCAGATCCAGTACACCATTCACTTGGTGCTAGCCTGCAGCTGCCGCAAGTCATGAGGTTAGGTTCCAGGGACCCTGCCTGTCTTAGAATAAGGTGCAGAATCCCCAGCGTAGTGCTGCATGGTGCAACTCACATACACCCGTGAGTTGTGCCATGCATTTTGGAATCAGGCCCACTGTATCACTTTCACATAAATCCATAAAAATGTGTAAATAAAAGAAAAAAAGGGTACATATGTACTAGAAAAGTAAGAGCATTAACAAACTTGGACTACTGCTTCTACAATGAATTTTGCTATATAGCTTATAGTCACAGTGACATAGTTGAATAGTATTCACATGGCAAGCCCAGAAATATACTTTAATCAAAACTTCTTATTGCTAAAGTAATAAACATGCAAAAAAATCCCAGTAGCTTTCACTTATCCTGGATAAAGGTTCTATGGTATTTAGAACTCTTAATATTCTTAATACTTAAATTATTAAGTAAAGGTTTAAGTACTAAATGTTTTAAAAAAAAATAGTTCTGAAACACATGTGTTCCATGGGGAAGGGGCCAGAAAAATTGTTGCACATGATATATTAATGCTGCACATCATGCTGGTGAAGGACAAATGTAACAGAAAATAAAGAGAGAAAAAAATGATATTGTATCTCATGTAATGCTCAAATATGTGGACATGTAAAGAGAGAGGAAACAAGGCCCAGTGGAGGGAGAAGTCCCGTATTCCTGAATCTCCTCAAGTCCATAATAATAAATATATCTGAGTAATGACTTCTGAAATAAAGGAAAGAAATTAAGGGCCAAAGTTCAAAACAAAAAAATATATTATTAAGTAGCAGCATATTTAACAACATTCTTATGAACCCAGTTATTTGAGAAAGGTCTAAAATCTAAACCTTAATTCAAAACATTTGGCTGAAGTATGTTTAAAACAGAGATCCATTTACTTTCTTTTTGTAGTAAAATATTGACTCTCATCTCCACAAAATGCTGGTTTAACATGTTCTATGGCTGTAAATTTCAAAGAACTTGGATTAGAGTTGGGTTTCAGCTTTAGCGGGCATCAAGGGCATTATTTACTTTACCAGTACATATGACTCTCGTGCTCCTGAATTCTCTGTTTTAAGAGACATATAGTCCTCCCCACATACTGGAAGTCAAAGGGGCACCAGACCACATTAAACTACAAATGGTGTTCTGCATGTTATCAGTTGTCTCATCTCTGGTTTCTTTTTTTTTTTTGAGATTACTATTTTATTCACCTTCCTGCCTGCCATCCCCGACCCTTCAGGAGCCTCAAGGTAGACATCCCTCTGCCTTCCACCCTGCCCATATGACCCCACAGGAACCCCATAGAGCTTTGATTTTACCCCCCGAGCGGGGATGGGGCAGAGCCCCCTTACCCCAACAATCAACTTTCGTTGGTCCAGGGGCCATCGGGCGGGTGAAGGCACATCGAGGGCACGCCCGGAAGCTCCATCTTCCCCGCAATGGCATGCTTTCACTTTTTCTCCCACCCCTACAGCGTAGGGACCCTGGACGCCAAGCGCAGAGTGCCAACGCCTGTATGTCGGCAGCCCTTCCCTTAACATTGGGGCTTGAGTACTCCGAGCCCTGCTCAGAGTCAGACAAGTGTTCGGCTATAGCCTTAACCTCCCCAGAGTAGGCGAGCTGTCATTGGACGCCTGCCTAACTCCCCGCCGCCCACCACTGACCCGAGTCTGTCCTCAACCTGGGTCGCCGCATGGAGCGAGGTGTGACGTCCAGCACCTCAACCCTCAGCGCCACCGGGCCAGCCCTCAGGTTTCTTTTTGAACAAGTGGGACTGACAAATGCATTGCTTTCTACTGCATACTTTCATACATTGCATAACCCATATTTGTAAAAGTCTACTGGATGTTTTGCCAGCCACATTTTAATGTTATTTGGACTGGCACTAGATGTATCTCTCAGACTCTGACCTTGTCTAAAAGTCACTTGTAGGCTTTCTCCCACACTCTCACCTAAGGACCTGTCAGTTTGTATGAATGGCCAGAATTTAAAGAACAAATTGCCAGTCTGACCAGAAAGTGGACTAAAATCTGTCACAAAAGTGCATGGTTGGTGGGTGGTAGGATTATGTGCCACTGGTATCAATAGTATGTCCCTGTCAAGATTTTTTGTATTTCGATAACTAAGGTCTAGATGCCGATAACCAGTGGGGCCGGAAATAGAGGGCTAGCATGCCCACTTGTACCTCACAGCTCCCACCTCAATGTGTCATACACAGGGAATCACAAATCCATGGTTGTTGCCAAAGCTAGAGAATAAGCATTTGTTTGGACAATAACACATAAACAAAGTAGCTAAATAACTCCAGTATACTGCAAACAAGTAAAAAACATGTTTGTACTTTAGGTTACTGGAAGACAATCATTTAGCTCTGTGTGGACACTAAGGGTTGGCAACCAAAAAAATTACCAATGACCTGGGCCATATAGATGGGGAGATGGTGAACGCCTTGCAAAAAAAAAGTGAGCAGATAGGAGGTAATCCTGAGACAGCTGTCCCAGGGAGAACCACATGTCAGGAGTGCTGAACGTGGTGCTCACCAGTTCCAAGGCAACCCCAAACTAATCATGAACTATAGACATTGGTAAAACCTTCATCACAGAATTCATAGCAGGTGCAACCAGACACATCCTTGTCAGGTGTCGCTTCTAGATTGGAGGAGGTGGGTCCAAGCAAATGGTAATGATGGCTAAGGGAGATGGGGAGGGGGAGGAATGCAAGAAAAGAGAGAAGGGCAGATGAGAAGTGGGTAGGTAGGAAAACATGGGGAGGATATCTGACAAGTAGGACAGTCCCGCAGGATAAAATTGAAGGAGGGGCCGTACACAGAAAGTAGGAGGAGAGGAAAGAGATGGGGAAGTGGAGGAGAGAGAGGGTGCTAGCTAGAAGCCCCATAGTGCCATTGGTAAGTGACATTCTCTGCACTTCTTGGAGCTAGTTGGTAGTGTTCGGGGGTGATTGCAACCAGTCACATGTTGTCACGGCTCATCATATGCAATCTTAGGACATTGTTTATGATCGCATGATCTCATATAAAAAAATGAGGGAGTTTCTCGCTGGTTGTGCACTGCACATATAGTAAGCTCAGGTTGAAGACAACAAATTTAGCAGGGTGACGACCAGTATAGGCAGAGGGAGGCTAAGAGAAAAAATGGGGTGGTGGGGTGGTGGGTGGGCTGGGGGAACAGAGATAGGGGCCTGAGATCTGCACCAAAAGGGAGCTCATAATTTTGCTCTGCCAGCCAACCTCATCACAAGGCCTCTGGGGAAAAAAGAAGGTATGCCATTAGGTCATTATGTTGCAGCATACTCTGTGCCCCGCTTCCCCTGCCACCTCTGCTGCTACCCGCTTGTAGCACTTCAAAAGGTGGTAGAAGCACTAAAGAAATACCACTCTCCCATAGAGTTCAGTCAGTCATACAACTATTGGTGACCACAAACTGGTACTATGCTGAGAAAAACACCACCCTCAGGCACTTATGGTTGAAGGATGAGGAGGCTAGCTCATGGGAGTAATCTGCTGCAGTGGTAAAAGATAGGGACAGGGATGTTGAAATGCAGGAGGGGTAGTAGGGGTGGAGAGATAGTTAGTAGAGGGCTTAGCCATCAGACACTCAAAAACACCACCAAGGATGGTTGTCAAAGCATACTGGATACCAAGTATGACCCACTGTCTCCAGGGCCTTAGGGAGTCCATGGGCACAGTCCAGCTGTGTGTGTGTGTAGAAAGGACGCACACAGCAGAATCCATTAGGGATATAGGTCTGCCCAGTTACAATCCATGTAATCACCAACATATCATACAAGTATAAACATAACATTAGGAACCATAATACCATCTTAACACAGTTACATCTCTGTTAAATACTGTAGAGGCAAAACAATAAAGGATGTCAGAAGTGGACTCTGTATAGAAAAGTCAGTCCATCCTGCAGCAGTCCATCTTTGAGAGGTCTGTGTGAAGGATGGAGTTGGGGGAGGAGAGATGGTGAAGACTGGATGCAGCAGGCAGCCAAAATGGACATAACAGTCCACTGGCAGGAGAAATAAAGTAATTCAGGTGTTTAGGATACTCTCCCTCACAGCCCCACATTGATCCGTCAGGTTTAACCTCATATGGCAGGTAATAGTAGACTGGCAGTCAGAATTAGCTGGGAGGGCCCCTGGACATCACCTGTTGCAGTGAGTATGGTCAAATCATTCAGGCTTGTGAGTGTCCAGTGGAGAGTTAGAGGTCATCCTATGTAGCCACCCACAAAAGTCATGTCCAATAATGAGGGAAAAATGGAGAACAGGGGAGATAAAAGTAGTCTCTGTGATGTATTCATTCATCTGACACTACAGCTTGGAGTTCTCAGCACTTCTCGGTGGTAACTGGGAATGCTCACAGCCAGTCATATAGTCACATCACAGTGCATGCTATCAGATTGGATAAGATTACATGAGTTCACAGCATGTGTGCTCAGAGGAGCCCCATAGAGATACTATGACTTGAGCACATTGAGTGGTGGGCCTGGCATGCAAAAGATGTCAAGTAAAATCTCCCCACACAGCCCAAGTTCATGGTATACAAATCCTCAGACCAAGAACCCCAAGGCAACATCAGAGGTTCAAACATATATCTGACAGGTCCAAGGATATCCCCAAGGCCTGAGGGTGACAGTCCCAGTCTCCAGACCTAGAAGGCAACAGACTTCTAGGAAAACATAAACTGAACTTAGAAGCTCAAATGGGCAGACTGGGTGGGCCATAGGCCCTTATCTGCTGACACTGTCTATGTATCTATGTTTCTATGTATTCAAAGCAATGATGAAAGAAATATTCACTCACAGGTTTTAGAGTCAGCCAGTTTGCTTCTGTGGGGATCTCTTTTGCTTCAGTGCCTTTTATGGGACTGAAAGAGGTAGATAATCTAGCGGGTTAAGAGGCAAAGTGGTGGTCCTCTCCACCCAGAGAGGTGTCATGGGGATCGGGTCATCATATGCAGCTGTTGCAGGTGGGACCAGTAGCTGAGGGTCCAGGCCAGCCCACCTCTGTTGGTGACCTATGTTGCAGGGGGTTGTATCAGTTTTGAGTGGGAATAGGTGATTACAACATTGATCTACTGGAGGAATCTGAGGAGGGAGAACCTGAGCAATGGCTCCCAGATTGGTTACCCTTCCTACTATCTGAAACCTCAGCCTCAGCTTTCTGTGTTTGGTGATCCCTGCCCAACTGTTGCTGTATCCATACTATCTCCTCATCTGGCAGTGCTTGGAACCAGTAGTTGTCCATCACCACCTGGTTAGAGAAGGAAGATCGGGGGGCCATATGGGGTGGTAGGAAGCTTATAATCTGGACACTGTCTACCAGCTAACTCCTCCACAGCCTTCAGTATCTCAGATTGGTAGTTGGCACCATTCAATGACACTCTGAGCTGTGCTGAGTATCAGAGGGCTGTGCAAACCTCTAGATGCAAAAGTTTCCATTTAATTGCCACATAGGGTCTCCTCTTGTGGGACAGACCAGTAGAAAAGGAATCACAGGGTCTGAGGCGAGACAACACTTTCTGAAACATCTTTGGATAGTTTCTGCCGACACTGTGTTCCAAGTCCTTTGCATGCTGGGTGATCAAGTGCTATTGAGGGGTTACAAAAGGTTGCTATAGGTGCTACTGAGTGTTTTTTACTCTTGGCAGTAAGTGTTGTGCATATCACAATAGGTGCAGAGAGGTGTGAATAGCAGAGAGCTTAGACAAAAGAGGGTGTCAAGTGGCTATTAAGTGGATGGTACAAGCAGTGTGCCAGGCCCACTGTAAATGCTAATTTTAGCACAGGTATCAATGCAAATGGCATTTGGCAAATGCATTTTGTCCAGTAGAACCATCTGTCCAGTTCAAACATGGATGGTACATTTGGTGCCTACTGTATCAGTCATCATCTGTCCCCACATTTAGGCCTTGGTGCAAAGGCTCTATTGGCCCTCTCAATCTCAATAGGAAGGCAATTGGGAACATTCAAGACTGCTGGTATCAGTCTTTGGAGAACAATTATCAAGTCCAAGCCTTCAGCCCCTTTGGGCAATCCAACTTGTCAGAGATTGTTCCGTCTGGTTCTGTTCTCCAGGTATTGACTTTTTAAGCAGGTAGCAAATGGCCTGGCTTTGTTCCTGAAGTCAGGCTTGGAGCTCCCTCTCAGTGGTGTCAAGCTTGTTCAGCTGGCTATTATTCCACTCCACTTTAGTACTAAGGTTTAGGAGCTCTTAGTTTGTTTGAGCTGTTACT
The DNA here is from genome assembly GCA_016271365.2 of Neoceratodus forsteri. Classification (NCBI taxonomy): domain Eukaryota; kingdom Metazoa; phylum Chordata; order Ceratodontiformes; family Ceratodontidae; genus Neoceratodus; species Neoceratodus forsteri. The sequence goes on along the minus strand of JADMNL010000023.1, from coordinate 301,855,794 downwards.
GGCTTGATGACTGCTGTGTCGCTTTGGACCCCCTAGATCCAGTCATATAACACTTGTGCTGTGTGAACTGCACTGGCTGCCAGTACAGTGGTGAATCACCTTCAAGGTCGCATTGCTAACCTATAAGGCCCTACATGAGCTGGGACCCCTCTATCTGAAAGAATTCCTGTATTCTTACTGTCCCACCAGCTTATTCCCATCCTCTGGTGAGGGATTGATAGAGATTCCCAGGGTATCCCTGAAAACATTGGGTGGAAGATCTTTTGTCTTTATGGCACCTACCCTGTGGAATTCTCTACCTCACCAGATATGAGAAAGCCTGACCAGGGAAGGATTTAAAAAATCCTTAAAAATATATCTATTCAACCAAGCATTTGCAGGGACTCATTGAATGATTGTAAAGAGTTTTATCTGTTTTTAAGTGTATTGTTGAAAGATTTTTGGAATGTACATTGTTAAGGCACCCTGAGCTTTGCAAGGGTGCCTCATATAAATAAAATTTTGTTTTACTTTGTTCAACATATCAGCAATATTGGTCATGTCAACTGTCGGGCTGCAGACAAGGTCATGGTGCAAACAGGAAAATGGCTGGGGAGTAGGCCCATCAAGACAGAGTCCTCATGGCAAGCACCCTTTTGTGCCATCTGCTGACAGCACTGTGGGGGAAACTAAGCCCAAACTGCTTAGATCAGGGAAAAAAAAGAGTATGTCCAAGTTCCTCAGGATGAAAGCTTTCAGATGAAACAGGTTACCTTAGTAATGCAATGCGGTCTTGATTGGATGCTATGCGATTCTCTGAGAGAAACTGCAGCTACAGATTTAAGCTGCCACCTTTCCAGAAGCTAGCTACACCCCCTCAACTGACACCTAAATGTAGCTTTATGCAGAAAATTCTCATTCATTGCAATTGTAACTGTTGTCTAAATGTATTTTTTTATTGTGAATTTCAATTCTTTCTTAAAAAGGATATTTAATAGCAAAAGCACCGTCACTGTAATTGTATTAGCAATTCATGCCTTTGGCTAGCACTGTCATTACTTTTATTTTGACACGCAATCCCTGATACCCAGTGGCACTGCACCCCAGTCCTTACCCTATTGTATGCCAAGCAGTCCCTGGCATCCAGTGGTACCACCTACATCAACCCATCCCTGTTTCAAGCAGTCCTTGGTATACAGTGGCATTCTTCTCCTTTTCACGTTCCCTGTGCCAGCCAGTTCCTGGCATGCAGTAATGTCCCCTTCCTTATCTTACCTTCTACAAACTAGTCCCAGGTACCCAGTACCCCATCATCACACTGCCCCGAGCAAAGCTGTCCCTGGTGTCCAGTGCAACTCCACTTATCTTACCCTAAGCCAAGCAGTCCCTGTTGCCTAGTGTCACCCTAACTCAATTCACCTGTCACAAGCCAAGTAGTAGCTGATATCCAGTGGCACACCCTCCCTCACCCGTACCCAATTAAGGTAGTCACTGGTGTCAGTAGCACCCACCCCATATTCCACCCCAAGGTAAACAGTCCCAGACATCAACCTGCATCCCTTCATACACACTTAGTGTACTCCCTGGCATTCAGCGGCTCCCCATGCTCAACCTCAGTCATGCCAGGCATGGAAAAGGTAGGTCTTCTGCCATTCTTCTAATCGATAGGGACACCAGCTTCTTCCCCCAGACTCTGGAGGACTATCAGCATGGCAGAAGCTGCTCACAGTTTCCTTTTAGGACGAGGCCTCACCATACAACTCCCACCCCCACCAATGGATTTTATCTTATAAAAAAGGCGCTGGTCCTTTGTGTGCCTGATCAATGACCATCTGGTAGCATGATGCCCAGGCATCAATCCCAGAGCCTGGTCAGGCACAGAGGAGGTGCAACATCCACCCTAAATTACTGTATTGCTTATCTCACATACCATACTGTCCCTAGAATGAGGACCACAGTATAAGGGTGTCTTCTTGGTAAGCATGTCTGCATCCTATGCAGCCTGTCACCCTCTCTCCCTCTCTCTCACCTCCACTGGGTGTCTGTTACTTTTGTTACTCATGTAATATGATTAGCTTCCCTGCTTGTCCCTAATGTCTTCTTCAGTTATAATCCTGCCACTATCCTATTTCCTCTTCTAGTATTCTTTAGCCTACATTCTAAACAGTATTCTTAACCTGCATTCTAGCCTGTATTATTAACCCTCATACCACCCTATATTACTGTGGCATTTTGTCCTGCTCTGTTCCCCTGTAGTGCAGTTTGTATTCCTTAGCCTCATATCAACCAATGCTATTAGCAACAGAATAGTGATATTGACTCCCTACTGTAAATATCTGAGCTCAGGAACTGACAGAGAATCACTTGGCCTGCATGGCCTAAAAGGAAATCTAACTAAAGTTTGTGCTACAAACAGGGTGAGATAATACAAGGATCTAGTATAGTACCGTACCAGTGGATAATGGCTGGGTTTCAAATATTCGAAGTTTTACCTGATCTACAGTAGATAGCTCAGTTTGGTGGAGCCCTTGTGAGGTGTGGAACAGCACTATGTTTAGATCTACCCTACAGGAGGATTCTCAGAAAGGCTTTGCTGTTTCGTGGTGCCTGAGTCCTATTAAGATTTCCTGTGTGAAAAGCTGGCTTTTTCATAATAGCTTTAATATCACAGAAAAGCATTCTTTGTTTAGATGTTGGAAAATAGTGTGGTGAGCTTTCATGTCCCGACTTAATATCAGACATGATTGACCTTTTAGATCAGATTTATTTGTGCTCATGTGTATACCTTTTGAAATATGAGATAAGGACATACGGTAAATAATATTATAATGATTAATGGAGCCCAGGTTAAGAGTATTAGCGTTTCCTTTAAAGTTTACTATTTATAGGCATTTAATTTAACCTTTAATGCTTCCAGTATGAAAAGCTTCAGTTAGTGAAATATATTATTAATGGTTTGAGCCAGCTGAAAACGCATATTTATAGAATGCTCAACTGTAACACTTTGTTTTTATGCTGTGTATCTGTATGAAATACTTGTATTTGTTTGAAGTATACTGTAAAGGCTTATTAGCTGAACAATAAAATCAAACTTGACCTATTAGCAACACTCTAGCACTGGTGGTTTGTATCTTCATTGACTACCAATTAGTTGGGATACCACCTTTAAGACTGTTTTCTAACTTATAAAGCCCTGCACAGACTCGGTCCTGGCTATCTCAAAGACCACTTACCCATGGTATATTCCCAGCCACTCACTTTGCTCCACTGAGGGACTGCTATTGTCAGTCTCGAGATCATAGCTGAAGAGGTCTAGGGATAGGACATTTATAGGTGTAGCCCCTCTGATTTGCAACTCCTTCCTCTACATCTAATGAGTGACCCTTGGCTGTGGCATTTAACAAGAAGCTAAAGTATAATTTATTTTCATCGGCCTTTAGAGACTAGTAACTGATAACATCTAGTAACAGATGGAAAGTGCAAATTCTGCTTTTGCAGAACTTGCATAAAATATCTCTATTTTCCTGAAATTTTACAAAATTCCACCTTTGACAGATTCTGAATCTTCGTAAACTGTACTGCAACTTGTTGCCAATTACTAGGTATTTGTAAATGAACTGTAGGAAAAATAGTCATGAACTGTGGAATTAAAGATGCAAGTGGAATTTTTCCACAGGCAATTTAGGGTTATGTTTGTGTTCTTGTAGGTGATACTGTAACTTCAAATGTATATACTGAATCTAGCCACCCCTACCTCTAGAGTCACATTTCTGGACTTGCTGGAAATACACCATTCTGTATACTGCCCCCGTTTTGCCATTTGTGCTTTAATATGTAGGTTATGCTGTTTATTTTCACAGAAGCAAGGTTTTTTGCCTTTCTATTCCACTATTCTGAGTAAAGGTTCACATTTAAGGTCTGTAATTCTGCAGAAAACTTCAAAATTATTCTGCAAGCTGTGTAGTCAGCAGGGCAGTTTTTTTTTTGCTGTTTGCACTATAATTTCTAGGTTCTTCTGTTGATTTCTGTGGAAGCGAAGGGGAACCAGTCCTGTGCTCAGCCTATGATGGATATCTAAGTTCTTATGTATAGTGGTTAGTGAACTCAATAGTTGTTATGAGTTATATATGAATACCTTTCCAAGTGCATGGTTCTACAGGTAACAGTGAACATCTGCCTTTGTCAGGTACTACCCTTGTACTGTATGATAGTTGATGAATGAACATACCTTTACCAGTATTTATTGTATCATTCTTCTTATGATACTCAATAAAAAGATTAACTGCAAAAAGATTTTTGCCAGAAACAGATTGGCGGAATTCCACAGCAGAATATAGCTGTGGATTGATTTTCCATGGAAAAATGCTGTTCCAAGAAATATTATTCCACAGATCTCAATATATTCTGTGGAAAGTGTTGTGGAATAATTTTCCACAGAAAAATGATTTTCCGCTGATCACAGTAGGCAGAATTTCACAGAAGAACCAGCGAAATTATGACAGAAATTCCACTGGTGTAATGCTCATTCTGTGCTAATTTCACTGGTGGAATTCCACATTCTGCACAGCACTAATTTCCAGGCTGACCCCTCTCCAGGCAGGATTTGATTCTCTGGCATGTGGCTGCAGGACTTTGTCCTTTCTGGCAAGGACCAGGATACAGGGACCAGGGCTGACAAGACTCACCCCCTTCATCAATGCATAGCCTTGAAGGGTGGCCACAACCTGCAATGATCTTCTCCACAGGAACTGACTCTCTTTTCTGATCTTCTGGCAGCTTTGGTCTCAAAGACAGCAACAGCCTTTCAAGCAAATTATTCGGCATCACAGGCTCAGCTTTTGGTACAGTTCAGGCATAGGCTGCACAGTTTACCCACTTGTAGGTTGCAATTAGAGGTTTGTAAAATTAAAAGAGTTCACCCAGCAAAATATTTTGAGTAATCCCAGCATTTCGTGAAATATTTAGCAGGTGCGAAATGCGAAACCCCCAATCCTGGTGAAATGCAGAATTTCGTTCGCAAAATGCTAATTTTGCCAGCAAAATGCAGAATTTCACCACCTGTAGGTGAAATTCCGCATTTGAGAGAGCAGGGGGATGATCATATTTAAAAAGTGTTCTCCCCCCTCCCATCCACACCAACGTGAAAATCTTTATCCCTCCCAAGACCCCACAACCCTGTTGTCTAGTGGTCCCACTCCCCCGGCCAATTGCTGGCCCACAATATGAAGAATCAATAAATGCCACCCACTGGGGCCAACATCAGTCATTTAATGTAATAAAAATAAAACCTTTCCCTGGTGTCGTGGACCCTCACCCTGTCAGTTATCCACCTCACCTGCACTCCCCATCTAGAGGACATGTGGGCCATTGCAGAGCCTCCACTCACCTCCACAGTAGCAGCCTGATTGAGTTCTTTTACAAATGAGCATGTGCTCTCATTCATTGAAAGGGTTCACTGGCTCGGGCTTATTTATAAAAGAGCTCAATCAGGCTGCCAGTCATGCAGGTGAGTGGAGGGCTGTTCCGGTAGCCTTCAGGGGTCTTAGATGGGGGTGTGTGGGGTGGGGTGGGGGGATTAACTGGACAGAGTGGTGGGGTGGGATCCACTAGACACCAGGGCAAGGTTTTTTCTTTTAATTATATAAACCTGACTGATATTGTCCCCTGTGGGTGGCATTTACAGACAATGGGGGGATGGGTGTTTCTGGTGCGGAATTCTTCATTTGGTCGACGACCCAGGGGGGTGGAGCCACTGAACACCAAAGATTCAGGAAAATTATTTTTATTTGAAATTATGGATAGGGGACAGGGCTGAATCTCAATGGGGGGGGGTTCATATTGTTGACTGGCAATCAGCCAGGGGGGTGGGACCACTAGGCAACAGGGATATGGGGTATTGGAGAATAAAGGTTTTTATGTTGGGTGGACGAGAGGTGGAAAAACACTTTTTCAAAAAAATTTTGTACCGAAATTCCACATTTCACACTGGCAAAATTCTGGTGAAATGCAGAAATTTTGCAAATATTTCACAGGGCGAACTTTCTGATTTCATCAGAATTTCACTGGTGAAATAGAATTTGGCTGCATCACTAGCTGCAGTCCTTGGAATGTAAGCTGGCAAACAGAAATTCAGGTCTCCTTCTTTTGGCAAACAGGCTGGAGACAATTCTGGTGACCCCAGGCTTGCAATTTAGGCCACAGTCGATGAGGTAAAAGCAGTTTTTCAGTGTTACATAGATTCAAAGTCTTTCCAGAAAGCTGACCCTCTTTCAGTCTGGAAATTTAACTCTAGGGAAAATCTCTTCTTTCTCCCTTTCTTGGAGAGTTGCAATTTGCTCCATAGCCTTCACAGTCTAAAATGATCCACACTGATATTCAGGCTGAGGAGTGGTTTAGCTGGCCTCTCCCCAAATTCCCCTTAGCTGCAGGGAGCCTCCTCAAAGTATTTATTTATTTAATTTTTGTTGACCGGATAAGTGTACTAGACAAATCCTGCCTATTTTCAGGCATGACCCGGGGAAGGGGATATAGATGAATGCCAACTGACCTTGAATCAGATTAAGCTGTTGGTGGTATTTTTAGTGAATAAGAGAAATTTGGCCAGGACAACAGGGAAATTCCCCTACTCACCTCTGGGGGAATTGCTGGCCGGCAGCAAGATGGTCGACCAAGGTGTTGCAGAGGAGGAGATGGAGTTTCAGGAGACTGGGGATCTGGTCTCCATCCCAGTTTCCTGCACAAATCTGGAGACAAAAGCTGAATGTACTGTGAGCTATTCACCGCTCAATGGTATGGAAGGAGGGAATGAGCTGAATATGATTTCTGGAGAAGAAATGGTTCAAGATTTGGACCAGGCAGCAAACCTAGTGGTGATAGTACCTCTAGAATCTTCTGAGAAAGCTGCTGAGGAACTAGAGAAGGATGGAGTGGAGGACATGGAACCACAGGAGGACTTCAGATTTCCGGAAGGCATGGAAAAGGATCCTGTTTTGGAAACAGAGCAACTACGGCAACAGATGAAAATGACATGTAAGATTTTGCTTCAAAAATTGCAGATGAAGAAGAGAAATTTTGAATTGCATCTGAAATGCTATGGCAAGCTGAAATTAGTACAGCAGAGGGAACGGGACATAAACAGATGCAAGGTGAGAAGTATGACCAAAACAAAGTTGTACAGGGGAGCTATGGAGCCCAGAAACCCCGCCCGGAGTGTGATCCAGTTTTAGGCAAAAGTGGTAAAAAAACACTGGGTGTTTTGGCCCGAGTTTCAGCTACAAACAAGGTTGTGGAGAACTCTGCAGAATGGTCAGAAGACATAGAAATGGATACAGGAGAGTGGATGCCTGCAAAAGCATTGCGAGATGCAGGCTGAGTTGCAGAACCGCGAGGTGGAAGATCTCCTGAATCACAAGATCCAGCTGTGGCACAGTACTCCACGATGGAGGTTTCACATACAGGTAAAGTTTTTTTTCCCCTAAACTCACACAACAAGGTGTTTTTAAATGTAGCTGAAGTAAAAACTGATTTGGGGGCACAAGTTTCTGCTAATACCAGTGATCAAACAGAGGGAGTATGCATCTATAGTGATGTTTCTGTAGGAAATATTCTTATACAGAAAGGACCAAAAGATGGGGAGAAAACTACAGAGGCAGCAGTAAATGTATGTGGGGGATATATGGGTACTAAAAGAATAAAGGTAGCATCTACTTCTGCTGCACCTAAAGGGCCTACTATGCAGAATCACAATACTAATAAACAGAGTATTGTACATGACAATATAAACAATATTGATAAAGACCAACATACAAATGAAGAGCTACTAGTAGGCATAGGGGTCCCAAGACAGCAAGATCCAGCACAGGAGTTAAGGTTTAAAGCAGTGTTGCATATGGCAGATTTATTTAAAAACAAAGGCGAACTAGCCTCATGCTGCAATGCCATCAGGTTGATCTATAACGGTGGTTTAGCAGACCCTCCCGACAGAGTCTATGTGGAAAGAACTTTGTTAAAGGACTCTTTGAAATGTTATGCTTCAGAGGTTTTTGCACTCATCCACACAGATGAGTACAATTTTGACATTAGTTTTAAAACTGTGGAATATTTGGACAGATTCTGGGTAAAATATAATATGATGAAAAACACCCCTTTGTGGTTGCTGTCAGAACACTCACCATCATCTTCAAAAATGAGAGGGTGAATATTACAGATATATTATTTTGGCTAAGAAAACGTTGCGAGGTATTGGAACATCCTAACCCTGTCATGGATACAGAACAATTTTGGACTGGAAAATGGAGAGTGAAACGCAAGTTATTCTTAGGAAATCATGGGATTGTGCATCTCCCTAGTTGTTTCTACTTAGGCAGAGATTGGGAATCTTTATTTTATCCAGGCTAACCTAAGTCATGACACATATGTGACTCACAAATTCATTTAAGCAATGCTTGTGACACTCCGAAATGCACACATTGTTTGGAAATTGGACATATGACTTCATCATGCATCAATACATTTAGATGCAACTTATGTGAGGAGAAGGGACATGCCTACATAAAATGCCCATGGGCCTCCCACAATACTGAAGAAGGGGTCTCGCATGAGGCATTAATCACACAGGAACAGAAAAAAGGCTGTGCTGCAGCTTCAGAGAAAAGAATGCAAACTATTTGAAAGGAGTAAGAAGCAACCAAATGGAATGAAATGGGAAAAAAACAGAGGAAGTAAAGGACACTGCACCACAAACAGTGGAACAGGACCACAGTAAGGAAGAAATTAATATGGGGCTACAACATGAAGGGATGGTAAATCATGTAACTATTACAAGTAAGACACAGCCAGTAGACTTACAGCAAGAAGTCACACAAGTTAATAACCCCCAACTGGTACAAATGCCCCCCTCTTTCAAATTTCACCAGAAAAGGAGCTAGAGAGCATGCAGATCCAGACCCACGATGAAGCAACACCCCAGGAGGAAGGATGTGGAGGTAAACAGAAGATGCCTGAAATGGATTTATCTACAATTTCCCCCCAAGGTGCAGAACCCTCCATTTAAGATTGTGGACTATAGAAACAGACCTAGGACCAGGATCAGTGCTAAAACAGAACCAAAGGGCAAAGAACGAAAGGTTGCAAAAAGGAAAGAGAAAGCAACTTCAGATAACCCATATCATGTTTTGTCAACCATAAAAGACTGGGGTGATTCTGAGGAGGTTGAATCATCAGATTCCTCTTCCATATCATCCCCTACTATGGATTATTCTTCAGAGGTAGAAGAAGGGACAACAAAAAAAAACAGAAAGGGATAAAACAATGGAAGACAAGGTCAAAATAGAAAATTGTATGCCTATCTCCTTTAAAATGACATGACATCATTACAATTGGTATCTATAAATGTCAACAGTATTAAGAATGGGAAGAGAAGACTGACTATTATTTCAGAATTACAGTCTTCCAAAGAAGATATCATTTTCATTCAAGATACGAGAATGAAAACCTTTTTTGAGATAGCACAAGCATCGAGATGGAGGGGTAAAGGGACATCCTTTTGGTCCCAAGGTGTAGAAACTTGTGATGGGGTAGTGATTCTCTTTAGTGATCATCATTTGAAGGTCACTAGGTTAATTGATCTTGAGCCTGGGAGAACACTAATTATAGATATTCAGTTTGGGGATGCTAAACTTAGAGTGGTAAATAATTATGCCCCCCAAGGGAAAAGCCAATAGGATTACACTCTCTTTAGGGCAATACAACCATATTTACATGCATCTCGATTAGTAATATGAGGGGGAGACTTTAATTGTGCAATGCAGCGAATGGACAGGGGTCTCGCAATGAATAAATTGTATTGTGATACTAATGTATTGAATGATGTTGTGAGCAATACCCATTTACAAGATGCATATTGAGTAAAGCACAAAATGGGGGGGGGATACATATTTCAGAGGTCCCCGATCAACAAGGATTGACTTTTTTTGTGTGTCCACTTGTGTAATAATCCATGATATACAGACACAGTGTTTTGATTTTTCAGACCATAGGGGTCTTTGGCTGCACCTTAACTGGGGAATAGCCCTACCTGTGGGAAAAGTCCATGGCATTTGAACAGTTCATTATTAGATTCTGAGGCAATTACTAAAGAATGGGATGCATTATGGAGAGCAAGAAATTTAGTACAATGTTTGTACAATTCTCAAACAGAATGGTGGGAAGAAACAAAAAAAATAAAGAGTTGTTTCATAAAAAGGCTGGCAAACACACCTTAAAAACATATTTGGATTATTTGGGATTATGGAAACAACTTCAAGGTCTGATTTCGAAAACAGAAACGTTAAAAATGGCTTTTAGTGCACAAATAGGAGTAATCAAAAAAGAAATGTTTGCAAAACAGTATGATAGGGCTAAATCATTACAACAAGAAATAAGAATTGGGACAGAGTGTATGAAATAGACCTTTAATTCCTTTAAAGATTGTCACAATAGAATAGAAAGAAAAATAATATCACAGGTGATGGATGACAGGGGACAGTGTATGTCAAATAAACAAGAAATTTTACATATAGTCCAGCAACAGGTAAAACATTGGTTTGGGGAACCCCCAGTAGTACAAAGGCTTATTGATTACTTAAAGAAATTGGTTGTTTCATAAATATTATCACCTCAGGGGGCTGCTATTATATGACCGGTTGAGGAAGACAAAGTGAAATATGTAATCAATTCATTAAAAACTGGGACTTCCCCAGAGACAGATGGGTTCACAGGGGAATTCTATAAGTATAGTGCTTATCTGGTTTCAGATCTTACTATTTTGTATAACAAGATATTGGCTTCAGGAGTGTTACCACGTCTATGAAAGAGGCAGACTTAATTATTTTATATAAAAAAGGAAAAAAGGAAGATCTGAATAACTGGAGACCAATCAGTTTGTTGAGTGTGCTTCCTACTGAGCCACTGACACTGACAGTACAGAAGCTCGGGCCAGACTGACTGTTCAAACAGTCCCTCCCAAATTGAAGGACAGTTTCTCCCATCCGATTGGCTGCCCAAACTGTTAGTCACAGTTCTAGTACTCTGACTGGTTAAGAAATGGGGGCCAAGAATTGTCCTCTGTTTTCCCCCACTTCTGAGGTGCCATTTTTCGGATGAAATATTAAACCAAGGTCCCATATGCCTGGATTGGTGGATGTTTAAGATTCCATGGCACTCATCGAAAAGAGTAGGAGAATTTGGGGGGGAAAAGGGTGCAAAATTCAAAACGATCAAGCTCCATTCTGTTAATAGTTCAAGTATTGGCAAAGTCTTCCTAGATCACAATCCAATTACTAAATTCTGTTCGACCTTCCTCTGGTTCATATGCAGAATCCATTAATTCCTTATCTAGCCATCTCTGGTCATCATACACCATCTATAGTATCGCAGCTTAGTAGCACTCATTTGTCATTCTCTGAAGTGCAGCCACAGTGTACTTATAATCATAATATTCACAGTCCTCTTACTTTATTGTATTTACTTGGTTCCTTCCTGCTTTTTTGTACTTGTTTCTTCTTTTTTTTTCCTCTTTTTTTTCTTCACCAGTGTTTCACACCAACACTATCTGTATATCCTGAATCATCTGTGTACCAGTCTCTGCTCCTCCGTGACATACTCTCCCCCCTTTTTTCTTTTTTCCTTTTCTCCTTTTCTTTCTCTTTTCTCTCTTTTTTTTTCCAGATTAACATCAAAAATGGCATACTGTTAACCCATAACCCATGCAGTTTGTTCCTTGTCACAGTCTTTGTGTCTTTCTCGTGAATGTGTTGAAGTGAATTTATTGCGTTCTGTAACATAATTTCAGGTAGGGTCTCTTGTTGCTGAAGGACCCATTTACATCTGGCTTGCCATATAAAGTATTTAAGTATTGCAAAAATAGTTTGTAATGTTCCTCTATGAAACCCATTCCATTTGGTGGAAAAAACTGTATGCACAATGTCCATATATGAGAGGTTCTGAAACTTAACGGTTTGCCATGTTTTATTTACCATATCCCAAAATAATTTCATGAATGGACACTCCAAAAGAAGATGTTCCTGTGTTTCCAAAAGTTGTATACAAGAATTCTTTGGGCAATATATTTCTGTCAGTTGTTTATGCTTAAGATTATTCTTCACATTCATCCGTCCATGTATATTCAACCACAACATGTCCCATGCAAAGGTGGGAATTTTTTCATTTGTTAATTGTGATAACGTGGTTTGGGGTCTCACTGACTGAACAGTTAGACAATACCAGCTCTTGTTTTGTATGGTCCATCATTACTTGATATAACACTTGTCATGTTTTGGGTTTTATGTTTTGTCCAGGAATTTTTAGTTTAATAAGGTCTTGAATCATCGGTTTCACATATCCCAGGATTATTGTTGTTCTAGTCAATAATCTCCTATTCCCCTGTTCCAACTCCAATTTACCAATGTCTACCCATTCAAAGATCATTTCTTCCCACCATTTTTTCTCACCAACTAATGTAGGAAATATATTATAATATATAAAAATACTATAAAAAAAATCCCTGGATCTACAATATCTAGACCTCCCTCTTTTATCTGTCTATATGTAATCCCTCTCTTTATCAGGTTCAGGCAACTCCCCCACAGACTTTGAAAGAATACACTGTGCAATTTCATTTTTAGTTGTGGGGGAAAGGGAACTATATAACTTATGAAAAGAAAAATTGGTACTAATATATTTTTCATTAATAATACTCTCTTCCATTTCAAAATCTGTAAACCTTTCCACCCCATGGAGATTCTTTCCACCTTCCTTAATTTGGCTTCCCAATTTAAGACAGCTAGGTCTCTATCTCCAAACATAGTCCCTAGAATCGTAATAGGTTATTGAGTTAATGTAATACCTGTATACTTATGTTCAGTGGTATCTGGCTTACTTCTTATCCAAATTGCAACACTCTTCTCAAAATTAATCTTTGAGCCAGATGTCCTAGAATACTCTAAAATGATGTTTGTAATATCCTGTTCTTCTGTTCCCTTACTAGCTATAATTACTACATCATCAGCATAGGTAAAACATTTCACTGAGGGACCCATCTGTGACAGGGATATACCTTTGATTGAACCAGACAACTGGACATATCTTAAAAAAGGGTCAATACAAAAGGTGTACAATAAGGGGCTAAGAGAACAACCCTGTCTCACCCCTCTCTGTAATCTGACAGGCCTACCCATCCACCCATTTACCCTGGGGGTTAATGTTACCGCCTGGTACATATACGCTATCCATTGCACAAATGTATCCGGTATTCCATAATGATATAAAATAAAAAATAAAAAGGAGTGAGATACAGAACCAAAGGCTTTTTATTGGTCGAGGCTAAGAACATACCCTTCCTCTAATCCCATCCTACTATACCTCTTTGAAATAATTCTCTCGGAATTATCAGGTTATCCTGAGTTCCTCTCTTTGGAATTGAGCATGTTTGTGTTTACTAATTACTTTTTCAGCAATCTGAGTTAATCTTCTTGATAAAAGTTTTGCCGGAATTTTAAAATCTACATTCAACAAACTGTCAATACTGGGATACTAACCCAAGTGCCAGATGTGGGAACTGAACCCACAGCCTTCTGATCTCCTGGCCTCAGAAGCGAGTGTGCTTCCTCTGCTTCCCCCAAAAGTCTCTGGTGCAGTCTCAAGAGTCTCTACATTAATTTCAGGCTCCCAATTGGCTGCTTGGTTGCAAAGACTGCTGCTGATGAACAGTTTTTATACAGTGTATAGCATGGCCCCACAGATAAAGTTCTGGTGCAGCCGGCAGAAATACTTTTTATTTACACAAACCCCACAGTCATGTAGCCCCTTCTGTGCCCTCTTAAAAAAGGTCCATTCTTAAACATTAATATACAAAGATCCTTCTGTCACTGCTGCTGAAAAACATTTCCCCCATGCAGCAGACATCCTCAATAATATTCAGGAGGGCTTATTAATATGCATGAGCCCTCAAATATAGCCCCAATTCAAACTTTATTTTTACACCTACTGTAGATGAGTCCTCTCACTGGCCTTGTTCAAGTCACTGGTCCCCAAAAGGGTAAGCAGGGTCACCAGGACCACCAAAATACTTTTTGCTTGACTGCAGTGGTGGTCAGAAGATTAAGTGCTCCTTCACACATGCTCAATCGACAGCCAGTTCAGGAAAATGCTGGTGACTCGCGGTTCAACACCCTAAGCCTTGAAATGGGCTGAAAACAGACACAGGGCATGTTTGGACCTGGGCTGTGGTGGTGGAACTAAACGGGCAGTCAGGAGACATAAAGAGGCAACTGAGAGAATAAGGGGCAATTAAGGAAAGCCTCCAAAAGGGGGGGTTACATAGATCCACAATGTGTCAACCGCTACAGACTGTGGGGATTGTTTTAATTATTTTTTTACAATAAATGAACTGAAAACTACCCACAGTGAAGTCTAGCTCTCTATGGCTGATGAAGTACCTGAATTCCTGTGATTTGTCTGATGAAAGTGTTTGAGGAGCACCACCTTCCTAGTGTGTACTTTCCTTTGGTTGTGTGTTTATCTGGTTGATCCTGCCTTTACAGCTTACAGGTTGATCCTGCTGTGTGTCCAATTCGTGATACAGCAAATCCAAGTGTGATCGGCAACTGGACCATCCCTTTCAGGAGTATGACGGAAAGCCAAAAGTCTGGATCCCAACATTCAGGATCCCGAGTCAGCTGCCTGACACACACCTGCCTGACAGACTGACACTGGTGCCAGCAGCGGTAAGGTAGTGAATGTGATGAACTGATACGCTGCCTCTAGCCATGCACCACAAGAAGAGAAAAATCCAATGGTTTGGCGATCTGCTCCCGTGGAGGGATAAGCCACTAGCAGCTTGGCCACCACTGCACTCAGACCTGGGTTCTGTTCCCGGGTCTGCACTTTTGCGCAGTGCTTTTTTGCGCCCCTCCCCCGTAAGCTATTTTAACCTACTCCGAGGTCCACTCCCCCTTGGAGTTGGTTATTTTAGTTATGGGGGTGCAGGTGGTGGAACCCCCCATGTGGGGGATGCGGTGGGCTTGCCCTCCACATTGCACCAACATTTTGTCGGTCTTCCAACAGTTGGCCTCCTAAACATGGGTTTATGGAGTTCAGGAGACTGACTGTTGGGATTCAGTAGTAGATGCTGCCATTCTGTATGCACGGTTCAGTTTAAAAAAAAAATCAAAGAAAGAAAATAATGCGCAGTTCAGTTAAACAAAAAAGAAAGAAAGAAAAGAGTGTGTGTGTGTGTGTGTGTGTGTGTGTGTGTGTGTGTGTGTGTGTGTGTTTAGGATAGCATCAGATCTGTTTCAGGGACTTTCTTTGCATTCATTCCCTGCCCCACTAATTATAAAAAATAAAGCATACACAACTGTGTGTCTATGATTTTTCTTTTTTTACACACTCTCGGTGGTGATGACCTAATAAACCTCTCAAGCTTCACTCTCAAGGTTTATGGTTCATCACACATCTCGGGTGTGTAAAAAAACCTTCATAACACACAGTCACATATGCATTATTCCCCATGTATTCATAATCCATTTTTCTGTTACTCTTTTTTCCAAAAAAACAGAACTTGCTGCATGCTCCGAGGTTAGCCACTGTTTAGGTCCCCCTTACAGAAAAATAAAAATAAAAACAAAAATGACAAAACAAAATTGTCGGACATCGTTTATTGCACATATTCATTATTTACCTTACTGCTACATTCTTGTCCAAAAACAACACTTGCTGTACATTTGCCAGTTGACCAGTGTTTAGCTCCTCCAAACAATTATCACCTCCCAAAATTTCATGATATCAGTCAGCACATGGCTTGTGTCTGAAACCAGATACATTTACAGTCATCAGCTTGTGACTAGACTGACATATCTACCATGAAAAATAACAATCAAATGCCCAATGTTTCCAGGCGGCCCACTGATGTTGTGCATTAGCTCTACTGCTTGCTATACTGGCGACTCACGTTCAGGAAACCACTATGGTTGTTCGCTCGAGGGCTGTCCTGGGTATGTGGCATAATGAGTGACCCTTGAATAGTTCATTACCTGCCCCTGGTGGAATAGAGCTGGATCTATAGTTTTCTACTGTTCACTGCCACCTAATCTGTGCTGCAATTGCTGTGCTACTTCAGGCCCAGTGTGGCAGGCAGATATCTTATAAGGGAGTTGTGTTTCTAAAAAGTACAGTTACTTAAGAACTTACCGTAACAGCAGGTCTTTAAAAGCAGCTCTTGCAGCAGGCAACACCATTAGGACTGAAGCCAGCAGGCACCAGCACTCTGCAGAAAACTTATATCTAGCAGCTATTAGTGGGGGACCACCCCCTGACATTGGCCCGCCCTTGACGTCCACCTATGGTATAAATGGGGCGGTCCCCCAACCCAACCTCAGTTCTCCTGCCAGAGACCCAAGCACACAGAGATTGGGGAACCATGGAGGTTCTTCTACACTGAGAAAAGTGAAGTAACAGTGATGGAGAAGCAGTCATCAGAGGGATGAAGAGAAGGAAAGCAGTGCCTGCTGCAAGAGCTCCTCTCAAATAGCTACTGTTATGGTAAGTTCTTACGTAACTGAACTACCTCACTTGGAGGGGCCTCTGGCCGCAGGAAGCACCATTAGGACTGAGTCCCAAGCAGTGTAAGGACTGAATCCGGTCACCTGGGAGGAGGTAGAAGTCAGCGTAAAGTGCTCAAGAGAGAAGGCCCTGCAGGACTGAAAGTCCAAATCCCGCCCTGCGCCTAGAAAAAATGCCCAGACTGTAATGCTGAATGAATGTGTGGACAGAACTCCAATTGACAACTGCACAGATATCAGCAACTGACACATTCCTGGAGGAAGCAAAATAAGTAGCCATGCCCTGGTAAAATGGCCTTCAACCGGGCCCAGTAAAGGCTTGTCGTACATGTGGTAACAACAAACAATGCAATTGACTAACCATTTGGACAACCATTGCTTTGAAACGGAAGCCCCTTCTTTCGTAGGGGCGAAGGAAACCAACAACTGATCAGATTTTCTAATGGTGTGGGTGCAGTCCAAGTAATAGCAATGCACCCGGTGGACATCCAGAGTTTAAAGTAAGGCCTCCTCTTGATTGGAATACTCTTAATAATAAACAAGCAGGTTGATGTCCTGATTCAGAGTAAACTCAGACACCACCTTAGGAAGAAACTTATGATTAGTCCCCAAGGACACTCTGTCCTTGTGGAAAGCTAAATAGGGCTCATTACACATCAGAGCCTGAAGCTTGGAAATCCTTCGAGCAGAAGTGATAGTAACTAAAAACAATGCTTTCCATGACAAAAAGCAGAGCTCACAACTTGTGGTAGACTCAAACAGAGGCAAAGTAAGCTTTTCTAAAATAAACAAAAGGTCCAATGGAGCGACAGGGTCCCTGATGGGAGGCTTCAGATGCAGTATTCCCCACTGAAACTGTGGGAAAGATCCAGCTGGGCAAGTCGAAGTTTCCATAGGTGCATGGTATGCAGAGATGGCAGATAAGTGCACCTTAATCGACGAGTAACCTAGACCTGAGTCAGACAGAGAAAGGAAGTACTCTTGAACTAGGTTCACCAGACAGGTGAAGGGATCTAGATGATGAGTGTGGCCCAAATACAGAACCACTTCTACTTCAAAGCATAAGTGACTTTATTGGAGAGCTTCCTGGCTGCCACTAGGACATCTGCCACCCGGGAAGAAATTCCAAAGCAGGCAACTGCTAAGTGTGCAGGAGCCATGTATGAAGATGCTGAGACTTGAGGTCCAGATGGACCAGAGTACCCTGATCCTGGGAAAGCAAGTTGGAGCCCAGGGGCAGTGGGATTGGAGGTTTCACTGGTAGTTGCTGGAGGAGTGGAAACCATATCTGGCATGGTCAGTAAGGGGCTATTAAGATCATCTCTGCTCCCTCTGACTGTAACTTGATAAGAACTCTGCAGCAATGGAAAGGGAGGCAAAGCACTTAGAAATCTCTCTGTCCAGGAGAGGGACAACACACATCACCAGAAAATAATGGGCCCTGGATCTAGTGAGCAGAAACTGGGAAGTTTTGCATTGAATGGGGACGCAAAGAGATCCAGCTCTGGATAGTCCCTCCTATTGAAGAGATTGTCGACCAAGGAGGGAAAAAGTTCCCATTCATGTGCCTTGGATGTAGACTGGCTTAAGCTGTCAGTCAGGGTATTCAGAATGCCTGGAACATGCACAGCAGTTAGGTCCAGGTGATGCTCTATGGTCCAATACCAGACTGTCATGGCCTCTCTGCTGATGGGGTAAGAGTGCATTCCCCATTGCTTGTTTATGTAAAACACCACAGATATATTGTCCATCTGGATCAAAAGAGGGCCCAGGAGCAGGTTCATCTGGAAGACTTGCAAGGCATAAAGGATCATCTGCATCTCCAAAACATTGATATGGAGATGTTGGTCCTGTGAGGACCAGGTCCCTTGAGTCTGACAGTCTGCCAGATGGGCGGCCCAGCCCTGGCCCGATGCATCCATGGTTAGGATCTGGCAAGGTGACTCTGTCCGAAAGTGGATCTCTTGGAGAGAATGGAGTGGTTCAACCACCACGCCAGAATCTGCCACACAGGATTGAAGACCGACACCAATTGTTCCAAATCATCTGTACACTGATCCCATTGGACCCAAAGGTTCAATTGGGCTACCCTCATGTGCAGGCAAGCCAGGGGAACTGTTGCAATGGCTGCTGCCATGTGTCTCAGTAGCTGCAGAAATTACCTGGCTGGGACCTGGTAAGATGATGAAACCAGATGAACCTATGCTTTAAAGCATTCTTCCCTCTCTGGGGGCAGAAAATCTTTGCCTTGGGTGATACCCACGATTGCCCCAATGTGCTGAAGCCTCTGGCTTGGCCAAGGAGAGGATATGAGTTGATTGAGGGTGATCCCCAGATCCTGAGACAAGGTGAAGGTGCCTCCATGGTTCTGAGTAACTGCTACTTAGTGAGAGCTGTCAGAAGCCAATCATCCAGTTAAGGCAAGACATAATGGCCTTTTCCTCCTTGAGGCCACAGCTACTACTGTGAGGCACTTTGTAAAGACTTGGGGGGTCGAGGACAGGTCAAACGGCAGGGCCTGAAACTGGTAATGGTCTCCTTGGAAGCAGAAGTGAAAAAACCTTCTGTGGGGTGAGAAGATCAAGATGTGAGGATAAGCCTCCTGCATGTCCAGAGAACAAATCCAGCCCCCCTGATGAAGCAGAGGGGAGAAGGTCGGAGAGAGTGACCATCCTGAAGCTTTTTTATTCTATGTGCTGGTTCAGGTGCTGAGGTCTAGGATGGGACGCATGTCTCCTGTTCTCTTCAGGACCAGGAAGAAATGAGGATAGAATCCCTTCTCCTGTTGCACTGGTGGGATGGGTTCTATGGCCAGGAGCATCTGGATCTCTTCTTGGATGAGGGCAATGTGAACCTGAGGGTAATGGGATGGCAAAGGGGGATTGTCCAGGGGCATCTCCAAGAACTCTTGAGGGTGGCCCTTTTCCACTAACTGATGAACCCACTGGTATGAGGTTATTTCATGCCATCCCTCTAGGTAGGGAGAGAAATGACCCCCCACCACCTCCCCCAGGGTTTTGGCTGGGGAGAGGGGTTTGGTAAGATGTCAGGTTGAAGATCCAGGGACAGGCAATGCAGCCTGGGAGGTTCTGGGAGCTCTGGGGGCTGAAACTCCAGTGGCCTGAGTAATGTTTTTTTGCTTAAAGGCACTTCTGGGTTATTGGCCCCTGCATTGCTGTTTGGAGGAGTGATGAAAGGGCTGCCACTGGAAGGATTTAGGCTGAGATTGGTATAAAGTTTGTACTGAGAGCAGAGCCTTTCCCAACTCTTGAAGGTGAGTAATTATGTTCTGGGAACCCTGGCCAAAAAGAACAGAGCCCCTGAAAGGGGCATCTAAGATCTTAGACTGCACATCAGGAGCAAATCCAGAGACTCTGAGCCAGGAGTAATGACGAAGGTAAACTCTTGTAGCTGCAGCTCTGCCTGTGGAGTCTGCAGTCATAGGAGGCTCGGAGAAAGTGAGTACCAACATCCCAGCCTGATTTCAAGAGATTCAGCAACTCTGTTTTGCCAGGAGCATCATGCTGAGCCTGATCTACCTTGAAGGCCTTCTTCCAAAAGGCATTCTGGTATTGGACCATGTAGGTCAGAAAGTTCAGGGAACAGATAGTGCAGATGGCAGAGGAATAGACCTTTTTACCAAATTGATCTGTCTTCCTGAAGTCTTTATTGGGAGGCTGATTGTTAAGATGCCTGGGCCTCACAGAGCAGTCATGGGCAGCATTGATGACTACAGAGTCTGCCTCTGGGTGCTCTCAATTAAAAGACGCATCACTTGAAGCACTGTATAGGTGATCTGCCTTCTTGGATGTCACCAGGGTAGAGGAAGGATGCTTCCAAGCAGCCCTATTGATATCCTTGAAGGAATCAATAATGGGTGGTAGTTACTTCTTCTTATGAAGAAAGGCAGCCAGCTGATGTTGCTCAGGGTTTGCTTCCTCTGTGTCCCAACCTATAAGGGACTGGATGTGCTTCATCATCTCCATAAAAGTAGGGCCATCTGGAGAAGGTTGAGGGGGTGTCCTTGGGCTGCTCTGGTTCTGATGGTCAGTCAGAGCCTTCATACTCCTCTGAAGAGAAGGAGGAGGAATGTCTTCCTGACTCACTTGAGTCTAGCGATAGAGAGGGCGAGCGATGATGCCTTCATCAGTGAGACCTTGGATGGCTGGCACCAGCTCTGTCAGGCTGTTCAGAAGGCTCTTAAGGAGGTGGTGTTGGAGCTTTCCTAGGGGGGACCTGATCCTTGTCCAAATTTGGAGGAGGGTCCTTAAGAGTCAGAATAGGGGGCTCCTTCAGGTACTCCTTGTCCTTTAAAGTACAGTCATCAGGCTGCAAAAAGAGCATTAAGATCTGTGGGTGGATTCTGAGGCACGACTGAGGGTGCTAGTGCCAGTGGGATAGGATTAGAGGACCCGGCATTGGTTCCTTAGGCTTTGGTAACCTGGGTGTCAGATCTACAGGCATCAGGTTAATGGGCATAAGTTCCTGGGGCATAGCACTATCTGGCACTGGTCTAACAGGAGTAGATAGATAGGAGGTTGAACCCTTGGCTGTCGGTGAATGGCAACAGGGTTGGATGGCAATGGTGGAGGGTCAGGGGATGATGGCTGAGACACAACCAGAGTCAATGTCGGGGTGGCCGGCATTGACTGAACAGATGTGGGCTGATGCCAGTCTGGCAATGCAGCTGGTGTCAGCTGTAAAGGAGAAGCCTGTCCCAGGGATCTAGCTTACAAGTGGGGAAGAGGCATCACTCTGGAGGGGGAGGTGAGTTCATGCCCTTGGCATCGTTTAGTGGCTTCTGTCCCTGAAGTCGGGGATGACTTAGCTGACACACTGACTGAGAGGGTGACAGGCAAAGACCCATTACCCAAGGAGGACCAGTCAATTCACTTAGCTGAAGACCCACCTGATGTAAGAGCCTGAGCATCAGGGGCTGAGGGGCTGGAGATGAAGTCCCAAGCCCTGAAGAAACACCTCCCCAGATGGTGATAAGAGTGGGTAGTTTGATCACTGGTAGCCCAAAAGAGGTGAGGGCTGCTGGGGTAGCAGAGGCCAACCTCCCGTGGGAGGAAGACCCAGGCTCGGTCACTGACTTGCACGGAGATCTGAAATGGGAAGCTGACCAGGGTTTGTCCACTGGACTTCTCCTCTTTGGATGAAGAAGAAGAAGTAGAAGCCCCGGAGGCTGGGGAAGAAGAGATACTTTCATGGAACTCCTTCTCCATCGCTGTTATTCTCTGCTGTTGCAGGAAGGCTTCCAGGGTCTTCTGGTGGTGTAGCTGGTTGCATTGGTTAAAATCCTAGCAGTGCTGGCAGGCCTCAGTGTTGTGGTCTGGTCCTAGGCAGAGCAGACATGACAAGTGGCCATCCTTGTGGGGAAGCTCTTTGCCACAAGCACACTCCATTCACTGTCGCTCCAAAGAAGAGTATGGAGAAGAAGACATGCAAGAAGAACTTTAATTGAAAAATTTTGGGGAAAATAATAAAGTGCTGGTAGCATGATGAAAATGGTGGTTGACTATAACAGAAGACGTCCATGAAGGTCCGATTCGTGCGGGTCGACTTCAGGAAAAGAACTGAGGTTGGGCTGGGGGACTGCCCTTTTTATACTATAGGTGGACGTTGGTGGCAGGCCAAAGTCAGGGGACGGTCCCCCACTAATAACTACTAGCTAGAAGTTTTCCATAAAATCCTGGCACCTGCTGGATTCAGTCCTAATGGTGTTGTCTGCTGCAAGAGCCCCATCAAAGTGAGATCAATTGTTTGCTCTTTTTTTCAGCTCTGTATCTATTGATGATTCTGCTGCAGCATCGATTTCTGGTGTGATGGCTGCCTGCTAAGATGTGCACTGCACTGCTCCTCTAACCCTCAGTTTAATTGCCTCTTAATAGCTTCTTATACTCCAGTTGGTGATTTTGGAAGGATCAGACTGCTTCCTAGCATTTGCTAATTGCACTTCAGACCGTAGATTGTCTCAATAATGGACATGGTCATGAAGCAAGCTCTCCCCAGGCACACTCCACCACTGACGTCGGAGAAGGAGAAGTCATAAAAGCAGCCCAAAGCAAGCGGAGGTGGGGCACCAACTCAATCTAATCCCCAGGCCACGCTCACAGAAGCGAAATTACTGGAAGGACTAGCGCCATTGAAAGAAACAATATAATGTTTGGTTAATGATCTACAAGAGTGAAGGCCTCTCTGAACCAACTTACCATTCACACTGGCGACAACAATGCCCGCATTTCCTCATTGGATCACTGGAGACGCTGCACTGACCCAGAACTTACTTCACTATGATATAATGTAAAGAAGATGGCGGACCAGCTGAAAGACCTTGAAGGGAGATCCCGCCATAATAATTTATTTGTGTTGGGACTTCAAGAGGGGAAGAAGGACTGAATACTATTGCTTTTGCTCAAACACTTTGCAATAAACTTGCAGACCCATAGCCAAATGGACCCGTCTATATTGTGGAACAAGCACATTGTTCCCTACGGCCCATACCTCAACCTGGCTCTCCCCCCTGGCCATTTATCTTCTGGCTACTTATCTTTCTGGACAAGCAGTTTATTCTTGATTGACCTTGGGACATCAAAAATCTTCAGTGGGAAGGGAAGAGAATCTGAACAGTGCAAGACCTTCCATTCCCTGTGCCACAATGGAGAACGGCTTTACACCCACTGGTATCCAAGTTAATTGCTGCTGGAATCCAGTACAGGGTAAGGTATCCTGCAATCCTAAAGATCAATAAAAATGGTCAATGGCGTTCAGCCCTCCAGGTCCAGCCACAGAAGGGGCTCCGAGCCGCCAGCGGGCCGGCGGCGACCCCCAGCCGAACCAGAGATCCAGGAGGCCGGGAGAAGCAGTGAGAAAGCCGGCACAGCCCTCCAGCTCCAGCCACAGAAGGGGCTCCGAGCCGCCAGCGGGCCGGCGGCAACCCCCAGCCGAACCAGAGATCCAGGAGGCCGGGAGAAGCAGTGAGAAGCCGGCACAGCCCTCCAGCTCCAGCCACAGAAGGGGCTCCGAGCCGCCAGCGGGCCGGCGGCGACCCCCAGCCGAACCAGAGATCCAGGAGGCCGGGAGAAGCAGTGAGAAAGGTACGGGCAAAGCCGCAACCAATCGGGAAATGACCTCAGTCTCTGCCTGCTTCCGATTGGTGCGCCTTTCCCATTGACTTTAGCTGGGACTCTGCAACACTATTCTGGATGGGATTTTGCTGCTTAACTGTAAACTTGTTTAATTAATCTTAAAAAGAGCTGTTCTGACTTAAAAATTGTGGGCTATTTAAACATTGTATTGATGTGATGTTTGCTAGTGATTCAGCCTTTCTGGTGATCTGTGTGGGCTAGGCGGCAAACGCTAACCCCCAAACCCTCCCAGTCTTTTGTTGTGCAGATTTTGATCCTAGCACCTAATTGCAGATTGCCTGCAATAAAGTAGCCTTCTCACTGCCTTCTCCTCTGTCCCCTGCCTTGCAGCCGGCACAGCCCTCCAGCTCCAGCCACAGAAGGGGCTCCGAGCCGCCAGCGGGCCGGCGGCGACCCCCAGCCGAACCAGAGATCCAGGAGGCCGGGAGAAGCAGTGAGAAAGGTACGGGCAAAGCCGCAACCAATCGGGAAACGACCTCAGTCTCTGCCTGCTTCCGATTGGTGCGCCTTTCCCATTGACTTTAGCTGGGACTCTGCAACACTATTCTGGATGGGATTTTGCTGCTTAACTGTAAACTTGTTTAATTAATCTTAAAAAGAGCTGTTCTGACTTAAAAATTGTGGGCTATTTAAACATTGTATTGATGTGATGTTTGCTAGTGATTCAGCCTTTCTGGTGATCTGTGTGGGCTAGGCGGCAGGGCTAACCCCCCAAACCCTCCCAGTCTTTTGTTGTGCAGATTTTTGATCCTAGCACCTAATTGCAGATTGCCTGCAATAAAGTAACCTTCTACTGCCTTCTCCTCCTGTCCCCTGCCTTGCAGCCGGCACAGCCCTCCAGCTCAGCCACAGAAGGGCTCCGAGGCATGTGGTGGCGTGGCGACCCCCAACCCGAACCAGAGATCCAGGAGGCGGAGAAGCAGTGAGAAAGTACGGGCAAAGCCGCAAAATTTTTGCCCGCCGCACCCTCCCCCCTCTCGGTTGATTCTATTTATACACTCCTTCCCGCCAATTCTCTAATCCACGCCCACATCCATTTTCCTTCTTCTTTAACCCATATCTACCCTGTACAATGCTAACTTGTTTCCTTTTGCTCCTTAGCCTCTCATCTCCCCCTATTCATTATGATAATCATTCCATACCCCCTGTCATGACGAATAATTTAATGAGTATGTGCTGTTCTCCTCTGCCATCCAAAATGCACAACCACCTATTCCTTATTCGCCTTGAACCACTCTTACACTGCAACCCCTGGGGTATCCCACATAAAATTCTCTAACAATCAGCACTCCCCAAACCACTTATGTATCCTGGCTTTATAATAACCCGCTATGCCTGTCCATCAGACTCCTATGTTATGATAAAAGACACACCCATATAACAGGACCATCTCTCATTACACAGTGGGCACCTAGGATTAAGAGGAAACGTTCTGGTCACTCTCTATCCCTTTCCTTGGTGCCCTTCTCAAATTAATCTTTACCTCCTTTTCTGCATTGGCACTATAGAGATTAATCCTGGCCCCATTGTAAGTTTATCTTCCCCTGCTGATCTGACCTCCATAAAAGGCCTAAGCTTCATACACTTTAATGCTTGCAGCCTCTAAAAAGTTCACCTTAATACAGGCTTGGGTGGCACATACTCTTCCAGATTTCCTGGTCATTTCTGAATCTTGGCTCAGGCCTACAACAGAAGACAGTGTTGTAAACCTTCCTAATTATCAGCTCTTCAGAGCAGATCGCCCATCCAGGGGTGGTGGGGTGGCCATATACATTAAGGACACCTTCTCTGCAACCTGCCTCATCAGCACATCCGAGCCAAATGAATTTGAATGTCTATCAATCAAATTATCCTTCCTAATTCATCTTCATTTAAACTGATTGGATGCTATAGACCTCCTCTGCAGGCCTTAAACTGCTTTCTCACCTAGGGTCAATTCTCAACCTAGGCCCTGAAGATACCATTATCCTTGGTGATTTGAATTTAAACTGGCTGTCTAATGTATCTGCACCTCTGATAACCTTTTGTGACACCTGTGGATTCACACAGCTGATTAAAGACCCAACTAGGATCAACCTAAGAAATTCCAGCAATAGCTCACTCCTGGATATTATGTTGGTAAACAAACCTCAATTATATTCACATGCAGGTGTACTGCCAAGTGATGTGAGTCACCATTACCCTATAGCCGGCATAAGATCCACACCCAAACTACCAAATCCTGCAGAATTTGTCCTCAAAAGGTCAAAAAAGAACTTTGATATCTCAGGCTACCTCCATGACCTGAGTTATACAATACATTAGCAAGATTTCTATCTTACAACCTCTGTTGAAACAGCTCTCCAGACTTTAAAGGATATTATCAATAATGCCCTCAATATTCATGCACCTATCACCAGTATCAGAACTAAGGTAAAATCCTGCCCTTGGTTCACCTCTGAGCTTAAAGCAGCCTTGAGAACCAGAGACAAACTGTGGAAAAAGGCAAGAAAAACAAAGGACATCAGAGATTGGCTAAATTTCAGAAAAGCAAGGAATTCATGTACAAAAAAAATAAGAACTACCAAAACTGCCTACTATACAGCTGAATTGGATGCCTCCTACAATAACCCATCAGACTCTGGGGTACAATAAAAGGACTCCTGGGCCAAAAGTCTACTCCTGCCTTAACCTCCAAACTGATACTAAATGATACAGAAATTACAGGTAAACAAGAAATCTTAAATACCTTCAATGCTCACTTCACCACAGCTGGCCTAGCATTTGACTCTTCACCAGCAAATATCCTGAGATCTTCCTTGAACCTGCAAACTACTGTGGGGCAAATGGCCACTTCAACTTTTCCTTCCTCCCAATATCCGTGAAAGAAGTGGAAGATCTCCTCTCTAATTTAGACACTAATAAGAGTGCAGGTGCAGACTCCTGGATCCCTATTTCCTGAAAATTGCTTCACATGTCTTATCTGTCCCCTCACTCATCTCTTCAATCTTTCCCTAACTACTGGATCCATTCCTCTACTTGGAAAACAGCTCAAGTGGTTCCATTACTCAAATCTGGTGATACTAGAGATCTCAACAATTACAGACCTATCTCCATTCTACCAGTTTTATCCAAGTTGCTCGAAAAACTAGTAAACTCTCAGTTAAGGGACTATTTGGATAACAACAACCTTCTAAACTCTGCACAATCTGGATTTAGATCAAAACATAGCACCATTACTGCCTTAGCTAAGGTAACCAACGATTGGCAGACTACCTTGGATAAGAAAAATTGTACCTGTGCTGTGTTTCTGGATTTGAGTAAAGCCTTTGACACTGTGGATCACGACTTATTAATCACCTCCTTAACTCAACAGGCCTGGATTCCTGTCACTCAACTGGTTTAAGGATTACCTTTCAAATAGGTCACAACTGGTTAAAAATGAAATACCTATCCACCTCAAAACCACTGCTAAGGGGCGTACCACAAGGTTCTATTCTTGGCCCTATCCTCTTTGCTATTTATATAAACAATATTGATGCCAACCTCACTCAATCTAACATTCATCTGTTTGCTGATGATACTGTATTATATGTCAGCAATCCCTCACCTTCCAAAGCCTGTGAACTGTTACAATCCGAATTCTCCATTCTGCAGCGCAACCTACTTGACAAAAAACTACTTCTAAATGCAAAAAAGACAAAAGCCATGTTCTTTGCCACAAAGAGTTGCTCTACCTACCTAGCATCCACCACCCTACATTTATCCACCTTACTTGGAAAAACTTGAATTTGTTGATAATTTCAAATATCTTGGAGTCTGGATAGATAACAGGCTTGACTATTCAGTCCATATTGAAGAGCTACTTAAAAAGCTAAGACAGAGGCTTGGACTATTCTTTAGAATAAAGCATTACCTAAACAGTGACTCCAAAAAAAGGTTAATTCAGGCCTCATTCCTATCCCTCATTGATTATGCAGATTTTCTCTACTGCCATTGTCCAGGTCATCTTTTACAAAAACTGGACACCCTGTATCACAGGGCCATAAGATTTATTACTGACCTTCCCCCCAGCACCCATCATTGCTCCCTTTATATGGCAGTCAATTGGACATCATTACAGCACAGAAGGACTAGGAATGCTGTTATCTGGACATTCAAAGCGTTAACAGGCAATCTACCTACCTATATCACTGATTGCTTTACCCAAATTACAACTAGGCCATACACTTTAAGGATCAGTAAACTCATCATGTTACAGGTCCCCATTGCCTGCACCCGGTATGGGAGGGCTGCTTTCAGCTATACTTTAGCAGTTGCATGGAACTCTCCAAAAATCCATGAAGCTAGATAGCCTTCTACCTCTGACATCCTTCAAAAGACTGTTCTCCGCCCTTTTCCAGAGCTCTGCAATTGCTTTTATAAACCATAATCCCCTACCCTACCTGACCCACCTTTCTTTTCCGTCCATTATATTGTTTCATATTCTATCTTCGACTCACCTATCTATTCTCACAAAAGCTAGTTAGACCCTATAATTTTATACTTTATTCCTGCTATACCCTTTGCCCACATTTTCTTGCAGGCAAAATGGTTCTACTGCTCCTTGTATATATGTAAATTGTTGTATACATTCATTTCTTGCCATTATATTGTTATTTATGCTATTCTTGTCTATGTAATAATATTTGTATCCTCATTTGTATGACCACTCAGGTCCATCTTGTAAATGAGCTTTGCTCAATGATGTTCGCCTGAATAAATAAAGATTTTGATTGATTGATTGATTGATTGATTGATTTGATTCTTTAGACACAACAACTGGCGAATTAAAAAAAAATGTTCCCAGACCTGAGTAAGTGACTGGGTCCCAGGGTCATTAAAATTTGTTGAGACATTACTCTGCTGGATTAAACAGTTATTTTACTCTCCTCATAGTGATTCTTGTGTTTTTCCCCACTTCTAGTCTGATACCTAGGCTCTCGTTAACTTTCTGCACCATTTGCTGACTAATGGAACAGAACTTTAAGAGATATGCTTTTTTCCTGGTATCTGAGCACCACCGAAGGCTCCTGGCAGGTGGTGCAGTCAATTTCATACCCCTACATAGGGGTAATGTCTATGAGTATGGACTGCCCCCTATAGACTCTTTACTACCTGTGAGTATTAATTTCTTCCTACTATAGGGGGCTCATTCTGTAATTTGCTGCCACTTAACTTCATATTCTTTTCTACTAAATGCGGGCCACCTTGACTGGAGCATCCCCACACCCACCCGTGGGGCAAAGGATCACTGTATACCTGAAGATCAGCTAATGGATAGCATCCTGAATACCCATGAGATCTGCACCCTCCAGGGACTTATTACTGTATGGGAAAATGTTAGACACCTACTCCTTATACGAACTCCCCCTCTTCGAGGGAAGGAATCTAACATGCCTGGTCCGGCTGAAACTTTTGGTCAACCCAAGGACTGCAGAGTACTGTAAATATTTGTTAGCACTGTTAACCTCTGGAATCTATTATAAACTGTCAAGTTAACTATAATTGCTGTCATACTTTGCTAACCCATTGGTGCCTTATGCCTTGTAGTTTGACACCCCCCCATGTTTTTACTTTTCTTAAATGGGGTTTAGCTGTTGCTGATTTAAGGGTGTTATTTGGGACAATGCAGCGGTTAGGGGTTTTCCTACTCTGTTTTAAATATTGACTATTTTTGGGGCTTAGTATGTTATATATGTTCTTTGAGGGGGTGGAGTATATTGTGGGCAGTATGAGCAACAGCATGCCTAGTGTTTTCGTGGGAGGTCAGTTGTATGGACTGGGGGTGTCTGTGGCACTTCTTTGGGGGATAATAGGGTATTGGGAGAGGGTGAAGCTATTGGGGTGGGGGGGCAGGAGAAGGGCCCTGTTATTACTACTATATCACAGATCAGTTATGAATGGAGTCTGGGTCAGGG
Organism: Neoceratodus forsteri; assembly: GCA_016271365.2. Lineage (NCBI taxonomy): Eukaryota > Metazoa > Chordata > Ceratodontiformes > Ceratodontidae > Neoceratodus > Neoceratodus forsteri. The sequence goes on along the minus strand of JADMNL010000023.1, from coordinate 301,826,127 downwards.
TGGGGTGGTGGTTTACTGTTAATTCATTGTTATATGACTACTTTCTTCACTGGGACAGGGAGGGAGATGATGGAAACATATGTCTTACTCAGTTTTATCGGTTCACCTTGGGGAAGGGGTGGGATATATGTGAGAACCTTGAATGACACTGTTCCAGAGGGTATTAAGCACCTCAAAGTTATATACCTAGATACCCTAAGGAGATTGGTTTCACAATATGAGATATGTATCTTGGAATGTTAAAGGTGCTTGGTCCAGGGCCAAAAGATAACAGATACTGAAACACCTTCATCTGAAGCAATGTTGTATAGCATTCCTCCAGGAGACCCATTTATTGGAATTAGAAGGGGTCCTATTCTGGCGTTGTCATATTGGACAAGTATTTGCAGCTGGTAATGTGACATCACAAAGTGGTACAGCATTTTTGATGGCCAGAGGGGTCCAATTCCAAATGCTGCAATGTGTTACAGATCTACAAGGTCGATATATCTTAAGAGGCCTATTAGATCATGCTGAAGTCCTCTTGTGGTCTGTTTATGGTCTTAATGAGGACTCCCCAGAATTCTTTACTGCTCTGTCAGTCTCCTTGGCTTTGTTCCTTTGGCTCCCTATTATTTTGACAGGTGACTGTAACCTCACCCATACTCCAGTTTTGGATAAATCCCCTTATCGAGGAAAATGCCTCTCTCCTGCTCAAAAGTTCCTTCACGAGTTCATGGAATCGCTTGGGCTCAGTGATCTGTGGTGACTCCTGAACCCCTCCACTCATGAATTTACCTTCTACTCATCCTTTCATAAATACCTTTCCTGAATTGACTACTCTGTAGTCAATAATGCAGTCTTATCCGGCCTCCTAGACTGTGGTATCGCACCGAGAGTCCTCTCAGATCATTCTCCTATTTGACTAGAAGGCTCGCTATCACCCAGTGCCCAAAAAGACAGTACCTGGAAACTAAACACACAAATGCTTCAAGAGGAAGAAACCCTAAAAGGGATTAAAGATGCCATATCCCAATTCATAGTTCATAATAATGATGCCATCCTGGCAATAAACAAAATGTTATGCTCACTGAAATGTGTCTTAAGAAGGGAGTTTATTCGACTAGCCGCCACTAGGAAACGGAAGCTAGAGGTAGCTTCTGCCTCTCTTCTTGCTCGTATCTAGACATTGGAGGCCTCTCTCCTGCAAAATCCTTCTGAGGAAGATCTAGAACAGTTGACTTTCTGCAAGGACCAGTATGTGGAGAGCCTGAGGAAGAAGTCTGAATATGCCTTATTCAAAACTCATGCCGGCTACATTGAACAGGGAGACAAAGTGAGTCACCTTCTCACCCTGATGCGTAAAAGACAAGAAGAGTCTTGAATGGTGGCTGCCCTCTTCTCCCTGGATGGTGATTCCCTCCTTACTACGCTGAGGGAAATTACCCAGGAATTTAAAAATTAGTATCCTCAATCTATAGTGCTCCCAAGCAAGCGCCATCCAATGAGGAGATCAGGACCTATCTGGCAAATACTACTCTTCCTTCCCTAACATATTTATAGCAGACCTTTCTTAACAATCATAGTACTTCGCAGGAGATTACTGAAGCCATTTGTTCCCTTCCATTGGATAAATCCCCTGAGCCAGATGGCTTTCCATCTAACTTTTATAAAGTATTTGAAGAAGAGTTGACACCCTGGCTTCATCAACTATTCACCTATTTTTGCGAATCTGGTTTCTCAGATCTGACACTGTCAGAAGCACTTACTGTGATTTTACCAAAACCAGGCAAACCTAAAGACAGGGTCACAAACTATTGCCGTATCTCTCTTATGAATTATAACATTAAGCTGTTTGCCAAAATACTGGCCACGTGTATAGCGCACCTGTGGACAGATCGAATTAGCCCAGAACAAATCAGATTTGTAAAAGACCGATCCTCCTCTGATCACTTAAGAAGGCTTGTTCATATCTTCTCCATGTCTAGGGAGGCACCCCAGCCCATAGCACTGATCTCACTGGATGCGGAGAAAGCTTTCGATAGAGTCAGCAGGCCTTTAATATTTGATGTTTTGGCTAAATTTAGTTTTCCCTCGGACATTATCCAATGGATTCAGGCTCCATACTCACAGCCCACTGCTAAAGTTTACTGTAATGGAGTGTTTTCTGCTGCATTTCGACTTTGCTCGGGTGTAAGAAAAGGGTGCCCATTGTCTCCATTACTGTTTAATTTATATCTTGAGCATTTGCTTTACCAGCATAATACCCCCCCCATCTCAAAGGCATCCCAGTCAGCCCCTTAGACATCAGACTGTCTGCAAATACTGATGACATTCTACTCCATGTATCTGATCCGGTGACCTCCATACTGGTAATGTTATCCATAATCAAAAAATTTGGTAACTTTTCCAACTACACATTAAACCTAGAGAAATCAGTGGTTATGCCATTAAAGTCCCAACTCTTTTAGTCAGCACATTTCATCTAACCTGGGCCCCCCAAATTAGATACATTGGTATTATCCTGGCTCCAAATGAGGCCCAGTTGAGGAAACTTAACTTGGCTGATCTTCTCACGGTAATCTGTCAGGATTTAGATAGGCAGTCCCCCCTCTACCTTTTCCTCCAGTTAAGGTCAGTATCATAAAAATAAATGTCCTTCCTAGTCTGTTTTATCCCCTAAACATGCTGAACCTTTATCTTCCTCTAAATTGATTCAAAAATGCCCATAGTATCATCTTCAATTTTCTTTGGTCAAAGAAGCCCCCTAGGTGATCTTACATATATCTGGGAGACCCAAAACAAAATGGGGCCTTAAATTGCCCAATTTGTATCATTACTATTTAGCTAGTCACATGGTAACATACGTTTGCTGGACTTCAGCCCCTCCTCCATATGAGGAACCCAAATACCTCCCCCACTGGCTTCAAATGGAGCACCATATGATATCTGAACCAGCTATCTGTCCACACAGTCTTCTATTTATTGTCCCCAAGAACTTTCCACCATCTCTTAGTAATAACGTGATTAACACTTTGCTTAAAGTTCACACCCAGCTCTGCCAATTCCTCAGATATGATCATCTTAAAGATATCTCTCAGCCACTGTGTTACAAACCCAATTTCCAGATAGGAGGGCAGATGGTAACTCCTGGAGGAGTGCCACTTGATGCAGGCATCACGATTAGTAATCTGGTTACTCAAGGGAAGATTGGAACTACCCCAGAACTGCTAGCTCGACTCCAACACCTGTCTAAGTATGCTTTTGGTATTTACCAGATTCTACATTTACTACTTATTTGGTTTGATCCAGTTCCTTGGTGTATTGACCATGGTAATCTCCTCTGCATGTTTCAAGAAATAGCTTGGCAACCGCACACTGTATACCAATTTGCATCCACTTTATTTTCCAAATTCTATCCTGGTTTGCAGGGACAATCCTTATATTGGTTCTCCCAGGTTCCCACCATGGTATTTCAGTGGGAGCAGATATGGTGGGACCTCTATATCCACTCCTCTAATGACAGGCTCTGCCTGACACAGTTTTACATATTATATAATATCTACTTCACTCCTGCTAAACTGATGGCAATGGGGAGGCTACCTGATCCACTGTGTTTCAGTTATGGTCAAGAGTCTGGCACCCTGCTTCATGTTTTCTGGGACTGTCTCAAAATTGCCCCTCTTTGGGAGTTTATTCAGTCTAAGATGTACCCCCTTCTGAGGCTAAAGGATCAGTTTACCCCAGAGATTTGTATGGTAGAAGACTACTCACAAATCATGGTGAAGGAACGGCGGTACTATGTGTCTCTCATTTCCTTCTCTGTTAAGTGTGTAGTCTTGCATCATTGGAAAAACCAAACAGCTATTCCATACTCATAGTAATTGAATTACTTTTGGCCAGCCTTCGCTTTGAAAAACTGATCACCAGTCTAAGAGTCAGACTAGCACACTATTATAAAAGATGGGGCCAACTCCACACTCTGTACTCCTCCCCTCAACTCCATGAAGCAAGTATCTGGATAATCTTTTGACCCAATTCTTTACTGGTTTTTAACCATATTTGATACATCTGTGTTAAGTTATGCTAATTTAACTGGACAGGTAGTTATTTACATAACCAGTCTGAATAATTAGTCTTTAACCCTTAGTGATAAGTGTGTAGACCATTTCTCTACCCTTTTGGGGTTCCACAGGTTCTCTAAGTTGGGTGGGGAACTGGGGGAGGAGGGTCCTGGGTGGGCTGGGGAATACTTTTATTACTTTACTTGTACTAAAGGGGGTAATGTTGGCTTCTGCTGTTTGTACCAGAATGTTATCCCTCTAAATGTTACTGTGCTCTGTTGGAAGGAAATTTAATAAAGAATATTGAATTTCCAAAAAAAAATAAAATGATTCTGCTGCAGCTGCCATGATGTTATCCTCCTTTGTGCATAGCTTATGGTATAGCCAACTTGTGAAGGTAAGTAATAGGTTGTAAACAAATGTTTCCTTTTTATGGCTGTGGGCGGAGTCTACAGTCATTTTGCTTTGGCTCCTAAAACAGTCAATCGTGGTACGCTTCCATTGGACTTTTGAAAGTATCCTTCTGAAAGTCCAACAGAGCTTGGAGTACTCCACCATGATCAAATGCTATGGAGTAACAGCCAAAACAGCCACACTGTTTTAGCTGTTACTTCCACATTCTGGGACAGGAATTGTGCATGCGTGCCTTGCAGGCATGTGCAGTTCCGCCGGTGCTGCCATCTTGGGAATGGCAGAATGCCATTCACCACAATTATGCATGCATGAGTGTCGCACATGTGTAGTTGCATTGCCACCGCCATCTTGGAGGTGGCACTTGGCGGTGCTCGTTCTCCCACTTCAGAAGTTCGCCACAGCCGTATTGGCTCTGGCTAGAGTTTGTTTACTACTTGATGTCAGTAGTCCAACATTTGTTTGGGTACTGTGCTACCATAGTCTAGAAGTGGGTGGGGTGAGTAACTTTTGCACATTTATTTGCTTGACGGGAAAGTTCAGGAGTGATGTAAGGAAAATGTATTTCTTAAGAGGGTAGTATACAGATTCAGTTTTTGCCATATTGGTCCTTGTAAGAACAGATCCAGAAGCAAATGGTTTGATACCTTTTATTGGACCCACATAGATGCTACAAAAAGAACAACATGCTTAAGCTTTTGGACTAACAAAGTCCTTCCTCAGAAGCTTAGCTTGTTAAGCTCCCAAGGAAGGACTTTGTTAGTCCAAAAGCTTAAGCACTTTGTTGTTTTTGTAACATCTATGTTGGTTCAATAAAAGGTATCAAACTCATTGCTTCTGGATCTAAGAGGGTAATAGAATCCTGGAGCAGTCTTCCAGCTGGGGTGGTGGGGGCAGAAACAGTGGTGAGCATCAAGCATGCTACGCATGGGACAGGAATGTGTTAAAGCAAAAATTTATATCAGGGCAGGTGGGGGGGGGGGTTGCTGGAGTCCAGGGAAGGTCTGTGATAGCAGAATAGGTAGGTACTGTAGAGGAACAGACAAGGTGGGCCAGCAGTCCTTATCTGCTGAAAAATTCTATGTTTCTATCTGTGTGTTTGCTAAACAGTTTCTCTTTATGAATTTCTTTGCAGTACTGTGTCTGTTTAGATGCTGTTGATTCTGGCAGTATGTTCTCCTCTGGCTGTGTGCCTTCATGATATGTCCATCATATGTTTGAAGGTAAGTCATATTCTTTTTTAAACTCTTTTATTTATCTTTTTTCAACAGGTGATTTGATGGGATAGTTATAAAGAAAAACTGATATCAAGACAGGTGGAGGGGAAGGGAGTTTGGCAGTGACCAGGTAGGGTTTGCGGTGGAAGAATAGACGGGGAAAAGAGGGGCAGACTTGGTGGACCAGCAGTCCTTATCTGCTGATAAATTCTATTTTTCTACGTGTGTGTGTTTGTAAAACAGTTTCTTTTTATGATTTTCTTCCCAGGTCTATATCTATTTTTGTTTTAGTTATTTATTTATTTTCATTTGTAATTTTGCTCCTATTCTCCCTGCAGCAGCCCCCATCTGAGCAACCCCCCCCAACCCCATCACCCGGTTCCTCCGGGGGTCTTACCTTAGGCTGCTCTGGCTGTAGGGCAGTCACCCAGCCACTGGTGCAGAGCCTGTGGAGGGTCTGTCTTCATCCTGCGGCCGTGAAGGAGTTTTCTGTTTTAGTTCCCTCCCCATTGCTGGGGCATGACACGTCAATGTGCGTATGTGGAAGCTTATGTCCATTGCAGAGTTCCACAGTACCCACCCTTCCATTGGCAAATGCTTGTTTTGTTATGTCATCATGTGTATGTGAGTAAAATAATTCTTGGTACCTGCAATTCTTCTCTTTGCAGGTCTGTGCTTTGGCATGCTGCTGATGTTGATGCTGCTCATTCATTCTCCTGTGCCTCTGAGTCCAGCCCCATGGGGTGTAGCTAACCTGCCACCAAAGAATTCAACTACAAGCAACTGCTAGCCACTCTGCTCTGCTGCTGATGTCCCATACCCTTGTGAGTCATCCTGCATGTGATGTTGCTGCCTTCTTTCTAGACCACACCAAACAGTTAGCCACTCTACTGCTGCTGATGTCCCATAGTCCTGTACTTCTTTCTCCATGTGATATTGTTGCCCCAAAGAACCAGTGTCCACAAGAAATTGTATGATTGTTCAAAACCTTTCTGTTTGCTGGTTTACATCCTATAATAGATAATGCATATAAACCCATTTTGGCATTCTTGACCACCACACCATAAAAATCTACTAACTCTGTTTTGTGTGTATATATATATATATATATATATAAAATGAAACACGTGTCTATGTCATCTGTTAGCACCCTTTGCAAACTGTGTGGTAGGCCTTTCGGCACCATGCAATTCTGCTTAAAGTTGAACCAGCATAATATTCTGTGGTGATTTGCATATGCAGCCCATGATGCTTTGCATTGTGTGGGCATGTGTGATTTTGTATTTTCTTGAAACTTGGCTTCCTAGCCAAATGTCCTTTGAGGTAACCCTTGCCTCAGTGTTTGCACACAGAGGTTCTTTGTCTTTTAAATCGTTTTTTATTTTTAATGGGTTCACCACAACATAACCCAGACAGACTGTCTTAGGGTAGCTGGTTCATTCCATTGGGGTGTCAAACAGACGAGGCATACTGATGAGTCCTGGTAGGACGAAACATGTGTCTATGTCATTTCTTAGCACTCTTTGCAAACTGTGTGAGAGGCCTTTCGGCACCATGCAATTCTGCTTAAAGTTGAACCAGCATAATATTCTGTGGTGATTTGCATATGCAACCCATGTTGCTTTGCATTGTGTGAGCATGTGTGAGTTTGCATTTTCTTGAAACCTGGCTTCCCAGCCAAATGCCTTTGGGGTAACCATTGCCTCAGTGTTTGCGCACAGAGGTTCTTTGTCTTCTAAATAGTTATATATATATATATATATATATATGTGTTGGATATAGGAACTTCAAGTTCTGACTCTGAGTCCATTATTTATTATGTCAGCTAAGGCATTAAAGGCAGAATTTGAAGTTCTGATTATGCATCTGATCTGACTCAGTCAAATGTAAGTAAATCAACTGCCACCAAGTAAAAACCAGATTTGTGAAAATAGACCATTACTGCCCATTTTATTTAAGTCTCTGTTTTTTATTTAAGTCTCTGGTAACCGGGTAAGTGCACTGATCCAGGGGACCATTTTCAGGCATGACCTGGGCCATACAGGAGGCAGTTACAGAGGCAGTGACAAGTTATACAATGAGTACAAGCCATGTGGATATACAGAAGTCACTGGAGAACAAAGTGGATATACAGACGTCATTGGTGAACAAAGAAAGTGACATAGGAAAGTAAAATTAATGAGAGGCTGAAAAAACAATCGGTACATCATGATAAGCAACATGATAAGCAACAATTATTACACGATTATTTACTAAGGATAAGTGGCCAGTGAAAATTAATGCATGATGTAAAATAAACAAAGAAAAAAAACAACAACATACAAGACAATAGCCAGGTGGGACAGCCCAAGAAGCAGGCAGTGAGGGATGTAAGACAGGAGTCCAAAGAAATGAAACATGGCGGGGAGGCCAAAGCAGCCTAGGAGGGAAAAGTCAGAAAGGAAGGGGGAGGGTTATCCAAGCTAGTAACTGCATGAGGCCTTATCAAGCAGCCAGGATTCGATGTGTGTCATGAAAGTGGCATGGGGGTCCAGAGAGCAGATGGGAATGAGTATTCTGTTCCACAGAGTGGGAGCAGCTACAGATAATGCTCTGCTACCCGTAGCTGAGGAGACTTTTGGGATATCCATGGGGGGGGGACTTAGGATGCATGCAGACACCTCAAGGGAGTTCTGGTCTTGAGGAGAGACATATAAGGTAAGGTTTCACCATGCCTGATGGCACTGTCCAGGAGGCAGCCAAGCCCATACTCAAATCTGCAGTGTAGTGGAGCCAGCCAAGGGTCTGGTAGAGGTGGCAGTGGTGAGTGGAATATGGTGGCAGGAGAGTGTAATGACATATGTTGTCGTACTTGGAGCAGAGGCATGCATGCAAGGCTGAGGATGTGTGTGAGTAAACAGGGGAGCAGTAGTCAATCAAGGGTAGTAGGTTGCCTTGGTCAATGGCTAAACAGGTTTCCCTGGTCAGGAATGACTTTATCTGATAAGCTGTACCAAGTTTCTGGTTAATACGGCAGATAACAAAGGAGATATAATCGGAAAAGGAGAGGGACGGGTCCAGAAAAACTTCCAGATATTTGAAAGTTTGTACATTTTCAAGTACAGTGTCATCCGGTGAGACAGCTAAGAGTGTGGACCCAGCCTTGGTGATCTTAGATAGGAAGGGTTTTGATCTAAATATCATGGATTTAGTTTTTATTAGAATTTACAATTAGGCGATGTGAGTGGAACCAGGTGTGCGCCACAGCGTATACCATCACCGCAGTGACTCCTCGACTGCGAAGACCACCACAGCCCAAGAAATTGGGCAAAATCTGCCTGTCACACTGGTGGTCTGTGCAGTGATCGGGACTGCCTTGCTGAGTGTTTGCCCCCCCCCCGGTCCAACTCTGACTCGGAGTTAGAATCCTAGAGACCGAGGGGTTGTGAAAGTTGACATCTCATAGCTACAATGCCAACAGTCGGCATTGTAGCTGTCGTGGTAGGGGATGTCGGCGCTAATGCTGTCGAAGCGCTATAGGTAAACCGCACCACAGAGTAGTTATTGGATAAAGCCCTGGACATTTTCCCAAGAGCCTTGTCACTAGTAAAGAGGACAAGGTCATCTGCATAAAATAGGGCATCACAAGTGAGACAGTCAGAGGGGAGAGAGTTTATAAACAGAGAGAATAAGAGTGGGCTCAAAACGGAGTCCTTGGGTACACTGGTAGTGACTAGGAGGGTGGGGGAGGTGGAAGGTCCTACACATGCCAACTGAGATCTACTTGAAAGGTAACTTTGGAACCACTGCATGGTCTCAGTAGAGCAGCCAAGAGTGTGGAGGGAGGAGAGTAACAGGGTGTGGTCGACCAGGTCGAAAGCTTTAGACAGGTCGACAAAAACAGCACCCATTGCCCTTCCAAGGTCCATGTTCCTAAGAATATGATTGGTAAACAGGGCAAGAGCAAATGTGGTGGAGTGATGTTTATGGAAGCTGTGTTGCTGTCTTGACAGTAGATTGTGTGTATCAATATAGTCAGACAGTTGTCTGTGGACAATCCTTTCCAGAAGTTTACTAAGGTGGGGGAGCAAGGATATAGTCAGATAGTTAACTGTGGATAGTGAGTCACTAGTCTTAAAAATCAGGACCAACTTGGCATGCTTCCAAGTGCTGTGCACTGAAGAGTTAGTCAATGCCAGGTTAAAGAGGTAGGTGAGTGGCTTTAAGATGGCAGGTGATATACATTTAGGCATAGCAGGGAAAAGACCATCACTGCCCGGGCTGCCCTGGCGAGGCAGGCTGTTCAGCATTTTGGCAGTGTCCCTGGGGGTGATTATCTGGAAGTAGAAAGAGGGGAAGGGAGGAGTTTGAGGGGTATGGGTGGCAAATGTCATCTGTGGCCCCCCCCAAACACACTTCCAGGTGCGATGCTGGGAGCCCACCCCAGCATGGCAAATGTCTGTCTGCTACCCCCCCAAAGATACTTCCAGCTGCCACGCTTGGAGCCCACCCCAGCTTGGCAAAAGTCTCACGTTGTCTTGTACAAAGAAAAAAAAAACCTATAAACAAAAAATGGTCCCTCATTGGCTATCTTGCCTCCTCCCCAACACACACCCACCCTCTGCTCACCCACACCCCCCACCTCACCCCATACTTACCTCCAGAGCCCAGCGACAATCTTTGGTGGACCGGGAACACCTCTGCACTCTTCAAAGCCGATCACAAACTGAAGAAATGCCGGTAAGCTCATAATGGCATTAGTAGGTTTTCTTCAACTTTGGTGCATATCTCGGACATTTTTGGGAACGTTTTCACCAAATTTTCAACATGGGGTTTTTGGGGCCCCACCTCATGAACTCAGTCACTGTCATTTTGTTATTCGGTCCCAAAAGGTGATTTCGCGGTCACTGTACGGAACCACCTTTTGGGGCCAAGTAATGAAACGACAGTGCCACAGTTCATGAGGTAGACCCCCCAAAACCCTATGTTAAAAATTTGGTAAAAAAAAAAGACTGTTTTATGAGCGTGCGTTGCGCAGTTCCTATGCATGCTCATAACTTCCTGAATTTTTACTATTTTCACTCCAGATTTTCAACTTTTCCATTTTACCACACCACCTTATGAGCAGTACAGCTGTCTTTTTTCACATCTCTCCCAAAATGTATTTTTGCGCTTGCAGTGCACAATGGCGCAGACGGTGTGCAAAATCAATGTTCAGGACAGATTATGAAAATCACAGTGACACTGTTTATGAGCAGAGGTCTTAAAATGGCTATGTTGAAAATTTGGTGACAAAAGTCCTTAAAATGACTGTGTTACGAGCGTGCATTGCGCAGTTTCCACATACCCTCATAAGTTCACAAATTTGTAATATTTTCAGTCCAGATTTTCAACACTGGCATTTTTCCATACCTCCTTACGAACAGTACAGTTGTCATTTTTCACACCCTGTCTGAAATGTTTTTTCGCACATCGGGCACAGAAATGCGTGGTCGCTGTGGGAAATCAGTGTTCAGGACAGATTAAGAAAATCACAGTGACACTGTTCATGAGCAGAGGTCCCAAAATGCCTGTGTTGACAATCTGCTGTAAAAAATCCCCAAACTAATTACATTACAGGTGTGCATTGTGCAGTTTCTACTCACACTCGTGACTTCACCAGTTTTTTTATATTTTCACTCCAGATTTTCAACTTTGCCATTTTTTTACACCTCCCCATGAACAGTACAGCTGTCATTTTTCACATCCAGTTTGAAATGTGTTTTTGCACCAGTGGTGCCAAATGGCAGAGTCGCTGTGCAAAATCAGCTTTCCGCTATCAAACTGATATTGCCACTGTTCATGAGGTGTGGGTCACAAAAAACCCATGTTTACAATTTGGAGTGAAAATACCAATGAACACCTGGGACGTTAGGGTTTCCAACCATAACACCCCACCCTGTAGGGACTGACAGGCATCAGGGGTGTGACTTGGGATTGTCTCCTGTAATACTCCTGCCATTCCACCCACACCCTGCAGCCAGTGACAGGCATCGAGGTGTGCCTTGGACTCTTTGGCCCCAAAGTTCACCCCATTCTTCTATACTGTACCCATCTCACCGTATTTCTTATGGAATGGGGTGAGCATAAGGCCCAAAGACGCCAAGGTACACTGTGACACTTGTCAGTGTCTGCAGGGTAGGGTGTGGTGAAATGGCATGGCCGTTATGGCTGATGACCCAAAGGCACACCCCAATGCCTGTCAGTCTCTGCAGGGTGATGGTGGGGTTGGCTTCAGTTCAGTACTTCACTGCCATTCCTATTATGCAGCTCTGTAACTTCTACACTACCAATGCCAATGCCAGAAAGCAAACATTCCGCATTGACAAATGCTTGTTTTAAATGGGCCATTCTGTTTTGGGGCCATTTAGATTTTGCCTTTGGTGCTGGTAGTGTTTCACTTGTCTCTGTACAGAAACAGAAATAAGTAATTTGAACAGAATTAACTTTATAAATGTCCCCCAAATCATCACTAATTGTAGTCTGTCCAGTTAAACAGTACTGTACCCTGTAACCTGTTGCCAAGATGGAGTTTACACCCTTGCCTGCCCACTTGCTTCCTGTTGTACATCTACCACCCAGAGGAACTATTAAGCCCTTTATTCTATCAAAGCCATGCTTTAACCGAGTAATGTTTTTTGATCACATCTACTTGCAGGCTGTTCCTTCAACCCTTAACCACTGCCCCCGTAAAGATAAAACTTTGTGATACCCTTTCTAATACTGCCCCCTACCCTGGATTACATTCATGTATTCTTGTTTTTGACCCCCTCCCCCCAATTCTGGTTACATAGTTCCTTGCAGTTTACAATGTTTATTCCTTTCTGGCACTTGAAGTTCTCTTTCATTTGCATGCCTCCCAGCCCTCCCTTCTGACCTACAGTGAGAACATGTTCAGTGGCCTGAATTAATCCTCACAGGATCTGCACTGTTGGCCATGACCCTTGACTCATTTTAGTTATTCTACAGCCCATCTCTAACTTTGCTTAGGTAAAGACTCCATAACAGGACACAGTACTGTATTCAAGATGTGGAGTTCACCGGTGATCTATAGAGAGTTAGTATTCTATTACATTAGCCCTGTACTACTATCAAAATGCCTTCCAACATTTTTGTTGCCTTGTGGTAGGCCTTGATATATTGGCTACTTTGTTTCAGGGAGTCATTTATGATGACCCCAGGTCTCTTTTCCTCTGAACTAATGGCCACCCTAACTCATCCCATCCAGTATGCTTTCCTGGAGTTCTTTTTCTGTAGGTGCATCACATTGCACTTTTTGGCATTCAGTTTTGGCACCAACCCACCAAGTCGTAAGACCACAAGTCACCAGGCATGTGTAAAAACTGGGATTTCCAGAGAGAAGCCCCCTTGAAGGCTTGAAGCCTAGGTGCTAGGGGCTCATACTGTATAAAGCGTAAAAAAACAACAGTTCATTTGCGTTCGTGTAGTCTGTGTCTCACAAGAGGAGTGCTGTATTTTTGGACTATGTGTAAGAACTGGCAGGTATACTCGCTGTATACAGTTGTTAACAGTTTTTTCAGTGTATGACAGAATTGTATATGCCTGTTTCTAAACAATATCATTCTAACTCTTAACAAAGGACATTATGTCAATTCTGTACTGGGTTTGTTGGTCTCTATTCAGATGTTTAGGACATTGGTAAACCAGGTTTGGCATTGCATTCGGAATGTAAACAATACTTGAGAGGGTGTGTGATTATGGGTCAATAATCAGGTGCCTCTTGAGAGTATAGTTAGGCTTTTATTAACATGTGTAAGAAAATGTTATCAAATATTTTTCTTACAAATGTTATAAATTGAAGAGCATCTGGATAGAGGTCTAAGAAAAAAAAAAGATTCCTGTTACAGAGCATGTGCTGCTCGACAAAACTGGTAGTGTTTGTCCAGTTTTTTTAGTATTATATGAGAGGATGATGTTTAAATGGCTGGATTAGATTTGTAGTGTGGTCTTATGTTTTATGCCATGTATAACAGATATATTTATTGCATTTATTGTACAAGCACTCCGAGTCTTGGAGGGATGCTTTAAATAAATTTAAATAAACAATACTATATTGATTACTATGATTGTATTTGACAGTGTGAGACGTGCATAAGCTGCAGTGTGTATATATATATATTCACATCCTATACAGTGTCATAGTTCTGTAAATGCATTTCATGTGGACAGTACTGTTCCTGGACTACTATGTGGGCATGCCTCTGCCCTTTGTGTGCTCCCCCATTAGGCATGCTTATCCAGGCTGCTGGACCTGTGCTCAGTGGAAGCTGTGCAAACCCTCTCCACTGAGTGGGCTATATGTTATATGTAGAACAGCTACACAGATTCCTGATCTCAAATAACATAAACATTATAAGTGTCCCAGGCACTCCATCTGGTTGTGATAAACCCTGCCATTGGATTATACCATCAATCAGTGGTTGACAGGTGTATTGGGGACCATTTTCTGTGGTTTGCTATCAGCTCTGCTTGCAGGACAACAGGCCAGGACTTAGATGGAGGAGACATAGAGTACATACATGATGGTGTATTGCATATTGTGGTACAGTGCTGAGCAGCATCCCATTCATGAATGCAGCTCAGGCACCATCAGACATACCCTTGGAAACAGTGAGGGTGTCCTTCCACCTGCATCCATGCATAGCTACGGTATGCATCAACAGTCGCAATTTGTATGGGCCACACATGGTAATATGTGTGCCCTGTATTTACTGCAGTGTGTAGGCCACAGGTAGTATGATGTGTGCACTGTGCCTGATGTCCGTCTGTGGGGCCTCCAGGTGAGGTGATACAATGTGGGTTACAAGGCATGAATGCAGTATGTTTATATCCACACCACTGTATGTACACTAGTGCCAGAGTTGTCAAACCACATACCAGTTATGGCCCTGTACCTATGAAGGCTTTGCAGTGCTGTTTGTTACATGCCATCTGTGCTGCATGGATGTGCACGGGGAGAGGCATCACCAGCAGAAAAGACGAAGTTGTTATCCCTCTGTACAGACAGTTGGTGAGACCCCATCTGGAGTACTGCATCCAGTTCTGGAGACCCCATCTCCGCAATGACATAGACAGGATAGAGGCAGTCCAGAGGAGGGCAACTAAAATGGTGCACAGTCTGCAAGAGAAGCTGTACGAGGAGAGACTAAAGGAGCTTAATATGTATACCCTTGAGGAAAGAAGGGAGGGGGGGACATGATAGAAACTTTTAAGTACCTCAGTGGAATCAACAAAGTCCAAGAAGGTAGCATCTTTCAGAAAAAGAGATGTGCAAGAACAAGGGGACAGAATTTAAAGATGGGGGTTCCGGGGCAATGTGAGAAAGTATTTTTTCACAGAGAGGGTAGTGGATGCATGGAACAGCCTTCCTGAGGAGGTTGTGGGGTCTAAAACTGTGGGAGAATTCAAGAATGCATGGGACAGACATAAGGCAATTCTTGTGGGGGGTAGGAAGAAATATGCAGTTAGTTAACTAGGATCTGCGGCCTATCTTGTAGGTAGGGAAATGGGCAGACTAGGTAGGCCAAGCGGTCCTTATCTGCCGTCAAAGTCTATGTTTTTATGTTTCTATGGCACACACCTATTGTGCCCCTCAGTGCTTTGTCATTCACTTACATACTGTTTTCTTTGTTCTATGTTTCCACAGTTCCAGCAGCAGAGGTGCAACATCCCAGAGGATGGAATGAGGAGAAAGAGGGTTGAGAATGCCTGCATCCCATGTGCCTGTGGCTAGACACACCTGGGAGGAAGAGGGCCACCAGCAGGCACAGGCCTAAAACATAGCACCATGGGCCACTGAAGAAGCAATACAGCCATTACTAAGGAGGAGAATCTGAGACATCAGGGGACTGGTCCGAGGTGGGGGGCCTGCTCAGGTATGTCTTCATTTGTTTGCATATTGCACCATCCATCCCCATGTGCAACATAAGGTTGCTGCCTATGGTGCATTCCTCATGTGTGTGTAGCATGCAGAGTACTTTACTGTGCATGTTCACTGCCACCAGGCATCATTGTGCAGTGTCTAAAGATGAGCCATGGTGGTCCATCTGGTTTGACAGGGTGTGCCATGCATACAAACTGGTGGACTGTACTGTGGAATCTGATGCAGTCCTGTGTACATCATGGCACATACACTGCTCCATCTGCACTGTGTCCTTGGAGGGGGCACATTTGCAATGACATTGTTGTGTGGTTATTGGTTATGTACCACTGGAGCACAGATCCCTGCATTATGCCTGACTGCCATCATTGCTGAGTTAGGGTAGCAGTGTTGCCACTGTTGTTGGCACAGTCAGCTACTGAATCTTCCACGATGCACAGGTGTTGTTCAGTATACATCACAGTAGATAGTGTGGCAACCATACATTATCCCCTGCAACCTTTCTAGTGTTCAGGAATTGATCACCTGTGGGACTCCTCCATCCATCTTATTAGCCGATGTACGATCATAAATCTTTTCTGGGCTGCCAGAGGCCAATCCCCCAGCTACGTCCAGAAATTCCAGTTTGCTTAGTGCATCTGAAAAGGCCAGTTATGATCTCTGATAGCTCCTAAACCTTAGGTAATGTTTACAACAAAACCTACTCTATCTCATTTTCCCTAGTAGTACTACTATATAGCACATGTCAAAATTAAAAGCGTGTGTTAACATTAGTTTCTTCTTCTAACTTTTGCATGCTTTCAAAAAAATAAATAAATACATAGCCTCACAGTGCATGGAGCAGGGCCACAAGCCAGGATGAACCCTCAGGGACCCTCCAGTAGCATCCCAGTGGGTAGCCCCTGTGCAGATCAGGACCCTCTCGTAGCATCCTCTCCAAGTCAGGCAGCATGCACAATGAGCTCACCACTGCTATTGGACCTGGCAGTATAGCCTAAAGGCTAGAGTAACAAGCTAAATGAGCTGGATACATCCAGTAGATTTGGGTTTGAATCCCACAGCTTCCCTGAGGACGGCAGGAAACAGGTAAAGACATTGAGGCAAAATCTATATGCACCTTGAAACACTAATCTAACAGAACCAGGTCAACAGGAAACAAGGGATGTCTCAGTGTTCTGTGACAGTATGCGCCAGTTTGGTGGACGCTCCTCTCACCCGGATGCCCCGAGGTCCAGTGCTTACATCAGGGACACACAACTTACAGGAGGAGCGCTCGGAGAAGGAGGCAGGTCAGTGGGCTTCCCAACAGGTTAATGAAAGCTCAGCTTGGCGCTTCCCCTACCACTCCGCTGTTGCTCCAGAAAGGTCATTGATCCTTGCCTGCATTTTGAGCTCTTGCCATAGCCATGCAGTCTTTGCCTGTCCATGTGGCAAGCTGGGGGGGAGGGCAACTCCCCCTCTCATTGCTTCCTGTGCTCCTGCAAGCCCATGCCATTCTGAGGGCATCTTCCACTGGTGCAGTTTACACTTCCTCGCAGATTGCCATTACAATCTCATGGCTGCTGTATTAAAATGGCAGCTCTCATGAGAAGAGAGCTCACCCCTTCCAACTGCCTGGCAGCACTGTGCTGGACTTGCAGAGGTTCGATGTAGGCAGCATGCCTGCGACAGGGGCAATCCACATCTGCACATTTTTGCTTTTCATCTCAGGAGGCTAGCATTCAGAAATGGCAGTGCTTGCAGGGTGACTGGGGAGTCTCACGAGATCACAGATCTCTCTGCCTGGGTGTTCCCACGTCATCTTGGGGAACGGTGGCAGTGCATAGTCCTGCAAGAGTGGACTGGAATTAGGACTTCCTAGACTGCACTAGCTGCTGGTTGGAACCACATCCAAAATGATCAAGGGCTCTGCCATTCAATCCCCTCTATACAGGGGTTACATTGGGCAGAAACTCACAGGAACTCAGCCCCCCCTGACACCCATCACTAGGGAAAGTTCCACTCCAAGGACTGACAGTCCAGTAGAGACTATAGTTCCACCTCCTGAACACTTCCAGTTTAACTGGGACAGGGGTTGTGGGGATAACTCATCCCCATACTAGGAGGCATGTCACAGCAAGGACCCCCTTTTCCAGCTGATCATGCCCAGAGAAAGGTCACGTCTGAAGCACAAACATCAGGCAGAAGCACCACTACTTAGCCCAGCGGGCAGC
Source organism: Neoceratodus forsteri (assembly GCA_016271365.2). Taxonomy (NCBI): domain Eukaryota; kingdom Metazoa; phylum Chordata; order Ceratodontiformes; family Ceratodontidae; genus Neoceratodus; species Neoceratodus forsteri. Next base: position 301,808,324 of record JADMNL010000023.1, on the reverse strand, counting down.
TTATGCAAGGGAATGGCTGACTTTGCTACCCTGTGAATGCTCCGCATCAAGCACAGTCGGGTGGACTTGGCCGGGTGTCAATTCTCAACCCCCAATAATAGCACTATTTACAGCAAGGGAGACCAGAAAGACACCCTTGATGGCTGAATAGCTAGGCAGTTTCCATACCGCTAGCAATCTGAAGGACAATTTTAGTGTCGTGGGTATGCCAGTTTAAGCTATACTACATCCCCCTGACTATTTTGGCACCACAGAAGTGGTTCTACCACAGCTGTGTCTCTCTCAGACCTTCACACTGTGCATTGCTTCATCCTATATCCAAGGTATGTGGATAGTCTCCCACAGGTCTTTGCCACTTCTTCCACTTCGGGAGGGCAGTTCCACAGGCCTACCACCATCTGGGGCAGCATGGTCTTCCTCTCAGAGGGATATCTGTTACACCTCATTTAGCCAGCCCATGTTCTAGGGAGCACCCATGGAGCACCTGTACCCCCTTGTTTCAGGGGGCTACTGGATAACCCTCACACCATTGAGGGAGGCAGAACCACAAGGGTCAGGTAGCTCTGAGAAGTAGCCCCCCCACAGACCCACCTATATGTGACACAGAAGGGGGCCAGGGTATTTTAACATGTTTGCTCACTCTCCCCGACAACAGCACCTACCCCCCCATGCCACTTCACTCCTGTCATCAAAAAGTTCCTCAGGAAACAGATAGGCAGCCATCTTTCACGGGCACAGACCCCAACCGGACCACCCTCGGATACAAGGGCATTCCAGCAGACAAGAGTAGTGTCTGCAATGGCTCTTTGCAAAAATAGGGGGAACATCAGGCAGTACCAGGTAGATGGGTGCATATGACTCGGGGTCCACCAAGTGCGCAGGGGGACATGGACGAGGTAATTTATTTTCTACCCAACATGTTTGGGTGGTGAAACTATAGGCTGGGGTGACTGTAGATTGGGTCTATAAGCTGGAGACCTGGGTTGGAGTCCCATGAGCTCCCTCCCTGCACCAAGTAGGGTCAACAGTTGTCATGAGTGGGGACTGTTTCCACTCCCTCATGGCTCAGACCTTGGTGATTCCAGAGACAGAGCAAGTCCACAGTCTGCTCCACCTATTTTGTTTGATCCAGAGGCACATCTGCTCACCACGGCCATCGAGGCAGGGACTGGGGTTCATGGCATCATGCAGCCCCATGGGCTCCACTACACATGTGGGCAGCCACCCTGAACTCTCGAGGTGCCGCCGGCAGAGGAGCCATGTGAGATCATCATGTCACTTGGTGCCCCAGAAACTTAGCAGCCCTTCAACGGGCTGGGGAGGAGAGCAGCATGGTGCTCAGTTGGTGCTCCCAGATTGATTTTTGTCATCCCTGTATCCCTAGGGCAACTTCCTGTGTTTTACTGTAGAGTACATTCTTCCCTATGGAGGCCAATGTAAGTCTATGAGACTGGTTCCCATGTAAAAGTCTCCATTTTCCTGTAAAATACAGGAATCCCTGTCAATCTGGGATCCTGGATTGTTCCTTTATCTCTAGGGTCGCTGGACAGTAAATCTGGATCAGAATGGTTCCCAGGTTACTCTGGTGTACCTTACCATACTAGTAGGATCATAAGAAGCCTATGCTGAAAATCTGGGGTAAAAATGTTAAAAAAACAACAAAGTTATGAGTGTACATTGAACATTTTCAGTGCACTTGAACTTTGGTCATTTTCAGCCTTTTGACCCCAAATTTTCAACATAGCCATTTTTTCACAACACCTTATGAATGTGATAGCTGCCATTTTTCAAATCCTGGCCAACATATGTTTTCACAATTGTGGTGCAAAAATCACCTTTCAGGCAGGATTTATAAATTTTCTCCATCCTTGCTCATGAGGCGGGGTGATAAGAAGGCTTTGTGGGGTTATAAAAAGGCTATGTTGAAACATTGGGGTAAAAATATTACAAAACAACAAAGTTATGAATGTACATTGAAATTTTGTTTGCTATTTATTGCACTTTTTTGTCCCACAAGCCAGCGTCGGACTTCAGTCCGGTCACAGACATCACCACCCCTCACTCCCAAATCAGCTGCACTCCCTATTTGCCCCTTGGCTTACCCCCCAGGGTGGGGCTGTGGCACAGTCCAAGGTGTCGCGGACATAGGTCAGGTTGGGGAAGCCAGCCTGGGAGCAATGAAGGAGCAGTGAGGCAGGCATCATGGAGGTACTGGCTGCATTTTTTTTTTTTTAACCCTATAGTTCAGGGGGGTGGGACCATGCAATGACATCCAGTGTCCGCCCCGCCCCTGAAGACGTCCAGACGCCAGCTGCCGCGGTACCCCCAGCCTCCACCAGGGGTCCATCAAGCACCGGACATACGCCCCAACCTCCCCCCCAGAGAAGGAGATCAGTCAATGGGATGCTCCATCCTTCTCCCTGACTGGCCCTCCAACAACCCTAGTCCATTCCTGAACCTGGGTCACTGGTGTTGCAAGCAGAAATCCAATCACTGCACCAATGGACCAGCCACGTACATTGACATTTTTCAATGCACACTCATAACTTGGTCATTTTCGTTATTTTGATCCAGAATTTTCAACAGTCATTTTTCACACCACCTCATTAATGTGACAGCTGTCATTTTTGAAATCCTGGCCAAAATGTATTTTCACACTTGTGGTGTGAGAACACCTTTCTGGCAGGATTTGTAAATGTTCTCCTCCCTTGTTCATGAGGTGGGGTCATAAAAAGGCTATGAGAGGTCGTAATAAGGCTATATTGAAAATTTAAGGTAAAAATACTAAAAAAATAAAGTAATGAATGTATGCTGAAATTTTCAATGCACGCTCATAAGTTTGAATTTCAGAATATGATCTCTGGGGCTTTCAACACAGTCATTTTTGTAACTCCACTCCATGAATGGGACAGCTGTCATTTTCAGATCTTGGCCAAAATGTGTTTTTGCACTTGTGGAGCAAAATCACATTTTAACCAGGATTTGAAAACTTTATCTACCCTTGTTCATGAGGTGGGGTCATAAGAAGTCTATGTTGAAAATTTGGGATAAAAATATTAAAAAACAACAAAGTTATGAGTGTATGTTGACATTTTGCAACACACACTTGTAACTTTGGTAATTTTCAATATTTTGACCCCCAGTTTTCAACATAGCCATTTTTTCACACTACCTCATGAATGTGACAGCTGTAATCTTTCAAATCCTGGCCAAAATGTGTTTTCACACTTGTGGTGCAAAATGATGTTTCAGCCACTGTTTTCTAAATGACACCTGTCCTTTTCACAAGGAGTGATCATAAAAAGACTGTTGAAAATTTGGGATCAAAATGTGAAAAAAACAATTAAGTTATGAAGAAACGTTGAATTGTTCCAGTGTTTACTCATCACTTTACTGTTGTTAATATCAGGTCATAAAAAGACTGTTGGAAATTTGGGGGCAAAATGTGGAAGCCCACTGAAAAATAAATATTGGGCTCAATTTTAAAACCACTTGCGGATGCTGCAAATCCCTGGTGTGCTGAACATATGGTGCAAGGGACTTGCAGCATTCATTTGATGCAGATCGTGATTTTCTGTAGGGTGAGCCAAATGATGCAAGTTAGACCAGCTCTCTCTGGTCTAACTTTATGCCATTCAGGGACCCTTTTTACTGGGCTTGTGCCAAACATTTGGTGCAAGCTGCCATAAAATCGTGGAAAGTGTTGCAACTGCATCTAATGTACTAAAATGAGGTGCAGTTGCATCAAATGAGTTTGGAGCAATTGCACCAAACAAGAGGGTTGGTGCAGGGCTTGATGGAAGCCCTGCATCAACCTTTGAAAATCAGGCCCATTATCTCTCAGCTAGCGTATCCTGGGTAATACAATCTAAAAATATCTAGAAGCAGGACACCACTGAAAATTAGATATTGCACTGTCCTCTGGTCTATCCTAGGTGAATATATAGTAAAAATGTGTGCAAACAAGACCTGGTACAACAGTAATGCAAGTGGCGAGCATGCAGCATTGACAAATGCTTGTTAGTTATCATCTTTGGTGTTTCTGATTTCCATGCTGATGGTAAGAACCATTTTAGAATTGTATGATATAGTTATGTTCCTGTTCTGCTTTTTATGGCTGTTGGTGGAGCCTACAGCCATCTTGCTGTCTGTAGCTGGAAAAATGGAGGAACGAGGAACATTCTTTTTGACATTTCAATGTATCCTTCCACATCTTTAGATCACTATGCCAAAGGAAATAAAATACTCCCTTCTTTCTGATTAGAATGTTGGAGACAGCACTAAAGCTGCTTATCAGATGATCATTAGGAAACTGAAACAGCTTGTTAAATATTGGCTGCCTGTTAAACTGGAGATTTGTTTACCCCCTTTGAAATGCAACAACTTGCACATTTAAATACTTAGCATTTAAACATGTTCTTGCAACAAGCTTCAGCTGGGCAAGTATTGTCTTTCAAGAAAGATTCATACCTCATACATGTCACCCTTTCCATGGAACAAATGTCCAAAGATTTATACTGTTTTTTAACCTCTAAGACACTATTTGATAAGCACTGTCTCAGACATATGCCAGGTCCTGTGTGAACTATCCAAGCTACAGTAATTATATAGCAATCAGCAGACATTTTTACTATGCTTTCTGGGGAAAAAGTATATTGAGCTGCAGCAAACACACACACACACACTCCATCCTCATGGCCACAACATTCAAAATAAATACTGCAATCTAATATATTATATATAGGATAAAGTATGGGGTGCAGTGTGTAATGAGAATTTTACAAACACTCGAATTGTTGGATGGCACATAAACCCCAAAGGCAAAGCCCGAGGGGTTTATGCAGCCATCCAACAACAAGGGTGTGTGTAAAATTTGAGTTTACACACTGCACCCCACACTTTGTTTTATTTAATTGAGGGGTCCCATTTTTTGCCGCTTTCTCCCACACGAAGAGCCATGTATTAAAAGCCATAATTAACACTCATTTATTATGACATTTAATATACGGCTCTCTGTATGGGAAAAAACACGACCCATTAGTTAAAGTACAATAACTCACACCTTGCCTAATGTGCTTTGCTCAGGGATAATGGAACTTGCTTAGTGCTCACTGTTGGTAGGTGTAGATGTATAGTATGAGCAAAGATGATCAAGAAGACTGGACAGAGACATCTCAGTTTGTGCCTCTGCATAAAATGATAGTATTGCCTTCATAAGCATCACTTTCTGGTGCATATCAAACACAACAGGGCTCACTGTCATCCACTCAGTCAAAAAGGATATTGTGTAGCTGGTTCAGTATTTCTCAAAACTGGCACCTATGGTATAGTGTAGTTCCACAGTACAGTACAGTACAGTACATAGTTTATCATCAAATCAGTAGGTGGGGCTGAGTAGTGAAAATCATTGTGTACCAATCAATGGTTGTGGGCTTGGCTTGACTTTGCAGAGAGATTGGGTGTGAGTCAACAAACAGAGTTTGCAGAGAGATTATGTGTGAGTCAATAAACAGTTGTTTGTTACAGTATTCTGATCATGCAGTACTTAAAGAGTAACCATTGTAATAAAACACTTAAAAACACAAGAGTTACGTCAATTTTGTTTTGACTCTTGTTTTCTAGCTCTTTGTTTTTTTTACTCTGCTGTGCTGTTGGTCTATTAAATATTGTAGATAATGCAACACTTATTTCACTGAGCCTTTCAACATGTTTCTGACTCTCCTCTGCAAACTACACAATTGCTATTTGTGACAACACGGTCTGTTGCCATGGTGGTCATTATGATGCCATAAACCAAGGCACTGTGAGGTTATCAGGGGAGAAGCTAATGTTTTCTATACAGATTTTTTAGATGGACTAAGAAGATATGTTGTAAATCTCAGAAAGGATAATTGAAAATGAAAAAAATATGTATTCTCTAGTAAATGGCAACAGCAGAAACATCTCATTTATGAAGGCACATGTTGAAGTGCAGAGTTGCTTTTTAAGGGGGAAATGACCAGTTCACATAAATGTAACAACCACCTCCTGCCAGCAGATGGCAGGGAGTTGGTTCCTAGAGTGCCAGGCCAGGAGCAAACCAATTGGTAGTGCTTCCACCTAGCACATTCAATCGGAAGAGCTTAGAATTCTGGTGTGAGGGAAGAGTGTCAGATGTGCCTTATATGAGTCTTGCCTCTGGACCCTTGCAAAATTGCCTGTGGTGGCAAGGGCCTCACACTGTGCAGCTAACAATGGATCAACCTTTTCAGACCAACTCATCACAATGCCCAGTCACCTGGTAGCCTCTGGGGTAGGCACACGGAAGCAGTGGAGATTCCAGGGCTGTGGAAGCTGAAGGTATTTTGTGTAGATACCTTTTAAATTCTGGGAGAATGTAACAGGGACACCTGGAGCATGTAGAATCCATAAGGGGCATACTCTCAAAGGGAATACCTGGTAGACTTGTGGTGCAGGGAGGGTCTCACTGAAGACACTCTGTCCATCTCTTGGGGGCATTTGTGGTCCTGTACCTGTAAGGTGCTGCAAGTCAAGCTGCTGCTGGATAGCAGCCTGGTTAGAGAGACTGACCTTTGCACTAAGTAGGAGATATGTCTACATTGTATGCAGGAGATCCCAAGCTGGAATGAGTACTGTAGACACTGCCTCTGACAGAGGTGTTGTGGTGATTGCCAACCCCTGCCAAAGTGCAGACTACAGTACATGCTGCCATTTTGTACCCAGCAGAACTGCATGTGAGTGAAACTAAGATAATGTGAGGTTCCCAGAAGAGGGGTGGCTTCAGGGCTTCAATGAGGAGACTGGTCTGGATGCAGCTTTGGCATTATGGGTGCATTATAGGTAGCATTATGACAAACACTCAAAACATTATTCTGGATGCCATCAGCAGAATAAAGTCTGAGCAATGTCCCTACAGTGATGATACCTCCTGCACCACCCACTCACCAGATATTATGGTGTCACCTGTGTGAAAAATGTGTGACATCAAAAGCATGCAGCATGGTGGGGAAACTGATAAAACACTGCAGAGTAGGACAGACTCTGACCCAATGTAAATCTTAGCCACTTTTTTTGAAAAAGGAAGAAGAGGGATTTGTGTGGTTCTGTATATGTGTATGAAGGGCACAATCTATACAAAGGTACCCTAAGGGGGAGCTGCTCCCTTGAACATCATTTTGGAGGGCAGATTTCAAGTCTACCTGCCTGCACACAGCTCCTTTGACTCAAAAGATGCTGTCTTGTCACATAATTTGACTGTTTTATCTGTCCCAACTGTCCTAAGGGCACAGAGGTATGCCAGTGGCTGGGCACATCATTCAGAGGTAGGGCTAATGTCTTGAAAAGCCTGTGCCACCCATATCAGCTGAGTGAAGCTATAGCCCAGGGGGCAGGCTGACAGCTAATTAACAATTAACAATTATATAAACATTAGGAGAAACTGATGAAAATATTTGCTGTTGCTGGTGATCTGGTCCTCAGGGTTAGTTCTTGTTAGCTCTGTTAGATTCTCATTTAAGCTGCTTATTCTTGGCAAGTCAAAGTTGCTATACTATCTGTAACTAACTGTTAGCTCTTGTTAACCTGTTAGACTTTACATGTAAACTGTTTTGGTTTCATAATCTTCAACCCTGTGGATATTAGTTAAGTCCATGTAACAGCACTATATGGTATATACAGTTAGCTCCTGATAACACCATTAGATCTTAGGTAAGTCAATGTTACTGTGATAATGGGGTCATACTGTTAGTAGTTCACACTAAATTGAGGCAGATTAAGATTTGGGCATTATGGAAAGGCTTGACTTGAAGATGCCACCATAAGGTGCTGTAGGGCTGAAATCATGGATCAATTGTGTATGTGGGAACAGGGGTGGAGGGGAAACACATTTATTCCGTGATTCCAGAGGATTCATCAGACATGGGGGAGAGGGCATCAGGTGGGTGGGAGGCTTAACCCTAGGCAACATTCAGGTAGATGGGGAGGGTGGGACAAGTGGAATTCATAGAGTAATACCAGGGATCACTAGCGAAGGGGAGATTGGTAGAGATGGACAGCAAACTGAAAGGCTCAGGGAAGGATAGTTTGCTGTAACAACTGTGGGGCAGCGTTTTTTCTTTACAGAATGTGGAGTGCCGGGGGTTGCTTACTATTCAGGCAGCTGGCAAATCTTGAGGAAGAAATAAAGGCATTAAAGATTAAGGGGGTTGCTAGAGACCTCCAGGATACAGCAACATATATAGCAAGGAGTAAAAGGGGAGAGTACAGGAGAGACACAAGATGAGAGTAGAGGTCAAGAAGGGGAGTTGCTCAAGGACAGGCTGCAAGGACAGAGGGAGAGGGTGCAGATTTTTATCACCAGGTGGTGATGAGAGATGGCAAAGGGGAAGATCATACTGGTGAGAGAGGACCAAAGGGGATGAAGACTCCAAGAGTGGAGCTGAAACAAGCAGAAGAGATAGGGGTGACACCATATATAAGGATACCAAGTTTAAAGTTTATTTGTTCGACATGTTGTCATTACATACAACTTAATTAAAAAGCAATATCAATGTGAGTATAAAAAATGTTTACACATTAATATTTTAAGAACAAGAGTAAATACAAGACATACAGTGGACTCCCGTTTAACTGAACCCTGGTTAACCAGAAATCCCTTTTAACTGAACTCCAGTCTTGTCACCTGACTTTAGTTGTGTCCCACAGTACTGTTATTGGCAGCTTGCTCTAATTGCTGCCCACTTCCATCACATTCTGCATATGTCCCTTTTTTAGTTTTAAAAACTAAATGACAGTATTTTGCAGCACCCAAGTCGGCCAGGTAGCATGGAGGGTTGTATTTGGTGGCAGGTGACTGGTAGGCATGCATCAGCTGTGCATCAGCTGTTTGCATTAAATTTTCGCAATTCACTGGCTACAATCAGTAATGCCAGTCTGTTTTTGTGCTACTCTGTGCTATTTTCCATCTGTGCCCAGCTGAACCATGAGCTCCACCAAGAGGAAGAGAACCGTGCTTACCTTACATCAAAAGCTCTGCATTCTTGAGCGCATAGAGAATGGTGAGTGAGCAGTTCCTCTTGCTGTGGAGTTTGGTGTAGGAAAATCCACAATAAGTGATATCCAAGGAGCCAAGGACAGGCTTAGAATTTTTACATTGTCTATGGAGGGCTCTGTAGGGCTTGAAAAACCCAAAACAATGCAAGCATGCAAGGACCACGAGCATGATGATGATGCTGTCTATCTCTGGTTTTGCCAGGAGAGGGAGAAGGATAGCTTGATCTTGGGGGCACTTTTTAAGGAGAAAGCCATCCAGCTGTGCACAAAATTCAGTGGTAATTGTGGAAATTTTGCAGCTAGTGACAGATGGCTGGATCACTTTAAGAAGAGACATGGAATCCAGCAATTGAGGCACTGTGGCAAGAAGCTAAGTGCTGCCAAGGGAGGAATTGCTCCATTCCTGTAGCAGCTACAGGACATTATTAAGGCTGAGTCACTAACTGACCACGAAATCTACAATGCAGATGAAACTGGTTTGTATTCGTGTTGCCTGCCCAATAAAACTCTTGCACGTAGTGCTGGAAAAAATACACCTGGTCACAAAAAGCAGAAAGACAGAGTAACTGTACTGGCTTTTGTTAATGCCAGTGGAACTCATAAACTGCCACTTTTCTTAATAGGAAAATCCTGTGATGCAAGATGCTTTAGACATGTTACTGATGAGCCTGTCACTGAGATGGAGGTGTAGACAAAAAAGAAATGAATGTTTTCCCAGGATGAAGATCCAGACATTGCTGCAATTGCAGAGGACATGATAACTAAACTAAATGAGTCACTAACAAAAAAGGACATGGAAGAGTGGGTCCTTTGCAATAAAGTAGAGTAAGGTCATGTGCCTCTATCAGATGATGCCATTGTACAAGCAGTGTGGCAACAAACAGAGGGTATAGAGGGTGCAAAAATTGCAGAATAGAATGATGATGAGGGATTGGAGGCTGTGATACACCAGGAGCCCATCCTAACACACTCTGAAGCTGTTGTGAGTTTTGACAAATGCCTACTTTGGTTGGAAAACCAACTGGATTGTGACCCCGTGCAGCTTATGTTGTTGAGGGGTCTTTATGCAAAAGCCACAAACAGAAGAGTCCACAGTTTGTAACAATCTACCTTGAAGAATGTTTTCTCCCCTCTATCAAATTATCAAGCACAGTACGGAACCAATGTTAAAGCACTAGCACTATCATGCATTAAAAAAATGCACCTTTCCCTATTACCCCAATCACTCCACTGTACAGCACAAGCATTATAAAATGAAAAATTACTGTGAGCACATTGCTCTGCCTGCATATCAGAGTGTATGCTGCACATGCTGGTAACATAAAAAAAATATATAGCAATCCCACTTTACTGAACTCCCATTTATCTATACCAAAAACATGTCACCGTATCAGTTCAGATAAACGGGATTGTATTGTATTTATAATTTCTAATATATAGTACATATCACAGTAAGATAAATCCTTTTCATTTTTTTAGTGGCTGAGTGCCATAGTCATAGAAGTGCATCATGCCTTTACCCAGCCAATTTCCTTAAACTTGACCCAGACAAACATTTGTGTTTTTATACAGTACAGTACTGCAATAAGTACGACCTAGTACTGAGTTCATACATGGATACACTAGACATGAAAGATGCATCAAACTAAGGCCCTAGCTAACTCCCAAATCCTTAGCAAAGACTAAGGAATGTAAACGGAGTAAACGGGTTTGGGTCTGGTTACCTACACACCCGAGTTGTATCGTAATCCCAGTTCTCATAATAAGAAAGAAGATTCCGCAAAGGGATCAGTTTGGGTCCCTTAGTTACAATCTTTGTTGAACAATTTTTAAGCTTATTCTTTTTGCAGTAAGAAAAAATTCTGTTAGATCTGTAAGAATTTGTGAATTTTCTGAGTTTAGCAGAAGATCAAGAAAATAACGTGAGGGAATAATATACGAGGAAAAATATTTTGCTAAGTATTTCTTCCTTATTTTTGTCATACCATTGACATCTCACGACTATATGATGTAGGTCTTCAGGTTCTTTTAGATAACATAAACAACTAGAAGAAATTGATGTTTGTCAAGAATATCTAGCAGTTAAAATACTACTGGGAAATAACTTAGTCTATAAAGAGTCAAATTGTGTCTGTGAGTTGGGTTTGTTATCAGCAGGAGATACTGTTTGAAAGAATGTTCCTGTATGTTGTTAATTAACCACTGTGGAACTTTTAGTTGTTTACTTTTTGGTAAATCAGTTTCCCTTGCCTTTCTTGAAACCATGCAGAGACTAATTTAGCATAGTTTGTATGTATTTTTATTGCCTGTTCAGCACAGAAACGTAAACAAGTAAGATCATATCTCTCAAGTAAAGAGTATACGGTCATCAGCCACCCATCACTTATCAAGTTAAGATCTGTTGTTTTTTTCCCTTTATACATAATGCAATAATAGAACCCGATGGTTCAGACAGCATGCTAGTCCAGAAATTTATTATTCTTATATGAGCATTTGCCATGAACGTAATTAGGCTGCGATGGGCCCTTACCAATGCATTAGCAGCTGCAATAGGCAACCCTGAGGTTTTCCTATATACTGTATTGATAATGGATTCTAAATTATGTAAGCTGGAAACTCCTCCGTTCTCAATAGCATAAAGCCCTTGGTTTATTAATTTGCTATCTATAGACGTAATCATTGGGTCTAGAGTCATACCACCATACGTTCTATGAAATCAAAGGAGGCCAGAGAATGTAATTCTCATTTCAGCCTCAACAGTACTAATATGCTTATTCCAAGAAATTGTATTTGATATTGTAACCCCTAAATACTGTAAGTATAGTGATTATCAAATTCCAGTGATTGATTGGACAAAAACAAACTTCTATACTTCTTTCTGGAACCTATGACCATAACTTTAGTTTTTGTTTTATTAATTATTAATTTCATGGTAATACAAAGTTCTTGAAGTTTATAAAGACTTCTTTGTAAACCTAGTCTTGATGTTGCAATAAATGCAAGGTCATCGGCATAAGACAAAACTGGAACTGAATGATCAAGAATTTTGGGCATATGATGTGTAGAGTTGATTAACTCTACCAGAATAGGATTTATGTAAAGATTGAAAAGTGTCAGTGACAACACACACCCTTGGCGAATGCCAACATTAGCAGAGATTTTGTCCGAAAGACCGCCATTATTGTTATAGCTTATCTTTATCCAGTTTTCTTCATATAGTCTTTTTATCAGATTTATTAATTAGAATCTATACCCAGGGCCTCCAAACTAACCCATAACTGATCTCTAGAAATTGAGTCAAAAGTCGATGTAAAGTTGATAAAGGCAATAAACAAAGATTGCTTTTTTAATTTGCAGTACTTTTCAATAATATGTAGAAGTGTAAAAATCTGTTTAGCTGTCCTGGTGTTTTTTTGAAAACCTGCCTGTAGGGGAGATAGTATCCTGTTATGTAAGATCCATTGTTGTAATCGATTTAGTAAAATTTTAGAATAAACTTTAGCCATATTATCTATTAAACTTATCGGGCGATAATTTGCAGAGTTACCTCTATCTCCTTTTTTGAAAATTGGAATAACAAAGCTACCCCTCCAGGAATCTGGGGTGAAGCCGTACATTATAAATTTATTAAACAAGTCCATGAGAGTAATTACCCACCACTCAGGAGCAGCTTTATAAAAATCAATTATTTGATCTGGGCCTGGTGATTTATTTAGTTTTCTGCTGTTAATAGCAGAAAGAGTTTCTTCAGTTGTAATCCAAATGCTTTCATCATTAGTTAGACTCATGTGATAAATAGAGGTTTCACTAGATTTGTTGAAGATGTTACTATAATAATTTACCCACTTTGTTACCATAAAAGAAGCCTCAAAGGATTTTTTATAATTATTTATCCCAGTGACAATTAACTTACAGAAGCCTCTATCATTTTTGTTGTTGTATTGCAGCTAACATTTTCTTCCACAAATCTAGCTGATGATTTTGTTTTTGAACAAGGTCTCTATATAGTTTCCCACTTTTGTGTAGCTTCCTGATATTCTTTCACAAATCTAACCTGGTTAGTCAACTGCTTTTTCTGAGCACGACAAGTTTTATAAAACCAATTATGATATCTTAAATTGTCTTGTTCATGGGTTGATCTATATTCAACTAGAAGATGATCATGCTGCTGGATACCAACAAACAACCAATGTGAGTTGTTTGCAGGGAGAGAGGGGCAGGAGTCAGAGGATAGTGGTCAGTCACAGGGGGAGAGGGAGAGGGGATGGAGGACAGTGATGCCAGGGAGAAGAGAAAAGCAAGAGAGAAAAAGAGGAAGAATAGTATAAGTAAGAAAAACATGGTCCTACAGGGGGCCAGCCCACGGGGGTCCACTATAGAGACCGATAGAGGCACAGTAGGAATTGAAAGGAGCACGGGGGGAAGAACAACCAGAGGCAATGGAGAAAAAGTACATGGTAACAGGGAGTGAGGAACCTGACAAGGGACAGAAAGGGAAAAGAGCACAATGGGAGCAAGAGGGAGTTGGCATTAGAGTCATCATATTAGGGGACTCCCTACTGAAGAGGACTAGCTGGGAGAGGGGCAAGGGGGAAGGGAAAAGTTCCATCTGGCTAGAGTGTTTGCCAGGCAGGACAGCACACACACAGTGAAGCATATTATTCCCACACATGTAAGGGGGCAAGGTGAAATGCCACACAGTGTGGTGCACCTTGGCACAGCTGATCTAGAGGACAACAGTGTGATGGAGAAGCAGGCAAGGCTAAGGGAACTTGCCAGGATATGCAGCAGTGAAGGCAAACAGTGGTCTTCCCTGAAGCCCTACCAGTTCCTAGGGCAAGTTCAGATAGGATGCAAAGAACTGCTAAGTTTAATGCCTGGTTGTCAGAATGCTGCAAGGCTACAGGGTTTGGGCTGGAGGGGAGATATGCCTGGGACAGACTTCACCTTAGCAAAGAAGGCATAGCTGTCCTGAGGCAGAGGCTGGGTAAGTTTCTGACTACCTCATATAATTTAAACTAGGAAGGGGAGGCTCAGGCTTGGAAAGAAGTTTGGGACACACAAAGAGGGAGACTGTTGGCCTTCCCCATTTGGGTATGAAGGGTATGGGGAGAACAAGAAGGGGCAGGAAAACAAGACAGAGTGAGATATTAAAGGGGATAGAGTAGCAGAAGACCAGGCATGGGGCAAATAGGGCAGGTAAACATGAGAGTGGGAAATACTGAAGGGGATAGAAAAGCAGGGTACTAGGGAAGGGCACAAGAGGCAAGGAAAATACATCAGGAGTGATGGAAGGTTGTGTCACTAAATGCCAGAAGCCTAGCAAACAAAATGTATGACATACAAGTACTGATGGGGGAGAGTGAGGTAGACATCATGGCCATCTCTGTGATGTGGGCATCCAGTCACAACAGCTGGGATCTTGAGGCGCCAGGTTACAAGCAGTACAGGAAGGATAGGGATACAGGGAAGGTGGGGTGGCTCTGTTCAGGAGAGAAGATGTAACCTACACAAGGGATCAGAAAGCAGAGGAGAAACATGAAGCCCTAGGGGTGCAATTCTAGTCACCAAGGGGGAGAAGGTCAGAATGGGAGTAGAATATAGACCACCCTCACATGGAGCAGAGGAAGATGAGAACCTAAGTGAACAGATTAGAACTCTAGCAGGAAAGGGCAAGTGTTGCTCACTGGTGACTTCAACCTTCCAGGATTTGACTGGGAAACATTATTAACTACCAGCTCCAAGGAAAGGTATGTCCTGGATGCCTTTCAGGATGGCTTTTTGGAGCAGGGTATCAGAGAGCCCACCAGGGGTGTTGTGATTCTGGACTTTGTTTTAGCTAATGGAGACCATGTCCAAGATATTAGGGTAGATGATCCACTGATGGGGAGTGACCACAGGATGGAATGGTTCATCCTGGGAGTAGGACAAGAAAAATCTAAGACTCACACCAAGATAATTGACTTCAAAAGGGCAGATTTTGAAAGGATGGAATAAATCCTGAAGGTACATTTCTCTAGCATTAGGCCAGAGGTGGGGGCAGAGCAGAAGTGAGATGCAATAAAGGCTGGTATTGCAGAAGGCTGCACAGTCCTGTACCAAAGTCAGGAGCAAGAACACCAGACAAAAAAGGCCTAACTGGTTCACCACTGAAGTTGCACACAGGGTGAAGGAGAAAAGAATAGCCTTTCATAAATATAAGCATACACAGAGGGATGAGGATAGGGAAGCTTATCTGCTGAAGTCTAATGTGGCAAGTGGAACTGTCAGTGCGGTGAAAGCAAGGAAGGAGCTTTATTTGGCTGAGAGAATCAAGATGGGAGAAAAAGACTTCTACTGGTATGTAAAGGAAAACAGGAAGAGGAAGGAGGGTATTGTGAGAGTGAAGAAGGCAAAGGGATGGGTGGAGAGTAGTGAAGAACAGGTTGAGGTATTAAACCAGTACTTCATCTGGTCTTCAAAAGGCAAAAGGAGGTACTGGTACTGAGGAGCAGTAGGGAAGCTGCTTCAGGGGGTGGGGGGGGGTCTGGAATCACCCATCTCAGAAGAAACAGTACTAAAGGGTCTTGGGGCCATCCAGGTAGGCAAAGCACCAGGGCCAGACAAAGTGCACCCAGTGGTGTTAAAAGAGATGGCCGACATTCTGGCTGACCCTTTGTCGGAACTGTTTACTACCTCTCTAGAGACTGGAATGGTACCAAGGTACTGAAGGCTGATATATGTGGTGCCACTCCACAAGAATGGACCTAGAGATGACTCAGGAAACTATCGCCCTGTCAGCTTGACCTCCAAGGTGGGTAAGCTGATGAAGTCCATCCTTAAAGACTAGTGTACTATTTGGGATCAGACAAATTCCAAGACCCTAGACAGCATGGTTTAGAGTTAGGAAGATTGTGCCAGATAAATCTGGTCAACTTCTTTGACTGAGTTACAAGGGCAGTGGATAGGGGACAGGCAGTGGATGTAATTTATTTAGACTTTTGCAAAGTGTTCAACTTGGTCCCACAGAGGATGCTGGTCAGCAAACTAGAAGAGCTGGGGGTGGGGGGGGGGAATCTAATGGGATGGATTAAGAGCTGGTTACAGAATAGGAGTCAGTGTGTGCTGGTAGAGGGAGAATCTCAGAACCTAGGCCAGTCACCAGTGGGGTACCACAGGGCTCTGGTCTTGGCCCTGTGTTATTCAATGTCTTCATTGGGGACATAGTGTAAGAGATTAGTGAGGAAATCTGTCTCTTTGCAGATGATACTAAACTCTGTAAATGAGTGGATACAAAGAATGGGAGAAAGGAGTTACAGGACAACCTGGCTAAATTTAAGAGATGGTCAAATACCTGGCAACTGGCTTTTAACACCAAAAAAATGCAAGGTTATGTATCTTTGCACACAAAACCTGAGGGAGGAGTACTGGCTGGTGTGTGTGTGTCTGTGTGTGTGTGTGTGTGTGTGTGTGTGTGTGTAAGTAATAGAGACAGAGGAAGAGAAAGACCTAGGGGTTATCATCACTAAAGACTTGAAACAATCTGTGCAGATCAGCAAAGCGGTGGCTATAGCTACAAGAATGCTGGGCTGTATAGCCAGGGGTTTCACATCTAGGAGAAGGGAGTTTATAATGCCCCTGTACGGATCACTGGTGAGACCGCAAATGGAGTACTGTTTCAGTTCTGGCACCCTCATCTAAAAAAGGACATAAACATGCTGGAGGGTGTGCAGCATAGGGCAACAAAAATGGTTTTGGGCCTACAACACAAACCCTATCAGGAGAGACTAGATGAACTCAGCAGGAGAGATGAGGGGGGACATGATAGAAACTTTTAAATACATTAAAGGTATAAACAAGGTCATCACAGAGGGCTTGTTTACCATAACCGTAGCAGACGATTCACAACCCCTGTATGGTGGCCTTGGTTTAACAGTCTTTCCCTTTCAATAGCCATGCCATCAGATTCAGACTGGCTGGATTTGGATGGAGAATTGGTCCCTGTGACAGAAGGTTGGGCCAAGGTGGTAGGATCATCAGAGGGCTCACTGACATGCCTTGGATGAGTGAGTATCATGGCCATATCAGCCAATTGGGAGCCACCAGGACCACTGATGCTCCTGTGTGCCAAATTTTGTGGAGTACTTTGGGTATCATTGGCAGCGGTGGGAACATATAGGCTCGCGAGAAGTCCCATGGGGCTGACAGCATATTGATCTCCTGAGCTTTGGGGTCTGAGAATCTGGAGTGGTAGTTGGGTAGTTGTGCGTTTGTCTGTGATGCCATTAGGTCAGCTTGCATGGGTCCCCATCTGGAGAGTAGTCTCTGAAAGATGGACCTGTGGAGTCTCCATTCTGACTGGCTGACGGTGACCCTACTTAGCCAGTCCACCTCTGTGATGGCCTCTCCTGCTAGGCATATTATGATTAGTGACAGTAAGTTCCGTTCTGCCCAGCGGATTAGCTGTAGTGACTCCTTTATCATCACTTTGCTCCATGTCCCTCCTTGTTTGCTTATATATGCTACTGTCACTTGGTTGTCGCACTGGAGTAGAACTGGCCTGCTGGTGAGTAGGGGTGCAAAGAAGAGTAGGGCCAGGTGAATGGCTCATGTCTAATATATTGATGGATAGAGAGGACTCCTGCTGAGTCTGCAGTCCTTGGATTACATGATTGTTGTATGTTGCTCCCCAACCTGATAGACTGGCATCTGTGGTGATCACCTCCGGTGCTACTTGTGTCAGTGTTGTGCCCCGCAGTAAGTGTGGTTTCAGAGTCCACCAACATAGTCCAGCTAACAGCTGGGTTGGGGGTGTGACTCTGAATTTGAAGTTTTGGGTTGTCTGGTCCCATGAGCCTATTAGGTGCCTTTGAAGTGTTCGCATGTGTACCCTGGACCATGGAACCATGTCGATTAGTGCTGCCATGACTCCCAGTACCTGGAGGTAGTCTCATACAGCCCTTTTTGGCCTGCTGATTAGGCCCGACACCAGAGTCTGGATGTTCTGAACTTTCTCGGGTATTGGGGTTACCTTGTTGTTCTTTGTATGTATTACTGCACCCAAATGAGTAATGGACTGAGCAGGAATCAACTGGCTCTTGGCCCTGTTTATTATCCATCCGTGTTGCTGCAAGCAGCTGATCGCTAGTTGTGTGCTTCATAGGTCCTGCTCCTCTGTTCTTGACCTTATCAGCCAGTCATCCAGGTATGGTATTATGTGGACCCCTTTTTTTCTGAGATATGCTGTAGAACTACCAGGGTCTTGGTGAAGACCCGGGGTGCAGATGCCAGGCCGAAAGGTAGGCATGTGTATTGGAAATGTTGCCCTTGGAAGTTGAATCGAAGGTAACAGTGGTGTGAGGCTCAGATGGGAATGTGGAGGTAGGTGTCCTTGAGATCTATTGAAGTCAGGTAGTCCCCCAGTTGAATAGATGCCAGAGTGGATCGGAGGGTCTCCATTTTGAATTTCTTGTAAGTAACTTTCTGATTGAGATACTTGAGGTTTAGGTTGCATCCTGCCCATCTTCTTTGGGATGACAAAGAACAAGGAGTAGACCCTGTGTCCTGTTCCTTTGTGGGGACTTGCGTGATAACCCCATTGCTGAGTAAGTCCTGTACTGCATTGTGTAATACTTGCAACTTGAGTGGGTCCCTTGGTGTAGGTGATGGATATGGTCTGTGTCTTATGGGCTTGCTGTTGAACTTGATTGCATAGCCCTTGGTAACCAGTTCCAGCATCCATTTGTCGGATGTTATGTGGGCCCATTGTTGTGCAAACCACCTCAGCCTCCCTGCCAGTGGTAAGTTTGCATGGGCCCGCTCACCTTTATTTTTTGCTACCCTGTAGCTTGAAATTTTTGCCCTCCATTGGAGTACTGGCCCCCTGTATTGCCCCTTGGTCTGTTGTTGCATGCCTTGTGCTGGAAGCGTGGACTTTGGGGCCACTGCTTTGTGGTCTGGGAATGGTACGTCTGTGGTCTGTGCTTGAAAGACTTGCTTTTGGGATGAAAAATTCTGTCTGTAGGGAGATAGACATCCTTGTCTCCCTGTGTCTGTGTTCCCCCCCTTTGTTTGATGTATGGGGTTAGGCCTTCTCCAAAAAGGGTGCCATCTTTGAAGGGTAGTTAAAGAAGGGTGGTTTTGGATTCACTGTCCGCCTGCCATAGTTTTAGCCACAGTGCTCTTCTGGCTCCATTCACCAGCATAGTGGTACGAGCGCCAAACCTGAAGATGTCAGAAAATGCATCCATGATGTATTTCACTACCTGAATGGCACACTCTGCTGCATCCACTTGGGGGAATCCTTGGGGACATTCTCAGTGAGAATATCTAGCCATCTATGGAGAGCCCTGCAGATGAACCACACAGCAGTGTCCACCGAGAGCGCCATGCCAGCTGCTTCATGAATTTTCCATAGGTGTTCCTCTACCTTCTTATCCATTGGGTCTTTGAGCATTGCTGTACTTTCAGTTGGGATGGTAGTGCGTTTGGACAGCTGCGAGACCGGTTGGTCCACCTTAGGATGTTTACCCCAGTGGTCACTTTTTTCTCAACTAATGGGGTACCACCTGTTTACCATGCTCTTTTCAGACATTCTGGTTGGATCAGGTGCCTCATATTCCTTGGCAAGAAGTGTGTTGAGAGCCTGACAGGAGGAGAAGTGTGTTTTTTTGTCTGGCTCGCCCATAGAGATTAGGGGGTCCTCTGACATGGAGGGTTGTATGAGCTGCTGTGATATTTTGAGTGCCGCCCATACCATTGTGATTGGCTCATCAATGTTCTCCCCATGGCACATTCCGGTTGACTTGTCTAAAGTGCCCTCATCGGGTTCGGTCGAGTTGTGGGACATGATGCTGTCTGTATCCAGCCTTGGGCTTTTCATTGTGGGTCCCTGATCGGTGGCTTTCTGTGGTGCTGTGGTAATGGGGTCACCCGCTTTCATGCATTCCAGCAGCTGGAATAGCAACTGAGCCTGGCTGGCATCCAATGCAATAGGAGCAGTGGGTGGGGGGGTGGAATTCCATGATGGAGTCCTCATCTTCCATCTGTGCTGCACCCCTGTGTGCACTATGATTCACACCGCACATGTTTGGTCATCTTCATCTATGAGTGTGAATAACACTTTGCACTCCCTGCATTTCCTCACTATGTGGTGATATCCGGAGGAATCAATAAAAAATTGCATTAGGAAGGGACCTCCTAATGCAGCAGGCCACATAATTAAATTACAGCTGCCTGGGGTGACGTTGTTGCTGTTTTTGTTTGGGGACAAAAGGAGAGTACTATCAGGCAAGTAGTGAGTAGAAGACCCAGGCAAGATGGTGGCCGTGAGATCTCGCGATAACTCCCGTAGTTTGGGAGAGCTGGAGGCAAGGAAATGGCCAGCGTAGTCCCACGAGATTTGCAGTGAGATCTGCGGGGCTGGGAAGGGTCACAGAGCATCATGGGGCTTGTCTTGCCCAAGTTACAGAGTGAGGGATGCACTACTGAATGCTGTCTCTGGGGGAAGGGAATTGTTTTATGGCCCCCTGAGAACAACGGAGTTTGCACAACTGTACAACAAATGGAGGGCCTGTGGGCAATGCCCAATGTAGAGTGAGGGAGCAGACTGCTTGGACAATGGAGGGCCTGTGAGAAATGCCCAAGTTGGAAAGAAGGAGACGAATGGTTCTGCACCTCCTCACGTATGTGAGTGAGCGTTGGAGTCATTGATTTCTTGCCTGCTTGCCTGATCTGTGCTCCACAAGCTCACTGCACTGAGAGTGGAGTGGGAGATGTGAACCTTCTGTGGAGCCCTGTGGGAGAAAGGGCTAGCAGTTTGGGAGGTTGCTACTGGAGGTGCCTCGAGAAGCTGTGTACCACTGCCCTGGGCAGGAATCGCTACTGGAGGAGATTCCTGCCCAGAGAGACTGCTGTTGTTGTGCAGGAGGCTAGTCGCTTGCTACTGGGGGGGTTAGCAGTCACACAGGATTGAGCTAGCAGCTAATGGAATGTAGACTGGGGTCACTACGGGAGGGACCCTAGCCATGACTGTTGTGTAGTTGTCGAGTGATCTGGACCTACTACAGGAGGGGGTCCTGATCTCCTGGAACTTTAAATAATATTGATTTTCTTGCCTTACTCTGACCCTGCCTTTGAGGAAATGCCTGATGAAAGAAATAGACATTGAGATAAAACTGAGTGCAGTTAGTAGCTGATCTTGCTATCTGCCAGGCTGCTTGTTAGAGATATTAAAAGTAAAATGAAATTAATTTTTTACAGTACCTGTACAGTTGTTGTTGGGGACAGTGAGGACGTGACCAACCTTTCTTGATGCACAAATTGAACTAGAGATATTCTGATGAAGGTAGAGGGATGTCCTCGCCCACCTTTGATTTGATTGGATCGGGCATCAACCTATAGGATGGACGAGGAATACCCACTGGTGTTGACTGCGGAGTACTATAAAGGGTACAAAATATAAATATAAGTACTGAGAAGCAGGAGACAGCTGCTATAGGCATATGTGCTAGTTTCTGTGTCATATTCTTTTGTTCTTATAAATCTGTAATCTCCAGTATTTCAGTAACCACATGACCACACTGCCTTCTTTAGGCAATTTTATGCTGGTTGATGCCTGGTGTCAGATGGCAGACAGAGGGCTCACCAGATTGTGTTGCCATTTGAAAAATGTCATAGAGTGTTCTTTTACTGGTAAGTGTTTTGGAAAGCTGGTGAAGGTCTCACAATTTTTATTATGATTTTATCTCCTTATGTCTATCCCATTTGGTCCCCCCTCCCTACACCCCAACAGTAATCAGTGGCCACAGCTGCAGCCTTCTTCTTGGCAAGATGGTGGGTGAGAAACATAGAAACATAGAATTTGATGGTAGATAAGGACTGCTTGGCCCACCTAGTCTGCTCATTTCCCTACCTGATGGATAAGCTGCAGATTCTAGTTAATCAACAGCTCACTTCCTCCTACCCCCCCAGTAGAATTGCCTTATGTCTGTCCGTGAACAGCTGCTTTCACTGTCTATGAAGTCTGATGTCTTTCAGTGTCACTTATTGGTCATCTTCCAACACAGGCGAGGCACTGCCATCCCAAAACTAACTCAGGACAAGCTGTTTTCAAAGTGGGGAAGAAATGGAGTGATCAAGAATCAAGTACTCACTCAGATGCGGTGTCGATTTTAAGATCAGCATACTGGTGTGGACACTGCAAGTAGAACCCCAGCTCTTTAAGCAGCCTTATGAAGAGTAAAGGCTTCTCGAAGCACTGGGGTTCTGTTTATTGTACTGTTAGTGTGCTGCATCTAATTCAGTAATTTACTGTACCTTACATCTGGATGTATGGTAGGCCCAACTTTAAATAAACACTGCACCTGAATTAACACATGGTGCCATAGAAACATAGAATTTGTCAGCAGAAAAGGACCACTCAGCCCATCCAGTTTGCCCAAGTGTTCTCTACCTACTTGTAAGTCCTGCCTGTATATGTTACTGCATGTCTTACTCTGCCTGCATCCATCAGGACCTCCTTGTGAATGAGCTTGCTTAATGGATTTTTCCTGCAATGAACTTGAACCTACTCCACTTCCATAGCCCTATTGATCTCCATTGACCCCCTCCTTCCCCTTTTTCTAATATACCGCTATATTTATCCCATGCATGCTTCATATCCCCCTACCATTTTGGCTTCTATCACTTCTCCTGGCAGTCTATTCAAGGCGTCTACCACCCTTTCAGTAAAGAAATATTTCTTCACATCTATCCTGAATGCCCCCCCAGCTTCATTGTATTTCCCTTAGTTTGGGTGTTCATCCTCATTTGAAGAAAACTCCCCAACTGTGCCCTCTTTACCCCTGTGAAGTACTTTGTAGGTCTTGATGATGTCACGTCTCACCCTCCTTTCTTCCAGAGTGTACATGTTGAGATTCTTCAGCCTTTCCTTGTAGGCATTCCTGTGAAAATTCTGAACCATTTTAGTTGCCCTCCTCTGGAAAACCTCCACCTTATGTTCTTTCTGAAGTGTGGACTCTAAAACTGGACACAGTACCCCAGCTGGGGGTATAGCAGGAAGTCATATAATGGCAGCACAACATCCTCCTCCTCCTCCTACAGGAGATGTCACTTCTTATGCACCCCAGAATCCAATTTGCCCTGCCCATAGCCTTGTCAAACTTTACTGCTATCTGGAGGTCTTCTGATATAATAACCTCAAGGACCCTTTTGTCTAGTGAGTATAAGTACCTCTCCCCATCCTATACCCAACATCGGGGTTCCTATGCCCTAGGTACATGATTTTACACTTGTTGGCATTGAACCCCAAGTAAGTAAGAAAATGGAATTGATTTGAATGAATTGCAGGGTTTTACGCAGCTTTTTGGGGAGTGTGTATGTGTGTGAGTGGGGGGTTTGCTTTTGATTTAGTATAATGTGTGAACAGACTAACCCTGCTCCCCACTCCATTGGCTATATCGGAGATAAAGAGCCCAAATAGCATTAGGCCAAGCATTGAGCCCTGCGGCACCCCGCTTGTCACTGCTCTGGGTGCCGAGAGCTACCCCACCACCACCACCCTCTGCACCCTCCCCTGTAACCAGTTCTCTATCCATTTAGTCAGACCACCTTCCACCTGTACCCCTCCTTCTCCTCACTCTTCTCTTCCTTGACCTGTGTCCGTCCTCCTGGTAGTCTGCACCCTTTCTCCTCCTTATTCTTACCGGGTGGTGGTGCCTTCTGTATTACACTCAGACCACTCTGCCTGCCCCCTTCCAGGGTTACTACACCTCCACCTTTACCTATATCTAGGGTGGTGACCTCATCAGTCTCCCCTGTCCAGACCTTTCTACCAACCTCAGTCTTTTGGCCCCCCCATTTGTTTAACTCCACCTTAGTAGAGATATACCCCTCTAATCCTGCCTTTTTATTATTTTTTACATATTTTCTCACTGGGCTACGGTCGGGTTGGTCATCCTGACCAACCCCCGCAGCCCTGCCCCTCATATCGGGCTGAGTTGCTCATCTCCATGGATTACCCCCATGGTGGAGTGGTGAGGAGCTTCCCAGGTCAACCCACCGGAGCAGGATCCGGTTGAGGAGGTGCCATTTGGGCCAGGCGGGGGGTCAGAAGCTCATGCTGCCTGACTGTAGCCCATTTTCCACTTTTCTCCCTTTTGTGGAGTGCGGGCATGCAATGATGCTTAGGCACAGCATGCCAACATCCACCACACTCTGCCACCCTTTACTACACCACTGTAGTAGCACCCGTGGTCATCACCAGGGGCCACTACAGAGCAGTGGGTCCCTGGATCCCTCCCCACGGTAGGAGAGGAGTCCTCTGGATGCTCAATCTTATCCCTCCCTTGCCAACCCTATGTGGCTCGGGCTTGCATTCGAACCCGGGTTTCCAGCATGGTGCGAGGTGTGGTATCCAGTGCCTCAACCCTCAGCGCCAGTGGCCTGGCAGCAATGCTGCCTTTAATACTCCCCTCCCCTTCCTGCTCCAGTGTACCTTGTCCTCCGCGTACAAGTCACTATTCCCCTCAAAACCTACCCCAGTTAGTCACTAACCCATAATGTTTCATGTGGCACCAATCCCTCAGCTACTTGAACTCCTCAAGCCTACCCTTCCTTGCCATGCTTGCACATGGTACCGGCAGTACCTCCAAGAATTCCACTGACTTCCCCACCCCCTCACACTGCCTGCCCAAGTACTCAAACCTCCCCCCACTACTTCCACAGTCTCCCCTGCCAAGTTGTTTGTACCCACATGCAACAGTAAATGAGGTTTCTTCCTCTCCCTTGCTGCACGCTTGAGCAGTGCATGCCCTGCCCCTCCTGCAGTCAACCTGGGGAGAGCCTCAACCCAAATATGGCTGTGCCTTTCCCCCTTTCCACCCTATCTCACCCATTTCAGCAGAGAATCCCCCAGGATGAGTACCCCCCGCCCCTTACCCTTTCCTTCTAATGCCCTTCCACCACCCAGTATTGTTCTTCCTTGTCCCTTACCCCCGGCAACTGCACCCTATGTGACTTCTGTACCTGTACCCCCTACTTCTGCCTCACCCCTTTTCTCTGCCTTGTTCTTCCCATCCCCCTTGAACCCCTTTCCAGCCTGACTACTTCTTACTGGGCTTCCCATGTCGACCTCCCCTCCTCCCCTGCTGATTTCCAACCCCTCTCCTATCCCCACTATTGTCGATTTAGAGCCCCCATTCTCTTCTACCCTGATAGTGATGCCTCTCCCATCCTTCCTCCTTCCTCCTTCCTGTAGCCTTCTCTCCTTCAGTCATCACCCCCTCATTCCTTACTAGCCACTTCTACCCTTTTGTCCTCGCTATCTCTTCCCCTACCTGTTGCTATACCTCTTATGCCCCACTTGTCCTCCCCCCTTCAGTATATTCCTGCTCCCCCTCTCTGTCCCATAGCAGAGGTTCAAATCTATTCATAGTCAATACCTGTCCTACATCTCTTCCCCTATCAGTTCCCCCTCCTGCTTGTTCCCTCCATGGCACCCCTGGTCCCTCCTCCCTACCCACAGCCATCTGCACTCTCCCTGGTATGCCGTGGTCTCTTGCCTCCCCTATCAGGAGGCCTCCTGCCCTTCCCTCGGGCACCCCCTCCCTACTTCTCTCTTTTCTGCTACTGTCTCTGATACTGGGGTCGGTTTCAGTCCATAGTTATTCTTCCTCCATCCCCCTTTGCCATCCCCTATTCCCCATCTCAGGATGTGTACCATACTCATCTGCCCTGCCACTTACACTCCTCCCTAACCTCCACAGTTCCTCCCTCAAACTAGCCAGTCATCTACAGACCATACATCCCCCAAAATCCTCCAAGCCCAGTCCAGGATCATGGCAGACCTACACCTTGTACACCCCTCCACCCTTCTGAAGATGCTCGCCCTATTGACATGTGGCACCTGCCCTATTTTGGCCCCCATCTTATGTTACGGGCTCTTACTCCCAGGTTCTGTACCCTACTACAACTGTTAGGCCCCTATTTACTCAAATTCCTTCCCTCCCCACACTAGTCCCCCTACTGACCCCTTGCCGATCGGTGAAATTCAGTTTCAAATGTCATCCATTAGATACTGTGTTACTGGAGCAATCCTAAAGCCTCCTTGTCCGTTTTCTGACCCCTCAGCTACCATACTTTTTGTTCTCGGCTCTCATATAGTTTCACTTAGCCCACTTAGAAATCCTATTCACTCCAAGTATTACTCAGCTCAGCTAGAGAAATAAACAGAACCAATAAATATGTATTATTATAGCAATCATAACAGTATAGCTCAGTACTTAGCTCAGTTAGAGAAAGAAACAGCACAACTAAATCTGTATTATTACAGCAATCCTAAAGTATCCAGTCATTGCTTTGTCTCCACTCCAGAGACCCTGCTGTAATATAGGACCACAGAGGACCATGGGTGGGAGGGTGGGCAACTGTAAAGTCCTGCAGAGCTCCACTGAGCTCGCTCAGTCCCCCTCTCTCACTCACTTGTTCTGTTTCTCCCGATAATTAAGGTTGCCCTTTTGTACTGGGCTTCTGCCTGTGTTGGCATCTTTTTCTGCCCACAAAGAAATCTGCAGCAGTCCTGACAGAGCTTCATTAAGCTTGATCACTACTCCTCCCTCACTCGCTCGTTCTGTTTCTCCCGGAGCTGCAGGCTGCCATTTTGTACTGTGCTCCTGCCTGCGTTGGTACCTTTTTCTGCCCACAAAGAAATCTGTAGCAGTCCTGACACAGCTTCATTGAATTCACTCACTCCCCCTCTCTCACTCACTCATTCTGTTTCTCCTGGTGCTACAGGCTGCCCTTTTATACTGGGCTCCTGCCTCCATTGGCACTTTTTTCTGCCCACAAAGAAATCCACAGCAGTCCCAGTAGAGCTCCACTTGAGCTTGCTCACTCTCTCACTCACTCATGCTTTTTCTCCTGGTGCTGCAGGCTACCCTTTTGTACTGGGTTCCTGCCTGTGTTGGTGTCTTTTATCTGCCCACAAAGAAATCCACAGCAGTCCCGCCAGAGCTCAGTTGAGCTCGGTCACTCCCCCTCTCTCACTCCCTTGATCCTAATCTGTCCCAAACACTGATTTCCTAAAGCAACTGTGCTATTGTGTGCAGGTAACGTGAAAACACATTTCAGTCAGGATATGAAAAATGACAGCTGTACTGTTCATAAGGAGGTGTGAGAAAATGCCACTGTTGAAAATGTGGTGTGAAAATATTACAAATTTGCGAAGTTACAAGGGTGCGTGGAAACAGTTCAACGCACGCTTGTAACACAGTCATTTTATGGACTTTCATCGCCAAATTTTCAACATAGGGATTTTAGGACCTCTGCTCATGAACAGTGTCATGGTAATTTTCTTAATCTGTCCTGAACACTGATTTCCCACAGCGACCGTGCTATTCTGTGCTGCAAGTGTGAAAACACATTTTGGTCAGGATGTGAAAAATGGCAGCTGTACTGTTTGTAAGGAGGTATGAAAAAATGCCAGTGTTGAACATCTGGTGTGACAATATTACAAATCTGCAAAGTTACAAGGGTGCATGGAAACTGTGAAACACACTTGTAACACAGTCATTTGATGGACCATCGTCAGCAAATTTTCAACACAGGCATTTTAGGACCTCTGCTCATGAACAGTGTCACTGTCATTTTCTTAATGTGTCCCAAACACCGATTTCCCACAGTGACCATGCTATTGTGTGCCGCAAGTGCAAAAACATATTTCGGCCAGGATGTGAAAAATGACAGCTGTACTGTTCATATGGAGGTGCCAAAAAATGCCAATGTTGAAAATCTGGAGTGAAAATATTGCAAATTCAGCAGAAGTTACAGTACATAGCAACTGCTACTGTTACACCATAGAAACAGCCATTTTGGAATTTTTTCCACCAAATTTGCAACCTAGGCTTCTTGAGAGCCCACCTCATGAACACTGGCTCTGTCATTTCATTAATCAGTCCTGAAAGGTGATTCTGTGCAGTGACCATGAAATCACCTTTCAGGACTGAATAACGCAATGACAGTGGCTGAATTCATGAGGAGGGGTCCCAATAACCCTATGTTGAAAATGTGGTGCCAGAATTCCCCAAAATGCCTGAGATATGCACCGAAGTTGAAAAAACCCTATTCCTGCCATTATATAGCTTACCGGCATTTCCTCAGTTCGTGGTCGGCTTTGAGGAGTGCAGACGTGTTCCTGGTCCACCGAAGATCATCGCGCGGGGCTCCGGATGTAAGTATGGGGTGAGGTGGGGGTGTGGGGAGGCAGGGCATGCAGAGGGTTGGAGAGAGGGCAGGGGAGACCCCGCGAGGGGCGTTTCTTTCACAGGTTTAAAAGAATAGCGGGTGGTTTTTTTCAGGGCATTTGGCATGCTGTGGTGGGCCCCAGTGTACCACCTGGTATTTGGGGGAATCTGTAGTCAACAGGGGATTGGGCAGCCCAGTTGGCACATACGGAAGGGGGGCCACAAGAGCCTAGGGGGATTGGGCATCCCCCTCAACATAGAACTAAAGCGGGGGGGGGACTTCTGCTGATGGGGAGTGGGCTCCCCATCAGCAAGGGAAAGTGGGGACTGAAGCTGATAGGGATTGGGTGCCCTGTAGGCAAGCCCTGCAATGATGGGTCACTCCCTCATTGCAGCGGATGATGCTGCAATGATGAGGTGGCCCCTGATTGCAGCAGCTAAAATGTTTCAAGGTGGTAGCATGCTGGCTGAACTGGTGTCAGCCACAGCATGCCACCCCATTAGGGAACGCAGCCCAAGCCTACAAAAGCAGTGGGGGCATTGGCCACAACAGTGCCATGCCTCCACAGCCTGCTTCTGCAGCAAACTGCTGCAACATTTTTCTTGTGCATGCACGCAATCAACATAAAAAGGAGGGGGTTATGTTTTATGTAAGAGCAGACATGAATGCAACACTTTCCCAGTTAACTATACAAACACAACTGGTCTTGCTTGCAGTTTCTCAACCAGGTGTCATGTCTGACGGAATCGGTATGGCGGATGAGAATACTGTGGTGGATGGGAATACAGTCACTGCTGTGTTCCTTACACAGAAGCATGGGAAACTATAAGACTGATGAGCAGAGTATGTTGCAGTGGATCTGGCAGTGTAGCCTAGATGTTAGAGCAATGAGCTGTGAATGCGCTGGGTGTATCTAGCTGACTGGGGTTTGATTCTTAGAACCTCCACTTTCATACTCATCCCTGTATACATTTTTATGTTTGCTTGCACGCATGTTCAAGAAACATAGTGCCATCATCCAAGTTTTCGGAGGTGTGTCACCCCTTCTTCCAATTCAGTCAGTGTGTTGGCAGGCGCGGCCCTGTCTGCCAATGCATGCTGGAGCTGTCTATGACAAGCTCCAAAATGCAGTGGCATACAGTTGAAAGGGGGAGCTACACTTCAGTGAGCAGCAATAAGATATCCCTACTCATGCGCAGCTCCCTATACACACACACACACACACACACACACACACGCACATACACGCTTGCACGCATACTGCCTGCTGCCCCCCTCACGCCCACACTGCACGGCCGACGGGGGTGCCCAATCCCCTGTCGGCTCCACACCCCCCCAAAGCATCCAGGTGCCACGCTGGGAGCCCACCCCAGCATGGAAAAATGATGTAATGGCCAACGGGGGTGCCCAATCCCCATCGGCTTCACCATCTCCCCGAGTACAGGGTGCCACGCTGAGAGCCCACCCCAGCAT
Source organism: Neoceratodus forsteri (assembly GCA_016271365.2). Lineage (NCBI taxonomy): Eukaryota > Metazoa > Chordata > Ceratodontiformes > Ceratodontidae > Neoceratodus > Neoceratodus forsteri. Next base: position 301,778,579 of record JADMNL010000023.1, on the reverse strand, counting down.
GGCAACAGATGCCATGGCTGATGGGGGTGCCCAATCCCCCGTCAGCTCCGCCCCCAGCTGTCCTTGTGCCATGCTGGGAGCCCATAGCATGGCAAACGTCCCGTGTAGTCTGAATAAAAAAAAAAACACCTGTAAAGAAAAAACTGTCCCACTTAGTCTCCCTGACCCCTCCCACAACCTGCACCCACCCACTGCGCACCCCACCTCCCCACACCCCCCTCACCCCATACTTACCTCCGGAGCTCGGGCGCACGATCTTCGTGGACCGGGAACACGTCTGCACTCTTCAAAGCTGACCGCGAACTGAGGAAATGCCGTAAGCTGTATAATGGGATAGATAGGGTTTTCAACTTTATTGCATATCTCAGGCATTTTTAGGAATTTTGGCACCACATTTTCAACATGGGGTTTTTGGGACCCCTCCACATGAATTCTTGCACTGTCATGGCATTACTCGGGCCCGAAGGGTGATTTCGCAGCCACTGTTCAAATCACCTTTCTGGAATGATTAATGAAATGACACTGCCAGTGTTCATAGGTGGGCTCCCAAAGACTATTTTGAAAATTTGGTGAAAAATTCTAAAAATGACTTTTGTTCGACAGCGCTGCGTTGGGCGCAGTTCCTATGCACGCCGTAAGTTTGCAAATGTTCAATATTTGCACTCCAGATTTTCAACATTGCCATTTTACCACACCTTCTTATGAGCAGTACAGCTGTCATTTTCACATCTCACCCAAAACGTGTTTCCACCCATGTAGCACAATGGCACAGTGGTGTGCAAAATCAATGTATGGGACACAGTAAGAAAATCACAGTGACACTGTTCATGAGCAGAGGTCTTAAAATGGCTATGTTGAAAAAATTTAATAAATCAAAAATGACTGTTTTACGGGTGTGCGTTGTACAGTTCCTACGCACGCCCGTAAGTTCGCAAATGTTCAATATTTTCATTCCAGATTTTCAACATTGCCATTTTACCACACCTCCTTATGAGCAGTACAGTTGTCATTTTTCACATCTTGGCCACAATGTGTTTCCACCCATGGAGCGTACAATGGCGCAGTCAATGTGCGAAGTCAATGTATGGGACACATTAAGAAAATCACAGAGACACTGTTCATGAGCAGAGGTCTTAAAATGGCTATGTTGAAAATTTGGTGAAAAAATTCCTAAAAATGACTGTTTTACGAGCGTCATAGTTGTGCGTTCTATGCATGCCGTAAGTTGCAATTAATATTTTCACTCCAGATTTTCAACATTGCCATTTTATTACACTTCCTATGAACAGTACAGCTGCCATTTCAATATGTCATCTAAATGTGTTTTCGAGACATGTAGCTTAATAATGGTGCTGTTGGTGTGCGTAAGCAATGTTTGGGACAGATTAAGAAAATCACAGTTACACTGTTCATGAGCAGAGGTCTTAAAATGGCTATGGAGAACCAGGGATAATGGACAACCAAGGAAGGGGCTGGAGTAGAACAGTGAAACAGTCTAGGGAGGTCAAATCATGGAAAGCCATGTGTGCAAATGCCAGGAGCCTAAGCAACAAGATGGAAGATCTGGAGGCTGTCATGGTGCAATCAGACCTGGACATTGTGGCCATCACTGAAACCTGGTGTAATGATAACCACGACTGGGAGATGGCCATACCTGGCTACAACTTATTCAGAAGAGACAGAGCAGGCAGGAAGGGAGGAGGAGTGGCACTGTATGTGAAAAATGACATAAGGGCCACAGAGATCCAGGAGGAACAAAATGGGGGAGAGATACTGTGGGTTAAGCTGGAAAGGAAAATGGGGACAGCCATCCACACAGGAGTGGTCTATATACCACCAGCCCAGGAGGAAGAAACAGATAGGGAGCTGATGCTAGCCATCCAAAGGATGGCAGACAAATGTGAGGTAGTACTGGTTGGAGACTTCAATATTCCAGACGTGGACTGGAGCATCCCAGCAGCAGCATCAACTAGGAGCAGATTTATCCTGGACTCCTTCAGGTGCCTCTCAAGCAACTGGTCATGGAACCAACTCGGCAGAAGGCAATACTGGACCTTGTGCTCCAAACAGGGACAATGTGATGGGGTAACAGTGGGGAGCACCTGGGGAACAGTGACTACCAGTCATTGTGGTTTGAAATCACAGAAAGAGCAGAACCAAACCACACAAAAACACGATCCTGGATTTTAGGGGGCAGACTTTGGGAAATGGGAGATACTTGAAAGAGGCATTAAGGGAATGGGACAGGAATCAGGGTAAGGAACAGTGGGCAGTATTTAAAATGGGGATTACAAGAACAACAGAATTATGCATTAAGCAGGTTAGCAAAAGGAAAAGGAAGAGGAGACAATTATGGTTTTCAAAAGAGGTAGCAAAGAAAGTGAAAGCCAAAAAGATTGCATTCAGGCAATACAAAAAGACACAGGCAGAAGGGGGTAGGGAGAAGTACCAGGAGAAGCAAAGGGAGGCAGGGAGGTCAGTAAGGAAGCCAAAGCTCAGACAGAAGAACACATTGCAAAATCAGTGGGTAGAGGACAAAACCTTTACAGGTACATAAGTGAAAAAAGAAAGACAAAGGGAGAGATAGTGAGACTGAAGGGGAGGATGGGCCATGAGGATGACAACAGTAAAGCTGACATATTGAACAGGTATTTCTGCTCAGTCTTTACTGAGAAGAGGAGGTAATGGGTCTGAAGGAGTACAAGGGTGAGAATGGTGCAGAAATGGACACAAGTCCCTTTACATGAGAAAGGGTCCTGAAGGAACTGGAAGTAATAAGAGTTGATAAAGCAATGGGGCCAGATGGGGTGCACCCCAGGGTCCTTAAAGAACTAAAAGGTGGTGGCTGAACCTCTGGCTATCCTGTTTAGCCGATCACTGGAAACAGGGGAGGTACCCAAAGACTGGAGGACAGCAGATGTAGTCCCTTTATACAAAAGCGGGAACAAAGAGGAAGCAGGGAACTACAGACCAGTCAGCCTCACCTCGGTAGTGGGAAGATCATGGAAGCACTAATGAAGGAGAGATTGGTGGAACATCTGGTTGTCAATGGACTACAGGACCCAAGGCAGCATGGTTTCACCAGGGGGAGGTCATGTCAGACCAACCTCGTTGAATTTTTTGACTGGGTGACTAGGGAGGTGGATCAGGGGAGGGCAGTGGACATGGCCTATCTGGACTTCAGCAAGGCCTTTGACACTGTGCCACATAGAAGACTATTACACAAACTGGGGAATATGGGTGTGGGCAGGACAGTAGTGTGGTGCGTAGGTAACTGGCTGGGTGGCAGGACACAGAGGGTGGTGGTAAATGGCTGTCACTCCACAGAAGGAAGAGTGACCAGTGTGGTACCACAGGGATCAGTGCTGGGACTGGTCCTATTCAACATCTTCATCAGTGACATTGCACAGGACCTAGAAGGCAGAATTTCACTGTTCGCTGATGACACAAAGCTCTGTAACAGAGTAGACACACCAGACGGTGTAGACAGAATGAGAAGGGACCTGCAGAAACTTGAAGAATGGTCAGGGGTTTGACAGTTGAAATTCAATGCAAAGAAGTGCAAGATAATGCATATGGGGCACAAAAACCCTGGCACAATATATCAGTTGGGGGTGAGGATATAGCATGCACCAAGCAGGAAAGGGATCTTGGGGTTATCATCTCTGATGACCTCAAGGTAGGGAAACAGTGTGACAAGGCAGCAGGTAAAGCAAATAGGATGCTGGGATGTATAGGCAGGGGCATCACCAGCAGGAAAAGGGAGGTCATAATTCCGCTATGCAAGATACTAGTGAGGCCCCACCTGGAGTACAGTGTACAGTTCTGGAGACCATACCTACGTAAGGACATTGACAGGGTAGAGAAGGTTCAGAGGAGGGCAACAAAGATGGTGCATGGATTGCATCACAAGTCCTATGAAAACAGGTTGAAGGAACTGAACATGTACTCCCTGGAGGAGAGGAGGGAGAGAGGGGATATGATAGAGACATACAAGTATCTCACAGGGAGGAACAGGGTGCAGGAATACACTATTTTTAAGTGAAAAAGATGTTCCAGGACTAGAGGGCATGGGATGAAGTTGGAGGGAGGACGATTCAGAGGAAACATGAGGAAGAATTTCTTCACAGAATGGGTGGTGGACAAGTGGAACACCCTGCCAGAGGAAGTGGTGGAGGCTGAAACAATCACGGGATTTAAGAATGCATGGGATAGACATAAAGGAATTCTGGAGGTCAGGGGTAAGGGGCAACAGACTTCTAGGAAAACATAAACTGAACTTACAAGCTCAAATGGGCAGACTGGGTGGGCCATAGGCCTTTATCTGCCGACACTGTCTATGTATCTATGTATCTATGGTGACAAAAGTCCATAAAATGACTGTGTTACGAGTGAGCATTGCGCAGTTTTCACACACCCTCGTAAGTTCATGACTTTGTAATATTTTCAGTCCAGATTTTCACCAGTGGCATTTTTCCATACTTCCTTATGAACTGTACAGCTGTCATTTTTCACAACATGGCCGAAGTGTGTTTTCACACTTTCAGTGCAGAAATGCATGGTCACTGTGGGAAATCATGGTTCGGGACAGATAAAGAAAATCACGGTGACACTGTTCATGATCGGAGGCACCAAAATGCCTGAGTTGACAATCTGCTGTAAAAAATCCCCAACCTAATTATATTACGGGTGTGCATTGCACAGTTTCTATGCATGCTCATCACTTCACCATTTTTTTAAATATTTTTACTGCAGATTTGCAACATTGCCATTTTTTACACCTCCCCATGAACAGTACAGCTGTCATTTTTTACATCCTGTTCGGAATGTTTTTGCACCTGTGGTGCTAAATGCCGTAGTCACTGTGCATAAGCAGCTTTCGGCTAACAAACTGATATTCCCCCTGTTCATGAGGTGGGGTCACAAAAAAACACGTTGAAAATTTGGAGTGAAAATACCAACGAATGCCTAAGGTATTAGGGTTTCCAACCATAATGCCCAACCCTGTAGAGAATGACAGGCATCAGGGGTGTGACTTGGGATTCTTGCCTGTAATGCTTATACCATTCCACACCCTGCAGCCAGTGAGAGGCATCGAGGTATGCCTTGGACTCTTCGGCCCCAAAGTTCACCCCATTCTCCTATATCGCACCCATCTCACCATATTTCCTAATGGAATGGGGTGCGCATAAGGGCCAAAGACCCCAAGGAACGCCGTGGCACTTGTCAGTGTCTGCAGGGTGGGGTGTTGTGAAATGGCGTGGCCGTTATGCCTGACAACCCAAAGGCACACCCCAATGCCTGTCACTCTCTGCAGGGTGGTGGTAGGGTTGGCTTCAGTTCAATACTTCACTGCCATTCCTATTACGCAGCTCTGTAACTTCTACACTACCACTGCCAATGCCAGCAAACAAACATTCGGCATTGACGAATGCTTGTTTCTTTGTATGTTTGTGACTGGTGGAGTAACTACATGTATTTTATGGGGGGTGTGGAGGGTGTGTCTTTGCCCAAAGTGGCTCTCGCACTACATGATGCCATACAGTTTCCTGTCCACCATGACACCTGGGTTAGAAACTGTAAATGCTCCTACAGCTGCTTGCAAATGTTTAATTCTTCAACTTAAAACTAGTCCAAAAACCTGTATATATGTTGTATCTATAGTCCTCCTGGCACAGGTGTTAAGGGCCTTAGGGATCTGACTCACATATAGTTGGGTGAGATTATTTGCCTCAGTTGATTTTTTTTTTGCACCTCCCCATTCCTTCCTGACTGGTCTCTCCTTCAGGTAACCTTGGTGCACCCTGCAGTCTCCCCCCCCACCACCACCAACCACCATCCCTTACTGCAGCCCCTTGGGAACCCAACATATCCCTTTGTTGGATGGGTCCTCCCCTTCTGGGGAGAAAGTACCAGTAGGTGCATCCAGTTGATTGACCCAGGTGCTGCTGGGGTCAGTCCAGGCTATCCAAGGCTTCGTGGCAGCAGGGGACCAGTGACCATCATCTGATTGATCAGAGGCATGTTCACTAGTTTTCTTTTGGAGCGTGACATGCCATAAGATCAAGAGGCGTAAGCAGATGTCCATCATGCTCCCTCCCGCAGCAATGCTCAATGTGCTGCCATGCCCCCAGCCTCTGCCAGGAGCCGATAAACACTGGGCCACATACCCCCCTCCCTCCCATGAGAAGGCAAGCAGTAATCTCCCCCCAACTGGACCTCTGACACCCAGTCCATTCCCGAACCTAGGTCATCGGTGTTGCAGGCAAAAATCCAACCACTGTGCTGGGGACCAGACTACCCCACTTGATTTTAATTTTGATTGGGAATCAAATTCAGCAAATTTAGTGTATATCCTGGAAGATGGAAGCCTAAAACAGATTTTGGATGTTCCTACAAGAATGAATAACAAATCACAAAAACATTCCTTGCTAGATTAGATTTTCATACACCACACTAGCAGAATTAATACATTTAGTGCTTTATCTGATAGTATAAGTGATCATGCTTTAATGTTTTGTCACTGGCATAATCATATAATAGAGAATCATGACCCAGTAATTTATAGTTTTCTGACTGTTCTAAATTGATTCCATCTGATTTTATTGCAAACTTATACAATGTGTACTGCTCTTTCTTGAATGAAGTCCCTGACATGAATTTTGCACTTGACTTTTTTAGTTCAGAATTCTTGAAGATGGTACAGAAACATGTTTTTTAACCAGGAAATGTTTTAAGGGCAGCAACAGTGGCTGAATAGGGAACTTTTTAAACTCATTAAGCTAAAAGAAAATACTTGGTCAGGTTCAAAGCTTCTGGTTCCTTGTAGGACTGGATGACCTATAGGCATTATCCCAATATTTTTAAAATTTATCCATACAGCAAAAAGTACATTTTTTAAAGACCAACAAATGGAAAATATAGCAGATCCCAAAACATTTGGGGGTTGTTTAAAAAATCCTCCCTGTTCTTCTGAAGTAAAAATAAACTTGAGTATTGATTTGGATGGCCAGGTTCATATAGACTGTCACAAAATATCCAATATTTTTAACAATTATTTTTGCAATGTTAGTAAACATAGATTGGACATTGATTGTCAAAGTGGTCCTAAGTCCGATGTGTTTGAAACCACTTCTTGTTCTTGACCTAAATTTTACATTAGAGGGGTTACAAATTCTCAAGTTCTTAAATTACTGACATCTGAAAACTGATAAATCAGCTGGCACAGACAATCTTACTCCTAAATTTCTGAAATCAGCAGCTTCAGCTATTGATCATCCAGTATCAAAAATATTCAATTTATTCTTTAATTCACAACATATATCAGATTTATGGAAACTGGCCTGTGTGGTCCTATTGCATAAAAAGAGTTCTGCTTTGGTTGTTGATAAATCACTCTATATCTATTTTATCTATGCTTTCCAAGGTACAGGAAATGGCTCTTCAGGCACAGTTGATGGGTTATTTTGAACAGCATGGTTTTCTGTGCAATGAACATGGTTTTCATAAGGGCTATGGAACAAACACTGCTTTGGTCAGGTTCACAAACACTGTATATGGAATAAAGATGGACGAACAAGCAGTGACCAAGTTCTGATTCCTACTCTGATTTTTTTCCCAAAGGTTCTGATTTACTCTTTTACTGTGATGAACTGTAAACTTAACAAGGTGGTCTCTCCCCCCCACCCGATCACCGTCCTACATAATGTAACAATTCCTGGTCTGAGTGGTCCCCCATCCCAGCCCCTAGAAATTAGGGCTACTATTCACTGGAGTCTAGCAGACTACCTCCCCATCCCTGTTCCCCTGTAATAGAATAATGTACTAGTCCATTCCCTGGTGTCTAGTGGACCCCCTACATCACCCCCAAAGTTAGTAGTGCCCCACCATCCCATTCCCCCTACTCCAACTTTGAGCTAATGACTGGAACAGCCCTCTGCTCTCTACCACAGCTGGCCACCAACTGAGCTATCAATGAATGAGCATGTATTTTCAAGCATGTGCTCATTCATTGACAGTTCAGTCAGCAACTGGCCATGATGGAAAGTGGAGGGCTGTGCTGGGCACTGACCTGGGGTTGGGTTGAGGGGGAGCAGGGTGCTGAGGCACTACATGCCAAGGAGGGGGGTGGAGGGTCTGCTAGACACAAGGGAATGACTAGTACCTCATTCTATTGCAGGGGAACAGATGGGTGGGTGGGGTCTGCTAGACACCAGGGAATGGTATATACTTAGAGGGGATTAAGATGAGGGGAACCACTGGACACTGGGGAAACGTGTTACATTATGTCAGGCAGGTGATTGGGTGGGGGAGGACCACTGGACACCATGGAATACTCTATAGATAACATGGGAATGGGTATAGGTGGGGGGAGGAGTGACCACTATACACCAGGGAATACTCTACAGATAAAATGGGCATGGGTGCTGGTGGGGAGAGGGACTGATAGATGTCAGGGAAAGATAATGTAATTTGACTAATGCCTCTTTTTCTTTAACTGCCAGATTATAGTACCTTAGAATTGATATACAGTATGTATGCAGTCAAACACAGAACAGTGGTAAAGTGCTAGACTGAACTGGACCACACTTCCAAACTGGGCCAACTTGGTAACCCGGGATGAGCCATTAAAGACTTGGTCAGAGCCAAGTTGCCCCAATTTGGGGAGGTTCGGATGTGTAGCAGAGCCAATTCACCCATCCCTCATATGGAGCATTAGATGCTGGTATGATGACAGGTGCAGTGTTCATGGTCCTAACTAAGACATTTGGTATGTCTTCCTGGAATTGGGTTTTGGATTATTTACAAAATAGAACACAAGTTATAAAACTGAGTTTTGTTTTCTCAGGTCAATTGATAATTCTCTGTTGTGTACTGCAGGGATCTATTTTACAGTCTTTACTTTTTACATTGTTTAATAATGTTCCTAGGGTTTGCTCCTCTGCAGATGTTTTATTATATGCAGATGACACTGTCCTTTAAGTTCATTCAAAAAAATTGATGAACTTAACACTAATCTTTAAAATGAATTTTAGGATTTTCATGCATGGTTCATGATAAACAAACTGGTAATTAAAACTTCAAAAACACAAGCCATGTTGTTCAGTACAGCTCCAAACCTTAACACATTTTTGAAACAATCCTTGATTAATACTATAAATGCAAATCCACTTAAAACAGTTGATGTGTTTAAGTACCTTGGTGTTCATCTTGATTCAAGACTGATATTTAGTCCACATATTAAGAATATGACTACTTGAGTCCAACAAAAATGTAGTCAATTATATTGTTTTACAAAATATCTTATTTAAGAATCTCATTTGAAAATTGCAACCATGATTTATTATCTAATATGGACTGTGGTTCAACAGTAGTTGATGTTGCTTTAAAAAAATTTGTATAGAAAGAGAACTCTGTATTATAAGATAGCTAAATTTGTCATGCTTGCTGGTAATTAGAGCTAAGCAAAATTATAAAATTCTGAATTCACACAATTTTCATGAAATTCAACCAAATTCTGCAAAGTTTTGCCAAGATTGTTGGAATTTTCTAAAATTCTGTAATTGTCTATAACTCAGTCAATATTGCAGCTAATGGTGTGACATTTGACATGTTTCTAGGTATGGACCTTAAATGCATGTCAAGTGTCATAATATTTGGATAAACGGTGGAGAAGTTATAGGGGATCAAAGTCTGGCAGTTTAATATTTATGTGAAATTTCTGAAAATATTTGCTTACAACTTAGCCATCTTTGAAGCTAGATAATAGAAAACTTAGATGCATATTTTCTTGGAAGAGTCATAGAAACTGTTAAATAGAGAAGTACTGGTTATCTAAATTGCAAGTTTTAGCCATGACCTGCCTCCCAACATGACTTCCCAGGCTCACTTCTGAACGCTGGTCACCAGCATGGCAGTCTGACTCTCTAATGCTGGGCCATGGGGTTGCTTTAAAGCTTAATGTTTAGGGACAATGAACCTAACAACATTGGTGATATTCCATTCTCTAGCTTTAAACTTATAAGGACTTAAAATTCAGCAGTTTATGTAATTGCGAAATGTAATTTTAAAATTTCTGAAGGTTTGGAGGTGTATACCTAAGTCATCTTTAGAGCTAGATATCTGAAAATTGGCACACACATGAAGAGACACAGCTAAAGTCGCCATAGGAAATGTGGTGCAATTTGGACAAACACTTTTAGTTTAAATAGTTGATAGCTGTAATTTTAAAATTTCCAAATGTTTACAGCCTTATAACTCAAACATCCTTAAAGCTATCGATTTTAAGCCTGTTACATCTCTGTATGGGTATTGTCATAGTCGTAATGACATCTATGTTGCAATTTGGACAAATACTTTTAAAATTAGATAAAAACAACTCAAATCACAATTTTGGCAAAATTTCACAAACTTTTCTTGGAAGCGAAAGCAGCATTTCACCAGAAATCCACTGGTGGATGATAAATTTTGCCCAGCCCTACTGGTACTATAACTAACCATTTTAAAATACTACTAAATTAACCTGGCTTTTGTTCAAATATAAGTCACAATTATCATTGGCAAACTTTACCTTCAGAATTTTATATGAAAGGGCAACTTCTTGTTTGGCAAATTGATTCAAGGATCTACACATTAATTTTAATTCTCATTCAAAATCAATGATTTGCTGTACAGTATGTCATTCGCATTAAAACTACCTTGGGTCAAAATTCCTTTAGTTATGGGGCATCTTGTTTATGGAATATTGTATCAGTTTTAATGAGATCTTCACATGTTGTTTTCAATACTGTACTGAAAGAACATTTTTGAAATATAAGTGTTTATAAATGCTATGATTGAAATCATATCCAGTATTGTATTATATACAATGTTTTTACTCGTATTTATTTATTTATTTATCTAGGTCTGAAAGCTTATTTCCTAGACTTCTTTCATTCATACACACATGGCCTTCCAGATTTTGTTATCACTCAGCTTGTTTCCCCTCTTTTTTTCCTTTTTGCCTTCCCCTTCCTTCCTTCCTCTCTTTTTACTGCGTCCAGTTCCCATTCCAATTCATTTCTATTGAGGAGAGGACCCAGAAGACTGGAGAAGGGCTCATGTGACTGGAGAAGGGCTCATGTGATCCCACTCCACAAGAGTGGTAGCAAGGAGGAGGCAGGGAACTACAGACCAGTCAGTCTTACCTCAGTAGTGGGCAAGATTATGGAGGCACTCCTTAAGGAAAGGACAGTGCAAAACCTGGAATCCATATGAGCACAGGATCCAAGACAGCATGGGTTTACAAGAGGAAAGTCCTGTCAAACTAATCTCATAGATTTCTTTGACTGGGTAACCAGAGTGGTGGACCAAGGGGAAGCAGTTAATGTTGCCTACCTTGACTTCAGCAAAGCTTTCGATACTGTTCCACATAGAAGATTGATATATTGATTAATAAGCTGGGTAGGCTCGGGGTGGGTCAGAAGTTGGTCAGCTGGGTGGCAAACTGGTTGACAGGTAGAAAACAGAGAGTGGTGGTAAATGGTATACAGTCAGAAGAGATGCAAGTCACAAGTGGGGTACCTCAGGGATCAGTCCTGGGGCCAGTCCTCTTCAGTATCTTCATCAGTGACATTGCAGATGGACTGGAGGGTAAGGTTTGTTTGTGTTGTATATGCATTTTGTCCCCCATGTGTAACCATCTCTTGTACATTGGTACCTGGGCTGTGTCTGAAAAAAGTACTTTTGGCACTAGTGCACCTATCCGACAAACAAAATAAAACTAAATTAAATTAACTCCCTGACTGATATCCAAGTGGCAGATCAAAAACTGTCTATACAGTGCTAACCAGGAGAGATTTTTCTGAGACTGGTTTCCCTTGTGTGTAATTGAATATATGTCAATAAAGAGGGACTACTGCATAAACTACCTTTGTGATGTGATCATTTCTGTAAAAATGGAGGTCTAAGCTGAGCTGTCCCCATGGTTGTGGACATGTGTATAGACTGAGTGACTGATATGCATGTGTCCCCTTGGTGAGCTTACCACTGTACCCCCAGATACAGATGGTCTCTCTGGACTATACCCAGCCCCTACTAACTCCAAGAGAGGTGTATCAAATGGAGCCATCCTCAGCTGAAAGAGACAGTACTGCAGCAGTTGAGTGGGTTGCATGTTATGCAAACCACGGAGAGGTTGCAGAAAATATTCCAAGTTGGTATCAAACCATAAGTGCTGAAAATGAGCTCTAGCTTAGGTATTGCTAATGTCTAAAGCTCTCCAAAACCCACAACAACTTCTCATAAGAATGTTGCTGCAGTCTAGGACCACAGTAGTGCTCCCATGATGAGAAAGAAGGTGGGGAAGGAAAACTTAGTACTACCCTTAATGCATCCGAGAAACACCACAAGAAAAGAACCAACAAAAAGTACTGTATAATGTAAGTATATGTTTCATTTAATACAATGGCAGCAGATTATTTTTGGTGCAATAACTAGCCCTATCTTTTATTTGGAAACGTAGGAACACAGAAACAGAATCTGTTAGCAGATAAGGACCACTTGGCCCATCTAGTCTACCTAATTTTCCCTACCTACAATCACCACAGACCCTACTTGATCAGCACGGGGTCAATATGTCATGGTCAAAAACAGTGTGGCAAAATACCATGCTGTCAATATAGCAAGAACATCTATAGCGCTCATAATAATAGCAAAAAACACACAAAAAAAATTGCTTTTTGGGGGGGGGGGCTCTACCCCCACACCACCCATTATGGGGAGCTGTGCCTCCTGAACTCCACACATTAAAATAACCACCTCCGGGGAGTGGGAGAGGCAACTCACAGGTAATCAGAGACCAGAACTCAAAATCTGGTCTACGGACTCTCCACTGTCCTCCATTGCCAGTGGCTCTACTCTCTGAGCCATGGCAGCTACTCAGATGACTGCCACCCAGCAAAGGTCTTATCCTCTGCATCACTGCCTCCTCGCCAACAGCTACAGGGGTAGCACTAACGCTCTTTCACCATTTTTTCCATGCAGTATTTTGTCCCCTGTAGCTGTTTTATAGCATGCTTTATATGACATGTGGTTTTGCCTGCAACATTATGTAGTCGCTATATTTTTTTTTCAACTTTCTTTCCATTCAGTCATGGCACCCTGGATCATCTATCAGGCAACCTAGTCCTTTTCTGCCCAGCCTGAAGCCTCCCCGATCTGAACCTCCTCTCTCCTCCCCTCCCTGAAGCCAGTACCCCTGGTTTAACCTGCCTGGGGTGAGTTGCCCTCTCCTCTTGGGCATGCTTAGGAGTCAGACTCTGGCTTGGGTATGGCTGGGGATCGGAGGACCTGGAAGGTCAGTCGGGGAAGGCCCGGTGGAGGACATGGTGGACCGGTGCTGTCGCCTAACCAGAGCACTGTTGTTTTCCGTGTTCTTGCGAGCTTTACCCACTCCCTCCCTGCGTGGTGCACAATGATGCACTGGTGCACGGCAACCCTGCCAACATTGACCACACTGATTATGTGCATGTCTGGCTGCTGTCTTGCCTCCGGTCTCCACAGGGGGTCACCAGCACACCGAGACAACCCTCCCATACTACCCAGGGAGGAGAGCACCATGTGGGCACTCATCCTCAACCCTCCTTCTGCTCGAATTTCTCGTGACCCGAGTACGCCCCGAACCCGGGTCATCAGCATGGTGCGAGGTGTGGCATCCAGCACCTCAACCCTCAGTACCACCAAGCCATGTAGTCACTATAGTGACCTGGTACCTTTAGCTACAGCTCTTACTCCCTCTCCCCTTCCTTTCCACTAAGACTTCCTTATGCCTATCCCATGCATTCTTGAACCCCATCACTGTTTTCACCCCCCACCACCTCCACTGGTGGATGGTTCCAGGAATCCACCACTCTTTCTGTGAAGAAATACTGTCTCACAACTGACCTAAATCTATCCCCAGCTTCATAGCATGCCTCCTTGTTGTTGAGCACCTTTTTTATAAAAATACTTTTCTCCTGTACATTATGTACCTCCATGAGGTATTTGAAGGTGTTGTTCATATTCCCCTCTCCCTTCTCTCTTCCAGTGTATACATATTGAGTTCCCTTAGTCTTTTCTCATAGGGAGTTTGATGCAGAACCTTCACCATTTTAAATGCCCTCCTGTAAATCACCTCCCTTCTGTCTATGTCCTTCTGGATATGTGGGATTTTATTATCAATTGGCCCTAAGATTGACACAATTTGCACTGACTTGACAGCTGTGGCAAACTCTGGGTGTGTCAGTAACCTGTGCCATATTTTATAAAAGGGGGGAGTCCCTGCATCGAAGTGCCATAGGTTGCCACAGCCACAGGTTTGCAACAAACAGGTGGCACACCTGAGGTGTTTGACAGAGGCTCCCGACAAGCTCCCCCCAACGTGGGCAAACCTAGCTGAACCTCGAAGGTGGGGGGTTACAATGCCTGTAAAGAGAGGACCAGGAGCAGAAGGAGCAGTGAGAATGCCATAAGGATGATGGGGACACAGCGGCACTGTAAGGTTATTGAGGAGACACCCAGCAGAAGTGCCATTCAGTGAAGAGGATGGGCAGGCATGGACCATGACCCAGACCCCAGAGGGAAACAGGCCTGGCACTTGCCCCAGAGGACCTACAGACCCCTACATGTGATAGGTGGTAGTGACAGCAAGTTGTGGGGTGCAGGCAGTCGACAGGTACATTCCCTGGGCAACATGACAGTCCCCTGGTATACAGCCCCCCCTGTGTGGCAGAATGTGGATGCCTGACTACACTGCCGGGGTCTGAGGGTACCCTGGAGCAAGTGCTAGTCTATTTACCTTAGGGGTCCAGTTCTTGGTCCATCCAGTCCACCTACATCTTTCTGAGCTGATCGGCTCGGTATCATGGAGCATGGCACATCCGATAGGTGCCTCCTCAATAAGCTTACAGTGCCCCTATCTTCCCCTATGGCATCTCCACTGCTCCCTTTGCTTCGGTCTACTCTTTGCAGCCCCCCAAATAACTGCCCTGCCTGGCAGTGATGCAGGACCCTTAAACCATCCCCTGGCTTATCTGAAGGCAGACCCCTGTTGTGACAATGGCAAAGCTTTGAAAATTCCAAAAATGGGGATGGTGCAGCCCCATCATGGCATAACCACCTTTAAGACCTGGCTCATGACCACTTCTGTCACAAGCATGGTGCAGGGTGACTTTGATGCACAGCATCCAGATTTTGATGCAGCCTGCATTCAGAAATTAGGATTGCCACAAACTTTGATGCAAGATGCCACTTTGTGACACAGCCCTTTGGTGCAAGCACCTTGTGCCAAAGTCTTCCATCTTAAAATCAAGCCAGTGGTCTCCAGAATGGGACAGAGTAGTCTAGGTGGGGTCTTACTAGCAATTCATGGAGCGGCAATACCACCTCCTTCCTTCTGCTGGTGATACCACTCCTTATGCACCCCAGCACCCTACTAGCCATCCCAGCTGCCTTGTTGCATTGCCTGGCCACCTTTTAGATCATCATTGATGATTACTCCCAGAGCTGTCTCCTGCATGGTGGCCATCAAGAACAAGCCACCCATTTTGTGCTCCACCCCTGGGTTTCTGTGTCCTAAGTGCATTATTTTGTAATTTTTTGCACTGATAACCAGCTACTAAACCATTGAGCACTCCTTAGGTTTTCTCAGGTCTCTGCTTATCTTTTTCACACACACACACACACACACACGCACACACCCAGAGTTTGCAGATTTTGGTGCCATATGCAAAGAGGCAGATCTTCCCCTCCAACCTCTCTGCAGTGTCACTTAAAAACACATTGAAGAGGACTAGCTGCAGCATTGATCCCTGAAGCACCTCGCTGGTAACCCTTTCCTCCTCAGAGTAAACACCATCTGACACCACATTCTATCTCCTACTCCCTAACCAATTTCATACGCAGTTCACCACCTTTGGACCCATTCCTAAGCTACCCAACTTGCATACTAGTCTTCTATGTGAAATGGTGTCCAAAGCCTTTCTGAAATCTAGTAGACCATGTCCACTGCTCCCTCTGATCTAATCCCTTGGCCACCCAATAAAAGAAATCTATCAGATTTGTTTGACATGACCTTCCCCTTGTGAAGCCATGCTGCCTCAGGTCTTGTAACCCATTTGAGTCAAATTATTCCGCTATCCTTTCCATCAGCAGTGATTCCATTAACTTTTCCACCACTGATGTCAGGCTGACTGGTCTATAAATGCCAACCTCATCCCTGCTACCACTTTTGTGAAGTGGGACTACATTTACTCCTATTTCTAGTAAGCTGTTAAATAGGACTATCAGAAGTGCAGCCAATACCTCCCTGAGTTGCCTCAGTATCCTTAGATGCACCCCAGCTGGTCCCATTGCTTTGTTGGATTAGCAAGTCCCTTCAAGACTCTCTCCTCAAAAAAAAAAATAGTGTTTGCCTTCCTACAAATCTCCTAATACTTATTTGTGGCCCCTTCCCTACCTTTCTCTGTGTATACTAAAGAAATGTATTTGTTTAGGATGTTTGCTTTTTCTTGGCTTCCCTCTGCAAGGCTCTCCTTTTCCTTTTTAACCTTATAATCCCTCCCCTGGTTTTCCTTTTTTCACTTACATGCCTAAAAATACCTCATCCCCTTTCATTACTGCTTGAGCTGTTCTCTCTTCAGTGTGTACCTTTGCACGCCTTATTACTTCTTTTCCTGCTTCCTTTTGTCTCTTCTGATATACCTCCCTATCCTCCTCCCGCTGTATCTCCTTATACAATGGCATCCCCAGGATGAAATGCACATTTGATGCACTGTGCAGTATGCTGCAGCAGACCTACTGAATAAAGCAATGTAATTTCAATGGCAATTAGTCCCCTTTGTCATGCAGGAAACTCTGGCATTCACTTCATCCTGGCAATGTTACATTTTCCTGAATGACAAAGGGGACTGATTACCCGTGAAATTACATTGCTTTATTCAGTAGATTTTCTGCAGCATTCTGCAGAGTGCTGCAAAATGCTGCAGAATTGCGTTTCATCCTGGGGGACACCACTGTACCTTCTCAATGCTACCCTTTAGCCATTAACTTTTCAGCTACCTTTTTTTTGATAAGCATATCAGCCTTTTTCCTCTTGCTTTTGCTCACTTGCTTGATGCAGAAGTTTGTTTCCTTCATTATTCCCCTTTTTAACTTTGTCTACTGTTCCTCCACCCCATCCAGGTCATTTCACCCCAGGACCTCCCTGATGCTTTCACCTATCTTTATAAAATCTGCCCCCCTGAAGTCCAGTACTTTCACCATTGTGTGGTTCAATTTTGCAGCTGTTCTTATATTGAACCACACAGTGCAGTGATCACTGGTCCCCAGGTGGCCTCCCACTTTTGATGTCTGCAACACTGTCCCTATTAGTTAGTGCCAGGTCCAGTATTGCCCCATCATGAGTGGTTCACTGACTAGTTTCTTGAGGAATGCCTCCTGTAGGGACTCTAGGATGTCCCTGCATCTAGTTGAAGCTGCAGCTGCAAGGCTCCAGTCTACAACTGGCAGATTGAAGTCCTCCATCAGCAGCATTTCCCCTTTTTCTGCCATTTTGCCAATGGCTTCCAGCAGTACCTTATCTAAATCCTCCCCTTGTGCTGGAGGTCTGTAGATCATGCCAGTGTGAATACTGTCAGTTCTCCTTCTCCAGGGTGACACACAATACCTCTGTCTCCATGTATTCCCTGTATCTATGTTACTTTTATGCTTTCCCTCATATAAAGCACAACACCCCCTTTTTTCTTCCCAACCTGACCTTCCTGAACAGAGTATAGATTGGTATTGCCATGTTCCAGTCATGTTTTCCAGTACACTACGACTCAGTAATGGCCACAGTACCCAGGTTAGCCCCCACCACAATTGCCTCTAGGTCTGAAAGCTTATTTCCTAGACTTCTTGCATTCATACACACATGGCCTTCTTGATTTTGTTATCACTCAGCTTGTTTCCCCTCTTTTTTTCCTTTTTGCCTTTCCTTCCTTCCTTCCTTCCTTCCTTCCTTCCTTCCTTCCTTCCTTCCTTCCTCTCTTTTTACTGCTCCAGTTCCCATTCCAATTCATTTCTATTGAGGAGAGGACCCAGAAGACTGGAGAAGGGCTCATGTGACTGGAGAAGGGCTCATGTGATCCCACTCCACAAGAGTGGTAGCAGGGAGGAGGCAGGGAACTACAGACCAGTCAGTCTTACCTCAGTAGTGGGTAAGATTATGGAGGCACTCCTTAAGGAAAGGACAGTGCAAAACCTGGAATCCATATGAGCACAGGATCCAAGACAGCATGGGTTTACAAGAGGAAAGTCCTGTCAAACTAATCTCATAGATTTCTTTGACTGGGTAACCAGAGTGGTGGACCAAGGGGAAGCAGTTAATGTTGCCTACCTTGACTTCAGCAAAGCTTTCGATACTGTTCCACATAGAAGATTGATTAATAAGCTGGTAGGCTCGTGGTCAGAAGTTGGTCAGCTGGGTGGCAAACTGGTTGACAGGCAGAAAACAGAGAGTGGTGGTAAATGGTATACAGTCAGAAGAGATGCAAGTCACAAGTGGGGTACCTCAGGGATCAGTCCTGGGGCCAGTCCTCTTCAATATCTTCATCAGTGACATTGCAGATGGACTGGAGGGTAAGGTTTGTCTGTTTACAGATGACACCAAGATCTGCAACAAAGTAGATGATCCAGATGGGGTGGGCAGAATGAGAAGAGATCTGGATAAACTAGCAAAATGGTCGGAAGAGTGGCAACTGGGGTTTAATGCAAAGAAGTGCAAGATCATGCACATAGGGAAGAGAAATCTGAAGCCACCTATAGGCTGGCAGTTGTGGCAGTCACAAGGGAAGAAAGGTACTTGGGCATCATCATCACCAATGACCTGAAATCACCCAAGCAGACCTCTAAACAGTAGGCAAGGCTAGAGAGATGTTGGGGTGTATTAGTAGGGGTATCACAAGTCAGAAGAGGGAGGTAATAATCCAACTTTACAAGACACTGGTTAGGCCCCATCTGAAGTACTGCATGCAGTACTGGAGGCCACATCTTCACAAGGACATTAACCAAATTGAGGCAGTCCAGAGAAGGGCAACCAAAATGGTGCAGGGACTGCATCAGAAAACATATGAGGACAGATTAACGGAGCTCAGTATGTATTTATTTATTTATTGAACTGATTCAGCAGGGCGGCACACTCAGCAAAAAGATACTTATCTCCCAGTACGACCTGGGGGAAGGGTTACAAAGGGAGGATAACACGCAGGTTATCACAATAACAAATTAATGAGGTATACAGAGGAAAATGGAACAATTGATTGCTACATTGGTTAACAGTCAGCTAAAAGCGTATACCAGAGGCATACATACATACATACACACATACATACATAGAGTTCAGCTTGCTGCACCAGATTAACACTTGGGGCTAAATCTATGGAGGACAGAGAGAGAGAGAGAGACAGAGACAAGAGTATGCAAGTAAGTGCCATGGGTGGGTTTATAACTCAGCTTCCAATGTTTGAGTGGTGCCGCTGGTCAGGCAATGGGAATTTGGAGGGTCAATCAGAGTTATTGAGTGCAGGCACAGTTTACTGTGAGGTAGTTGGCCAGTGTGTTTGATAGGGAATGGGTGGAGGAAGAGTGGTGAATTTGAGGGAGGAGAGCATTCCAGAGTTTCGGGAATCAGTGCGAGAAGGCTGTCTGTCCAACTGAGGTCTTTTGTCTGTGGATATTTAGTAGAAGGGTATCAAGGGACCGGAGTGCATGATGGGGGGTGGAAGCCAACAACAGTGTGGAGGAGAGGTAGGAGGGGAAGGCACCAAGCCTGAATTTTGAGACAAATTTGGAGCAGTGCAGTTGTCGGATATTTTCAATAGATGGGAATGCGAGGGAGTGATAGAGGTCACAGTGATGGGAAAGGGGGGCATAGAGAGTGAAATGGTAGAAGGCATTGAAGAGGGGGTCTAGTTTAGATAAGGTAGATTTAGGTGCAGCACTGTAGACTATGTCACAGTAGTATAAGGAGGGAAGGATCATCTTCTGCATTAGTTCCTGCCTAACTGGAAAAGGGAGGCAAGAGCGGTTCCTGTACAGGGAACCTAGCCTGGGGTGCAGTTTTTTTATGATTGCATCGATGTGGTCAGAGCCATACCCCTAGATAGTGGAAAGAAGCAACGTCCTCCAGAGTTGTCCCATCCTGGGTGTGGAAGGATGGAAGGGGAGTCAGGATAGCCGCTGTCTCGTACCGAAGATCATGGTGACAGTTTTTTTGGCATTGAGAGAGAGCTGGTGCGAACTGAACCAAAGCTGAATTTTATTGAAATCGGACTGGAGATTGGATGCTACTTCTTCCAGGGAGGAGCCAGAGGTGAATAGGATGGTGTCATCCACATACATGTGTATAGATGTGGTTGTGCAGATTTGAGGCAGGTTGGTGAGGAAAATAGAGAACAGGATGGGGCTAAGTACCGACCCTTGGCGGACACCAGTAGTCACGGGGGGGGGAGTGGCATCTGCAATTCTTATTGAATGTGTTCTTCCTGAGAGGTAGGCACTGAACCAGTTAGTGGCTGAGATAGTGAGGCCTGCATCTGAGAGGCTTTTTTTTTCTGTAATTAACCATCTTTATTGTTTTACAAACATACCCAAGGTAACGGACAGACAATGGAAGGTAAAACTAAAAGCATAAGGCGTAGACATAAAATTTCTGTAAGTACATACAAATTGCCTTCAGAAGATAGTTAAACAAAAGGAGTAACCCAAGGTCCATCCCCCCCCTGCCCCCCACCCCAAAGGTTACGAGCAACAAGGAGCGAATATACACACATAGAACTTAAGATAATAAAATCTAGGCTTTCCAGGCCATAAGGAAAGCATCAAGAGGGCCCCAAAGAGAAGCATAGCGCCTGTGCTTGCCCCACATATATGCAATGTGCTTCTCAAGCTGTAAAGCTAAAGTACATTCTTGGTACCATTCTAACAAAGATGGAGATTTATCAGACAACCAATGCCTTAAAATTAGCAGTTTCATTACAGCTGAGATGAGGAAACATAGGCTTTCCAGATCCTAGAAGAGTCTCATGGAAAAAATATAACAAACAAATCTCCCATGCGGAACATATTGGTGAGAGCTGGCGACAGGGCCCAATAAGCCTGCAAATGGCACTCCAGGTGGTTCAGATAACCGGCAAGACCATAGCATGTGGTATAAAGTTCCCTCCTCTTTCTTGCATTTCCAGCATAAAGACGTGGAAGACACCCCACGGCTAAATAATTGAGAAGGAGTTAAATATAAATGATGCATAATATTGAAATGTATCATCCTCAACCTGTCTTGTTTGATAAATTTATACATAGCGGACCAAAGTTTATTCCAGAGATATGGGGTATCCTGAATATTCAGCACCCTTACCCAGTAGTAACAAACACCTGAGGGAAGCCTGTGATCCCATTGCTGAGTAGCTTATAACTTTAGAAACTGCATGCGGTTGGGCCGCAGCAGTTAATAAACATCCAAATTGACCGGTACATAACTAGCAGAGGTGTTGAATGAAAAACCGAGCTATCGCTTTGCTGAGCTGTAGCCACTAAAAATAATGATCAGGAATCCCATGGAGTCTCTTCAGCAGGTCAAAGGACATAGGCAGCCCTGCTCCCAGATATCCGATACGGAAAAATGGCTTATCTGGGGCCAGAAAGTAGTGGGTACCGCAGCACCCCCTACTTTGATTTGGGGGTTCTCGAAAATAGGCTGGTTGTCTGAAAGCCACCATTTGACTCCAAGATAACATTGTAGCTGAAAATATGCTTTCAAGGACCAGCCCATGGGATTGTTCATCGCTGTTTTAGAAATGATGGACTGGGGAACAAATAAGAGGGCACGTAAAGAGCTCTTCAATCTTTTAGCCAGGTCACGCTCGATGTCTAACCATAAGGGAGAATAGCCGGAGGGCCTATGTCCTTTGACCCATAAAGTTAGCTTAGAAATGTGTTGTGCTGTATAATATAAAAACAGAGAGAGGGCCATCAGTCCACCCTTGGATTTTGAGGCGGTCAATTTAATATAAGATCTATGTATTCTAGTCCCCTGCCACAAAAAGGAATTAAATATTTTCTGTAGATTGATAAACCATTTTTTGGGAATTAAGTTCCAAGCATCCCCAGAGGATACAATATTCTAGGGAGAATATTCATCTTAAGGAGATTTAGTCTGCCCCATAGAGATAAGGAGATCGAACGCCATCTGTTCAAATCTCCCGAAATAATTTGAACCAGAGTACCAGGTTGTCTTTAATCATCGAAGGTAGGCTTGTGCCAATGCTGATCCCCAAATATATAAGGGATTTAGCCTCCCAGCCAAGACAAAAGTCTGTAAATCTGCTTTATGACATTATGATTTAAAGGGAGAATTTTGGTCTTAGCACGATTTAATTTATAATAGGATACTTTGGAGAAGGCAGCTATTTCCTCCAAAGCGGCGGTATAGAGATTACCGGATTCTCAATGTGCAGTAACACATCATCAGCATAAGCTGAAAATGCATAGTTAAATTCCCTACCTGTACACCCTTTATAAGAGGATTCTGCTAATCTGTGCAAAAGGCTCCAGGTACAAATTCAATAGCAATGGGGACAAGGGCAACCTTGCTTTGTACCACACTCTAACTTAATAGGCGGTGATAATACCCCATTGCATTTCACTCGAGCAGAGGAAAAGAATACAAGATTTTAACCCATCTTAAGAAAAACGCCAGGCAGCCCAAATGTCGAGAGGGTGGTGAATAGAAATCCCAGGACACTCGGTCAAGGCCTTTTCCAGCCCAAAGAAAGGAGTACTGCTGGGGTTTTAGATTCCTGGCCTCTGCAATGAGGTGTAATAATTCTGAAGGTGATCCTGGGTAACCTCCCTCATAAAACCCACTTGCTCCCTGCTGACCAACGTGTCCATAACTTTAGATAGCCTGTTGGCCAGAACTTTAGCCAATATTTTAATATCTGTATTTAAGAGAGATATGGGGCGATAGCTATCCATGTTGTAAGGGTCCTTCCCCAACTTCAGAATTAGCGAGACAGTGGCCTCTTGGAAATTGGGGTCGAGATATCGTGATCAAACCAATATTGAAAAACGGCTAATAATATTGGAGATATGACAGGGCAAAATACCTTATAAAAATTGCTGGGGAACCCGTCAGGCCCAGGGGATTTGTCAGAGGGCATCTGCTGAATGGCTTGGCGGATCTCCAGAAATGATATTGGGGCACCTATCTCGACCGCATCGCCCGGTGATAACTTTGGGAGAGAGACTGAATTCAGATATGAGGTAATTTCTATCATTGAAGGTTTAGATACGGATCTTCTACATATAATCTCTGATAGTATGCCCCAAACTCACTAGACATTTCCTGTGGATCCGCAGACCTGTCCCCTGAGCAACGTGGACACCGGGATATGATGATCCGAGTCTAAATGCCGAATATGCATAGCAAGCAGTTTCCCAGCTTTCTCACCTATATCCAAATATTGAAGTCTAGCCGGAGTGCTAACTCAGCTTGCTGCATCACTAAACCGAGTGCTGGGCCTGCAACTGACGAGCTCTAACCCAGTCTGATTCAGATGAAGATCGGATAAAACACTCTCAATTTGCTTAATAGAAACTAGCAAGGCGCCTAACTTGCTCCTCTGAACACGTTTCCTCCTGGGAGCAATTTTAATTAACTCACCCTTAAGGCACACTTCATGGCAGCCCAAACCAGTCTCTCTGGTCTACTGAGTCCTGATTGTCCTCTAGAAATGCTTGATGAAATCCTTGAGATGCGTCAAAGAGGACTCATCTTTTAGAATTTGTCAGTTTAACCTCCATTGTGGGGAGCGTTTACCCCCTAAGGTAGGCCTATATGTCACACTAACTGGAGCATGGTCTGATATTACCCTGGCAGAAATCTCTGCCTGCATCACATCGGGTATCACCGCTGAACTTATCAAAATATAATCAATTCGTGAATGGGAGTTATGTACCGGTGAATAATAAGAGTATTGCCGCAACTCAGGATTAAGTGTGCGCCAGACATCCGCCAGGGCCACCTTACTGATGAAGTCCTTATGGCCTCTGTTCAGGAGATAAACCCGTCCTCGCAAGTCCTGACCTATCTAAATCATTCTGGAGTACAAATTCCAATCACCCCAATAAATGTGGGTTTATATATATCAGACACTACTAAGTGCAGTAGGTTCATGAAAAGGAGGGGAATCTCTGTAGGGCCATATATGGATCCTAATATAATCGGTTGTGATGCCAATTGTGCGTGCACAATTACATAGCGACCTTGGGGTCCCAACACTCATTTATCAGTTTAAAAGGGATATGCCTAGCAATAAGGATAGCCTACTCCACCCTTCTTCGCTGACTCACCGCCTCCATAAACCCGCGTAACCCACTTCTTCTGAAATAGTGAAGGTCACTTTTAAGTGTGTCTCTTGAAGGAAGACAATATG
Organism: Neoceratodus forsteri; assembly: GCA_016271365.2. NCBI lineage: Eukaryota > Metazoa > Chordata > Ceratodontiformes > Ceratodontidae > Neoceratodus > Neoceratodus forsteri. The sequence continues at coordinate 301,754,088 of JADMNL010000023.1, read as the reverse complement.
TGCTCCCAAATAGCGGAGGTGTTTTAGTACCACTTGCCTCTTGACCCTGTCCTTGGCTCCTTTAACATTCCAGCTGATGAGCTTATATGCAAGCCATTATAAACAAAACAGACATTAGGACAAGCTGAGTAAAATGTGCCCTGGTGAGTTAAGCCAGAGGTATCAATAACATGACTATAAACTCCTGATACCAGATATGTGTGTGTACTTCAATTAGCTCTTAACCTTGATAATCCCACCCCAACCCCTCAACAAAGCAGCCAATCCCCAAACCCCACCCTCCTAGTACCCAAAGAACACACTAACCGAAATCCCCCAGTCTAAAACCAAGACCTATCCCCAGTCCCAGAAGACTGCCTCCTAAAGAAAACCTGCCACATGATTAACTTCCAAACAACCCAATATGCCCTGACCCTCCGGAGCCCTCCCACCCACCAGGAAGAAGGAGAAAATAATTAATTACAAGATAGGCTCCAACATCATTCGTTCCAAGATGTAATAGCGCCAACAGACTACTAATCAATTGTCGCCTAAGTCTCAGATCAACTTAAAATAGGCCCTCTCCGGGTGAACTAAAAATTATCTATCAAGTTAATTAATAACTATATACACACTAAGATATGTAAATTAAAAAAAAAAGGGAGGGAGGGAAGAGGGGAGAGAGGGGGAAAAAAGTACATCCACTGGAAGTCCTGCTGAAAAGTCCGGAGTACATCCACCGGAAGTCTTGCTGAAAAGTCCGGATTGGCTGAAGATGCATGCTAAAAAAAAAAAGGGGGAACTTGTCCCAGGTGGAGATCAGTAGCTCTGTTCAGAAGGTCTACCATCAATGGTACGCCAAAAAATTAATGAGTCCCGGTCATAACAGACCGTTAGCTGCAGAAGCCATCTGGTCCAGTTTTATTCACACCATGAAGTAAGCTGCGTGCAGAGATAAACCACTCAAACCATTCCTTAGAGTCAGCCCAAACGTCGAAGCGGTCAGCGAAAATGAGGGAAGCCATATGCACCGAGAAGGTAACTCAAGACCCAAATGTAGGAGGAGAAAAAGGATTACAGTGATTGTCCCAATTGGAAAATTCAACGGTTTCATCGTGTAAGCAACCGCTAACCACCAGTAGGAGGCGCATGTCATTGAGAGGCTGAGAAATACTGGGATAATATAAGTGAGAGTTCCATGCAGACAGTCAGGAGATTTGCAAATGGACTATATAGACAACTCTATATCATCAAATAATATCTTGATGAACCCAGAAGTAAAGCCAATAAAGTTGAGATGCAGGGAAAATATCATCATTTAAAGAGATCTGGGAAGAGACGTTGCAGCTCCTGTTGAGCCTGAGAGTAAGAATCAAACGATAGCCACTTCTCTTCATGCTATACCATTAACACAGCAGGATACTTAACTTTATATGGCTTAGATGCCTCTACAAGCTTGGTAACAATCGGATGCAGCTCCTGCCTTCTCAGCCTAACGGAGTGTGGCAAATCCTGAATAATTCGAATTCTCTGTCCCTCCCATAGCAATTCTTTCATCTCTCTTGCCTTAGCGAGGACGTGTTGTTTATCCAAGAAGTTCAGGAATCTCATGATCAAGGGTCTGGCGGCTTCCCCTGGGCGGGCTGGGGGCGCAAAGCATGATGAGCTCTTTCTATTACATATTCACCGCCCCGTGGGAGCTCCCGCAACTTTACTGCAAAATTTCTGAAGAAAGGTGACCGGCATATTCCCTTCTTCTTTTTCAGGGATCCCAATCACAACAAGATTATTTCTTTGACTGCGTCCCTCTAGGTCTTCTAATTTCTCCTCCAACTTCTTTAATCTCCGCTAACCAGGACGAGTTCTTGTTTCATGCCGAGGTTTTGTTTTCCAGAGAGGTTAACTTACTTCCACATCCCCACCCTCCTAGAAAGAGTATCCACCAACTTTTTAATTAATTGCATGTCCTCCGCAATAGTCACCACGGAGGACTGAGAGGCCTCCATAATTTCAAGAAATCTGTTTCGATTAGCGGGAGCGTCCGAGTAGGTAACGGTAAGCTAGCAGCCTGTTGCCTGGCCTGCTTTATGGCCTTCTTTTCTGGGTTCAGGAGGTGAGTGCTTCGGCGGCGCCTTTTTCATATAGACCTCCATGTTGCGGGTCTAAAAAAGTGATTTCCCACACAGCGAGAACCCACACCGCCTGAAATAAAGGAAACTTGAATCCGACGGCGCTTTACAAGAGCCTAAATTAGATAGTGGGTGGCGGAGCTCCAGTAGTTTGCTGCCGACTCTCAGGCTGCCATCATGTGACCCCCATCTGAGAGGCTTTTTAACAACAAGGGGTGTAAGACAGTGTAGAATGCTTTAGAAAGGTTGACAAATATTGCCGAGGAAATCTGCCCACTATCCATACTGGAGAGGATGGTGTCAGTGAGTCTTAACAAGGAGGATGCAGCTGAGTGGCCCTTTCTGAACCCAGACTGAAATGGTGTGAAGAAGTTAGAGTCGGAGAGAAAGGAGGTAAGTTGGGTGAGCACCAGGTGTTCTTGTAGTTTAGCAAGGACTGGGAGGAGAGAGATAGGGTGGTAATTTGAAGTGGAGGAGGGGGAACCCCCTTTAGGGAGCGGAATGACAATGGCGTGTTTCCAGGCCTGGGGGACAGCAGCAGTGGAAAAGGAGAGGTTTAGGAGATTGGCAAGAGGAGTAGCTATGGCTGGCGCAGAGAGGTCTAGGAGTTTGGTGTCCAGCCCGTTGGGGTAGTTACCTTTAGATGGGTTTAGAGCCAGTAGGGCCTCGAGGGTTTCAGTTTATGTGATAGCTTGGAAGAAGAAGGGGCAAGGCCCTAGTGAGTTTGAGGCCCCTGCGGTGGGGTCGGTTGGAACAGGTGGAGGGCAGGGAGGAGAGGAGAGGAGAGTTGGGGCACATGAGGTGAAATATGTGTTGAACTCAGCAGCCACCACCCTTGGGTCAGAGAGGAGTGAGTTGTTTACATTTAGGAGCGGTGTGGGATTTGCAGCCAGAGGGGAGAAGAGGGAGTAGATGACCTACCAGAATTTGGATGGGCTATTTAAGTTTGACTGGAGGGAGGAGTTGAAGTACTCCGCTTTAGTGAGCCGAGTTGCTCTGGTGCACTTGTCATGCAGCATAAGGTATGTGGTGAAATCTTGTGGGAGGCGAGAAGATTTATGTGCTTGCCATGCTTTGTCACAGGCATGATGGCAGGCTATAATTTCTTGGGTAATCCAAAGCATGTGGTTACCGTGTACCCTTGAGTGATGCAATGGGGTATGCATATTCCAGATATTGAGGAATGTGTCTTGGAAGTGTATGAAGGCATCGTCTATGGAGCAGACTCTAGAGAGTGGAGTCCAGTTAGCAAGGGCTAGGTCTTCAAGCACGGTGGTGAGGTTGAGGGATTTATAGGACCGTTGGATTCAAAACCTTTGGGCATATGTGGGGTGGTGGATTTTTCTGACTAGGTATATAATGTGGTGAACACTCAGGGAGTCAGGGAGCAGACCAGCTTGGATAACCCAGTGAGGGTGGGTGGTGAGTGCCCAGTCTATTAGTGAGTGGTTCCCTGATGTGGGGTTTAGGCAGGTGAGCTCGGTGATGGATTTTGACAGGTTTAGTGCTGAAATGTCAGTACAGGTTTTGCTGAGAGAATGGGATAACCAGTTATGGTTAAAATCCCCCAATATATACGATTCCCCGTTGATGTTAGGGAGGAGATTTGCATGAGTAGGTCGGTGACAGATGATGCTGGAGTGCTTGGCCAGCAGTATACACAGGCAATGTAAATAGGGAGTGAGAAGGGTAGATCCAGTTGAACCAGTATAAGTTCATGGGATTAGGTTCGGATTGGCTATGACTACAGAGAAGTTTAGTTTGGCATTTATATAAATGGCCACACCGCTGCCTCTAGTAGCCCTGTCCTGTCGGGTCATGGTGTAACCTAGGATTGAGACCAAGGGCTCAGAGATATTTTTGTTTAGCCATGTCTCTGTCTGGATGATGATGTCGGGGGCATAGTGGGCTGCAAGTACCTGGAGGGAGTAGAGTTTCAGGGCTAGGCTTCTTATGTTTCGGTGCAAGATGCACAGGCCATGTGGGAGGGGGCTGCCACTGGGGTTTGTGGCAGTAGCCAAGTTTGGAGAGGGTCCAGGTGAATTTAGCAGGGTAGGGTGGGGACCTGGGTTCGGATGTATGTCCCCAGCTGTGAGGAGCAGGAGGGCAATAGTAAGGTAGTGTCCTATAAGGTGTAGCCACCTATAAGTGGCTGAGCGCTGTCTTGTATGTGCACGCTTGGTGGCAGTGATAGATTCGATGGGAGGTAAGAAGTTGGAGAATTATCCAAGTGTGCGAGGGAGGGAAAAGGAAGGAGCAGGGGTGCACGTCTAAGTGGACCTACGATTGGCTGAGGGGAGTGGAGGTTGCAGAACTTGGGGGGTAATGGGACCTTATAAGATCAGGCAGGATAGGGGGTTGAAGTTTAGTGGATGTCTGTAGTAAGTTGGAGAGGAATGGTGGGTGGCAGAAGGGGCAGGTAGCCTAGCAGTATGGACATGGCTAGTGGTATGCAGGGATCAGTACACTATCAGTTCAAGTTGCACCAGTATTTAGTGAGCTAATTGGCTGATAGTGTTTTTCTACTTTTTCTCCTTTTGGTGTTTATGTACACTTTCCCTAGCTAGGATATTGCTCCTATCCCTTGTTTTGGCCTGCGTTTTATATTTAATCCATCCTGGCAGTGAATGCAACAACAGGAGTGAAAAGTTACCTTACCTTTCTTGCTCAAAGAGTCCCCCGCTTTCTTGCTTCCTACTGCTGATGTCTGCTGCCACCCAAGACAACAGTCTTGCAGTTGTTCCACTCCTTCACTGTTCCACTCAATTGCTGGGACACAAACATGTGTGGGGCAGGACATGTTAGGAGTGCTCCCTTCCCCCCCGCCAATAGGACTTCCCATCAGTCAATCAGTCAATCAATCAATCAATCAATCAATCAATCAGTCTTTATTTTACCAGGCAAAACACTATTGAGAAGGACTCATTTACAAAGAGGATCTGGGTAAGGTGAACGTAAGTCAGCAAAATATAACAAAGCAGGATGGAGTCATCAGCATTACAGTGTACAATATGATACAGATATGTACTAGAGCTAACAAAACAATTATCAAAATAAAAGGAGAAAGAACACAATAATAATAATTACATCCTTGAGAGGTTGAAGAAGTAAGGAACAGGGAGAAGGAGCAGTAGCAAGTCATATAAGTCAAGGATGTAATGTGTAGGTCAAGGATGCAAGTTTCTAGGTACACAGGAGGTTAAGAGAAGCAATTACAAGTCTCTTTGAAAGAACGTGCAAGGAGATTTTTGAATGTGGTCAATTTAACAGGGATGGATAGCTTCAGGGTTTTTTGGAGATTATTCCACAGGACAGTACAGGAAGGGCATAACTTGGATCTACCAAAACACCTGATGACTCTAGGGGTAATGAACATGATGTATGAGAGGCTTCTCAGAGAGTAGATTCCAGCAGTACAAGTTGGCAAGCAATCTGAAATGTACTAGGGAAGCTTGATGATAAGTATTCTGTAAGTCCAAGTGGCTGTGTGTTTTAGTCTTCTAGATTTAAGTGATTAACAGCCTAATTTAGCATAGAGGGAGCAATGATGGGTGGAGTATAGAGTTACAGTAATAAATCTTAGTGCTCTATGTTAAAGAGTGTCAAGCTTGGACAGAGCAGGGCTGGGACCCTGACCATGCAGAAAGTCAGTGTAGTCCAGGAGCGGTAGAAAGGTGGTTTGAACCAGTCTTGTTTTGGCATACTGAGATAGTAAGTGCTTAATACAGAAAAAGAGACCAAGTCTTTGTTTTAAGTTTTTTGACAGTTCCTCGATATGATCAGCAAAGGAAAGTTTACAGTCAGTCCAGAAACCCATGTATTTAAACTTGACCACAGACTCCAGTGACTCCCCCAAAAGGGTGGTGAGTTGCAGTGACTCACCTAAGAGACAATGGTTTGTTGCATTTACATGTGGGGAAAAGATCATGGCTTTCATTTTTTTTTAGCATTTGACAGAAGTTTTAGGTGCAAAAGGTTTTGCTGCAGTATGTTAAAATCAAGTTGAAGATCCTTGCAGGCAATTTCAGGGGTGGGCTTGGTGATGTAGAGGACAGTATCATTGGCAAAAAGATGGATGTTTGCTGATTTAATACCAGAATTAATGTTATTAATATAGATTGCAAAAAGTAATGGACCTAAAATGGACCCCTGAGGCACACCTCTCAGTAGTGTTTTCAGGAGGGAGAGGGCCCCTTCTGCCTTGACTTGCTGCTGGCAGCTAATAGTGAACCATTGCAAGGTGGATGTGGAGTCAAGACTGAAGTTAACAAAGAATGAGCAGTAGCAGGTCATGGTCCACAGTATCACAAGCCTTACTCAGGTCAAGGAATAAAGCACACACTTAGTTTTTGATGCTGAGTGCAATTTTCCAATCACTGGACACCTTGGGAAGTGCAGATACCAAGCTGTGATTCGATCTAAAACCAGACTGTAACGGGTTAAGCAAATTAAATGATTCCAGATGTTTTCTTAGCTGGGAAATGACTATTTTTTCAAGTAATTTAGAGAGAATGGGAAGAAGAGATATTGTTCTGTATTTATTGAGATAATTTGGATCACCAGACATAAACAGCGGAATTACATGAGCAGATTTCCAGACTGAAAGGAGATCACCCTGGGCAAGGGACAAGTAGAAGAGGGGGGTAATGGGTGCAGTCAGGACATGACAACCAAGCTTTAAGAAGAAGGGATCAATCTGATCAGAGCCGTTGCTTTTTCTGATGTCAAGCTCCAGAAGATCTTCCACTTGCTTAATGGTGACAGGGCAAAAGGAGAAAGATGCTTCTAGTGCAGGGGCATTTGTGGCTAGACTAGCCGAGTCTTGGGCACAGAACTGTGTGCGCAGTTTATTAGCAGGAGAAGTATCAAAAGCTAACCCAGCAGTAGCGAAGTGGTTGTTTAGGAGGTCTAAAATAGTCTGCTTATTGGTAGTTGAGGTACCACTAGAGTAGATTTTTGCTGAGAGAGAGTCAACCGGGGTGTGTCCTTCAATATCCTTTAATGTTATCCAAAGTTTGGCAGAGCAGTTGTTGAAGAGTCCAGTTCCGAATGGAAACATTTAGCTTTCATGACCCTAATTAGTTTTTTACATTAGCTCCTCACCAGTCTAAAAGCTGCCCAGTAAGCAGGTAGTTTGGTTTTCCATGCTTTTTTTCCAAAGAGCATCCTTCTTATACATTGCAGTTTTCAGGCTGATGGTAAAAACAAGGGCATGACTTTTTCTTAGTTCTAATTTTGACTAGGGGTGAGTGTCTATTTATAACATTAAGGACAATACTCTGGAAAATTGTGTAGGCCTCAGACACAGTAGGGGCAAGGTAGAAGTCTTGTCATGAGGGATACTGAAGGTAAGAGAGGAAGGCATAGTGGCCAAATTGTGATGGCACCTTTTAAAGATATATCTAGTGTGGCACGTGGATAGCTGGTTCTGATTTCAATATGATATTTTTTCTGCAATATAAAATATGTAAGGGAGTGTCTGTCAGGAGAAAATGCTGTCTTGCTGAAATTGACACATCAAAACTCCCCAGGGATAAGTTCAAAGGACAGGAGGTAGCTTAAACTGCAGATATCTGAAATGCAATTACTTTGTTAAGTTTTCTTTGAAGCCCAGGAAATAAAATATCCATTCATGACGTCCTCAGGGAAATCCTTTGATTTGTACTAGGTGTCATGAAGGAAGGAGAATATACATGTGTTGGGGTGTCTCCCAAGATAGCCAGTGATTACATCAAAGAGACTTTGATGTCTGTGTGAAACAGGTCCCAGACTAAATGGGTAAGTCCAATATGCATTTGTTTGGACCGTCATCCCAGGAAGCCAGGAATTACATCAAAGAGCCTTTGATGTCTGTGTGAAGCAGATCACAGACCGGTTTTGGCAAGTCACATGAAGAAAGGAGATTCATTTACGTCATCTATTATTTTTTTTAAGTATCTTAGTCGGACATCCTGTGTTATAAAAAATACATTTTAATACACCAAGGTGGAGTTGGGTGACCTCAGAGAAAAGGCCGTCTCAAGACTGCTTTTAAATATACTGAGCAGACCTTACACAGAGACATTCATTTTCTGACTGAGAGAGAGAGGAACATCGAAGCACTGAAAGATTAAGAAAGTAAGAATACAATTAGCTAAGACCAGTCTGAGTGTATGGATTGTAGGAATTTGCACTTTTAAACCTGTTTTGTTTTTAAGACTGTAAGTGTGGGGATATCTTGTTCTGTATTTTATTGTTTTCCTATGTTACCTATTTTAAAGTAAATATATATATTTTAAAAACAGAAACTGCCTGGTGTACCTTGAAACTTCTTTTTATATAAGTGAAGCTTAGATGGCTATAGTTGACACTGTGCATGAGCTTATTGTGGTACCAAACTGGGAAACAGATAAGAGTTCTTTAGGTCTTGCATAGAGTTCTAAGGGTTCATTTTGTAGTACCTGGTTAGGTGACCATAGGCAAAGATATCTGGCCCCCTGAAGGCAGAATTATCTGATCCTGACAATTGGGTATGCTAACAAGAGGTTATCAGTTTGAATCCCTCCAGAACTTGGGACTAAGATGACTCAAACCCACAAACCAGACAAGATGGTTACCTTGTTCTGTTAACTGTTCACAATTCTGTGCTCAGAGGTTGGCACTTTGGGAGTAGAGGAGTGACCTGCTGAGTGGGGTTGTGACAGATTGGTTGTCAGCGGTGCAAAAAAGTTTGGTGGTATAAGCTTTATTGTTCAGTGTGTCCAGTATTGTTCTACAGAAGAAAGGGTTCTGAAAGAACTAATAAAATTGAAGGTGGACAAAGCAATGGGGCCTGACGGGGTTCACCCAAGAATTCTAAAAGAACTAAGGGTAGAACTAGTGACACCGCTGACTACTGTCTTTAACAAATCATGGGAAGATGGGGTTGTACCCGAGGACTGGAGGAGGGCAGATGTGATTCCCCTTCACAAAAGTGGGAGCAGGACAGAGGCAGGAAACTACAGACCAGTTAGTTTGACCTCAGTGGTAGGGAAAATGATGGAATCACTTCTGAAGGAAAGAACTGTTGAGTACCTAGAGGTCAGTGGGGCATAGGACCCAAGGCAGCATGGATTCATGATGGGAAGATCATGTCAGATGAATCTAATAAATTTCTTTGACTGGGTGACCAAAGTAGTAGACCAGGCAGGGGCTGTGGACATGGTCTACCTAGATTTTAGCAAGGCCTTTGATACAGTCCCACAGAGAAGATTAATACGCAAGTTAGCCAGCCTTGGAGTGGGTCCAAAGGTGGTAGCCTGGATAAAAAATTAGATAGACAACAGGACGCAAAGGGTAGTAGTAAATGGAGTACACAGTGAAGAAAGGAGGGTTACTAGTGGGGTACCGCAGGGTCCAGTACTGGGACCGGTCCTTTTTAATGTCTTTATAAGTGGCATTGCAGAGGAACTGGAAGGAAAGTATGTCTCTTTGCAGACGACACAAAGATCTGCAACAGGGTTGATACACAAGATGGAGTGGAAAGGATGAGAAGGTACTTGGCAAGGTTGGAGGAATAGTCAAATGTATGGCAGCTCAGATTCATGCAAAGAAGTGCAAGGTAATGCACATGGGAAACAAAACCCAGGGAAGTGTACTCAATGGGGGTGAGATACTGACAACTGTAAAATGGAAAGGGACCTGGGGTAATTATATCAGATGACCTAAAGGTGGGCAAGAAATGTGAGAAGGCAGTAAGGAAGGCTGGGGTGATACTGGGATGCATAGGAGGAGGCATCAATAGCAGAAAACAGGAAGTTGTTATCCCTCTGTACAGACAGTTGGTGAGACCCCATCTGAGTACTGTGTGCAGTTCTGGAGACCCCATCTCCACAAAGACATAGACAGAGTGGAGGCTGTCCAGAGGAGAGCACCAAATGGTGCAGGGTCTGCACCCAGAAGACATATGAAGAAAGACTAAAGGAGCTTAATATGTATACACTTGAGGAAAGAAGGGAGAGGGACATGATAGAAACTTCAAGTACCTCAAGGAATCAACAAAGTCCAAGAGGGTAGCATCTTTCAGAAAAAGAGATGTGCAAAAACAAGGGGGCACAATTTGAGGATAGAGGGTGGATGGCTCAGAGGTAATGTGAGGAAGTATTCTTTCACAGAGAGGGTTGTGGATGCATGGAACAGCCTCCCTGAGGAGGTCATGGAGTCAAGAACAGTGGAGGAATTCAAGAATGCATGGGACAGACATAAGGCAGTCCTAGTGGGGGATAGGAGGAAGTAAGCTGTTTGTTAACTAGGACCTGCAGCTTATCTGTTAGGTAGGAAAATGGGCAGACTAGGTGGGCCAAGCGGTCCTTATCTGCCATCAAATTGTATGTTTCTATGTGTCAGTTTGAGACTGTTCAGCTCACTTGGAAAAAAGAAAGGCAGTGTTATATTTCAAAAGGAAACAGAGCTAAATCCCTTGGCTTACAGTCAAGTTCCTACCTGTGTTATTTTTTTTCTAAAGTGCCAGTCAGAGTAGCAGTAGTCAGGAAAGATGGCGTCCAACTACAGCAGGCACTCTGTAGAATACTTAAAACAGTTGTGCGTCGACAGAGGAGTCCTATTCAAGGTGACAGCCAAAAAGCAGACCCTCATAGAGGCCCTCATGGTAGCAGATACCCAGAGCAGTGAGTCACCAATCGTGACTGAAAAGGACCAAACCTCGAGTGTGGCAGGGCTAGCAGCCAGTGCTGTGTCCAGGTCCAGTGAGGAGGACAACAGAGCCACTGTCAGTGAAGGGCCACAGCAGCAGGGGTTGGTCACCAGTATCCTGAATCCAGAAGTACTCAGGCTTCAAATTGAGTTGCGCAAGATGGAGCTGGAGTTCCAGGAGAAAAGAGAGCGAGAGAAGAGAGAGGCAGACTGTGAGGCAGAGTGAGAATGCCAAGACACAGACTGTGAGGAGTGTGAGTGCCAGTGAGTTGCAGAGCAGAAGAGGGAGTGAGAACACTGAGATGCAGACCATGAGGAGCAGGAGTGCCAGAGGCAACACAAACTGGAGAAGATATGACTCCGACCAGCTGCACCAGAGCAGGTAAGTGGCTTGGGTTTAACTGGGACTGCAGGACTGGGTTACAAATTGAACTCCAAATTAATAGCCAAATTTAAAGAGGGAGGATATGGATGCCTTTTAAATTCTTTTGAAAAGTTTGTATTCAGGCTAAAATTCCTAGAGTAGTGGAGCTTCCAGCTATCCCTGCTACTTCGGAAAGCTCAGGATGCATTGGTCAAATGGACAATGAGGACAGTAATAATTACAGCAAACTAAAAGCTGCACTGTTAAAAAAGTTTGAATTAACTGCTGAATCATACAGAGCTAAATTCTGTAAGCTCAGGAGAAGCCCTGATATGAGCTATGAGGAGCTAGCCACAAAACAACGTCAGTTTTTAAAACGTTGGTGGGAAGGAATTGAGGCAAACTCTGTTGATAAAATTGAAAATGTGATTTTATTAGAACAGTTTTATTGGGCATGCCCAGCAGAGCTAAAAACCTGGCTAGAGGACCGAGATCCCAAAACTGTGCAAGAGGCTGCTGAACTCTCGGACCGCTATGTCAAGAGCAGATCTGCTCTGACAGCAAATGGGGTTGGCATGGCAGTGCAAAAAGGGAAACGCGTGCCTGCAGGGCAGCTAAAACCCTCACTGCCTCCACCGAAACCAGTTAGCCCCAGGTTTCAGGGAAAAGATTTATCTGAGAGAAGAACTGAATGTTGGTTGTGTAAGGAAACTGGGCATATTGCCAGACAGTGTTCCAAAAAGGTGAGCAATAATACACAACTGGGTGCTAGAAAAGAAGTGGATTGTTTGTGTGTCCCTGGAAGCATGCCAGTGAACATGAGGGAACACAGGCACCCAGTCATGGTGAATGGTGTACAGAGCAGGGGTTAAGGGACACAGGGGTGTCCCTGACCTTGGTAATGGGGGATCTGGTACAGCCTGGTCAGCTTATACCCAATAAATACGTCACTGTACAGGACTTTACGGGAGGGGAGAAAACATTGCCCTCGCTAGTGTTCTCCTAGACTGGGATGAAACAGGGAGAACTGTGCAATAGGTGGTTGTAGCCAAAACATTAGCAGTGGATGTGATCCTGGGTAAAAATCTCCAGCAGGGGATGGTATGTGCAGTTACCCATAGCCAAGCGGCAAGGGGAAAATTGTAGCTCCCTGAACCCCACAGAAACCAGTGTGGAAACCACTGAGAGGCTGGTTCTCCAGCCTGTATCTCCAGATGGAGAGACTGATAAGAAGGGGGTAGAAATTTCCCCAGTAGCAAGTAAACACACAGCCACAAAGGGTTACTCCAAAGATGGAGGGGTGACCCCTTGTCAGAGGGTTGGGATTGACAGTGATCCTGAGGACCCTGACGCTAGTGCTAGGGACCCTAGTTTAGCGACTGAAGGGGACCAGTCCCATGCCTTGGGACTGTGTGAGGGGTTTGCAGCTGTTCAGAGGAGTGACCCTAGTTTAGAGAAGCTGAGGGCTTGGGCAGACTCAGACAGTACACAGGGCGGTGATGGCAGACATAAGGTTTATTGGGAAAATGGACTTATATATACTCAGGCAGTACAGACAGAGGGAGGGATGCTAGGCAGGCAGATTTTTGTTCCCCAGGGGTATCGTGAGCAGTTGCTCAAAATTGCACATGATATTCCCTTGTCTGGTCATCTAGGAATCCATTACACTCATGGCCAGTTGTGAGAATTTCTACTGGCCTAACTTCACCCAATAGGCGGAGGACTATTGCAGGTCTTGTCACCGGTGCCAAGAAATAGGGAAGGCGGGCAAGAAAACCCAAGCCACCCTGATTCCATTGCCCATAGTGGGGGAGCCATTCCAGAGGATGGGAATGGATATTGTGGGGCCTTTAAATATCCCCAGCTCCTCAGGAAAGAGATTCATCCTGACTGTGGTGGATTATGCCACCCAGTACCCAGAGGCAGTCGCCCTATCCTCTCTGAGGACAGACAAACTGGCAGATGCCTTACTTGGGATTTTCTTTTTTAATTCAACATATTTTATTGCATTTCCAAAAAACAGGATACAGAACAAGAGTAACATTACATTGTGTCATTTACATTACAAAGCAAAATTACCAAAAAACAGAATATCAAAGCAAATAAAAATGAGTTAATACACCCTTTATCCCTCCCTCACCACCCCATATCACCCTCCCACTGCCAAACGGTTCTTTAAAAAAGGAGGTAAAGAGAAAAGAGGCAGAGAAAATAACAAGGAGGTATTGGAGAAGGGGGGATCAAACTCTTCGGTCATTCTGGTAATTAAATAAGAGGAATTTCAGGGTTCCAAATGGGTAACAAAGCTCCAAGATGGCCCCATAAATTCAGGTATGATTTAGTCCTGTTCCTTATGGAAGCAATATGCCTCTCCAATTGTAAAGCTAACAGGACTTCTCTATACCATTCTAAAATGGGGGGTAAAGTTGCTTCTGTCCAATGTCGCATAATAATAAGTTTGGCAACTGAGGCAACAAGAGCTAAGTTTGCTTTCCTGCATTTGGGAGTACCTTGAGGAAATAAATTAAGGAGGCAGGCCTCTGGAGTAAACAATGAGTCTGACCCTAGTAGCAGGTCTAAAGCACTTCTAATGGAACACCAGAAGACCTGCACTACAGAGCAGGCCCATACCATATGGCACAGGGTAGCTGGAGAATCCCCACACCTGGCACAGCTAGGAGATGTAAGTCTACCAATCTTATGTAACTTGGCTGGGATATAGTATAAATTATGTAAAAGATTAAATTGAGCCAGCTGAAGCCTATCCTGTTTAATGAATCTTTAATTATTCAACCAGATTTTCCCCCCAAGTTTCTATTCCCTCAGGGACATCCAGTTCCTGAGTCCAATAATAACAGACACCCGAAGGTAGCATAGATCCAGAGATTGTAGATATTTGTAGAGAGTTGAGACTGGGTGGGGTTGGGCAGCCATCTGCAGTGCAATATCAAGCTCTGTACCAGAAAGGGATAATGTAGTATGTTCCTCAGAAAGGCAATAATGGCTTCCCTCATCTGTAGAAGCCTAAATTTAAGGTATTCTGGAATCCCATAGCTAATCTGTAATTGTGAGAAGGGAATTAACTTCCCATTATTAAGGAAGTCCCCAAGCTTACAAGGAGTCATCAGAGTCCAGAGAGAGGGAAGGATGGGCTACTTGGGATTTTTTCCCGTGTTGGGTTTCCGAAGGAGGTAATCACCGATCGAGGGGGTTCCTTCATGTTGGACCTGATGAAATGTTTATGGGAGAAGTGTGGGGTGGTGCAGAGATGCACAGCACCATATTACTCATAAGCCAATGGGCTTGTGGAATGATTCAATGGTACCCTAAAGTCAATCCTCCAGGTGTTTGCTGAACAGTATGAGAGGGACTGGGAGAAGTACCTTCCCCACCTGTTGTTTGCACACAGGGAGGTACCCCAAGAGTCGATGGGATTTTCCGCCTTCGAACTCTTGTATGGATGCCAGGTACATGGGCCCCTAGACTTGATCTGGGAGAACTGGGAAGGCAAGCACGCCACCCAGAGAACTCCCATTGAGGATTACATCCTTAGGTTTAGGGAAAGGCTGAAGGAGCTTATGGGGACAGCCCAGAGCAACCTGGAAGCTGCTCAACAGAAACAAAAAGTGTGGTACGATCACAGAGCCAGAGCTCGCCCATACATGGTGGGTCAGGAAGTCATGGTCCTTATTCCGGTCCAGAAAGACAAGCTGCAGGCTGAGTGGGCAGGACCGTTAAAAGTGGATAGGAAGGTAAATGATGTGAACTACATTGTGGAGTTACCTGACCATAGACAGACAGAAAGGATGTACCATGTCAACATGATGAAGCCATATGTAAATAGGGCTGACATAGTGTTTTCAGTGTGTAGTCATGGGGAGGGGACAGACGAAGGAGACCCCTTCTGTACTTGCTGGAAGACAGTAAGCGAGAGTCCTCTGTGGAGGCAGTAAAATTGTCTCCCCAGCTGACCCCGGGCCAGATCCAGGAAGTAAGGGAGGTTTTAGCAGACTTTGTCCCCTTGTTTAGGACCAAGCCTGGAATAACCCCCTTAGCGACACACGATGTGGAGACAGGTACACAGACACCCATATGACAGGCAGCATATCGGGTGTCAGAGGCTGTCCAAAAGGACATTAGGAGGGAAGTGGAGGAGATGCTAGGTCAGTGGTCGTATGGTAGGTGGCCCCTCCCAACTTGTACAGGAATTCGTCCGTCTGGGGCATCAGGTGGGCGTCTGAATTCGTGACTGCATTCAATCCACGATAGTCTACACAGAAATGACTTCAGCCATCTGGCTTGGGTACAAGGACTATGGGTGAGGACTGTGGGATCTCTGGATTACCCCTAAATCCGACAAAAGGGTATTGACAGGTACAGTTGACGGACAGTGCTAGAGAGAGGTCGGCCTTTATCACTCCGATAGGCTTATTTGAGTTTAAAGCAATGCCTTTCGGAATGAAGAATGTCCCGGCCACTTTCCAAATGTTGGTGAACTAGGTGTTAAATGGTGCTGAGGAGTACGCTGTGGCTTACCTGGATGACATTGCCATCTTTAGTACCAGCTGGGAGGAACACCTGTCCCACCTTGGGGAAGTGCTGGGCAGGATACAGAGGGCCAGGCTCACTGTCAAAGCCGAGAAGTGCCAGGTGGCCATGGGAGAAGTGGCATACCTCAGGCATGTGGTAGGCCAGGGACAGCTCCGTCTTAACCAAATAAAGATAGAGGTGATCCAGGCATGGCCCAGACCAGAAACACAGAAGCAGGTCAGGAGTTTCCTAGGAACAGCAGGGTACTACAGAAAATTTGTACCCAATTACAGTGCCCTGGCTACTCCCCTATCTAACCTGACATAGAAAAGGATGCCCAAGAAAATTACCTGGGGCCTAGCCTGTGAGGAAGCCTTTTCCAAACCAAAGGAGGCACTGTGCAATGCTCCTGTTTTGACAAGTCCTGACTATAGCAAACCTTTTATAGTTCAGACTGACACCTTAGACTTGGGTATTGGGGCAGTACTGAGTCAGACATCCAGCCAAGGGAGGGATCACCCAATAGCCTACCAGAGTAAAAAGTTACTTCCCAGGGAGCAAGCATACTTCACGGTGGAAAAGGAGTCTCTTGCAATAGTGTGGGCCCTAAAGAAATTAGAGCCATACTTGTATGGGCAGCATTTTGTGGTGCAGACTGATCACAACCTACTGGTTTGGCTGACGCAGATGGGGAAAAACAATGGTCGATTGCTAAGATGAAGTCTTGCTTTGCAAGGATATAACATGGCCATTCTACATAGGGCTGGAGTGACTAATCAGAACTCAGATGGGCTGTCTTGTGTGTATAAGGAGTGAACTGATTTGGAAAGCTCATCCCATGCAGGGGCTAGATCCCCCAAATTTAGTCTAGGTGGGGAAGATTGTGGCACATGGACAGCTGGTTCTGATTTCAATATATTTTTTCTCCAAAATAAAATATGTAAGGGAATGTCTGTCAGGAGAAAATGCTGTCTTGCTGAAATTGACACATCAACCCGCCCCCCCACCAGGGATAAGTTCAAAGGACAGGAGGTAGCTTAAACTGCAGATATCTGAAATGCAATTACATTGTTAAGTTTTCTTTGAAGCCCAGGAAATAAAATATCCATTCATGACGTCCTCAGGGAAATCCTTTGATTTGCACTAGGAGTCATGAAGGAAGGAGAATATGCATGTGTTGGGGTGTCTTCCAAGATAGCCAGTGATTACATCAAAGAGACTTTGATGTCTGTGTGAAGCAAGTTCCAGACTAAATGGGGAAGCCCAATATGCATTTGTTTGGACCGTCGTCCCAGGAAGCCAGGAATTACATCAAAGAGCCTTTGATGTCTGTGTGAAGCAGATCACAGATCGGTTTTGGCAAGTCACATAAAGAGAGAAGATTCATTTACATCACCTATTATTTTTTTTAAATATCTTAGTAGGACATCCTGTGTTATAAAAAAAAAAATTAATACACCAAGGCGGAGTTAGGTGACCTCAGAGAGAAGGCAGCTCAAGACTGCTTTTAAATATACTGAGCAGACCTTACACAGAGACATTCATTTTCTGACTGAGAGAGAGAGAGGAACATTGAAGCACTGAAAGATTAAAAAAGTAAGAATACAATTAGCTAAGACCAGTCTGAGTGTATGGATTGTAGGAATTTGCACTATAAACCTGTTTTGTTTTTAAGACTGTATGTGTGGGATATCTTGTTCTGTATTTTACTGTTTTCCTATTTTACGTATTTTAAAGTAAAGATATATATTTTAAAAACAGAAACTGCCTGGTGTACCTTGAAACTTCTTTTTATATAAGTGAAGCTTAGATGGTTATAGTTGGCACTGTGTATGAGCTTATTGTGGTACTAAACTGGGAAACAGATGAGTTCTCTAGGTCTTGCATAGAGTTCTAAGGGTTCATTTTGTAATACCTGGTTAGGTGCCCATAGGCAAAGATATCTGGCCCCCCAAAGACAGAATTATCTGACCCTGACAATTGGGTACGCTAACAAGAGGTTATCAGTTTGAATCCCTCCAGAACTTGGGACTAAGGTGACTCAAACCCACAAAACAGACAAGAGGGTTATCTTGTTCTGTTAACTGTTCACAATTCTGTGCACAGAGGTTGGCACTTTGGGAGTAGAGGGCTGACCTGCTGAGTGGGGTTGTGACACCAAGAGGTAGAGGTGGGTTTAGGGATAAACCTCACACAAGATATTGTACAATGGTCACTTATGTCATTCAAGAAGATGCCAACATAAGTTATGAAGTGGGATTTATTTACAAGAATTAGGTCAAGCAGAGTACTATGTGCTGCATTTTTATGATTTGGGTAGGTGGAGGTTCTAAGCCAGGTTTTAGTAACCACCAGGACATCTGGTTTAGTATGACAAATCCAAGACTGTATGTTATTAAACTTTTTTAACAGGCTGCAGGTATTAATGTGTAGAAGGCTCATCCCCTTAAGTTGTGCTAGCTCAGAGGATGCAGATATAGAGGAAATGGGGCCTGGTTTTAATTCAATGTTATCTGAATATAGCAGTAGCAACAGAAGTGTTTTTTTATGGTGCACCCCTTCAGCTCGACATCCTGATGGCGAAACATGAAAAAGGACCATTACGACAGTCACTGTAATCGTCCTTTTCCATGTTTCACTTCCCCCCAGTGTTCTCCCCCTTCCTGGACCAACTCTGACCTGGAGTTGATAATCCTAAAGTCTGGGGGGTGAAGGGGGCAAAGAAAACACTTGCAGATCGGGCAGCACAATACCTGCGTCGGTATTGTGCCATCGCTGTGAGGGGGGTTGGCATTTTCACTGTCGACCTCCCTTGGTGGTTCCATTTTATAGAGCACCTAGCAGCAGCCTAAGTAGTCGAGACTAAACTCTTTTAGAGTGGGGGGGGAGTAAGCGAGGATATGCAGGTATTGCGAGGACCATGGGGGCCCAGAGAGGCATACAGGAGCACCTGGACCACAAAGGTAGAAGAAACAGAGAAAGATATAGGGGGCATAAATGGGGAAGGGTAAAGCCTATTAGCAAGGGGAAGAGTACCAGGGTTAGAAATATGATGTGCAAGAATTTTAGTGTGGGTCAGTGAGAGTAATTTAATGGGAAAAAAGTGATCAAGCACGGTTTGATTGGGGAGGCTGTGTTTGTGTACACAGTGCTAGGATCAGGGCTGCTGAAGAACAGACCTTGTAAACAACCAAGAGTTGGCAAAAAGACTACATTTTGGTAGCCTAGAATAACAGTAACATTAACTCCGAGGTGTGCTAAAGAAGGTAGTAGGCCCTTTGAGACTTGAGAAGCATTTGGTAGACTACCAATGGGAGGGTAGGCACAGCAGGAGGGGAGGGGAAAGAAGTAAGCAATTGTATTTAAAGAGTGCCAGAGGAAAGGGTAGGGTGCAGGAGAAAATCTAGTCAGAGAACATTCAGTGGCAAAATCAGCCCTAAGACAGTCTAAGCAGTTTTACTGGTGGTGAAGCAAATAATTCTAATCAACAGCAAATGACATTTACATTTAGAATAAAAAATACAAATTGAAGCAAGTCAGAGAACAGAGAAAAGTCAAAGGCTGTCCGAGCTTAAGACTCGGCACTGGCTAGTAGAAGAGCCAATGGGGAGCTCTGGCTACAGGAAGCAGCCAATGGGGAGCTTGCCTTTGGTGAAAATGGCCAATTGCAGTGCTGCTGGAGGCTCCAGTGTTCAAGAGATGCCAAAACTGCTCCTAAGCATACCTGAAGTGATTGCTGGCAAGTGGGAGGAGATTGGACAGTGGCTACACCAAAGCCACATCCTCCAGGGAAGAGGGCCGCTTGGGAGTGGGACCCCAGTCAGGGATCTCAGGCAGAGTAACTGAAGTGGTTGCTAGCAGGCAGAAAGAGAGTGGACAGCGGCTGCATCAAAGCCACATCCTCCAGGAAAGAGGTCCACTTGGGAGCGAGGCGCCCGGTCAGGGGCCTCAGGCAGATTTCCTGTTGGCCCCTAGTTGATTCAAGTGTGATGTAACTTTCACTTTTGCACTCCAACCTGCAACCTAGAGATCTGGTTCCTGCCTGATTGGCTGCTTTTTGGTATGAAGGTTGTAGTAATAGGTTCCAGAGAAGCCTGCACTAATTGAAAAACATAGGCGCAGAGAGCTCTTTTCCAGCAATGACAATCCCTGAAAAGTCTTTTGCCCTGCAGAGCCTTGCTGTTCATGGCATTCTCACAACTCTTACTGAACACAGTTGGCACAGTCACTAAAGCTGGAATGGCAGTTCAAATGCTGCTCATTTCCAGGATACTCCTCTTCCTTGGCAACAGTTTTCACACTACTCATTAACTGCTGTCAAATGTGGAGGGTGGAGTTATAGGTTCCAGGAAGCCTGCACTAGTTGAACAAATTCTAGCAACAGCCACTGCAGCTGCAGCTCAGGTTGGGGCAGCTGAGGTCTGGTAGAACACGATGGACTATGCTGCCATGTTCAAGATGGCGGTGCAGAGTTTTTCATGGATGCGTGATGACTCACACACGTGCAGAAGGACTTCTCTGCACATACGCAATGACTCGCTCATGTGCACTAGGCTCTAGCTGTCATATTGAATACAGCAAATTGTGCCACCATGTCACTGAAGTTCCTGCACATGTGTGAGTCACCGTGCATGTGTAGAAAACTCCACACCACCATCTTGAACATGACAGACAGTGTCATGCTGCTTCATTGATATCGACAGACAAAATATTGTGGTGCATGCACAGTGATTGCCATTCACCTCTACTATTTAAAAAGTCTGTTGGTATCCGGTGGGTACCCTTTTCTCTAAACAGATTGCAAGACATCTGCAGGGCTATGCCCACTTCAGCCATAAAAATGCAGGCAATAGAGAGATCATTCCCAGCAATAACAATCCCTGGAAATTATTTTGCCATGCAGGGTCCTGCTGTTCACAGCTCTCTCCCAACTCTGACCATGTATGTACTCTGCAATGTAATATACTTGCAAGAAATAATGAGCCATAGTTTTATCTGGTACAGGAAAGAACTACACTGTAAGTACAGGTTGCACATTCACCTTTGAAGCTGGAAAACAGAAGGCTGTGGCCTCTAGCCCCACACCAGTAACTTGGGGGTAAATCCCAATACTGACACTGTCGTGCAGCATAAGGGTGGTTGTTGCACTCCTGATGTGCTGTCTTTTGGATGAGATGTTAAACCAAGATCCTGTCTGCCCATTCCTGTGGTTATTCATGAGAATGTTAAAGATCCCATGGTACTTCTCAAAAAGAGTAAAGGAATGTTCCCGGTGTCCTGGCCAAATTTGCCCCTTTCACTAAAGATACCACCAACTGCTTAACCCAATTCAATATGTTACTTTGCATTTGCACTGTCCACCCCCCCCCCGATGAGGCTGACAATAGGCAGAATTGCGTAGCTCACGCTTCCCAGTCAACAAAACTAAATACATTAATAAAATGATGACAATAACATGCCTGCTAATTTGGTTATACAGCAAATGCAAGTCTCACAGTCTCAGTCTACACATTCAGACCAGCCTTTTTCAGCATCTGAGGCACAACAGTCACATCAGGTTGTAGCAGCAATCAGCCACTCTACCAGCCCACATCCAAAGAATTTGCTTGAGATTACAGCATTCTATATGAATGGGCCTGAGGAAAGTACAACAAGATCATGACCTCATGATGGATGTTTTGGTTCAGACAAGAACATGACAGCTACAGCTGCAGATAATTCTAAATAAGTTATCCAGTGAGCTTTGAGAAATCCAATTGTCTAAGCAATGGATATGAATGCCTATATTAATGTACAATGCAAGTTCATCTCTGTATGAGGATAGCATACCACTAGAGGAAGTGGAGGACACACTGCAATGTCAGCTCACTACTTCTCAGATTGCATACCACAGATATCACAGACCACACTGTCACAGCTTCCCATATTCCAGCTGCTATTGCGCAACAACCGCTACATGGGTATGTTCATATTTTGCCAGACTTGGACTTGGTGCCACCAAGCAGTGACAGAGAAAAAAGAGATGAGACTTCAGTGTGGCAAGCAACCAAAATATTTGCTGCTTTGGTTTTCTGTGCCCGTGTACCATTTGACATTTGTCTTTAGTGGGCAACCAATGAAAATTATAAAGGCAGAAGGGGGAAGAAAAATGTGCCCAAAATCCTTATCAGTGCCATCCTGACTCATGTGAAGCATGGAACAGACATTTCACCACCTGTTACTGTACTACCTATATACAGGACGTAACAAATGAACAGATACTGAGATTATAAAAATGCGAACTTCACCCCCTGATTTGACAATGTACAGCACAAATAAAGTTTTTTTATTATGATGTATCCAAGCAAGATATAGTATTGTGCTACATCTACCAAGCAGTGAAATATATATGAAGCATGGAACACATTGCTTCTACCTTCTCCCCAACTAAACAGAGATTTCTTTGAAGCTCCTGAGTCATCAAATGTGTGAAACCAATTGAGCATAGCAATATACGGCATGCATATTGCTCAGTAGGTTACAGTTTGGAACCTAAGGAGAAACTAATACTAAAAGACTCATTAAAATGATGTCACTTAAAGTAGTGCAGCACCAGTGTGTATTCCCAGTGGTGAAATTTTCCTTTTTTACACTTTTTATTTTTGTTTTACCAGGAAAAGCTCAATTGAGCAAAGCTTATTTGCAAGGAGGTCCAGGTTCATAAAGCCCTCAATATTACTGCACCTCAGTTTCAACTTGTCATTTATAAATGCCATCTACCAAGATAATTACACAAATAAAAGCACTTAAAATGCATTCCTTTCCACTATGAATTCTGCATATTCATAATTCACATAAATACTGCACAACAAAAGAACATATTTTGAATAGTTTATGTAAGCAATAAGACACAAGATGTGGTTTATGGCCTAATAATAGCATGCCACAGGTGCATAATGAGGCATGAGGTGCTTGCTCCAAATGTCTCTAGCACCTGGGAAGTGCTCTTATCAGGACATAAATCACACCTCGGACTGTTTCTTTGCACTTATAAAATGGGTCCCACAAGTACAAACATGAAAAGTAATGTTATTTTAATAAAAGGAATGATTTTTACAATATATATATATATATATATATATATATATATGATATTTGTGCCCCCCATAAAGTAGTTCATGTAATGTACTGTATATTCCAGATTGCTTCTAGAGGGCATTTTATTCAAGTGACGTTACTTGAACATAAGAGCTACTTTTCTTTACTTTTTCCCTCTTCCCTATTCCCATCTGTTCCATGTTATTCACCTCCCAAATTCCCCCCTGAGCTTTTTCTTATTTGGCCAGTATTGCTTTTACTGCTTGTGAAAGCTGCTTGTGGTAGCTGCTTTGAGCAAGTGAGTGTGTGATCAGAGCTGCTTTTCATGTTATTCCTCTCTCTCCTCTATTCCCATCTTTTCCATGTTCTCCTCCCCAATTCTCATCTGAGCTGTTGTTTTTGTTTTTTAGTCAGTATTACTTTTACTAATTGAGAACAGCAATGTGAAAGCTGCCAGCAAAGCGGCAACATGAAAGCCACCTGCACTTGTGGCTCTCAGCGAATGAGCGTATGACTGTCATTAAAAGGCACTAGTGTGTGGGGCTGAAACTCATTCTGCGTCATGTTTCAGTTTGCGTTTCTTTTTTTGATAACTGTAAATAATGTATTTCTCCCACTTGTATAAGGAAAAGCATGGGGGGGGGGGGCATGCTGCAGACCTGCACTGTGCTGTAGTGAGCAATGATCCGCAAGGGACTCATGAACTAGAGGCCTGCAAGAAACATTTATAAAATAACAAAGAATTAAAGGTCAGATTATGCCTTTTAATGTTTGTTTTACTTATTTTCTTATGTAACTTGTGATGTAGGTATGGGGAGTTTTTTTTCTTACATTATGTTTGGGCAAGTGGTGTATGTTCACTGCTTTTACAGTACTAACATATTTACCAAAAATATTTTCTCCAAAACCTTTTGACAGGCATGACTATCTGGCTGTGCTGCTTCCTGGTTGGCAAAAGCAGTGCCAGTTGGCATAATATGTGCTGATAAGGACATACCTCTTAGCCAAGCAGGAAGTAGAAAACTCCCTACCAATTTTATAACAATTATTATTTTAAGTGTCTCACTTTCTTGAATTCATCTGTTGGTTACTGATTTTGAGTACAACGTTGTTAGGTTGAAACTATTGCATTATCTAATCCTTATTTGTTGGATCAAGTAAGCATAGCATTACCATTTCTTAAACATTCTTACATCAGTGCATTTTTAAAAATATTACTTGTACAGTATCTAATTAAACAATAATGCATGACAGGGTATGGTATATCACGGGATATCATCACACCTCGGGTGGTTGGGCATGAGGCTGCAGGCCGAGTGCGTCCAATGACCCAAGAAGTGACAATATTTATTTTTTTTATTTAGTTTTTGTTGACCGGGTAAGTGCACTAGACAAATCCTGCCTATTTTCAGGCACGACCCGGGGGAGGGGGATACAGATGAATGCCAACTGATCTTGAACCAGATTAAGCTGTTGGTGGTATTTTTAGTGAATGGCCAGGACACCGGGGAAATTCCCCTACTCTTTTCGATAAGTGCCATGAGATCTTTAACATCCACCTGAACTATCACCACTCCAGGCAGATGGGACCTCGGTTTAACGTCTCATCCGAAAGACGGCACCTCAGAAGTGCAGCACCCCTCTCATGCTGCACTACAGTGTCAGTACTGGGATATTAACCCAAGTGCCAGATGTGGGAACTGAACCCACAGCCCTCTGATCTCCCAGCCTCAGAGGCGAGTGTGCTACCTACTGAGCCACTGACACTGAAGAATATATCACATGATATCCCATGATATACCACACCCTGAAGTGCATTATTGCTATTATGAAGTGGTTTAAATATTTTTTAAAGTAAAAAATAAAACAGAAACATTTTAAAAATTTGTTTTGGGGGTGTTGGAAGAATACTTTTAAATAAAATAGTTCCTCTGGTACTCTGGGCAGCAGATGGTGCTGTTGGCAGTGGTAGAGGAAGTGGAGCTCTTGTGACTGGGTGACCCGCTCCTTACCATTGCAGTTTTCTTTCTTTAAAGTGTTCTCCCTTCACAGTGCACTTTATTTTTATTATTTTTGTTCTGGGAATTGAATGCTGAGGACTGGTGAGCTGAGAGAGAATTTGGAGAGGCGAGCCAATGATGAACGAACGAGAAAAAAGTAGAGTCTTGGTGTGATTCATTCGAGACTGTTATTGTAAGAGCTACTATTAAAATGGTTACGAATGTCTGGGACAAGACTGGCAGTTTTTTCTATGTGGCTGGGAGGTAGCTTTCTGTTTGTGGGGGAGCCGCGGTTTATGTGAGAATGACTACAATGTGTGGGTCTGTCGTTTGTCCTTTTCAGAGAAAAAAAATTTATTCGTCCGTTGCTGCCACTCACATGCTGCTGGATATGTTGCTTTTGAAAGTATTACTCCCAGCGGCTTCCGTTGTGCTGAATTCTGTTGTGTGCACAGCTGGTGGGAGTTAGTTTTTTTTTTTAAATAGCGGCCAACTGGAAGTCTGACTCGCTGCGGACTGCTGGAGAGGAAGAAGACTACGCGGTCAGTGAGAAGGCTCCTGGCTGGAGGTTTTCTGAAGCCGTGATGATGTAGCCCGATATCATCACTGCTTCAAAAACCTCTTGGCCAATCAGCTTCCTGTATTTATGATCCTCAGTTCATAATTAAGGATTGGACAGTGTAGCAATAGTGCTTAAGGTCTGTTACACCATCTGTCCCACAGAAGCATATAGATCTCTGCTCCCATTCTGGGCATGGAACATAGAAACATAGACTATGATGGCATAAAAATGTCCATTTGAAGATCTAATCAGCCTCCCTCTTCTGAATACCTGTATGATGACCCTATTGACTATTTATTACTTTGTTGCTACCTTCTCCTGCACTAAAATCTTCTGATCTTATCAGACCTCTGTACTGTTCCACCTTTGTTTGAATTGGTTCTGCCAAGCCAGTTCATCAGAAAAAAACAGTGACAACCTCTACAGTGACAACATAGCTGTGAAATCCTGTAGAGTGACAGCAGACCAAGCGATACCATAGCAAAGCGAAAACTAATGGCAATATAACAGAATGCAACTGAACACCACACTCCAACTGTACCCATACATTACTATAACAAACTCCACAGCACACACACCGTGGAGGAAAATGCAGACAGAACCCCCTCAGTGCAGAACCACTCCTCCCGGCAGTGGACATGGAGACACAATTCCTGTCGGCAGCACACCATCAACCTAACACACCTGTTGGTGGCAGAACCAGCTTGCTGCAAGTGCAGTCACAGAAACTGTGTCGCTGTACATGAGTTGCTGTTACAGCATCGCTGTAACAGTGGCATACCATTTGAATCACCTTTTTGTTTTAGCACAGACCACCTCACTCAGCAGTCTGTTACACCTGTCCATTACTCTTTCAGTGATAATGTACTTTCAAGGTCTCTACTGCACTTCCCCCCAGCCAACTTCTGTGGATTACCCCTTGTACTTCTATTTGTACTTACGATGAACAACTCATTCCAGTCTGCCTTTTTTATCCAAGGAGATATTTATTCATTTCTATCATGTTCCCCATAACTCCAGGGTATACTGTACTTGTTGAGGTTTCTCAACCTCTCCTCCTATGTGTTCTCCAATAGCGTTGTCATCATTTTGGTTGTCCTACTTGACATGATACAGCTTGGAGCCTGTTAGCTCACTGTGCCTGACTCGAGGAGAAATGCTGTTCAGATCATCTTGGCACTCTTAAGACTGGTGCCATTTCAGCTTTCTCGTGCCCAAGTGAAGATCATTGCACCTGATCACCTGAAGGCTTCTGTAGCCTATACCGGTAAGCGTGGGGGCTACCAGGTGAACAAAGGCAGTGCAGGTGATTGGAGGGGCAGAGACTCTGTGCATACAAGCACAGCCTTGCTAGCAGCTGCCCACATAGCGGCTGCATGAGTCTACTGCAAGAGGCTGCGGCGAGGCTGCGTTAATTTTGTTTAATAACACTATTTGACATATGGTGAGTAAGAATTTTAAGTGTACTGGGGCTTTCTGATTTGGGGTCACTCTGTTGTTGTTGCTCCCTAGATATAGTTGGGATAGTATTTGTTAGCCTACCCCTGCTGTACAATTGTCATAAATCAGGGTGTGGAGGGAGTTTGGGAAAGTTATTTGCTGGAGTATGCAATATTAATGGTGGTTTAATTTTAAAAACAAATGTTGTTCCTCATTAGTAGGAATTTTAGGTACCTGAGCTGATTAAGGTTTCCCTGTTTATTTTGTAGACTAATTAAATAGTACTTGGTGGGCTAGAGCTATTTAAGTGAGGTGTTAGGTTTTAATTCAATATGTCTGTTTTTATATGTATTTTATTGGTACTACTCAACACAGGGGGCCTCTCTATTTTTGTTATCCCCTTCCCTCCCCCATAAACCATGTAACTGAAGATAATATTCAGAAAGTTGAAGAGGGCCTTTTTTTTTACACAGTTAGCTGCTCATCCCCTGAGTTTAGTTTTGGGCCTCAGTTAATGTTGCCATCAGGCCAAGATCACTTTATTAAAGGGTATTTAAAATGTTTAATTAGTTGCTCTATGCATGTCAAACATGGTCTAAATTTGGTTAGACTTTTTCCAAAAAGAAAAATAGGTTGGAAAATAAGTTAAGAATTAGGAAATGCATTCTTTTGCTGTTATTATTAGGAACAGTACACCCCCATCCTGGACCCAATTTTCCACAGAATAATGTTGTTAACCCTGATTACCAACTGAAAAACGTGTATGCTCTGAGGTTAGTATATTTAAATACCCAAAGTGTATTGGCAAAATGGACTGAATTCACAGCTTGGATTGAACAGAATAAATTTAACATTATTACAGTGTCTGAAACATGGCTTAACCAACATATTTTGGACTCTGAAGTTTCACTCCCTAACTATAATTTATATAGGAAGGATAGGTCGGGGAAAAAAGGGGGTGGAATTTATGTCTCTACTAGATTGCAATCTGTTAGATTTTCTGCCTCTGATCCTAACTCTGTATGTGATGTAATTTCAGTAGAGGTTATTTTAAGTCAAGAAAAGCATTTGATTGTTATTTCTGTTTATGGCCAGCAAAACCAGATCCTTGTACTATCCACTGATTACATACCCCCAGGAAAGCATGCTACCGGGATGGAACAACTCATCAACAACCAAGGACTGCTTAATCACAACTGGGAGAGAATTATAGTCAGCGACTTTATCATTAACTGGGAATCACATGCTGCAACCTCTGCTAAATACCAAATAGCTAGCATGTATCTGACTCAGATGGTCACCTTCCCCTCTAGACCAAACTATAAGACAGGTACAAGCACACTTATTGACTGGATCCTCACAAACTGCCCTGATCACATA
This sequence comes from Neoceratodus forsteri, assembly GCA_016271365.2. Taxonomy (NCBI): domain Eukaryota; kingdom Metazoa; phylum Chordata; order Ceratodontiformes; family Ceratodontidae; genus Neoceratodus; species Neoceratodus forsteri. The sequence goes on along the minus strand of JADMNL010000023.1, from coordinate 301,725,957 downwards.
CTCTAAGTAACAGTCCTGCCTGACTCCCTTAGCGACCACTCCCCGGTACTATGTACCTGGACTAATAGATTTACTAAGCAGCCCCCTAATATCACTGGATCTCACTCAGTGAAATCAGGGATGCTGGACACCTTTAGACAATACATCAGACTAATTGACTGGTCACAGCTTGACCCTGCAAAAGATGGAAATGAAGCTTTTGACTTCTTTTGTTCCACTTTTACGAACGTTTGCAATATCTTTGCCCACAGTAAGTCAAAAAAAATAAGAGGATCTGTGAACTCTTGGCTTTCAAAAGCCCTCCTGGATCTCATGCGCACTAGAGATAATCTCTGGCACAAGGCCAAGGCGACTGACAAACAGGCTGACTTCTGTGCCTATAAGGCCACCAGAAACAAATGCACATACTTAATAAGGCAAGCCAAAGCTACCTACTGCAAGAAACTACTGAATAATAGCTGGGGTCATGGCAAGGAATTTTGGAACTGCTTGAAAACACTTACAGGTACAGCCACAAAGGCCCCACCTGATCTCATAGTAACTGCAACAGATACATTATAAGAGCCTAAGACTATTGTGAAAGTATTCAACTTGGCATTCACTGATCTGAGCTCAGTGTTACCAAGTGACTACCTTAACACCCCATTGTCTGGTCAGACCCCATGTCCTATCACACCTCCTACGCCACTGCAAAGGGTTACGCCCTTTTACTTTAGGCAAATCTCCAAGTCTGAAACCTTGAAGTATGTGAAGAGGGTCCTTGGTAAAACCAGGATGGGGAGTGACTCTATTGACCTGAAGATGGTTGCACTCACCCTAAATGAGTTGGCTGATCCTCTAATCAAAGTTTTCAATGCTTCTCTAAAGTCTGGTATCTTCACTGATAACTGGAAGAAAGCACTTGCCACCTTGGTGTTCAAAAATAGTGACAGACTTAGCCTGGCAAATTATAGGCCCATTTCCATCCTGCCCTCACTCTCCAAAGCCTTGGAATGAGCTGTCTCGGATCAACTTACTGAATATCCTGAAAAGCACAATCTTCTCTCTTCCAAGCAGCATGGCTTCAGAAAATAACATTCAACTATCACCACTTTGGTTGAATATACTACCCATCTCTATAATGCACTGGACAATTGCCTGGCAGTGGGGTCCATCTTCATAGACCTCACCAAGGCATTCCACACCATCAGTCACCAGCTGCTACTTCATTGCCTATTGACTATCGGGCTGTCCACAAGTACTGTAAATTGGTTTGAAAGTTACCTCTCAAATAGGTCACAAAGTGTGTGCTTAAATGGCGCCCTCTCTGAGGAGAGGGTAGCATCCCTAGGAGTTCTGCAAGGATCAATTCTCAGACCACTCCTGTTTAGCCTTTTTATCAACTCTCTACCATCTGCCTGCCCAGCACACATGGTGCTTTATGCAGATGATGCAGTTATCTCAGTCCCAGGTAGGAAACTGCCCACTAAAACTTCTAAACTAGAGGACAACCTTCATAGTCTAGAAGACTGGTTTGCACAAAATAAATTGCTACTCAACTACAAAAAAACTAAGAGTATGCTATTTACAATGCCACACAACAAAAGAAAATATGGCCCACTAACGTTACAAAGCCTATCTAGGTGTACACCTAAATGACACCCTTAACTTCACAACACATGTGGACCAGATCATAAAATCAGCCAATATAAAGCCTGAGGTTCGTTATCGACACAGGCATTCGATGACACCTGAGGCCCTGAAGCTGGTCATATGTAGCTCTGTGCTATCATCCATAGACTATGGGCTGCACATCTACTGTGCAGGTTCAGACTCTGTACATAAAAGGATCAGAATACCCCTCAATAAGGCCTGCAGGCTAGTCCTTGGGGCAGAGCACCTGACGCACCCTTGCACACTGTACTCTAAAATGGGGGGTTCCCTCTCCAACTATTAGTCAAATACCAGGCTTGCCTATTTGTTAAGAAATCTCTGATGGGGCTTGCACCTAAGACTACCTCTAGCCTATTTAAGATCCACTAACCCACTGCAAACACCAGAAGAGTGGCCAAAAGTGGTGTTCAAGTGCCCTTCAAGTGTACCAAATTTGCCCAATGATCACTGTCATATGAGGGACCAATGTGGTTAAATGATCTCCTGGCATAATTTTTATGTTGTGGTACGCTAAGCCACTTCAAAAAAGAATTACACTCCCATCTTGTCCTTGATAATATCTGCCAATACACTTACTGAAACTATATCTTCCTTTCAATTACAACCTCTTCCTCACCCGCCACTCTCCCAATACCTTGCCTTGCACACTCCCCCTCTCTCTACACTTGACAAAGCCACCACTGGTTGTTACTATTCTCTACCACAAATTACCTTAGCTTGGGATCCATGTGATCCCAAGCTAGTTATGATAATATCTAAGAGTTTACCACACTCCAGTAGTGTTGTTGTACTCCCTGCTCTTGGCTACTTGTAAATAATAACAAATATTCACACTTTGTAACCTATGCAACCTTGTTTGTATTTTTCATCAGTTATTATCCTGTTGTGTACTGCTTTTGTTGTGATCTTGTTACTTGTCTGACTCGGGATCTTTGTACAAGAGCCTAGAACTCAAAGGTATTGAATCCTAATACTGAAATAAATAAAAAAAAATAAATAAATGTACCATCAGGAAATGTTTTATTAGAATTGTTAGCTAGTCTCAAAAAAGATTTACCTACTAACTGGGAAATTATTATAATGGGAGATTTTAATTGTGATTGGGGGGAGCAAAGAAATAACATTAGGGAGACACTTATAAAATGACTACATCAATTGATTAAGGACTCTACTAGATATAGTTATATGACAGGGACTGAAACAATCCTGGACTGGATATTGGTCACTCACCCTGACAGGATCCCATTTTCCGGGGTCCTGTCAGATAGTCTGAGTGACCACTGTCCAGTCCTATGTGGATGGCCAACTAAAAGTGAAAAAATTCCCCTAAATATATAGACTGTAGGAACTTTAAACACTTAACTGCTGAAAATATTGATTCCGACTTCTCTAATGTAGATTGGTCCCCCATTGGAAACTATCAGTGACCCCACTATTTCACTAGATTATTTTTTCAAACAGTTTCTTGCCATGATTGATAAATTAGCACCACTAAAAAGAATGAGAATAAGGGTCAATAAACATCTCTGGGTTTCCACTGAATTATTACATCTGATGCGATCCCGGGATAAGAGCTGGAATGTTTACAAGAAACTTAAAGATACTACTTCTTTACAAAATTACACAACTCTAAGAAACAGATGTAAAATAAAAGTTAGGAGGGCAAAAAAGTATTTTCTATCTGAACACAGAAATGCCTAGGGAAATGCAAAGAAGACATTGAATATCCTTAATCATCTAATAGGTAGACAGAAAAGTCAGTCCATTATTTCTCTGGAGACCAATAATATATTAACTAGTGACCCAGTTGTAGTTTCCGAAAGTTTTAATAATTACTTTTGTGACCTTAATTCTAATAGGTCTCTTTTTTCAACAGCTATAAGTGAATTTCAAACTGGTGTTGTTGATGATTATTTTTCTAAGTTTTATTTTAGAAAGGTTACCCCAGAAGATGTCCTAAACTATGTTTTGAATAGGGAACCCCGTCCATCTTTCTGTTCCGATGGTTTGAATTTTAGGATTATTAAACTTGGCATAACAATTTGGCTTATCCATTCTCCCTTGTTTTCAGTGCTTCTCTATGTTCAGGTTAATTTCCTGTATAATGAAAATGTTCCATTATTAGGCTAATATTTAAATCAGGGAACCCAAATTTAGCTCAAAATGATTGTCCTGTTTCCCTCCTCTCTCCATTATCAAAGATATAGAAATGATTATTTTTGATCAGGCTACAGATTTTCGTAATAAGTATGAGTTATTAACTCCACAACAACATGGTTTCAAACAGAAACACAATACAGAGACGGCCTTGGTGGGGTTCACTAGCTGCCTACAGGGTGCTCTTGATAAAGGGCACTCTGTGGCAGCTATTTTTGGGGACCTCACCAAGGCTTTTGACTGAGCTGAACATGGCCTTCTAACTGGGATTCTTCAAAAACTTCATTTTTCCGTTGATGTCATTGCCTGGTTTACTGACTACTTAAGCAACAGAGTGCACAAAACAGCTATAGAAGGTTATGTTTCCACATCTAAATCAGTTGTTTGTGGTGTCCCCCAAGGGTCAATTTTAGGGCCTCATATTTTTTCTTTGTATATGAACTCTGTCCCCAGTGTCTGTTCACAGACATCTATTATTATGTACGCAGATGATGCAGTTCTTTTGGGTGTAGGAACTAAGCCAAGTGATGCCATCAGGAAAGTTCAGGCCTATTTTACTACTCTACAGATCTGGTTGCAACAGAATTATGTGGTTATGAATGTAACAAAAACAAAGGCCATGTTTGTTTCAAATAAACAAAGTAAAGAATAATTTGATCCAATATGGGATCTAAAGGGAATTTAATTGAATATGATGACCATTTTAAGTACCTGGGACTGACCTTAGATTCCCATATAATGTATGAAAATCATATTAATGGCCTAAGAAAAACTATCCATCAAAGGCTGGGTGGGTTTCATTGGGTGAAAACCTGCTTAACCCCAGAATCTCAGGTATTGTTGTTCTATAGTTTTTCATTGAGTACATTGGTCTATGGTCTTATTGTTTACACAGGTATGAATAATAATTTATTGGCACGTCTCAGGGCTACATGTAATACTAAGAGTTATGACTATTGCTCCTTACCATACACATCATTGTGTTTTGTATCAGCAGTCTGACTGCTTATTGTTTGCTAACAGAATTCAGTGTAAATATGGTATTTTTATGTATAAAACTACCTCTGGTCATCTTTGCAGTTCTGTTTCTAGTTTATTCAGTAGGTTTACTAATGGATGTGGGACTAGATCACAAGATAAATATGCCTATTAACTTCTAAAAATCTATTATTTATAGGGCTTTTGTTTTTTTAATTCACTTCCTTCTGAACTTTTGAGTAGTAAAACAGTTGATATTTTTAAGAAAAGTCTTGCAATATGTTTACGAGAACAACAGCACTATGTTTGTTAGAACGGCTGATATGAATTGCATTATGTTGTACATTTATTTGGTTGTGCAAGTTGTGTGGTGTTTATATTTTTGTATGCATTACATGTTTGTATTTTGTAAACCACATCTTCTTGCCTGTGAAAATGGGTATTTTGCTCATCAGGCCTGCAAGAATAAAAAAATAAATGAAAATGAGTAAAATGATAACTTTCTGCAGGTACAGGCTCCAGATCCTCACAGTACTCAGCCATTTTCATTTTTTTTTCTTCCAATGGCCCCCATCCACTAATGTGGGCTGGGTAAACATGACAGGCACATACCCGGCCTGTGCATTTCCACACCAGTGGACAGGCATGAAGGGCATGGCATGCATGAATTCCATCTGACTGACCATGGTCTGCCCCACTGGAGCATTGGTGTGTGTGGGACAGACCATGGACAAAGGCAGGCATCAAATCAAATGCCCATCCTGGTGGCAGAGTGGATCCCCTACTCTACATGGAGCAAGGGAATGTGGGACACAATGGGTCCCAGTAAATAGACAATGTCAGGTAAGTTCTCCGATAGCTGCTCCCAGCTCTCCCCACACTTCCAGAGAGCTGGGGTAGCAAGGTAATGAGGGTTGCTGGCCCTGTCATGACTGGTGGGTTTGGAGTTGTGGGGGCATTGTCCCTGCCCAGGTAGCTTGAGACATCCTCTTTCAGCAATATGCACCTTGGTGAATGGCAGGGAGCAGAGGAATGCCTCCTGGCCACTCTCCCAGTCTGTCCATGTAAATAGCTCCACATACAACAGTGGATCAGGTGAAGAAGAAGGTCGTACCTCTTTCATGAATGCCATGTGGGTCTGCAGGACCCCTGATACATGGCAGGGTGACATGGGGAAGCCTATGTCATAGTTTCATAGTGAGATACGAATTCAGTAGGCAGTTAAGCTTTTTAATGAATTCGCCACTCATGACTTCATAGGTGGAAATCATGTTTTTTGCTTCCCATATAGTCTTCTAGCCTTTGTTTAAAAATTTTTATATTTTTACTTTCAACTATCTGTTATGGGAGAGTGTTACAAACAATTATTTTTCCTTGTGTGAAAAATGTGCTCCTTTTCTTTTATGTTTCTTTCACCAATTAATCATGGGCTTTAGTGGATATGTTAGATTTATATGGCATAAGCCCTATTGTTTCAGTCATAAGATGATTTTTGATTGCTTTATAGGTTAGACAGAGATCCCCTCTCAGTTGTCTATATTTTGCTGAGTACAGACCCAAATTATTTAATCTCCCAGTATAGATCCCCTCTCAGTTGTCTATATTTTGCTGAGTACATACCCAAATTATTTAATCTCCCAGTGTAACTATGATTTTGCATGTTACATATTTTTTGGATAAGCTTTCTCTGGATTCCTTCTATAAGTTTGGAACTTCTCAAAGTGTGAGGAGCCCAGTACTGCAAGTAGTACTCAAGATGGTGACTCACCGAGCTCATGTACAAGGGCATAATCACTTCTCCCATTCTACTTTAAATATTATTGCCCCATGGATATGTTGTGCATAGGCTTCATGCATAGACCCCAGTGTGCATTACCTTACATTTTCTGGTGTTAATTTCAACTGCCATATTCTGGACCAATTGTTTAGCTTTTCCAAGTGCTCTACCTTTATTTTTAAACATGATTTTAGAGGTGCAATAAGAAACGTTTAGGACATGTTATTCTGGACAATCACTGCAATTATTTTTAAAAGGACTCGACTGCACCTCTTGCCTAATAACACAACTGAGGCATAACAGTATTAAGCTATAATTACATGTCCTGTCATGTAACTATATGAACCACAATTGCATGATGGGACATGTAACTATGGGTTAATACTACATGAAAAAGCATACAATTTTTAAAAATAATATTTTCTTCTTAGTGGAAAAATAGAGAAACTTCCAGGTAGGTAGGGGAAAAAATGTACAATCAAAATAATTTACATGAATATTTGAATAAAGATCCTGTTATATAATGTGTTCTATGCACAAATCATGTATTTACAGCTTATTATCAATGGCATGAGAGTTGTCCCAATTTATCTGAGGGATGGATGAGTATAAATTTAATTAATTGTTCTGATATAGGTGTAGAATGCATCCCTATTCCATCTATTTATTTCAGAGAGTAGTAAATTATAATGTAAAGTTGGGTTAACAACTAATCCTTCAAAATAAAGCATATCCCCAAAAGTTAATTTCTATTCACTTCTTAGGAATGGGATGTTTGCTTGTGGGAAATTTTCCATTTTTATGGATGCAGGACGGAGCTCTGCAAGCCGTCTTGCTATCACTTGGGTAGGAAAGAGCACTTCAGACTGATATCAAAGCACAATTTTGGAGTTGGAGTATGATCCCTCCACTATTTGAAATCACTCCTCTGATGAGGAGGGGGAGAGAGAGAAAGAGTTCCTTTTCTAAATGCAGCATACTCATGCCAGCTCAAATTACAGTCAATGGATAGCTCAGTGTAAACAGCACAAGCAGCTTGTTAAACTAAGTATCAGCCACTGGAGAAATACCTCTCTGCTGTTTTTTTTTTGTTTAGCCTCAAAGGACACCTAAACCCTCTTTTTTACACGTTTATCTAAACAGTGCCCTGTTGGTCAAAACCGAGTTTGTAATGACACTGCATTGCTCCAGTAGATATTCAAATTACATTTTTCTCCCCCCCCCCCTGTGTGTGGCAGTGTACAATGGTTTACTGCTGTCCATAGGTTTTGTTAATCTTTTCAGGACTGATCTAAGACTGAATGATAAACAGAGCTCCACCATTACTCCTCTCTGTCTCTCTCTCTCTGAACCAGACTTATACAGTGAAATGCTAAAAACTGAAGCTGATCAAACATGATAACTTTCTTGACTTTTTTGCCAACTTAAGCTTTAAAATTATTTCCCAGCCTTTTACCAATAAAGTTTACTATATACACTGAATGGAGGCTGATGGCTTAGATATAAAAATGATGTATCTCTGAAATCACTGACTTTAACCTACAGAGTATGTATTTAATGTTCATCTCTGCTGGGCTTGATGGAGTGCATAGTACTATATGGCACAGGTATTTGATTTTGTTTTTAGTTTCATTTGATCATAAAGCCCACATCTCCTTACCCCTTCCTCAACAATTACCACATACATTTGAATCTAAACTTGTTCTGTAAACCAACAGCATGAGTGCAAAACTGTAACTGCTGTGTGCCTTATCCATTTGAATCACATAACCTGCCATACATAAAAATGTAGCCGCCCCCATGTCTGGGATATGGATGGATTATGTCCATGGGGAGAGGGTGCCCACAGCAGCAGAAACACTTCCAGTGGCCACGTTATCAAGGCCAAGATGCGACACACAGGGTCCCTTTTCATCACTTATGCTGGATGAAAACAACAAGTTAATGTATATTAAACAGTTCATTTCAGTAACAGAATGTCCACACAGAACTTAAAGAAACAACAGGGATCCAAAATTCATTAAACATATTCACACATAGCTCTGGGGAGCATCAGTTAATTCATGGAGAACACATTCAGCTTTCATACAGCCAGTATGGCCATAATAGCAACTTTTACCTGGATCATGGAGGTCACATGGTCTTTAGGGCAGCTTTAACTTGGGACCACTATTGTCACAAAATTTTGAAGGCACCACAAGTCCCAAAACAGTTCACAGTGCCCACCAGCCCATTATTCTTCACAGGCACCTAAACTCTCAAGGATCCCCATCATTCTCTCTGTCTCTCTCCACACTGTCTCAGCGTGTCCCCTTCGGAGCATGTAATCCTCGTGGTTTGGGAATTTGTGGATTCCCTCATGACCCCTGCATCTTTTCCCAGAGCTGGCAGTGACTGTCCCCTAATTGAATAAGGGGACATATCCCATGGAGCTCCAAGACAACTATCCTCTCTGGACACTATACTCCCTGCTGCATTCTTGCCCACTGGATCCCTACACAAATTGGTGGAGGCTGCCAGGACACTCTGCGACTTGCAATTGCTGGTTCCCCTCCAAACTTTAGCCCCCTCCAAGATACTCTGTGACCTGTGGCTACTGGCTCCCACTTCTTCCTCTGTGTCCCCCCAGGTGCTACCAGCCAGGGACTGGAGCAGGCAATCATGCCTGCCTGGCCCCAACTCACTCTCACTTCCTTGCTGCACACTCCTCTGACCGGTACTCCCCCTCCCACCTAAACTGCTGGGCTTAATCCCCCCACATACCAGTGGTGACCTCCCAACCTGCAGGAGGCTCCACCCGAGTGCTGAGAAGAATGAAGCCTTTTCCATACTGGGCCAAATTAGGCCACAAAAACCCAGGAAGGGGTGAATAGACTAGTAATCTCTCAAAGGGGGGAAGGGTTACACAGACATAGAAAGTGATGGCAGATAATGTTCATTGGGCCCATCTAGACTGCCCATTTTTAATTATGATCACTTTTGCTGCAGACCCAAATTGATCTACAGCACTGTCTCTTCCACCCCCTTCCTTCCTTCCGTCCTGCTAGGATTCCTTTGTTCTTGTCCCAGAAATTTTTGAAACCTACCACTGGTTTCACCCCCACTGCCTTCCATGGAAGGCTGTTCCAGGAATCAGCCACCCTTTCTGTGAAGAAGTACTTCCTCACATCTCTCCTGAATCTACCTCCTTCCAGCTTCATATCATGACACCTTGTTTTACAGCATCTTTTCTCTGAAGTATATCTCCCTCCTGTACACTATTAACCCTCAAGAGATATTTAAAGGTCTGCATAATATCCCCAAACTCCCTCCTCTCATCCAGTATGTACATATTGAACCCTTTCAGTTTCTCCTCATAAGGCTTCTGATGCAGACTGTGCACCATTTTGACAGCCCTCACCTCTTTTCTTGCCACTTTCTCATTTTTCCAATTGTACCCCCATTCCACACCATTGTCCTTTTCTCCCTTCCTTCCTTTGCTAACCCCCTGCTTCCTTGAATGACTTGCATTCTAGTGGAATGCTCACCCCTTGGGATCTCCCTCATCTACATCTCAGCTTGTGGTGGTCCACTTTCTGCCTCCCCTATTTCTTCCATCACCCCCTCCCTGTGGCTACCTTAAATGTCCATCAAAGTAACATTTGAATCATCCACTGATGACTGTGGTTGCCTCCTGGATGTAAGCAGGCCATCACCTTGATATAGGTTCTTATTCTTCCAGGTTGTCCCATGGTCCTCAATGTAGTCATACCTCTCCCTTCTGCACCATTCCTTCTACCATTACTTGAAGGCCTTGGTGTGGAGCACCCTCTCCTTCCCTGTATAGCACAACACACACTCACTGCTCACATTTTAAACACATGTGAAACAAAGGATCAACCAGATAAATGATCTACCTTTACCAAGAATGAAATTTACACATGGAGCTGACTATAGCAATTCTTCTTTATGTTCAAGCCAATGAAACACCTTTATCAAGTTAATGCATTAGCAGCCATAGTGGCTGTGACCAGATTTTGTTTAATAATAGCCTCTTAGTGACCATAAAGACAACACCAAGAATTAATTTATCCTTGTTATTTCAATTTCAGTTGTTAATGTTTATAAAAATGCATATTTTAACTGAAAATGTTAGATCCACATTTAATATACTTTTAAAAATTTCTAATGTTCCTTCCCACCAACTTTTGCTTATTTTAGAAAACCATAGATCATATAAGAATCCTGCCTTTAAGTAAGTTACAGTGCCAGCAAATTGCTGACTGAGATAGGCTCTTCTTAAACATTGTTCTTGGACAAAAAAATATGCCCTTTTAATAATTTTGTACTTGATTATACTGTTTCTTGTTGTTTTGAAGATATTTGTTGAAGACAGTATAGCAGTCCATGTAGAATGCAACCATTTTTGGTTAATATCTTGTTCCCATTTATACTAAATAGCCATTAATAATTTGAAATTCCCACATTTTAAATAATTTAATAATCAAAAAAACAGTGCCTCCCTTTTCATATTCCTATGATATAATTCCTTCTGAAAATCCTTAGATTCTGTCTCCATGTTATCCTCAAGTAAGTGAGGAGAATTTGCTTAAACTATGCCAAGTGCCACAGTGTGTGCTACACAGGCATTGACAACTGCCTCCTCAGCAAAAAGGCTTCTAAGAATGTTTCTTAACTTCTCCTCAAGCTCCTCCACCAGCATAGTGGGACAGCCATGAGGCTTCTTTGGCAGAATGGGGGATGGAGAGTCGGGTCAGATGTTTTTGTCAGCTCCATGAGGTAGTCTGCCTTTAATTTCCTCATTGTCTTCTCATTCATTTGTACTCCTGTTTTGCATTCATGGTGTCTGACTGCAGCCATAGAACCATTCTTGCTGGCATACTTCCCAAACTCAAATTATGTTTCAGGTGTGTAGCTGGTATAAGTTGAAGGGCAACTTTTCTGAGGTGCAGGTGAAGTGAGTAACTCCTTAACAACCAGTGCAACTTCGATTAAGCCCATCCTTGAACTCTTAGCTAAATCCAAACTATTGAGGAAACATCAAATGGATACTGTACTACATTTTAACAGGCTTGTCAGACTGTATCCATTTTAATATAGACATCTTAGGCTGTAGAGTTTGTGGCAGCAGACTTTGTGTCAGTTTGTGTCAGCATTTCTGATACTGACCAGAAAACAAGAGAAACCTGATACAATTTATAAGGAAAGGATTGCACTGTTAATTAATACAGTTCACAGAAAAGTCCTTGCATTCCAGTGAAATAAATCCAACAGTATTTCTGAAGTTAAATCTTAAATGCTTTAATGCAGAGTAAATGTACAAGTACTGTGGACAGACAACAGATGCCCACTACATGCCATGGCACTTTGGGTCACTCCACCCTTCGTCAGGAGGCATAAAGCATTTAAAATTTAACTTCAGAAATACTGTTGGATTTATTTCACAGGAGTGCAAGGGCATTTCTCTGAACTGTAATGTTTGCCTTTGGGGCTTGCCAGCCTTTTACCCTGCACTTCGCTGCTCGCAGTGTTCGAAGTTTGAACCAATTCGGAACTTGTACTCTTAACTGCCTGCTGATTGAAAGTGAGAGAATCAAAGTGAGACAGTGACAGCTGGGTATGATATCAGTGCTCTACTGCTACTGATGCCATATTGATGAATGTTGCTGTAGTGCGAATTCTCTGTGCTGTGAATGTGTATAGCAGGTTGAAAGAATTACATATAGCAGATCTGCTATACAGTATTTTTCTGGTGCTACCCAAACTTGACTTAAAGAATTTTTTTCTGTGACATTCATGCTATAAATTTTGTCCTCCAGCCAAAATGGATTTTCTAAGGAGTAAGGAATCTCTGAACCTTGTTAGTGCTAATTTAACCATATATATTAAATACAAATAATACCTACCTGGACAAGCCAACCCAATTGCCTTTTTTGTAAACAAATCTTTTTTCCAGATGATTCTAGGTTTGTTGTGACACCATATATACATGCAGAAGATAGCATTTAATTATAAAAAACTAATATGATATATCACAAAGTGCAGTTTGTAACACATGTGAAATAATAGGTATTGTTTCCATTTTCAGCAATTACATTTTACCACATAGTGATAATGTTATTTTTGACCAAGCATTTATTCAGTCTTTAATATTGTCTAGCAACTTTAAGTGGTTATAATGACATTTTATTTGTTTTATTTATTCTAATTTTGATAACTGGGTAGTCCTGCTGAGCCCTAAAGGTCATTTTTTCAGGGGTGACACAGAATTAGTTACTTAGAATAACAACATTTAGCAGATACAGTGCATTGTAGTTAAGAAGAAACATTTATGTACAGAGACATTTCACACCAGAGAAACATAACACCAGTTAGACAGTACTTAATACAATCACTGTATACAGTCACAAAAGGACTAGTCTTCAGTCCTGGGCAGAATTAGTATGCAACAATAGTGGACAGAACACTTTAACTCAGATTGGGGACAGCAGAAGAGCATTTGACCAAACAGTTAGGCTTGGGGCGGGGGCTAGTTATCAATTCAAGTGCAGGAGCACTTGCTCTTGTCCAACAGGTGCTCATGGAGCCCTTTACAGAAGACCTCCAGAGAGCTTGCTTCTTGTAGGTGGGCAGGGAGCTTGTTCCATACAGCAGGTGCAGCATAGGTGAAGGATTTATAGCCAGCCGCTGTCCTAACTCTTGGTTCCTCAAGAAGATTTCTACCGGTGGTGCGGAGCTGTCTATGTGAGCTCATGGGGGTCAGGAGGCCAACAAAGCTTACTGGTGGATTGTCATTAATGAGTTTGTAGGCATATCACAGTGTAGGCAAGGCAAGGCAATTTTATTTATAAGGCACACAATCCCAGAGGCTCTGGGCACCGAACATAAACGAGGACATACAGCAGTGAATAAAAACATAATAAAATCTCACTAAAATTCTAACAGGATTAAACTGCAACAAAACAGAGGTTTCCAGAAGTCAATCTTCATGGGACTGGCCAAAACTAAAGATGGTATCAGTAGTCAAAGGCCAGGCTGAAGAGATGGGCCTTTAGCCTCCCCTTAAACATCCCAACTGAGGGAGCCTCCCAGACTGCAGGAGGGAGTGAGTGCCACAGGGTTGGCCAAGAGACACTAAAAGCATGATCTCCCAAGGTCTTGAGCTGAACCCTGGGAATGTCCAGGAGACCCCTCTAGGAGGAGCAGAGGGAGCGAGCAAAGGACACTGGTGCCTGGAGCTCAGATAGGTAACCAGGGCCAAGCCCATAAAGGGCCTTAAAGGTGAGAAGATCCACCTTGAAAAGGACCCTCCACCTGACTGGCAGCCAGTGCAGAGCACACAGAACTGGAGTCACATGACTGGACCTTGAAAGGCCCATCAGTAACTGGGCTGCTGCTTTCTGCACTAGCTACAGCCTGCAGAGGGTCCCTGTCATGACCCCAAAGTACAGAGTATTACAATAGTCAAGCCCAGAAGTCACAAAGACATGTACTAGTGTCGGCAGGTCCTTGAGCAGAATGAGGGGCTTAATCCGGGCAATGTTCCACAACTGGCAAAAACCACTGTTGACTACAGCCGACACCTGATCATGAAAGGTCAATCTGTAATTAATGATCAGGCCCAAATTTTGCACCCTCTGAGAAACCACCGATGGAGCAGGCCCCAGAACTAATCCAGAGTCAGCCCGAGGTGGCAGCCCATTATGCCCATGACCAGGCTCAATCACCAGCACCTCAGTCTTAGCCGTATTGAGTCTCAGCCAGCTGGAAGCCATCCAGTCATTGATTTTAGCCAGACAGCTGTTAAGCACATCAACCATTCCCAATGTTCTGGGTGCAAAGGACAAATACAGTTGAATATCATCTGCATAGCAGTGAAACTCCACACTGTATTGTCAGATGATCTCACCCAGGGGCAGCATGTACACTGTGAACAGCATTGGCGACAAGATCAAACCCTGAGGGACTCCGCAAGACAGCGGCATTGGGGAGGAGGAGAAATTCCCCATCAACACCCGCTGTACTCTGTCTGAGAGATAGGACTCAAACCATTTGATGACAGTGCCGGCGAGTCCACAAAGCTCACAGAGTCAATTAAGAAACATGACGTGATTCACAGTGTCTAAAGCTAAGGAGAGATCTAGGAGCACAATAACTGACCTGTCTCCTCTATCTGTAACCCTAAGCAGATCATTATGCACTCTCACTAGAGCAGTTTCAGTGCTGTGTCTGGCCCAAAAACCCAACTGGAATGGATCATAGATATCTGAGGACACTGGGCGATCCTCAAGCTGATGTGTCACAAATTTCTCAACAACCTTGCTAAAAAATTGCAGGTTGGAGATTGGATGGTAATTCGCCAGGACGTCTAGGATGAGGGATGATTTCTTTAGGAGGGGCTCCACCAGTGCTTCTTTCAAAGCAATGGAGAAGACCCCCTCCACCATCAAGCTCCTGGCAATCCTGGTGAACACCGGGCCAATGGCATCGGCACATCCTATTAAGAAACACATCTGTGCTGGGTCCTGTTCACAAAACATGTGCTTCAGTTTCAAGATCACCTTGGTCACTTCAGACACCTCCACTGGCCTAAACTCTTCCCAGGCAGACTGAGTGCCTCTGAAACTCCCAGCTCGACCACTGTGATGCACAAGTCTTCCTGGTGGAATCCCCGACTGAATGGCCAACACTCTGTCAGAGAAAAACAGAGCAAACTCTTCACAAGTGGTTGAAAAAGCTTCTTTTTGGCTGGAGACAGGCAGGATGTAAAAGCCTGTCCATGGTCTGAAACAGCTGAGATGGTCTGTTTCTCCTGCAACAATTTCCATGGACTGAAATGCTGCCTTCTTATGGGAAATTGCCCCTTGGTACTCAACATAGTGAGAACACAAGGCCAGCCTGTTAGCCTCCAGCTGTGTCTTCCACCAGCAATGCTCCAACTTCCAACCCCTGATCTTCATCATCTTGAGATCCCCATCAAACCAAGGGGATCTCAAGTGAGAGTATCTGGGTCATATACAGACTGGTACGATGGCATCTAGAACTTCAGTAACCACCCTGTTAGAGGTGGCCACTGCCTCTCCAGTGCCAATCGCACATGCTGCATCAACCCGCAGGCAGTTAAGGGATGGCCAAATGAGGTAGGACAGTACTTTGTGGTGATGTCACCTCAGGTGTGACATTGTGGTAAATCAAACTATTTTGTTGTATAATGTCTGCATCCTGTGTAGCTCGTGCTTTGCAACTGAGTGCAGTACTGGAGTAGCATAGATTAAGGTTGGTAGAAGGATGCTTTAACCTATGGTAATCCTGGTTTCAGATACCATTTGACCATTCAGGCGATATAGAAGGCCTAGTTTTTGGTGAAACATTTTAGTTATCTGATCCACATGGGATTTCAGCAAGAAGCCTTGGTCCAGAGTTAGACCTAGGTATTTGAAGGACCTCACTACCTCTATGGAAGAGCCTGAGGTGGTCACCAGAAGTAGTAGGATGCTTCTGTCTGATTCTAGGGATGGAGACCCAAACAAAACAGCTTTTGTTTTCTTGGCATTCAGAATTAACCTGTGGTCTAAGAGCCAGTTTTCTAGAAGAGCGAAATCAGACTGTAGGTGGTGGCCCAGGTTTATGGAGCTGTCTGAGGTTCTGTAGAGTACTGCATCATCTGTGTACTGTACCACAGAGCTGCCTCTGCAGTGTTTACTCAGGTCATTTATGAATAATGAAAACAGGAGGAGCCCCAGGACAGAGCTCTGAGGTACACCCCTTCCTTTTTTTTTTTTTTAAATTTATGTTTCTTAATTTTCTGTGTAAGCAGACAATTAACATCCACAAAAACTCATACAGGGCATAGGAAACAGAGCTCACTGTTACAGATTGTTGATATACATATAATTTTGCCCATGTAATCTGGTACAGTAGGAGTAGGGGGTAATCCTGGAAAATAAGTCCTATATGTTAAAGTTCCAAAAAAGTCTTTAGAAATTGCCAGCCTCTTCCGCATTGTAAGGTATGTCCAATAGGCATAAGTACTAGGAAAGTATTAACACAATCCTAAGATTGCTGTTTAAACCTATTCACAGTTAGGGAGTATACACAGAATAATATTGACCCCTATACCAGTCATCCCACACCTGAACAGCAAACAGTGCTTACATATTATGGTACTAATACAGTTACCTTAAATTTTAGAAACAATTTATTTATTTATTTAGTTTTTGTTGACCAGGTAAGTGCACTAGTCAGATTCTGCCTATTTTCAGGCATGACCCGGGGAAGGGGATACAGATGAATGCCAACTGACCTTGAACCAGACTTATACACATATATACAGCTCTAAGATAACAGTTTCCACTACTTGCTAAACTCAGAAACATTCTGGTACATTGCATGAAATGAAGAAATACCAAAAAGATGGCTCCAAGGCCACCTCTTGGCAATGCTGCCACGTACCCAAAATATAATTTTAATATCTATGTCCCTTCATTGTGCTACACAGAGCATCTAGCAATCTAAATGGGAAGATAAACTGATCGCCTGCCCAAGAATCCCAGAACCAGAACATTTAAACATTGAGAGTCAGCAAACAAAATGAACATTTAAATTGCAATGTCCCGTCTCCATTTTAATCTCACTGTTCAGGTGCCCATAAAGTCCAGCTGCAACATTGTGGAATAAGCGCATAGAGCAGCGGATGCACCAGTTTTCAATCTGATCTTTGTAACAGGCAGAGCAAAACCAAAAAAGGTGCTGTTCTGATCAAAAAGCTCAGGACTCCGAACAGCACAAGCCATGCCACACTCCAGCTCAGATAATTTTCCACTGACCACATCAGTCCCTTCACAGGCTCCGAAACCCTCAGATTCTGCCATCACAGGGCTCAAGTGGTATACATTCACATGGAGAACCATCCAGTCTTGTACTGCACTGATAGCTGCTGTATTTTCGTGTAGAAGATGGTAATCCTCTATAGGAATAACCACACAGTTCTGGTGGCCCCTCAGTCCCAAATATGCCAGCATACAGTTGGGGAATCATCTTATCACAAGACCCAGTAACAAGCATACACTCCCTGGTTGCTGAATATCCTCCCAATAGACTATTTGATGCAATCATAAAGCCCACATCCTCTTGGCCCCCCAGTCTCTGCAATGATATCTGTGATTTAGTGTACATGGCCCACAAGAACTCGAGAATAACCTGCCATGGTGCTTCTGGCGGGACCATTGGATTCTTAGGCCCATTAGTACTTATGGGACCTGCTTTCCCAGCAATAGGCACAATCAAATCTTTCTGCGGGTATTGCAGGCTGTCTGTTCCACAAACCTTGGCAAGTTTGGTATCGCTGAGATCCAGAAAGGCCTACTGTACTTAGAGCTGCTATTCTTTTTTAGCGATAGTACCATTAAAGTTAGATTTTACAATAAATTTGCCTCCTCAAGTGGTTGAGACTGTGGGAGTGCATCCAACCTGGAAGATGGGTCCCTGGTGCTCCTCGGGGTACACCCTTCTTGATGGGGAGTGATTCAGATGTGGCACCTCTCCACTTGACCTGTTGGGAGCAGTTTGACAGGTAGTTGGTAAACCAGTTTAAGGAGTGCTGATCAAGGCCAGACTGACCAAGTTTGTTCACCAGTAGAGAGTGATCCACTAAGTCAAAAACCTTGGTCAGATCAATGAAGACAGCCCCCATCAGGTTGCCATCATTGAGATCATTAAGAATGTCAGTGGTGAATTTGATAAGGGTGGCATCTGTCCCATGCCTCCGTTGGCATCCATGCTGGGTTCTCACCAGCAGCCGGTTAGCCACCAGGTAATCATGGAGCTGACAGTAGACTATCCGTTCCTGCAGCTTAACAAATATGCATAAGAGGCAGATTGGCCTATATTTGCCAATGGGTTCCCTGAGGCTTCCCTTGTGGATGGGCACCACGTATGCCTGTTTCCACATTTTAGGTACTACTCTTTCCTTGACCTACTGATGAGCTGAGTAACAGGTAAGGTTATGGCAGGAGCAGCAACCTTGAGCAATCTAGGGTCCAGGCCATTCAGACCAGCCGAACCCTTTGCCTTGATGTTCTATAGTAGTGGAAGCACCTCCTTGGGCCGTACTATCCGCAAGTGAAATTGTGGGTGCAGAAGATTTGGTTTACCAGGGCCCAACCATAGGAACTTAGCGGGGGAGACCCACCTTGTAGTGTTTGAGGTCTGTGAAGAACTTGTTGAAGGCAGAGGCAGCCTCCTGGCCTTCACTAAGGGGTCTGGCCATTGTAGACTATCAGTCCTAGGTGGGTTTACCACTGCCCTTCACCAGTGAGTTTATTTGGGTCCAGAAGAACCCTAGATTGGTTAAGTTGGTCTGCTGCAGGGTCTTTAGGTATTCCCGCTTTGCCATCTTTGTTACTTGCTTACATTTGTTTCTTAGAGACCTGTAGGTTATCTGGTCTTCAGGTAGGGCCAACTCTCTGTACCTGACCCAGGTTTTGTCCCTCTTACTCATCAGAGATTTTAGCTCAGGTGTTATCCATTTGTAGCACAGAAGCATAGAAACACAGACTTTGATGACAGATAAGGACTGCTTGGCCCTCCTAGTCTGCCCATTTCCCTACCTACAGGATAAGCTGCAGATCCTAGTTAACCAACAACCTATTTCTTCCTACTCCACACAAGAATTGCCTTATGTCTGTCCCATGCATTCTTGAATTCTCCCACAGTGTTAGACCCCACAACCTCCTAAGGAAGGCTGTTCCATGTGTCCACCACCCTCTCTGTGAAAAAATACTTCCTCACATTGCCACTGAGCCGTCCCCCCTCTATCTTCAAATTGTGTCCCCTTGTTATTGCACATCTCTTTTTTTGAAAGATGCTACCCTCTTGGACTTTGTTGATTCCACTGAGGTACTTAAAAGTTTCTATGATGTCCCTCCCCCCTTCCTCAAGGGTATTCATATTAAGCTCCTTTAGTCTCTCCTTGTATGGCTTCTCTTGCAGACCCTGCACCATTTTAGTTGCCCTCCTCTGGACTGCCTCCATCCTATCTATGTCCTTGCAGAGATGAGGTCTCCAGAACTGGAAGCAGTACTCCAGATGGGGTCTCACCAACTGTCTGTACAGCGGGATAACAACTTCCTGTTTTCTGCTGGTGATGCCTCCCCCTACACATCCCAGTATCACCCCAGCCCGCCCTACTGCCTTCTCACATTGCTTACTAACCTTAAGCTCATCTGATATGATTACCCCCAGGTCCCCCCAGGTCCCTTTCCATTTTTGTTGTTGTTACTACCTCCCCCCATTGTATAATCTTCCCCTTGGTTTTTGTTTCCCAGGTGCATTATTTTGCATTTCTTTGTATTAAATCCAAGCTACCATACTTCTGACCATTCCTCTAACCTGCCCAGTCCCATCTCATCCTTTCCATGCCTCGTTGTGTATTGACCCTGTTGCAGATCTTTGTGTTATCTGCAAAAAGGCACACTGTTACTTCTAGTCCCTCTGTAATGTCACTTATAAAGACATTAAAAAGGAATGGACCCATTACTGAACCCTGCGGTACCCCACTAGTAACCCCTCTTTCTTCAGAGTGGACTCCATTTACAATTACCTTCTGTGTCCTGTTATTCTGCCAATGTTTTACCCAGGCTACCACCCTGGGACCCACTGCCAGGCTGGTTAATTTGATTGTTAATCTTTTGTGTGGGACTGTGTCAAATGGCTTGCTAAAGTCTAGGTAGGCCATGTCCACAGCCCCTCCCTGGTCTACTACTTTGGTCACCCAGTCAAAGAAATGAATTAGTAGCAGCGCCCCTTAGCTTTAAGTTTCCTTAGAGGAGCATGTCGGTTGGCTGCTGAGATGAAGGTATTTTGGAAATATTCCAATGCTTCATCTATGCTAGGGAGAAGCCAGATAGGGCTCCAGTCTAGACTGTATAGGCGTTCCTGGAAGGCTTCTGCAGAGAATTTGGAAAAGTGTCTTGCTATGAGGTCTCTTGGAGGGACCTTGGGCAAACAATTCTGCCAAATGCAAAATACTGGCAAGTGGTCACTCAAGGCATCTGCCAGAGTGCCAGACACCTGAATGCTTAAGGGGGTTAAAAGCGAGTACCCAATCTAGGGTGGTGTGGTTCCCTGATTTTGCGTTATGCCTTGTAGGCCCTGTAATGACCTGGGACAGATTGGCTTCCATGAGCGTAGTCCTTAGAGCTTGTTCAGTCTCTGGGGCCCAGTTAAGGTTAAAGTTCCCTAGAATTACCATCTCAGAGAGGGTGTGTTCTACTGGCAATTTAGCTAGTGCATCAAGTGAGTGTGGGGCTACCTTGGGAGGGTTGTATATACATCCATTCATTAGGAATTTGTCATGTCCAGTGGTAATCCTGACAAATTAATTCCAAACCTAAATAATCAATATAATCTGCTTTAAAGATAACATTCAATTTAGTTGTATTTTCAGTAATTTTAGGATCTTTGTTTATTTATAATATTTCTGATTTCGAGTAGCTGACAGGGTAACCTGACAGTTTTGAGAAGATTTGAATGTCTTTTATTAGTGCATCTACCACTTCATTTGGGTCTGATAATATAATCAATAAATCATCCGTGTAAGCAATAACCTTAAAATTACAGTCTTTAATTCATATCCTTTGTATCTTTTCATTTCCTGCAATAGCTTTTAAGAAAACATTTAAACTTAAAAAACCAAAGAGTTGGGGACAGAGGGCAACCTCACCTTACCCCTCTATGAAAAAAAGTCATTTGTTTTGTTGTGATTTATGGATAGTCTTGATTTAGGGCTATTGTAAAGTATAGTACTTTCCTAGTAGTTATGACATTTTCTGGTATTCCCCATACCTGCAAGGCTGCAAACATGAAGACCCATTCACACATGTCAAAAGCCTTGCAGGCATCCAGGGAAACCAAGATCCCTGATTTGGTTTCTGTTTCCATGTACTGAAACAAAAATTGAAGTTTATGAAATCCTTATTGTATAGTTCTTCCAGGTATAAAACCATTTTATTCACTGGGCACTAACTTTATTGATTATTTATCTTAATCTGTTCAGAATTTTAGGTTTAAGTTTATAATCACACTTGAGAATCAAAACTGGTCTATAGTTTCCTGCCTTTTTGTTGTCCTTTTTTGGTTTTGGCATAATTGAGACATCAGCCTTAGTATATGTAAATGGGCATCTGAGTTTTTACTGAATTTGGTTAAATGGTAATTATGAAGATTTTTTTTATTCTTAAAAAAGATTTGATGAAACACCACTGTAATCCCATCCCTGCCTTTTGTCTTTCCATTTAACATGTGAAATAAACGTTCTTGAATTTCAGTTGCTGAAAATTGACTACCTAGCACTTCTTTTTATTTGCTATTAATACTATATGCAGAGTTTAGTTTCTTACAGTAGTCTTTTTCATTGTGAGAGCTTAAATCCTCTGATTTGTACAGTTTACTATAGAAAAATAAGAATGCCTCCTTTCTTGCATCTTGATCCATAACCAATATACTATCTTGGTTGCAAACAGCAGTAATTCTATCCCCACACCAGACACTTGGGTTAATATTCCAGTACTGACACTGTAGTGCAGCATGAGGGGGTGCTGCACTCCTGAGGTGCCTTCTTTCAGATGAGACGTTAAACCAAGGTCCCATCTGCCTGTTCTGGTGGTAGTTCAGGTGGATGTTACAGATCCCATGGCACTTCTGGAAAAGAGTAGGGGTATGTTTATTAAAATCATAAAAAGCACAAAAATAACATACAAAAGGAATACATCCAACAAAGATTATACAGAAGTTTATACAGTAAGGTCAAAGTAAAGGAAAACCAAAAAAAAATTCCTTTGTTATCCTAAACAAGATAGGAAATACAAAACAAGATTAATACAAACTAAATACAATCAGAAATGGCAACTGGTTTAATAAAATTTCCAATATCGTTCCCAAATATTCCATTTAAGGAGTTTCCTTTCTCCTTCTTTAAGACGATCGATATGAGCAACTACTTTCATAAATAAATCTTCAGGGGTTAAAGAACGTTGTTGAAATAAAAACCAACACCTAACCTGCCATACCCAATACAATATCACAACTGCAATGAGATTTAAAGTACTAGTATTACACTCATCCCATGAAGCCGGAAATAAACCAAAAAACAAAGCTCTCTGATCCCACTGACACCATATTTGATTCCAAAAGTGATGACGACACAAAAAACAAAATTGCAAAATAAAAGGACAGGAGAAATATAAACGATCCATAGTCTCTGTAAGGGTCGTACAGGAAGTCCAAAAACAATACGTATCCTTCAATTGTTTATGTTTGTGATTCCCCCGGACGATACCCTTACCATGCACTCCCAACCAAGCAATATCCCACATAGCCGCTGGGATCCTGGTATCAATAAGTTGATTTCCAATCTGAGCCTTTTCTGACAAAATAAAATCTGGAAAAACTGCTTCTGAAAAATAAGACTCTGTTACCACTGCATACAACTTTTTACGAGAAAACTCCGTAACCATGGATACCGTAATACACCATTGTTTAAGCATATCAAACACTATTACCCAATCTGAGGATAAAACATATTTCCGTTTATTTTTATGTATGAAATTCCCCAGAAACCATTCTTGCAAAATCTCCAAAATTGAAACATGTACCAAAGGAATCCAAAGCTGTGAGGAATTAATAACAATGGGCTTTAAATTGGTGGGAAAAAAAAGAGAATAAAAAAAGACAATCGGATGAACCATATTAACCCCCCCCCAGCGATAAGTATTCAACAAATAATTCCGTTTAACCAGATTCAGGTGGCTACCCCAAAAACAAGAGAAAAAAAGGCTCAAAAGGTGCACAAAAAAACATTTGGGTAGAGGAAAAATATGCGCCACATGTAAAAATAAAGGCAACAAGCATGTTTTAATCAAAAAAATCTATTTCTTCTTCCCCATAAACCATTTATTCCATTTACACACCTTTTCCCTACCATTATTCAGACATATTTCCCAGTTATACTGAGCCATATCTGGTACTCCAAAATAAATACCCAATAGCTTCTGTGGAGAATCCACTATCCAAAGAAACCTCCACCACAATTGTAGCCAAGGGAAAACACACACTCTTCCGTAGATTTAGACTTGAACCAATAATAGATAAAAAAAAATTGGAGAACAGCGCATAATAAACATCCCACCTGTAAAGTTGGCACTAAAACACATAAATCGTCAGCATAACAGATTATTTTCTGATTACTAAAACCAGGACCCGAAATTCCCACAAGTCAGGGGATCTATAAAGTAATCTAATAATAGGGTCTAATGCTATGACAAACAATAGTGGGCTCAGGGGACAGCCTTGGTGGACTCCCCGGCGAATGTAACAAGGTGATCCAATCCATCCATTTACATAAGGCCTCACGTAAGCTAATGAATAACACAACATAAGCCAATTAATAAAAATCTGAGGAAACCCATAAGCTTGGAGAGTCAACCAAATAAATTCTTGTGATACTCCATCAAAGGCTTTAGATAAATCAAAATTAAATAAATAACTCTGTAGAACTCCATGTTGCCCTTGAGAAAATATTTCCCTTACCAAAAGCAAAGCATCTCGGATGGACCTACCTAAAACAGAACAATACTGAAATGGTGAAATCAAAAAAGGCAAAAATTTTGAAATCCTGTTCCCTAGTAATTTGGAAAAAAACTTTGTAATTTTTATTCAATAAGGTAATCAGTCTCCAATTCCCCAAATCAGATTTTTCACCCTTTTTATAAAGAAAAAGCATCAAACATCCATACATTTGGTCCGATAAACGATCTTCAGTTAAAAAAGCATTAAAAACAGCTAATAACTAGGTCGGCATAAATGTCCATAAAGATTTATAAATTTCAGCAGCCAACCCATCTGAGCCAGTAGCCACCTTATCTTTAAGACCACAAATAAACACCTTAACTTCCTCCAATGTAAAAGGGGCTACAACCTCCTGCTGCTGAGTTAATGTTAAGATAGGGACATCCGATGCTTGCAACAATATCGTCATATCAGGGGTTTCCGATACTGGAGATTCAAACAGTTGCTTCACATATTGTGTAACATATTCCATGATTCATAACTTCCCTTTAACAAACTGTCCCTGATTATCAAGAAGTTGAGACATCTGTTTATCACGAAATTGCTCCCTAGTACTGTCAAAAGGGTTAAATTGACTCTGCTTCCCAGAAGTCTGAATTATTTGTTCAAAAATCATAGATTTCTGTCTATCATACTGTACTTTTGTCAAAGCTACTTTAACCTCTTTGATACGGGTAGTACAATCAGAATGAGACAAATAGGATGTTGTAAATAATGCAAGTAATTCGGTGCGAAGCAGCTGAGAGGTATGGTGTCTAGTATCAGCTAACAGTCTAGAATAAAATTTGAAATAGGCCGCTAAACACCTTTTAGAATCAATCCACCACTCAATCACAGAATCGTAGAGAAAAACCTCTGAAATGTGATCGGAGACCAAATCTAAAAAACCTTGATGAAATTCCGGAATCAACAATAAGGATGTATTAACCCTCCAAACCCCAGGCCCCTGTGGAAGCACTTCCCCCAAATAAACCTGTAATCCCAATAAATGATGGTCTGAAGTTGCCATAGGGACCACTACACCTTTAACCTCCCCAATAGTCCGCGAACACAACCAGAGATCTATCCTAGATGTTAAACTACCTTTCGAAAATGTATGTAACGGATTTTGAGCAAACACATCAACTAAATCCAAGTCAGCAAGAAGAGTACGCAATGCTTGGGTGTCACAATATACCTTTTCAGTGGGCAGAACATCCAAACTGGTGTTAAAGTCTCCACCCCATAGGATTATCCTATTGGTAAACAAATAAGGTTTAATTAACCTAAAAAGCTGTACCCTAGCAGCTTTCTGTTGTGGAGCATAAATATTAATAAACTGAAAAGGCAAATCATACCATAACACGTCTAACAACAACACTCTTCCTGGAACTAAGTCCACCAATTTCTGTAGAATAAACCCAGACATGACAAAACAATACCCAACACCTGAACAAAGGTCTTGGCCTAGGGACCAATAAGAGGGACCGAACCCCCAATCTCTTGTGGCTGTAGCAGCCTCCCCAGTAGTGTAAAGCCTAATGTCCTGCAAGAAAAAAAGCCTCATAAGATAAACTATGCAAAGCTGCAAAAGTAGCTGTACGTTTATACTGTGAACGAATACTATTAACATTTAAACTAGCTAAACGAACAGAAGACATAAAAAAGAAAAAGGGAAAAAAAACTGTAATGAAAAGAACCAAGTCATTTATTTCTCCTGGTTCTATTAGTTCTCTTCTTCAAGGCAATCCCTGAGTTATCATTTGGGGGTAATGGTGTAGAGGAAGCCACAGGAATAGAAGAAGAAGGAAGGGAGTCTACCAACTCTTCCTTGTCCATAACATCACCCCAACTCTGCAAAGGTTCATAGGGATTAGCTACTGGAACGGAAAATGGAGACACTTCCTTCACCAGCTTGGTGGAACGAAGTCGTCTAGCAACTGGGGGTGAGATTTCCAAGACCTCCCCAGACTACAATTCCTCAGTGACTGGGAGAGGAGGGGACTGAGCAGGGGAAGGAACTGAAACAATAAGTGAAGGGGGTGACCCTTTGGGGGGGATATTCGGGGCATCTAATTGTCTCGGGATTTCTGGGACACCAACTGAAGGTGGAACAAAAGGGATTTGTAATTTAGAAGTGCGAACCGGTCCTGACCCAGGGGGAGGGGGGGCTGGGTCCGAGAAGAAGTAAAGGGCTTAGCAAGATAAGAATCATGTTCAGCATAATCAGAGGTATTATAGGCTGCCCATGGACAAGCCACAAAAACATGGGTACTTTCACCACATAAATTACAAGTAGGGGGGACAGTGCAAGACAAAACTGAATGTCCCAACATCCCACAGGATGCACATTTCAGTTGGTCACAATCAGAACTCAAATGAGACAATGAACTACATCTATAGCAAGAGCGTGGCTGACCTGGATAAAACAGAATACCACGATCCCTCCCTAAATAGAAGCAATCTGGGAGATGTTGAATCCCAGCCTCAGTCATCTTAAGTTGCACATTAAATTTCCACCCGCCCATCCAAAAACCATTATCGTCAATCAGAGCATGAGGCACCCCATTAACTGTACAGCGTTGTTCCAACCAATACATAATATCTAAGACATTTACTCCTTCATTTCAAAAAAGAACAGTAATTACTTTAGCAGTCGGTCTAGTAATGGGTATAACCACAAAAGGTTTCCAAATAGGGTCTGTAGGAGCAGCATAATACGCTGTCCAAAATTTATCTAACAGAGTTGCAGAACGAAAAGAAATGTCAAAATTATGGTCCCAGAAGAATGAATAAAGGCATAAACCTCTGAAGGCCTAATTCTCAAAGAGTCAATAATTAAGGATTTACCCACATAATTACGATCTGGGGGGAGATCCAAACCCCCTTTATAATAAATACGTGCTACAAAATGTTTTCTAACAGGGACATCTGTATTTTTGGAAAGAGAGGCATAACTGGCTGGCTTTGTAGAATCAGTCAGAAGGGGCTGATGAGCAGGACTGCCTACAGGATTGTCCGGTAGAACTGTTTCCTAAGTCTGGATACACTAACCTGATAAAGGAACCGCAGACTGGTGAGCCGGAAAGCTAGTAATGTCAACAGCAGTAGTAACCTTCTCAGGAGCCGAAGAAGCAGGTAGAACTAAGCCCGATATTGAAGACTCCAAAGCAGATCCAGGAACGACCGAAGCAAGCTCTCCATCAGCAGTACAAGCAGGCGGAAATGACAAAATGGCGTGGTCCGGTTCCGAAACAAGCACTCCTTCCATAGCCTGCAACAGCAAAGGTTCCACCGACTGGTTCAGTCCGTCCCCCGGCAATGGGATACTGGGGTCTGGAATCCATGTAGTCAGGGTTTTCACCCAACCTGCACCTTCTAAAGCCACCTCAGGAGACCAGGCGGCATGCCAAGATGAAAATGGAACAGTCATCATCCAGGTATCAGCCGATACACCCAGCTTGTTCACATGTCGGTTGTCTCGTCAGATGTACTTTTACTTTTTCAAGAACACCAAGAGGGGCTACATGACAATATTCCTGGCATTTCCTCTTTTGTCATCCTCCATGGAAAAAACTGCAAAGGGGTCAGACACAGCATCATCCAAAGGACAAGCTACAGCACTACCAGGCCGAGCCGAATCTTCCTCAGGTAAGGGATAACGCAATACAGCCATGTCATCCATCTGTACAGGTTCTTCAGCAAGAATTGCAACAAAATCCATAGAACACTCTTCCAACACCTCCTCACACTCCACTGACTCAGACATACTGAGCCCTTGTCCAGTTGTCGCAGGGGCCCCACCACAAGAACAGGGGAATTTCCGGTTGCAATGGCCAGAATTTCCTCCATTCACAAAAAATACCACCAACAGCTTAATCTGCTTCAAGGTCAGTTGGCATTCATTTGTATCCCCCTCCTCCAAGTCATTCCTGAAAATAGGCAGGATTTGACTAGTGCACTTACCCGGTCAACAAAAACTAAATAAAAAATAAAATAAATAAATAATAATAAATGTCTGCCTTTCTTTCTTCCTGATGAATCCTTTCAACTAAATATTTTCTTGCCATCACAACTTTTATCTGCCAGTTCCTTTTGATTCTTAGCCAGTGTCCTCTTGTTTGAGTGATCGTTTCATTCTGGAGAGCGTTTTTAAATTCGTTGTATTTTAGATTTTTCTTTGTACCATTTTTTTCTAATTTCTACTTTTATTTTGTTCTAACAAGATCTTCTTTTGTTTTTTACTTAATCAACAATTCCTTCATAGATATGATTTCTGTTCTTTTTGTTGATTTAAAAGCATCACAACCACTAATCTGTCATCCTCAAGGTTACAATTCCAAAATTATGTGATTGCAATATGAATTTTATCACAAAAAATGTGTCTTGTAGCAGTTAATTGTCTGTTCTCCAGGAACTGTTTTTAACAGATTTGTTGTTCATAAATAGGGTCTGGCTAGTTATGGGCAGCCCATGGGCAACTCTGAAAAGAATATCCAAGTTCCTCACAAAGGTTGCATTGATCTTCATTTTCACTCTGTGCCCCAGTGTGACCAAGTTCATTACAGAAGGCACATGGAACTTTATAACAAATGCTACTTAAATGAGCTGATGAGCCACACTTGTAGCATGCCTTGGGCTAACTGGCATAAAACAAGACCCCTCTATCTCTACCTAGAAAGAAGCTATTGGACAGGTGACTAATCCCAGAATCTGAAGCTTTTAACATCACTTTGATCCCCCCATCCAAATAATCTCTGAGTCCAAAATATCTTCAGGTTTCCCCATGACAGTGCACCTCTGCCAGAGCCAATAGACCAAATCATTCACACTGACCCCTTTGTTACAAAATAAGACTGTGATGGTCTTGTAAGTTGGCTTTGACAGAGGAATGACCACAAATGAAGTCCACAGTGGCATGTCCTTCAAGGATTGGTGTTTAAACCAGAATCGATCAAGTGCTTTAGCGGTTTTAAAACTGACATCAAATGTCATATCTCCAGAGACATGAATTAATGCATAAATCTTGGTAGCAAAGAAACACAATGAATCCTTTAAGAGGGTGTGGGCCACAAACATTTCATCAGGGGCTCTTCTAGACCACCTTTGTAATGTAATCTGACAGCATTGTGATGCTTATCAGGTTAAACAAGTCTAGGGATAGATTTTCTGGCAGACAAAAGAAGAGTCTCAGGCTGGGTGGGGTTAGAGGCTGAGGATGATGGTCCATGATCACCAGCCAAGCCAGGGATATCAATGGACCATAAAGAGGCAGCAAAAGGCTGAGCATCCACCGATTTATTTGCAGGTGGAAAAAGAGAAGTTTGCAAAAGGAGGAACTCAGCTTCCATGACTTTTAAACCAAGAATGGGATCGAAGTTGAGCAGGCAAGTCTAAGGGATGCTGCATAGTAGGAGCACAGTGCTCATGACAGAATGGTCAGAATCTTGCTGAGTATGTACAATACAAAGAGGAGAAACAATACCTTATTGTGTGCTTGTAGTTGGGCTTGGAATCTGAATGGGTGATGTTCCTAACACCCACAAACCAGTTTCAGGGGCACGTTCCCAAGCTGCTGCAGTCAAGTCACCTTCCACTGTCCAATGTCGGTAGTCCATAGCAGAGTCAGTCAAAAACTTGGGTCAGCCTAGTCTGAGCCTGCAATGACTTAAGCTGTCCATAACAGATGGGAAAGTGTTATCCACCAAGGTCTGTGCCATGTCGGGAGAAGTAGCAGAGGGATTCAGCATGTTCCAAAACAACAGGTGGTAAACCCATAAGAATTGATGTGTCTCTCTGGTACCCACCTAGGTGCCCTCAAGAGGGAGCAGATGGCTGGTCAGATAAAGCAGGTCTGGGAAACAGTAAGGGTTCTTGAGGCAAAACATCCAGGTCTTCAGGCAGTATGGTATCTAGCATAGTTGAGGCAGGGGACGAGACCCTCTCCCCAGCCTCAATGAACTCCATGCATCCTCCTACAGCATCAGGAGTGGTCATCTTGGCATCATGATTGAGGAAGGCCAGAGTGCTCCTCTACAGGAAGCATAGGGTATTATGCCTGGTGTCCTTGCCAAATTTCCCCCATTAACTAAAAATATCACAAACAGCTTAATCTGGTTCAATTTCTCTTGGTTAATCTGTATCTCCCCAGATTGAGGCTGAAAATAGGCAGAATTGTCTAGCCCTCCCTTCTAGGTCAACAAAAACTAAATAATTAATTAAATAAATAAATGAATCAGTGTTGCCCATATTTTGTGACTGCTATTATATCCAGCTGCCCTTCTGCTACAAACGCCTGTCATTCTGACAGCTTGTTTCCCAGACTTTTGGCATATGCATTGACCCTGAGTACCACTTGCCCCTCATTTTCTGCACATTTTTTGCGCAATTCCATTTCAGTTCTTGCCTTTTCTGGGGGGGAGTCCAGTTAAGCCCCCTTAGTTGTGATTATCTGCCTGGTCCCAATGGATCTGCTTTCCTCTTTCCTAGTTTAAATCATTCTGGATGTGCTATGCAAGTCTCATCCTCAAGTCCCTTGTACACTACTTGTTCAGATTTATGCCATCCTTTGTAAACATCCTCCACCCTTTTCAACTTGGAACCAGTGCCTGAGAAATTAAAATCCCTCCTCCTTGCAGCACCCTTTTAGTCACATGTTGAACAGGTACAGACGTTCCCTCTTGTTCAGGTGTGGTGACAGTAGAACCTCCAAGAAGGTTATTGCTCCTGCTCTTTCCTTAACTACTCTGCCTAGAGCTAGTGCTGGGTGAGAATGGCAAATACTGATTATATAGAATTTTTACAAAATTCTGCAAAATGTCATTAAATTTCACAGTATTTTGTGAAATTATTTGAAATTCGTTAATTGGTAACACCTCAAGTCAGTGTGATAGCCACAGATTTTAAATTTGGGAAGTGTATTGCTTGGAAAAAGCCCTAATAGTATGTTAAATTTCATGACATCTGGACGAGGGGCAATGAAGTTATAGTGGCTCAATGTTGGGTAATTTATTTTTCATAGGAACATTTCTGAAAAGATTTCTATGCTTACAAATTAGCCACCTTTGGAGCTAGATAACTGAACATGTATATGCATGCTTTTTTAGAAGCATCATAGAAACTGCGAAATAGATAATTTGTTATATAAATTGTAAGTTTCAGCAGTTCAGATTTCACAATTTATTGATTTATTAAACTGTGAGAAATTTTCAGAATATTTGGATGTTTTAGCTGCACTGCTTTTGCAGATGTGCACTCAATTTTTTTTTATCCTTACCAAAGTAAATATGTCCTGGATTCTAGTAATGCTAGGTAAATGTGGTTTACTGGGTTAAAATATATTGTGAATACTTTAGAAATTACTAATTGGCAAATCTGCTAAAACATTTAATGGATGTATAATAGGTAACGCTACTAGAATTCCACTTATGGAATTCAACTTTAACAAAGTTCATATCACCACTGAATCACATTACCTGCACTAGCATCATGGCCCTGCACTAACCCTCTAACACTCCTGCAACAGTGATACCCACCCTTACAGAAATAATTACATGAAATGTTTTCATGCTGCATACATAAAACTACCCATGTGATATGCTTGCTGCAAGCGTGATTTAAGTGTTAAACTGGAACTGATTGCATGCATGTGGCATGCATGCAAAAATCAAGTGGTCACTGATAACCGTACACATAAAAGTTAAGTGATTTGCTTAGAATCTCACTGTATACAAGTGAGGGTTGATGAGATTCAAATCCAGGTCTCCAGGTCTCCTGGTTTTCAATTCAGTGCCATTAGCCACTAAGCTATACTGCCTATACACATATGGCTTGTTTGTACTTCAATACAAATTTACATATATCTGCATGCATGTGGCATGCTTATAGCCAGTGTTATACTTTTTAATTTTCTTGTTCACCCTCATCTCAGTTACACAGCTGAACTGTAGCACACATAGCAATGGAAACACATGTGGTTCTTTCCAACCCCAATACACAGACTTACCCACAAACTACTTAATTACTTCTGTCTGGCCTGTACTCCTACTATTTTGTCTCTATAGTTTCGAATGCTTCCATGCAAACAGACTTTAAGGGGCAAATACAAAAGTAGCAACAACTCTGACACCCACCCATATGGCCAGGCCCCCATGCACACACACTGTAGCTGGCATGGCCATGCTGCTACAAATAACCCACCAAGTATAAATATAAGCTGAGATTCCCTTACCTGAGTACTAGGGAGCCAGAGGTAGGAGTCAAAGTGGTGGGGTGTACCCCCTTTAAATGAATGGAATTATTTTTTATTACTATTTTAAACATTATGATGGTGAGCTGGAGATTAATGAAGGCCACTGTTCCACTAACAAGGCCCTTGTTCATTGAGTGGTGGCCTTCATTTATCTCCCACTTACCACCATAATGTATAAAATAGTAAAAAAAAAAATTCCCCAATACATTTCAATGGAGCACACCCCTGCACTCTCCCTTGCCCTATGTCATAATGTACCTGAGTGTGAGGATGTGGCAGTTGGCTTCTGTGGGGGAGGGTGCATATGCCTGACTATAGTGGGGCTCCAATAGTCTGTGCATACCATACCACTCAACTGTCCCTGAATGCAAGGGAAAGCCTTCATTTTGCTTCATTAAACTGCTCTGTTCCATATCCATTCCTCATGGAAAATATAGAAACATAGAAACATAGAAGTTGACTGCAGATAAGGACCGTAAGGACCATCCAGTCTGACCATTTCTGTTTCTACCTTATAAATGTGCCATCAGCCTTTGCTCTGTCAATGGCCTATCTATTCATACTCATCTATATTGCTCCCTTATGCCTATACCATGACTGTTTGAAGCCCTGCACTGTATTCATATCCACCACTTCCTGAGGCAGGCTGTTCCATGCATCCACCACCCTTTCTGTGAAAAAGAACTTCCTCACATTATCCCTTAATCGGCCTCCCTCTAATCTCATGCTGTGTCCTCTTGTCCTGCTATTTTTCTTGTATTGAAACATGTTAGACTCTTTCACCTTGTTAATGCCCTTTAGGTATTTGAATGTTTCGGTCATATCACCTCTTTCCCTCCTTTGCTCTAGGGAACATGCTGCTCACACATAGGATATCCTGTAAATTTATACTTTATGGCATGGGCGCCATTTCAGATTTCAGCAGGGGGGACCCAAGAATCAGTGGAGGCCAGGTGCTAGTTAGCCTCTAGGTGGCAAGCTCTGGAATGTCTCTAAAAGGTAAAACTTATATGTTGTGACTGACAAGTGATATGCATAGAAACAGAGAAACATAGAAATTGTCAGCAGATAAAGACCACCTAGCCAATGTAGTCTGCTCATAAGACCTTGTACTGGATTACTGTTTCTAACCCACCCACAGCTGTACCTCTATGGTTCCCCTATGCCTGTCCCAAGCATGCTTGTATCCATCTACAGTGCTCACTCCCACCACCTCCTGTGGCAGACCATTCCATGCATCAACCACCCTCTCTGTGAAGAAGAACTTCCTCACATTCCTTCTTAACCTTCCACCTTCCAATCTCATGTTATGCCCCCTTGTTCCTGTGTTCCTCCTGTAACGGAAAATGTCTCCCTCCTGCACCTTGTTTATAATCTTTAGGTACTTGAATGTTTCTATCATGTCCCCTGTTTCCCTCCTCTCTTCCAGTGAGTACATACTGAGGTCCCTTAATCTCTTCTCAAAAGTCTTGTGTTACAAGCCCTGTACAATCTTAGTTACCCTTCTCTGGACCATCTCCAGCCTGTTAATGTCCTTACGAAGGTGTGGCCTCCAGAACTGCACACAGTACTCCATGTGAAGCCTGACCATTGTTTTATATAATAGCATCATACCTTTCTCCTTCTGCTGGTGATACCCATACCTATGCACCCCAGCATGCCACTGGCCCTTCCAGCTGCCTTAGTAGGCTGCTTTGACATTTTCAGGTCATCTGAAATAATAACTCCCAGGTCCCTTTCCTCCTTTGTGACTGTCAACAACCCCACTCCATCCTGCAGCTTTCCTCAGGGTGTCTGTGTTCCAGGTGTATAGTTTTGCACTTCTTTGAATTAAACATCAGTTGCTAGTCCTCAGACCATTTTTCAAGCTTCCTCAGATCCCTCTTTATTTTCTCCACTCCTTCTGGGGTATCCACTCTGTTACAGATCTTGGTGTCATCTGCAAACAGGCAGTCCTTTCCCTCCAGCTCCTCTGCAATGTTGCTAATGAAAACATTGAACAGGACTGGCCCTAGGACCAATCCCTGAGGCACCCCAATGGTCACCCCCCTTCCCGACTGCATCCCATTTACCACCACTCTCTGCCTCCTGTCTGTTAGACAGTTTCTAACCCAGTTTACCACCCTGTCCCCCATGCCGAGCCTACCCAACTTGTTTATCAACATCCTATGCGGGACGGTGTCAAAGGCCTTGCTGAAGTCAAGGTAAGCGATGTCCACTGCCCCACCCTGATTTACTTCCTTTATCACCCAGTTGAAGAAATCAGCCAGATTTGTCTGACATGACCTCCCGCTGCGAATCCATGTTGCCTAAGGTTCTGTGCTCTGATAGGTTCTAGATGCCCCACAATCCTTTCTTTAAGCAATGTCTCCATGATCTACCCCACTACTGAGGTGAAGCTGACCAGCCAATAGTTCCTCGCCTCCTCCCTGCATCTGGGTTTGTGTAGAGGTACTACACATGCCCTCCTCCAATTCGCTGGTACCATCCATGTGTTGAATGACTCAGTGAACATGGCTGCCAGAGGTTCTGCTATCTCCCTTTGCAGTTCTCTTTATATCCTCAGGTGTATGCCATCTGGTCCCAAAAAATGTGAGTATAGCAGCAGTGTAGCGCAGTGGTTTAAGGCTCTGAGCTGCAAATCTAGAGACCTTGGTTTGAATCCCACAGCCCCCACTTGCAAACTGTGTGACCCTAAGCAAGTCACTTAACTTCCTTGTGCTCTCAGGTTGCACCTGTAAACAGCTTTCAGCTTACTGTGTCTCTCCTGGTTAAACAATTGAGAAAAAAAAAAGTATAGCATTGAATCTAGCAGTGCTCAGTAGCTTTTTTGTCTTAATTCCTTAATCTCACTTGACCTGCTTTACCCCTCATGCTCTATCTGCTCCACCCCAGCTAAAGCACTTGCTTGCCCCCTCCTCTCTCTATCTTGCCTTGCGCCTGAAGCCAGAGGCACCCCTATCCTCAGAAACCATTCTTTCTCCTTCCCCACCTGAGGTAATTCACACTAGCACCCCTCTCCATTGTTACTAACTCCTCCCACTGATTGAGTGTTCCCACTGATCAGCTGACAGCGGCCCTTATACTTAATTTCCTTAACAGCCTCTCCCTCCTCCTTTCCAGGTCCAGCCCTTGATTAGGACTTCAAGCCGACCAGCGGCTGTGGCATGGCGACTCTGGCCACTGCACCACTCTGCAACCCACCAAGCCAGCCTGCTTCACAGACCAAACAGATACAGACTTCGAGGACTTCCACAGCAGCCACCTCATTGGTCCTTATGACCACGCAGCTTGCCAGCTATTAGATGCTGACCCTTCTCCTTCCTTTACCATTGGCTAATTTATAATCCTCCCTGTCCTTGTATCTACAGGCTGAGGAGTGCGGCTTCTCTGCTATAGCTGCTCTCAACTTTATTATAGAACCATAATATTTGTCCCACCTGCCCACCCAACCTCTATTAAATATGATCAAGCACCTCCCTTCACCATCATCCCCTTTCCCATTGGCTGTATCCTATTTCAGCTTTCAAGTCATTGGGTGTAACATAACGCAGCTTTTATAGCCCAGGCTCTACCCACAAAAGATCTAGGCACTACCTATTCTATTAAACCAGCTATGGTGCCATTTTAAGACTTATTCTAATCCTTAAACTGACCACTTATCCTGCTCTCCACTTTTGGACCCCTTTCACATGAGTGTACTATGCCTTCATATCATAGCACCAACCTAACTTTGGGTGCCCATCCCAGTACTCTTTTTTTTTTTTTGCCATCCTTTAAAGTTCAGCTCCTAAAACAACATGAAAATGCACATCTACTGCCCTCCCATGTTCTCACTTCCTGTTCTACTCCTCTACTGCTTCTTTCTGTCCCAAACCTACATCCCCCCTCCCCTTTTCTGTTCCATAACTGAATGATTTGCCTCACTGATCTTAACATTAATATTACTCCATCTGTGACTGGGATGCAATCATGCCTACTCCCTTCTTTCCCGGTAGCTGGCAGCTTCATAAGCCCCCTCTGAAACTACCCCACACCCCTACTAGCTATACTTCTTACTGCCTGCCACCCGCAACCCATTCGAACAATGCCGATCTTTTACGCATTATATCCAACCTCCTTCACTACACCAGCACTTGCTTACCACACACCTACCCCCCTCGGAGTTGATCAATTCCCGCTAAAGTCACATTACCTATCAGATGGATCAAATATATAATCTTCCTACTATTAGTCTGCAATGACATTACTGAATTAAACCCCAGCCTGCTGCAGACACTAGCCTCACCAACTGTTGTACATGAACGTGTGAAGTCTATTGAAAAGACTAGATCTCATCCAAGCCTGGATCTCCCACATGGACATTGATATCCTAGTAGTTTCCAAAACATGGCTAAAAGCATTCACCCTGATGCTGCGGTATCCCTTCACTCATATAGTCTCTTCAGATGTGATAGAACCACTAGGGGTGGGGGTGTAGCTATTTACATTAAAGACACATTTGCAGTATCTGAAATCACTCCTGCCACCTTGCCTAAGGAATTTGGCTCTCTGATGGTAAGCATCTCTCTATCTCCCACAGAAATGGTCACAGTAATAGGCTGCTACAGGTCACTGTCTGGAGGCATGGAGCTTCTAAACCACTTATGTATCATCGAGACACAAAACAGAATGAAACCATCATTTCTGGCAAAAAAACTGTAACAAAAGCCTACAATCCAAAGTTCTGCAATAAATCAGGTTTCACCCAACTATTAACAGAGCCCACCCATCCTAATCTCAAGATTCCCTCAAATGAATCCCTAATCGACCTTATTCTCACAAATTGGCCACATAAGATCACTCATACTGCAGTATTTCACAGTGATGCAGTGATCACTGTGCTGTGGCCTGTATTAGAGGGCAGACTTCCTTCAAATCAGCAAATAGATTCACATGAAAAAGGAGAAGTTGTAAATTCCACATATCCCAATACCTAATTGACCTCAGCAATATCAACTAGACTGAATTCTATCTAACTGCAAACATCAATGATGCAGCCTCCCTCTCTAACAACATACTGTGTAACATCATAAGCAAACATGTCCCCATACTAAATTGCAGAACCTGGAAACTCTCCTGCCTTTGGTTCACAACTGAAATTAAGGCTGCACTAAAAGTGAGGGGCTGTCTCTGGTCCACAGCCAGACAGACCAAACTACCCTTGGACTGGTCAGCTTTCAGAACCTGCCACAACAGCTGCACCAAAATGATCAGGGCCACAAAAGCAAACTACTTCCTATCTGCTTTTGACTTCACAAGGGGTAATCCTGACAAATTCTGGCAAATCATTAAGCAGGCCGAGGGTAACAAACCATCGTCCTCACTACCTAATAAGGTCTCCTTTAAAAGCAATAACTTATCTGATAAATCTGACATCCTACATAGCTTCAATAACCACTTTTCTACTGCAGATCTTGCCTTCAACTCCTGCAAAGCAGCTACCCTCTTGCCCAGCCTCCCCAAACAATGCCAGACACCAGCCAATACCATATTCTCCTTCATCCCTTTCAATTTCAAAGAGGTGAAAGATCTCTTGATCCACCTTGATGTTAAGAAAGATGCCGGTGCCAATGGCATAGGACCATACTTCCTTAAAGCTGGTGTCAGGTACCTAACAGCCCCCATACTGCACTTATTTAACCCACCCATCAGCTCCAGCACTGTACCTGATGCATGAAAAATATTGCAGGGATTACCACTATTTAAATCCAGTGACCCTATGGACATAAACAATTATCGCCCTATCTCCATCTTACCCCTGCTCTCTAAACTCATCGAGAAATTAGTAAATGTCCAAACAAGGGATTATCTCACTAAATCAAACCTAATAAACCCTGTCTAATCTGGCTTTAGACCTGCCCATAGCATCAGAACCACCCTAGCCTCCATCACAACTGACTGACTCCTTGTGATGGATAAGAAACAAGTCACAGGGGCTGTCTTTTTGGACCTAAGAAAAGCCTTCAACACAGTCGACCATACCTTCCTGCTTGATACACTGAATTTGCACAGTATCTCTGGCTCTGCACTATTAAGGTTCAGCAGCTACCTGACTAACAGACTACAAGTGAAATTAGATGGCTCCCTCTCCCCACTTCTCCCGCTCATGATAGGAGTACTACAAGGCTCCATCCTTGGACCCCTCCTCTTCATGTTCTGTATTAATTCCATTGGAAATAATATCAGCAAGGCAAAGCTACACCTCTTCACAGATGACACACTAATATATATATCCAGACCCTCAATAGCCGAAGCTCATGTAAAACTTCAATCTGAGTTTGATCTGATTCAATGCAGCCTTGCCCAATCCAAACAACTCCTAAATGTGAAAAAAATGAAAGTAATGTATATCTATTCCAACCACCTGTCAGTTATCACAAATGCACTTGATTCCCTGCCACCTATCAAAACCCTCCTAGATGACAATCGTGAGGTAGTTAATAATTTTAAATATCTAGGCTGCATCTTAGACCAGCACCTAACCTTCGCTGCCCATATCGCTTCACTAGCAAAGAAACTGAGACAAAGGATTGGCTTCTTCTACAGATCAAATCTCTTTTTATCATTGATACCAGGCTCTGTCTAATTCAGACTCCCTCCTACATCAACTTGACATGCTCTACTAATAATAATAATAATAATTTTATTTATATAGCACCTTTCAACGTATCAAGGTGCTGAACAATTTAACAATTCAAACATTACATACACAAACATAAACATAAAATCAGCATACCACAAGATAAAATATGTGATAATAAAATCCAGAGCATTAATAAATAATTAATTATCTAAAAAGCCATGCTCCACAGGTAAGTTTTCAGCTCTTTTTTAAAGAGTTCCACGGAGGTGCACTGCCATAGCCGACATGGTAGAGAGTTCTAAAGAGTGGGTGCAGCAAATGAAAATGCTCTGCTGCCAGAAGATTTCAGACTCACTCTCGGGATCTCTAACAACCCCATGTCGGCCGAGCGGAGTGATCGGTCAGGGCAGTAAGGCACCAGGAGGTCTTTCAGGTAGGCTGGACCCTGGTCGTGAAGGGCTTTGAAAGTCAACAAAATGACTTTAAAGGTGATCCACCACCGCACAGGCAGCCAGTGCAGTTCGCGCAGCACGGGAGTGATGTGACAAAAACGACTTGTCCCAGTCAAAACCCGGGCTGCAGCGTTCTGCCAGCTACAGTGCAGATTTCAACCCCAAAGCCCAAAGTACAGGGCATTGCAATAGTCTAAGCGTGAAGATACAAAGGCATGAACCAAAGTAGGCGGGGAGTCAGGCGGAACAAGATGCTTCACCCTGGCAATGTTCCTGAGATGATAAAGGAAGTCTTGACAACAGCTGACACCTGAGCTTTGAGAGTCAGCTTATCGTCAAGAATAAATCCAAGGCTACGCACCTGTTCTGAGGATGGCAAAGGTACTCCACCAAGAATAATTCCAGACAGAGCACCGATATCCGGCCTCACCACCTGACCACCAGGATCCACCACCAGCACCTCTGTTTT
Organism: Neoceratodus forsteri; assembly: GCA_016271365.2. Taxonomy (NCBI): domain Eukaryota; kingdom Metazoa; phylum Chordata; order Ceratodontiformes; family Ceratodontidae; genus Neoceratodus; species Neoceratodus forsteri. The sequence continues at coordinate 301,685,991 of JADMNL010000023.1, read as the reverse complement.
CTCCGAGTTCAACTTTAGCCAACTAGAATCCATCCAGTCTTGGATCTCCCTCAGACAGTTGTTAAACACCGAGAGAGCTCCATCCTGGTCGGGGGCAAAAGACAGATAGAGCTGGGTGTCATCCGCATAGCAGTGAAACCTCAGCCCATATCGTCTAATGATACCTCCGAGGGGCAGCATGTACACTGCAAACAACATGGGCGACAGCATGGATCCCTGGGGCACTCCACACAACAGAGGAATTGGATCAGAGGAAAAAATCCCAGACACAACTCTTTGTGATCTCCCGGTAAGGAATGATGTGAACTATTGCAGAACGGTTCCAGACATTCCACAAATATGCCCCAGACGAGCTAACAGCACCATGTGGTCCACTGTGTCAAAGGCTGCAGAGAGATCAAGAAGAATGAGAATGGAGCATCTCTTCTGATCCCTCGCCATCAGAAGATCATTTAACACCCGAACCAGCGCGGTCTCGGTGCTATGTCTTTTACGGAAGCCCGACTGGAAGGATTCGTAGACATTATGGATGGTTAAATGGTCATCCAATTGACTCGCTACGACCTTCTCGATAACCTTCCCAATAAAGGGGAGGTTAGAGATAGGTCGATAGCTAGAATAAGAGTCCGGGTCCAAGGAAGCTTTTTTCAAGAGAGGAGTTACCACAGCCTCTTTCAAGGAACAGGGAAACTCACCCGATTCCAAGGAGCACCAGACTATTTGCGCCAGGACCGGACCAATGATCTCCAAACAACCCAAAATAAGGGGAGTCGGACCAGGGTCCAAACCACAGCTTGTGAGGGCACATAGAATGGATGATCCTCATAATGTCCACGAACTCAGGTCATCGAAAGGAACTCCAGGAGAAATGGGGCACTGTCATCTCATGCTGACCAGAGGCTTCACCCATAGAGCTTGTCGGACCCAGGTTCTTCCTGATGTCGGCCACTTTAGTTGCAAAGTATCGGCGAGCTTCGTCGCTCACTACTTGAAAAAGCTTTCCAGAACATGCAGGCAGGCTGGGTTGCACAGTCTGTCTACAGTTTGGAACAGCTGAGCGGTCGATTCTGAGCAGCTGCAATCTCCTGGACGGAATTCTGCCTTCTTATGGGTGATTGCAGATTGATAATTAACATAATGTTCCATCAATCTAGAGTGAGTCGGCATCAGAGGACCTGCACCAGAGGCAGCTCCTAACCTTCCGCCCTGTCTCCGCATCTCCCTCAGGGTCCCATCAAACCATGGGGCTCTGGGGCGAAGGGATCTCTGGCGCTCACGAGACAGGAGCAATGGAATCCAGTGCCATCGTGACGGCCTTGTATAGGCCGACACTGGTGCTTCTGGACCACTGCTCACTGAACTGAAGGATGAGAGGTCAAGGACCGCCAGCTAGACCTTGTGGAGTAACATTCCATAATAGGCGGTACCTGACCATCTCCATGAGGCTGAGTGTCTTAGGGGTGCAAAAGTGAACCTCACGATGTGGTGATCAGACCAGGCGACTGGTTCCACCCCCATGTCGGATGCATTAATCCCTAGAAGGAAGACTAGATCTAAAGAGTGTCCAGATTTGTGCATTAGAGGAATATGATTCATTTATAATGCCCACCATCAGAAACACCATTGTAACCTATATACCGCCTTTGACTGGACCTCCTTGCACACTAGACGTCTCACCCACTCTCTTATTTGGCTCTATAAAGCTGTCCTGTCAAAACTCCCTTCTTATACATCAAACATACTTCAGTAATCGTCCTTCCTACACCCCTTGCATAGAAATTCATGCATTATGTTGGATGTTCTAAGCACCTACTCCTGTTTCGGTGTTATGGCCATAAGCCGTGCTCTCCCAACTGCTTGAAATAAAGCTCAGTCTAGCCTTAAACTACCAAATTCTAATCCCCCTAAGCTATTTCAGAACACTGGTCATCAACAAGTTTCACGAGTTCTCCACATGCCATTAAGAGTCAATCTCTCATGAACCATGAGTATCACAGCCAACCTACTGCCCCTGCAATGCTCCCCATTTTACTCCCACCCTTACTCCCAACTTACACCCCCTATTCACCTCCCCCTACCTTTTACTCCGGCCAATCCATCCATCTCTGCCCTCCCTAACTCCTGCTCCTATCTGTCCTCCACCTTTACCACCACCCTATTCCCACACCATCTTCTTTATTCCCACCCTACCTGTCTTCCCTTCTCATCCTCTCCTAGCCGTTCTCATTCTGCCCACTTCCTTCCATTTGTACAGGATCTTCCCACCCAATCTGTTCTCCTTCAGCAGCTCAAACCACCCCAGTGACTCCACCTTCCAACCTTTCATTTAACTATTGCCCCAATATGGCACTCACTGTCTGCCAATCACTTAAGCACTTCTTATTACCCTCTGTACCATGTTGCATGATAATGATACTCAATTGAGATCTGCCAGCCAATGCTTTTCTTGCCCACTTTTGCCAACACATTTTGTATTATATGTAAATACCTGTATATACTGTACACTGTATCTCTTTCATTTTAGTCTATAATTCTGTATAACCTGTAATTATTTGTACATACCTTGCTAATTTTTGTTGATTCTGTGTGTTCATATTGTGACATGATTGTACCAGGACCTTCTTGTAAAAGATCCTGCTCAATGGAGTCTTTCTTGCCAATAAAACTGAACTGAACTGGTCCCATCGGTTTGTCCACCTTCAATTTAGTGAGCTCCTGCAGGACTCTTTCCCCTGTGAATGGAATATTGTCCACCTCTTCACCCCCTGGCAACTGCTATACTGCTGTGGCCCATGTCCCTCCCCCTCTTCTGTGAATACTGAACAGAAATATATATTCAGTATTTCTGCCTTTTCCATGTCAGCCTCCTTGCATTTCTCTCCCTCTCCCTTGAGCCTAGCTATCCCCCTTGATTTTCCTCCTTTCGCTGATGTACCTGAAGAATGTCTTGTCCCCTTTCTTAACTGACTGTGATAACCCTTTCTCAATCTGTTCCATTGCTCTTTTTACTGCCTTTCCCACTTACCTTAGGCACTTTAGGTACTCCTCCCTGTCCTTCTCCCTTTCTGTCTCCTTATATTTCCTGAACCCTTTCCTTTTTCACCACCTCTCTTGAGAACCACAGTGGCTTTTTCCTTCTCTTGCCTTTGGATACCAATCTGATGCATTGGGTTGTTACTTCCAGTAAGGCTTTCTTTAGACACTCCCACTGTTTTTTCACTCCCCCTCCTGCCTCCGTTCTCTCCAGGGATCTTTTGATACCCTTCCCATTCTGGCAAAGTCAGCATTTTTGAAATCAAAAACCTTTGTTCTAGTATGACTTGAGTTAGTCTCTGTCCCTATGCTGAACCACACAATGTTTTGATCACTGGATCCCAGTTTTCCTTCAACCTGGACATCTGCATTTCAATTCCTGTTGGTCATTACTAGATCCAGAATTGCCCTATCTCTGGTGGGATCAAGCACAAACTGCCTGAGTCCAGCCTCCTGGAGTAAATCAAGGATGCCTCTGTTTCTGGCTGAAGCAGCTACACACTGGTGTTCCAATCCTAGTCTGGCATATTGAAACGCCCCCATCAGTAGAATTTCACCTTTCATTTCCATCTCATGTATTTCCTCCACTAGTTCCCTGTCCAGTTCCTCTCCCGGCCCTGGAGGCCTGTATATCACCTCTGTACATATTGCTATGCCATTTCCAGGTTGAAGGGTGACCCACAGTGGCTCAGCCTCCCCCTGCCTACCTTGTACCTGCATTGCCATTATACCCTCTCTGACATACAGAGTTACTCCTTCTCCCTTTTTGCCATCCTGATCCCTCCTGAATGGAACATATCTTGGTACATTTGTTTCCTACTCATGATTAGCTGTGTACCAGGTTTCAGTTTATTGCTACTATGTCCAGGTCTGCTTCAGTTATTAAGGCCTCCATGTCTGAGACTTTATTTTCCAGGCTACATACATTTGTCACCATTTTTTTTCTTAGTAATATTTTTATTTTCAAAATTAGATCTACAAACATAGTGAAAGACAGAACATTTATGAGTAAACAATATCTGTAAACAACATCACCTATAGTTCTGACTAGTTAAGATAAGAGTAGTAATACAAAACTAAAACAAAACTTTGTCATATTTCTGTTTTTAGAATGGAAAGAATAAATTTTATACTCACTATATATATTAAGACATCAACAAAAATCATGCATAATATATAGTCATAAATATGCTCTTTTCTTATTTCCATATAACAATGATTCCCCTAAAAAACAGAGTTATTAATGAGGTTAGTTTCTATAAGAGCGAAAAGAAAACAATGTCTACACAAAAACCCAAAACTAATTCAAAATATGAATGTCAAGACGTATATTATTGGTCAGTTTGGGGACAGCTCATCAATAAATACAGAGCTCAAATATATGATTGTTATGATCTCCATGGTTACTAAAAATTGTATTTTAAAATACTGGATAGAGCAAGAAACCCCATCTATCATAGAATGGAAAAACTCTTTAATCGAGAATATAACATGTGAAAAACTTGCCAGTGGCATGAAAAATGGGAAAAACATACTTGGAAATATTGGGATGCTCTAATTAAACTCATTATTATTTAAAATGAATAATAAGGGTCAATTTTCATCTCATCTACACTCTATTCTTTTTCTTTGATTTCTATCTCTATCTAAACAAAACCTTATACTATTGCATTTGTCACCTTGACCTTCCATGTTTTACTGCATGACCTCTCTTTCTTCCTGTTTTTGGTCCCCTACATTTTCCCCCCTTTCCTGATATTTTTCTCTTCTGTTCCTGATTCCTTTCCTACTCCCTTTCTGCCTGACCCCAATTACCTTGATATCAACTCCTGTTCCTGCTCCATTGTTCTGCTTTCTCTACAATGTGGGGGTGAGCTTTTTGAGTATCCCTGCTCCTGTTGCCCTCCCACCAGGTAGTTTAAATGCTCATCAGTAAAGCATTTAAACCATCCATTGAGGGCTGCCTACTCCTTGCTGGACAGATGCAGTCTGTACCCACTGTACATGGATGCATCACCCTAGACAACCAGAATAACTGCCCAACCCCTGTAATGTCCTCACAGCTGTGCAGTATGTCTGGTGCCATTCTGGGTGTTGAAAGGACAAAACTAAGCAACACCGGCCACAAAGTGTGGGACATGAAGTTTTCATGCATTACCTTTGGCCAGTCCAATACTGGAACACCATTACAGAAAATTATATTGACATATAATTAGCCGTACTATCCAGTATCATTATGGATACCCCAATTGAAACAACAGGAACCAGAAGCAAATTATACACACACTGCTGTTATACAGCATCAAGGAAAAAGTAGCAGCATGGTCCAATAGGAATCAAATGGTTCTAATTCCAAACGTTCAGCTTCCTCTACAGCAAATGAGTTGAAACAAATTTTAGTAATGATATAGTGACCATGGTATACTGGTACTTGAAGATTTAAAGGCAAAAAGTGACTTTGAACATAAAAAACAATTGATTCATTAAAATAGTTGCATATCGCAATTAAAGGGAAGGTCCCCTCAGCCTTTTATTCTGTGTTTGTGCGTAGTTTATAGACATACACAATGATTGCCTCTATTGCACCCTCCTAATTTTATCAGGATTTAAATGTTAATGAGGGTACTTGAGTCTGGTGTGAAAACCTGCTTATCTCCATTGCAAAAGTCATGACCTGACTCCTGTAAGGCATCCTGGAATTTTATGATGTTTTAGTGCTAAAACATGCAACAGTTGCACTGTATTAGTCAGTGCTGTGATGTCCTCTTCAGTCCCTATGTTCTTGTCTTATCCTGGACATGAATGTTGTTTAGTAAGTGCTCTGCTGTTTTCTGTAATTTAAAGTGTATCTGAGTTAGAAAAAAAAAATGTTTTTAGAGAATACAGGAAATTTGCAAGACATGTAACAGAACTGAATAAGAGTATAACTTCTTCTGGCTTGTGCATGCAAGCATCCTCAACCCCCATGATGCCTTACATGAGTGGGGTCATGATCTTTGGAATGGAGACAAACAGGTTTTCATAGCAGGGCAAAGCAGACTGAAGTAACTTCATTTATATTTAAATTAGGACAAAATTAGAGGGATGCAAGAAAAGGAATTATTGTTCTTGTCTACAAACTACACACATATTCAGAAAATAGGTTGAGGGGACTTTGCCTTTAAAAAGACTTTTGCATCACAAGGGAAACCAAAAACAAATGTTAGGCACATTTCTTCTTCTTTGTCAGATATTTATTATATTCAGCTTCCTCTTTTTTTTATAACTTTGCACACTACTATGACAACAGAATCACTTCCCCCAGGCTTCATTTGGCTGGGCTGTTGGTCTGTACATAACATCACTTTCCTCCTATGCTTCTGCTTGTGCCATCACTATCTGTTGCTGTGGGAATGATTATGGTATCATAAGCAGAAGATTATAATGTCCTAGACAGTTGGCCAGAGCAGATGAAATAGAGAAGGGCAGCAATGCTGTTTTGATAGTAACATAAAGGGCTTGATTTTCAAAGAGCCCTTAGAGTGATGAAAGTTGCATTGCTCCAGGGCTACAGCAAACTCTGGGTACACCAGGGACCCCGCATCCAGTTTTAGAAAAATCAGGGTCCCAACACAAAACTCCCCAGGTTTACTGCAAGCCAACAGCTGCGCCAAACAGTTGGTGCACCTGTGGGAATTGCCACAGGGATCCGCCCCAAACCCTGCACAGCACAAGAGAGGCCGGGATGGTTGGGGGAGTGGTGTATCAGCTGGACAGGAGAGGGCTGGGGGCAGAAGGGGCACAGGATGTGGCATAGGAGGAGTCAGGAAGAAAGTTGGACATGGGAGTGAATGAGTTTACAGTTGGTGGGGTGTGTCTGTTTTTATTATTTATTCCTTATTGGCTATCATGCCTTAGTAGTGACCTCCACAGTTCTGTACTAATACCTTATACTCTAAATACATATTCTCTAAAGACATATTCCCCTCACAGCCAACAAACCCAAGTAGGGGCAAGTGATATGCTTGAATATCAACAGCATCAAAAGGACACATGACTCAGCAGATTGCAAAACTGTTTTATTCAGTGAGCTGAATATGTATGTAGAATACAATGCACTACTACAGAACTTTGTAGGTCACTACTATGCCTTGATAGCCAAGAAGGAATACATGATAAAAAGAAACACACCCTTCTGGCTGCAAACTCACTCACTCCCATGCCCAGCTTCTTCCCTGACTCCCCCTATGCCACCTTCAGTGCCCCTTCTGCCCCTAGCAGCCCAGTTGCAAACCCTATCCCTCTTCACCTCAGTGTGTGGCACTGACCCATGTTACCAAGTTAGACCACCTCCTTGCTGCTCTAACTGGAGTCCCTTGCTGCATTCATGGTGGGGCTTGCAAAATCCCTTAAAACAAGATGCTGCAGCCTTGCCATGGTGCAAAACACCTTTGCGACCTGGTGCACCCTGCTTTATGGTGCAGGACTGGTGCAGTGCCACTTTGGTGCAGTCGCTATTCTTTTCAACATAGACCATGTCTGAAAATTAGGAATGCACATCTTTGGATGCAAGGTGCCACTTGCATCATTTATATTTGATGCAGGCACCTTGCATTATTCCCCTGACTTTGAAAATTGAGCCCAAAGAGTTAAATGGGACATTGGGCTCCATATAATGGGGTGTGGGGTATTGGTGGATATTCACAAGACCATGGCCATTGTAAGTCTCAGCAGTCCAAGTGGAAGGCCTTAAAGCCCCTGGAAATGTGGGTATCTACCCATACATGATCAATCAAAACAGCTAAAGAATTAGCCAACTCCAAAATGCCTGTTCAAAAAAGATTTTTCCAATTGTATTGAAGTTTTTTCATCAAGCTTTAGTCACATTCTGTGGCACCCAATGTTTCACCCTGTTTAAGGCCTTCCTCAGGGATAATCATGGCCCACCTGTTGTACTTTTTTTAAATGAAAGTATTGAGTACATACCATCTTATTTTAGCACTCTAACAGGAGCCAAGTGCATTTTAAATTTCATATTATTTTATCTAAAAATATTAAGCTATGGTGCCCTTAAAACACAAGCGTACACTGGTAAGGCTGAAAAAAAATGTTGCTTTCTTTGTTTCCTATCTCTGAAGTGAACTCTCTTGTCAGGGTCCTGTACATCTTAGAAACATAACATTTTTGATGGCAGATAAGGACCGCTTGGCCCACCTAGTCTGCCCATTTCCCTACCTAACGGATAAGCTGCAGATCCTAGTTAACCAACAGCCTACTTCCTCCTACCCCCCACTAGAATTGCCTTATGTCTGTACCATTCATTCTTGAATTTCCCCACTGTTTTTGATTCTGCGATCTCCTCAGGCAGGCTGTTCCATGCATCCACAACCCTCTCTGTAAAGAAATACTTCCTCACATTACCTCTGAGTCATCCCCCCTCTATCTTCAAATTGTGCCTCCTTGTTTTTGCACAACTCATTTCCTGAAAGATGCTACCCTCTTGTACTTTGTTAATTCCCTTGAGGTATTTGAACGTTTCAGTCATGTCCCCCCTCTCCCTCCTTTCCTTGAGGCTATACATCTTAAGCTCCTTTAGTCTTTCTTCATATGTCTTCTGGTGCAGACCCTGCACCATTTTGTTTGCTCTCCCCGGACAGCCTCCATCCTGTCTATGTTTTTGCGGAGATGGGGTCTTCAGAACTGTACACATTACTCCAGATGTGGTCTTACCAACTGTCTGTACAGAGGGCCAACAACTTCCTGTTTTCTACTGGCGATGCCTCTCCCTATGCATCCCAATATCCCCCAGCCCTCCTTACTGCCTTCTCACATTGCTGGCCCACCTTTAGGTCATCTGATATAACTACCCCCAGGTCCCTTCCATTTTTGTTGTTGTCAGTATCTCACTCCCCATTGTGTACTCTTCCCCTGGGTTTTTGTTTCCCAGGTACATTACTTTGCACTTCTTTGCACTGAATCTAAGCTGCCATACATTTGACCATTCCTCCAACCTTGCCAAGTCCCTTTTCATCCTTTCCACTCCACCTTGCGTATCAACCCTGTTGCAGATCTTTCTGTCATCTGCAAAGAGACATACTTTCCTTTCCAGTCCCTCTGCAATGTCACTTATAAAGACATTAAAAATGACCTGCCCCTGTTCTGAACCCTGTGGTACCACACTCATAACCCTCCTTCCTTCCCTGTGGACTCCATTTACTATTACCCGCAGTGTCCTGTTGTCCAGCCAGTGTTTTACCGAGGCTACCACCCTGGGACCTACTCCCATGCTGGCTAATTTGTTTATTAATCTTTTATGCAGGACTGTGTCAAATGCCTTGCTAAAGTCTAGGTAGGCCATGTCCACAGCCCCTCCCTGGTCTACTATTTTGGTCACTCAGTCAAAGAAATCAATAAGATTTGTCTGACATGACCTTCCCATTGCGAATCCATGCTGCCTTTTGTCTTGTGCCCCACTGGCCTCTAGGTACTCAACAATTCTTTCCTTCCGAAGTGATTCCATCATTTTCCCTACCACTGAGGTCAAACTGACAGGTCTGTAGTTTCCTGCCTCTGTCTTGCTCCCACTTTTGTGAAGGGGAATCACATCCACCCTCCTCCAGTCCTCAGGTACCACACCATCCTCCCATAATTTACTAAAAAGGGTAGTTAGTGGTGTTACTAGTTCTTCCCATAGTTCTTTTAGAATTCTGGGGTGAATCCCATCAGGCCCCATTGCTTTATCCACCTTCAGTTTTAAGAGTTCTTTCAGAACCCTTTCTTCTGTGAAAGGACTAATATCGACCCCCCTATCCAGAGTGCTTCTATTGACTGGATTAGGTATTTCTTCCTGCTTTTCCATTGTGAATACTGAGCAGAAGTATTCGTTCAGTATCTCTGCTTTTTCACTGTCGCTGCCTGCCCAACCACCTTCCTCTTTGTTCAGCCTCATTATCCCTGCCTTAGTCTTTCTTTGATCCCTAATGTACTTATGAAAGGTTTTATCACCCTTCTTGACCGAGTTGGCTATCTTTTCCTCAGTTTGGGCCTTTCCTATTCTGACTGCCTTACCCGCTTCCTTCTGCTTTAACTGGTATAGTTCTCTGTCCTGCTCCTTCTGTGTTTCCTTATACTTCCTGAATGCTATCTTTTCTCCCTTACCTTCCCCACCACTTCTTTTGAGAACCATAACAGTTTTTTCTTTCATTTTGTTTATTGCTTGTTGCCTCTGTGATGGCGGTTTTGATGTTTCCCCATTGTTGTTCCACCCCACATTCTTGCCTGTTTGCTAGTGCTTTTCTGAGGCACTCTCCCACTTTGATAAACTCAGCCCTCCTGAAGTCCAGTACCTTCACTTTTGTGTGGCTTGACTCTACAGCTAAGTTTATCATGAACCACACTGTTTGGTGGTCACTTGTTCCCAGATGGCTACCCACTTCAAGATCAGAGATCTTCTCTCCATCCCAATTTGAGAGTAACAGGTCTAAGATTGTTCTCTTGGAGTGGGTTCCAAAACTAGCTGTCTGAGGCATGCCCCCTGTATTGCATTGAGAATGGCCCTGCTCTTGGATGTGGCTGCAGCAAAGGTGCTCCAGTCAACATCTGGCATATTCAGGTCCCCCATCAGCAATATCTTCCCTTTCTCTGCCATCTCAAGGATGCCTTCTATCATTTTCTTGTCCATTTCCTCCCCCTGAGATGGAGGTCTGTATACAACCCCTGTGCAGATTGTGGAGCCATTTCCAGTCTCCAGGGTGACCCACAGTGCCTCCTCTCCTTCCTGTTTAACCTTTAGTTCTGTTGCTTTGATTCCTTCCCTTATCCTTACCTAAACACATACTATGGGTCACATTGTAACAATAAGTCAGCTATTATAGTTACAATATTTACATCATCAAGCATGTGAACTTTGACTGCAAAGCATTCTGGTTACAGCTGCTTTAACCTTGAATATTAATCATGTGCCACACACATGCATATTCTATTTTGTGAGAAAAATTCTCAAATATGTCCCAAAGTTTAACCCCTATACATTTTACGTGGTGAAGCTCTCTAAGGGCAAGATGTGGATCTTACTTCCATCTAAAGTTCATTTAGTGTAAGTTCATTTTTTGCCCAGTTTTGCTCTGCACTGTATTGAAGAAAAACATAACATATCTGCTAGTCATTTTTCTCCAAATGTTCTCAACAATATCACCACTGTGTATAAAAGTAAAGTGCTTTCATACCTCCACCTAAGGTATACTCAGCTAATAGTTTCTATAGTTTTATGGCTACATTTGGGATGCTACAGAAAAATATTTTACCTGCATTTTAGTTTATGGTTACCCCAGTTGTTTCATTAGTTAACATTTCACCACTGTATAGAGTGCTTTTATGCCTTCAGCTAAGGCATACTTACTCAATAGTATCCATTAGTTAATGCCTACATTCAAAGGGCTGAGAAGAGATTCAAGGGTTGAAAAGAGATATTGCTTTTATTTTTATAGTTTTCATTTGTATTAAGTGCTTCATTTGTTAAAACTCTGAATGCTTCCTTGAAGGGAAACAGTTTTACCCACTTCAAGCAGCATGTCCTGTGCATTCATTATGGTTGTTATTAGAGCACTGAGACTCTCATCTGCAGGGTTTTAATAGTGGTGCTGGTGAGGGCAGATTCCTGCTAAGCAGGGGACAAACTGTTGTATGACATCACAACATCTGTCCACACTACTGCCTGATTAGCATGCTGTTGCTAAGCAACGGCATGTGATGCCCTCCACTGTTTACTGCTTAGGGTGTTCACATTCACAACTTGCTGCAGATATCACTTTCCCTCTCATTCCAGCATTATGTTTTAACACCTTTTATGTTTGTTTAATTCACAACTGGTGTCTTTCAAAAATGGCAGTTGACAACCTCAAGGATGTCTTGGGGTAGCAGTGGCTTGCTGGCTTGAGACAATTTGCAGAGTGGGACTGACCTGCAAGACTTCCACATCTTACAGTGTGCCAGTGGTTTTAAATTTCAAAATTTTGTGTAACCAGAGCAGACTATCAGTTTGCAGAGTTGCATTGACCTTCCTGACCTCCACATCTCACAATGTGGAAGTGGTTTTATATTTCAAAATCTTCTGCCACCAGAACAGACTATCACATGGGTTTAAACATTATATTTAAACAGAACATGTCCAATAATACTCTTTATGAAGTTGGGTAAAATCAGGGAGATTGGGGATTTTACTGGAAAGTTCAAATGACAGTTCCCTACATGAAACTGTTTACCAACATGAATGCCACTCCTCATTAAGACACTCATCATTGTTTAAAGCTTCCAAGGTTCATATCAAGAACGTTTCCCTTTCAAGATTCTTTCCCAGTCTCCTCCTCTTCTTGGTTTATTGACTGCCTCTATGCCCCAGAATTTTAATGATGCTGCATTGTGTCCCTGCATATTAAAATGTGTTGCTACAAGGGAATCTTCATCCCTGTTACAAATACTGCTCTTGTTTTCCCCTATTCAGATTTGTAAGGGCCTTGTGGTTTTACCCATATAGATTTTGCTGCAAGGGCATTTTGATAAATTTATTACATGGTCGATATTACATGTAATATGACCGCTGATATAGATTTTTTGTTTGTTTGTTCTAGGGTATTCTATGAACTCCTTTTTCCTTATGTTATTGCAATGACAACATCTTTGACAAAGGTACATGCCTGATTATGTGGTCCTAGCAGAATTCTTCACCATGTTAGTTTCCATGAAATGGTACATATGTGCAAGCCTGTCTTTAGTAGTCTTTCTTTTTTGGGTGCTAGTATAGGTTTAATATTAAATTCTGGAATTGTGTTGCCTTCTAAAATTGACCAGTTTCTGACTACCATCTTTTTAATTTCTTTACTTCTTTCCATGATTTCTAAGGTAAGTACCATTCTGTTAGATGTGCTCCTGGCTGTTCTAACTTTTTAAATATCCACCTGTACCCCACATCCTGGCCAAATGAAAAAAGAAAGTAAAATATAAAAAAGACACAGAACATATAATAACATATTGCTTAGAAAATGTCAAGTAGTCCCTCCACAGATGGTTTCTACCTATCAGTCATCTGTCTTCCCACATATTTAATAGAAAAGTGTTTTTGTTTACCATTGACTATAATTATTCAATATTCTGCAGGGTTCCTCTAATAGAATTCCCACCGCACACAAACACAGAATGCAGAATTCAAAATTGTGCAGTATTCCAGTGGCAGACACACTGACGGAGACAGGCTCATATGGAATCCAAGCCTTAAAGAGGACAGGAAAGTAAATAAATAACTGAAACACTAGCTATGTGTTATGTATTTATTTATAATAAAAACTGTCAGTTTGTTTCCTTAGTGTCAGTGTCTGGGGTTGTTTATGTTTAAATTTTTTCTTTTATTATTCCACCATAAATATGGACATGGTGGTTTCTGGTGCTGTCTGTTTTCTGTTTCCTGTGTCCACATGTTTACTGTGAGCGAGCTGGCTTATTGGTGGCGTTGTCACTATGAGTTCCGTGACAACATTATAACTCGTGCACTGTAAGTGACTTGCATGCCGCTGTCAGAAACCAGCCACATCCAGGAAGTACAGACATTTCTAATACAGTTAGTAAGTACTGTCTTCCTTATATGTTTTTTTTTTTTAGTGGTGTGATTGCAATTCTTACAGCAGCACCAAAGTGTAGTTTGTCTTAAAAAAAACAATAATGGTCATCTGGACACAGAGGCAATTAGCACCGTGCGATGTTCTTGTCCTGTTTTGAAAATCCTGATTGCTGTAAGAATTGTGACGATTGATATTTTATTAAAAATGAGTGTGCAGCCTATGTGGGTGAAAGTTGTAATGAAATTGGTCAGACACTGGTATTGGTTTTGACTGTGTTCAGAACAGAGGATACCATATTTAATGTAGTGCCCTTTATTGCTTTCCAGCACATAATACCTGTCTGAAGCACAAACTGCATTTCATGTGGTGCCCCACACCCTGTCTGAATCCTATTATTAAATCTCGATAAGCAAACATTACTAGAAACTCAAACATGCATGTTCTTATAATCCTGTATAAACTAGAACAGTGGCTATACTAAAAGAAGATGCTTGTTTTATAACCAGTTTTGCCACAGCACTTAATTTGAAGCAGGCATTACACACACACACACACACACACAAACACACAAAAGGCAGCTACAAAAGTTCCTGCTTATTCCATTTCTGATAGCAAGAGAAGGACTGCTACAGGCTTGCAGGACAAAATCAGAAAAAAAACCCATACAAAAACCAAAGTCATGAACTTCAGAAAAGCAGATTTTGCAAACATGAAAGTAATCATTAAAGAAAAGTTTGATAACATTAAAAGAGCAAGGGATGTGGAAGGATACTGGGCTCAGCTAAAAACTGCCATTCTACAAACAGCAGACCAATGCATCAAAATGGTCAGTAAAGCAAAGAAAAAAAGAAAGCCACTCTGGTATTCCAAAGAAGCCGCAAACAAGGTGAGAAAAAAATTAAGTGCATACAGTAGATACAAAAAGAAAGGCTCCAACAAAGACAAGGAAGACTACATACAGAAACAGAAAGAAGCTGATAAAGAGGTCAGAGCTGCAAAGGCAAAAACAGAAGAGAAAATCACCAAGGAAGTGATGCATGGAGACAAAACATTCTACAGGTACATTGGAGAAAATGGGAAGAACACAAATGGTGTTGTCAAACTCATAAAGGAAGGAGGAGGGCTAGCCAAAGATGACAAGGACATGGCAGAAGTCCTAAACAGTTATTTCTACTCATTATTCACCAAAGAGCAAAATGATTGCAGACCTACCAGTAGGGGGCATAGTAAAGGAGGTATCAAAGTAGAAGCAGATCCCTTTACAGAGGAAAATGTCCAAAAGGAACTGGAAAAAATAAATACAAATAAGGCCATGGGGCTGGATGGGATACATCCCAGGTTGTTGAAAGAGCTAAGGGAAGACTTGGCAGCTCTGCTGGCTGATGTTTTCAACTTAACTCTCAAAATGGGCAAAGTCCCACAGGATTGGAAGCAGGCAACAGTTACATCACTACATAAGAGTGACAGCACATGCAACTACAGAGCAGTAAGCCTCACCTCTATAGTGGGAAAAATGATGGAAGCACTCCTCAACGTGAGGATTGTTTCCTTTCTCGAGGAAAACAGCAAATCAGACATGAAACAGCATGGCTTTACTAAGGGAACGTCATGCCAAACAAATCTCATAGACTTTTTTAACTGGGTAACAAAAATAGTGGACCAGGGAGGAGCGGTAGACATAGTATACCTTGACTTCAGTAAGGCATTTGATTCTGTACCACACAGAAGGTTGATAAACAAGTTAGACCACATGGGAATAGGTAAGCAGGTGGTAAATTGGATAAAGAGCTGGTTTACTGGAAGGACCCAGAGGGTTCTGATAAATGGATCACTACCAGGGTAAAAAGCTGTAAATAGTGGAGTGCCTCAAGGATCAGTGCTGGGACCATTATTGTTTAATATCTTTATTACCAACATTTCAGAAGGACTACAGGGGAAGATAAGTCTGTTTGCAGAAGACACAAAGTTAGGAAACATCGTGGATACTCCAGGGAGAGTGGAAATTATGAAGGCAGATATTACGGCCCTAGAAAAGTGGTCAAAAACATGGCAACTAATCAATGCCAAAGAAGTGCAAAGTCTTGCACATTGGTAGGATAAACCCAGGAGGGGAGTACTATCTGGGAGGAATGAAACTGGAAATAACCACACAGGAAAGAGATCTGGGAATCATCATAACAAACGATCTAAAAATGTCAAAACAATATGAGACGACAGCACTGAGAGCAAATGGGATGTTGGGATGCATAGGCAGGGGGATTACCAGCAAAAAAAAAGAGAGGTCATCTTGCCACTCTATAGACAATTGATGAGGCCACACCTGGAGTACAGTGTACAGTTTTGGAGACCCCACCTTAAAAAAGATATAAACAGCCTGGAGACAGTACAGAGAAGAGCAACAAAAATGATGCATGTGCTACACAACACATGCTATGAAGAACACATGTGTGACTTAAACATGTACTCCCTGAAGCAGCAGAGGGAGAGGGGGGACATGATAGAGACCTTCAAATTCCAAAAAGGTATAAACAAAGCACAGGTTCAGGACCTGTTCCAAAGCAAGAAACACTCAAGAACAGGGGGGCATGGCATGAAGTTGGATGTGGGCCAATTCAAAAGCAACACATGAAAGTTCTTCTTTACTGAGAGGGTGGTGGATCCATGGAACTTACTTCCAAGGGAAGTGGTGGAGGCAGAAACAGTGGGATCCTTTAAACACACGTAGGATAGGTTCAAGGGCAAAATAACACTGAATAGCAGCTAATGGGAGGGGGTAGGATCATGGGCAGACTAGATGGGCCAGATGGGCCTCTTCTGCCATCAACTTCTATTTTTTCATGTATGCCATGCATACACCTAACTATTGCTGACCTATACTGTAGTCATTCATCTGTGTACTGTTTTTCTCAGCCCACAAGAAAATTTAAGACATCATTTGTCTTTGTAAAACAGTGTGAAATTTGGTCATCATGATGTCCTTTCTACAGATCAAAATGTGGTTTGTAAGTGCCCCATTTTAAGTTTTTGTTATCTCTAGCCATAAGCTAATGAATTTTACCTATAGCCTTTATGTAAGTTTATATTTATGATTAATAAATTCCTCACTTTTTTCATTGCCAGTTTGTGTCAATAATTCTGAAATAACTCAAACATGTACCATGTTAGTTCACTGTCCTCCATTGAGTATCTCTCCTGTCATTATGGTGACAGAAATTGATTTCAGTGCTTATTAAGTTTGTTCCCGTCATGTGCTATTGCCCGAGTATGGTGGTTACCTCTTTAAATAGAAGTGCTCTTTGTTGAGACTTCAGGGGAATGCAGTTGACATGTAAATTTATTATCATTCACAATGGCTACATACATTTAAAAACATTTGCATTTTGGTAAACGTGTTCAGAAGTAATTGGTTTTCTCACACAGATTCACTCTAAAGCATTGAAATTATTCTAATTCTCACCACACGTCTGTTCACTACTGCTCTGTTCACATTCATTCATTTGCACTAACATGCTAGCCAGCTGTTCAGAGACCTTGCCTCCTTCGGTCAATGTGGTGTGTGTGTATAATGAAAACACATTACACAGTATGGCTGAATCTGTAGCCAGTGTTAACAGTCCATGAGTTGTTAATCTCTCCTCAATCTGGAAAACAGTAGTATTTTAACCTCCTGTGTTGTTATGTTATTCAGACTGAGTGAGCCACAATGCTGTCCACCCTTGTTGAAGTAACTGTAGATTTTTATTTGACTGTGATTGCCTCTATTGTCAGGGAAATATGCATAGAAGAAAATGCAGGTGTCCCAGATCTCAAGTGAAAGAGAGTGAGTGATAAACATACGTTTAGTCTTTTTTTTTTTCTGTTACTATTAGATGTTGTTATTTAAAAAATGATCTTAGCTATAATACCTAGAGGGAAGCTCTATGGACAACATGAAGATTAAAAACATGAGTTAATATTTTAATGTTTGATCACTGATCCATCAGCATCCGAATTTGCTCTGAGACATTCATAAGTCAATTTGAGTTTGCAGGATTCAAACTCTAGACTGCACAAAGCAAATTTTAAATTCCTATCGCATTCCTGTACCAGCTAGTAATCAGCAATATTTATGCTGAATTTCTATGGTGTAGCAGGGATATCCACCCTAAGTATGTATCTTTATTTTATATATCTGCCTCTCAATGCGAAATGGCTACAGGAGGCTGACAAATCCCAAATCCTTCCCATCTGCTATTTAGTTGACTGATACCAAGCTAACTATGCATATGTAGTTATACCTCCTGTCAATTCAGCATTTACATTTTTATTTGTAAACTAGCCTTAGATGAATTAATGTGTGATTAAATGATAAATTAATGCTTTGATTAAGTCTTGACACTCGGTTTCAGAAAATCAGTGCAATGGTGTTTTCAACAAACCGATGAGATTTGTGATGAGTCCATTAGTGCTGGATAGTGTATTCTGAAGTGATGATGTGCACAACAGGAAATTCTGTACCCATACAGCATGTGCATATCAATTGCAGAGTGCCAGCTTGACTAGTATTGGTCGTAGCACATAGCAAGCTGTATACTGTTGAAGGACGGTGGGGTGTGGGGGAATTTGGTGTGTGGGGGTTATGAAGGGTGCATTAATATTTGATCCTAACCTGCTGCAATGATTCTCATATTAATGCATATTATTAATTTGCATAGTCCTAGTTTAATGTTGATAGGTGAATGTAATCAAGATTTCTGTTGGTGTCAAGGATGAGCACTGATATTCTTTGACCATGCTGAAACCTAACAGATGATGAGGTTTATAAATATTGGCATTACCATCATAGAGGAGTGGCATGAATCTGATGGACATTCACTTTCTGTCCCCTTTGCTTATTAATTATAGGGCATAGAATTTGCTTACCCATTGGCTGCTTGGTTATTACTGTGTTGCATATTGCTTTTGGGTGAGGGGGTTGGTCAGCAGTACTACAATAAAGGCATTGCATGTCAGTTATTTTGTACGTAGGGATAAATGACAGACTGCATGGGTATAGCAGTCCTGAGCTGCTGTCAAATTATGTGTTTCTAAGTTTATGTTGCAACATGTACGTTGTACAAACCACACAATCTGTGATACCAAAAATGATAAAAATGTGATATAATCTAAAGTAAGGATGCTTTTCTACTTTTAATTCTCATCAGCCTGTTATTTCAGCATACTTGTTGCGCATAACTGCAACTTCTAAATACAGTAATAGGAAAAAGAAAAGCTTACTTTTTTAGAGTCTATACAACACAATTTTGAGTTGATTATGGTGTATTTTTCAACACAGGACAGGCACAATGAAGTGAAAAAATGCAGGATGGATTATCGGCAGCAACTTGCAATATGCATATTGTGCGCTGCATTTTGTGGCATTGCATCATTATGTATGCTCAGAAATGCAGTGAGTGGGTGACCAACACCAAAAAAACACTAAAAAATAAATGGTAGACTATATAATATTGAGGTACGTTCATGAGTGTGTCCATGACAGAGCACTAATGACACAACTGTGTGTTGGAACAAGCCCCTGCTCCCACCTTTCAATTATCCTCAACGTCACCACAAAATGGGCTCCATCAAACTATCTGGTTAGTTTAATGGATCCAGATTCAGCCACCACAACTCACTATGTATCAGCGTAGCCATTGCACCCCACTCCCGGTGCCACAGTTGGCAGCAGCGAAGAATTGTTGGCCCCTCCTCCTTGCCACCCCAGCCCCATGGATTACAGTGAGGGGCTGGGGGCTGCCACCTGGGAACCCTTGTGGTGCACCTGCATGAACCCAGTCCACAGAGCCAAAGACCGTCACACTGCGTGGGACCAGGGATCCACTAGAGGATCAGGCATGGGCATTCTGTGTTTGACAACCCACCCCCATGCATTTGCGCACCGAGTGGGAGGAGTAGTGGATGGGAGGGGCGTACTGACTGTGTAAATGATGTTATTCATATTTAATTTTTGCCCTATGTCCATTGTGACTAAGATTCAGAAATGTGACTCAGAAGATGTGTTTACATGGCCGATGTGCTGTGATTTCTGCAGTGCTTTAATTTGCTGTGACCACCAAAAACAATTAAATGTTTAGTCCACATGGCCCCACTCAGCACTGATGCAAGCTGCACTGGAGAGGGTCCGTAAAACTGTGGGTGGTTGGCTAGTTGGTGTTGTCAATAGTCACGTTAGGCAGGACAAAAAATAGGGCTGCACTTTACACATATTGTATGTAGATGTGCATGCTTTATGCAATCCTTTTTGTAAGGCATCCAGGGATTTACAGATCATTCCTTTTTCAGGATTCACACTTGAAGTACAAACTCTCAGTGTTGTTTTACAACTGCTGACTCTGCATTAGGAACTGTATACCAGGGGACCACGTGATGCAGCACACCAGCTAGCAGCTCTCTTCAGCCACTCTAGCCACTCGATCCAGTATTTATGTATAAATATCTACTTTTACCGACCTTCAGCACGTATAAATAGAATTAACAGCTTGGTGAATGCTATTGCAACATCCTGTCGAGATTTTTCCCCCGATGAAAGCAGAAATCCAAAAGAGTATGCCAAAACATATACCACCTGCAACGCCTGAAAAGGCCTCCAAAAAAGCCAAGGCCTCTACTGTAGCTACTGCTCAATCCCTGGCAACTTCAGTCCCCTCTCATCAGCCTCTTACCCTAGCCAGATTCCTAGAAGAGTTCAAACTATTCAAAGAAGAATTGAGAACTCTT
This sequence comes from Neoceratodus forsteri, assembly GCA_016271365.2. NCBI lineage: Eukaryota > Metazoa > Chordata > Ceratodontiformes > Ceratodontidae > Neoceratodus > Neoceratodus forsteri. The sequence goes on along the minus strand of JADMNL010000023.1, from coordinate 301,665,613 downwards.
ACCACCGAATTTAAATCTTTTTCTCATGCTTTGGAAGACCTTACCACCAGTACATCCAACAATGAAGTTTGACTCCACTCTCTTAAGGGGAAAGCCTTCAGGTTCAAACCCGATCTCATTGCTGCTAAAGTGTGGATCGCCAAACTGGAGAACAAAGTCAAAGATCTGGAGGGCCATAGCCGCCACAATAATGTGGTGCTCATTGGACTACCAGAGCAAGAGGAAGGTCTGGACCGCATCACCTTCGAACAGAAATTTGTGGAAAAAGTTGTGGGCCCCTCACCTTATGGCCCCAGATACATAGTAGAAAGAGCACATTGTACCCTTCATCTGATGCCGCCCCATGGAACCCCGCCATGTACCTTTATTTTTCTCTTTTTAAATTTCCAGGAGAAGTGGCACTTTCTCTCAAAGGTGAGAGATTTAAAAAAAATCAAATGGGAAGGGGTAAAGCTTCGAATTGCCCAAGTCCTCCCTCTCACTGTACGCCAGTGGAGAACTGCTTTCCACCCACTGGTCACCAAGCTTATTGCCACAGAAATCAAGTACAGGATGGGGTACCCCAACTACAGGTTCTTATCTCGGCTCCTGGGTACCCTATGAAGATGTGAGCTCTGCAAACTTGGTACTTAAATCAGCCTTTCCTGACTTATTCCGCAATCCCTGAACCAATAGAGTCCTGATATGGTGCCAGAATTTTCCTTTTAGGGGACTTTTATGATGTTTTATAATTCTATTTGTGATGCGACACCCTCTCTCTTCCCTATGCAGAACTATCCCCTACTATGTCCCCTTTTTTGGGGGAAGAAGCTCCATCCTGCATGATACTCACAGACTGCTTGACCATAGTGGGGGCTAGATTCCTCTGAAATACTAAATTTTCAGCCTAGGAGACTCGGCTTAAGAACTGCTCCTTGACAGTCTCCTACGATGTCCTGCGGCTCAAGTGCGTAATCACTTTCCTCAGTGCATTTGCACGTTCGTGTAGTGCGAGCACTTCCAGTCAACTCATACATAGCGGACATATTCCACCACTAGAGGGAGCCTGAAGATACAATATATCACCAGTAACAGATCTGGCTTCAGTTTCTAGTAAGCATGAACTACTATATAGCTGACTAATATTTTCACATGACCTGGGAGGAGGACGGGTGTTACTGCTTTGTGCTTTTCTTTTAATTATTCAAGGGATTTACCAAATGTATCCGGTATAGTTAAATTCTGATCTCACACCCTAGGGTCAGAGGTGTTCTTTTTGCTAATTTTGGGATTTTAAACTGTTCTGCGTGGTATCTGAGGTATGGCTGCACCCTCCTTAGAGTGGAGAGTTTTGCTTTGTTCTTCATTGTTTCAATGAGACGGCTCAAGGTCTCTAGAGCTGAGCCAGCTCTGTGATGCTCAATGGGGGTGTGTCCCAGTTTCTGCTATTAATATAATTCCACTGACTCTGAAGTTGCTGTATTAGAGTCAAAGTTAGCATTTGCATTAGTTTTATTGTTTTGGTCAGGGATCAGGATGGCAGGGGGTGGAGGTGCTTAACTAAAGGTGTTCTGTTAATCGTGGGCTATGATAGTGCGGGGAGGGTGGGGTCGAGCAACCCAAGGGCTACATTTCAGTTTTCTTAAATTCTAAGGGCCACGGGGTTCAGAGGAATGAAGGGGGAGGGTGGGCTCCAGCACTGTTGGTTACAATTAATTTTGTTCCAGGGCAAGCATACCAGTTCTCTCACTGGATGACCACACTTATAGGCTATTTTACAGGACATGACTAGGTCCCTATCCTTTGCAACATGGAATGTTAAGGGGGCCCGTCATAAGGCTAAACAGTTTAAACTTTTAAAACACCTTCACTTCTTAATAGTTGACATAACATTCATCCAAGAGTCCCATCTTTTTACTTCTGAGGCACCCACACGTAGAAGACACTATATTGGGCAGATTTTCTCTGCCGGAAATAGTTTCCAGTCTTGTGGGGTGATGGTTTTGGTGGTGATGTCAGTTCCGTTTAAACCCACTCAGGTTATTAGTGACCCTCAGGGCAGGTATGTATTTGTTAAGGGCATGTTGCATACTACAGAGCTTCAGCTGGGCAGCATATATGGCCCTAACATGGACTCTCCCCATTTCTTCAAGCAGCTTTTAAACACTTTGACCCCCTTCCTAAACCTTCCATTAGTCATTGGTGGAGACTGGAACTTACCATTTGATCCATCTCTTGATCGTTCAGGCTGCCTACGAAAAGGCCTATCCCCTGCACAAAGAGCCCTAAGGGACTTCGCTGACCATTTAGGTCTATGCGATGTTTGGAAAAGCCTTCATGCCTTGCTCTAAGAGTACACCTATACCTCCCCAGTCCACAAGACCTCCTCCTGGATTGATTACATTTTCCTCTCCCTTTCCCTACTTATTGGGGTATCTAGCTCAGAGATACATCCAGGTCCACCATCGGACCACTCTTTAGTCTTTTCCTCCCTCTCCCTCTCCCTCTCACTTCTGCCAAAGTCTGCAGGGTGTTGGAGGCTCAACAATCAGATCTTAAAAGACCCGGGAGTGGTACAGTACTTATCAGACCATATTATTCAATTCACGTCTGTCAACAGTGGCTCTACAGACAGAAGGGATGTAGAATGGTGTGCCTTAAAAGCATATCTGCGAGGTCTACTGATAGGGCTAGCTTCCTCCTGGAGGAAAAAGAGGAATGAGCACTTACTAACCCTCCTTTCTCAAATTAGGAATATGGAATCTTGTCTCTCTCCCCCCAATCCACTGATCGGTATAGACAGGATCTCCTGAAATTAAAAGATACTTACTCTGATCTCCTACAAGAAAAAGCAGAGCATATGATTTTAAAATCCAAAGCTGTCTATACTGACCAAGGGAAGAAGGCTGGATGTTTACTAGCTCTAAGGATCAAACACCAAGAGTCCTCCAGACTTATTGCAGCTATTTCTTCGGAGGATGGCTCCCTAAAGACCTCCCCAGAGGACATTGTGGCTGAATTCACTAAGTACTACAGACAATTATATGGCCCTATGAAAAACCCTCCCTCTCCTCAAATTCTTAAGGAATACCTGCAAAGCACACATCCTCCATCACTTTCATCTACACAAGCCCAAACCCTTTTATCCCCCATTTTGGAGGTAGAGATACTTGATATGATCAGGAATGTTCCGTCTGAAAAAGCCCCAGGGTCAGACAGTTTTACCTCTAACTTTTATAAAGCATTTTCTAGACAACTAGCTCCTCTGTTAAAAATCCCTTTTTGACCATAGTCTCTCGTGCAGGGTAGTCAATTACTCCCTTTTTGAGGCTCTGATTATCCTATTGCCAAAACCCAGCAAGAACCTGGTTCAGGTCACTAGCTACAGGCCTATATCTCTTCTCAATCAAGACATTAAGATATTGGCAAAGATTTTGGTAGAGCATATTAACCAGGTCCTCCCTAGTCTTATTGGATCAGAGAAAGTAGGTTTTATGAAGGGCAGGTCCTCAGCTGACTATCTGTGTACTTTGGCTCACATCTTCTCGGTGTCCAGGGATGCAGACTTTCCAGCTGCACTGGTTTCACTGGACACTGAGAAGGCATTTGACAGAGTAAACTGAAATTATTTATTACAAACCCTATACACTTTTGGCTTTCCTGATAGATTTATACAATGGATCCACACTTTCTGTAATACCCTTCTGCTCGCATTTATTGCAATGGACAAATCTCTGAGACATTCCCATTGCAATCGGACACAAGACAAGGTTGCCTTCTGTCCCCCTCCTTTTTCACCTCTGACTAGAGCCATTAATATGGAGGCTAATGCATTGTCCACAGATAAAGGGCCTTTGTCTTGAAGGATACGAAGTCAAGGTCTCTGCTTATGCAGATGATCTTCTTCTCCAAATAATAGACCCAGCTACCTCTATCCCACCAATGTTAGATATAATCAAAGAATTCAGTAGCTTTTCCAACTATAAGTTACACCTTGATAAGACGGTAGTATTCCCCCTGAATCACAAAGTATTAAAGCCCGAAATTACAGCATTGGGTCTCGAGTGGGAACCCAATGCCCTTAGTTACCTAGGAATTAATTTGGCCAGAACTCAATCACGCCTTAAAATGCTAAATTTGGACTCTCTTCTTCAAATACTCACTCAGGACCTCGACAGATGGTCACTACTTCCCCTCTCCCTTTGGGATAGGATTAACTTCATAAAAATGAACGTTTTTGCACAACTTTTTTATCCCCATAACCTTCTCAACCTATGGCTTCCCCTCTCCTGGTTTAAAAAAGTACACAGACTTATCACTGCTTTTATATGGGCCAGCAAAAAGCCATGATTGGCCTATAACAAGCTTGCTGTGCCTAAAGATAAAGGGGGGCTCCGTCTTCCCCATATAGCTCTTTACTACTGGGCTAGTCAAATTAATAAATACCTTAGGTGGACACTCCCTGAAGCAGAACAAATTCTGCTTCCCTATGTCCCCATTTGGCTTAAGATTGAATTAGCCCAAATTTGTTCCCTACATCTCTCTCCCATGTCTCTTTTACACATAGGCCCAGATATTCAAACTGCGCCAGGCTGTGATGCAAGCTTGGGCACAGCCCAACTTGGTTGCGCAGGGGTGTGGCCTGGGCGATATTCAAAGGAGCTGTGCCATGGCTCGGCAGCTTTGAATATCGCACCCTGGTCACCCCCATTGTGCATGGTGCAGTGGCACTGCACCATCACAAGTGGCCAGAGTGGAGCATGGAGATGCGCTAGCGCAAGTGCCATTGCCCAATTCACAGCACCTGCAATATTCAAAAGGTGACATGCAGATGGGGCCATAATTTATGTAAGGTGCACATGGGGCCATTTGCATGTCATTATGGCCCCATTTGCATCCCAATTGCATGCAGGTCCGGCGATCCCCGACAACTTGCGCCTGGCACCCTGCCAGGCAGCAGCCGTCGGGGACCGAAGCCCCCTGCAGCTCGAATGCGGGCATTTGTTTAAATATAAAGTCCTCGTCCAATATTCCTGGTGGTCCAGTGGACCCCTATGTGCCCAATTGCAGGCATCCATTATAATAAATCTCCCCCCCCGTCCAATATTCCTGGTGGTCCAGTGGACCAAATGCTGCCCATTCGCGGGCATCTGTCCAGAAATAGAAGACTCCTATATCCCTGGTGGTCCAGTGGACCTCTCTGTGCCTGATCACGGGCATTTGTATAATAAAATGAGAGTTATTGCAATATCCCTGGTGGTCCAGTGGACCGCTGTTCACCCGATCGCGGGCATCTGTATAATAAAATGAGAGTTATTCCACTATCCCTGGTGGTCCAGTGGACCGCTTTCTGCCAATCATGGGCATCTGTACCCAAAGAAAGGACCAGCCTCCTGGTGGTCTAGTGGTACCCCTCCCCACCGCCCACTGGGCCCCACCACCCCTTCCCCCCATCAGCGGTGGGCGGCAGCACCCCACCAGCCTGCCGCCCGCGCTCGCGACTGACAGCTCGGTAGGGCTGCATGCCCGTGGTTCACAGCGATGAGCCAATGGGCATACAACTATCTACACATTCCAGATATGTGAATGAATCACATATCTGGAATGTTAACCAGTATGGGCTGCACGCCCATTGGCTCACGCTGTGAACCAATGGGCGGCAGCCCCACCGAGTTGTTATCGGTGGGTGGCAGGGCAGCAGGCAGGTGGAGTGCCGCCTACCGTTGACGGGGAGCAGGGTGGTGGGCTTAGTGGGCGGTGGGGGTACCACTAGACCACCAGGGATATTGGTCCTTTCTTTGGGTACAGATGCCTGAGATCAGGTGGAAAGCAGTCCACTGGACCACCAGGGATAGTGGAATAACTCTCATTTTATTATACAGATGCCCACGATTGGGTGAACAGCGGTCCACTGGACCACCAGGGATATTGCATTAATTCTCATTTTATTATTTAAATGCCCGCGATCGGGTGAACAGCAGTCCACTGGACCACCAGGGATATTGCAATAATTCTTATTTTATTATACAAATGCCCGCAATAGAGCATGGGGGGGTGCCGCCAGATGCAGCCGGAACTTGGGTGGCCACCCACAGGTGGCAGCTGCTGTGTTGCGCCCTGCAATGCAGTAGCTCACCTGTGGGTGGCCATCAGTTGTTCCTTTTTTGGCTTAAATTTTGTGTTGCACAGGTAGCTTTATGCACGGCTCTCATAATCCCCGGCTGAATATCGGGCTGCAGGTTATGCATGGGCACGCCTCTACCTGTGCCAGACACATTACTGATGCACTCTGGTGCATCGGCATTTGTGCCACGCATTTTTCCCTTTTGAATATCGTGCAGGGGTGCATCAGTGGGTTGCACATGGCGCAACACTGTTGCACCATGCGCAACCCTTTTGAATATCTGGGCCATAAAGTCCAAGTCCCTTCCCCCTCAATTCCAGGGCTTCCTAACTGGTATTGTCGTTAAAATCCATACTCAGCTTTGCATCTTTCTTAAATATAACAACACTCATGACATTACTCAGCCTCTTATAGGTAACCCTAATTTTAAAATCACTAGCAAGGTGCTGTCATCCTCATGGTTGCCCCAGTTATCTCCCCTCCAACTTAAACACTTTATTAGAGATGATGGTACTTGGCTCACCTCTCAGGATATCATGGCTAAATTTGATAATCCCAACCATGACATTTTCAAGATTTTCCAGGTATAACACCTATTAATTAAATCTTTTGGTTCTATTCCCCCTCACCCAATAAATATACACTTTGCCCAAGAACTAAACCATTGTGCTGGTCTTCTGCATGCCGTGTCAAAAGTTTACAGTCTTATTTTTGATTGGGCTGGCTCAGATTACATAGGTCCATCAAATTATTGAGTGCACCACTTTACATGCACACCCTTAAATTGGCCTACCTTATGGAAAGGATGCCATAACTTCATAACGCAGGATAGGCTTTGCCTGATGCAGTTCCATATCCTTCACAATCTCTATTACTCCCACAGAGGCTAGCCAAGATCAATCCTACAATACCCTCTGTTTGTACTAGGTGTCAGCCAGCTGAGAGCACTTTACTGCATATTTTCTGGAATTGCTCCATGATAGCCCCCTTGTGATCCTGTATCAAACAAAAGGCAGATCCTCTCTTAGGTCTTAATGATTTATTTACTGCTAGGATCTGCCTTTTGGGGGATTTCACTGAGGTGAAGGTGCTTAATTACACACGGCTCTCATAGCATTGTCAGTTAAAAATCTGGTATTAAGGCACTGGAAGATTCCGATAAGATCACCTACTCTGAATGGTTGCACAAACTGCTAGCCAATCTTAGAACTGAAAAGATGATCACCAGTCTTTGAAATTGGGTAGCTAGATTTGAGAAGGTCTGGGGCCCTCTTTACTCATTGTATTCCTTGCCATCGCTTGAGAAGATTATTTATTTCTACTTTATACATAGCTCATAGAATCCAAACCATGCTGGGACAAGGGGGGGTAGGGGGGAGACTATGTGGGGGTGGGATTGAGGGTTGGTGGGCGGGAATGCGGGCAGTTCCTCATTTTGTATATACAAGACATATGTTGTATTACTGGTATAGAACTGTACTTGTTTTGTTAAAACTGTAATAAACTTTAAATTAAAAAAAAGGAACTGTATACCATTGCTTGCCAAATGAGAACACCAGCATAATTTTGTGACTGAAGTGCTGACTGCTCCTGTTAGATCAGAGTGAGTGTCACAGCCTGTCCACATGGCTGCTTATACAGCTCACTCCGATCAGCGTCCCCAACTTTCCAGGGGATTCCCAAAGTGATGTAGTGATTGACTTACTGTGATCTGGTAAGTGTCTACGCAGCAGCCTTAATTGTTCAAGAGGAACACAAGCATTCATGTTGCTCTGGCACAAATGCAACCATGTAAATGGGGTAATGTAAGGTTACACTCCAGTCTGACCCACAGTAATGCAGACTGTGACTTTGTAACCTGAAGGTGATAAAAATTAGCACATTAGTCATCACTTTAACATGTTAATCATCTGTCTTTCAAGTAAGACTTTAAACCCATCTTCCAGTTCTGGTATGATTCAGGTGGATGTTAAAGACCCCATGGCACTTCTTAAGAGGAGTAGGAGAATTTTACCAGTGCACTGGCCAAATTTCCACCATTCTCTAATCGACCAACAGCTTAACCTAGCTCAATAATAATTAGTTTCCTTCTGTATTTCCCATTGTTCCTAGCATGTGGCTAAAAACAGAAATTATTTCCTAGTCCTCCTTTTCCAGTCCACAAAAACCTAAATAAATGAACAAATAAAATGACTTTGCAAAGGACCATTCTGCACCACCGCTGTATCATTTGATGTCAAAACCCTTATCATAAACAATAGGTCAAAGCTTTTTCGAACATGACACTACTGTCCACAGAAGATCTATTTTAACAGTTTCTGCCTCTATTTGTTATTCAAGAAGTGCAAAATTACTCTATGCCAGTGGTACACAATGAAAGGAAGGGAACTGAGTTTTACTGTATATAGCCCCTTTTATACAGACTGTATCCCAAACACTTTACAATCCAGGAGATGGAAGGGAGAGAATGTGACTGCAATTTCCAGTGCACAGGGAATTCAAACAGCACAGAGATTAGAGAGATTAAAGAGAAGCTAAACACAACAACACAGATAGAGAGAGAGAGAGAGAGAGAGAGAACAACAGAACACTGAGAGACTAGAAAGATAGCACACCACAGAGAGGTTAGAGAGATTAAAGAGATACTGAACACAGTGTGATGAAGTGACATGTTCAGGGTCAAATAATGAGTAAGTAGAGGTTGTGGGATTCAAACCTTGTACATTCAGAGTACTGCACTGTAACCACCAGTGTAAAACAACCTCCTATAAAGCACAGAAGCTAAATTTTGAATTCTTGAATTAGCAGAAAGGGGGGAGATAGCAGTACGTTATGGAAAAATCTGAAAAGCTATTAATAGAAACAGTTAAGTAGCATGATGTACGTGTGTATTAGTTACACAGAGACGCATGACTAACCATCTGCTTACTTAAAAGCTGAAATGGAAATAAGTATTTCCCTTTTCAGTTTGCAGTTTCATTTAGGTTTTTTCTTATTCTATGGCAATGAGGTTTAAACTAATAAAGTAATAAAGGGAAGAAAGAAACACTAAATAATTTTCCTAACTGCTAGTTAAAATATAGGATACTGTTACATGTATGATGGTTTGTGTTCATAATGTGCTTTTACAGGCTGACAAACCAACCTGGTTGCCTTATTTAATGAGATAACTAGGGTGGCAAATGAGGGTCAGACAGTGGATGTAGTATGTCTGGACTTCAACACCATACAGCATGGAAAGTTTATTGAGGAAAGGCATATGGAGGCTTTGGAATGTACAGATAGTGGACTGCAAATCGGCTGACTGGTAGGAAGCAGGAAGCAGAGAATACTGGTAGACAGTCAACATACAAACTGGTGGGATGTTCTAAGTTTAGTAACCCAGGTGTCAGTGCATTATCCCTTCTTTAACATATGTACTAATAACCTAGAAAATGAGGTCAGCATCAGGCTGCGGAAGTTTGCTGTTGGCCCTAGATTGGCAAGAAATGAGGACACTGAGATGCCTGACTGCAGGCATGCCCATGTTAAAGGAAAGGGCCTATAGGTTCAGAAGTGAGGGTCTAGTTTTAATGTTGGGAAGTGCAGGGTACTGTAGAAGCCATTTAACTGGGACATGGATAATCGGGATGTCCGCTTTATTGCAACATCCCAACGGGAACTGATTAAGTAGTCATTCATTCTTATTAGGGCAGATCCCACCTAATTGGGACGGGGCAGCCGTTTAATTGGGACAATTCTGTCCCACTAATCCCATTTAGTGGCCATTTATAACCCTTGATAACACTCTCACACACCAGCGGTCTCAACAGTGAAGAAAAACATGCCTGCTCTTTTGTAAGTTTCACAAGTTTTACAAAGCAGTCTTATAAGTGAAGAGAAACTTTTTTTTTGTATGTTTCATAAAGCTGTCTCTTTCTCAATAAACTGTCTCTCACTAGCACAATAAATAAAAACCATACTGGCATCAAGAGAAAAGCACATCAGGCTTCTCTTCAAGAAGAGAAAGTGGTTTCTCTTTTTTAAGTTTTAGACCACAGCTCTCATTCACGGAAAAAAAGCACACTGGCATCAACTGAAAAGAGCATCAGGCTTCACTACAAACATGTGACAGGATTGCTTGGACCCTGTCCCATCTGTGTTGTCTAGACAAAGTTTGAAGCAATAATTCTGCCTACTATCTCTGCAGGGCAGTGTTATGCATAGGTTAAATAGGCTGCAGCCTTGGGGCACTGGCTGTTTAGGGGCACCTGTGAATAAGATACTAAGATACATGTTTTTGACTGCTTGTTCATTATCTCTGCTGGCACTTCCTGAGTCCATGAAATGCTGCAAGCCTGGCCTTGTGGCATACACACACACCCACACACACCCACAGTGCTGGTTTAACTAGTGTGATAAGCCGGAGTCTGCTCCAGCAACAAACAACAAAGTCTGTTCTGACTCCAGCTGTGACTCCCTGCCATCATTTGGCTCCCCTCCTTCCCTCCTCTCTTCCTCCCCATCGTCATTGAAAAAATACATATGCTGAGTTGTCTCTTGTGCCCCCCTGCTTTGTAGCAAATATCCCTGCCTCCCAATCCCATTCTGCCATTCATAGCCGTGGTGCTGAACCTCCCCAATCAGTGGCTGATTAGGATTTCAGAAGCCCACTGGCACCAAAGTGCTTAGAGCAGCCAGTGAATGCTGCGCCAGGTGTGCTCAGTGTATAAGAAGGCCTTATTTCAGGCAGTTTTTCTTTCTTTCAGACAGCTGCTTGGCATTTATTCAGTTCGGATTGGCTGTGGCACATCAGCACTGTTGGGACTTGGAAACATAACTCTTGGCACCGATTACTATCCACAGTGTTTCTGCATTTTGGGAGCACTGGGCAGAATGAAGGTTTGATTTTTTGCTTTCCCCTATTTACTGTCAGATAGTGAGGGGATATGCAAGATGGCATCAGAGGTCTGCAGGCCAGTCTCCTCATCTTCAGGCAAGTCTCTCGGGTCTAATAGTGGTTGCGGTCATGGCATGCCATACCCCGAAGGTACATCTTGAATAAATCTTTAGTTCTCTTCCCCAAGATGTTAGCGGTTGAGCCAGAGGGTCTTGGCATGAAATGGTGTTGGTTTGGGGAGGAAAAGCCTCAGACTGCTGTGGTGCAGTGAGAGCTCAATTCCCCCATGTATTCACGATGCTATGTCCCGACCAGAAGTTGTAACCAATTCATTTTGGTAGTATGTGACTATGCTACTAGATACCCAGAGACAGTGCCTATGTGCACTGTGACAGCCCTGAAAGTGGATGCAGAGCTTGCAAAAATTTTCAGAAGGGTGGGCATACCTAAAGAAAATATTACTGATCAAGGTAATAATTTTGGTGCTGCCCCCTGAATGAGCTGTACCAGTTACTTGGTTTTAGTGCCATAACAACCTCCCCTTATCACTCTCAAACAGCCGGTCTTGTTAAGTGTTTTAAACAGACCCAAAAGTGCATGCTAAAAAAGTTTATGAAAGGTGAAGTGAAAGATTGGGGCTAGTATTTACCTTACTTGCTTTTTGCTTACCAAGAAGTGCCACAAGCATCAACAGGTTTTTCATCATTTGAAATGCTGTATGGTAGACAACCTAGGGGGCCTCTAGATGTTATAAAAGAAACATGGGACAATAACACCTCTAAAAAAAAAAATCTATTACAGAATACTGTATATGTGTGCTCTGAAAAATAAATTAGCTAAATATGTTGAAATTGCCCATAGTAATCAGGAAGAGGCCCCAAACCAACAGAAGGTATTTTATGACTATGGGATAAAAGGAAAACATTTTGAGCCAGAAGAGAACTTATTGTTATTGTTACCCACTTCAGAAAACAACTGTTAATGAAGTAGCAAGGACCTTACAAAGTGCTTAGACATACTGGCACAGTTAATTATGAGATTGAGACCCCAACCGGAAAAATTCTAAGATATACTGTACCGTGCTAATCTCCTAAAAAATGAGTTGAAAAAACACCCTGGGCTGCTTTGTTAATATTGTCAGAAACTGAAAAGGAAGATATGGACATAGCTTATGGCAAGCTGCAACAAGCTGTAACTTCCGATGCTGTAAAGATAAATGTTTCTTTAAACTAGGAGGAAACTTCAGAAATGTGTAACATGGTAAAGGCATTTAACAGTACTTTTATCATGGTATCTGGCCATGCAAAGGGTGTTGAGCATGTAATAAGGATGGAGCATGTAATAAGGACAGGTAATGCTCACCCTGTTAGACAAAAGGCATATAGAATACCAGAGAGGCTAAGAGCAGATGTGGTTAAGGAAATACAAAAAATGAATGGATTGGGTTTCATAGAAGAATGGAGAAGTGCTTGGGCATCACCAATAGTTATTGTAAATAAAAAGGAAGGGGGAAGGGTAAGAATCTGCCTTGATTTTAGAAAACCTAATTAAGTGTCTGAATTTGATAGCTATCCAATGCCCAGGGTAGATGACTTGGTGGACAGATTGGGAAGTGCCAAGCACATCAGTACCCTTGATCTTACCAAGGGTTAATGAAAAATCCCCCTAGCTAAAGAATCCAGAGACAAAACTGCAGTTACTAAGCCTACTGGATTCTATCAATTCACCACCATGAAATTTGGGTTACATGGTACACCTGCCACATTTCAGTGGTACATGGATGACAGTCCTAGCCCCTCACTTAGGTTATTGTGTGGCTTACCTGGATGATTTTGTGGTGTACAGTCCAGACTGGAAAAGCCATCTGGATCACCTACAAGCAGTTATCCAAGCTATCAAAAATGCAGGTCTGACCATTAATCTTACCAAATATACATTGGGCATACAGGAAATCAGATATTTGAGGCAGGGTGGGACAAATTTGGTTGCCAGGTCACCAAATGCAACCTGGCTAAACATTTTGGCCACCAGACGTGTGTAAAAACTCACCATTCTGGCGAGTACTAAGCCACATCACTGGCACGCATGCACAGTAGCTCAGCATCCCCTCAGCTGAGCTGCCATCATCACGCATGCACGGGATCAACTTTTCCGGCCAAGAGAGAGCAGGAGGGACATGTCTGGGTGGGAGGGAGCCAGAGGAGGAGTCGGGACTCGAGTCGGGGCTTCAGTTCAGCGAGTCTGAGCAGCACAGTGGGTCACGAGGTGAGCAGTTGGGACTGTTGGGTGCTCACGTGGGTGGGGGAGTCGGGAGGAGGGGAAAGGATTCGCTCGCGCCTTCGCCATTCATTTCAGGCACTGAGCGGGTGAGGGAGACTTACTGTGAGCTCTGTCTCAGCAGTGCATAACTGTGTGCCGTGAAGTTGTTCAACAGCCCTTTTAAGGGCTCAGACCAGTAAATAAAAAGTACCAGACGTACTGTTTTTTAGGAGCCTGTGTGTCCTCCATCCTGTATAAAAAAAAGCAGCTTACTTTTCTCAGTTTGGGTTTGGGGACGACGTGCTGACTGGGGGGAGGTGTCGGTGCTTGGTGGTCCTGTTGTGGGGATTGGTGGTGGGGATGGGAAGCCCTGAAATTGGGTGGGTAAATTAATATTTTCTTAATTTGCAATTGCTGCAGCTCTGTGCTGACTGCTGAGTGAGTTAGTTGACTGGGGGAAGGGAAGGGGATGACAGAGACCCTGCTTTGTGGACATTTGGTGGTACAGGGGGAGCTGTGAGCAGCTGTAATCTGTATCTGATTTTGCTGTTCAGTCTTTTTTGGGTGGGATTGGGGCTCTTGGGCCCAAAACTGAAAAAAATACAAGCTACAATAATTTAAAGTCCAGAGTCTGGACTACCACTGTTGTGTGCATATTAGTGGTTGTTTGTGTCAGGTTTTTTTGGGGGGGCCAAAAAATTAGAGCTTACCACAATTAATGAACAGTAGTGCTACCTGTGTGCATATTATTGACTGCGTCTTTTGTTGTTTGGCTATCCACCTGTGTCGTCCAGTCCTCTTGATGTTGTGTCAGGCTTTTTTTGAGGGGACCAATTTAAAAGAAAGAAAATTAGAGCTTGCCACAATTAAAGAAAAAGGCATAGCTATTATAACCTGTGTGCAAGCATATTAGTGACAGCCTCTGGTAATTGTGTACCACAAATATCAGTCCATCCCAGACAAGTCCATCAGTCTCACTCTAGTCTGACCACTCACAGTCAAAGCTACAGCCAGTCCTCCTGGTTGTGTCAGGCTCAGGCAGGAATCCAAAACTGTCTGCTGCTGTGCTGCTGCCATTACCGGCAACCACTCATTGTTTTTCATACTGTTTTGGGATTGGAGTAATAAAAATGTCTGGAAAAAAGAAACAAAAACAACAACCTAATTTGTTTTCCTTTGGCTTTATTAAATCCAGTATATGTGCTGCGGAAGAATTACATAACAAAACCATTCAAGTCGTCAGTGACACTGACAGTAACATTGTCGATGTTGCTACTGAGGAGGAACATGTGAAATTAAATCCTCCAGTTGGTAACGCTGCTGCTGCTGTTTGTTCTTCTATTTCTGGAGGAAGGGGCAGCCAGGGTGACGGCCGCGACTCCGACCATATTGACAAACCATCACTGGTTACTGATATTGTTCAGGTTCCTGGTGTTTCTGCTACTTCTAATAGTGTTTCCGTTGCAGATAGTTCATCTTCCTCAAGCTCTCTGCCCAGAATAAATCCTACCAACAGGAAAAAAGATTCAGTGAAACGCAAATTCAGGGTTGAATGGTCACGGGAATTTGACTGGCTTCAGTATGAGAAGCAAAGCAACACTATGAGTTGCAAGATGTGTAGGAAGCACCCCATCTGGCAGATCATACATCTGTGTTTTTTGTTGGTAGCAATACTTTTAAAATGGAGTCTATAAAAATTCATGATGTAAGCAGTTCCCATGTAAAATGCATTCTGGCTCAAAGGGCTCAAAGGGCACCAGAATCCACACCTATGGCTTTTTGTTTTCAAAGGATGAATGTTGCAATGAGAGAATCCATGCTGTGTCTTTTTAATGTTGTCTACTTTCTGGCATCAAGGGATAGGCCATTTCGGGACTTTCTGTTTCATACCTCACTGTTACGCAAATGTAATGTAAAAGTGGTTGAACAATACACAAATCACAAGAGGTGCAGCGAGTTTGTATATCATATTGCAACAGTAATATGCACAAATACAACTGAAGAGATAAAAAAATCTCCTGCTATTGGACTGTTAATAGACAGAAGCACTGACAGAAGTGTGAGGGAATTTGTGAATGCGTTCATCAGTTATGTTGGTGAAGATGGTACTCCAAATACCTCCTTTATTGGTACCGAGCTACTAGGGAAAGCAGATGCCGATGGATACATTGCAGCATTAGATTCACTCTTTAACAAACTTAACACCCCCTTGTGGAAAACTCTTCCATGGATTTCTGGGATGGAGACTGATAGTGCATCAGTCATATGAGGTCAACGTGGTGGAGTCACGGCAAAGTTACAAAACAGTGGCCTGCCTTGGTTAATTGCTACACACTGCATCGCACATTTTTTACAACTGGCCATTCTGGATGCCCAAAAACATATGCCATAAGTTCACGAAAATGAAAATGGCTTGCGGGCTCTGTATTCATTTTATCATTCTTCTCACCAAAGAATGAGAGCCTTGGAGGAGGCTGCTAACACCCTTCTCATTGAATTGAAAAAACTGGTCAGCATTTTCACAGTGCGCTTGGTCAGTTTGCACCGCAGTGCTGTGTCAGCTCTTCTCCACAACCTGCCAGCAATAATTGCACACTTAGAGAATACTGCAACACAGCACAGTGAGACTCCTGATACAGACAGTGCTAAAGGACATTTGAACTTTGTAAAAAACAAAAAAAAATGTGGTTCTTGGCATTTCAACAAGATTATCAATCTATTTTTGGAAGGCTTTCTCAAAATTTCCAAAAAGAGGGTCTTCTTCTTACTCAGGTATAGCCATGGGTGGAGAGCTGCATTTTGGAGCTCATGAAGTTGAAGACCAATGCGGGCCCTGCTGAGGCACAGTTTTTAGAGTATGCCAGTTCGGAGGGCAGTCTCCTTACCGGTGGTATGGATGGCAGCAGCACTCCTCAAGCTCCTCCACCAGGCATGACTGAAAATGCTAGTGAACATCATGTAGTACAGAAAGATAGGAATAAAAGGCAAAAAAGAACTAGGCAGGCCACTGCTTCAGACCAAGCAGCCAAGGAGATTGTTTCCAGTGAAAATGCCCGCACACTGATCAAGGAGAAAATATGCAACAGTGTGATTGGATTCTTATGTGACAGATTTGAGCCCATGTGGCAGTCGGAAGACTACAAACGATTTTCAGTATTTGACACAACTGTTTGGCCTTCTCCTGATGACCCTCTCTTTCTAAATTTTGGTCAGGAATCCATCACAGGGCTTTGCCAGATGTACATGCCATTCCTGAAAAAGCAATACGGTTCAGGGCAACTTTTATCTGATCCAGAGCTGGAGGATGCTGAACTTGAAAGAGAAATTACACAAAAACTTTTGGAAGAGTGGCAAGATTTCAAAAATGCTGTATAAAAATCAAAATACAGAGCATGTATTAAGAAAGGTTCACCAAAATTTAGAGAGATTTGGTCTGTTACGGTTGTTTATCACAATTTTTCAGGTAATGCCAGTGAGTACAGCTGCTTGCGAAAGGGGATTTAGTGCTCATAATAGGATTAAAACAATATCTCGTAGCAATCTTATTGATAGCACTATGGACGATTTGCTGATGATCAGTTTAAATGGACCAACAATAGCGGACTTTAATCCAGACCCATCAATTGATCACTGATACTCATCAACACCAGGATATTGGCATCTTTCTCGGCATAAAGTCACACATCCAGAATCAGATGTAATGGACTTGGAAGCAGAAATAGATGAGGAGTCGGAGTCGGACTCGAGGAGTTGAGTTCAAAGGACACAGACAGTGGTTGCATTGGAGTGGGATATGGGAGGTGGACCGATTTTGAAGAAGACAGTAACAGCAATATAAATACTGTTAGCAATCTGTCAGCCATAGTTTTTAGGAAGCATTTACTTATTTTCTGCCCTTGCCCTCAAAATCTAATTTTAGTGATGATGACCCTACAGTGGTGGATTGGGGATGGTAACAGCATAGCAGCAGGCAGCAGCACATATCTGGCCATGTAATGAAAAAAAAAGTCACAAAAAAAGTACCCCCCCCCAAAAAAAAAAGAACACACAAGACAATAAGAGAAATCACAACATCTGAAAGGTTTTATTGGTTTATTTAACAAGTTAACAACAAACAAAAAAAAACACAGTGTACACTTAGCACTAGGAGAGGACTTGTTTTCACTTGTAAATCAGCAGGTTCTGGTCAGTCAGTTAGACAGGCAGGACTTTCAATTTGTACTTTATAAATTCTCCCTCCTGTGTATACTTGATGCTGCTCTGGCAAGCTAATTCTCATCAGAATCTCTGGTAAACACGTTCCCAAATGTAAGTTAATAGACAATTCCTCATCTGAAAGGCAAGTTAAAAAAATGGCTACCATATTTTATAGGCTAGCGGGCGTATAAAGAAATTGGCCACCTAAAAATATTTTTGGCCACCAGATTTTGAGGTATGGTTGCCAAACTGGCCACCAGGTCAAAAAGTTATTTGTCCCACCCTGATTTGAGGTATATTTTAGGAAATGGAGAGGTAAAAGCAGAAATTTCTCAGAAGCTGTAGCTAATAGCCCTGTCCTTAAAACAAAGAAACATGTCAGGTCATTTTTAGGGCTGGTTGGTTGCTACCAAAGATTCATTCCCAACTAGGGGGGCAGCTAGAGGGCATGGGTGGAAGCTGGAGGGGGGAGATTCAGGGGAAAAAGGAGGAGGTGCTACTTCACTGAGAGGGTGGTGGAGCCATGGAATGCACTGCCCAGGGGGCTGAGACAGTGGAGGGGTTCAAGAGAGGGTGGGACAGGTACAGGGGAAGGGTTCTGGAAGCAAAATCCAGTGCAGCGAGAATATCCAGAACTGAGAAGGGAGAAGCCAAAGAGGGCAAGGGGAGCAGCAATTTCAGCTCCCAGGGTGGGGGCTGATCAAACGAGCAGACACGAAAGACTGTTAGGCCTATTCTGCTGCCATTTTAGTATGTTAGTATGTAACTTTGCCCAACTACTTGCTCCCCTCATTGAGCTTACAAAGAAAAGATATCCGAATAATGTAAAATGGACCCCAGAGAGTGATGAAGCTATTAGGGCCATCACGGCTGCATTATGTTCAGACTCTGTTTTAAAAAGCCCAGACCAATTTCTGTTCCAAACAAATGCATTGGAGGTAGGCCTAGCTGCAGTCCTTAGCCAGAATATAGAGGGGAAGGAGCATCTCATTCTATTTGTTAGCAGGAAGTTGCACAGCACAGAGAAAATGTACTCTACCCTTGAAAAGGAAGCCCGTGTATCCAAGTAGGCAATGGAGTCCCTTAACTTTTATTTGCTAGGAGATGATTTTGTACTTCTAACTGATCATAATCTTCTCTGTTGGCTGAATCAGATGAGGGATAAAAATCACAGAATCACAAGGTGGTACCTGGCACTACAGCCATTTAAATTCATAATGTTGCAGAAATCTGGAAAAGAGAATGCCATTGCAGATTTTTTGAGACAGTATGGTTCAGCAATTGAGAGATCAGAAAGGTTAGAGAAGAAAGAAAATAATGATATACAGGATACAGTATGTAGATTCGCTGAACTGTATGATGTAGCATGTGATATAAAAGGGAGTATGACGACTTCAGAAAACTAATAAAAATGTGATGAGAATGAGGGAATGTTTTAGAAACCTGTTTTAAAAAGATGGGAGAAGAAAAAACAGGTTTCCTTTTAAGGGGGGAGGTACATGTGACGGGGTTGGTTGGGCCCTGTCCCATTTCAGTTGTGTAGAGAGAGTATGGAGCAAGGATTCTGCCTACTATCTCTGTCTTTTCTGCCTTTTCTATTGGACTATGAAGTCAGCTCTTTCTTTTGCTTGCTTTTCTTTCCTTTTCCCTGTTTTGCTGTCTCTACCTTTCTTATATACAGTTACAAAAAGTATGTATGTGTTCCCTCGTTAGTATACTGGATGCAGTTATTACTGTATAAATGACTACAGAAACAGCTCTTTGAGTTTATTAGTGAACTGTATCAGAGTGTGACTTTTTGACCTCAAGCTGGTAGAATCTGTCAGCAAAAGAGGCCATCTAGTAGCTGGGTCACAATGCTCTGGAAGCTAGAGTCTGACAACCTTCTGAAGTTCTGGGTCACAATGCTCTTGTGTAAGCTAGAATCTGACAAGTGTACTGCCTAAAAACTGCCTGGAATTAATTGTAACTTTTAGATGTAGTCAGCTATCACTTCTTGTACCTCAAGTATTTTTTCTTTTCTGTTTGCGAAATAGAAGATTTTCCATTTGGCAATACTGGGATGATGTGTGGAGCAGCACTCTGTCTGGAAGCTAAAATCAGCTCTGTTTCTCTCACTGCATAAACACTGAGACCTCACTGACTGTGACATCACCAGTAACTAAGGAGAACCGTTTCTCACTGCCAGATTTTTCTCTTTCACATGAAGAAGTGGGGACAGGCTCTACTTGGTAACTAGTAATGTCGCAATATCCTTCATTTTGATTGGTAACGTGTGAAAGTCACTGCTCAAACTACAAGGATTGTGGTGCCTCAAGGTGTTTGGTCACATTTCTGATGATGTAGTGGGAGGAACAGAACTGACTTTTTTTTGCCTCCAGACACAGTGCTGCTTCACACATCAGCCCAGTACTGCTAGGTAGAAAATCTTGTCATTAGTAAACAGATAATTAAAAGAAAATATTTCAGATATAGGAAGTGATAGCTGACTGCACCTAAAAATATTATTAATTCCAGGCAGTACACTAGCTCTTTAAGCTCTGGGTCATAATGCTCTGGTGGAAGCTAGAAGCTGACAAGGTTCTGCATTTTTGTGTGAAAAGAGGAGAGCAAGTGTCTTCAATGAGACTTGGAGACTAGATGCAACAGAGAGCTGGTTAATTGTACACTTCAGTTCTGAATTCAGAAATTGGACTTTGTTTTTGGACTGCATACAACCAGTCTGTACATTCCTTTTTGTTTTTATTTTCTGTTACTAATAAAAAAAAACACTTGTGGATTTTGCAGTTTATCCTGGTCTTCTCATGCTTTCTGACACAAGCCTCAGTGACAAAGCAGAGAAGTGCATTATCTCTTTTTTTTTTTTTTTTTAGTTTTAAACAGCTATGCTCGCTCATCTATTATCTCTGTTCTCAGAGAATCACCCACCCGAATATTACCCCAAAGCGCTGTCTCTTTTAAATTTAAATCTTCTTTAGTTTCAGTTGATTTCATTTACTACAGCATAACAACAGTATGTTAAAGCACCTTCTCTGGAAAGACATGGATGAGTTTACCAGCCCACTTGAACAATACTAGACACAAATGGTAAGGGAGCAACAGGGAGGGTTAAAGGGGAATTTAGTGGCTGCAAGATAGGGCTCATGAATGAAAAAAATACAGTTTATAATAACTGGGATGGCTGCTTAATCGGGATGAAACCCTTGCCACCAAGACGACCCAATTAAGCTGCTTCTACTGTACTACACACCTAAGAGAAAGAAATCTGGTTCTTACATACACCCAGTGTGGTGGAACAGTGCAACAAGGAACAGGCTCTATAATAGGGGTAATTGTTGAAAGTAAATTGAATCCTGGCAGTAATGTTTTGCCACAGACAGGCGGGCAAATGCAAGGTTGGGATGCGTTAGGATTTGTAATGAGCAGGTCAGCTGTCTTCATCAGGACCTCATGGAAAGCTTTTGCAAGAAGGGGCTGCCCACTTCCTTAGCACAAAGTGTCATCTGTTTAACATGGATGGCTCCCAAATACTCCTAAGGAAAGAAGTATAGGCACTGCTGTACAATTTAGGCATTCAGTCAGCCCCACTGATGGAAATCAATCTGAGATTCTACTCCAGATATTTTCTGCCCCCCTCCAAAAAAAACTACTGTTAAGTAACTAATTTGTCCTCCTCCCAATGTACAAGGCCTTGAATAGACTGTACCTAGAGAACTGTATCCTGTTCTCGTTCTACAGTACAGAAACAACACAGAAAATCCCCATGTATCTGATCCACTGCAAAACCTGCCTGGCCCCCAAATGCAACATGCTGGGCTCTTGTAGTGTATATGACAGACTCCATCCTCCATTCAAACAGTCTTTTTCCTTCTACCAGAAAGTTTGAGATCATATTACCTATTCTCAACCACAGTTTACTGCTTCTATAACTTACAGGTTACTGATACAATAAAGGAGCTTGGGTGGTAGGGTCTCTAGTTTTAACACAACTACTTTCTCTTCCAATGTTAAGGTGAGTTTAAACCTATATCAAGATCAGAGTGGAGGACAGAAGTTTATTTATTTATTTATTTATTTATTTGTTTGTTTGTTTACTGGGTGAATACACTGATCCCAGGGACCATTTTCAGGTATGACCTGTGCCACTTAGATGGCACATCTAACACAAACATAGTTGCATTATAATCGCAGTGGAACAGGAGTAACATCAAGTATACAAAAATAGTAATGGCAAACAGTTGCTATATGGTGTACATACTTAGAACAAGTGGCAAAGACTCCAAGGCCTCTGGCCGCACATGACACTGACATCCAGCATTAAGTGCATATATATATATATGTTATCGAACTAGTCACATGCTAAAGGTGATGTATACCATCATTTGTTATGGCAATTGCATAAGGGTTTTCCTAACTTAGCTTCCTGGATGTTCTGTTTGAATGTGTGGGGTAAGACCAGTGCCTGCAATTCATTGGGGAGGGAGTTTCAGAACTTGGGTGCAGCATATTAGAATGCTCTCCTTCCCAGCTCAGTAGAGCACCTGGGGCATTCCAGCCATCTACTGGTGGAGGACCTCAGTTCTTGCCTGTTACATTTAAGTATCAGCAACCCTGACAGAGGCGATCCATAGCTGTCCTTTAAGGCTCTTGCTATGAACAATCCTTGCATGAGATCTCTCCAATTGGCAGGAGGAAGCCATCCTAAGGATTGGTAGAGATGGCAGTGGTGGGTCCAGAATGGGGCTTGGGTGATGAATCTACAAATATTATTATGGGCTGTGTTCAAGTGACTTAGTAGTGAAGGGGATGTGAGGGCAATTATTGGGGAGCAGTATTCCAGAATGGGGAGGAGGTTGCCATGGCCAATCGCAGCTCTTGCATCAGAGGTCAGTAGGTGCTTGACAATGCATTCCTATTCGCTGATTCACCTTCCTAATCATTGAGCCAATATGGTGCTCATATGTAAGAGATGGGTCTAGTGTAACCCCCAGGTATGTGAATTCTCTTACCTGCTCAAGGGTCGAGCCATCAGGGATTAGTATACTGAGAGTTTTGGTGTTGTTGGGGTGCACTGCGTGAGTTTCAGTTTTGAGCCAAACAGTATACATTTAGTTTTCTTGGTGTTGACAAGAAGCCTGTGCTGTGTGAACCAGTGTGCTGTAGCAGTAAAGTCTGTGTTAAGAACTAGGTTAAGCCCAGAGAGGTCACTACCACTTTTGAAGATAATGAGGTCATCTGCAGACATTATTCTTTTGCTGTTTGCGGCTGTCGCGAGTAAAGGATTAACAAAGAGGGAGTAGAGCAAGGGACCTAGTACGGAACCTTGGGGCCCCTGGTTTGTACACAGAGTGGTATAGGTAGAGCGTGTCCTATTTTTACTAGCTGGGTCCTGTTGGTTAGGTAGCTTTGGACCCAGATCGTGACATTATTGGGGAAGTTCAGGGAAGGTAGGGTGTTTAGTAGTACCCCATGGTCCACCATATCAAAGTTATTTGATAAGTCTTCAAAAATAGCCCCTATGAGGTTACCTTTGTCTGCTTCACGGAGCACATGGTCTGTGAATTCAGTGAGGGCTGTGACAGTACTAAAGCCTCTGCGAAAACCATGTTGGTCCTTGGATAGCAGGCCGTATTTTTCAGTGTGCTGCATTAGTTGACAGTGAGCCACTTTTTCCAGTATTTTGCCCACGTGCGACAGTATGGATATGGGTCTATAGTTGTCAGGAAGGTGTGGGTCTCCTGCCTTGAGTATGGGGACTATTCTGGCTTCCTTCCAACATGCTGGCACCCTTGCAGTGATCAAGGATAAATTGATAATGTGCGAGAGTGGTTTTGCTATGGCTGCCGAGGCCAGCTTGAGGAACTGTGGAGTGAGCCCATCACTTCCTGCACTGCCTGTTTTGGGAAGGGACTTTAGTAGGTGATATATCTGTGGCTGCTATGTTACTTTAAAATAGAAAGGGGGAGAGCCAGTTGCTTTGCCCTGCTTTCCAGTGCTTTTGGTTACAGTAGGTTGCTGGTTTAGGTATGAGTCTAAGTTCGAGAACCTATTGTTCAGGAGGTTTGCCACTGACTCTGGATCCATTTGTAGCCCTTTTCACTCACTAGAGAGAAAGTTTCTTGGTGTTTAGCTGGTTTGATGACAGAGTTAATTGTAGCCCAGAATCTGCATGGATTACTAAGGTTCAGAGTTTGTTGTCCTTGAAATATGCAGCTTTTAAGGATTTTGTATCCTGCTTGCATTCATTTCTTAAACGCCTGTACTAAGCCCAATTGCCCGGGGTGGGTGCAACCTTATGAGTTGCCCATGCTTTATCTCTCTTTTTCATCAGTGCCACCAGATCCCTGGTAACACATCTTGTGTTTCCACCCCTTACATGCCGCATAGTAATAGGGCAGTGTTTATCCTGTACCAAGGTTAAGGCAGCAATGAAGAATCCCAGTGCCGTGTCCACATCCTTTAATGGATAGAGGGTGGCCCAGTCTATGCCACCCCAGATCACTATTCAGTGCATCAGCGTCTACCTTAGCAAAGTTCCTGATAGAGATGATCCTCAATGGGGGCTTGATATTTTGGCATGACCACGTGCAAAAGGTGGGGGAGTGGTCGCTGACGGAGTCTGACGTGACCCTGAGATGCTCACCCTGTCTTCTCTGTTTGTTATGATCCAATCAAGCAGTGTGTGGTTACCTGTTCTGGAGTTAAGGTGTGTAGGTGATTCAATGATTTGAGTCAGTTGAGTTTCTTTGAGAAATTCCACATAGCTATGCTGCTTGTTATCTGACCAATTTAGGTTGAAGTCATCTAAAATGATGGTGTCCCTTACTGGTGCTAGACCAGCGACTTCAGATAATATTTCCTTGAGCCCATCTATCCCTCCCTGTGGAGGGGTTATATACACAACCCAAGTGTAATTTGATCACTTCAGCAATGGTGATTTCCATCAGGAGCCATTCCAGATTTGCTTCCCAAGCTGAGCTGGTGGCAGTGATGGAGCTAGTTATGTGGTCCTTCAGTCATCTATCATAACCCCACCCCCCACTTTTAGGGTCTGGCCTGTCATTCTGAAAGATGTTATAGCCCTGAATTAGGCATAGAGAGTCAGGAATTATAAATTTAAGCCAAGTTTTGTTTACCCCAAGAATGTCAGGTTTATAGAGCGACACCCACTCTTCTAGTTCCTGGATCTTTGGCACCATGCTTCCTGCGTTAATATGGGAATTCTGATGCTGTGTGTGAAGGACCATTGAGAGCATAAGTACAGGGTGCTAGGGTTTGCCTCCATATCCCCACACATTAGGAACAGAAGTCCATAGAATAGCCGCAGTAGACTGTTTCCACCTTCCATCGCAGTGACTCATTGGGCAATCATTAGTGCACTTAGAGTGGCAGTTGCCTTTCTACTGAGGCAGGGAAATGTGGTAACCCGGGTGCTTTAGGAGCAGGGGTTGAGCCCCCAGGGTGGGTCAACTGTGCTCGCTGAGGGAGTACTTGTTGTTTGGGGAGCAGTCCTTAACTAGAAGGAAGCTGGTTGCATCACATAGGACTAATGTGGCTAGCAGCATCATAACCACAAGGCAACTTGGCAATAGTTGCTTTAGCATTTTTGTCATCATGGTCCATAAATTTCTGTGTTGCTAGAATAGCAATATGATTGAGTAAGCCTCCTTAAGGGAGTTTAGTAGCAGACGCCCTCTACAGGTGATCTGTTATAGACTGCACATGGGAAAGTTGGGAGATAGTCACATGACAGCCATACACTATATACCTACAGTTGGAAAAGGGTGGGCATGGTGGGGGGACGGTGTAGAGCAGATGCACAGCAGCTGCATGAACAGTCAGGTGAGATGGGGCTGTCTAGGCAGCAGTGAGAAAAAAGGTTTTGTTTGTAGTGCTAATTCAATTCTGTCCTACTTGAGCCGACAGTCCCCTATCTGGACAAAAAAAGGCACCAACTTTAAAATCCTTCACCAGATTCTCGGTGTGGTCTCCTACTATCTCCATACCTCTGTGTGTGTGCAATGTTGTCCTGAGCTTCAGAAGGGCAGGTAAGCTGCTCGGGGGCAGGGAGGACCTAGGAATGAGAAAGAGAGAGAAAGTTACTGTAGGGGTTCCAGAATTTTTTGTGAATAACTGATTCCAGTTCTGTGACAGTATAATTCTCAGCAATTCAACTCCAAGAGGGATTCATTAAGATTCCATTTCTTTTTTTTTATTTTCCTTATCTCTCAATCAGTGGTGTAGCCTATTTATTTCTGCTCCAGCTTCTCTCAGTCCTGTCCATTCCTTATCTGTCACTTATTACACACCTGAAACCCTACAAGTGGTGGAACCTCCTGCTTTAAAATGTTTTTTTTTAATACAGGTGTTTAACCTCCTCTGTCCAGGGGGCTGATTCTGAGCTCCTCCAGGCCAGCTCTCTACCTTCCCCGGTGGTGTCTGGTCATAGTTTCTCCCCATGAGCTCCCCTCTCATGGCAGCGCTGAGGGGAAGGGGTAATCCTCCACACCAGTACAGCAGATCTCAGGTGGACCAGGTCGCTCACCGGGCAGCAGTGCAGGCATGGAGACATCTGGGCTGGCCTTCATGAAGCCCCTTCTCCCGGCATCCATTTTCCTCCTGTTTTCTCCCAACCCATTCTTCCTGTGTAGCATGGGACTCGCAAGTGGAGGTGTGCCCATCCCACCTATTCCCACAGGTCCCTCCCATACTTTTGTCTCCCTGACCCACTCTGCCCCCAGCCCACCACCTGAGGGCAGCCAAGGCCAGGATGACAAGCCATCCCTTCCCTGGGAGAGGAGAGCAGTCCTTTAGATGCTCTATCCTCTCCCTCCCCAGCCAATCCCTGATGACTCAAGTCCATTGCTGAACCCGGGTTGCCGACATGGCAGGAGGTAGCAGATAAGGCGCGTTGCAGCAACTCAGCACTCCATGCCACTGGGCCTGCAGTATTTTTATTTTTTTTTAACTCCAACATGTTTCTCCTGCCCTGATTAAAATAGTGTAAGTTATTTTCATGGATTAGTAATGTTTAACTGAAAGTTAAAAAAGGAATGAGAGAAGCAGCACATCACCCATTGGGTTGTGGTGACAGGAGTTTTCAATTGGAAGGCTATGTCTGTAGTTCAATGGGGTGAGCAACCAGCCACTCCCCCTTCCTGAGCTATATAAGCAGCTCCCCCCAGCGTCCTTCAGAAGCACTCTTTCTTTGCCAGCTAGAGGCTTTGTTAGTCTGTCTTCTCCCTTGGGGCCTGCTGGGGTCCCTCTCCCGTTGCTTGTGCTTTGGGCTTTGCTTGATTTGTGCTGGATTCTTTTTGTTGTGTTTCTCCTGCTTTGGGTAGTATTTTCTGCCTTTGGCTATTGTGTGTTTCATTCTGTTGCTTATTGTATTTTCATTTTGTGTCTTCTTTTGAGGGGCTTTCTAGTTTTCCTAGCATCCTGTTGCTCCTTGCTTGTATTGTGCTAATCCTGTGCCTGTGCTGTCAGGCTCACATTTACTCAGCTGATTTTGTAAACCCTCGGTTCATTGCATTGTTATCTGTATGCTTCAGCTATGGCTCTTGCTTTCCTGCCTAGCAATCCTCAGTGTTTCTGCAAATGTTATTGTATACTTCAGCTCACATTGCTGCTTCTCTGCTGTCTCCTGTGCTTCCACTTTAATTGTCTGCACCCAGTCCATGCTTATACTGCTAAGCTAGCTGCCACTCCCTGTTCTATAGCTCTGCTCTTAATTCACTCAGTGCTAGCTCCACTCAGACAAATGCTGGGTTCCTACCCCACCAACATTACGGTTGCTTTTGGTCTCATGGTGCTCAGCTTGTGGCTTCCCTGTTATTCCCACAGCAGGGGACTGTGATGTCACAGAGTTGTATCATGGCTCCAAGTAGTGGGAGCATGCTATTTTGTAAGCTATATACTGTATTTGCCTTGCTCCTTTGCCTTCGTCGCTTTCAGTTATCATGCTTCAATACATCTACCTTGCAGCCTACATGGCTTCAGATATTCACAGCATTTCATTACTACGCTGCAAATACTTACTGCCTGTAAATTCTCCTTACTGGAATAATGTAACTTTGCCTTCCTGGC
Organism: Neoceratodus forsteri; assembly: GCA_016271365.2. NCBI lineage: Eukaryota > Metazoa > Chordata > Ceratodontiformes > Ceratodontidae > Neoceratodus > Neoceratodus forsteri. The sequence continues at coordinate 301,638,089 of JADMNL010000023.1, read as the reverse complement.
ATTTAAGGTATTCATGTCGATCATATCAATTCACTCTTCATGCTGAAACAATAGCAATTATGTGCTAAACCTAAATAATTAAATTACACTGACTCTCATTGATTCAGTCACTGGCATCACAGCTTCTCAGTGCCTAAACACCTACCTTCTATGTCACCATCAATTTGGCTTCTGTAATGGACTTGGTTCACTTGTTTTCCACTGGTTGCTACCACTATCAAACCACCAAACGCTGGCTCTCACTGCAGCCTCCTACCTCAGCCAGGCCCCACCTTGGTAGTTCCCATTGTTGCAGAGTTTGCTCGCAACCTTTCAAGACCAGCCTCCTCATCAATATCTACTATCACTGGCTTCGCCCAGCTTCCTCATCAATAATCTGCTACCTAATCTACAGCCACCAGCTTCCCTGGCCTCCTCCTATCTAGCATATCAAAGTTGATTCATGCTCTCACTAATAAAATGGAGGCATGCCAACCATGACCATTACTTTTCTGGCTCAAGGCATGCCCTGTAGCTGGTGGTCTCACTCTGCACCTACGAAGTCCGCAGCTTGATCATGTGAAACTCAGGGTGGGGTCCTTCTCATCTGGCCTGTAGTGGGACTGTCCTCACTCTGGGTGGAGCTTCAGTCATCTAATTCATTGGCAGCACCTCTTGATGTAGAATTTAAGACTTCAGCTGCCGAGTGGTGGGGCCCTCAGGCCCTAGAGTGCTCCTTTGGCTATGGCCTCACAGTGGAGCCTTTGAAAGCTATTCTCCCTACAGTATGACTGCTTACGGTTCACCTGGTCTCCTCGACCTCCCCTTCTTTGCCCAGTTTAATTCTTGAATGGTCCTCAGGGAAGCCCCTCAGATGTCTACCTCCACACTAGATCTCCTGCATGGAAGCCAGTTGAGTGCCTTCCAGCAGTTGTTGCTTTCCTTCTCCCACCTTGAGTGAGGGCCTCCTGTATTGAAGTCTCCCTTTGTTTCAGAGCTATCTTCACAGCCACACACGGCATTTCCCATAGAGGGATAGTGCAAGAGCCTTCCTTCAAATTGAAAATCCCCTTGAAACTGGGTTTCCAAATTGCAGTAGCTGAGCCATCACCAAATAAAATAACCCATGTCTAGAGGGAAGGTGACCTAGGCCTTGGATTGCCAGAGGTTTCCTCCTTTAAAAAGGTTTTCATTTCCTCTCATCCATGCCAAAGATCATAATATCTAATTAATTGTTAAAATAGTATATTCTCTCATTTCCTTAGGTAGGTCCACTATTAGATGGAGATGGATGGTGGCTCAACTTGCCATTCCCTCTCTCCTTAGGAAGCCCCCTTATGTCATTGGTGCAATCTATTTTATCAGTGCAATCATGGCAACCTGTGCATCTCATTCATATTCTTCAAGCTATCTCATTGTTGTCAATATGCTCTAGATCTCGTAGTCAATGTTTACTGCTCAATACTCTTTTTGGGACTCCTTCCTTGGTACCTTTAGCCAAGGGAATCATTCCCACAGCACCTTCAGGGGGTCCTTGCCCTCAGTACCCCATACAGGGTGGTAATTCCCCTTGGAATAGAGAGTGCAAATGGCCAAACAGTTATCACAGTTGCACAAGCATAACACTGCTCTGGTTGCATAGGCCCATTGAATGAGCTGCTCAGAGGTATCTGAGTTGAGCTGTGTATTACTACTGACTGCCCCTCTCATATTAGTGTATGTGACAGTTTACTGTCAGCCTGGAGATTGTAGAGAGGAAGGCAAAAGAAAAGATGAGAACAAAGAAGGGGTGAGGCATGAAGGGTTGGAAGGTGAGACGTTAGATATATAGGGGGAACACTTGGAGTGGGATATCCAGAGCAGTTGCACTATGCACAACATGGATGCGTATGCGCAAAAGCGGGGATGTGCCAAAATGTGATATTCAGCAGCATCAGATGTACAGTACAAATCCCAATGTGCCATAGCGCAATGGTAATGAATGTATGCACAAGTGCAGGGGTCGTAACCAGGAATAATGTGTGCAGTGCAATATTCAACAGCAGGCGACGTGCGCATTAGTGGAGCAAGCAGAAGTTGCACGACAGTGGAAATGAGTGAAAATAAAAGGGAGCAAGTGAAGGGGGGATGAATGTGCCAGAGAAGAACCATAGCGGGGCAGCATGGAGACAGAGCAGCAGGGAGCCAGGGTAAGAAACAGGTGGTCAGAGGTGGCCAAGAAGTGGATGGGGGCCACTGGAAGCATGTGTGAGTGTGTATGTGTGCATGAGGGATTGTGTGTGCCACAGAGGAAGGAGAGCAGTGGGGCAGAGGCAGGGCATGCAGTGATGAGGTGCCAGGGGTGCACCCAGTGCAGGGGCAGTACCAGTAGAACACAGATGGGGGACCAGGTAGTCATCCACCCGGAGGGGGAAACACCAACCAGGGACATGGCCAGTGCCACCTTCCAGATGGAGGCAGTAATGAGGGGTGTGAGGAGGCAGGCTGCAGGGGAGGCACAGCCATGGAAGAGCCCGTATGCCCAGGACAGGCTGTACCATGCCAGTGCCAGCTTTGAGCTCTACAGTGACATAGAGATTGTGGACTGGTACCTCCTGAACTGGGCCATCCTGAGGCGGCTCTATGATCTGTGCAGTGAGGAGATGCAGGCACCCATAAGACGGAGTCATGCTCTGTCCATGGAAACAGCGATCACAGTCATCATGTGCCTGCTCACCACGGGCACCTTCCAGAGACCTACAGGAGACACAACAGGCATAACCCAGTCAGCTGTGTCACGTCCACTCAGACAATTCCTCAGCGCACTGCTGCCACATGCTGTGGAGTACATCCATTTCCCCAGCACGCAGGCAGAGCACACAGCAAACATACAGGAGTTCCACAGGGTAGCACGGTTGCCTGGCATGCTTGGGGCCATTGACTGCACACATGTTGGTATCCGCATGCCACCTGGTCTGGAGGGGGCGGCATATATATACCGCAAGGGATACCCGAGTGTCATATACTAGGCAGTGTACAATGCCAGGGGGCATATAATCAATGTCTGTGCCACGCACCCTGGGGGAGAACACGATGCCATCATCTGGCACAAGTCTGCACTGTGCCATAGGTTCAAGAGTGGGGACATCCCCACTGGCCATCTGGTAGGTGATTATGCAGTGCAGGCCAGATGCTGTGTGCAGCTGGGGGTGTGTGTGGTGCAAGGGCAGGGGTGCCATGGAGATCAGCCTGGAAGGCCAGGGGCACAGTGCCACAGACCACCATGCTAATGATACCTCTCTACACACAGGTGACAGTGGGTACCCACTGCAGCCCTGGCTGCTCACACCATACCGATGCCCTTTGACCCCAGCACAGCAACAGTACAATGAGGCTCATGCCACCACATGGAATATCATCAAGTGGGTGTTTGGGCTGCTGAAGGCATGGTTCCATTGCCTGCATACCTCTGGTGGTGCCCTACAGTACAGCCCCTCAAAGGCCTGCGGGCTATTCCTGGCCTGCTGTATCCTGCACAACATGGCCACTGACTGTGGGATAGCCATTGAGGTCGAGGAGGGGGACAGCGGTGGGGACCATGAGGATGCCGGGACAGCTGGCGTTGGGCAGCCACCCCCGGTGTGATGGGATCCCCAGCTGGCCTGGATGGCCCAGCAGCACTGGGACACTTACAGATGAGCACTATGGACCACACAGGTAGGTGAACAGGGCCACGAGCAAGCACCAGGGGTGACAGCACAGCTGACAGATGGGCAGGGGTGGACACCAGGGCAGGTCCGGCGGCAGGGATGCTGGACTGGTCGGGGACATGCATACAAAGGCAGAAAACAGCAGGGCTGCACACAGTATGCACACACACCATATCCCATGCCCACGGGGCCACACACACACACACCCACCCCATAGGCCCCCCCACACTCACATTTGACCCACCATAATGACACCCAGTGGCAGGTACTGTGCTGGTCTCAGATGCTGAGCACCTTTGCATAGTGGTGGACAGCACTATGCTGGCATCATCATGCATACGCCACAGTGGCCAGCATCTGGGCAGGTGTGCACAGGGACCATGTGAGTGCAGGACAGGGCACCACACCCATGCAATACACACAGAACTCCACAGTGCACACTGGACAGCGGCAGATAGCTGTCGTGGAGGGGGAAGGGTCAGTCACATTGCACAGTAGCACAGCCACCACGGATGCATGGGCGGCCCCACCAAGACCTGCCAGCCATAACAGGCTGACCGGTGGCCTCATTGGGTGGCACCAATGGTCCCCCAGGGGTGACACTGTGTGAACACAACCGTGTACATGCAGGTGTCTGCAGGCCTTCCAACATGCTCACACCAGGCATGCTTGGTATGACCACAGCCGATCCTGGTGTCAACATGGCAGGGGTCGCCCTATGCTGAGAATGAGGAGTGGACAATGCAGTCTGCGGGCTGTGCGGCATCCGGGCACACAGCCGGTTGGCCAGTGTTGCCACGACAGTCGCCATTGCAGTGGTGTGTCTATCGATGGCTGTGGTCACATCTGCCCGCTGTTGAGCTATCTCCACCAGGAGCAGGGCATGGTCCCTGCTGTGCTGCTCCTCTGCCTGGTGCAGCTCCACACAGAGTGCATCCGCTGCTACCATGAGCCATACCTGCTGATCCACAGAGGCCCAGAGCAGATGGCTGTGGGCATCCAAGTGGTTATCTGCATGGCCAACCTGCTGACCCCTGTGTTGTTCCTGGCCCTGCGGCACAGTGCCCCATGATGGTGGGAGCCGCACGGTGTTGCCTTCATGGGGTACACCCTTATGCGGTGCACTGTTGCTGCCCCTGCCCCCTGCCCCATCCCCCTATCATCACTGTCCAGCTCTGCTGCTGCGCTTCTGGCTGCTGAGCACCGGGCACCACCAGCGTGGCTGCATCGGTGCCACCAACACCACTCCCGAATCCGCACACCAGTGCCGCCCCACTGGATGCCACAGACACGACAGGGACAAGGGCTGTTGGGCAGGCAACCATGTCCGCGCTGCCCACACTGCTTCCTGGGTGGATGCCAGTTGTGGGATCCCCCTGTGACCCACCAACATCACTGTCCATGACGTGCATCACATCATCATTGGTACTGGAGTTGGCCCCAGTCTGTGTCTCAACACACAGGACACTGTGCCTGGCATCCAGCTGGAACACAGACAGGACCTCATCTGCACCTGCACCACAGACAACAGTCTGGACAGCTGTGCAGGGCTGCAGGTGGTCGGTCCCTTGGACACCAGTGGAAGTGGATGGTTGCTCCACCGGTTCCAGGGCTGCCCCCTTGGTGGATACACCCACCACTGCTGCCCCATGCAGATGCTCAGGAGCTGTAAAGGAACACAGTACTGTTAGTGGTGCCGCTTGAGCCCTGAGTCCCACCCCCTCACCACCCACACACTGCCAGCACCGGTCCTACCATGTAGTGATGGGCTGCTGCCCATCTAGAAGCCTCTGCCGGGCACACCCTCAATGGTACTACGCAGCATGCTGCTGGCTACCTGCTCCTCCAGTGGCATCAGGCAAGGCACGTCTTGCTGGCCTCCACCAGTGGCTGCATGCACTGCCCTGATGGCAGCCACCTTGTCCTTAATCCTCCTTCTGTCTGTGCTGACCTTCTTCTTGCACTCCTGCATGGAACGCTGGTGGCTGCCCTGCTGGTTGACCGCATGTGCCACCTCACCCAATGCCACTGCACGGGCCTGTGGTGTGTCTCTTTGGCCACTGAGGAGTGGCTCCCTGTTGAGGTAGGCCTCAAACAGTGCATCTGATTCAGCCCTGGTGAAGTTTGGCCTCTACTACCGCACTCTCCCCTGCTCCTCATCCTCCTCACGTTCGGTCATGCTTGTACAAGGGGAGATGGACAGGTGTTAGCATCGATTGTTCAGTCCCATACAGCCCTCCCAGACCACTGTCCCCACATCTCCACAGCATGGTACTTACCTCCTAAGGCTGCAATACTGATCCATAGACTGTGCATTTCCATGGCGCCTTTATAGCACATTGCATGCAAATGAGGGTCTGCGCAACTGTAATGGGATGCAAATGCAGTGGATGAGCTGCAGAATGGATCATGAGCTGATTTGCATAACCTGGCTGAATATAGCATGGCTGCACCTTGCGCAATGGTGTTGTGCATGCTCAGCTTGTGGTGCACTACTGTGACATGCGCAATCGGACCCACGCCAAGCACGGTGCTGACATGTATGCGATCGGTGCAGCATACGCTCATAGCACGGGAGGCAGTCCTGTGCACAGCCACTACTGTGCCTGTGGAGTTCGTGTGCTGTACGTCCCACGGGGTACATGTGACATGGTGCGGATGGTTCAGTGCCATCATGCCCCGTACTGCACCACTGCACCGTGGGTGCCATGGCACCCAGTGTGGTAGGCCACTGTATGGCATCACACAGATTCACCCTACCACGCACCATGCTGGGACTCCCAATAGCACAGTAGCACTCCATGTGTGGCCTGACCCTTCATCCTGCAGCTGCCCTTTGCCCTCTAGGTGCCATGTAGCCACAAGGTTGCCCCCTATTGCACAATACAGTGCCAGCGTGATTGCAACTGGCAGCACAGCATCACACTGCCGCAGCACATGGGACACATGTGCTACCGGGCACCATTTTGCACTATGGACAGCCTGGAACATGCCGCACACCAGAGCCCCTGTGTGGAGTGCCACTGAACTGGCCAACCTGGTGGCCTTTGTAGAGCCACATGCTGGTGGCCTGTTTGGGCAGGTGCCCCTCCATAGGCCCCGCACTGCAGTGTGGCAGAAGGTGGCTGATGGGCTTGAGGAGGCTACTGGGGGCCTTCGTACTGGGGAGCAGTGTTGCCACTGCTATGGTGACCTCCAGTGGTGTGACCCTGACCATCTGAGGTGACTGCAGGCACGTGCCCATTGGGGAGCAGTGCCACAGCCAGGTAGGTGCTCCATGACTATCACTAGCCATCTCCAACTATCCTCAGGGCACAGGGGTTGGCAGGCCAGGCTGCTGGGGGGGGCCAGCACCTGTGATGTCAGTTGTGGGGGGCATCGTGTCCACCCTATGCCATTGCAAAACAGACAGGCTGTGCAGGCTGATGCCCAGGGGGTGGGGCCTATGGGTCAGACATGTACTGATGTGACTCTCTCCATGTTTCTCCCTTAGGCCTGGAGGAATGCCATAGGGCACGGTTGGCCAGGGAGCAGCAGGACCATGCCGGGGGAGTAGCCACGTGGGCAGGCCACAGTGGTGGTGCTGCGGGGTCGGCAGTGCCCTGCAGACCAGGAAGCAGGTGAGTAGTGTGGTTTCTTATACACCAGTGCAGGGTGGGTTGCAGGTGTGGTGGTGTGGCATGGCCCCTCTGCACATTGCCCCTCCAGTTGTACACTTCCCATGGTGCCCTCTGCACCATCCTGTGGGCCTGCACATGTGGGTGGGTGTCACAGGTGGGCTGTGTGTGCACTCGGTGCCTGGCTGTGCCACTGCCGTCCCACTGCATTACCATGATGCTGGACAGCCAGGATGGTGCTGTGCAGTGCATGGCAGGGGAAGTGTGCAGCGGTTTACATGGCTGAGGTTGCCCAGGTGGGCGGCTCATGTGGGCGCACACACTGTGGGTGATCGCATGACATCCCAGGGGTGCCGGTCACTGATGCACGCCATGCACGTTGGGTTGGCTGCGTTAGTCAGAGCAGTCACTCATACTGCTTCTGCTCCCTTTTCCTAGGTGGTCATCATTGGGAGGCCATGGAGTGGACCCTCCAGGAGACCCTGCAGGTTACCTTGGTGACACTAGAGCTGCTGTAGAGGATGGACAGGGGGGATAGGCGGTGAGACCACAGGTACCACAGGGTGTCAGGAGAGGACTGGGGCCACCAGTAGTGCCTGAAGCTTGTGGAGGCACTCAATACCTCCCTGGACTGCACCCCCCATGTCCCCCACCTTTGCCTTACCCTTGTCCCTTGCCCTTTCTCCTCCTCCCCTTGTAGCATCCCCACCCATCCCCCCTCTGTTATACATATCTGTATATAGGTTATGATTCTGTTGTTGCTGTTGTTGTTCTCTTTTAATACATTTGTTTATAGCTACATCAGTGTCAGTCTCTGATTTGCAGCTGGTGCATGGTGCCTTGCTGCAGTGGTGTGCATGGCTACTGTGGGGTGGGGCTGGCTTGGGCATGGGTGTGCCTGGTGGGGCTCCTCCACTGGTGTGGGTGGGGACCATGGGCTCTGTCTGGGGCTTGTGTGGTGTGCCCTGTGCACCATTCGCCTGTGTGCAGTGGGCTGTGGTTCATGTGCTGTATCCCATCCGCCCCTGTCGGTGTGTGCTTTGCCTGTGCAGCTGTGGCCATTGCTGCTACACTGCCACCATGCACAGCTGTGGTACACATGGTCATGTGGCCCCCACCACCGCATGCTCGGATGACGGCATGCCTTCAGGGGCAGTACATGCCTGTCACCTTGCAGGCACGGCACCCTTGCTTCTGGCATTTCAGCCCCTGGACTATCGCACGTCTGTCCCTGTTGCCACTGTGGTGGTGCTATTGGTTGCTCCCTCCATGCAATCCATGGTGACTGGGGCGGTGCCTGTGGTCTGATGGCTGTCGTATGGGGTCCTGCTGCATGCGGGTGGTGGCCTAGTCACAGGCCCCTGTGCCTGCCATCAGGGTGGCCAGGATCATGGGGTGACAGCCATAGTTCAGGTTCACCAGCACCTCTGGGGAGGGCTGGCTGCAGGTTACACGGCACCATGGGCCTTGCGACAGCAGGGCCTGTTGCACTGCTTTGTGTGGCTGTTTGCAAGTGTGCCCATGTAGCTGGGGGGGCATTGTGTGTGCCCTGTGTTGCCTCCTGTGTGGTGCAGGCCTCCATGCACCATGGGGGATGCTGTGTTGCCTGGTTGGGCCGGTGCTGTGGCGGGGTGGGTGCATGGGTGGAGGACCTTGCTCTGGCCTTGTGTGGGCGGTCCCTTCATGCTTGTGCTGGCGTCCAGGGTGGCCCTTGTCCCATGTGGGGTCCCTCAAGTACTGGTACCAGGTCACCCACCTTGCTGTGCCTCCAAGTGAGCCATGCTGGTGGGCCTTGTGTGGGTTGTGGTGGCGTTGGTGGATGGTGTCACTGCCTGCATTGGGTGGTCATGGTGGGGTTGTGGTACTTGTGCATTGCACTCTGGGGTGACTGGATGCCTTGGCACAGTGGTGCCAGACTGCCTTCAGTGCCATGTGCTGTTTGGTTCTGCTTCTGGGCTATGTGTCTGGGGAGCTCTGTACTGGGGTGGGGCAGCAATGGTGTGCTGCCGTGGCATGGGTGGGGCTTGGCCTTCATTGGCTCCTGGTCCCTGTTGGCTGGTGGACGGTGCAGGGGCACCATGCCCAACAGGTGGGGACTACTGGGTCACATCTGCTGGTGGTTCAGTACTGGGGTGTGAGGATCAGTGGTCCATCCTACACCTGTCTGGTTGTGCTGCTCATGGGGACCTTGCCCTGGTCGGGGGGGCTGGTTGTTGGGGGGGGGATGGTCTGTCTGTCCTGGTGCATGCTCCTCAGCACATGGCGCATCCATGGCTGCTGCTCAGCTACTTCCTGACTTTGTCCATGCGCATCCCTAGGGGTGCTATTGAGCATCATCCCTGCTCCATGGTGCATCCCTAGTTGTGCCATGGTGCATCTGGTGTGATATTCAGCCACGTTGCGCAGGCACACCTTGTCCTGTGCATGGTTTGAATATCACACCAGTTGCACAATGGCGCACTGGTCATGCACCTGCTCCCTCTGTTGCGCATCTTTCTCGCGCAGTCTGAATATCCCACCCTTAGCATTTATCTTAACCTTATTTGTCACAGTAATGCTAAGTCTTGGTATGAGCATATAAATCAGTTTTATGACAGACACATATTAGCCCTTCTCCACTTCTTAACCCCGAGGCCCCAAGATACAGTACAGGGTGACAAGCTTCATTTAAAGTTAACAATTGTGTTACATGGATAGCCCCATCGTGTAAAAGCTTCTCAGGAGGTTCTAAAACTGACAGCTTACAATCCTATTATTATGACTCTATGGAGACACACTTGAAGATCTACTGTTATTGACAATGTGTCCTCCTCCCCCTGTACAAGGCCTTGATTAGACTGCACCTGGAGACTGTATCATGTTCTGGTTACTACAGTAAAGAAAGAACATTGAAAAACCTACATGTTTGATCAACTTTAAAACTTGTCTCACCCAAATGCAACATGCTAGGCCCATGTACTATATATGACAAACTCCAGCCTATATTTCATCAGTTAACTTGCACTTTGATTTTGCTAGCAGAGTCTTGTTCCTTCCTCTAGAATATTTGAGATCATATTACGTATCCTCACCCATACTTTTCTGTTCTATAACTTGCAGATTGCCTAAACAATAAAAGAGTTAGGGTAGGGCCATTAGTTTTAACATAGCTATTTGCCTCCCAGGGTTAAGGTGAGCTTAAACAATTCATCAAAATCAGAGTTAAGGATTGAAGCTACGGTAGGGGATCCAGAGTTTTGTGAACAATTGGTCCCAGTTCTGTGACAGCTTAATTCTCAGCTATTCAACTTCATGAAGGTTCATTTAATGTCCAATAACTTTATTTTTATATTATTTAGCCTTACTCACTGGTGCTGCCTCTTCCCTTCTGTTACAGCTACTTCCAGCACTGTTCTTTCCTTACCTGTCACTTACTACACATTTAAAACCCCACAGGTGGTGTAGCCTCCTGGGGTCAGCATTCCCCTAAGAGGACAGGCAAATCAGTATGAGTGGTGGGTAGTTGGTCTGGTAGAGCCTGAGGGTGCCAAGCACCATCCTGTTTGCAAGAGTGCTTTTGTTCCATAGTTTCTCCCTCTCCTTCATGATGTCAGCATTAAAGGTTTTACCCCACAAAGATGTGTACTGACCCTCAAACCCTACTGGCATTGGTTCCACCCACTGACAGCACTGGCGTTAGTGTGCCCAGTCATCAGGGTGCCAGGTCGGGATTTCACCGACTCCTGTTTTTGTGGGGGGGCTGCATCCCCCCACTCCCCCACCCCAACACTAGGGGTCACAAACTGAGTGCAGTGGGATGAAGTTTCAAAAAGGATGTAAGGAAGGTCTCTTTACTGAGAGGGTGGCAGACAGAGGGAACGAGTTACCAGAGGATTTGCATTAGTAAGTGGAAACTCCCTTTTATATTTCAAGAACAAATAGGACAGATACAGAGGGTTGTCAAGAACAAAGATGATCCCTAGATTACTGAAATTAAGACAAAGAGCTTGTTAGACTATGTAGAAATGGGGAGCATGACAATTTATTCCCAAAATTTCGCTCCGTGACAACTGGCTCCTGACAACTAGTTCCAGTGATAATTGGCTCCTAAGACAATCCTCCCCCCAACAATTCACTCCCTCAGTTGTCACAGAGCGAAATGAATCCAAGTAATCTGCCAATTAGGCAGCTGAAGTGCAGCAAGAGACAGGGGTATTTTATATTTTATATCTTCTAAGCTAATTTTAAGAACCCGGATCTCCTATATGTGCTTTGACCTTCTTCCTGATTTGGCCAAGAAAGGTATGCTCCGTTAACTCAAACAAGAAACAGTCACACTCCCCAATTAGGGCACAAAATCACCTTTGTGAAGCATAAATAATTTATTCCATTCAAAAAATTAGTGAGTAAATCCAGTGCTGATGTAAAACGAGGACAGAAGAAAAATGAGGAGTACTGTTTTTTTGTCCTCGTTTTGTAACAGCACTGGAATGCGACTGTTTCTTGTTTGTGCTATTAGTGGCAGGCAGCCCTGTTTGCACCCCCTTGCAGTCTTCAGAGAAGTGCTGGTTTATTTTATACTCTGTTAACTCTCCTGCTTGCAGGCTGACTCTGGGTCCCTACTAACTCATATGCAGGGTAGCTTAGTGTTGGAATGGTGACCCTGTGTCCCCCCCCCATACAATGAGCAACTAAAGAGCTAGCATTTTGTGCCTTGCTATGGGTCTGGCTTCAGTGTCGATCATTCTTTTTATCCCTGCATTTAATGCCTTATCTCCCTTTGTTACTTAATTAGTAACTTTTACCTTCACTTTGCTTTGACTGCTCTACTCTTAACCCCCCTCAACATACAGAAAAAAAGAAAGTAAGCTCCGGAATTCATTTTGCTCCATGACAACTGGCTTAATTTTAGTAACTCTGCCAGGGAGCGAATTGTCGGGGGGCAGGTTGTCATAGGAGCCAATTATCTCCAGAGCCAATTGTCATGGAGGGAACTGGCATGTGCCCATAGAAATGTAGTACACGACAGACTAGATGGAGAAAAATTCTTGTTAGTACTCAACTGTCTAGGTATCTATGAGTTAATATTTTTATTGAGTACATATGACATACAGACATACACATATTTAATATTTTTTCTGTTACAGACATAATTATCTTTTAACATAGCAGGCTAGCAATATTTGGTACATTCATTACTACATAAATACACTCCTTGGGTACATCTCTGGATACATTACTAGTCTGTGCCTCAGCAGTACAGTCAATTACCTATTACTGTGTATTTTATGGACTGTAAAAACATTTAGTTTGTTTTATCCCACTTTAGTGTGTCTGTCAGTTACAATCTAGAGGTTAGTACTAGCACTGAAGCTTTTTAACCTGATTTGGTCCATTTTACCAATGGTCCATATCAGGGAGGTCGCAGTAAGTCCTTGCTAAATGGAACCTTAACTAGAGATGATTTTTCTTGAATAAATTGAAAGTACGAGGCCCAGATCGTCTGAAATTTATGACTGGTGTTAGCTGAGACGTGGAGTATTCTCATGTGTGAAACAAGATTTTCCGTGGCTCTAAACTAATCCATAAAATTCAGTGTCTCAGTAGATTTCCACTTTCTAAGGATGAGCCTTTTGGCTACCACTGTTGCTTGGAGTAACCACAGCTATTGTTACCTGCACAATACCTAGTAATATCATGGCAGGGGACATGGGGAGATTCAGTTTCCAGATCTTGGAGCAACAGTGTATTATCCTGGACCAAAAGGGTTGTATCAGACTGCAGTGCTACAACATATGTAGCAGAACAGTCCCCAGGGCATCACATCTCCAGCATTGGTCATGATGCAACAGTCCCATAGATTTAAGTTGCCTTGGAGTGTGATACCATAGGTGCAAAATGTTATTTTGGATCATGATGCTATGCTGATCCCCACAGACCTTGTGGGCTAGTACCCAGCATTGCTGCCACTCATCTGAAATTGAAATACCCAGCATTCTTTGCCAATGGGACTTGGCAGGGGTAGAGGGGTCTCATCTCTCAACAGTTTCCATATACGACCTGCTAACCCCTTACTTGCTTTCCAAACTTGAAGGGTCAGCCTACTATGTCCCCCAGAACACCTGTTTTTACACAGCATGTGCAGCCCACCTATGACTATTTGTTGTAGAGGCTTCTCAGTTGGAGGTATTTCCACAAGTCCTCTTTCAGTAGACCATACTTCTCTTGCAATCCCAGAAATGATTCAAATGTTCTCCCATTGGGGGTAAACAAATCACTTACTCCAGTTATTTGCCTACTTTCCCATTCCTTCCACATGATGGGGTACTTAACAATGCATAAATATGGATTCTCCCATAGGGGTGTGTATGTCCCCAGGTTCTGATGTAGTTTATTTGTTTAGCGTATCTTGAGCCATGCTGTGTATGCCGCTTCCAATTCTGGAAACGTCTAGGCAAGGGATGAGCTATATAAACTGTTGGGTGTGCACCCGGAAGCACTGCAGTTTCTGTTTCAGTCTAGGCTGGGGATTCAGCAGTGAATTACTGAAATAACTTGCACATTTTGGCAGTAAGGAAAGTCCAGGAGTAATGCATAAAATTTAGAAGGTTGAAACCACCCATGGTCTCAAGCCCTCAGCTTGGCCCTACTATGCCTAGTAGGAGAATTATCCCATAAAGATTTCCCCTTCAAGGAATTTAATTTCTTGAACCATATATCTGGTGCCTCTGGGGGTATGTGAGCTAGCAGGTAATAGACCCTGGGAGCAAGCATCATTTCGATGGCTGCTATTTTCCCCACCATTGTGAGATTTAACTGTTTCCAGTGTTCCACTTCTTTCTGAAGTTTAAGTATCAAAGGACTAAAGTTCTTAGCCACTAAGTTCTGCAGGTCAGGGGTAATTTTAACCCCTAAGTACTTGAGTTTTGTAGGAGCCCAGGCCATACCTATGAGATCCAGAATCGCATGTTTGTTAAGAGGCAATATTTCAGATTTACTGAGATTAATTTTAAGCCCTGAAATATTTGTAAATGAAGCCATAATGGATGAGAGGTGGGGGGGTGTGCTATTTATGAGGTTACTAGTGAGAATGAGGCAGTCATCAGCATATAATTGGTATGAAATTCATATTGCCCTACTTTTATCCCCTCTATGTGTGGGTACGCTTGAATTGCTGCCGCAAGGGGCTGCATTGCCAATACAAATAACAGGGGCGACAGGGGGCAACCTTGCCAGGTGCCTCTGTACAGTGGGAAAGGACCAGAAAGGGTACAATTAGTTAGGGACCTTTCCCTTTTGAGTGTTGTAGATTGAGTCAAGTATCTGGAAAATCAATCAGAGACAAAGGGAATCTAAAGCATTACCAGGGAGTCAATATCCCGTACAAATTCACAGATTATGTATACATTATGTGACCTGTAAACCCAAGCAAAGAATTTTTCTTGAGGGGAGAATGTGACTACTGATGAGTTAATGATTTTTGGAGGATAGTCCATCCTATGCTGATAGGTTGGGCTGAACAACCCTCTTGTGTTGATGCAATCAAAAGGTGACGGGCACAATACGGTGTGGAAAGGCATTTGTCCTGATTCAGAAATGTGTCCTACTTGGTGTAGCAAACCCTTTGCCTATATAAGTAATTTGATCAGGATTTGTGGCCCTGAGATCTGCTTGTTTAGGGCAGCACTTTTATTTCCCACTTGCTGTAGCTATACCAGGAATATTTAGGCCTGTACAACAGAATGTTTTCTGTGAGCAGCAGGACTCAACTGCAGCTAATCTTGATAGTAATTCACTATTGCTAAAAGACTCAGCACTGCAACAGTGGCTTCTAAGCTATTTTTCCTATTTCTAAGCAGTAGAGGGGTTTCAAATCTTCTTTTAAACTCCAACATGATTCTCCTGCCCTGATTAAACTAGTATGAGTTGCTCAATGGATTATTGCTGCTCAAAAGGGAGATAAAGATAGGCACGCGAGACATGGCACGTCACCCATTGGGTTGTGGCGACAGGGGCTTTAAGCAAGTAGTCCAAAGATACCTGAGGTGGGCAGTGTTACCACTGACTGCTCTTGTCACATGTAAGAGTGTTCTGTTAACCTTCGGTGTGGAGGGGGAAGGCAAAAGAAAATTAGGGAACAAAAAAGGGGTGAGGGTTGAGTAGTTAGATGATAAGAAGTTAGGGATGTATGGGTTCATAATTGATGTTTATCCTATCTTTATTTGCTGCCCATAATGCTAAATCTTAGTTTGAGCATATAAATCAGTTTTATGACAGACACATATTATCCCCTCCCTATATCTGACCCCTAGAAGCTCCAACATACAGGATGGGAAGCATCATTTAGAGTTAACAATTTTGTTATTTTTGTGTCTTTAAGACATATTAGAGGTAATAAAGAGGTAATTTAAAATGTTTATCAGGCTGTTCCCTTCGGCTAAATGAACTTTCAAACTTTATTAGAGTTCACCTCTTGTATCTCATCCACTGTCTGTGCTTGTCTTGTTTAACAGCTTAGAAATGATAATCTCTGTGTTAACAGTATTCACAAAGCAGCTATGAATACATATGCAGTTCTCTGTACATACAGTATTTCTGTTGACCTTTAAATATAATAAAATATTCATGTTTTAGTGAGAATTAACTAATATGCCTCTTCTTCATTGGAGTTATTCTCTAAGGTGCGGAGTGGCTATAGGCCACATATCTGGGGCCGTAGACACTCCATGGCCACTGCGCCCCTCCACCCAATTCTCCAAAGAGGTGTGGGGCTTATATGCACTGGATCCCCTGGCCTGATGGTGATTACTGTGGGGGAGGGGTCCAGCAGGCAGTGCAGGTGCATACCTGTACTCTGTGCTATTCTTGAAAGAAGCACTGGGTGAGGAGGGGGCATGCCGACATGACCCAGACATAACTGGTATGCACCCCCTGGGATGCCACCACCTGCCATGGTAGAGATGTAGAGGCACAGACAGCATCCTCAACATACTGCCCTAGCCCTTGGGTACCACATAGATGGCCAGGGTTGGCCAACTAGGCACACACCCACCCCGATGCCATGGCCACTTTGTGGCCACTTGACTATTATGGCTCCCCATGAGCACAAGGGATTCAGTGGTGGAAGGGGTCCCGGCATTCCATTGGATGCCCGCCCATGTCCACAGAAGAGCCCTCACATACCTATGCACTGCAAGGGTGGGGTTGCAGAAGGGGGCCATGCAGTGGCTGATGGCTGTGAATATGGCCACCACACATCATTCTGAGGGTGCAGGGCTACGCAGGCAGGATACGCACCTCCAGCATGTTATTCCCCCCCCCCCTTTTGGAGAATCTTCCCCTATATGTATTAGGTATTTAGGAATGAGGGAGGGCAATGTCCAGAGAAGAAAAATTAGACGTTTTGGCAAGGAGTCAGACTTCTGCTTTGAAGAAGTTATAGAGAGCTTCTCACATTATGAAGAGCAATTCATAGATGATCATGTGAACTACAGGTCAGTCAGTTTGATCTCCATTGTTGATAAACTAATGGAGACCTTTCGGACTGTTTTGAAGGAAAGCAATATTCTGACCTTTTCAAAGGAAAGCACTGTCCAAACAAACAGTTATATGCAAAGTGTGAATTTTTTGCCATCAAGAGAATTACACATCTACATACAGCCTCCAACACATCACAGGAGATGCCAGAACTGAACTCATAACTCTAACCACCTACATGCACATCATTAGGGAGTCAGGAAGTGCTGATGTAAGACTGCTTTAAAGCTTGCTCTTAAAGTGATAGTAGTGAAAGTGCTTAGTGCTCACAGCAGTGCCAAAAACACATAAAAAACTAAAGTGCCATGAAAGATATAAAAAGAGATGAAAAGAATGTTAGCAGCAGCTGCATAATAACAAGTATGGTATCATTAGAAAAACAGTGATCTTAAAAAAACAGGTTGCTACTGTTTCAGAAAAAAAGCATCTAGACCAGAGGTCTGACATCTAATAATGTTTACAGTGCAAAAACCCATAGGGTATAACTTGTTCAAGATGATATGACACCATTTTAATATAATATAGATTAAACCCATTGAACACAATTAATAAGTTGCTTCAGAGGCATACATAATCATACCTATATTGTAATCAGTTTACGTTCAATACGTAAATTCATTCATTTCAGGATATCTGGACAGAGACACAGGAATTTGTTTTACACACTAAGAACCCATTAAAAGGTCAAATGAGTCACTGACTTTCAATAAAGATGGAAAAAAATAGTGAAAGAAAAAAAGAAAAAAAAATGAGTCACTGACTTTAAGAAATCTGGTAAAACATCACGCATAAATTGAGGATAATTCCACTAGTCTAAAAAGAAGAGATATGTATCTGAAGATCAAACGTTGAGCCTGGAAATGATCAAACCAAAAAATATTTATATTTACCAGCAACACATATGGCATAAGACATTTTTAGAAATACAGGATTATGACATTTGCACGAAAAATGATTAGCAGCACTTGTGAGTCCATAAGGTATATGGGTTACTGACTAAAAATAAGTTGAAATTACATATAAATAGGGACAAGACATAAGGCATAGAAAAAGAGAACAAAAGTGGCAGGACCAGCAGTGCAGAGGGCTGAGGCACTCATGCCTTACCCCTCACCATGCCAGCAACCCATGTTCGGGAACGAGCATGGGTTGCCAGGGGTCAGCTGGTGGGCTGGGAGTGGATAAAGCAGCCGTCAGGCAGCTTTCCTCTCACAGATTGGGGTGGTAGGCCTCCCCAGCTCTTAGCTTCCAAGTGGAGGCTCAACAGTAGCATCAGGCACTGGGGAGCTGGCGCTAGGCTGGGTTGGCTGATTGGGGCTGTTGTCAGTGTCAGCATGCATGAGTGCCTCCAAGCGCACATGCAACCTTGAATGGCCAAGGCCCCGGGAATGTAAGGGCAGAAAAAATGGTGGAAAAAGAACCCCCTGGAGGTGGGGTTAAGGCTTCCCCCCTGCAGGTTCAGCACCGGTGGCTGGACACACACCGCAAGTCCTGTAGCAGAGAACAATGGTGTAAGGTAAGTCACACTGGAGCTGGGTGACAGGGCTGGGGGAGGGGGGCAGCCAGGGATAGGAGCACAAAGTATGGAAGAAAAAAAGGAAATGAGAATGAAATAGAGGCAAATATGCTCATAAAGAGTGAAATAATTTTTTAAACAGTATACAAATAGCTAGACATGGTATGCATTGTTTGAGGTAAAAGTGATGACCAGAAATACAAGTCCTTCACAACTACTTTTTTTTTTTTCAATTGTTTAACCAGGTGAGACACACTATGCTGAAAGCTTGTTTACAGATGCAACCTGGGTGCACAGGGAAGTTAAGTGACTTGTCAGGGCCACACGGTATGCAAGTGGGAGCTGTAGGATTCAAACTCAGGTCTCCAAATTTGCAGCTCAGAGCCTTAAACCACTGTGCTATACTGACTCCCTGGTCATGCTGCTGTAATAAATTTGCTATAAAAAGAATTATACCGCTGATAAGTTTCAGGTCATACACTAACAGAAGAGAAAGAATAAAGTATTACAATGGGACTAGTTATATACAAAATTTACAAGCTCAGCAGTAGCACAAGAAAATGCAAGAGGGAGGTGAAAATGTCAAAGGTAAAAAGAATACATATCCTCCCACAATACTATTTTTTCAGAAACAATACTACTTCAGTGCCATCATTGATGCCTGGTGAAAACAAACCTCAGACTAGGAAGATCCATTTGGCTTCTCTCCCTGGGATGAGGTTCTCTATGCTCCCATGTCTTTTACCACAAAATACTTTTTCTATGGCTATTAATCTGAAGGAAAGTTTTCCTCGATCTGTAGCACTGACAATAAATTTGTATGATGCAAGGCAGTTTACTGGCACAAGTGCATTCCTAAATATATGGAAGCATTATTAGAGTAATGATTTATCCTATTTTAATATATGGATTGTCAAATTAATACCATCATAAGGCATATAAAAAAATCCTGGTAATAGTATGGCTCCTGGACCGATAATACCACTGCTCCCGAGTGATAATACTATCGTTCAGGAGCAGTAATACTATCGTTCAGGACCTGAACGATAGTATTATCACCAAAGATGAACAGCGCAAGCGCAAGTCTATCTTGTCACGTCTTTTAAGCGTGCCTTCTGATTGGCGAGTTTCTAGCCGAAACAGTTTGAAAAACATGGCGGCGGATTCTCGCTTAGCGAGATGACACTTTGCGGAGTCTACAGTGAGAAAACTTCAGTTTTTTTCAGCATATCTACAAACAAAAATGTATCTCGCTGAACTGTGCTCACCCATCCCCAAAAGCAAAAAGTAAAAGAAAATGAAATTTTTGCTATGCATGTGTGTGAGTCACGGAAGGCAGGCAGACCAGGCAACACTGTGTGACAGGCTGTGGCAGTCGGCTATGAGTGCGAGATTCCTTTAGTTAACAGCCAACTGGTCACAGCAAAATGATTAAAAAAAAATCGGATCCATATATTAAAAAAAATAATAGATAGGTAACTGGGCATTACTGGTGAGATACCATCTCGAGGTTCTAGACGCTGGAACCTCTCGAGCTTCGCTCTCGAGGTTCCTATGC